>CM076607.1:82571528-83989931 GCA_038502775.1 Hippodamia convergens | reverse complement strand
TAGGAACATAATATCAGTTATTTAAGTATAGGAAGTAAAGTTAGGGAAATACAATTGGATCTGGTAGGCTGTGTGGCAATCAGGATCTAGGCTTCTTCAAAATTTTTCGTGTTTGAAGATAACATTGGACTCATAAAAATAACAATAATTTTAATAGCCGATTCAGGCAGACGAAGAAGCGCGGGCAAGCTAGTTGTCTATAAAAACTAGAAAACCAGTTTCTACAAAAATAAACATTGCAAGTTGGGGAAAAGGAAGTAGAATACAATTATTATCTCATGTTGATCATTCAGAACAATATTGTGTATATTCCGATTCTTGCTGAATAATTGACTGTGACTCAGTCATTGGCTTATTAAAATATGGGGAAACCTTTCGTTGCTTACGAAATGCATTTTCTTTCTATATCTGGCGTTTTCTTTTGCAAGCTCCATTCGCATATTTTCTTTTCCGCTCTAACATATTTTTTAATATCCGAAAAATGATTCGACATTCAAATTGCCGTTTCTAATTTGCGCATTTAATACCTTATTTTCTTCTATTATATTGAAAATAAAAAAATACGAGAGGGGTTTCTCAACGCTTCGCAATCAATTCTAGAATTTACCTTTAATAAAATCGAAACCATGAAACCAAAGGTACTAAAAAAGGTCAGAATAATGAAAAATTTGACTGAACAAACTCACAACGTGGTTTCGTATTCGAACACTTGTTTCCCCCATTAAAATGGAAATGAAAATGAAAAGATTCCATAATATTTTCCCCTTTTTCATAAAATATCCTGATTGGGGAATTGACAATAATTTCTGAAATATCATAAACATAAACATTGTTTTATTCTCATAATCTTTGCATATAAAGTAAGAGAGAAAACGTCAAAAACTAAAAGAATACAACAAATTCAACTAGATCTGAAAGGATATTCCATAAAACTTTTAATCGAATATGGCTCAATTTTCAATATGAGATTTTTTATAGCAGTTTCGAATTTTTTATGATCAGATTTAGTTATGAATTCCTTGGGTAATATGTTGAATAACTTTATGCACATGTATTTTGCATTTTTTTTCAGTAAGGGCCAAAGAATTATCCCTAAAGCGACCCCTACATGATTCTTGATATCCTAATCCAAAAATTGCTCTTAAGGAAAATTTCTGTAAGATAAATAATCTGTTCAAATCTCTGCTACCACCCCATACGACAAGCCCGTACCGGATAACCGCAACAAAGTTTAAATGGTAGATCGTTTTCAGGAGTCCCACGTCCACTTTTCGGGACAATACCCTAATCATGTACAGCACTTTATTCAGTGTTTTGCTGATCTTATCTATATGATCGACCTATCTAAGATGACAGTCTTATGCCACTCCAAAAAAATTTGTAGAAGTAGTGTTTTCCAAAGTTATTGATTAAGGATAAATAATCTTTGATAATCGTTCTAAAAATCACACACCCAGTTTTACTGACATTAAGTGTTTATTCATTCTGTGTGCAAAATTGATTTACGTAACTAAATCCTGACTTAACTTGGCCAATACTCGAATTGAGATTTTTACCATGCAACAGAGCATTCACATCATCGACAAACAATAAAATGTCAAGATCATTTATGTAGGCAAGGAAAAGAAAAAGTCCTAGCTTGCTTCCCTGGCAGACACCCATGTTGATCGTTTTGTCCCCTGAAGTAATAAAACGATCATCTGGCGACGTTCAAAGAGAATGCCGAAAAGCTTGACAGTATAAAAAAAACTCTTGAAAATAGAGTAGCACTGGGAATAATTGAGTGATATGTCGAATGGAATTACATACTGGAAACCTCATATGTTTTTTGAATAGAATTCAGTAATATTTCTCTATTTTTCCGGAATAAAAATTGTACCTTTATTGTTCAGGTTTTGTTCATTATATCGTCAGAAAACTATCGCGAGTCGGCAAGTTCAAAAGTTGTTGAAGCCCCATTCGAAGCTTTTCGTTTGGCTTGTTGACCCCTTCAGTGCCTGAGTTCCCCCGCCGTTCCGCGGGGCCTTCTGCAATTTCATTTTATGTGGAAAATTTGTAAAATACGCTGGTTACAAATTGGTGAATGCGCCAGGTCATCTTTAGGTTTTATTGAATTTCATTGAATCCTACGCAACTCTTTAATTTTTTCTCTCTTGAGAATGTTCTGCAGACAATAAAAAACAACCAAAAAGATATTTTCGACATTTATCTAGTCGTTCACGCGTGAGTCTATGATAACGCCAAACAGGGTTTAATTAACGTAGAATATCATTTTCATATGGAACACAACATGATATAATAAAAAACAATAACCAAACGATGGAGAATGCGTTTCAGATTTCAGAATAGTATTAGCGGTGATGCGAGCGAAGGCGGCGTATGATACGTATGCTATATGAAAGGTAGGGAAAGAACCTCAATAACAAAAAAAAAACGATTTCCCCTTGAAGGATAGTGTTGTGTCTGTTCATAAAAATGAGGTGCAACATTCGAACATTAGAGTACTTCTCTCCTCTTTAGAAATTTCCGGCGACAAAATAGAGTAAGGCTGCTTCAAGGCTCATAATGACATCCCGATGACATTGTCTTGTCCAAAACTCATAATCTGAAAACAGAAAAAAAATGAGAGCGAAAACATTAAATTTTCGAGCCAACATTCATTATATATTTATTATATATATATATATATATATATATATATATATATTTATATATATATAGTTATAAAGGGTCATTTTCACCTCCAAAACAGAAACTCGTTTTACGCTCTGACCTCATATATAACGCTGTCACCTCCGATTTCGGAGGTGACAACGTATCGCCTTGTTTTTTAGCTTGTTGGAATCAGGATGACTCAAGGATCAACATATCAAAAAATCGTTTTGAGGTCACAAGGCACCCTGTTTATGTACTGAACAATCTTTTAGTTCGGGTATATATCACGGGCGCTAGTGTGCTGCGCCATATATGGATGAATAACTCTGAGAGACTCGAAAGACGTATCCTCCTCCGCAAATGGCAACAATGTGTATTGGTACACCCTCAGAGCAGATGTCAACAGGTGGCATATCTCAAAGATTATTTTATCGCTTTTTCAAGTGGAATGGTGTGATGCATTAGGAAGGCAAGCTTTAACTTCGTCCTATGAGGGAATTCATATATGCCTGTTTTCCATCGTCCAACGTATTCATTTTGTACCATCCACGCATAACTGAAAGAGAATGGAAAGCTTTTTACGTATCTATACGGGGAATTTAGCTTGTCCCCAATATAGATGTGAAATATGAACATTTGTTTGATGAAATCTAAATTATTAAATTAGATAAAATCCTTTTCTCTAATCAATCTGAATACATACGGTGTCTTCAAATGTAACGCTTTGTATTGACAGGTAATAGACCTCATCAACATGAAAACATTTTGAATATTCACTCTTCCCAATTTATTTGAACCAGAGTTACCCGCAAATGTGAGAAATGCCAAGTCCAAATCTGACTTGAACGTATTGAAACTTCTTCTATATTGATTATGTTCGAACATCAGTTTTGAAATATGCTGCAGATTTATTCCAATAGCGACCTGTTGATATGATTCAAATTGATCGAATTCGATGATGATGAATTCAATTTGATCGAACAATGATCATTACGACCAATTCATGAAAACAATTTAGACGAGTTTTATAGCTGGATTTGTGAATTTTTGTTTAACAAAGAATTTTTTCTGTCTTCACTTTGGAATTAACTATTTCTCTCAGAAAAAATCGCCAGATAGAAGTTGAAAAATAATTCTACATGTTTACTAAAAATTTAAGTGCGTCGAACAGATCGCAAAAAAGTCGAGTGAGTATATTTATTTGATGTTCAACTTCCTAAAAACGCGGCATTGATTCATAACAGGTGAACAATATGGAAGTTTGAATGATTGATTTTGATGAGTTCTACTACCTTCTCCCTTAAAAAATACCCTGTGCATTTCGTCAGAAAATACTGGAGTATCTTTATGCAATATTATCGGTGGCACCTACATTCTGAACAATAACTGTCAAGTAAAATATCCCAACGTGCCATTTTTTCCAAGTAGCCTACTTGACACCGAATTTTTTTGAATGCACGTTATAACAGATTTTGAATTTTGGCCCGTTGGAACAGCCAAGGTCATCGAGATGTTATTGCATGTTATTTGAATTTCGGGAATATAGAAGAAGTCCCAATGTATTTTGTGAACGGTTGTATGGAAAGAGTGATTTCCCCTCGGATTTCCCATTGTTTGAATGTCGCAGCTCATATATATTGAAATTCAACACTTCGCGGGAAAAATTTTTGTTTGCTAACGTTATTCTTTTTTTTACATCATTCGTATCATGTATAGTTTGAAAAACTAATATGACATATTCCCATAATTTTTTTCTCCTAGCGGATCCCCCTACGGATATACGGCCTCCCAAATGACGCCACTGAAAAACTAGTTTACTGGAATAAATTTTAAACTACCCAGTATGATTTGAAGAAAATCTATCCATATACTAATATAAATGTGAATGTCCGTTGATGAAACTTTCACTATAATGTAGAAAATATATTTTGGTGGGTTTTTATGTAAGGTTCACATTCCTATGTCACGAAGAAATGAGAAAAAATATTGAGCTTTCATGAAAAAGTCGTTTTTATCAGGCTTTCACGGCCAACGCTTTGTAAACTAGGTAGAAGGAATAGAGAACATAGTCAGAGACAATTTTGTAGTGTTCGAAAAATTCTATATGAAAGACCACGACAGCATATGTCCAAATGCTGAGGACAACCAACAATAATCATTTTTTACATTTTCAATTCAATTCAGAATAATGTTCAATTTGAAGAGGACTCCCGACTGGCATGGAATGAATTCTTATGAAAATGAATGTGATTGTTATCTGCGACATTTATTCTTGATGAAAAATGCCCCTTGATTAACGAAATTGTTTCCTCGCTCAACACTTGGTGAAACATCTTTGGTCAATTGAAAAAATAAAATCACAAGACTACGTTCACAATATTTTAATAAATTAAAAATCTAATAAGTCGACATGTTTCGGGTTTTATCCCATTCTCAAGACTGAAAAGTAAACGCATAAGTCAAAGAAATAAACATCAAACAACAGATGTTAAAACCGGAGATAAGCGAAAATCTAATTGATCGTTCACAATTGGTTGTTTATATTTGGAAGCAGAAAATATTTCCAAATTTCTAGAAGATCTAGGCGTCTGCTTTTTTCCCCTACATGCAATATTCTTGTTTTATTAAAATCTATGAAATGGTTACAAGTGATACAATGATCAGAAAAACCAAATGTTAATTTGTTTTGAAGAATTGACTTTTTATGTTCATCAACCCTTATCTTAGAGAACGACCAGTCTGACCTATGTAAAAAGCTGGGCATTCGTCACAAAAAATTTTATAGACACCACTTTTTTCAAAAGCTGTCTAACTATCCTTTCCATTACAAAACATTGATTTTAAGTTTTTCTAGTTGGTACATACAATGTCAATTTTATTTCGTCTTAATCTACTACAAATATTGTCGCTTATTTGTGGAATATAGTTAATATAAGCAAATTTATTAATACATTTATTAATTTGGGTGGGGTATATACTTGATAATAGTTTTTGATATTGTTTTCTGTCAACTAATTTATCTATAATATTGGGAGAGAAACCATTGTTCAATACCAATGTCCTTAACACTTCCACTTCTTTTTCGAAATCAGCTGTTGAAAGTGGTATTGATATTAGACGGTGTACCAGGGAATGAAAAGCTGACAGTTTTATTTTATATGGATGTGAACTACTATTATGGATGAGGATGTCTGAAAAAGTAGGTTTTCTATACACATCAAATTCCATATGATCTTCTACTATTTTTATCTGAATGTCCAAAAAGTTTAACGACTTATTTTCATTTTCCATTTCCAATGTGCACTGGACCGACATATACAAAGAGTTAATCAGTTGGAAAAACAATTCAAGCTCAAAATCTGAGCAAATCGAAATACAAAACACGTCATCTACATATCGTCTCCAATATAGTACAAATTCAGTCACATTGTTATTAATTGACGAGAATATTTTCTTTTCCAAATGTGTCATGAATACTTCGCTTAAAAGAGGAGATAAAGGAGAACCCATTGGTAGACCATCCAATTGTAGATAGAATTTTCCATTGAACTTGAAATAACTCTGTTCAAGACACAACTGCAAAAGTTTAATTGTTTCATCTATCAATTCTGCACTGAGGGAATAGTATATTCTAAAACAAGTTGCAGAATGAGCTCCTATTCCAACACGAATGCGAAGTTCGAAAACGAGCGACGAAGGAGCGAGTTTTCGATAGCATGAGTGTTGGAATTGCCTTCTGCAACGAGTATTAGACGATATTTTCTCTATTTCAGTCAATTTTTGTGAAATACTTTCGAAATTCAAATGAAAATTCAGGTTAGTGACTTTTGTATTGTATCTTGGCAGTTGGTGTGACATACGAAATTTGACAGATCACGGAATTTGAATTGATTTGATTCGAAACTTGATTCGATCGGAGGTCAGTACTGACAACCATAAAACGAAAAATATAACTGAAAACAATGCTGTAATGAGTTTCATTACAGCACTACTTTTAGTACTGTAATGAACTCATTACGATACTGAATAGAGAATAGTATATTCTAAAACAAGTTGCAGAATGAGCTCCTATTCCAACACGAATGCGAAGTTCGAAAACGAGCGACGAAGGAGCGAGTTTTCGATAGCATGAGTGTTGGAATTGCCTTCTGCAACGAGTATTAGACGATATTTTCTCTATTTCAGTCAAGTTTTGTGAAATACTCTCGAAATTTAAATAAAAATTCAGGTTAGTGACTTTTATATTTCATCTTGGCAGTTGGTGTGACTTACGAAATTTGACAGATTACGGAATTTGAATTGATTTGATTCGAAACTTGTTTCGATCGGAGGTCAGTACTGACAACCAAAAAACGAAAAATATAACTGAAAACAATGCTGTAATGAGTTTCATTACAGCACTACTTTTAGTACTGTAATGAACTCATTACGATACTGAAATAGAGAAAAATTATTATGAAGCTGTTCGTTGATTAAATTTTTAACTTCTGTATGAGGTATTGATGGGAATAAATTTACTACATCGAACGAAATTAACCTAGCATTCGGAGGGATTTTCAGTGACTTTAATTCATCTGTAAGTTGGATTGTGTTTTTGATAAAGTAAATTGGTTCATGTTGAATCATTTGTGGTAAAATAGAATTCAGATATCTACAGAGTTTTGAAGCTGGTGCATGAGTATAGGAAACAATGGGTCTCATAGGATAATTCTCGTTATGGATTTTAGGTAGAGCATATAATTGCGGTATTCTGGGATTCATTATCGTCAAAGGAAAATTTATTTCAGATAATACGTTTGGACAATTTTTGATATACTTTTTGAGTGAATTTTGGAATTTCGATGTTGGGTCAACTTTCAGTTCTCGGAAGTTATCAGAGTTCAACAATAATTCTGTTTTTTGTAAATAATCAGTCTTGTTCAAAATTGTAACTATATTGCCTTTGCCAGCTTTTGTAATTATCAGATCATTCTCAGAGGCTTTCTTTTTGATTTATTTCAGAACGGCAACTTCGATTTTATATTATCTAATACGAGCATTGGATATCATTCTCGCACAAACAGATTTTTCGAAGTTTTGTATCTCAGGAGATTCGATCTTATTTAAAGCTAATTCTACATTCACTACTAAATGTTTGAGGTCCTTATTATTAAACATATTCGGACAGTGTTTCAAACCTTTTTCCAATAATCTTAATTCAGCTTCTTCAAAATGTACTTTTGTAAAATTCTTCACTTTTCATAAAACTTCACTGCACTTTCACTGGGTCGTATTAGACAGGATAAAATCGAAGTTGCCGTTTTGAAACAAATCAAAAAGAAAGCCTCTGAGAATGATCTGATAATTACAGAAGCTGACAAAGGCAATACAGTTACAATTTTGAACAAGACTGATTATTTACAAAAAACAGAATTATTGTTGAACTCTGATAACTTCCGAGAACTGAGAGTTGACCCAACATCGAAATTCCAAAATTCACTCAAAAAGTATATCAAAAATTGCCCAAACGTATTATCTGAAATAACTTCTCCTTTGACGATAATGAATCCAAGAATACCGCAATTATATGCGGTATGTTTCCTATACTCATGCACCAGCTTCAAAACTCTTTAGATATCTGAATTCTATTTTACCAAAAATGATTCAACATGAACCAATTTACTCCATCAAAAACACAATCCAACTTACAGATGAATTAAAGTCACTGAAAATCCCTCCGAATGCTAGGTTAATTTCGTTCGATGTAGTAAATATTTATTCCCATCAATACCTCATACAGAAGTTAAAAATTTAATCAACCAACAGCTTCATAATAATTTTTCCCTCAGTGCAGAATTGATAGATGGAACAAATAAACTTTTGCAGTTGTGTCTTGAACAGAGTTATTTCAAGTTTAATGGAAAATTCTATCAACAGTTGGATGGTCTACCAATGGGTTCTCCTTTATCTCCTCTTTTAAGCGAAGCATTCATGACACATTTGGAAAAGAAAATATTCTCGTCAATTAATAACAATGTGACTGAATTTGTACTATACTGGAGACGATATGTAGATGACGTGTTTTGTATTTGGACTGGCTCAGATTTTGAGCTTGAATTGTTTTTCCAACTGATTAACTCTTTGTTTGTGTCGGTCCAGTCAAATTAATTGACAGAAAACAATTTCAAAAACTATTATCAAGTATATACCCCATCCAAATTAATAACTGTATTGATAAATTTGCTTATATAAACTATATCCCACAAATAAGCGACAATATTTGTAGTAGATTAAGACGAAATAAAATTGACATTGTATGTACCAACTAGAAAAACTTAAAATCAATGTTTTGTAATGGAAAGGATAGTTAGACAACTTTTGAAAAAAGTGGTGTCTATAAAATTTTTTGTGACGAATGCCCAGCTTTTTACATAGGTCAGACTGGTCGTTCTCTTAAGATAAGGGTTGATGAACATAAAAAGTCAATTCTTCAAAACAACTTAACATTTGGTTTTTCTGATCATTGTATCACTTGTAACCATTTCATAGATTTTAATAAAACAAGAATATTTCATGTAGGGGAAAAAAGCAGAAGCCTAGATCTTCTAGAAATTTTGGAAATATTTTCTGCTTCCAAATATAAACAACCAATTGTGAACGATCAATTAGATTTCCGCTTATCTCCGGTTTTAACATCTGTTGTTCGATGTTTTTTTCTTTGACTTATGCGTTTACTTTTCGGTCTTGAGAATGGGATGAAACCCGAAACATGTCGACTTATTAGATGTTTAATTTATTGAAATATTGTGAACGTAGTCTTGTGTTTTTATTTTTTCAATTGAAAAAAGGCCCCTTACCGTATAGTTTTCTAATGGATACCTTAAAAGTTACAGCAGGTTGAACGAATGCGAATTTATGCAAGAAATTGTTTAATCTAATCGAGATCGCTTTGTCAAGTAGTCAAGTGCATGTCTCTGCTTCGATACGAGTTATGAATGTGTGGTTGTGGACCAATCAGTACTGTTTTGAATTGAAATAATACGCGAGCGGAGCCGCGGGTTGGAGCTACTTTGTTATAATGGACAGTAGTTAGGACATCTTAAAACACTCAATTTAAACGAGCTTCTTTAGTTTAGAAGAGGCAGACTAGGTTCTCTTGATATTTTGTTTTTCGAGAACGGTTCATTTTATCGACAATGAACAAGAGTACCTTTTCCTGAGCTTAATATTCAAGGTATTCAAAGCATTCGTATGATAAGGTATCCCTTATCATACAGGGATAATGTAAGCTTCAAATGTACAACCTAGTCCGCCCCTGGTACACTAAAAATGCTAATTTCAAAGGTCAATATTTCAAGAGGTCCTTACTACTCACTATTCATCATATCAATTTTAATTTAATCATATTGCGAATTTAAAAAATAAGAGGTACCTTTTTCATTTGAAGTGATCATAGACAGAAAACCACTTTCAAGGTGGGATTCACAAAACTTTGAATGCCTGATCACGTACTGTACCATTTAGAAAACGATAGTTTAGAACAAATTTTTAGGTTTATGAAAACTGCATTTCCTAGTACTGAATTCTGAATGCCCATGAAAAATAGGTACGTCAATTTTGCTCATTTAAACTTTTTTTTACGACCAATATTAACCCTGTACACGTACACTATATTATGCTACTTTTCATTAGATGCTTCAGCTTGCAGATATTGTGCATCAGATGAACGTGAGAACAGAAAATCAAAAAATCTCAATATGAAAAATTAAATCGAAAAATAATTACAATTATTATCAATATCAAAAAATCTTAAACCTCAAGTATGGATAAAACTTGAAACAATATCAAGTTATCAAATGATTCGTTAGAATTAATCAAATGAAGCGTTAGAAGGCTTCGTTACGATAGATCGTAAATTTTATTTCTTGTCTAAATTTTTATTTCAGCCTCTCGTCATATCTCGGGAAATATTCTTCAGGAAACTATGCTTTGAAAAAAATTTTTATAAGGAATGATAACAGTCATATTTATATAAATTTTAATTCATTCCATACCAGTCAAAAGGTCCCTTCAAATTGAACCTTGATTTGGATTGAATTGAATATGTTAAAATTGGTTATCGAGGGTTATCCCCGATGAGAGTTAGACATATGTATGACTTTTATGTATAAATTTTCTTACACTACAAAAATGTCCCTTTCGAGTTCCACTATCTCTTGTAGTTCATCCAGCGTCGTCCGTAAAAGCCATGAATCAAATGGTTCATATAACAACTTGTTCATGGAAATTCTATATTTGCCCCATTTCCTCGTTGAGTATATTAGAATCAATTCCACAATCAAACCGGACATTTGCTTCCCGATTTCTGTGAAGACAAATAAACAAACTAATGAAAACATAGACTTTCATATTATACTTTTGGGAGGGCGGAAACATCGAAAATTTTCCAACCGTGCATTGAGTTTATCTAATGGTTTTTATAATTTAATATAATGTATAATATTTGTTTTGGCTAAAAAGGTTCACTTATGATTAATCCCATCAATGTTGTGAGTAATTAACTTTTCTTCATCTTTTCAACATTCAGTTGCATGTTTCCCAATTCAATAGAATTTGTTTTTTTCTGTAGAAAGTATCTCGATTTATATTGCTTGAAACTTTGAGAAACCTCTCGTTCTATTTCATAGCCGTGTATAGGGACCATTAGTTCACGAAGCCTTTGTCAGGCACAAGGCGATGTTTCTTCATTTATTCCGATGCTCCGGAATGAGCAGCGTAAAGCACTTATCTTTCCAAACATGTGTTGAAAGAACAGCTGCATTCCATATATGATTATTTCGAACTGATTTACCTTCTGTCCTCCGAAAATCTGGCATCGTTGCAGGAGGACACAGCGCACGACCCATACAAAATATAAGCGGAGGTAGCAAGGTCTGTCTCATATGAAAAAAATTTTTTCGAGCAAAATCTTTTCCCCTCTCAAGGTCCCTATATTTTTTGCCTTCCCCTCTAAATCTATTGACAAAAAAAATTTCAATCACACCACTCCTTCACCCGGAGGTCAGGTCGCCCACTGAACTTAACGGAGGTCACAACGCACTACGAATCCATATATATATATATATATATATATTATATATATATATATATATATAAGAAAAATATGAATATTGAGGGATCGGTAAAATACATGGATAAGATTTATTGGACATAACCCTCTGAAACTGAAATGAACCGTAGACAGCTGTTTCGGGCTTTGTTGACTCCGTTATGCGTTTTCGAATTCCAACTTCTCACCGTACTGATGAGGGCCGAAAGCCCGAAACAGCTGTTCATTTCAGTTTCAGAGGGTTATGTCCAATAAATCTTATCCATATATATATATATATATATATATATATATATATATATATATTCTTTTGAATAAGAGAGCTAAAATAATACAATAAATGTTGAAACAAAAAGAACCAATGAAAACCCCCAATGAAAAAAGACTCCTTATGACATTCTCAGTTGTTTAATGTCTAGTTTTTAATTCTTTTTTTAACGTAGAAATACGAAATAGATTAAAATGGAGCTTTGGAAATAACATCAATGCCTTAAAATTCATATTTTCTGAGATATTTGGAAAAAACAATTACCGCTATGATGTTTCAAATTTTTTCCTCTCAGAAACCTTGAAACTCTCCACAAATTATTATAATGGACAATTATTTATGAGATGTTCAATTGTCTCCTCTGCAAATATAACTAGGGCTCTCCACTGAATTCCATCAAAAAAGCATATTATTGTAATTTCCACTATTCTTATACGATTCAGAACCAGAACATACCATATTTTCCTGAGAAGATCGAATTCAGTAACTCGATCAGAAAGGAAAAGTAATTAGAGCTTTGTTGAAAATATTGCGTGTAGTCCATTCAGATTACCAAATTTCCTTTAAGCTTTCAATAAAGTCCAAACATTGGAACCTATTTAAATCTAAAAAGCAATGGAATTTGTTGCAAAAATTCATTGGTTAAATTTGTTGGATCGGTAAATAAAGGTAGGAGCAATATTTGAAATAACTAGTAACCAATCCTCATAGAGAAGTTCAGTTGTGCATAAATTTTTCTACCATGTACACTGTTAATCCAAACGGAGCAACAATATTGTTGTGTTTCATATTTTTGCTTTTACTACATGCTTTTACTACATGTGTTTCATATGAGTATTAAGTCTGATTTTGACTTTGGAGATATTAGATATTTTCAAGAAACAGAATAAAACAGAAAACGAAGAAATTCTTTGCCTTTACGGAGGCCACACCGAAAACATTTTTAAAACATAGACGAATTCAAGATAATTAATCATCGAAATGAATACCATTTTCGATTCCCAGGCTCAGAGATCTTTTATCATGAGGTTGGAGAAATGATATTAGATTTTGTCACTGAGATGAGAGATATACCGGTATCAGCCTTGTTTGGCATCACCAGTATCCCATACACCTAAAGGACAGAATCTTCATAAAAAACTTCTATATTTAAAGCAATTAGGTGTGATGTACTGAGTAGAAATTACAAATCAGTGACATCTAATTGTATCAAAATGAAGTTCCACATCTCCAATCACATGCTGAAAAAGAACTCTGTACATCCTCTTTCACTCAATGAGATTTTAGCAGTGGCCCTAAATCAGGGCCCTCATACAAGTTTCTCCGAGTGATAGAAACGCCCTGATTTAGGGCCACTGCTAAAATCTTATTGAGTGAAAGAGGATTACAGAGTTCTTTTCTAGAATGTAATTGGACATGTGGAACTTCATTTTGACGCAATGGGATGTCACTGCTTCGTAATTTATACTCAGTACATCAGTACATTTCAGTGACCATTTTGAATTCATCTATATTTCAAAAATATTAGATATTATTTTAACTTATAGTATATTTCTTTTTTTTTTTATTAGCTTGGTTTTTTTATTATTTTGTGTAATTGAATCCAAAGGTACCTACTTTTATTACATACTAGCTTGAACCCGCGGCTCCGCTCGCGTAATATTCAAATGTGAAACGCTTCTGTGAACTTAATTATGCTTTTTTTAATTCGGTGCCATAATATGCAAATTCTGTGCATCATATGCTAGTGGGAACAGAAAATCAAAAAACCTCACTACGAAAAAAGAATCAAAAAAAGTAATTACAATGGATTTCAATATAAAAGCTACTTCCACGATCCTATTTCAAAACTGTCATATCTCGCGAAATATTCGTTAAAAAAGTTTGCTGTAGAGCATTTTTGATCAGGAATAAATGCCGCAGATAACCGTCACGTTTATTTTTATATGAATTCATTCCATGCCAGATGCCAGTCGAGAGCCCTCTTCAAATCGAACATTATTTTGGATTGTTGAAATGTTTGAATTGGTTATCGACTTTTTCATTTAACTTTCCGGGCACTACAGAATTGTTTTCATGTTCCTCTATCTCTTGTAGTTTACCCACCGTCGGCATTGAATGCCTGAAATCAACTGGTGGTTATGGTTGGATTGTTGTTTAAGGGGTGACTAGAGAATGATGAATACGATTTTCAGGACGAGTAATCAGCTTCCTTCGCCTACAACACAAATAACTTGAGGGACCTCGCATAAAGTTATGTAAGGAGAACTTCAGAACAACTTTCCGTCAGCACTTTCCCTCTAACAAAATGTTTTCTACCTGGAACAACCTAACTGCTGAATACGTTCAAGAACATATTCGACGAAAACAGGAGATCTTCGTCAGTTTCAGTTATTTCAGTTCCAGTTTACCCTTAAAAAAAAATCCAGCATGAAATACACTGCGCAAAAAAATTAACGCACATTATGGAAATCTCAAATTTATTCTACAACTGAAGGTATTCTCAATGATAACTATTTTATCAGAATTATGCATGCATATGTTATCCACTTTCAACTTTTTTTTTCAATACAGATGTTTTTTCCCAGCAGGAATAAAAAAGGATGATAGTATCAGATTTTGAAAAACGTTGAACGTTTTTCTTCAATACAGATGTTTTTTTCCAGCAATTCTCGATCAATTCTAGTGATCAATAGTTTTTCTTTCGTTTGATTTACTACAATCGATGGCTATGCAAAGCGAAACACCCAATTTGACCCAAGAGGAATGTGTCCAAGGGGTAGTTTTGCGAGAAGAAGGGTGGACATACACAAGAATTGCAGAAAGGTTTGGAGTTTCCCATACAAGTGTGTCCAGAATGTTGCAGCGATTCAGGGAGACAGATATGAATGTCCGAAGACCAGGACAGGGTAGACCACGGGTAACAACTGCCATTCAAGAACGTTACTTGAGAGTTTCTTCGTTGAGACAACGGTTTGAAACCGCTCGCCTCCTTCAAAATCAGCTTGGGCAAACTCATGGGGTGCAAATTAGCACTCAGACAATAAGAAATCGCCTCAGAGAATATGATTTAAGGCCTCGTGTCGCGGCAATTTCCTGAATACTACTGGTTTCGGGGGAGGATCAATTATGGTATGGGGCGGAGTATCTTTGACAGCTCGCACAGACCTAGTGGTCGTTGATAATGGAGCTATGAATGTTAATAAGCATATAAGGAACATTCTTGAAGAGCATGTAGTGCCATTCGCCCCATACATTGGTGAAAATTTCATTTTTATGGACGATAATGCCAGACCCCATCGCGCGTGCATCGTTCAGGAGTACCTTGAAGAGGTTGAAGTCTCTCGAATGGAATGGACAGCAAGAAGTCCAGATCTCAATCCGACTGAGCAGGTTTGGGACAACCTCAATAGAAGGCTGAGAAGTTCAGAAAATCATCCAGCTACTCTTAATGACTTAGGAATCCAAGTCGGAGAAATTTGGGAAGGATTAGATTAGAACATTTTAAGATCACTCATTTTGAGTATGAACCGTCGTTGCCGAGCTGTAATTAACGCAAGGGGTGGAAATACCAAGTATTAAATCACTTATCAACATTTCAGTATTTTGAAAATTGTTCATTTCTCTTCTTTCACATAAGATTCGGTGAAATCCTGAATTTTTCTTCCATTTAATGTGTCTTGTTTCGTTCAAAACCTTGCCGAGAGAACATAAAAAATAAGTATGTATGTAGAGTTAACTTTCATCAAAATTGAGATTTTGAGAATGCGGGGTAATTTTTTAGCGCAGTGTATTTTTGAATATGTGTGTTAAAAAAAAAAACGTTTTTCACTGGCATCAAAAATATTTGATGCAGCACTACAGGTGTTCCTAAATTCATGCGACAAAATTCACGAGGTGAATGCTCGTATGAAATAAAGATGGCCTTTGCTATAACAAAATTTTCCCAGCCCACTCCTTTCCGAGATATCATCCTTAAAAGGTGTTTACTAAAATTCAGTTTTTATTTTTTTTCTGAAACTGCAGTAAATTTCAGTGCTAGTTTCCGCCCTAAATATATGTTTTTTTTATAGGCACAAGTATAGTATAATTTTATTATTTTCTTTCGAAACAAAGTTGAATCCAAAAATATTTTCGGTGTGGCCTCCGTAAAGGTGAAGAATTTTTCGTTTTTTCGATTTATTATTATCTCCAAAATTATGTTTTGGTTTCAATTCCACAAAATTCCTTCCCTATAATCTCTTTGGATATGAAATTAATCGACATTGGGATTTTCAAATCAACACCACGTTGTGTTAATTAACATTTCTGTGTGCAGTTACCAAAGAGGTGAAGTCTTATGAAATATGAGAATGGACATTTGTTGGTAGAGCACTACGAGATTGACGCTAAACCGTCAGAGGAAATGTTCATGACGATGATATTTTCATTCATTGGTTTCATTTCAAGTCTATTTTCTGTTCTGCACTCGAGAAAATGTATAAAAAAAAATTTTTTTTTGGTTTATATTTTATTCAATAAAATGGTTGCTTTCGAGGGTGACGAATGGATGCTAAATTCTTCTTATTTTCAAGTAGGATATGTACTTTTACCCAAAACTCTCTTATAATGATATACAACGCTGTTGATTGATTCTTCATTCTCAAGATAATTCATGAAAAAAAATTCCACGTTGTTCTTTTTGATCGAACGTTACTAATCTGCAAAAAAGCTTCGCATATCCAAAATATTCCTGTAAAATGATAAACACTATGCTATCTTATGCTAGTTAGACCATTGTTGATATGAAGGCTCTGAAAATGGTAAAAAGTGGAAAACTAAAACAGTAGGATAAGCCTCATTTGAAAGGATGAAAATAGAACAAAAATGAAAGGTAAAACAACTTATGGGCGATCTCAGATCGGGAGGTGGAAAGAGGTGAGCTTTTAAGGGTGGAATGATCTGCATTTTTTATATTACACCCTTTTCACATAACCTCAAAATCTATGTGCAACATTGAAATAACGTAGATTTTGTTTTTTATTTTTACCTGTTACAGATATTTTTTTCGCAAAATTTAGTGTATATATACCTTCTTAGGTTCCAAGCACACAGTAATTTAATTGATTTAATTTATTTATCTCTTTATTTCGATATAATTTTGAAAAAGCAGCCTAATTTTCAATCGAAATACTCAAATGGAAATATGTGCTTCTTTAAAAGAATCAGTGAGGGTTTTTTTCGTTGAAATATCTACATGGTATGGTCAATATGAGAACATTTACCATAGCAATGTGTATTTGACTGAGAAGTCAATTCAAAGAAAATTGCTGTAGCTTTGAAACTGGATGTAATATTTTGAAATGTAACTAAAATGTGAATAAAAAACCAAAAAATAGGTTCTTGGAATTTTTCACATAGGATTTGAAATTATATGAAACAATTGTAATACGAAAGTTGTAGATTTTTTTCATCGCAAGATGTTCAGTTAACCCATATTTAACAACTCATTGTGAAACCAAAAGTTAATTTTCGATTACAACACCGAAGCTGAAATATCAAGGTTATATTCAGAATCAAATTCATTTCCTCAGAAACGTACCGAGTCATTATGATGTGCGTGAAATTGGCCCAGCACTTCTGGAGTTAAAAAAAATGTTTTTCTGAATTGTACGGATTTGTGCTAATTTGTGCTCCAATTTTTTTTTTAATTACATGTGCTTCTCGAGATTTTCAAACACCAAAAAAAAAACAGCCGAGCACTTTTCGAGAATGACTGCAAAAAAAATGCGCTACACATGTATTGAGTTATGCCGTTCGAATTTTTCCGGGGTTCCCCCTTATTTTCTGAAAAATCGTAATTGAAAAAAAAATTGCCCATCAGTACCTACTTTCGTCATTTCTTTTTTCGAGCATTTCGCGCCTTCGTCATAGATTCGAGTGTCCTGATAATCAGGCAGCTCAATTCAGCGAAAACATCTCCTGAAAGCATAACTCCTCAAGATGCCAGACACCCAAACTGGCGAAACGTCGAGAATCAATCTACGACGACGACCGAAATGGTCGAAAAAACAAATAACATTGAATGATGCCCGCGAAAGCCTCAACCAATGCATGAATTGAAAAATTTGTGATATATTTGTGCCGTAAATATTTCCACGAAAATTCTTCCGATTTTCCAGAAAATTACGAAAAGGAGGAAAAAGGACAGCCTAGATTTTTTTCAAAAGACATTATATTCAAAAAATTGCTTTTCACGTAGGCACAGTTGTGAATTTTCACGAATATCCCGCTATTTCAATAAATTTGAAGAAAAAGAGGCCACCACTATTTTTTCTTCGACAAAAATTGTTTTATATGATCATACCGCAATTGTGTCGGTCAGATTTTCAGAAAAAAATCAATAGTCTCACCCTTATATGGAGAAAATGCGAAAAATTACTAGATTGTCGGAAAATCAGTACACCTGGCAACAATGTATGTGGGGTTGCCCAGCACTTTGGGATTTTCCAAAAAAATTTTGTTGTGCTCATTGTGCTAAATAGATTGTGGTTTATATGTACTGAGTTGCGCTGTCCGAATTTTTCCGAAGATCTGTCTAGTTACCGAAAAATCGAAATTGAAAAAAATAGCCCAGCACTTGATTTTACTTCTCACAAATTAATGGAAAAATTTAGCACAACAAGTCATTTTACAGAATCCAAAAGTGCTGGTCCAATTTCACACACATTTTGTGAAATACTTTGAGAACTGTAAAGAATAAAAAAAAAATCTCAACGGCACGAAGCAGCACAAAACAATTTAGGACCACAAATTTTTTTCGAACATCCTTTTGGATGTTCACACACGTTTTGTGAAATATCTTGGGACCTGTATGGAATAAAAAAAAAAATTTCAACAGCACAAGCAGCCCAAATTTAACAAAATTCAGCACAAGAAAAAAAATTTAGAAAATCTAAAAGGGCTGGGCCAACTTCACACACATGTCATTATGTCTTAGCAACATTCCAGAAGGAGAGACCCTTTCAGGAATCGTCGATTTTACCTACGATCCCAAGCTACCGAAATATTCGGCTTACGATGATTCATTCCATCACGAAATATTTCGGATGGAAGATTCAACAACTTGTAAATAGAACGTTACGTACTCTTCTCGTTTGTATTTCTATGGTACTCTTTGATCGAAGCGAATGTTCAAGAGGGTTCGAGATATTCGGATCACGTAAGAACTTCTTGAATATTTGAGTTGGGATTAATATAAACCGGAGGATGGAGAAAAAAATTCACGAGAGATCTTTCTCGATCATTTCATTGCAGAGTATAAGTACTTTGGGAAGTCGTTGAGATGAAATGTTAATAAAAAGCTGCTGAAGGGACAGGGACCCTACTCTCAGATGTCTTTTGGAGATGTCCAATGCAACAATATGTCTAGTAAAACTGTCTACAAACTTTCGGAATAGGGTGAATGTCCCAATGATCGATGCAATAGTGAGATCTTGGGAAGAAGGAAGAATTTTCGGGTTTCAATATTTGTTCAAGTTTCTGTATTTGTCATTACATGTATGGCATCCGTACCTGAATCGACCTTCCCCCAGCTGATAACAGAGTAAAACCTATATCATTATTAATTTTCTTTACCGGTAAAATGGGGTAACCGCGGGGAAACATTGAACAAAAAATTAATTTTGTTTTATCGACTTGGTGAAAAAACCATTAGATTTAGGGACATCTGGTTTTCACTACTCAATTTGTAACACATTCAAGAATGGCACGACAGCATTTACATGAAAATAAGTTCAGAGTGTAGCAATCCTGACATGTTACTTCGAACCTAAAATATCCACGTTCGATATGGTCTGCAAACTTTTGTTGCTGTAACCGTGAGTATTTGCACTACATGCTCGCAAAATATATCTGCTACAACAATACATTATCCTAGCAACAGTATACCAAAGGAATTTCAAATACTTCAACACATTTTGTTCTATTCATACTTTTAGAGAATAATGTGCTTAGTCATCGTTTTCGGGGTAACTTTGAAAGTGTTTAATGAAGCTCAAGGTTTGAAACTAACTCGGTTTTTTCTTGTAGTAAATGTTCCGCTCTTACAAAAGAAAACATGGTGCAGGAAAATATGCCACTTATAGTTCAGGTTCAGAAATCTCAGGGAAAGCTACCGGTGAAATAAATTGAGAACAAAAAATTTTCTTTGCGTGAGTTTTCCTGGCAATAAGTTAGCGACGAGGGAATTATACCGATCACCGAATTATTCACAGCTCGGCAAGACCCCAAGGTAGGCAGAAAAGGAAGGAGCCCTCTTGTTTAGTGCAAATCATCTTCGCCCATATCTGAGAAGTTGGGACTAGATAGTTCAGTCCTATTTATTGTTTTCTGATACCTATTTTTTCTATTATTACAAAATATTAGTTTAATTCAGTTTGTACCAACTTTATATTTCAAGAAAACTTCGGATTTTTTGATTCATTTTTTGTGATATATTGTCAGCAGTAAGTTGTAACTGATGCCCGGGATATATATGTTTTTGTGATTTTTCATTCGCTTCCTTACCGGAGATATATAGCTTTGAAAGAAAAAATCGTTCAAAGTTGTTCCATTTTACGGTATGAGAATACACATATATTTGGTTGTTTAGGAAAATCAGAATAGTTTTTATCAATTTTTGAAAAATGAACACGTTGATATAGGGTTCAGTGACAAAGAGGTCAGAGGTAAGTAAACCGAACATCGCAGTCGTAACTGATGGGACACTGAATGTCTCTGAATGTAAGACAGCGCGAATGCTCGCTACGTAAACTATGAAGAGAGCTGGTAGCCCTACTACATTCTGTATTGTGCGAATATCAGAGTGTATTAACTTAATTTATCCTGAGTAATTCCTTCCTCATTTAAATACAAATACAAATTCGAATAACAATCATCATTGTAGCTATGGGAACCTCGAAATCTGCAAAAAAGATCCTGAACAATTAACGACAAACTTTCAGAATGCACTTCTCTGATCCCGGATCTAAACCAACGGGAGTCTCAAATCGTAAAAAAATTAATGAGAATTATGGACGAAAACCTGCAGCATGAGAATGAAGAGAAATTAATTTTCTTCATTCATGCCGCTGGTTTCCCGACAAAGAAACTTTGTAAAAGGAGAATTTCACGATTTGAATATTTTATATTCTACTAGAAAATTATATGCTGGGAAAATCTGTGCGATGGCCTGATCTTTGGGGATACTTGTATTTTGTCGAAAGTAAGGACCATGATTGAAAAGTTTAGAAATCATGATTAAATTATTCGAATTAACCTAGATATCCACAATTATAATTAGGGGAGGTTGCCTTCATATTCTGGGATTGGACAACCCTAGTGTTTTAATCTGGCAAGTGACAGTACGTTTTGACATACTAGCGTTATTTGTGTTGTTTAGTAAATTTGAAGATTTATCTCGGCCAAAAAATGAAATTAACTCGTGAACATTTTCGACTCAGCAACAGTGCGTTGGTGAACTCATTCCAATTTTGGTGATAAAATGTTCTGCAGATTTCTCAATCAGAGTGGCGAACATGCTTCGACAATGTGTATACAGGGTATACCACGATTTTGATCGGTTTCTTCAAAAAGGTCTTTTTTTGAGAGTCCATGAACACATGGGCGCCCGCAGAATCTTTTCTCAGGGGGGCCAAATAATGATTTGATGAGGCGCAGGCGAAATCAGTATTCGGTTTTGCTCGAAAATAAGGAGCAGATCAAAATCTCAGGGGGGGCCACGGCCCCCCCTGGCCTCCCCCTGCGGGCGCCCATGCATGAACATAAGGAATCAAATTTAATAAAAAATACGTGTGGCACTCGAGGACTGCCGCGGTAAACCTATTGCATAGCATCTATTCAAAAATAAGAAGATAATAAATATTGTTGATTTAAAATATTTTTTTTCATTTTTCTTACAATACATATAGGTTATTCAGGAATGTTTATCATTGAAACTATAGGATTATGGAAACTGAAATAAGAAACATAAGTTTGAGACTTATTGTCAATAGTGGTCCCATATTTTTGTTGCGGATTCTTGTGGATCATTATTCATTTTTAAATTCAATTTTTCCGAAAGAAAAGTTGTCAACCACTCTGATTTTTCTATCAGCGAAGTTAATGTTGAAATCGCCAGCCGAGATAAATGGAAATTTATTACCATTTGTACCAAATATTTTCGACCCTTCTTCAGTGTACTCCAGTAAAGGGCGATGAATAAAATGTAACATTATTATTATTTTCGAAAAAAGCTACCCCACCTTTTGGAACAATACAATTGAAATTAGGTATTTCAATCGGATTATCACGCGTCATGCATATTTCGGTAAGAAGTAACACATTGGTTTGTCTCGTAACTGAATCTTGTAAATCGTATTTGTGAATATCTAGACTTTGGCAATTGAAAGTCATTATTGAAATGCCATTTCCATTACCAATGAAATCTAAGACACTTTGAGTTATCGTCTTAACACTATTTAAGGACAGTCTTTTGAATTCTTGCAACAAAGATGCAGTCGATGCAGCTTGCCGTCGATAATTAAAAAACTTAAATGCAAAATTATCATTTTTTGTCGTAATATACAAATTTTCAATATTGGTCAACCGAGAGAGTGCAACATAGACGAGTTCCTGAGAATATGATTTAATATACTCATATACTACATATTTCGTCAAAAGTTCCATCTTGCGACTTATGTATAGTTAGAGCAAGAGCTCAAGTTAATGAAAAATGTTTGCGTTCGGCTATACATTTTCTATCCGATGTTAATGACATATTTGCCATTCGTAATTCAATGGGAACAGCGGGATTGCCGACTCCATTTTGCACTGTGGCTGCACGCATCCGTCTAGTCGCAAGCACCCAAACACTGTGCTGAAGTCTGCCTGTATTTCCCTGATTATTTCAAATTTAGAGAGGAGAATTTTGCGACCAAATGATAATGATAATCAGGGACCAACAACATAGCGTCTAGAACAACCAATTTTATTGAATTCGATTCCTTATGTTCATGGACAAGAAATGATTTACGATCAATACTTTCAAAAACTAAACCATTGAATGAGAAGCAAAAGTAAAAAATTGTGTTTACAATATTCCTGTATTTGTGGAAAAACTTATCCGGGAGGAAAATTAAGAACTTTAGAAATAAGAAAGCGTGAACATAGGAATAACATAAAAAATAGAGATATTGATAAATCGCAGATAGCAAATCATGTGGGTTCCAATACCGGCAATCACATGATGGATTGAAATAACATGAAAATTCTAATGACAGAACCTGATAGTTATAGGAGAAAATCAAGGAGTCGGCTTGTATTTTGTTGGATGAAACTAATAATCTGGCGAATTGTTCAGTGGGAGTGGATCGTATTTGGATTGATTTGTGGAGAAAAGAAGTGGTTGCAGGGAATTTTGTAATAAAATAGTAATATTATCATCATAGTAATTAAATTAATCTATGGTAATTATGTACTGACAAATGTCAATTGAAAAATAAAAAATTTCGAACGATTCTGAAAAGTTTAATGAAATCCTGAGATTGTCTGACGAAGGAGTCTGATTTAGGGTCAGTTTCATAATCAATTTAAAAGTGCCTTTAATTTTAAAGCTCCTTTAAGTTCAACATTTCGGTTTCATAACACCTTTTAGGTTATATTCAAAGGCCCAATCTCAGGACTTTAGCAGCTGAAGTATCCTTAAGCCTTAATATATAAATAAATTCCCAACTTCTCGTGTCCAAACTGTCAACTCATTTGAGGTTAGTTATGTTGTGTTTTATTTCGAAATCAACTTTCACAACAGGAGATAATGCGGCGAGCACAAGAATATAGTATAACATTTGAATAATAAAAATGGAAAATTTTGAGACAACTAGTTCGGATTCATCAAATGAAGAAAATCGATGACATGAGCCAATCATAAGAACCAGAAACATTGTGAAATGAGAAAACGGAGTATGGAAACGTAGATTTCCAATTTTGAAATGAGACTATGAGACTAAAATTAGACACCATACGGCTTATTGTGGTTGCAACTGCAGTGTTGCAATTGATGTCAATGACATGTTTCCTATCAATAATTTTGAAAAGGAATTAGATGATAATCAGAAAATTTTTACTGATGCAGTTGATGGGAAACATGTTAGAATTTCAATCATAACAGGTCATTTTGCTTCATTAAGCTGATGTAATTGGTGAAAACAAATGCTTATTCAAAGATTATGTTTATTCAATTCTTATTTCCTATTTCGATTTCTAAATCTGATGATGTTAATCTGAAGTAATGCTCCCTTATTGCCCTTTTGTAGCCGTTATCATCAATTCCATTTTTTTTTGTAATATTCAGTTTGGGATTAGTCTTTTCCCTCAAATTGCTAGGTGTATATTTTGAATTTGAACCTGAACTTACTATTAACAGGGCATGAAAATAACATAACCTCCTTCAATTTTAAGATGGCTGTGGTTAAATACAACTGCAACTGTCTGTTTTAGGTCAAATGAAACGATTTCAGTTATGCCAACATACAAAATTTCACCTAAAGTCTCATTTACGTAAAGTCCCATTTAATTTCATTATGAAATTGGGTGGACTTTTAAAGAGGGCTTTAGCTCAAAGTGCACTTTAACTAAAGTGTACTTTAGGGGTTTATTATGAAACTGGCTATTAATCTGTGAAACATTACGCAGCTTTAGATTCCGAATTGTCAAACAGCAAATTTTTCAGAAGAATCGACCTCTGACAAAGTAGTGCTCAAGTTTTACGCAGGGACCATTCTTCCATCATTTAAATTTTTTTTTTTCTAATTGTTTCTTGTCTCACAGACTGGGAGAGAAAACCGTAATAAAACATTTGAAAAATCTAAGTCATGTTTTTTTTCAAATTATATTGCACTTTTTATTATTCCAGAAAATAATGATTATCGAACTCATATTGTTACAATTTCTTACTTTTTCCAAATAGTTACCCCGAATAGTGCTTCTTTAACCTGAAGTTCAAAATATTCGAAATTGAAACTTCTTCCAACTTCAACTGACTGTACTGAAAAAAATGTTCCTATTTCTACGGTATTCGTGAAAGATTTAACCATATATCCTTCCGGCAACGGTTGGGAATTCTCAACCCCTAAAGCAATCAAATCTGCTCCAGCATTAACGAAAATCGTCACAGAGGACCGACGCAAACCTTTGTGCTGTGTATTTATTTGCACATCGCAAATCTTCCGATAATTACAGACCCTTTGTAAAACTGCTGCAGTGGATTTTCGTGGTCATTCGAACTGAGGAGGATTAAATCTTGAGAAGTTCTGGAGTATATTGTCATAATAATGATTCTCGGGTACTGAAACAGAAATGAAATCTTAATATATAAAAATAAGTCGGCCATTTTGTTGGTTACACCGTTTATAACTCAAGATTGGATGAACTGTTTGTTATGAATAGATATCAAATAATTTTCCTTCTTGCGAATAACGTCAATAGGTTTTGCTACCGCTACGGTACATTTTCTAATAATATTAACGTATTATTAATGATTATTATTATCGCCAATAGATGGCAATCATAGATACAGATAGTTACAGTGACTTTATTCACTGTATAGATAGTTATCTTTATCTATGATGGCAATGTAGACCATTACTGTGTATCTTGAGTTGCCTGAAAGTCCGAATCAAAACATTGACATTTTCTATCGATCACACAAAAATACAATTTGTGTTTCCAAATGAATTCATTTGGAGCAGATATAATTAATTAAAGGACGTGGATTCAATCCAACATTCAAGGTAGGAATATAATATTAACATTAATTATTTCGAATCACCTATTTTGTCTTCCCTTTCTGCTATTTTGATCCAAGGCCAGATTCACCATCGAATTGTATCATTAAAACCACCTGAAGATGCACATCATAAATTCCTTCAAATTTACTTCATATTGGCAATATGGATGATCAACTTGATCAACGTCAATCAATTAATGCACATGTGAGAAGAATAATTCTTTAAGATCTGCAGCAACTACTACATGAACATCATGCATTATTTCGGTTGTTTGAAACTGCTTTGGAACGTATGCCAAGTGACGATCACAAAGTTGTGATCAGAGCAAATAAACGACCTGTTGGAGCATATGACGCCAATTCAACTCCCCTACAATAGACGAAGTGGCAATTGTGATTGTAGGTGAAAACTTAGAAACGCGTGATATTGTTCTTACGCGTCGCAATACTGGAGAATTGCAACGAATATATGAAACACACCGTTCAAACGATGCTCTACAATACCCGCTGATGTTTTGGAGCGGTGATGATAGATATTACTTTAATATAAAGATGATAAATCCATTGAATGGTGAGTACCTTCATCAAAATTTAAAATGCCTACTTAATACAAATTTGAATTATTTGATTTTAGGCCAAGAAACCACCAAGAAAGTGAGCTCGATGAATTGTATTCCTTTCGTTTAATGGTTCGTTAAAATGCTGATTGAGATTTCGTCGATTGTTGCAGCAGTATATTGTGTGTGGACATGTATTGTGAAACTAGCTGACCCTTCAGACTTCATACTGCCTCAATCGATTAATAAGAAAGCAAACTTTAATATTATAATAAACTTTTATGGTATAATGTTCGCCAAGAATAGTTTAGAATCATTTACTATCCCAGAAACTAAAGAGCGTAGGGGATCTGGTGGTGGCAGTTGGCAATTAGAGTTCGATGGATCCGTGTGACGTCACTTTACATCCAACGACTTGCGAGGTTCAGTACGTAGCCGGGTCCAATATAAGGGCCTCTTGTCTCACGGAGTGCGATTTGCGAATGTAGTATGACGTCACATCGCCGCGAGGAATTGAATATTCACGGGGTTGTAAAATCCGAACTACTAGGTCTTTTCGACTGAAACAAAAACTAGTGATTTCATATACATATAGGTTATACTGTGACGAAGTTTCGATCGATTTTGCATACCTGTGAACATTCCTCATTGTCTTTATTTAAAAGGTAAAGGGGGAACTCTTTCAATATTTTATCGATTGAGGCAGTACGAAGTCTGCCGGGTCAGCTAGTACATACATAAATATGAACTACTCAAATCGATTAAGATCCCCAGTTATAACAAGAGAATCTGTTTCAGAAAAGTTATTTCTCTATTTTATTATGAGTTCAATACAATACTAAAAGCAGTGCTGTATTGAACTCATTAAAGCATTGTTTTCAGTTTTATTTTTCGATTTGTGGTTGTCATAACTGTATTCCGATCCTTTTTCAACGCACGTCAAGACAATTTTCGTAACAGTCACACCAACTGCCGAGATACAAATAAAAAAGTCACTAGTATGAATTTTCATTTGTATTTCACCAAACTTGACTGAAATAGAAAAAATATCGTCTAATACTCGTAGAAGAAGGCAATTCCAACAGTTATGCGTTTGACTAGGAGCCCATTCTGCAACTTGTTTTAGAATACACTATTAGGGATTTAATTTTTGCATATTTCATTGCGGTATGCTAACATCTGTATAACTGGAAAGCCACTCTCCAAGAATTCGATGTTATTAAGGTTTTTTCCCAGTACTTTCTCCCATCTTAAGAAGCTTCTCGAGGACGTTCGAGGAAAATGAGAAACGAGGAACAAGAAAACAACTCGGTATAAACTCTTAGCACTCTTCTGTTGGGATTTTCCTGGTAGTACAGAAAACTTTACGCGTTAATTGAATTTTCCTCAAATTGAAATAATACCTTACATAATAGGTTCTGCTTCCTATTACTCTAATTTTCATATCATTTCATATTCGTTGACTCCGAAATAAAAAATGAGAAATGGCTCTACCAGCTAGCGAGTTTGGAATGTATCCTCTCATTCGTAATGCTGCTACTTGGGCACAAATGAAACGAGGATGAGAAAAAATGTTCGTGACATTTTCATATCCGACTTGATGAAGTTCATTTGTACGCAATGAGCTTTTCCGAAACCTATCTACATTCAGAACAATTTCCATCAGAGTCGTATGCTAGGGGTGTGGAGAATTTCCCTAAAGGCTTAACATTTCATATGTACGAGGACCATTGTTATGCTTCCTTTTCAAAGAGGAATACTGGGACACAATTCCTGACAACCATGGCCACGATAAGATTGTTTTCGCAAAAGTGGAATGTTCATTTGAAATTTTCAATTTAGGCCAATTTAGGTCTTCTTTGACACTTCCACACCTACTTTTTTCCTAATGTAGATTCTATTGTGTCAATGATAAATGGAGTTCTTAAAAAAAGGAGTATTCACGTTCTCGAAACTTTTACATAGCTTCTGAGACCTCCTGTATCATTGTTCTTCAGTTCTGACATAAGCATCATTTTTACTGCTTACGGAAGCCTGAAAATGATATTTTTCCAAGATAAGATATGCATGTTTTAGCATATCACAATTCATTTTCTACAAATATCACGTAGAAAAAAAACACGTGTGGCACTCGAGGACTGCCGCGGTAAAGCTATTCCATAGCATCTATTCGAAAATAAGAAGATAATATTGTTGATTAAAATTTTTTTTTTTATTTATCTTACAATACATGTAGGTTATTCAGGAAAGTTTATCATTGAAACTATAGGTTTATGGTAACTGAAATAAGAAACATAAGTTTGAGACTTAATGTCTTCAAAATATCTGGAGAATACCGCGTCAATAGTGGTCCCATATTTTGTTGTGGATTCTTGTGGATCATTATCCATTTTTAAATTCAGTTTTTCCGAAAGAAAAGTTGTCAACCGCTCTGATTTTTTATCAGCGAAGTTAATGTTGAAATCGCCAGCCAAGATAAGTGGAAATTTATTACCATTTGTACCAAGTATTTTCGACCCTTCTTCAGTGTACTCCAGTAAAGTGCGATGAATAAAATACCTCGTCCAATTTTGGATTCGGAGAAATGTAAATTGATACCATGACTATGTGGAGGCTAGTTCTAAGTTTGCATAGACATGCATTTATTTCAATATTCGGAGTCATATTATTAGTAACATTATAACTATTTTGGTAAATAGCTACCCCACTTTTTGGAACAGTATCTCGTTTGAATTGAACACTACAATTGAAATTAGGTATTTCAATCGGATTATCACGCGTCATGCATGTTTCGGTAAGAAGTTTGTCTCGTAACTGAATCTTGTAAATCGCATTTGTGACTATGTAGACTGAACACTATTTAAAGACAGTCTTTTGAATTCTTGCAACAAAGATGCAGTCGATGCAGCTTGCCTTCGATTATGATAGAACTTAAATGCAGAATTATCATTTTTTGTCGTAATACACAATTTTTCAATATTAGGCACCCGAGAGAGTGCAACATAGACGAGTTCCTGAGAATGTGATTTACTGTACTCTTATACTATTTCGTCAAAAGTTCCACCCTGCGACTTATGTAAAGTTAGAGCAAGAGCTGAATTTAATGGAAAATGTTTGCGTTTGGCTATACATTTTCTATCCGATGTTAATGAAATATTTGCCGTTCGTAATTCAATGGGAACAGCGAGATTGCCGACTCCATTTTGCACTGCCAGTCTGTCTAGTCGCAAGCACCCAAACACCGTACCGAAGTCTGCCGAACTGAACCGACGATACACAGCTGTGTTAGGTTTTTCGTTACGGAATTTCTACATTCGGTCGACGCGCTCAAAGCCTGAGATAAAAGCTATGCAATAGCTTAAAAGAATTGTCTGACGAAAATTCGTGAACTTGACATTAGCAAATGAGAATTTTATGAGGGATCTATTTTCATTATTAAATATGTTTCTCTTTTTTATTTTCCTTCTATACTAAAATATAGACACGAAACTTGGTGGATATTATTTGTCAATAAAACTACATCTTCTGGAAATGTTCTACCTTGAATAATACTAAGTAGTTGTTGAAATAGTCAACCGCTTTTTTTTTTCAACGAGTAGAGGTAAAGAAGCAAGACCCAAAGGTTTTGCTCTCGGAATGGTTTTCAGAAACAGTACAAAAATAATAATATCTTGTAAATTTCTCCACCTTTCGTAGCTGTTGCAAGTGCTTCACAACAACGAAATTTTGAAATTATTCACTATGAAATACGTCACTATCAGGTGAGCTAGACCCCCTGAATTTTTTAGCGCACCACAATTTGCGAACCATCGATCTAGCTGTGGAATATTTCATGCTGTTGACTGAATTGGGAGTTTGCCTATGTATGAACCATTGATTTCAGGTAACTTGAGAAATTACATTACATATCGTTTTTCTTGAGCGAATAACGAGAAACTTGCCTTAAACTTGATGAAGTATGCTGTGTTTCAAATAGATGGAATATTCCAGTCTAATTATAAAGTTCTAATGAGTCAAGTTTTGAACAGTTGGCGGTAAACCGAGAAGTAACTTTTATGATAGTTTATTCATTTTGAATTCCAAGAATTACAGACGAATGGAAAGAAAATGACTTCTTTCAGAGAGTTTTTCGAATTATATGAATTAAAATAAACTGGAATATTGCTCTGGCCAGCAGGTGAAAGATGCACCTAATAGACAGGGTGTGCATAGTTTTCAGAACCAAAATTATATTAAATTACTTCTGATGCAGATTTTAAGATATTTAGAGAAATAGAATTTTGAACTGATTGCTTTCTATTGCAAAACGATTTGAAAAGGCTATACAGATTGCAGATGGTATGTTGTGAAAATAAAAAAAAAATTGGAGAACATTTCCTTTATGGAAGCCATAATGAAAACATTTTTGAAATTTTGAAACATCTATTTTCAATTTATAGGTTCGCGGGACGCTGTCGCTAAGATTTTACATCAAGAGCTGTCGATAAAATGCCAATTCCTTAAAAAGACTTTGTTGGATCACTGTTCCTCCAAAAAAAAAAAATAAAAATAACACATAATAGTCTGGACTGCATAGCAATACTTAATGAAAGGAGAGCCATACTCATTGACGTGGCCATCCCGAATAGCAACAATTTACTAGATAAACAAACAGAAAAAATATAAAAAAACAAATCAATCCAGCCAGCCGTTCTTTTGTTTCACCCGATTGAGTTTTTGAAATAATTAAAGGATCACGTTTGTTGCTCTGGAAAGTTTAAAACATGAGAAAAAAAGTTTTTTCGAGCTTTTGCACAATTTATTGCAAGTATTGCTCAAATATTCGAAAAAGAAATATTTAAATGAAAATTTTGAATTCTTATTTTCATTTTTTTTGGAAAAACATCAGAAAATTATTAGAAAACCAACGCCCAATCATTTTCAATGCATTAATTTCTTAAACTGATCTTTCATCAATTAAATTTTAAACACCTATTAAACACATACCTATAACTGAATTTCTTCCTTTTTTCGTTTTCCGGTGATTGCTTTTGTATACTTTTCGTGAGTACATAGGAAATTGCTTGATCAAACAGGTTTTTCTTCAAAACCTTAATATTTCAAACAAAAACATACAGAAACAAAGAAGCGGAAATCCGACCACCCAATTTCCACGTGGTAGGTTCGCTTTTAATAACGCAAATGAAGTCCGTAATTATTTTCTTGAACTTTTAAAATTTTCCTTACTTCAAAATGAAAGTACTATCTGCGACAAAATTCTGAAAAACGTTCGGAAAAATTTTGAAGTTTCACCAACAATAAATTTTGTAACACTGATTACACGTTCTCACAAATAACCAGAAAGACATACAAAGAGTTATTATCACTTTCAACTTGTTAATTATTGCCAACTCCCTGCCCTCAGTTTCAGATATGATGGGGATCAATCGGTAATTCCCCAGGCAGAGAAATTACTGGGTCTAGGCTTGCGTTTTGCGACACATTGTAGACATATCCGAACTTTCAGGCTGCGTTCACAAACTTACTCAGAGAGTAGAGTAAGAGTATGGCCATATGATCAGAAATATATTTCGTTCGGTCTTTACTCCACACTCGTTCACAATCTTACTCTGACAAATGTCATTCACACCTGTGAACAAAGGTTTATATGAATAATACTTTTGTATATACATTTTTAATATAATATCATTTTAATATTGAATTGTTGCTATCATGAATGAATAATAGAAGTTTAAGGAAAAAATTCTCTCTAGTCGTACATTTTTAGTTGTGTCTTAGATGTATAGTCTATTTTTCTTTTATTTTAAAAGCAGAGCACAACCGTGTTTTTTGATGATTGTGAGGGAATTGATAAATATTCTCAGGACGTTGGAATCCTTCTAATGAGACAGAAACAATGAAAAAGGATATTATTGTGTGTAATATTTTCTTGCAGGCAGAAAATTAAAAATATTATAACACGTTTTGTTGCTTTATTGACTTTACGCCAGACAAAATTAAATACTTCGTAACAAGAAATCGTTTCAATTAAGGAAGTTAAAAAATATTGTATGAAAGATAAAGCAAAATATGAATGAACCTTGAAAGATCATAACTCTTGAATCTAACATAATATCAATGTAGATTTCTAATCATTTACAAAAAACAGTTATTGTGGGACTTTTTATGTCTCAATTTATTTGAACTTGAACGGACCACTCTAGGTTCTGCAATACAGGGAGAAACTCTTTTCAAAACTCCATTATCTCCTTTTTTTGAAACATAGATGAATTCAAAATAGTAATCATCGAAATGAATACCATTTTCAATTTCCATTATCTCCTGTTTAGTTTGAGTTTACTTTGAGCTTCGTTAATTCACTGCTAGCAATTTTATTGAATTTATTAATCATTAAAGTAATTCTTTCCTATATTACTTTATTTCACAGAATAGTTGTTTCACGAGGAAAATTTCTTGTTTCGTATTTCGTTATTGAAATAAAACGAAACTAGAAACAAATACTTATTCGAATAATATTCAGAATGAAAATCCTACGTCACAGCTGTCAGAGTATGTGTTTACTCTCCCAAATAGCAGAGTATGCAGAGCTTACTCAGAAGAAGTTTATGAACGCTCACAGAGTATACTCCGAGGAAGACAAAGTAAGTTTGTGAACGCTTCAGAGTAAGGAGAGCTTACTTTGAGTAAGTTTATGAACGCAACTTCAACCTATTTCACCATATTGTGGTGGTCATTCGTAGATTACTGAATTCACAGCTATTAATTGATTCCTCATTGATTTTAAAGATTTTTTTGCATAGTGATGGTTTAAAATGTCTGCATTCTACCTAGTCGTTTTTAACACCAGGAAATAAATTTTTTTTAAAATAAAAAAATTTCAACCTCTTGTTGATTTTGGCGCCCCCTTAAGCTGTCCCCCCCCCCCTAGATCCGGGCCTGTTCATTCCCATTCGGAGAGATTAGCGAGCTATCAAAATCGATATGAAACACGGGAGGTAGGTAATTCATATATCTGTAAAACAATTTTTCAGCTGGAAGGATAATTATTTCATCAAAACAGGATTAACCTGTTGCTGGAAATCGGATGAGCAAGAGTTATTGCGGCGCTGCATCCGTAATATGTAATTCTCGCAATGTGGACTCGGGTTCATCAATTCAAGAGCGTGGATGTATATTTTTTTTTATTTCATGGCGGTAATTTGTGAAATATTTCTGGTAAATTTGATCTATTGAAATATTGTCTGGGGGGTCTTTGCATTTTCCTGAAAACTTAATTTGTGTTTTCTCTCCCAGTCTCTGAAACAAGAAACAATTAGGAATTTTTTTTTAAATAATAGAAAACACTTTGGACTCTGAAGCGTAACGTTTTGGAGTCTAAATCAGACTCTTTCGTCAGACACTTACTAGTTTTCATCGTAGAATCGTGACTTTGATTCTACGAAATTGAATGAAAACTAGTTATTGTCTGACGAAGGAGTCTGATTTAGACTGAGAAACGTTACGCTTCAGAGTTCAAAGTGTTTTCTTTTTGTTCATTGTTAGGCAACAATTTCTTCGTGTAAAGTTTTGGCCCCTGACAAATTAGTGCTCAAATTTTTACGCAGGGGCCTTTCTTCTATTATTTGAAAAATTTTTCTAATTGGTTCTTGTTTCAGAGACTGGAAGAGAAAACCCAAATTAAGTTTTCAGGAAAATTTGATCTGAAAACTAGTGGCAACTAGTGGAAGAATATTAATGCTTTCTGCACTCGAATTAAATATATATTTAATATATTCTTTTGAATAAGAGAGCTAAAATAATACAATAAATGTTGAAACAAAAAGAACCTAAGCTGAGGTAAAAAAGGGAAGGGGGTACCACAACATTAAATATAATAAATTTGCGGTGAACTTTATAGTCCAGATTTTATGTAATAAATCTTTGAAATTCGAATTTCCGTGCCGCTTCTTATATTATACAGGGTATTTGTATATTTAATAAAAACAAAACAATGTTTGAGACAGTGAACTAATAACACATGGAAGGAGTCTAACCGTCAGATGCGGCGTAATGCTGGGTACGAAGATAAAAATCAGCTGATTCGGGACAAGAAACGCCGCGTTTGAACTGAACTCAAGGAGATTTTGATTTTTTTTAAATTTGAAATATTTGTACACTAATTTTGACGGACCCACTCATCTGATTTTTATAGTGAGATTCTAACTTATAACTTCTCGTAATATTCTGTTGGTTAGCAAAGATTTTGATAACAGAAACGTATTAACTTAATGTTTTGATTTTTTGATTGTTTTCATACAACTTCAAAAAATCAAAATATTGTCACAATTCTACGAAGTTGTATTGATTTAAGTAGAATGAATTTGTTTCCGAATGAAAGAAAAACTTTAAACATTTCATGTGTTCCATAGGAATTAAATTAATGAGATATTCAAAGAAATTATCGAATTGAACGTTTCTATAATTATTGTCGTTTTGAAAGAATAAATTCTGTATATATTCATTCACAATGCGTTTATTCCATATCAATGGTTTATTAATTTTTTTAGGTTTGAACATCATGTAGACTTCAAAATATTGTACAGTACTTCAAACTGATCGAAAATTGACTCATTCAAATTGAATATCATTAACAGAATGCATTCATTTTGTGTGCTTTTTCTAATCGCGTTATCTTCTTGACCAAATGTATGTTTTTTTTTTCGAATATTGAGCCAAAGATGGTATCAAATTTTTCAATACAACTATCACCAGATGGACAAACAGGAGGTTGGGTAAAAAAAAATTATAAAATGATTAAAACAAATTTATTTTCGAGTTGAAGACAGAATTTGAATATCTTTGTTGGTTCTGATGAAATAATTCAAATTGAATTACAAATCTGAATAAATGAGTAATAAAATACAAAGCTCAAGATATTTGTCCTTCAAAATTTATTAATTTGGTAAACATTCGTCGAATATCATGTTTTGTTTCAATGGTAATCTTATTTTCGTGATGCAATCTTATATTGAAATAAACTTCTAAAATAATGTAGACTATTAGGAAAAGGTGGTTATTCAGAGGATCCTGATCAAAAATATGAAATAAGAGTTGAGAGCAAGAGCAAATATTCTCAACTGTTCAGGATATTCATTATTTGATGAAAATTCAAGTTGTATAAACAATTAAGACAATTCAACCCAGAAATCTGAAAACATTTATTTAGATTACAAGATTGAAGATTTGAAGATTACTTATCTAATTACTACTTACCCTCGATATGTAGAAAAGAAAGTGAATATTATTAAATATACCTTCGACTTGGTTTCTGGAAAGAGGAGGCACCATCCCTATGTGAGCTGAACCAAAATAAAATGAAATTCTGAAAGGGCTACCTCCAGACAAAATTATAAACACATGCATTAATTTGCATTTGTCAATAATTCTTCATAGGCCCCGAATTCATGTTTGATTTTTTACCTGCACTATGTAATAACAATTTTGGGAGATATTTTCAGAAGTTTTTAAATGTATAACGAGTTCTTTCAAGTTCGTAACCTAGTTGCTCTCTAGTTCATTTTTTTGGAACATTTTGGCTACTGCAGTATTCAAAGCAGAATATTGCCTCCTCCTGCAAAATGATTAATTCAAGAGACTAAATAAAAATAGGATAGGATAGAGAAAAACAATAATCTAGTTGATGGAAGATCCGTCTCAAACTTCTTATCAGAAGTAAATTCTGATTTAATCTCCTTCTTGGCAGATCTTTTTCTGATTTTCGTTGGTTTGGTTAATTTCTTCCTCAGGCGTTCAGGAAAATCAAAAAATTGAGGGAATAGAACCTTTTCTCAGTTTAATTTGACCGAAATTGTCTGTTCAAATCAGTTTCAAGAAAGTGTTTTCTATATTAAGTAGAAGAATTTGTTGGGTAAAAATTTTCCTTTTTCATTGCCAAGACCCATAGGGACTATGTTTTGAATCACTGGAAAATCTGCAGAATTTTGAATATGACTATGATAATTCAAGAACTATAATTTATAAGTAGGGACTCACGAGAAAAATGAAATTCCACTGCCTGTTGTTTACCTTTGTTTGTGGACAAATATATGCCGAATAGGCCTTTTCCATAGTGAAAAATCAATGGTGAAAAATAATTTCAGCACAATAACGATAGTAACACACACAATATATAGAAAAACCCAAATGAAACTAAAAAATCCACCGATTCACGTATAAACTCAAGAGAACTTTTCCAATGTTCTGCCCCTAATCAGCTGATTATCTTCTATCTCACATCTCACAAACGTACCCGTGGGTCTCTCTCTCTACCCTCCTTCCTGGTGTTTTTAGCACGGCCTACTAAATCTCACAGGCCGGAAGGTTAGACGTTGCCGTTGTTACCAGTAGCTTGTCTAGTGGCACGCGAAGATATAGAAAGTATAAAGTTTTCTTGTGCAATTCGCACTGTTTTCGATATAATTTCAAATTTATTTCAATTCACAATTGAATAAACAACTGTAGGGAGAAAAACCAAACAGCATTTCGTTTATCTGCGAATAATTTCTTAATATTTTATCGTAAATAATCCAGAACTCACCACGAAGAGGTAGCTGTTGTATTGATTTCCACAAGATTACAATCAGAATAAAAATTATTTTACATTCTGAAGCGAATAAAGTAGGTGAATGAACATCAAAAGAGGAAAAAAGTCACAAATATACCTGTCACCTAATAACCACTTGAAATTAGCAATGGGTACGTTTACTTCGTCTCTTAATATGACTTCAATTCTCAAATTACTCAAGATCTTAAACTCCGATGATATTTTTGGCAATGCGCCCTAAATTCATATTGTAGAACTGAACAAAGTCATTTTCTTTAACGTTGGAAAAGAAGTTGCAAATTGCCTTGTCTTTGAAATGACAACAAAAGTCGGAAAATGAATCGATCTGATCTTGTTTGTCCCAATCGGTGTAAACAATGTCATAATGGACAATTAATTTTTGTCTCCGTTCCTCAGGATCCGTTCTTTTCGGACTAACTGAAGACGTCATATGAATCGGTTGATTCAGAAAAATTGAAGGAAATGCATCATCAGTTAATTTAGAAATTTTTCGGGGTATATTAACAACTGAACCTTCGGCAGTTGGATAAGTGTTATTTCTCAAAATATGGGAATCTACAAAATGTTTTATATATACTACAATGTCATCGTTGACTTCAAAACTAATTTCTCTATGAATTGCGTCAAGCCATTTTCTTCTCCTAGCGGGATCTCTCGGAAATCTAAATACCGACACCTTCTCATTAGTAGATTTATAGTTGCTTTTGCAACCGGGCACTGCACGAGTACGAGGCATAGTACTCAAATCGAAGATTTTCAAATGAAATTTTATCAAATATTAAAATGAAAAACCTTCCTGTTGATAATCCTTCCAGATATGAACACTGAAAGTCGAAAAATTCAATCACAAACCCGATACACACTGTTCTTGCAACTGCAACACTTAATTTCACTTCATTTATTGATTGAAAAACCGATCACACGAACACGAAAAAAAACACAAAACTTTTTACACGTTTCCCGGTCGAATTTCTGATGCGAATTTTATCACATGTTACGCTTCAAAACAGAACTGCAAGTGCAAAGTCGTGACACTCTGAGCCTGGTACAACCCTTTTGGGGGGTTCCGGCAACGTCGCATTTTAAAGCAACATTCTGGCCTGTTAAATAACGTAGGCCGCGGTTATTAGTTCACTGGTTTGAGCTCACTCCTGCCCTGGGATGTTGGGGTTCGGAGCTTGCAAACTAGTCTCGAAGTCAGCCAGTGCACACTTTTGTTGTGAAGAGAGATTGTTCACTTGTTTTGGTTACAGAAGTAGGGTCGTGGGTAGATCCTCAGAACTTCTGATCATAACAAACATTCAGAAAATATCCTTCCTGTGTTCACCAAACATATTTCTTGTAGGCAGCAGACGTAACAAAGTTATACACCACGTTGCCTTTTAATGTGAAACGCCGAGAGTTAACATGACCTTTTTCCAATTTCACCTTCAGTATTTTCGTTGAATTCAAACTCGCCCTCTCGAATAAATGTTGATTCGAAGGTTTCCTAATTACATCATCTTGTAAGGATGCTGTCTCAGTTGAGTTATGAATTATTGAGGTTATATTGCACACAAGAATCCGAATACGTTTCCAGATTTGCTTGTCCTTTAAATTATTGGCGGAATTTCCTTCTGAAGTGGCAACAATTTTTGATTCTCCAGAACACCCTCATTCTGAACACATAATTATACATTCTATAACCGCGAGCGGTATTTGATGATTTCATTATTTCTCTTATTTTTGTCCTTTGAATGTCAATGTATTTATATCTTTTTTAACTTACATGTTGTATAAGGTTATGTCATTATATGTATTTACTAGCTGACCCGGCAGACTTTGTACTGCCTCAATCGATAAAATATTAAAAAAAGTTCCCTCTTTGCATCTCAAATGAAGAGAATTCTTTTGATGTATAAATAGCAATGCAATTATATGCATTATATAAATTTCAATGCAATTGAATTTTTGTATATTGTTTACTTTTCTGTATTCCACCTTATATATTTCCTTTAAAAAAACCAATGGTTATTACAACTTTACTCATCTCTAAGGCGAAACAAAGTTCGCCGGGTCAGCTACCTTATCTAATTGTCAATTGACACAATTTTTCCCACCACCAGATCCCTACGCTTTTTAGTTTCTGAAATAGGAAATGATTCTAAACACTTCTTGGCCAACATTATACCATAATAGTTTATTATAATATTAAAGTTGCTTCATTGTTTATCGATCGAGGCAGTACGAAGTCTGCCGGGTCAGCTAGTTTCAAAATATATGTCCACACAATACTGCTGCAACAATCGACGAAATCTCAGCAAATAGTTATCAGCATTTTAACGAACCATTAAACAAAATGAATAATAATTCATCGAGCTCACTTTCTTGGTGGTTTCTTGGCCTAAAATCAAATAATTCAAATTTGTATTGAGTGGATATTTCAAATTTTAATAAAGGTACTCACCATTCAATGGATTTATCATCTTGATATTGAAGTAATATCCAAAACATTAGCGTATTGTATTGTAGAGCATCCTATGAACGGTGTGTTTCATATATTTATTGCAATTCTCCAGTATTGCGACGCGTGAGAACAATATCACGCGTTTCCAAGTTTTCACCTACAATTACAATTGCCACTTCGTTTATTGTAGAGGCGTTGAATTGGCGTCATGTGCTCCAACAGGTCGTATCTGCTCTAATCACAAGCAGTTTTTAACAATCGAACCAATGCATGATGTTCATGAAGTAGTTGCTGCAGATCTTAAAGAATTATTCTTCTCACATCTGCATTAATTGATTGACGTTGATCAAGTTGATCATCCATATTGCCTATATGAAGTAAATTTGGAGGAATTTATGATGTGCATCTTCAAGTGGTTGTAATGATCCAATTCGATGGTGAATCTGGCCTTGGATCTAAATAGCAGAAAGAGAAGACAAAATAAGTGATTTGAAATCATTAAGGTTAATATTATATTCATGCCTTGAATGTTGGATTGAATCCACGTCCTCTAATCATATTTGCTCCAAATTAAATCATTTGGAAACACCCATTGTATTTTTGTGTGTTCGATAGAAAATGTCAATTTACATTTTCATCATAGATAGAGATAACTATCTATATCTATGAGTGCCTTCTAATGGTGATAATAATTGTATAGCGGGGATTTGTTCAGAACATTTAATTATTAAATTTTCCGTTGTGTTCGGAAGTGTAATAACACATGGACACAGATTAGAAAATATACCGTAGCGACACCTACTGGCGTTATTCGCAAGAAAGAAAATTATTTCCTATTTTTTTTCTAATTCTAATATATTTTATGTTAACCGTGCCGTAGAAGAATCCAACAAAAAATCTTTCATAATAAACAGTTCATCCAATCTTGAGTTATAAATGGTGTAACCAACAAAATGGCCGACTTAGTTTTATATATTAAGATGACAACATGAATAGAAGAGATGCAATGCCATTGGTACATTGCGCATGGTTGCCAGTCTTGGACAGGATCCGAAGCAAGCCGATACGGAGTTGGTCGTTTACGTCAACTCACGTATTTCTCCCTCCATTAGGCGACCCTTGCTTAACGGCTCAGTGTTGAATCTTGACACAGAGCGGTCAGTAAATCAGCTATAGAGTTACAATCTTCGACCAAGAATCCTCTGAAGATGCAGATGTAGGTTAAATATTGTAAGTGTCAAGCATTTGCTGATGACACTCAGGTTTATTGTGACTTGAATGCGGACAACAATCTTCAAGTTCAGGAGAATATCAACTGTGACCTCGAAACTTTGAATGATTTAGCTGAGAGACACAATTTGAGGTTGAACAGTAGTAAATGTCGAGTGATATTGTTCGGGAATAAGAGATTGAGGATGAGTCTCACTGGAATGTTTCAGGTGGGGGTTGGTGGTTCAGTCTTGCCCATCTTTGATGCTATGAAGAGTCTGGGGATAACATTTGATTCCGACTTGAAATTCACGTTTCATGTTAATAACCTGCTCAAGAAATCATTTTGTATCTTGAAGATGATATACTGTAACAGACATTGTTTTAACCGTTCTATCCGTAAAATTCTTAGTGATTCTTTAGTTTTGTCCAGATTTAATTATGGAGATGTTGTTTATGGCCCTCATTTGACAAAGTTTGAGCAATGTAGAATTCAGAAGGTACAGAACTTTTGTTGTCGCTTCGTTTTCTCGCTTAGAAAATATGATCATGTTTCTCATAAGATCAGGGAACTGGGTTGGTTTCCAATGCATATTCGAAGAGAATATAATTTTTGTTACTTTCTATATAAAATTATCAAATACCAAATTCCCGTAGAACTCTATAATAAACTGGTTCCTAGATCGGCTGTTCATTCAGTCATGGTGAGGGGCAGAAGTCACTTGAGCATCCCTCCTCACTCCAGTGCTATGTTTCGGAGATCTTTCACGTATCGGGCCGTCAAAATGTACAACACACTTCTTATTGATTGCATGCATATTACCGAGTTTCGGATCAAGCGTGTTCTGAAGGCTAAATTTCTGGTTCTTTGAGTCAAATATTTATTTGAAAATAGTTATAATTTTTGCCATTCCTGTTACTTTTTCGCTCTCGTGATATTTATATTGGTGATGTTTCTCCTCTGTATTGTATTATATTGGGTATGTAAGTTTTGAATTGTTAAAATGTTTCATTAATTATAGAACGCTGTTGTAATATTAATTATTGTATGTGTGGTACAGGTTAAGTGTAAGAATAGCCTAAGGCTAAACTTCGCCTGTGTCATATTGAAAAGAGAAATAAAGACGTTTATTATTATTATTATTATTATTATTATTATTATTAAAAATAACTTTTAATAGACCCAACAAGCCATGGAGATTCTCCCAATGTCACGAACTGATTATGAATTTCAAAAACTAAACATGTTTTTAACCTAAAACTGTGATGCTCATAAAATTGGGAACAAGAATGAGTTAACACTCAGAGTTCTCGTTTTATGTTGCCGAGTATCCTCTAGCTAGGAGAACAGCCTTTAGCGCCAACCACTTCACAACTTACAATCAACTCAAGCATGAAATATGTAACTTTCCCAAGTATCAAACTGCAATTTCAGACAGTTCTTGACAGTTCGGATGGATCGTTATCATCCTTCTATTTTTTTTCAGTTAACACGCATTCGCTCGAGTGTTTAATGTTCCGACGTCGAGGATTAATCTTCTCAGTACTCGAACGAGAATTATGAACCAATTTCTTAATTGACCTGGAAGTTATCCTGGCGGGAAGAACGATGTTCGCTGGCAACATTTGATGAATTTGGCCGAGAGGCATGTTGGAGGGAATTAAGTTGTTCTGGACCAGATGTTCTGCGAAGCGACTCACTTAGGGTTCTGGGAAAAATGAATTCTTTAATCGACGCTAGGGCGACGCTTTTCTTGACAATTATGCGTTTAGAGATATTAAACCAAGAAAGCTTGAAAGTGGATATTTTCTCCATTACTGCTTGCGAGGGAAGAGGTTGATCTGTCGAACAGTCTCTGAATATCCATGCTGTAAGGAGAGTCAATAACTTCAGGATCACTGTCAGAAAGTAGAGGCTCGTAAATTTTCATCATGGGTCGACAGCATTGAACAAATACGGAATGCAAGCTGCATGAGTAAAATATGAAGACGTCCGCGAAGGTCTACCAATATGGTCGCCAATTGTTTCTGCCTTTCAATGGCGTGATGATGAATTTTTATTATGGAAAAGAAATAAAAGTGAAAACGCCTGGAGGTATACAGGGTGTTTCATTGGTAAATGAACATACGGTAACCTGAGCTGGAGGAGAGTCAATAACTTCAGGAAACACTGTCAGAAAGTAGAGGCTCGTAAATTTTCATCATGAGTCGACAGCATTGAACAAATACGGAATGGAAGCTGCATGAGTAAAATATGAAGGCGTCCGCGAAGGTCTACCAATATGGTCGCCAATTGTTTCTGCCAATTGGCGGGTCCAAAAAACCCCTATATGATGAGGTATACAGGCTGGTCCGTGTATTCTCCGAAAATTTTAATATCTCATAACTTTTGAACCAACCGGTATATTCAGTTGATATTTGGAACGTATCGAAATCTTCCACAGGTAGATCGATTTACATTTAAATTCCTGAAAAATTTCACGTCCGTATTCGAAAAATATGAGACTGAGATTCAAAACCCTAATATTGGAATTTTGGGATTTGATTGAGACATTTGGAAAGAGCAGAAAATTTTCTATGGAGTTTAATATATTTAATGGTCTCTCACTTGATTCTGCACAAAGAAAGCTTGAGGGAAACAACCAATTTAATGTTGGAATTCCAATAATTCCATGGAAAACTGGTTCATTGCAATCAAATTGGAAAAAGTTTATCTCGATCTGATAAAATATTTGCATTTTTCAATATTCTATTAGATTTTCAAAAAAAAGGTTTGATTGAGAGAAACTTAATTGTATCCTACAAGGGTTGTTTCAAGTAGACTAACACAATTTCTGCAAAATAAATTTCGACATCTGGTATCCTCAATATGTGGGATTCGCATGAATGGGCTGAAGAGAATCCACATGCGGTCAGGCATACGATATCCCAATACAAATTTTCAACAAACGTACGTTGGGGCGTTTATAAAAATCGATTGATTACACCGCACGTCCTACCAAGAAGGCTTACAGACGGCTTAGATTTCCTTCAAATCATCTTCCTGTATTACTCGAAGGTACGCACATTGCAGGAATGCATTCAGGGGCGGCCTTAGCTATTGCGAGGCCCCGGGCGGGAAGTCTTCGCGAGGCCCTTTTTCCTTCGTGAAAAGTATGTGATGCGAAAGTAAGTCCGGTTATTTGGTATAGGTTATTGTCATATTTTATAAAGATATGAAATTTGAGTTTTAATTAAAATATAATAATATAATATATAAATATAATATAACTTTGGAACATTTACAAAATTAACAAATACATAAATTTAAATGATAAATTTAAAATTCATGTTTGCGGCTTTTCTTAGCACTGAAATCTTTAATTGAAAAATCATAATCGATCGAATGAGCTTCGTCTTTTTCTATTGATAGAATAGCAAGAGCTGAAAGCCGATCTTGTGTCATCGAATTCCTTAATAGTATATTCTAAAACAAGTTGCAGAATGAGCTCCTATTCCAATACGAATGCGAAGTTCGAAAACTCGCTCCTTCGTCGCTCGTTTTCGATAGCATGAGTGTTGGAATTGCCTTCTGCAACGAGTATTAGACGGTATTTTCTCTATTTCAGTCCATTTTTGTGTAAACCTCTCGAAAATCAAATGAAAATTCAGATTAGTGACTTTTGTTTTGTATCTTGGCAGTTGGTGTGACATACGGAATTTGACAGGTCACGGAATTTGAATTGATTTGATTCGAAACTTGATTCGATCGGAGGTCAGTACTGACAATCATAAAACGAAAAATATAACTGAAAACAATGCTGTAATGAATTTCATTACAGCACTACTTTTAGTACTGTAATGAACTCATTACGATACTGAAATAGAGAAATATGTTTTTATGATTTTAAGTCTAGAAAAACTTTGTTTGTGAATAAATCATCAAGCGCCTCTCAAGCTTTCCTTTGATTGCTCGTTTCCTACTTGAACTACCCGACTAGAATTTTCTACCGGCATCTCGATCACGCGAACTCATTTCGAAAATCTTGTTGAATATCGCACGGAGTGTCAGAAATAATTTTTGAGTAACACACAGTTTTTTCACACTTTTTCGGTTCTTTACTATGAAAATGACGAGTTTGTTCATTCCGTTCTAATCAACCAAACCAATTGAACCACAAGTCTTAGACTTTGGATCTACAGCAGGGGTGGAAAAAGAGACGGGTAGTGGAATTCCCACAGATGGTGATAATAAATGATGAAAGTACTATCAGGTATTTTGAAAAGAAATTCTCGGTTTCGAAGAGAAGACCATAAAAATAAAACTGTGAATTTTTATCGAAAATTTCTCTGCAAAATCCACCATATATGACTTTTCATGGGATTGTCCGAGCGATAGAGGAGCCACTAATTATGAGTTTGATTGAGGGCGTGAACGTGAAGTCCCAGTTGTATCAAGTCCTAAAGCTCAGAGCAGTTCGAGGTAGTGTTATGCAGCTTGGATACTTTTGAGTTGAATAGTTGGTATCCAAATTTATACTTACAAGAGCCATACTGAAAAGAATAGCTTGAGAAACTTACGAATTGAAATAATTGCTCAATTCAATGACAAGAAAAATTTTAAGTTATTCGAAAAATGTGAATATGACCTCTAAATGTAAATGAAGAACCGAAAACAATGGAAGTTTTCCATCACAAAAAATAGAATATAACAAAACTGAACCCAATATTCTTATCTCCAATGACTAGGTTAAAAAAAAACAGATTTCGCTCTCCTCCTTCTGTAATTCTCTACAATGGAATGAATTCATTTATAAGACGATAATTCAACGAATATTTCAAAGGGACCGCCAAAGACCGGTCAACAGGGCTATAAATATTTTATGAGGTTCCAACATCTGGGATAAGTAAACATTGTACCTAAATACTTAGATTTGGAGTTATTTGAAATATTCAGGATATTCACCTCAAAAAAAAAGTGAGGAGATATCGAAGTCGCCTGTGATAAAACACGTTAAAATCCAGGCATGATCAAAAATGAATCAGACATATTTTGAAGTGGAAAAGTATGTGTATTGAAAAAAACGCTGTTACTTTCGAAAACATTCTGTAAATCACGTTGAGTGTTCTTCGTTTTGATTTCAAATAAAATTTTTTTCTTATAGAGATAGGAAAAAAAATGAAAATGCTTGTAATAATATTTTTACGTAGAAGTCAGTGGCGTAGCTTAAATTTTTTTTCGGATGAATAATGTTTTTGAGATAGAGCACAAATTGGAAATGTTTCAAATGGAACACCTCGTATGTTTTAACGTAAAATTTTCGCATTTTTTTCTGAATACATCGATGTATCACAACCTAACCTTCAATAAATTTCAGCGTCAACCATCAGAAAAATTTATATTTCTGTATGATGTTCTGTGAGACATGAATTCTTCCTCACATGCATCAAAAAATTACGATATTTATACTGAATTTTTTTTTCGTTTTCACCATTTTTCAGTTAAAATTTTGAGTTTATGTTCAAAACATGATAAAATAAATGGGTTTAGGTCACATGGCTTTTAGAAAAAGTAATGATTAAATGCGTTTGAATATTGAGAAAATGCGTGGGATATTTTTTTCAACTGGAAACATCAATGTATTCAGAAAAAAATGCGAACAATTCGACATTAAAGTAAACAGGGTGTTCCGTATGAAAATTTTCATTACGTTCCATTCAATCTCAAAAATAATGCTTCGAAAAAATTTTAAGCTATGCCAATTAATTCTACGTAAAAATATCATTATAAGCAGTTTTCATCTTTTTCTTTCTTATACAAGGCCCAAAAAATAATAACATTTTCAATAAGTGCACAATTTCGTTTTCGCCCTGTAGTATTAACAGAAACAAAAGTAGTTGGAATATTTCTGTTGTCTCTATCTTCAATAATAGCTGAGATACAATGCAGTCTCTACCAATTGAGGACACAGTGTACTACGCTTGAATCAACTGTACCATATGATGGAGAAATTAATGATAACATATCAGATGATGATGAAGATTTATAATAAAACTTTACTTTTTATTCCCTCAGACGAACACATATATATATATATAAGTTCAGCCTTACCGAAAAAAGTTTATTTTTGTTTAAATTTTACACCCTTTTCGAGTCGCCTGGCAGGTACTTGCGCTCGTCGAAATCGCCTGTCAATTTTTTTAACTTTACAATGAACGAACAAAATTGTATGAAAGTTTCAAGCTTACAGGAACAAGTTAGTTTTTTTAATTTTTTTTTACACTTTCAAAGATATAGGGGTTGATGGCGTGCAGGGGTGAGGGATGCCAGGCGATCATTTCCGTCCTCGGCATGCTAGGAACTACCACTATAAGAATTTCTAGCCTTACAGACAAAACCGTTACTCGGAGGTTTCACTAGCTCTTGGACTAATATCGCTAGGTTGTTTGTGAAGAATTTCCCTCACAATCGGATAATATTCCATGGACTCAAAAATTTCAAAATAAAATGTGAGAAATATGGACCCATGTTAGCAACATTTTGCATGAAAATGCTTTCGGTTGGTTAGGCTTATTTCGAACTGGTTAATTCATTATCTCCTTCTGAGTATTCAACGTCAAAAATGCTCTCCACATCCAAAGAACTTGAAAGTAACTGAGTATATCCAATATTCCCAAAAATTTAATTTGGGTTTTCTTTCCCAGTCTCTGAAACAAGAGACAATTAGAAAAAAATTTTAAATAATAGAAGAAAGGCCCCTGCGTGAAAATTTTAGCACTAATTTGTCAGGGGCCAAAACTTTACGAGAAGAAATTTTTGCCTAACAAAAATGAACAAAAAGAAAACACTTTGAACTCTGAAGCGTAACGTTTCGGAGTCTAAATGAGACTCCTTCGTCAGACAATTTCTAGTTTTTATACAACTTCGAGGAATCGTGACAATATTTTGATTTTTGATTGACATTTGTCAATATATGATGAAAATAGATTAATATTGATTACTAGACGTTGATATCGCTATTTGATTTCAAAATTCCCTGAGATCAGTTCTTTTTTCAATAAATCCATCCAAATTCGATCAACTGGCGAGATTATTATGCTCATCCAACAAAATAAAAGCTGACTCCTTGATTTTTCATTTATAATTATCAGGTTCCGTCATTAGAATTTTTGTGCCATTCCAATCCATCATGTGATTACCGGTATTGGAACACACATGATCTCCTATCTGCGATCTACCAATATCTCTATTTTTTATGTTATTCTTATGTTCACGTTTTCTAACTTCTAATGGTCTTGATGTTTCTCCTGTAAGATTTTCCAGAAATACAGGGAATATTGTAAATACAATTTCTTGATTTTTGGTTCTCATTCAAAGGTTCAGTTTTTGTTAATATAGATCGTAAAACATTTTTTGTTTTGAAATAGTTCTCATGTCCATGAACATAAGGAATTAAATTTATTAAAATTGGTTGTTTTTGACTGTTTGTTGTGGGTTCCTGATTGTTATTATCGTTTTGACGCAAAATTGTTCTCTCTAAATTTGAGATAGTTTCTTCTATGAAATTAGTTAGTTATTGATTATCCTCGAGAATATCTTTCATGAAATTAATATCATTAAGTTTTTAGGAATATGCAAAGATCTCCCAGACAATATTTCAATAGATATCTGAGTATATCCAAGTTTTTAGGCACTTTAAAAACATGGAATGATAAAATGGTAAACCTAACTGCATACAATTCACGTCTTGGTGGAAATCCTGAAAACTAAAACAGTCGCAAACTCCTGCTCATACATTTTTCTGTTCCAGATAAAGTCGACTTCCTGAAAACCCCAAAATGAGGGACGTCCACGACAATTTGGACGGCATCGAATCGCTCCCAGATTCGAAGAATGTTATGGAGGCACCTGTCTTCTACAACGACACCTCGGGAAACTATGAACTTCCTATTAACATGCGGTTTAACGACGGACACAGACTTTCTATCATAGTGTACAGTTGTCTATTTGTGTTTTCCGCTATCGCTAATATAACTGTGTTAGTGCTGTTGGCAAAGAGGAGGAGGAAGAATCCTTCTAGGATAAACACGATGCTGATACATTTGGCGATCGCTGATTTGTTGGTGAGTTTGGTGACAATTGATTTTTCTCCAATTAATTTTTTTCCGTCTTGCCAATACTCTTGTGACTTTTAAGCTATTGCATGGCTTTCATCCCAGGCTTTGAGCGCGGCGACCGAATGTAGAAATTCCGTAACGAAAAAATCTAACACAGCCGTGTATCGTCGGTTCAGTTCGGCAGACTTCGGCACGGTGTTTGGGTGCTTGCGACTAGACGGATGCGTGCAGCCACTCTAGATGTGCAAAATGAAGTCTGCTTTCTCGCTGTTCCCATTGAATTACGAACGGCAAATATTTCATTAACATCGGATAGAAAATGTATAGCCAAACGCAAACATTTTCCATCAATTTCACCTCTTGCTCTAAGCTCTAACTATACATAAGTCGCAAGGTGGAACTTTTGACGAAATAGTATAGTAAATCACATTCTCAGGAACTCGTCTATGTTGCACTCTATTGGGTGACCTGTATTGAAGAATTGTATATTTAGACAAAAAATTGTAATTCTGCATTTAAGTTTTGTCATAATCGAAGGTGAGCTGCAACGGTTGCATCTTTGTTTCAAGAGTTCAAAAGGTTGTCTGTAAGAAGTGTTCAGACGATAGCTCAAAGTGTCTTAGATTTCATTGGTAATAGAAATGGCATTTCAATAATGACTTCCAATTGCCAAAGTCTACATAGTCACAAATACGATTTACAAGATTCAGTTACGAGACAAACCAATGTGTTAGTTCTTACCGAAACATACATGACGCGTGATGATCCGACTGAAATACCTAATTTCAATTGTATTATAATAATAATAATAATAATCATTTATTGATCCCTTCGACATCACAAAACGAATGTATGGGATAGGTCAATTCAATATACAATAGTGAAATAGATTACTAGTAAAAGAGAATGAATGAAACTGAAAATGAATACAATAGAAAAATCAAAACATAGATTATGCAAAATCAACATCTGCTAAATATTCCCCTACACTATAATAAGCCCTCTCAACTAGTATACTTTTTATTATCTCTTTGAACTTGAACTCATTCAAAATCTTAATTGCATCAGGTAGGTTATTGAAAAGTTTAATGCCCTTATAAGAAGGAGAAAGTTCGAATTTTGTTGTTCTATGTTGAGGTAGACACAACGTTCTTTGATTTCTCGTAGAATAAGTGTGAAAGTTAGACAATCCAACTATGTTTCTTAGATTTCGCTTAATAAACATGAGACATCTGTATATGTAAATACAAGGAACCGTCATAATTCGATGCTCAATGAAGAGGGGTCTGCATGAGGAGAGTGGACTGATATTGAATATCAAGCGCATTATTCTTTTTTGTGCTACAAATACCCTTTTAACGTCGATAGAGGCTCCCCACAGCAAGATGTTATATTGCAAATGACTGTAGACCAAACCGTAGTACACATCCAGAATTGACTTCAGTGGTAATTTACCCTTTAATTTATTTATTGCATAGTATGATTTATTGAGATTTTTACATAAGACATCAATGTGTTCACACCATCGCAAATTGCTGTCGAGGTAAACACCCAAAAATTTTACTTTTTCTGTGGAAACAATTTCCATATCTTCCAACCGGAGGGTCAATGGAGCGGTATCTCGTATTCCAAAAGAGATGAGGTTTGTTTTCTCCACATTAACAATGAGTGCATTGGCTCTACACCAATCAATGAAGGCTTTTATGAGTCTGGTACAGCAAGAAAGAAGTTCTTGGATGTTTCCGGATGCTACTGCAATAGAGGTGTCATCCGCAAATAAGACCAATTTAATAAGTTCGTAGCCATTAAAATGTTCAGGCAGATCATTGACGAATAATATGAATAGAAGAGGTCCCAACACCGTTCCTTGAGGAACACCATTGTCAACACGATATTTGCTCGAATATGAGTCGCCCACCTTGACAACCATAGATCTCTCCACCAGAAAGCTATGCAACCAGTCTGAGAAGATACCTCTGAATCCTAGACAATATAATTTATTAAAAATGAACGGTATGGAAAGGCAATCGAATGCTCGCGATAGGTCGAAAAACAGACCAGCGACACATAGACCTTCATCCAACCATTTATAAGTACTCTCAATGAATGAAACAGCAGCTGTCTCAGTTGAGCAGCGAGACCTGAATCCGTGTTGACAGCTTGTGATAATATTAAATTTGTTGAGATAATCGATCATTCGCTTCAACACTAATTTTTCAATTACTTTCGAAATAGAGCTGACGATTGAGATTGGCCTGTAGTTGACTATTTCATTAATATCATTACGTTTATGAACTGGAATGATAGTGCTCAACTTTAGTATAGATGGAAAGGTGGCATTTGATATAGACAGATTTAAAAGGTGAGCTACATGACCAGCAACGTAAACTGAAGAGACTTTCAATATTCTAGAAGAGATACAGTCAATACCAGCACTTTTTGTGTTCCTCAAAGAATTTATAGCACATATGACATCCGCCATAGTAACTGGGCGGAAGTAAAAGCTATGAGGTAACAACTTTGATGTTGTGCAGATGCGAGATACATCATTTCCATAGCATTTCTGTAGGCTAATAGTTGTTATTCCAGAAAAGTATTCAGCAAATGCTGCAGCGACCACGTGAGACTCAGAACAGAGAGTTCCATGCAAATTTAGAGACACCACACTCCGATTTATGCCCTTACCACCAGTTTCCTGGTTCACTATACTCCATACTAATTTGTTTTTGTTAACAGAATTTTCAATTTTATGTTCAATTCAAACTAGATACTGTTCCAAAAGGTGGAGTAGCTATTTACCAAAATAGTAATAATATGTAATATTATGACTCCGAATATTGAAATAAATATTGAAGACGTTAGCGATGTTAATGTTAGATGCTCATTTGTTGGAGATATTTGTGCATGCTTATGCAAACTTAGAAATGGTCTACACATAGTCATGGTAGCAATTTACATTGCTTCGAATCCAAAATTGGACGAAGTAGAGCATTTTATTCATTCATCGCACAGAGTACACTGGAGAAGGGTCGAAAATACTTGGTACAAATGGTAATAAATTTCCACTAATCTTGGCTAGCGATTTCAACATTTACTTCGCTGATAAAAAACAGAGCGGTTGACAACTTTTCTTTCGGAAAAATTGAATTTAAAATGAATAATAATCCACAAGAATCCACAACAAAATATAGGACCACTATTGACGCGGTACTTTCCAGATATTTAGAAGACATTAACTCTCAAACTTATGTTTCTTATTTCAGTTACCATAAACCTATAGTTTCAAAGATAAACATTCCTGAATAACCTACACAAGGGCGTCGCTAGGAATTTTTTCTGGGGGGGGTAAAAAAATTTAGGATGTGGTACCGACTCGGTACTACCGAGTTTGACGGCCTATTAGAAGTTTCTGGAACCTGGATCTGGAGCCTGATCACTTTCACTACAGGGTATGAAAAAATTGTTTAAAATTTTTTTTTCTGGTTTTTGTTACAACCTTTGATATAGTATTCAATCGTGAATACATTCCTATTCAAATCTTTGCATTCGTCAAAGTACTTTTCAAAATATAAAGAAAAAACTGAAGGAAAAAGGGACATAAAAGTGTTTGGTATTATGTTTGGTATTTCTATTCTGAATATCTTATGCACAAACCGTTTTCACATTTTTGAAGTCAAAAACTGTGGAAATATTGCAAATTTCTAGAGTTTTGAAAAACCCTTCACAGGGTGTTCCAAATGTTGGGTCGAAAATTGGGATCAAGTGTGGCTCATATTATTTCTATTCTTAATATCTTAACCACAAACCGTCTTCACATTTTTGAAGTCGAAGACTGGAAATATTGTGAATTTCCTGAATTTTGAAAAATTCGTCACAGGTGTTCCAAATGTTGGGTCAAAAATTGGGATCAAGATTGGCCCACAACCTTTGTTTTTCGAATTAGAACCTTATTTTTTCATGTTTGCGTTGGATTCTGCGAAAAAAGATAACAATATTTTTCTATCATGTCAATGTACCTAAAATGAATAATTCTTGAGGTATTCAGGATTTTTTGATTTTATGTCGTACCTAGAGTAAAATCTGATTCATATCAACAATGATAAATGAATTCAGAAAAAAGTCTATCACTACTCCATTTTCAAGTGTAATTCAGAAATTGTCAAGTGTGTTTCAGATTAGTCACTTTAAATTCAGAAAGCGTGAATTGAATTTCAGATTAGTCAATTGAATTTCAGAAAACATCAAATGTATTTCGGATAACTCAATTGAATTTCATTTGATATTTTCTGAAATTCAATTGACAAATCTGAATAACATTTGATGTTTTCTGAAACACAATTGACTAATCTGGAATACAAGTAATGTTTTCTGAATGTAAATTGACGATTTCTGAATTACAATTGGAAAGGGTGTAGTAAATTGTTGTAATAATTCATCTTCTATGAACATAGATCATTGTTGATATTAAACAGATTTCATGAATTTTACTCTACGTACGACATAAAATCAGAAAATCCTAAATACCGTAAGAAGTATTCATTTTGCGAGCGTTAACATGTTAGAACAGTATCGTCATTTTTCTTCGCAGAATCCAACGCAAACATAAAAATATACGGTTCTTATTCGATAAACGAAAGTTATGGGCCAATCTTGATCCCAATTTTTGACCCAACATTTGGAACACCCTGTGACGAGTTTTTCAGAATTCTAGAAATATACAATATTTCCACTATATTGGAATTCAAAAATGTGAAAATGGTTCGTACATAAGATGTATAGAATAGGAATAACAAACATAATATTGAATACTCGTCTCTCCCTTTTTTATTCAGTGTTTTCTTCATATTTTGAAAAGTATTTCGAAGAATGCAATGATTAATAAAAATTTGAAACGAAAAAAATTTTTTTAACATTTTTTTTCATACCCTATATAAATGAAAAGTGATCGGGCTTCAAGAATATTTTAGCTCAGTAGATATTGTCAAACAATATCCTAATACCAATTTTCAGATTTCCAATTGGTCCAAGTCTCCAGAAACGTCTAATTGGCCGTCGAACTTGGTACACCCTGTATTGTCATGCTATGTTCCTATGTAATGATTGTAAGACATATTTTTTAACTTTTCTGAAAGCCATAATGCCATCATGTTCCTGGGGGGGGGTAATTACCCCCATTACCCCCCCGTATCGACGCCAATGAACCTACATGTATTGTAAGATAAATAAAAGAAAAATATTTCAAATCAACAATATCATCTTCTTATTTTTGAATAGATGCTATGTAATAGCTTTTCCTATACGAAAATTCAGCTTCCTAACATTTATAGTATGGAAGTTATGGATGTTCAACCAAAGCTGGGTTCTCCCAAAAAAAGAGGAAATCATTCAACTCCTCAAAAACCGCTGAAGATAAGTATGAGAAAAGTAATACCAAAATAATTGTGTTACTACGATGAATAGAAAAATTTAATAATATACTGGATGTGCCATTTGAAATAACAAAGTAGTTACTACTTTTAAACATAAGCGGCAACAACCTGGAAATATTTTAGATCGATAGAGCATCTGTTCTTCTCCAAGAAACCAAATTTTCAGGTAATTATTATTTTCCGTTCTCTGTAAACGTCTAACGTACCATCGACCGTGGATCACAATGTAGATATATGATGTCGTCTACTTTTATTCAGAACTTTTTCAGACAAATAAACCATCATCCACCTTCAAAGGTGTGGGCAGCGTACGCCTAAATAGTTCTCAGAGGGCGGCAATTTTTCCGATTTATAATTTCTCTTTGAATTATGGCCAAAAACACGAAATCCTTATAATTTGTAGCCTATATATTATTCTGAAAGATGAGCTATATTACTCTGAAGTTTCACCTGAACCCGTTTAGTAATTTCCTAGTGAAAGAGTCACAAACATCCTCACCAACTTTCGCATTTATAATAGAAGAAAGAAGGACAGGTAGTAGGATGCAGACCACAGAATGGATTTTACGTGTTCTTCATGAATATTTACGACTTCTCTTGGAATAAACGCGGCGAACCTTACAGTTGGCGGTGAAACTTGTCGAAATAGAGGTGCAATTTCATTGCATGTAAGCCAGGCAAAAAAGTTACAGGAGTACATGAGATGAAAAGCAAAACCTTTCGTGCAACACACCGAGTTGGGAAACTTTTTTCATCGAAGTATTGATTGCATCCTTCACTGCAGTTCCAACTCCAATATTCGCACCACGTGTTTTAGGAAATCAAGAAGTTCATCTCGTCGCCTACTGGGATATTTATTATCTTATCTCCATCTCTTCATAACTTTTGTCTGTCCTGGTCTCAACAAATCTTACCTTCGACTGGAAAACCACTATAACTGGTTTGGTCTACATTTAACTGCTTCACATGCTTATCATGCTTATACAGGGTGTACCACGAATTTGACCTGTTGAATTATTATCAAGAAGGGCTCAGAATATTTTAATAATATTTCATTATAAGTTTTGACTTAATGAGATGTCTTTTTGTATTTTTTTTTTATTTTTCGTCACACTTCCAGATTTCACAGAAAATTTCAAATGGAATTTCTGAGAAAATTCTAACAATGAAACTGGCCTCATTTTGAAAATAGAAATTATCGACTTTCTGGTTTCAATCAGGGAAAATATTATTGTAAGTTTTGCTGAAGTTGAAGATGAAATTTCAAATACAGGTGATCCAATATTCAGTGTCAAAGTAGTCATGACGAAAATGGGAAAATTGAACCTCATTTTTTATAGTATTCAAGTAATCGATATTCAAAAATACACTGCCCAAAAAAATTAACGCACATTCTGAAAATCTCAATTTTAATGAAAGTTAACTCTACATTGACTTTATAACTTATTTTTTATGTTCTCTCGAGAAGGTTTTGAACGAAACAAGACACATTAAATGGAATAAAAATTCAGGATTTCACCGAAGCTTATGTGAAAGAAGAGAAATGAACAATTTTCAAAATACTGAAATGCTGATAAGTGATTTAAATTTTGGTATTTCCACCCCTTGCGTTAATTACAGCTCGGCAACGACGGTTCATACTCAAAATGAGTGATCTTAAAATGTTCTGATCTAATCCTTCCCAGATTTCTCCGAATTGGATTCCTAAGTCATAAAGAATAGCTGGATGATTTTCTGAACCTCTCAGCCTTCTATTGAGGTTGTCCCAAACCTGCTCAATCGGATTGGGATCTGGACTTCTTGCTGGCCATTCCATTCGAGAGACTTCAACCTCTTCAAGGTACTCCTGAACGATGCAAGCACAATGGAGTCTGGCATTATCGTCCAAAAAATGAAATTTTCACCAATGTATGGGGCAAATGGCACTACATGCTCTTCAAGAAAGTTCCTCATATACTAATCAGCATTCATAGCTCCATTATAAAGGACCACTAGGTCTGTGTGAGCAGTCAAAGATATTCCACCTCATACCATAATCGATCCTCTCCCGAAACCAGTAGTATTCAGGAAATTGCACTGAGCATATCTTTCATGTGGACGTCTGCATACAAGGAAACGTCGATCACAATGGTAGAGGCAGAATCTAGACTCATCTGTGAAGAGAACTCTTTCCCAATCGGCCTTTTCCCAATGGATATGCTCTCTCACAAAATCCAAACGCGCCCTTCGATGGGCTGGGGTAAGAGCTGGGCCTCTTGCCGCAACACGAGGCCTTAAATCATATTCTCTGAGGCGATTTCTTATTGTCTGAGTGCTAATTTGCACCCCATGAGTTTGCTCAAGCTGATTTTGAAGGAGGCGAGCGTTTGCCAACCGTCGCTCAACGAAGAAATTCTCAAGTAACGTTCTTGAATGGCAGTTGTTACCCGAGGTCTACCCTGTCCTGGTCTTCGGACATTCATACCTGTCTCCCTGAATCGCTGCAACATTCTGGACATACTCGTATGGGAAACTCCAAACCCTTCTTCTCGCAAAATTACCGCTTGGGCACATTCCTCTTGGGTCAAATTGCGTGTTTCGCGTTGCATAGCGTTGAGTGTAGAAAATCAAACGAAAGAAAAACTATTGATCACTAGATCAACGGATCTAGATCTAGATCAACTGATTTTAGAATGGAGCCAATACATTCAAAATCTGATAATCATCTTTTTTTATTCCTGCTGGGAAAAAACATCTGTATTGAAGAAAAACGTTGAAAGTGGATAACATATGCATGCATAATTATGATAAAAATGATTATCATTGAGAACACCTTCAGTTGTAGAATAAATTTGAGATTTCCATAATGTGCGTTAATTTTTTTGCGTAGTGTAATATGAGCCTATGTGCTATACTTGTGGTCTAAAATGAATGCTCCTTAAGATTCTTGGGAATTCATGTATTTCTTGCAACGAATTTTAATGTTCGTTTCAGTCTACAGCATCGTTCGTGCTCCTTAACTCTCGTATTGATACTTCGTTTTGTTTAACCAATGTAGACTTTGATGCACAATATAGTTTTCTCAAAGACATAGGTTCTTTAGAATATCAAACGTTACTGATAGGCTTAACATGGAAGCTATTGAGATTCATGATCATTAAAACAACATGAAGGTACATAGCGCATGGTTGCCGATCTTAGAAAAAACCAAGATCAAGCCGATACGTAGCAGGAGCTACGTATCGTACAAGGCGTACGTAACATCACTATCTTCTCTCGTGATTTACCGGGTTGTAGATAAAACCTCCGTATCGAACAAGTCAGTGTCAGAAATTCAGTATTCGAGGTATAATCTTAGACCAAGAATCCTCTGAAGATTCCTACCTCAGATGTAGGCGTTAGGTGACATAATTTCTAATGGACCACGGACCAGACTCTCTCAATGTCAGTATATCAGGTCGTGAAAGACTTAAACTATTTATGAGCTATGATGGTTATGCAACAAAAATTATGTCGGCTGGTATAGTAAATTGACGTGATATCGAAATATTGGTCAAATAAAAATAGATATTGAACTTTCGAACTTGGATCTATCGATTCACGTGAGATGAATATCAATTACTCGAATGTGATAGAGTCAAACGATCGTTCAAATTCATTGATTCATTACTATCATTCTGCGCAAATATAGAAGCTAACTGGGAATCAAACGAGGTTATTAGAGTACTGAGATATCATTTGAGATAATATTTTTCAATTTCAATATTGTAGAACATCAACATCATGAAAGGAAATATGTGGCTGAATGATATCTACGAATAGATGTCTTAGAAATATTCTTTAGAAGTTGCAATTGCACAAAAAACTATTTTTTTTTAAATCACGAACTATCGATTACGCCGAACTGTGAACGTGGGTCACACACACTTATGTACATGTTTTCAAAATGAAAAAATAAACAAAAAGAACACAAATACAAAATTAAAGAAAAATAACTACATAAACTGATTAGTTCGAAGCATAGTGAATGCATATTTGGTTAACATCAGTTCTGAAGATTGAAATAACATAAAATAGGAACAAACATTAAAGAAAATTCATAATTATCGGAAATGAATGAAGACGAGCCAAGCGAAGCGCCTCGCTGGGGTACAACTTACCTTTTCTCGAAGTTCGTATTTTTGAACCCTCATACCTTAAGTTTGGAATATAGCAGATGAAAAAAATTCTCAGGATATAATGCCATTGGTGAACTTGTCAAGCGTGCAAAGTTTCAAGTGCACAGCTCGTACACTTTAGATTTTATAGATATCTAAAAACCCCCGATTTCGTCACTCACTCACTGATGATCATACAAACTGTTAGGGTACTTCCCGATGTCCAATGAAGTTGAAATTTGGTATGTGAGCTAGTCTCAGTAGACAAACAACTTGAAACTTTCACCTCCCAACCCTTGGAACCAGGGGATGTATAAGTTTGTATGAGATTTCCGCCAATTTTGATGCAAGCGGTCTGAAAATTGATATAAAAGGAGAACTGCTTTTTATGAATGTTAAAAAAACTTAGCTGCAGCCCCATGCGCCACTGAGCTCTGCCATACGAGAATATCCTTCTTACCTCTATCCTCGACACTCGTAGGGTTTACAAGAGATTAGCGTCATTTGTCATAACTTCGTTATGTTATTTTCATTTTATTCAATTTTACACTTTTGTCTTTTATTTTTGCTTATATTGCTGTTTCTCCATGGGTTTTCTCGATTATCAGCTTCACTATTATGATTCCTCTCCTGAAGAAAGCTGTATGTATGTATGTTGAAAATTAATTAAAATCGCCGGAGTAATTTATCTGGTATAGTTTTTGATGGAATGCCCAGATATGAGGAAATTCAATTGTAATCATCGTTGTTTCTTTTTTCAGGTCACCTTCTTAATGATGCCAACAGAGATCGTTTGGTCGATTACAGTAATGTGGATAGCTGGAGACGCAATGTGTCGAATAATGTCCTTCTTCAGAATGTTTGGGCTTTATCTATCCAGTTTCATACTAGTTTGCATAAGTATAGATAGGTAAGTGAAGGACAATACAGTTTTATTTCGAATGGAAATATTCAATCAGTTTCAATGAAAATTGAATGAATTGAAGAAAATAACTTATACCTAATACTCGTACAGAAGGCTTATTCTAACAATACTGAATTTGAAACTCGTGGAAGAATATCAGTGCCTTCTGCACTTGTATTATAATAGATTATTCTCTATTTCAGTATCGTAATGAGTTCATTACAGTACTAAAAGTAGTGCTGTAATGAAACTCAGTACAGCATTGTTTTCAGTTATATTTTTCGTTTTGTGGTTGTCAGTATACTGACCTCCGATCCACTCAATTTTCGAATCAAATTAATTTAAATTACGCAATCTGTCAAATTTCGTTAGTGGCACCAACTGCCAAGATACAATACAAAAGTCACTGATCTGAATTGTTATTTGAATTTCGCTAGTTTTCCACAAAACTTTACTGAAATAGAGAAAATATCGTCGAATACTCGTTGCAGAAGGCAATTCCAACACTCATGCTTTCGAAAACTCGCTCCTTCGCATTCGCGTTGGAATAGGAGCTCATTCTGTAACTTGTTTAAGAATATTATATTCTAAAACAAGTTGCAGAATGAGCTCCTATTCAGAATGCGAAATTCGAAAACGAGCGAGTTTTCGAAAGCATGAGTGTTGGAATTGCCTTCTGCCAGGAGTATTAGACGATATTTTCCCTATTTCAGTAGAATTTTGGTAAATACTCTCAAAATTCAAATAAAAATTCAGATTAGTAACTTTTGTATATCTTGACAATTTGACAGATTACGGAATTTAAATTGATTCGAAAATTGATAGGATCGGAGGTCAGTATTACCAACCACGAAACGATAAATATAACTCAAAATAATGCTGTTATGAGTTCATTACAGCACTACTTTCAGTACTGTAACGAACTCATTACGATACTGAAATTAATTTCATTATTTTATGTTGTCCTCCTGTCAAGGATTTATTTATTACTATGTATATGTGTACTACAAGAAACTGTTCTGCCAATTTTTCAACCCAGAAATCACTAAATGATTTTTATGGAAATATTCTATTAATTTCGAAGAAAATTCAGTGAATTAAGGAAACTTATGTATGATTCTCGTACTGAAGGATCATTCTAACACTCGTTAAATTTTGACCTCATGCTTTCTGCATTTGTATCATAAATAACTATTCTTCATAGTAGGGTAATGAATATCCTTAATGGTTAGGACATCTTGACTTTTTCTTCGAAAAATTCTGCGTGGAATGTCGAAAGTACCCAGCGATTTGTGAAAAATATCATTTTTCAAAGTTCTCCAAATGAAGTTACGATTCTTAGGGCTGGTTTCACAAAGCTTCAATTGAACGATTGAAATTTCAACGAATCGCGGTGGCTCCAATTGATTTAACGGTTCAATCAGAGTTTTGTGAAACCGACCCTGAGAATTGATTTTTCAGAATTTACTTTGTCTAACCAGTTGCACAAATTTAAGTATTATGCAATTGGTGACGAATAATTGATTTCATAATTAGTGACAAAAAATTCCATTCATTAAACTCTTATAACACTAGATAGGGACATAAAATATGAATATCATAAACATCGCATTAGATGTTGCACCAAGTATATCTTGTATATCATGGCCAATATGTGTTCGGTAAACATGCGGAAAAAATTCGAGAGGTTATTCCTTGGACTATTTTAAGGGACTTGTATTCTTTGATGATTTTCGAAAAAGCGCTTTGTTGAGAAGATATTGGGCAGAATACATTTTCAACAAATCCAACTCTGTACGCTGATTCCTATTACAGATGAAGCCACGAAATGCAATAAGGATTTTCCACAATAATCATGTGTGGGATGACGAAAATCCGCATGAGATTTGTGAAGATCTGTTAAAACATCATTTCTCTTTGAACGTTTGGGTTTGAATAGTGGGTGACTGGATAATTGGACCAGTAATTCTACCAGGGAGACACTTACCGACAAAATACCGTAACTTTTTGGAACAAACGCTAACTTAGTTTCTGGAGGATATGCTATTGGCAACAAGATAGGCAATGTGGTTTATGTATGGTGGTGCACCAGCTCATTAGTGGAAAAGTGTTTATATTCTGTAGGCGCATTCTTTGAGGACATATAATTCTATAATTCTTTTTTTCTTTCTTTTTTTTTGTTCGTTTGACTATTCCTATACAAATGTTAGTTTGTCAGAAAGGAAAATAAAGCATTATTATTATTATTATTTAGTAGTTTCTCGAAATTTTTAACAGAAACCTACGGTGATAACTGGATGGGTCGAGGTAAACCTCTTGTTTGGTCTGCTCGATCCCCGAAATTAAACCCCCTGGATTACTTCCTACAGGGCCATTCAAAGTTGTCAGTTTATACTAGGCTCGTAGAGGATATGGACGATTGAACAGATCGGATGATTGCGGGGTGTAACTCAATAAGAAATGACCCTAATGTTTCTGGAAAACTTCTACAGTGTATGAGGAAAAGATTGGATGGTTGCATCCGAGTTGGAGGTTGTCATTTTCAACAATTATCGTAGGTTAAGATATTTTACTTGCAATATTTAGAAATAAATCGATATTTGTTAAACATTAATTGGAAAAATACGGTGTATCTCTGATTTTTTAGTATGTTGTCAGGATTCATCAGAGCAATGTATACACAAGTTTGCAACTGTCAGAAAGGTGTGGAAAAATTTTTACACAACAAAAACCGCGAAATTTTGGGACTGGTTTGAGATTCTGCTCTACTGTTTTCAAGAGCATTGAATTGACAAATAAAGTCCAATTGGAGCTTTGTAGGTCCATTCATTGCCGAATTAGCCCCAGTGGGTCCAAACCATAGAATATAGAACATAAAGGAAGGAGCATTTGTATTATTTTCGTTGTCCGGGATGGTTTTTGCAAATAGCGGCCGAATTGATCAGTAGCGCAACTTGGAGTGGGTAGCTTCAGAACTTCGAATAAATGAGTTCCAATACAAAAAAAGCGCATTTGAAATGATTTTATTTCTTCTTTATATTAATTCGAGACCACTTAATATATTCTGCCAGCATCTCTCAAGTGAATATTTAAAAATGAGTAGTTTGAATGAAAGAGGATTATGGATATTTGAATCAAATTGAAATACTTGTATGGTAAATACCTTTATTATACACAACGAACGTAAAAGTATTTTTTACAGAAATAATGAACAAATATGTTTCGATATTTCATTGTACCTTGAAATGAATGGGTTTTGTTAATTTCGATCTGAGTTTTTTGTCTTTGTTTGATGCTTTCTACAAATAAAATGTTTTCTTGTATCTATATAAAGATTCGCAATATTTTTAATAAGCATGATGTAGTGTGGTCATTGCTTATCCTATCATGTTCGTTTCTTTGAAATTTTTGAAATAATTTTCATTTATTCTGTTATTTTTGCACAATTCAAATCTCAAATATTTTTCTGCCCTTTTGTAAATATTCATAACGGATTTCAAGGATGCTTGAATTCAAGTATTTTCTGTTACCAGAAAGTACCGAAATACATAGTTCACATCTAATTTTTCTAGTTAACCTAAAACTTACAAAACCAACAATGAAAGTGATCACATGGGAACTTCAAATTGATAAACTATCATATAATCATATTCAAATGCATAATTATGTTTATCTAGAATATTCTAGAAAATTTCTTGAATGTTGTGCAGTTTCATTTGACAGCAATTTTTGGTTTGGTAATCTCTCATTTATTAATTGTTCAGGAGGATTTTAGAGAAAAGTTGAATTCAATATATAAATTTCTTCTAATGGAATACAATTCCCTGCTCGTCCACTTCTCACTTCAGCATCAGAGATCATGTTGCTGTAGGCGCCTGAAGGGATGCATTTTAGGACCTGATTTGATAGGTAGTTTTCTTCATATGTTGATCTCTAGAACCACCCCTGAAATATATGAACGTTTAATTCGGACACTAATTGAAATAAGAAAAAATGAGTGCTCACATATTTCAATCTCTGACCTTGAATGCTGGGAAATGCAGATGGTAAACAATCTCACTTGTAAATTTGAAGTTCCATCAAAAGAATTTTGAGCAAAATGTTCCGAGCTCTATAAACTATCACTAAGTTTCCAGACAGTTCCATTTAACGCTTTGATCCAAGTTTCCTTCAAAATCAGTTGGCAAACTGAAGTAAGATTTATTATTTTGGAAATTAGCACAGAAAAAGTAGCACAAGAAGAAAAAATCCAACTCTAATTAGCTCAACATTATTTTTCACTACGCCTATGACTAAGATCCTTAGTTCATTTCATTTGAAAAAAATTATATTTATCCAGATTCAAGTACTCACCGATGGTGTTTTTGTGTTCTTGAACAACCAAAAGCCACACAACTGACCATTCTCAAGTCGATACACACTGCAAAAAGTACCAAATCACGAACTCAAATTTGACAATAATTGTCAAATGAATGAAAATTGGTTTTTGCATTTGGCCAATTATCTCGCATTCTCCTTCCTTTATATTCTTAATTCTATGGTCCAAACAACATACTTAAAATCAGAGATACATAATGTTTTTGCCGATTTTGGGAGGCCTATATTACTCAATTCAAAATTCAAAATAAATAAGTCTTGTGTGCTATACGTTGAAAAATTCAATTTAGCAGATTTTCCGGAACAAATAAGGCATTTCGTAACATAACATAAATATCTATTATTGGTGAAAAAGCTGATACAGCGGCAAGAGAATTGTTTGAACTATATTTTCATGTTTGGGGAACGCTGAAATCGCTTGTTTACGCTGTACATAAACAAACAAAAGGGGCACTGATCGTGAGATAAGCGGATAACATTAAATATGAATCGAATTTAATGGCATCTACAGCGAGAGTTTCGTATAAGGACTGCTTTATTCCAGAATCCAGGACCACATTGCGAATGTACAGAAGGTAATACGCAACTGAATAATTATTTTGCTCTTCCTTTGATGACTTTGCCTACCCAAGGGCATGAAAGATACTGACATAATCGGAGGAGTTCGAAAAAAACAAATGCAAACACATAAACAGACTTGTCGTAACGAAAAGATTGAGGAAGTCGTATTGTTTGATTTTGTGTGGACAAAATAGATGTTTCAGATATAGAAGAATCAGCGAATATTGCTTGTTTATCCCTACTACCGGAAAAGTCGAAAAAAAGGTATGAAGCAGCATATAAATCCTTTAGAAATCGGTGCCAAAGCAAGACGACTACCGCAGTCTCAGAAATCTTATTTTTATTACTTCCACGAAGAAAGTGCTTCATTGAAGTTCCCATCAAGCTTATGGTTTGAATATTCGATGTTGAAGTAAATCAATTTTATTCAAAAACCGTTAATAATTTGGTGATAAATTTGAACATCTATTAATTATAACATCCATAGCAAGTCGGTAGTCATGGATATTTGGTATTGTTGGTAAATATTGATTGTCAAGTAGACGTCAGTAGACGTTCTAATCATCTAATTTTCGTAGTAGTTTTTACGCTGCTTTCAAAATGAATCCCGAACACGATGAAAATATACCTGCGGATATATTGGAAAGTGCCGAAGCAGTATATCTAAATCTTTTGCCACCCAAATCTCGCCAAGTTTATGAACTTGCATATCAGCGATTCATGGATTGGTGTAAAGAAAAAAATTTGCAAAACTATGCGGAGAGTGTTCTTATGGTGAATTCCTCAAATTTAACGAAGAATGTCAAGGCATCCACTTGTTGGCCACAGTATTCAATGTTGCGATCCACACTGGATATCAAAATTGTTGTGGATATTAGTAAAGTTTCAAAATTACAAGCATTGTTGTAAAGTGATGGATATATACCTAATGAGTCTAGGGTTTTTCAAAGGAGGAAGTGTATCGGTTCCTGCATATGGCACCTGATAATGTATATTTGATGATAAAGGTTGTTCTAGTATTAGGAATTGGAGGTGCTATGCGTTGTGACGAACTAATTCATTTGAAAATTGATGACATTGAAGATATGGACTCGGTCCTGGTCGTAAAAATTTTGCAGACAAAAAACAAGAAAGCTCGTTTGTTTACCATTATAGGCGATAATTATTTGCGTTTATTCCGAGAATATGTTGCACTACGGCCATCAAATATGCAGGAACGTCGTTTATTTTTGAAGAATGTTAATGGGAAGTGTCAAAGAATGGATGTTGGTATTCACGAAATTAGTGCCGCAAGAAATTGCCAGATTCTTTAAGGTGGAAAATTGGAAGGAGTATACTGGACATTCGCTAAGAAGAACATCTGGTACACTTCTTATTGATGGTGGCGGTGACCTCACTTGTCTTAAAAGACATGGAGGTTGGAAATCGAGTACGGTAGCAGAAAGATATATTGAAGAGAATACTGCCAGAAAAATATTGCAACCTGACAAAGAAGGTACAAGTACCTGTTCAGATATTTCCTCCAATGTTTCATCAACATTTACGGAGAATATTTTGAGTTGTTCTAACATTAATGAAAATCTTTTGAATTGTTCGGAAATAGTAAGTGATAATTTTAGTGGGGCTTGGAATTTTGACAATAATTATTCCAATTGTACATTCAATATCACTATAAATAACAAATACATGACTATACAGGGTGTCCCACCGGGAGTGCCCATTAGAAGTTCATGGGGAAATAATAATTCGATCACTTCCAAATTTTGTGTGAAGGTATAAGCTAAGAAGACCTTCATTTATGATATATTTTTGAATATCAATGACTTCCGCTTTCACCGGAAGTGGTATCAACTTTCTTATTTCAAATGGAACACCATGTATATTTTGACTTTTAGGGAGCTACGGCTTCGAAGACCTTATTCATTTTAGGTATCAATCCCTATAGCCATCTAGAGCCGTTTTCACGTTATTCACTGTTTATTGAAAAAAATTACAAATTGAGGCTTGTAGAACACTGAGAATTCAACGAAAGTGCAACGCACATTCTCAGATCTGTTTTTTGAAATGGGTTACCGAAAAGAAATTCGACGTAACCCTGTTGAAAAAATAACGTTTTGATATACTGGGAGGTGAAATGAGAGTGTCAAAGTTGGAATTCAAATAAAGCTAAAAACTCGATTTTTTCAAATGGAAACCGTACTTTTTTCACTCACATTTTAATTTGTGCAGTAAAAACAGGTTTAGTTTATTGAGGATTTCCTATATCTAAAATGTACCATTTCCGAGATATCCAGGAAAAACTGTTAGATTGTCAAAGTTTGAATTCTGAAAAAAGCAAAAATTCCAGTTTTGTAAATGAAAATAGTATTTTTTTCAGTCACATTTCAATGTGTGAGATAAAAATAAGTAGAATCTCTTAAGGGTTACCTATATCAAAAATGTACCATTTTCGAGATATTCAGAAATAACTTTAGCTACGAGCAAAATAATGAGGTATCAAATATGATCTATATTCGCCCTTTCATAAGAATCTGTATGACTTTATTCAAAATAATCCAGGATTGTTTCACCTCAAGAATTTAACGTACAATCTATTCGCAGAATTCTGTTCCAGAATAAATAACGAAATCCACCAACCAAGAAATATTGAGAAAATGAGAAAAATCTTTGGAAGTAGGTGGACGAAATTTTGAAAATGTGTTATGATTCAATTTTTTCTGATATATGTTAATAAAAGTTCGAGAAGGTTCATGACTTGTTTTGTAAGTTTTGTATTACAATTTGTGCTTTCGATATTTATGTCATATTTTCCGAATAATAACTTGTTATTTTCATTATGAGCAGTAAAAAAAATGTGTACTTTGAACAATGAAATGATTTTTGAGAAATATCAACAGAAGCATGCGAAAATATTTCGAATAAAGTCAGTGATTTTTATGAAAGCATATCATGCTCGTAGCAGTTATTTCTGAATATCTCGGAAATGGTACATTTTTGATATGGGAAACCCTTAAGAGACTACTTATTTTTTCCTCACGAATTGAAATGTGAGTGAAAAATACTATTTCCTGTTGCAAATCTGGAATTTTTGCTTTTTTCAGAATTCAAACTCTGACACTCTAACAGTTTTTCCTGAATATCTCGAAAATGGTACATTTTAGATAAGGGAATCCCTAATAAACTAAACCAGTTTTTACCTCACAAATTAAAATGTGAGTGAAAAAAGTACGGTTTCCATTTGAAAAAATCGAGTTTTTGGCTTTTTTTGAATTCCAACTTTGACACTCTCATTTCACCTACCAGTATATCAAAACGCTATTTTTGCAACAGGGTTACGTTAAATCTCTTTTCTGTAACCTATTCCAAAAAACAGATCTGAGAATGTGCGTTGCACTTTCGTTGAATTCTCATTGTTCTACAAGCCTCAATTTGTAATTTTTTCAATTAACAGTGAATAACGCGAAAACGGCTCTAGATGGCTATAGGGAATGATGCATAAAATGAATACGGCTTTCGAAGATCTATCCGAAAAAGTCAAAATATACAGGATGTTCCATTTGAAATAAGAAAGTTGATACCATTTCCGGCGAAAGCGGAAGTCATTGATATTCAAAAATATATCAAAAATGAAGGTCTTCTTGGCTTATATCTTCACACAAAATTTGGAAGTGATCGAATTATTATTTCCCCATGAACTTCTGATGGGCACTCCAGGTGGGACACCTTCCAACAGGATGTTCCATTTGAAATAAGAAAGTTGATACCATTTCCGGCGAAAGCGGAAGTCATTGATATTCAAAAATATATCAAAAATGAAGGTCTTCTTGGCTTATATCTTCACACAAAATTTGGAAGTGATCGAATTATTATTTCCCCATGAACTTCTGATGGGCACTCCAGGTGGGACACCTTGTATATAGTTGCCTATTTAGTTTGTTTTACTAAGTTTGTAAGAGACAATGTTTTTTTCTTCAAATTTCAATTAGACAGCTCAAATGCAATTACATTTAGTCCTAGGATTAAAAGTAGCGTTTTTAATCCTAGGATTAAAAGTGTTGCTAAGAAACGAACAAATTTTTGTACTGTAAGGAATTGATGGCTTTTGCACATGACATAAGTTGTCTTCCACTGAGAAGCAGTGCCCATATAAGGCTATAAAATTGTTCAATTCAATTCCGAAAGATCTAAGACAGATACAATGTTTCAATATTTCCAGAAAAAAACTTTTTAATCTTTTAATAGAACGGGAGCCTTACAATGTCAATGAATTTATCTCCTTGAGAAGTTGATATTTCTTTTTTGGTTGCAGGCAATGTTGCATGTACTTCTTTGACTTGTTTTGTATTTCATTCAATCCTTTGTGTATGCATGTATATGTTCGTATATGATTGAGGGAATGATTTTTCAGAATAAGAATGTTTCAGGAAAGACTAAAACTTGCTGACTTTACAATGGTATATGAGGCAAACAGTGTGGATAGAGTGTGGGAATGTTTCCATGACATTTTTCTACATCACTTCAATATCTCTTTTCCTGTCAGAAGATTTAAACAGAATGCAACAACACATAAGCAAATAACATCAGATGAAGAAATAAAGGAGTGCAGAAGACAACTGGACATATTATATGTAATGAGCTCTGTGAACACCATTCATGGTCAACAATATAAGGCATCAAAGAAAATCTATGAGAAAACACTAGCAAATAAGAAGGCCCAATACTATCAAAATAAAACAGAGAATTCTGATAATAAATCAAAAACTGTATGGTCAGTCATAAACAACATAAGAGGTGGATCAGATGCACCCAAGGATATTCAAATGCATGGAGATGGCAGATTGATTGCAAGTGAGTTTAACAACTACTTTTTGAAGTTTGCAAGTGCTTTAACGTCTGATTTACCAACTGGATATTCTTCTTATTTAGAACAAGCAGACACATGCATATTTCTTAGACCCATTACAGAGTCTGAAATTATAAGTATTGTAAAGAACTTAGGAAACAAACATAGTAGCGGTGATGATTAAATTCCTACTTCACTAATAAAATTGTGGGTAAATGAGATCATTGCACCGTTAACTTTTGCAATTAGATCATCATTCAAAATGGGTATTTCTCCAGAACGTTTGAAGCTGGCGACTATCAGACCTCTACCTAAAAAAGGAAGTGTGACTGAATTTGGGAACTATCGACCTATTAGCTTACTTCCAAGTTTTTCAAAAATTTTTGAAAGATGTATGTGCGATACGTTGATGGAATACTTCCTGCAAAATGACTTCTTTTATGAGGGTCAACATGCCTACTTGAAGTGAAAGGGCACTAATACTGCTCTATATGAATTTCTTGATGCCATATTACAAGCAATGGAGAAGAGGGATCTTGCAGTGGGTTTATTCCTAGACTTATCAAAAGCCTATGACTGTGTTAATCATCTTAACTTATTGAGGAAATTGGAACTGTATGGAGTAACTGGTGTGGCATATAACTGGATGATGTCTTTTTTGTCAGGAAGGAAACAACAAACTGTGATTACAAAAAATGGTAGAAATTTCAAATCGTAAAGGAAGTTGGTTACATTAGGCATTCTACAAGGTAGCATACTTGGTCCTGTTTTGTTCCTCATTCATATAAATGATTCACATAAAGCTGTTGCTCAACTAAATTGTTATTTGAACTGTCTTCTCGTTGATTATGCTGATGATAAGAATCTCCTCATTACAGCAGAGAATTTGCAAGCTTTACTAGATTATTTAAATAGAACTTTCAATGCAATATCTGATTGGATTACTAATGAGGGCTTAGTATTAAATGAGAGCAAAACAAATTGTGTTATGTTTCATACCAATAGAATTATCCCAACAAATATAAACAAGGTAAAGTTAAATGACTTGGAAATTAGTTTAAGTTCAGAAACAAAGCTCTTGGGATTGATTGTTGATGATGTATTATCATGGGAAAGTCATATATTTAAGTTGAATAAGAAACTGAGTTCTGTATGTTATACCTTGAGAGTTTTATCCAATTTTTTGAATGAAAATGGCCTTCAAACTGTCTACTTTTCTAATTTTGAATCATTGGTGAGATATGGTCTAGTTTTTTATGGGAGTGCAAAGTCAGCAGCAACAATTTTTCTAAGTCAGAAGAGAGCAATTAGAATGATCAAAAGATTAGGTTTCAGAACATCTTGCAGAGGTCACTTCAAACAAATGAATGTATTAACTACATCAGCACTCTACATCGAAGAATGTTTAATGTTCCTTGCGAAAAATAAGGAATATTTTAGAAAGAACTTAGCATCTCACTCTTACAATGTCCGAGACTGTCACTATATGTATCCTGTGCATAGGCTATCCCTCACAGAAAAAGGAGCTAAGTATTCATGTATGAAACTTTTCAATAAGCTGCCATCAAGAATAAGAAGAATCAACAACCAACGACTTTTCAAGAAAGAAATACATGGGATTCTGATGGAACTTGAGCCATATACAGTTCAAGAATTTTTGGATTCAACTGTGTAATATTATTTGAGCAATCACTTTTTCACTTTTTGTTATCTTGACGAATATTTCATTCTGATTGTATATAGGTATATCATACATGTATGCGGGATTTCTGAAATAGATGATATTATTATTATTATTATTATTATTATTATTATTATTATTATTATTATTATTGTTAATAGTACAAAAATGTCAACATTTTTTGATGGTTGGAGACAAACATTTCCTGTAGCAGTATCTGCCTTATTTCAGTCAATTTCTGAACGCGACAATGGGCTGGATTTCGGCATCCTTCGTGCTAGATAACGACCGTTTTCCCTATATTTATATCATTATCATCAACAGTGAATTGAATCAGCTCCCTTCAAACTATTTCTAATATGCCTTCATTAAGTTTCCACCTCCGCATTTCCGACTCGTTGGTTAACGCGGTTAGTAACTTTCCATTCTCTCCTTTCCCGTTCCACAGCTCGAATTCCTCCTTACTGATTCTGCTTTCGACGGACTATTCAGATTTCGAACCTTTGTGGTCTTCAACACGACGAGTTTATGGTAGGTTGGATAATATCGATGAATGAAAAATTGCTGTAACTGTCGCGATGAAATATGTGTTGAGTTGGTCGAGCATTTTTGGTTCTTCGGAATTGTTTTTGTTTTGCTGAATTGTGCTAGGTTTGGGCTGCTTTGTACCTATGAGTTTTTTTCTTAATTCCATGTGGTTCTCGAGATATTTCAAAAACGGGAAAAATTGGGCATCCCAGGAGAAAAATTGAATTCTTTCTTTGGTAATTTTCATTGTATTTCCGTAGTTTCTCTTCATTTCCTTGGTTCTTCTCGATTATCTTTCTTTTTTTTTTCATTTGTCCTCTATTTCTTCATTTCATCAGGTAAATTCTCTAGTCAGTTTTTCTCATTCATCTTGTTTTTTAGTTCTTCATTCTTGTGTTCCCGTATCATTTCTTTCAATTTCTCTTTCTGTTTGTTCACCATTTCGATTTTGAGTTCTTTCCCGATTTGCTCGTTTTACAGGGTGATTATTTTAAGTGTTTCATTAGAACTTTTCGATGAAGCAATTGTATTGGAAATTCAAGATTTTGTATTTTTGTTTTAGAGTACATTGCCTTGAATTGTAAAATATTTTCAAGCAGAATCTTCTTCCGGTTCTACCGGAAATGAATGTCAACTTCGTTATTTTAAATGTAACACCCTGTATATTTCAACATATTTGAATTTTTCTTTCAATTCTACACTAATTTAATGTTGGATATGCCCATCCACTTGGAGCGATTTTTGAGTTATAGCCTAATTTTAAAAATTTCAAAATCCCTTATTGTAGAATATTTTTTTCAACAATGGAATGAAATAAAGTATGATAATACTGTTTCTGGTATGTCTTATGTGGAAATTCTATACAGGGTGCCTGAAAAAGGGCTTCAAAAAGAGCTTTAATAAAACTGTGAAATCTCATTTTTTTAAATGATAACCATATAATATTTCAACTAGTTAGAGTGTTTTTGAAACATAGATGAATTCAAAATAGTAATCATCGAAATATATACCATTTTCAATTCCCAGGCTAAGAGATCTTTTATCATGAGGTTGGAGAAATGATATTAGATTTTGTCACTGAGATGAGAGATATACCGGTTTCGGCCTTGTTGGGCCTCATCAGTATCCCGCACATCTCAGGACAAAATCTTCATAAAAAACTTCAGAATTTGAAGCAATTGGTTGTGAAGTAATGAGTAAAATATTAGAAAGTACTAAGGTGGTGACATCCAATTGCGTCAAAATGAAATTTCACATCTCCAATCAAATGCAAAAAAAGAAATCTGTACTTCCTCTTTCACTGAATGAGATTTTAGCAGTGGCTCTATTCAGGGCCCGCTTGCTAGTTTCTCAAAGTGATGGAAACGCCCTTATTATCACCTTAGTACTTTGTAATATTTTACTCATTACTTCACAACCAATTGCTTCAAATTCTGAAGTTTTTTATGAAGATTTTGTCCTGAGATGTGCGGGATACTGATGAGGCCCAACAAGGCCGAAACCGGTATATCTCTCATCTCAGTGACAAAATCTAATATCATTTCTCCAACCTCATGATAAAAGATCTCTGGGCCTGGGAATTGAAAATGGTATTCATTTCGATGATTACTATTTTGAATTCATCTATGTTTCGAAAATGTTCTCGATGCGCCTTCGTAAAGGCAAAGAATTTTCTTTTTCTTAGTTAGAGTGTGTCTTTAAAATAAGTGGTTTTGCCGTTATTAAATAAAATTCGAATTTCACGACCAGAGACAGGTTTCGCTTATATTTTTAGTAGGCTATGTAAGGAATTGCCATTCTAACCTTCTTTTTTATGGTGATGAAATAAACAAGAAAAATCTTAGTTTGAAACTATCACATTGATTTTCTTAACAACAAAAAGCCCAAAACAGAAATTTAATAATATCTTCTCAAATTTATTTTCGAAATGGCCCAATTCCCCCATATATTTATTAATTCTTCTACGAACTCCATCAACTGTAGTTGTGTTGCAACCAACACCCTAAATTCAAACTCTTCCTTGAATGAATGCTATTTTCATAAACCTTCTACTGTATAGCACCCCATAGATGAAAATCATGGGTTGTTAGGTCTGGAGAGCAAGGGGGCCACTCTCATGATCCATTCAATCTGATATTTTGGTACATTCACCATAAATGAAGAAACATATTTGATAGGTACATCACTGTTAACTTAATTCCGATTTTGCATAGTGCCGAATTAATCAAACAACAAGTATGAATAACAATTCTGCATTTTAAATGAATTGACATATTCACTATTGACAAAGCCTACTTAAAGCTAATCCCAATAAATATATTATTAGATTAAGAAACCTTTCTTTATTCATGAAATTTGAATCTTATTCAATAACGGCAAAACTACTGATTTTAAAGCCATGAAATGTTTATCACACTCTAACTAGTTTTTGACGAGCAATCGATTGGAATTACAAAATTATATGGTTGCCATTTGAAACAAAGAGATTTCATAGTTTTATGCATGTACATGTCGAAACAGGTTACTCGTACTATGGGAGTTCCCCAAGGGAGTACTTTGGGGCCGTTTTTATTCATTTTATATATAAATGACCTTACCACTTCCATCTCCGATCCTATGGAAACCGGTCTCAAATTCCTACTATTTGCCTATTTGCAGATGATGCAAATGCTCTCATCAGAAAAAATGATATTGAGTCTAGCATTGAAAGAACAAGGTCTGTTTATGATGAAATTCATAAATGGTGCAATAAAAACGATCTAATTCTAAATGAGAATAAAACTGAATGTGTCATCTTCAAAACCATTCAGAGAAAATATCAATATCGCCAAATGTTGAATATTACCAATTCTAACAGCGTAGTAGCGACGTCAACAAAATTTTTAGGAGTCACAATTGATTGCCATCTCAATTGGTACGAGCATATTAATTCACTTAGTAAAAAACTTAACGCAGTTTTATATATGATAAGAGTGTTATCTCGTCAAGTAGACAAAGAGCTAATAAGAACAATATATTTTTCAAATTTTGAATCTCTATTCCGATATGGTCTCATCATTTGGGGTGGAAGCTCCGATTTGAACAAAATTTTTGTGTTACAAAAATATGCGCTTAGAATTATGTTTGGTTTGGGATATCGGGAGTCATGCCGAGGTCATTTCAAAGGTAATAACATTCTCACTCTTCCAGGGCTCTATGTTCTGGAATGCTTGTTGTTCGTGAGGAAAAATACTCAATATTTTGATGATGCGACGAATAGGAATAAAACAAGACGTACTGTTCCTTTTATATATCTGAAACATGGTATGTCACTGACTGAAAAAAACACTAAATATATGTGTATAAGACTATTCAATTGTTTGCCGAAATGTTTAATTAATATAAGTACTGTAAATAAGTTCAAATGTGAAATGTGTAAATTAATTTTGAATAAGGAGCCTTATTCTGTTAGAGAATTCCTGGAATTTTCATTTGAAAACTATGTGAAATCACTGATTTGATGGTATATTTTTCGTTCTTCTTTTGACGTTTTCTCCTTTCTTTTGTGAACAAATGATTTTGAGAATAAACTTTATATTATTATTATTATTATATTATTATTATTATTATTATTCAGGCTCACTTTGAAGCCCTGTTTCAGATAGCTGTATCAAATTTTTTCATAAGGGACGCTTGCCACTACACTAAATTCGTAACTACATTGAGTACTGAGTAGCAAATCAGATGCGTGCGCTTAATAATATCTCGCATTTATTATGCGTGCGAATCTCAAAGCTTGAATTAGTTCCGAATTTAACGTAGTGGCAAGCGGCCCTAAGTTATACCAGAAATAGTATCATCGTACTTTATTTAATTCCACTGTTTCAAAAACAAACATTTTACAATAATAGATTTTGAAGATATAAACACGACATAAAGAGAAGCTCTGTTTTCCAAAGCATTGCACCTCAAAGTTTCAACGGTCACCATACAAACGTTTCAAGAATGAAATCAAATCCCTGCTTCCAGTGAAGTGTTTTTATAGTAAGCAAGAATATTTTAGTTTCTCCATTGATTAAGGCAGTATTTTTCTTTCTCTGATTCTGCTACTTTTTTAATATTAGTGTCATAAGTATTGTTAATTATATGCTTATAAGTTTATATATGTATTAGACTGATTAAAAAAAAATGACTTTTTTTGTTTTCATGAAATTCCCCCCTAATTATCTTCAGGGTATCGAAAAAAGACCTCTGTGAAAATATCAGCTCCAAATAATAACATTTAGAGGTCGCTCATCAATTATTTTTATTTTGCCTACTAATAGCAGGGGAAAAAATTTTTTGTCAATAAAAAATTCCTAGAACACGAACCAATAGACGGATTTCTTTGTGTGATACATTTTCGTGAAGGCAATCAGATACTCAACAAATATGTCCTTCACGATATTTTGATAAAACTGCCGCTTCAAAAGTTATTCGATTCGATGCTAATATTGAGGTATTTTCGAAGAAAAAAATTATTCAAAAAAATCGACTTTACTTGTTTTCACGCAATCCGCCTTCTAATCATCTTCAGGGCATCGACAAAAGGCGTCTGTGAAAATATCAGCTTTGAATATTAATATTTAGAGGTAGCTCATCGATGGTTCTATTTTCGCTGCTGATGGCAGAAAAAAAAATTCTTTTTTCAATAAAAAGTATTTTGTCCACGGACCAATAGACGGATTCCACTGTATGATACATTTTGGTGTAGGGAACTAGACACTCTACGAAAATGTTCCATACGATATCTCGATAAAACCACTCGTTCAAAAGTTATTTGAATTTTTTTTTCCAAAATACCTCAATATAAGGTATTAAGAATATAGAGGTATTTTTGAAGAAAAAGTTCGAATAACTTTTGAACGAGCGGTTTTATCGAGATATCGTATGGAACATTTTCGTAGAGTGTCTAGTTCCCTACACCAAAATGTATCATACAGTGGAATCCGTATGATATGTATGATAGTATGAGACATTTTCGTAAAGCATCTAGTTCCCTACACGAAAATGTATCACACAGTGGAATCCGTCAATTGGTTCGTGAAGAAAAAATATTTTATTGAAAAAAGAAAATTTTTTCATGCTATCAACAGCGGAAATAGAAATCATCCCTGAGCGACATCTAAATATTAATATTCAAAGCTAATATCTTCACAGACGCCTTTTTTTGATATCCTGAAGATAATTAGAAATAGAGTTTCGTGAAAACAAACAGAATCGATATTTTTGAATAATTTTTCTCTTCAAAAATACCTCAATATTAGCATCGATTCGAATAACTTTTGAAGGGGCTGTTTTATCGAAATATCGTAAGGGTCTTTTTTGTAGAGTATCTGATTGTCTATACGAAAATGTCTCACACAATGAAATCCGTCTATTGGTTTCTGCTCTTGGAATTTTTTATTGAAAAAAGAAATTTTTTTCCTGCTATTAGTAGGGAAAATAGAAATAATTGATGAGCGACCTCTAAATATTATTATTTGAAGCTGATATTTTCATAGAGGTCTCTTTTCGATACCCTGTAGATAATTAGGGGGGGGGGTTTCGTGAAAACAAAAAAAAGTCGATTTTTTGAAACAGTCTAATATGTATATATTATTTTTTGTTTATTTCCACTATCTTAGAAACGTATCCTATACAAATGTATTTTGTCTCAAAGGGTGAATAAATTTATTATTATTATGACAATCTTTCTGAGAAAAAATTCGACGTTTGTATCAAGCCAGAAGAAGCAAGTTTCTCGTGGAATTTGAAACAACATTCGACATTCCTAAAGGAAAATATCACAGAAGCAAACTATTATGAGAGCATATAATTAGGTTGTGCATAATGCCTTCCGTGAAACGCTTCTATTTTCATCACTTCGAGATATACTGGAGAATATTCAATGGATATACATTTCATCTACTTCATAAATCAACAGTTAAAGAACCGAACACTTATTATTATAGGTTAACATAAATTATGTAGTGTCCTTATTATCATGAATTTGATCTGATGGGATTCTTTTTGTAGTGGAAGGACGGGAAAAGATAACAATTCTTAATAATTTGCCAACGTTTCGATCATTTAATATGTTTTTGATCTTCCTCAGGGCTACAATAAAATGACAAGGACATAAAACGGTTGGATACAGTTAAAAGTTAAATTACTACAAATGTTCTACTGACTATTTTAGTTCTTTATATATTCAAGGATTGTAGATATCTGATACATGAAAATTGATGTAAATACGTTCTGAGTGTTTTTTCTTCTTGGAGTTCTTACCTCATTATTTGAATTTATATTCCCATTGCGTGAATACCTCGATTTAATGAATCCGTTTGGAATGGATGTTTCGCAAGAGGCATTTGTCGACAAAAACTTGTTCTTGGTGTTTCTTTTATTTTTCGTAGGTAACAACCTTCTCATATGAAATCAAAACATGAATTGGATGTTGGGGATCGGGGATCATCTGTGGCGTATCTGTGTCGCCGTGAACAAGCGCGGTCACACCGGTGCGAGATTTAAATTTGTTGTCTGTGGGGTCGGAAATTGATTCAGCGGTTTGTACTTATTTAGAATATTACTGTAAATGGCACTCAAGTTTTGTGTGTCAGTTCTTAAATTGACGGTGTTGTTTATTGTTATTTGAATCATTTCGCTCATACATCTTTTTTGGTAGGTTCTTTCAGTGTCCAGAATTGTCGTGTTTTCAAAATCAAAAGCGTGTCCTGTCTCGAAATGGTGGAGGGCTAAAGCAGTTTTTTCATTTTTATTTTCGTTTTCTGGTTTGCAGTCATAAGTGTGTTGGCGTATCCGATCTTTCAGGTATTGTCTAGTCATACCGATATAACACTTTGGGCAATTGATACATGGGATCTTGTAAACAATCTACCTCACTAGTAAAAAGAGTAATATCACAGTACAAACATGACACAATTAGAAGTAGAATAGAAGACAGAAACTCAACTCCTCTGGTCTATTTTAAATTTCCTTATATCGGAGGATTGTCTGAGAACATCAACAGAGCAGTACAAATATTTAATCCAACATACAAACTTGCCTTTTACCCGATACAAACAGTGGACTCGTGCTTCACCAAACTCAAAGACCCAATTCCTCCTAGTTTAAGATCCAACATTGTTTACAAGATCCCATGTATCAATTGCCCAAAGTGTTATATCGGTATGACTAGACAATACCTGATCCAACATTGTTTACAAGATCCCATGTATCAATTGCCCAAAGTGTTATATCGGTATGACTAGACAATACCTGAAAGATCGGATACGCCAACACACTTACGACTGCAAACCAGAAAACGAAAATAAAAATGAAAAAACGCTTTTGATTTTGAAAACACGACAATTCTGGACACTGAAAGAACCTACCAAAAAAGATGTATGAGCGAAATGATTCAAATAACAATAAACAACACCGTCAATTTAAGAACTGACACACAAAACTTGAGTGCCATTTACAGTAATATTCTAAATAAGTACAAACCGCTGAATCAATTTCCGACCCCACAGACAACAAATTTAAATCTCGCACCGGTGTGACCGCGCTTGTTCACGGCGACACAGATACGCCACAGATGATCCCCGATCCCCAACATCCAATTCATGTTTTGATTTCATATGAGAAGGTTGTTACCTACGAAAAATAAAAGAAACACCAAGAACAAGTTTTTGTCGACAAATGCCTCTTGCGAAACATCCATTCCAAACGGATTCATTAAATCGAGGTATTCACGCAATGGGGATATAAATTCAAATAATGAGGTAAGAACTCCAAGAAGAAAAAACACTCAGAACGTATTTACATCAATTTTCATGTATCAGATATCTACAATCCTTGAATTTATAAAGAACTAAAATAGTCAGTAGAACATTTGTTGTAATTTAACTTATTTTAACTGTATCCAACCGTTTTATGTCCATGTCATTTTATTGTAGCCCTGAGGAAGATAAAAAAAATATTAAATGATCGAAACGTTGGCAAATTATTAAGAATTGTTATCTTTTCCCGTCCTTCCACTACAAAAAGAATTCCATCAGATCAAATTCATTATAGGTTAAGTTGAGATTGACGAGAATGAATATTCGCTCTAAAATTCTTATTTGCCGTCGAATCTTCTTTCTCAGAAAATGGTGAATAGTAAGGGCTCCTATGGAAGCCTCGAGAGGAAATTATTCATTTCCCGCATTTTCAGATACTACGCCGTGCTGAAGCCACTTCTCCTTGCTGCTTTGGATAGAAGAGGTAGAGTGCTCCTCATAACAGCTTGGACGGGGGCAGTGATCTGTAGTATTCCACAGGTGAGTGAATCTATAGTACATGGAGCGCTAGGAAAACTAGCTGATTTGAAAGTACCATGAAAGAAAAGTGCCCACTTCACATATCGTTTTATTTCTTTTATATCGTTAGGAGACATTCTGAATTTTTGTTCTGAGTGGTTTATAAAAAACTACATCGGATAAGTGGCGGCCATAAATTAGCTGATCTTCCCTTCTTTTGCTTCGCTCCACTTTTTCCAACATATCGGCCGGAATGTTGACGATGGCTTGGCAGATGTTGTCTTGCGGTGATTCAGGATACGGGGTTTGTTCATTGTGAAGAATTCATCTCACTCTGCAAAAAATTTGGTCCTCATAGTGGTTTGCGAGTTTTAAAGATTGAAATTTCGACGCGTGTGGAAATGAGTGACAGAGAGGTCCGAGGTGAGCGTAATGAAGGACCGAACATCGCAGTCGTATCTGATGGGTCACTGAATGCACAGCCGTCTATAGAGATAGCCTGGAACTAAATCTGGCAACGCCGTATGCGAACGCGAAGCGCAGGTATACTCGTCCGATGCGTTAACGCGGGATATCATGTTATTTCGAATTCAAATCATTTGCAAATTCATCAAATGAATTTTTTGCTTTAAGAAAAAAGAATATAAGACCCTACTTAGTCAAAAAATTGAATATCTTAATTACTCCTTGCCAAAAATCTCACGATTGTGTATCAATCTTGGTTGGAATTGAAAGGTAATTATCTGGATCATAAGTTAGGAAAAGAATTAGATATTCAAATCATTGTTCAGCAAGAACCACGGGAAGGTGTAGGGCCAACTCTTGCCAAAAAATTAAATCAAATTCTCTACGTGAACAAAACAAGTATCCTCAACATAATTATAAACTCAATATATGTAGAAATCGAAGTGAATGTGGAAATGAATAGATATAAGATGTTAATATTGAAATTTTCAACAAAAAATTGATATGCAATCTCAACGGAAATGCATATTTTCATGAAAAGTTGGACGATTTCATTCTAAGGAAGGTGAGTTTCTATATCTTTGGGTAATGGAAACTTTTTCCCATCTCCCAAGTGTTTTCTCCGTTTGCTCAACATTAATCATATTATTCTTATTATTTACGAGATTGTTTAGGAGTAAATTTGCAAAAACCGAACAAAGTGAATTTGAAATTGATTTCGCATTCGTACCTCAACTGCAAGTCTCAGCTGCTGCTCGAAGGAGCAGCATATTCTGGAACATAAATTTTGGCGGAGTTATCCATGTCGCTATTTTGCAAATAATATAAATCTAAAATGGACAAACTTTTGAAATTAATTTCCTATGATCATCGGAACTATTTTCATCGCAATTGAAATTCTAACCTAACCTCCAACCTATCCAGTACATGATCTCAAGTTAGTAAAGAAAATCGCCCTACTGAAAATTTATTCTTCACCACGCATCACGAGTTCCGTGGGTCTCTGGTAGGCCTACGCGCGACGTTGCCGAATTTCCTTGTTCCGGGCTTGTACTTTAGGAGGCTATGCTGAATGTAAGACAGTGCGAATGCTCGGTACGTGAAATATGGAGAGAAGAGGTTCTCCTGCTACCCTCCATATTGTAAACAGTACGGCGTTATTCTGTAGGATTTAATGACTTATATTTCTGAAAACTTAATTTCGGTTTTTTCTCCCAGTCTCTGGAACAAGAAACAATTAGGAACAACTTTTTAAATAATAGAAGAAAGGCCCCTGCGTAAAAATTTGAGCACTAATTTGTCAGGGGCCAAAACGTTACAAGAAGAAATTGTTGCCTAACAATGAACAAAAAGAAAACACTTTGAAATCTGAAGCGTAAAGTTTCGGAGTCTAAATCAGACTTCTTCGTCAGACAATTTCTAGTTTTCATGCAACTTCGTAGAATCGTGATAATATTTTGTTTTTTTGATTGACATTTGTCAATATATGATGAACATAGATTGATATTGATGTTGATATCGTTATTTCATTTCAAAATTCCCTGAAACCAGTTTTTTTTTTCAAAAATTCCATCCAAATTCGATCTATTCCTACTGAACAATTGGCGAGATTATTAGTCTCATCCAACAAAATACGAGCTGACTCCTTGATTTTTCTTTTGTAATTATCAGTTTCCGTCATTAGAATTTTTGTGCCATTCCAATCTATCATGTGATTGCCGGTATTGGAACACACATGATCTGATATCTGCGATCTACCAATATCACTATTTTTTATGTTATTCTTATGTTCACGTTTTCTTATTTCTAATGGTCTTGATGTTTCTCCTGTATAAGATTTTCCACAAATACAGGGAATATTGTTAATACAATTTCTTGATTTTTGGTTCTCATTCAAAGGTTTAGTTGTTATTAATGACGATCGTAAATCATTTTTTGTTTCGAAAACAATTCTTATGTTGAATTTAGAACCAATTCTTTTAATTTTTTCTGAAAGTCCATGAACATAAAGAATCAAATTTATTAAAATTGGTTGTTCTTGACGGTTTGTTGTTGGTTCCTGAATGTTTTGACGCAAACTTGTTCTCTCTAAATTTGAAATAGTTTTTTCTATGAAATTAGTTGTATATTGATTCTCCTCGAGCATGAAATTAATTTCGTCATTTCCTATCTCAGTTGTCGATGAAATTAATTGCGCTCTATCATAAAGTGTTTTTATAATACCTCTTTTAACACTCATTTGATGATTAGAGTAAAAATTAAGATATCGATTTGTGTGTCTTTTTTCTGAACACACTTGTTTCAAAATGATTTGGAAATTTTTTGTATCGAAACATCTAAGAAGGAAAGTACATTATTTTGTTTCAACTCCATTGTGAATTTTATTGTAGGTTCTTTATTATCGATATGATTGAAAAGTTTTATCAATCCTTCTCTGCCATGTTGCCAAATTACAAAAACTTCCATGAAAATGTTGCTCATTATTGGTGATAAAGGAGAACCCATTTTTGTTTGTGAAACACATCGTCGAATTCAGATAAATACATTATATTATCTACAGTTAATTTCGAATTTAATGAAAAGTATTATCGTCCATTAATTTTGTTTTTACTATTTCAAGTGTTTTATCGACCGGAACATTAGGAAAAAGATTTACTACATCTAAACTCACTAGAGTTTCAGGAAGATGCAAAGACCTCCCAGACAATATTTCAATAGATAAATGACTTATATTATTATATTTTATCGAAAACACGTATTATTCTGTATTGTTGTCATGAAAAATGGCTTAAAAGTATTTTTTGAGTGCCTGGGACGATTCTTTAGGTCATTTTACCATTTTACTAATGAAAGTTAAAAAAAGCTTTTCGTAAAAAAAGGAATTTAAATATCTTGAAGCCGAACTAACTCAAGCAGCACACGATTTTGTTGGTTACCATACAACGTGTTTCAAAAAAGTAACTATTTAAGGAAATGAAAACAATGAAAAATTAAAAATTTTTCGTAAAGAGTATTCAGTAAGTACACTGGGTCCCAAATTGGGTGAGACTGCACTGTATCTCAGCTGTTATTGAAGATAGAGACACTTTTTTGGAAAACGTTCGACTCCACAAACAGAAATATTCCAATTAGGTACTTTTGTTTCTGAAATACAGGCCGAAATCGAAAATGTGAATCTTATGGAGATTTTATTATTTCTCGTTATAAGATAGAGAAAAAATGAAAACTGCTTTTAATATATAGTTTTACGTAGAAGTCAGTGGTGTAGTTAAAATTTTTATTCCAGAGCACCGTTTTTGAGATTTTGCACCAACTTTTTAATTTGCAAAGGGAACACCATGTATATTTGAACGTCAAATTTTTGCAATTAATTTTCTGAATATATCGATGTATCACAACTTGACGTTGAAATAAACTGGGTGTTCCATTTGAAAATTAAATAGTTTGTTCTCAATCTTGAAAACTTTGCTCTAGAAAAAAATTTCACTACGCCACTGACTTCTACGTGAAAATATCTATCAAGCTATTTTTAATATTAATATTAAATTGATACGTATATGTTTAATATATTTTTTTAAATTGCCAATTCTAGGAATTTTGTTGAAATTCCACATATATATTTGATCATTGCTGAACATAAGTTCATTTTTGCAACAATCAAGAAAATCCCACTCAGATTGCCCCTAGTTTTATTGCACATTACCATATGGCCTACATTCAGCACTTTTTCACTTTCAACTAGGCTCCTTGAATTGTTGAGACTTCTATATATTTAAAAATATCAAGTAGACTCAAAGTAATTTACAGCTTTCTTCTCCAGTTGCAGAGATGTTTTCATAGTGCGAGTTTCTGAAATAATTCGAAACACATGAAGCATTGTTTTCAATTGACATCAGTTTCCACTCTTGTCTGTTTTCATTCTATAATCTTCTGGTCGGAGCATACTCTAATATGTTTAGCATACAGGCAAAGATTATAGAGTTAGAAAGATAGGAAACGCCCTTGTATCTGTGGTACTAAAATCCGACTACGATTTTTGGCTAGTTTCTTACTTGTGACACATAGATGACGCTGAAAACATTATTTAGTACAGAAAACTATTTTAATAGGCGCGAAATTCGAAACACATTTCTCATAAATTTTCATTTATTGGATTCTTTGTCGAGCTTTTAAAAAAATATCCTGATCACAAAAAAAAAGCAGGGCTCATCTTTTTGATCAGGATGATCTTTTCTTCTGCATATTGCTTTGAATCAAATGAAATACGTTTCTGGATTCTTTATATTTTTATTTGAAATGATTGTGTAAAATCAACTGCAATACAATAATTATGAAATTGAGTACATTTCAAAAATTTGTTCACATATGAGAGAATTATCATAACAATTTCAAGAACTTATTGTGAATGAACTCTCGATAAATCGAACATCGATAAGTCAAACAGTTGTTCTGGACCCGATTCATACATATCTTACCCAGTGTATTTTAACCTCAATGAGTCTAGAGGGTCTAGTAGATGAGTCGAACTGCTGGAAGGGTCGTCAAGAGAACCACCACCTCTATAAGTCGTTCATCTGACCACCATTGCCTCTATGAGTGGAACTTTTTGATCTAATGAATGAGACCGAAAAAAATTCGGTTCGCAAACAAATTATCCAGAACAATATATTTTTACCCCGAAACCTCTATCCATTTGACAACACTGAAAATAAAAAGCAATGAACAAGACAATTACATGATACGAGTTTCAAAACTTACATTTCTATTCTCTTTGGTAATGAAAAGAATGCGCATTCAAGATTATTATTTCTGCAATTAATCACCATGCGTTTCTAATGTCGGCCAGTTTTTAACACGAAATTTATAACAGAAAAACACACAAACCAAGATTATGGAGTGAGCTAGTTGGTACTCTTGTAGATTTTGAGTTATTTCAGTGGAAAATACGCGAGAAAATACAATCATCATTCAGCAAAAATATTTATTCAAGTATTTCTTTCAAAAATGACAACAGCCTACTAATATTTTTTATATAATCTATGCCAAATGGACCCTAATTAAATATTTTAACCATAACCTGATTACTTTTGAAAAACAGATGTCGCTGACATCACTGTAGTCGCTTCGTTTCCCTCTTTATACTCTATAATCTTTGCATACAGGTTTTTTCATTATCAAAACATGCTCCCAGGATTTACGTCTATTAATTTCCTCTACGATTCCTAAATTGTTGGTTACGAAAATATTTTGATTTTTACAACGAAAATAATGAAAATGGGCTCCAGGATTCCTAGATATTTCAGAATTACATCCAAAAACACAACAATAAGTGTTTTTCATGGTTTTTTCCTTAGGCATATCTTTCAATCGCAATAAAAACGTAAAAATAAACAAATAAACACAGCTTTCACGTACTAACTGTCGAAACGAACACTCGTTTCGGGCTTAGTTCCAGCTAACGCCGGCGATGTCGCATAGAGTTGTGTTTTGCTCTATACTTACCACGGACCTTTCTCTCTTTCATTTCCGCACGCGTGGAAATTTCAATCTTTAAACCTCTATCAGGATCAAATTTTCTGGAGACTTCCGTATATCCACGTGTTCACAAAAAAACAGCGCTTATATTCATTTTCGGATCTTCTACTAATTTCAAATAGTGCCCTCAAATTATAATTACAAACCAAAAATTCCTCATAAATTCAAGAACACCTGCGCATTCAGATATTCTTTATGTTGCTATATGAACGTATTCAGTGCAGTTTTTTCGCCTTTTCCGTGCAAACCTTAATAACCTCTTGAATTACACATGTAGGTCATTTTTCACATCAAAGGCAGCTGATTTCATGGAAGGTTTCAGGACTCTGATTTCATATTCCAGCATTGATATCCTGGCACACTGAAGAATTGGATTTGTCCGGAACCGGCGCATACGCCATTTAGTAACTTCAAATGGCCCTTTAATCAACTGTATTTGCCGAACATTCCAATCTAGACACTCTTTTCATTTCAGGAAATGAGCTTGGCTTTCTGAAATTACTGCAGTGGCTCCATTGACTACAAAAACTGTAATTACAAAAATAAATTTTACGGAATATTTTATCTGAATTTTGCCTCCGAATTACGATGATGATTCATTGAATAATCATCAAAAGGATTCTGACATGCAGTATACCGGGTGATGTTAGACCTCCCTTTTCTACCCTGTTTCTCCTGAATATTGCGAATATTCGCAATTTTGGATATGGCATTTCCAGGTGAGCGTGTCAGTGAGCTTTTTGCCAACTATTTTAAAAGGGTCTATACTGAAAAATAGATTTCTTGAGTAGCAAAAGTAAAGTCGGTGAAACCGAGGACCATCAATACTTTTTAAATTCCATTCAGTTTTCAGTATAGGAAGTGGAATTTCCTCTTCATAATGTCAAAGCTTATAAGGGTCCTGGACCGGATTCAATTCCACCTTTCTTCGTTAGAGAATGCTGTGAATCATTAAAAGGCCCCCTTACTGAAGATCGGCCAAACTAGGTGCTTTCTATAATATCTTAATATATAAAACTAAGTCGGCCATATTGTTGGTTACACCATTTATACCTCAAGATTGGATGAACTGTTTGTTATGAAAGATTTTTTGTTGGATTCTTCTACTGTGGGGTTAACATAAAATACATTGAAACTCTGAAAAATTTGATGAAATGAAAAAAAAATAGGAAATTAATTTTCTTTCTTGCGAATAACGCCAGTAGATGTCGCTACGGTTAACAGCGGTAGAGCTCTTTCTTCTGATTTCAAATATATATACCTTATTGAGATTATCTCTAGCAGTTTTCTAAAAATATAGATATTTTCTTCTAAATCTAAGGCAGTTGTTGAATGCCACACGAGAACAATGCGATTTTTTCATATCAAAGGAAACGTGGATTAACTGAAAGTTCAATTAGGGATTCAAATGACCCCTACTCACTTCTGGACAGAGTCAATATCTTTTTTTTAAGTTTTTGAGTATTTTCCTCAATATTTGTGGAATATATTGAGGTTGTCAATTTCTTCTTCTATTCTGAATTTAATGTCTTCAATATTTTTCGGACGGGCATTTTATATTTCAAATATCCCCATTAAAAAGTGTCCAATGATGTTAAGAAGGGACCAGCAGGAGGCCATAGAATGGAACTTCGATATAAATAAATCACAACATTCTGGAGTGACGTTCTACAGCTGCCTTAAATTTAGACAAAAAAACTTATAATTTTCAGACTCTGCCGAAAAAACCTCAATAAAGTACATATAAATATTTAAAATCAGAAGAAAGAGCTCTACCGATTAGAAAAATAAAATACAGGGTGTGCCATTTGAAAAACAACAATTCACATATAATTTTTAGGTTAACGATGCCAAAATGCAATTCTTAGTACTTCATTCTGAATGCCCCTAACAAATACTGCAAATTTGCTCATTTTAACTTTTGTGTACTACCAATATTAACTGAGATAGCTATTGAGTAATAAGAAAATTACTTAATGTACATAATTATTTCACTGCAATTAAATTTTTTGTATATTTTGTACTTTTTTATTTTTTTTGTATTTCACCTAATATCTTTCCTTTGAAAAAAAAAACAACTTATCTTATCTAAATTGCCAATTGCCACAATTAATCCCACCACCAAATCCCTTACGCTCTTTAATTTCTGGGATAGTAAATGATTCTAAGCACTTCTTGGCCAACATTCAAAAATTTAACAGCTGACAACGTTTAGCGCAACACATACTGTACAAAACAATTTTATGTCCACTTTCAAGGTATTATACCATAATAGTTTATTGTAATATTAAAGTTGCCTTTTTTGAGGCAGTACGAAGTTTGTCGGGTCAGCTAGTTTTTGATAGATCTCTGTTTACTGGAGTCTTTCCAACTTATTGGAAATTGGCCTATATCATTCCCATACACAAGGGTGGTGCTAAGAGATCGATTAGTAATTATAGACCAATAAGCAAGTTTTGTGTGTTTGAAAAGATCTTTGAATCCTTAGTTTACCCACACCTTTTCCATTTAGGAAGGATTATTCCGGAACAAATAAACACAGCTTCCACGTACTAACTGTCGAAACGAATACTCGTTTCGGGCTTAGTTCCAGCTAACGCCGGCGATGTCGCATAGAGTTGTGTTTTGCTCTATACTTACCACGGACCTTTCTCTCACTCATTTCCGCACGCGTGGAAATTTCAATCTTTAAATCTCTATCTGGACCAAATTTTATGTCTACTTTCAAGGTATTATACCATAATAGTTTATTGTAATATTAAAGTTGCCTTTTTTGAGGCAGTACGAAATTTGCCGGGTCAGCTAGTTTTTGATAAATCTCTGTTTACTGGAGTCTTTCCAACTTATTGGAAATTGGCCTATATCATTCCCATACACAAGGGTGGTGCTAAGAGATCGATTAGTAATTATAGACCAATAAGCAAGTTTTGTGTGTTTGAAAAGATCTTTGAATCTTTGGTTTACCCACACCTTTTCCATTTAGGAAGGATTATTCCCGAACAATGCGAATTTTTTAAGGGTAGATCAATTGAAACTAACCTCTTGAGTCTTGTCGAATACCTGTCCAATAAGCTTGACAAGCGGGATCAGGTTGATGCAGTGTATACCGATTTCAGCAAGGCTTTCGACAAGGTTGACATATCCAGTCTTTTGTCTGAGCTTGCTGCTTATGTGGTTTAAATCCTACTCGGAGGGCCGAAGTCAGTTTGTTATGGTTCAAGGCTTCTGTTCTGAACGCTTTAATGCCACTTCGGGTGTGCCTCAGGGGTCTCATTTGGGTCTTTTGCTTTTCTTGATTTTTATCAATGGAATAAGGGAATGTTTCACCACATGTAAAATTCTGCCATTTGCAGATGATCTAAAACTTTTTACTTTAGTTCGCAACATAGATGATTGCATCGCTATGCAAAGAGAGCTGGCTTTATTCTGTGGGTACTGCAGAAATAAAAGCTTAGTTCTCAATATTTCTAAGATCGCAGTAGTCTCTTCCACGAGAAATAAGCATCCTATTCTTTTTAACTATTTCATTGACAATAGGATTCGTTTTAGAATATGACTAGTCAGAGACTTGGGAGTAGTTCTCGACTCCAAACTCAATTTCCATCATCCTTTCGAGTCTGTGGTAATTTTCCTCAAGATCAGTTCTTTTTGGAGTATTTGAAGACGTCATGTAACTCAGATGATTCGGAAAAATTGAAGGAAATGCATCAACAGTTAATTTAGGAATTTTTAGCGGTATATTTATAACTGAACCTTAGGCGGTTGGATAAGAGTTATTTTTCATAATATGGGAATCTACAAAAGCTTAATATATAAAACTAAGTCGACCATATTGTCGTTATAACTCAGAATTGGATGAACTGTTTGTTATGAAAAAATTTATGTCCACTTTCAAGGTATTATACCATAATAGTTTATTATAATATTAAAGTTGCTTTTTTATTTATCGATTGAGGCAGTACGAAGTCTGCCGGGTCAGCTAGTATTATATACAAACTACACTGCCTGGATTTTAAAACTACTTTCTCTATGAATTGCGTGAAGTCATTTTCTTCTCTTCACGGAATCTTTCGAAAATCTAAATACCGACTCTCATTAGTAGATTTATAGTTGCTTTTGCAACCGGGCACTGCACAAGTACGAGGAGTAGTTCTCAAATAGAAGATTTCCAAATGAAATTTTAATGAAAATAAAAAAAAACCTTCCTGTCGATTATTCTTCCAGATATGATTACTCGAAGTCAAAAGATTGACATTGGAATGAGACGCCTAAATATGATTTGCTCAACGTTACTGTTGATTTCAAGCTTTTGCTCGACGTTGGGTAAACTTTAAGAGATAGGGGAACATGATCAGGGACAATTTTGTAGTGCTCGTAATCTTCTATAAAAAGTCCGCAACAGAAAATGTCTAACTTCCGAGGATAATCCACGATAACTAACCAATTTTAGAATTTTCAATTCAATCTTAAAATGCTCTTGACTGGCATGGAATGAATTAATATTATAATGAAGGTAACCCTATCTGTGGCATCTATTCCTGATGAAACATACTCTTAAAGCAGAGTCTACTCGGATATTTTGCTAGATATGACAGGTTGAAGAAATACGAATTTTGCCAAGCTTCACTATAGTCGATTTCGAATGGCTGTTTTGGTTGGTTAACGGTTAACCGCTCGGTTCATAAATGACAACGTCAAACGAACCGCGCTTTCTAATACGGTTCAAATTTCGGCGAAACAGCTGATTCGAGACGTCACCAATATGTCATTCGAATGCGGTTGGTCCAAAACTGACGGACCAATCTATGAACCAACCAAGAACCAAAGTCAATCGAAATCGTCTCTTGTCATTTGCGGTTAACATACTATTGGATTTTGAAGTAGGTACCAAAAAATGGAAAAAAGTTAATTTTCTATATAGAATGTGGAATTGCACCTTCAGAGTTTTGTCCCATCAATCTTCAAGGAGGAAAAAGGGGGGGCTATGCTAACTTGATTTACTGGGGAGCTAGGGAGGCTTTCGAAAAAATTCAAACTGCAAAAGTTCATTCAACCTTTTCTGAGGTGACCATAGAAAGCCTATTTCTCAAATATCTGGAAAACAGTCACAAAGCAGCAACATATCTCTTAAATCAAAAAGTGCTTGGCCAAATTCATATACGTTTCGTTTTCCTGAGTCGATGGAAAACAATCTGTAGCAGCGAAACAGTTGTGGAAAAGAATTGATGACGGTTTTTTTTCATCCTATATTTCCATTTCAGGCAATTGTTTTTTCCATTTCAGGCAATTGTTTTTTCCATTTCAGGCAATTGTTTTCCACGTGGAAACCCATCCGCATGTGAAGTGGTATACCCAGTGTGTAACTTTCAACTCGTTCCCATCGCACACACTAGAAATTTCGTATGCAGTTTTTGGTATGGTCATGATGTACGCTCTTCCCTTAGTGATCATCATCTCATCATATGCAGCCATTCTCATGGAGATTTGTAGAAGAACTAGAAATCCAACAGGAGGTAAGCAACAACCGATTTCTCGATTTTAAATCAAGAACCTGTTGATATCTATGACCGTTAGACATCAGCATATTTTTAAATTTTTTAAATTTTTTTTATAGTTTTCTCCCCTACTTTCTGTAACAAACTTGTTCACTAATTTGTCAGGGGCCATATTATTTCAAAAATTGTTGCCTAACAATGAAAAAAAAAAAAACACTTCGAACTCTCAAGCTTTGTAACGTTTCGGATATACAGTGTGAAACAGCCAAATGGAATAAATTCGATAACGAATAAATGAGAGCGTGTTGGGAAAAACGCTTGTACAAGTCGATTTGTATTTTTAGATGAACATTCAAAAAAAAATATATATAGGGTGTGTCATGTGACAGTGGCCGATACCAACTTTATTATTTTAAATACAACGCTCTCTTTATTATTAGTTTCTCGGAATCTTCAGAAAATTCTAGACATAATTCATATATAATGTCCCTTATCTATCTTCAACTGTCTCGGAAATATTAAGTGTTTTCAGATGTATTACAAAAATTAACATTAAAAAAAATATTTTGTTTCACAAATTCGCTATATTTCGAACATCTCTCACATTAAAATTAATGTTTTTCACATTATTTGTGAAATAAATTAATTTTCTTTTCCTAATGTTAATTTTTGAATACATATGAAAACCCTTAATATTTCCGAAACAGTTGAAGATAGGTGTACATTGTACATGAATTGTCTAGAATTTCCTGAAGAATCCAAAAAACTAATAATATACAGGGGGTTGTATTTAAAATAAGAAAGTTGGTATCGGCCACTGTCACATGACACACCTTATATAATTATTTTTTTTGTAAACAATGCGCATCTAAAAATAAAAATCGACTTGTCCAAGTGTTGTTCTCAACACGCTCTCATTTATTCGTTATTGAATTTATACCATTTGGCTGTTCCACACTGGATATCCGAAACGTTAAAAAGCTTGAGAGTTCCAAGTGTTATTTTTTTTCATTACTAGGCAACAATTTCTGAAATAATTTGGCCCCTGACAAATTAGTGAGAACAAGTTATCATTTAAATTTTTGTTTTCCATGAAATATTTGAATAGATATCATCAGTTTTTGTTTTGTTTCAGATAGTATAACTAGATCCAGCTTGCCATTCTTGAGCAAGGCAAAAATTAGGACCCTCAAAATGACTATAATCATTGTTTGTGTATTCTTCATCTGTTGGACTCCTTATTACATCATGTGTTTATGGTAAGCGAAAATTCATGTTATCAGATTTTATCGTGTTCTTAATTCATATCGTATAGTCATGCCACTCTGACACATAAAATATAGGGACAACTGAAAACTTAAGTATGACGTTTCGCCAGTTCCAGAGTCTGGCATCTTCAGGAGTTATATTTTCAGGAAATATTCTCACTGAATTAGCTGCCTGATTATAATATTATCATATTTTATTATTATATTATATAATATTCATATTATAATAATCAGGCAGCCTGATTCAGCGAGGACATTGCCTGAAATAAGTATAACCCCTGAAGATGCCAAACACTGGAGCAAGTGACATTGAATACCAAAACCAAATCAATTCATTTCTTGAAAATACCTATAACTTCCTTGTAGTACCAAATACGAATATTTTCTTCTATATTCTAAGAGTGTTTACATATAAAACTGTACAGTATTCTGGCAAACCGATTGTGTTATAGCTTTCCGCTAAACTAATAGGAATAATATGACAAGAATATCATTGGATATTGTCATGAGCGCCCACAGAATTTTTTCTCAGGGGGGGCCAAATAATGATTTGATGAGGCGCAGGCGAAATCAATATTCGGTTTTGCTCCAAAACAAGAAGGGAATCAAAATCTCAGGGGGGGCCACGGCCCCCCCTGGCCTCCCCCTGCGGGCGCCCATGGATATTGTTTGAAAAACTATTAATATCAGAGTATATTCAAATCTTAATATATAAAACTAAATCGGCCATGTTGTTGGTTATACCTTTTATAACTCAAGATTGGATGAACTGTTTGTTATGAAATATTTTTTGTTGGATTCTTCTACGGCGGGGTTAACATAACATACATTACAACTCTGAAAAATTTGATGAAATGGAAAAAAAATAGGAAATAATTTTCTTTCTTGCGACTATCTCTAGTAGGCGTGGCTACCCCATTCTACTCGCCATTAGTAAACAATTACTGTGTATTTTGAGTTGCCTAAACGTCTTAGCCTTGGAATTCGAAGGTCTTCACAGAGAAGTAGGTGCCACCCAGGAAAAAAAACTAAAAATGTTGTTCATCACAAGGTACTGCAATGAAGAAATTGTAAAATATAACAAAAGTTACTTCTTTACCTCTTAAATAAAGAGAATTGTTTTGATGTATGAATAACAATGTACAGGGTGGGCAAAATTGGTGATACCTGAACTACAACTTTTTAACCGTGAAAGATAGAGGAAAATAAATGACACGTTACGGTGGTATTTTCTAGAAAAACTGATAATGCCATCAACTCCAATCCTCTATCTTCTTTTGTTCTCGAGTTATAGGCAAAAATTGAAATTTGAGCGATTTCATTTTTCGGTCATTATCTCCGTTTCTGTTTGTGCTAGGATGTTGACATTATACAGCCACTTTTTTCATAACAATCCAGTAGAGTTCTTTGTTTTTTCCCAAGAGGTTTCCTTGCTGAGCTAAAACATAAAGTTGTGTTTTTTTTTATGGAAAGAATAGTGTGAAGTGGCTTAGTTTATCAATTTAAAGTTCCCATGTGATCACTTTCATTGCTGGTTTTTTAAGTTTTAGGTTAACTAGAAAAATGAGATGTGAACAATGTATTCAGAATTTTTGGTAACGGAAATTACTCGAATTCAGGCATCCTTGAAGTCTCTTGAAGGCCAGAAATATCCGAGTTCTCCCGTTTTGAAGACAAGACAAATTCTTGAAATTTGAATTGTGCAAAAATATCTAAATAAATGAAAAAAATTTCTGAAATCATTTTAAAAATGTTCAGTCTTCAGGAACGAACATGGTAGAAGCAATGACCACTACATCTTGCTCATTGAAAATATTGCAAATATTTATATAGATACAAGAAAACATTTTATTTATGGAAAGCATTAAACAAAGATAAAAATATCAGATCGAAATTAACAAAACCTATTTACTCCAGGGTATAATGAAATATCGAAACATATTTGTTTATTATTTCTGTAAAAAATACTGTTCGTTGTGTATAACAAAGGTATTTGCCATACAAGTATTTCAATTTGATTCAAATATCCATAATCCTCTTTCGTTCAAGCTACTCGTTTTTAAATAATCACTTGAGAGATGCTGTCGGAATATATTATTTTGGTCTCAAATTAATATACAGGGTGTCCGGGGAATAACTGTACATACTCTTAGTAGAGGTAGAGTTGGACTAGGTGATTACTGATTGACTATAAAAATTTAATTTCTGGTTTTCCCTAGAAAGCTACAGGGTGATTTTCCAACTTCATGGAAATACTTAGACTATCATAACATCCAAACTCATTAACGGATATTATTGAAATGTGGGAAGTTATCGGCACATGTTAAGGTCGAGACAGAAAGATATCAATTATTTCATTATTCCAGGGCCGGACTCACTAATCTTCATTCAAACTGTTCAGGGTGAAACAAACACTTTGTATTTCGAATTACAAATAATTGATTCGCTTTTTAGTAAGATGCTAAATTATGCTTCAATTTGTGATATCGCTCAAAGTTGTCACATCAACAATGATTTTTTTATGAATTTTTGAATTTGGATAAAGTTCGAAAAATTGAATTTATTTACCTGAACAGGACTTAGTCATCTTGTGGAGATCGAAAATAAATAATAAATTCTCATTAAGAAGTTACTGAAGGTGAGGAAGACTATAATAATTTGTTGATATACTGGGTGGCCACCCCAGACGCGGATCTCATTGCGATAGAGCAAATGAAAATATATTTAGAAAAAAAAATTGTGAAGTGTATAGAGTATACATGGGCATATTTAAAAATAATTCGTATGTATACCAGGTGTTCGACAACAAAGATATAGACCAAAGTGACACTTCTTCCAATGTAAAAACCTCTAACTGAATTAGTAAATTGGCAAGAAAAATGTATACAAGCTGATGGTTTTCATTTCGAAACACTTCTGAAATAACGTTGACTCAGTAATTCATTCGCCTCTATTTTCATTTTTATTAGGTACGCTTTACTGTATTTTAGCTTCTTTCATTTGTCATTATTTCGTTATGGAATATGCTCATTAAAGCTCTGAACTTTTTTGAAAATTTTCTACTAATACTTTCGCATTTTATATTCAAACATGAGCTTTTCAGTTCTCTTCATGATGAAAATTTTAATTTTTCGAACTTCATCTTAATTCAAAAATTCATAAAAAAATAATTGTTGATGTGACAACTTCGAGCGATATCACAAATTGAAGCATAATTTAGCCTCTTTCTGAAAAGCGAATCAATTATTTGTAATTCCAAATACAAAGTGTTTGTTTTTCCCTGAACAGTTTAAATGAAGATTAATGAGTCCGGCCCTGGAATAATGGAATAATTGATATCTTTCTGACTCGACCTTAGCATGTGCCAATATCCTTCCAAGTTTCAATAATATCCGCTAATAATTTTGGATTTTATGATGGTCTAAGTATTTCCATGAAGTTGGAAAATCACCTTGTAGCTTTCTAGGAAAATTCAAAAATTAATTTTTTATAGTCAATCAGTAATCACCTAGTCCAACTCTATCTCTGGTAAGAGTATGTACAGTTATTCCCCGGACACCTGTATAGAAGAAATAAAATCATTTCAAATGCACTTTTTCTTTTTTTGTATTGAAACTCATCTATTCGAAGTTCAGAAGCTACCCACTCCAAGTTGCGCTACTGATCAATTCGGCCATTCGCAAAAACCACCCCGGACAACAAAAATAATACAAATGCTCCTTCCTTCATATTCTATATTCTATGACTGAATGTATTTAGGAGTTCACATTGTGATCTTTCACGCTGAGCTTTGAACAACCCCCACCCCCCCGAATTATCCGCATCGCAGCAGATAAATCGAAATGGATATGATCCCAAGGAAATAACAATGCAAGAACTATAAAAACACACGAATCAATATGTTTATGATTTAACACGCGTAAACATGCCTGCCGAAGGTCAACCCTGAATTGATGCAATGATAAAGTCAACAACTCGAGCAGTGGGTTGTTTTTCAGGAAAAGTTCCCACATTTCGACAGATTTTCTTCAGTTTGTAAACATGAAGGTGACGATTGCTGACGAGATAAAGTCGTGAAAGCATGTTCGGAATGTCGTAGTAGAATTCCTCGAGTTAGAGATCGGGAACTTCGATTGCATATCAGAATTTTGTCCACGTGTAGGTGAAAATTGCTCTCAGAAGGACGCGTTTGAGTTCACACATGTTTTTTCATCCATGCGTTTACGTGATGAACCCGTCATAGGTGGGGAACCTACTCAACAAAGAACGTTTGTTTTCATCCTTGGAACTGAGTTAAGAAAAAAACGTGATGATTTTCTTGAACTTGCAGTTGTTTCACGATCGGTTGGACTGGAAGGAGAATACATTAAGATAATTTCCACCGTTTTTTGTGCAGAATTATCGGAATAATAGAAGATCCTAATCTTTACCGATTTGATAATAGAATAGAATCTATTTCATAATAAATTTCCTTTATTAGAAAATACACTGCGCCAAAAAATTAACGCACATTCTGAAAATCTCAATTTTAATGAAAGTTAACACTACATTGACTTTAAAACTTATTTTTTATGTTCTCTCGGGAAGGTTTTGAACGAAACAAGACACATTAAATTGAAGAAAAATTCAGGATTTCACCGAATCTTATGTGAAAGAAGAGTAATGAACAATTCTCAAAATACTGAAATGCTGATAAGTGATTTAATACTTGGTATTTCTACCCCTTGCGTTAATTACAGTTCGGCAACGACGGTTCATACTCAAAATGAGTGATCTTAAAATGTTCTGATCTAATCCTTCCCAGATTTCTCCGAGTTGGATTCCTAAGTCATTAAGAGTAGCTGGATGATTTTCTGAACTTCTCAGCCTTCTATTGAGGTTGTCCCAAACCTGCTCCATCGAATTAAGATCTGGACTTCTTACTGGCCATTCCATTCGAGGGACTTCCACCTTTTCAAGGTACTCCTGATGAGGTCTGGCATTATCGTCCATAAAAATGAAATTTTAACCAATGTATGGGGCAAATGGCACTACATGCTCTTCAAGAATGTTCCTTATATACTTATCAGCATTCATACCTCCATTATCAACGACCACTAGGTCTGTGCGAGCAGTCAAAGTTATTCCACCCCATACCATACTCGATCCTGCCTTGAAACCAGTAGTATTCAGGAAATTGCACTGAGCATATCTTTCATCTGGACGTCTGTATACAAGGGAACGTCGATCACAATAGTAAAGGCAGAATCTAGACTCATCTGTGAAGAGAACTCTTTCCCAATCGGCCTCTTCCAATGGATATGCTCTCTCGCAAAATCCAAACGCGCCCTTCCATAGGCTGGGGTAAGAGCTGGGCCTCTTGCCGCGACACGAGGCCTTAAATCATATTCTCTGAGGCGATTTCTTATTGTCTGAGTGCTAATTTGCACCCCATGAGTTTGCTCAAGCTGATTTTGAAGGAGGCGAGCGGTTGCAAACCGTTGTCTCAACGAAGAAACTCTCAAGCAACGTTCTTGAATGGCAGTTGTTACCCGTAGTCTACCCTGTCCTGGTCTTCGGACATTCATACCTGTCTCCCTGAATCGCTGCAACATTCTGGACACACTTGTATGGGAAACTCATAACCTTCCTGCAATTCTTGTGTATGTCCACCCTTCTTCTCGCAAAACTACCGCTTGGGAACTTTCCTCTTGGGCCTATTTGCGTGTTTCGCGTTGCATAGCGATCGAGTGTAGAAAATCAAACGAAAGAAAAACTATTGATCACTAGAATTGATCGAGAACAACTGATTTTAGAATGGAGCCAATACATTCAAAATCTGATAATATCTTCTTTTTTTATTCCTGCTGGGAAAAAACATCTGTATTGAAGAAAAACGTTGAAAGTGGATAACATATGCATGCATAATTCTGATAAAAATAATTGAGAACACCTTCAGTTGTAGAATAAATGTGAGATTTCCATAATGTGCGTTAATTTTTTTGCGCAGTGTATATTGAAAATATTTTTGAAACATATTTTTTGGTGTTTTTCAACAGGCTGTTTCTCAGTGAAAAATAGTCGTCTGAGAATTAAAAAAATCAATTTTGAAGCTTGAAACCTCTTGTTTCTGATTTTATTGGTTAATGGTTAACCATTTCTCAGAGTACCGGCAGCCTTGCAATCCTCGGATAAATTTTTTAGAATTTTTCATATTTTTATTCTTGCTCTACGAGCATGGAAATTTTTTTTTTTAGCTAGACTGATGCAAAGCCTGCATTGCCTGTTCATTCAGGTCTAATTTGTTTTTCACCACCCTCGGAAATGACCATTTGTCTTCAAGATATCCCATTTTGAATGCAAATGGACCCTTTTCTCCGGAAATACTGAAAGTTTATCAAAACAACAGCCTGCTTCTTTTTTTGCAGAAAATTTCCTACAAAAATCGTTCATGTTTAATTAAGAAATTTTTTTTTCACCTATAACGGTAATGTGAAAAAAGAGCAAGAAAATGCCATTTTGCCGTTTGTTGGTTAACGGACTGTATCGTCATCAATATCTTAATGAAATATAAGGTTAAAAAAAATATGCAGCCTGATGTACACCAAAGGCCCCCCAAATCGGTAGGTCGATCGGTGAAGCGGTTTTCCTGAACCATTCGAATGAAACAATAGCCTTAAAGATCTTTTGTCAAAATTTTAATCATTTACCCCTTGCTATACTATCTATGTTTTACCAAAAACAATTCAAAATTTAGACAGCTCCTTCTGGGTGTTGCTGTTTTTTGTCACTTAGTATATGTCCAGTTCAACCTCAGCTACTATTGTTTCTAAGAAAATCAGCAATACACCACACATTCAAATATTTCCTTCCCGCCCAGAAAGCTGAGAATGGGATTTCAATTTTCTCTAATGCGTTTCTTTCCTTCCAGGTATTGGATCGACCCCGAATCGGCCGAAAAAGTCGATGAACGCATCCAAAAGTGTCTATTCCTCTTCGCCTGCACCAACTCCTGCATGAACCCCCTCGTGTACGGTGCATTCAACATCAGAGTCCTCAGGAAGGCCGTCAGAAGAGAGGTGAGAGGCAGAACGTTTACTTTCAGCTCTCAGAACCCGGCCACCGACGTGGTGCACCTGAGACCATCGTTTGAGCACAAGCCATCCACCATGAACCTTCTTTAACGCTCGATGGGACAAGTTGTGTTGTAATCTGGCGTGAGTAGGGTGTGATACAGGACTTCGAACGTTTACTACTTAAGGGACTTCAATGCGAAGCGTTAGTTCGGTTTCAGTGTAATGAGGAATTAATTTAGAGCGACTCTGAGGCCTCGTTTCACCAGACGTATTTTAATGGGTTTTATAAATCTTAAATTTCATCCGGAATAGCAAACAACAATTCTCCTTTGCATAATGAGGGTAAGTTGTTCATTCATCAGTAATTTAACAGTAGAACTCCATAAGTATTGGTAATTGTGTAGTGTCCTCATTGTTATAAGAGATTATGTTTGAAAAAGAAGGATAGGAAGAAAACAAAATTCCTTCAAAAAGGGGAGCCCACGATGCTAAGTTGGGTGGTAAAGCTTAGGTGATTAGAAGAAAACAATGTTTTATAATGTAATAGACAACCACGTTATGATCTTTGTTCTTTTTGTAATAAAAAGTGACTTTGTCCATACGAGATTATCTAGATCAGGCATGGGCAACCTACGGCCTGTAGTCCACATACGTCCTGCGAATAGGTATCTCTTGGCCCGCCAATAAATTTTTTTCCACACGACGCAACCCCAAATTTGCTCTATAAAGATACCACATCAACAAATTTCCTAGGTTTCATTCGCTGCATGCGCAATGACGGAAAATATAAAAGTTGCTCTTGGAAATGTGATAGAAACATCTGTTGCTTTTTCTATAACATTGGATGAAAGCACTGATATCATTGATATCAGTTTCAGTTATCAATCTTTATTCGAGCAGTCGATCAAAATTTCCAACTAACAGAAGAATTGCTTGCGCTAAGGCCAATGAAAGACACTATACGAGGGGCGAAGATATTTTCGAAGAAATCATTAGTGTTTTTTAAACTTTCAATTCCAAATATTGATTAAAATTTTTCAAATATAATCTAGGTAAAATTGAATATTGCTTCAAATATGGATTTATTATTCATTTACTCAATACTTTTTAATTAGGTGGATTAGAATGCCAGATTGCCGAATAAATTTCAATTCCAAATATTCATGTCCCTTTCCAAGTGGAAGTGGAAATGACACTTCAGATCGAATTGATCGAGCTTCAAGCTTCATTTCACAGGCAATTTTTTTCGATCCAGGGGTCTATTGCACCAAACTACTTCGCAACTTTTCACTTTCCGAATAAATTACATTGTACGAAAAGTATTCAGAATTGAACATTTTAAAAGTGAAAAATTGTAGGGTAGTTTGAACGGTACTTTTGCAAATTTTCACTTCGCACTATTCACTTTTCGAACGAATAACGTTGCACAAAACTCATTCAGAATTGAAATGTGCAAACTGAAAATGGGCATGGTAGTTTGGTGCAATGTGCAATAGGTCTCAGATATGATAGGGATTTCTAATTTTTCAAATATAATCTAGGTAAAATTGAAAATTCATCAAGTATGAATTTATAATTCATTTACTCAATTATTTTTAAATAAGGTGGATTAGATTGACAGACTACCGAATAAATTTGATCGGAATTATCGATTTTTCTATGCATCCATTTTTAGCGCACAGTGTTCTGAAAAATCTGTGTCGTGAGATCCTTTCAATTTTCAAATCAAATCAATTCAAATTCCGTGATCTGTCTAATTTCGTAAGTCACACCAACTGCCAAGACATATTACAGAAGTCACTAATCTTAATTTTTATTTGAATTTCGAGAGTATTTCACAAAACTTGACTGAAATAAAGAAAATATAGTCTAATACTCGTTGCAGAAAGCAATTCCAACAATTCGCATTCGTGTTGGAATATGAGCTCATTCTGCAACTTGTTTTAGAATATACTATTATGGTTTAAGAAATGAGTAGTTTAAGTGCTGCGCAAGCGTAAGGTACTGATAGCTTTACCTAGATTCTTTCTTTTCAAGGTAGCTTCAAATATTCGTTTCATTGTTCTCGTAAACTTTTCTCTCAGTTATTTCTTCATCAGGGTGTGGTTAATGCGTTGATCCTGTTCAGGGACGGGCCCAAGGGGGGGTTGGTGGTTGGTATGGTCCCCCCCAATGTTGAACGAAGTTGTCAAATTTTCAAAGTAGTTGGAAAAATTTCAAAGCGGTTGGAAAAATTTCGAAGCAGTTGGAAAAAATTCCAAAGCAGTTGGAAAAAGTTCAAAGCAGTTGGTAAAATTTCAAAGCAGTTGAAATACATAATTCCGAGAGAGTTATGAAATACGAAGGAATCTGAATTAGAAAAAACAAGTTTGCAATCAGTACTTGACAATAACTATATGTATATCCGGCAATGAGTGGTATTTAACCCAGTATTTTTATCATCAAGTGTTGGGATAGATGCGGCCTCAAGAAGTGTAGTTGTAATTTTTCAGTTACGTCGCATGGACTGTGTCATAAAAGAAACCATCTGGTTTCATAAATTCAAGCTGTTACTTTCAGATAAGCAGAATCATCATTAGGCACGCTCTTCGTACATCGTGTAAATAAATTTGAATAATGAAACAAAAAAGATTCAAAGTGAAGTTTGAGTTATGTGGTGCCTGATAAAAAATTTATGAACAGAAAAGGACAACAAGTGTGAGAGAAAATTATGGGTAGTGACCACATAATATCGGAAGTCACAACAAAAATCGTTCAAAACACTAAATACATCCTCAATTCCAAACACTAATTGCAATGAACGCAGCAAAGAGATCGAAATCGCCAACTCAAATTTGGAAATTTTGTTCAAAATTGTTTCTTCAATATGACTGATTTAGGTCAAAACCGATTCCCTACTAAATTGGGAATCTGTTTTTTTTTTTAGAAATATCTTGATCTATGACACACACTTTGACATACATTTTCTGTTTTATTCCCTAGTTATGTTGCTTTTCTTTATTTCATGTAATCTGTAAGCAAAAGTAAGGCTCTTTTTTTATCAAACGAAATATATTTTCTGGAAATTTTGTTCCTATTATTCTGTGAAATGGACCCATGTTAGGGATGAGCAGTTTCAATATTATGAATCTCATCAAAGTGGTCAGTAATTAACTTCGATTTTTCATCTACCCACAGTGGCGTAGCAGAGGGCCCCGCAGACCCGCAGTGCGGGGGCCCCGGCACTAAGGGGGCCCCCGAGACAAACGAAAAGCTCTAAATGGGGCATAATAACTATTGAACTTGCCAATTCGCGACATTTTTCTCATGAAATAATGAACAAAACCTAAACAATGAAGGTACAGTTATTATTCTCGAAAAATAGAGAAATATTAGTGAATTATATTCAAAGCACATAAAAGGTTTACAGTAATTCGATTCGATATATCATTCAATCACATCCTGTGGACCCCATTTTTAAGTAATTTTATATAGCGTCAAGTTTTTCGTTATTTCTCTTTGAACGTAGCCACATGGACGTTTTATTGAGGGTTCGGCGGCTTATTTGATATTGCAGAAATTATTGTCAATTCTCCAATCAGGAAATTTTTATGGAGAAGGGGAAAATATTATGACAACTTTTGATTTCCATTTCTATTCTAGTAGTGAGAGAAGCAAGTATAACAAGTGTTTGAATACGAAACCACATTGTGACAAAGTTTTCAATATTCTGACTTTTTAAGTGCCTTCGGTTTCAGGATTAAAATTTCATTGTAGTTCATTATAGTTCTAGAATTAGTAATTGCGTAGCTTATTTATCCGTTAGGAAACGTCTCTCGTTTTTCATTCTCATATTGAAAAAAAGAATAGTTATTAAATGCGCAAATTAGAATTGGCAATTTGAATATCTTATTATTTTTCAGATATTAGATATTGCATTTTCTCTGCAACGAAAGGTTTTTTAATATTTTAATATGTCAAAGCCAAAGTCATAATCAACTATTCAGTACAGTGGCGTATCAGAGGGCCTCGGCACTAATGGGGCCCCCAAGCCAAACGAAAAGCTTCAAATAGGGCCCCGATAATTTCATTCTATTGAACTTGCCGATTCTCTATATTTTTCTGATGAACAAGATTAAAAAAATGAAGATAAAATTACTACTCCCGCGAAATAGAGAAATATTCCTAAATGGTATAAAAAACAATAATTCCATTCAAAATTCGAATTATCACTCAATTTTGAACAGTTTTTCAATATACCGTCAAGCTTTTCGGGACTCTCTTTAAATATCGCCAAATGATCGTTTTATTGAGCTTAAGATAATCAAGAATTATCTCAGGAATTCATTGTGGCAAACACGTCTATCAGACTTTTGAGCCTACTTCAGCTTTGAACAAGAAGTAGCCTGAAGCTTGGAAATCGACAAGTTGATGAATATGTTTGAACAAAAAAATTAAAGAAGATTAATGCATTTTTGTTAAATACTTTATCAAGTTTTTTATGACATTTATTTCTTTCTTTGTTATTTTTATATCAGAATTTATATTATTTTATTTGGAAATTCTTTTTATTCAATAAATATTCTTCTTCTTCTTACATTTTCTTCAATATTCTTCTCTGAAAAACGTCAAGGAAAATTAGTCATGAATGATAGATCTAAAGGGGCCCCCGACTAAAATCTTGCGGGGGGCCCCCGAATTTTGCGCTACGCCACTGACCCAACATTCTAACATGTATATTTCTTCATTTTATGGAATCTGCTTTTTTCGTGAAAAATATCTTGTTTTATAATGCTTGAAATTTTGAGATACATACACTAACTAAATTAAAGAATGGAACAAAAAGTGTGTCTCAAAGTTTCAAACATACTTCAAGGTATTCCTAAAAAAAAAACGATTCCATAAAATAAAGAAACTCACATTATTGAATATTGGGTAATTGGAAAATTAACGTTAAGTGCTCATAACTTTGATTCCCAATATTTACTCCTTTTACGGAATGAAAAGAATGGATTTTTCAGAAAAAATATTTTCTCTCATGATATTTTCTCAGATTCTATGAAATAAAGAAAAGCTACAAAAATGAAGAAACAAACTCCATAAAATCTACTTAATTGAATGTTCGGTAGATGGAAAAAAAAGTTAATTAGTCCTCACTCTGTTGAAATTCATCATTTTGAACTTTTTTTACCGAAACAAATATTATACCATAATATGTTTAACGGTTTCCTGTCAATTCAATGTCCAGTTGGAAAATTTTCGATGCATTTCCCCCCCCAAAAATTTGGCTTCGGCCCGTCCCTGAATCCTGTTTCACTTTTAAGATATATTTGTAGGTATCTCTCAACTGCAACGCTTCATTTTCTCCATTGTTATCCAGGTCAAATTGCCATTCTCTATTTTTCCTCTTGTTATGATGACAAGACGACATTTTATCTGTTTCTTTGATAATGCCATTAATTTCAAATCGTTCGGATAGAGAAGATGATTCAGCGTCAACATCGTTCTATTATTGCTTTTCAGAGCAAATCGGCAATCTGTAGAATTTAATCGATTGTACAAATGACTCCTCTCAATATAGAGAAACATAAAGCCCTTGATAATTTAGAGCTTCATTGAAATTGGACTAGTTGTGATGGAGTTCTCTGATGCTTAGAGTAGTTTCATACACCACGATGACATGGCACTTTCCAAGAACTTACTGATACTGGAATTTACCTTGTTGATTTTCCCGATCATAACCACTCATATGGAGTTGAATGCCTTCTGGTAATCGATGTACAAGCTGGGCAAAATTGGCGATACCTGAGACTACACTACAACTTTTTAACCGAAAGAGATAGAGGAAAATGAATGACTCATTAGTGTTGTGTTTTTTAAGGAAACTGATAATGCCTTCAACTGCATTCCTGTATCTTTTTTCGTTTTCCGGATATAGGCCAAAATTGAAATTTTGCAATTTGAACGTTGGTCATTATCTTCGTTTCTGTTTGTGCTAGGATGTTGAAATGAAAACATTATCAAGACACTTTTTTCATATCAATCCTTGCCGAGCTATAACGTAAAGTTGTGTTTTTCCTTATGAAGTGAATTTTGGCCTAAAACTCAAAAATAAAAGAAGATAGAGGAATGCAGTTGATGGCATTGTCAGTTTCACTGAAAATTAACCCGTAACGTGTCATTCATTTTCCTCAATCTCTTTCGGTTAAGAGTTATAGTTCAGTTTTCACCAATTTTGCCCACCCTGTATCTAAACAGCTGAGAAATTCTTAGGTTTAGAGAAGACCTGATTGCAGATAACTGAATCAATCGTAAGCTAATCCCTGCGTCTTCAGCTGTCTTTATACTGCCAAGTTGCTATTATATTGTTTTTTTTTCATAATGCGAGCGAATTCTTTGAGAGATTCACGGCGTATATTTTTGGCAAGCATGTTATAAGACTATACTTTGAGGGGCCTAATGTACAGGGTGGTCAGGTTTTGATGATTCAGTACTACATCTCCTAAATTAAAAGAGATAGGAAAAAAACGAATCCACATATCAAGTTTTTTTTTGAGAAACACGTGCTACAGGGTGATTTTGGAATTTGCCCAATTTTCATGATTCGCTATAACTCTATCAGTATTGTGCTCGGTATTGTGTCTACGCTATCGTAATAAAAACATCTTTAGTCCAGTTTTTTCAGTTCTTTTTTCAGTGTCGCTTTCAATTTTCGAGAAATTATTTTTTTTTCAAATAGAAACCATAGTGTGCTATGGTATTTTGCAATAAACTTTTCTAAGACCATTTCGAAAATATACTTCTCGCAAAAATTAAAGAAACAGAAAAATTTTCCAAATTTTTTGGTGTTTTTCAGCAGGTTGCATCTCATTAAAAAATGGTCGTATGAGAACTAGAAAAATCAACTTTTAAAGCTTGAAGACTCTAGTTTCTGAATTTATTGATTGACAGCCATGCAATCAATCCTCGGATAAGACACGAAAAAAAATTTTTTTTTAATGTTTCAAATTTTTTTTGCTCTACGGACATAGAAAAATTTCTTTGAGCTGGACCGATGCAAAGGCCTTATAGCCTGTTTATTCAACTCTAATTTGATTTTCAATACCCTCGGATATGACCATTCGTCTTCGAGATATCCCCTTTTTCACTCAACTGCCGATATCTCCGGAACTACTAGAGGCCTTGCAAACTGACAGCCAGTTTTTTTCTTGCAGAAAATTCTCTACAAAAATCATTCATGTTCAATTAAAAAAAAAATTTTTTTCACCTATAACGGTAATGTGAAAAAAAAACAAGAAAATGCCATTTTGCCATTTGTTGGTTAACGCACCATATCTTCGTCAAAATGGGTGGGAAAGCTAAGGTTATGAAACAATTTTACAGCCTTTTGTACCCCAAAGGCCCTTATAAATCGGTAGATCGATCGATTCAGCGGTTTTCCTGGACCGATTGATTGCTATTCTGAAAAAATTAAGGGAACAAGATTTTCGTTCCTTAAAGTTAACCTTTTCTTTTAAAGAATTAATTATTAATTTTTTTCACATTTTACTCAATTTTGAATGCTTTGAAAATTATAAAAAAATTAATGAAAATTTTTTCAAAAATCTCGAATATTTGAAAATGCTTTTTTTCCGATTGAAAAAAAAACTGTTGAATTATGTTCTGAAAATATCGAGAATAAAATAGAAAAAAAAATTTTTTTCACCGAAAGAGAAAATGTTTTTGAATTTTGTATTTAAAAACAGAGATTTTTAATCTTTAATCACAGTTTCCACGAAAGTAAATGAGAGCCTACCTGAATTATGTTTCTACTATGAACAGTATTTGAAGCCAGAGATTTTAATCTTCAATCATAGTTTCCACGAAAATTAATGACAGCCTACTTGAATTATGTTGACCGAAAAGTGTTTTTCCTGACATTTTTGGGTTTTACCTACAGGTAAATACAGGTACCTACAGGAAATAAATGCTTATTGTTAATACATTCACAAAACTTTTTTTTGGCTGTCCATGAAAATTCTCATTTTGGCATACAAATTTCCTAAGTTGACCAATTTAGGGCCAATGCAAAGTAAAGTGCATTCACCTTGTCTCCATTGTGAATTTTTATCCTCTTCCACTCATGCTTCACAGTTCATCACATTTTGGATGTTTACTTGGAGAATCTTGAAAAAACTTTTATTGAATTCCCTACATCTCTATACGAAATCTATTTTCCCAACGGAAATTCAATTATTCTCAATCGGAAACGTGAAATGTTAAAGTGAAGTTAAAATTCGTGGAAATTGAATTTTTAAACAGATCCACATTACTGAAAATAGCACAACGAAACTCGTCATAGTGGGGAGTTTTGTATATTCACCGAATTTCAGCTTTACACATCTGTATATTTCGAATGGCTGACTTTTGTTATGAAACGCTATTTTGAACTGAATGTTTCATTCAACGACGGCTCATTGAAAATCAGAATTTTCGATTTCGCAGTACGGTTCGGACTTTTCTCCTGTGTTTCATTGGTTCATTCTATTGGAAATGGTGGTATGCTTCCACCATACATATTCAGAATAAATATGAAAAACATGTTTTCTGAGTGTGAATGTTCCTATTGTGAAATACTCCGATTTTTCAGATAATCCAGCAGTGATCGTGAATACACCTCAAATATACTGCGCAAAAAAATTAACGCACATTCTGAAAATCTCTATTTTAATGAAAGTTAACCTACATTGACTTTATAACTTATTTTTATGTTCTCCCGGAAGGTTTTGAACGAAACAAGACACATTAAATGGAAGAAAAATTCAGGATTTCACCGAATCTTATGTGAAAGAAGAAAAATGAACAATTTTCAAAATACTGAAATGCTGAAAAGTGATTTAATACTTGGTATTTCTACCCCTTGCGTTATTTACAGCTCGGCAATGACGGTTCATACTCAAATTCCTTCCCAGATTTCTCCGAGTTGGATTCCTAAGTCATTAAGAGTAACTGGATGATTTTCTGAACTTCTCAGCCTTCTATTGAGGTTGTCCCAAACCTGCTCAATCGAATTGAGATCTGGACTTGTTGCTGGCCATTCCATTCGAGAGACTTCAACCTCTTCAAGGAACTCCTGAACGATGCGCGCACGATGGGATCTGGCATTATCGTCCATAAAAATGAAATTTTCACCAATGTATGGGGCAAATGGCAATACATGCTCTTCAAGAATATTACTTATATACTTATCAGCATTCATAGCCCCACTATCAACGACCACTAGGTCTGTGCGAGCAGTCAAAGATATTCCACCCCATACCATAATCGATCCTCCCCCGACCCAGCAGTATTCAAGAAATTGCACTGAGCATATCTTTCATGTGGACGTCTGTATACAAGGGAACGTCGATCACAATGGTAGAAGCAGAATCTAGACTCATCTGTGAAAAGAACTCTTTCCCAATCGGCCTCTTCCAATGGATATGCTCTCTCGCAAAATCCAAACGCGCCCTTCGATGGGCTGGGGTAAGAGCTGGTCCTCTTGCCGCGACACGAGGCCTTAAATCATATTCTCTGAGGCGATTTCTTATTGTCTGAGTGCTAATTTGCACCCCATGAGTTTGCTCAAGCTGATTTCAAAGGAGGCGAGCGGTTGTAAACCGTTGTCTCAACGAAGAAACTCTCAAGTAACGTTCTTGAATGGCAGTTGTTACCCGTGGTCTAACCTGTCCTGGTTTTCGGTTTTCATACCTGTCTCCTTGAATCGTTGCAACATTCTGGACACACTTGTATGGGAAACTCCAAACCTTTCTGCAATTCTTGTGTATGTCCACCCTTCTTCTCGCAAAACTACCGCTTGGGCACATTCTTCTTGGGTCAAATTGCGTGTTTCGCGTTGCATAGCGATCGTGTGTAGAAAATCAAACGAAAGAAATACTATTGATCACTAGAATTGATCGAGAACAACTGATTTTAGAATGCAGCCAATACATTCAAAATCTGATAATATCATCTTTTTTATTCCTGCTGGGAAAAAAACATCTGTATTGAAGGAAAACGTTGAAAGTGGATAACATATGCATGCATAATTCTGATAAAAATAATTATAATTGAGAACACCTTCAGTTGTAGAATAAGTATGAGATTTCCATAATGTGCGTTAATTTTGTTGCGCAGTGTAGAATAGTTTGCAATTTGGCTGCCAAAAATTAATTTGATTTTTTGTAAAAAACGTGTAATGCAAATGTGGTAGATCTTTCTACTACCTACAACTTTACCCTCTATTCTTTTTGAACAGGACTCTTAGTTTTGTCGAACATTAACTGTTTTAAAGCCCACCCTATTCTACTTGTCGACACCAGATGTATTTTTCCTCTCGTTTTTATTATATTCTTTTCTTTTTTCAATGGGTTTCATCCCAATGGCATCTTCAGGAGTTATTCACTATAAACGGCTGCTTAATTCAGAAAGAACAAGTTCTGAAGATGCCAGACACTGCTTAGTTTTTAATACTCGACAAGGACAAGTGACATCAAATTCAAGATGTTTATCTCCCAAATTATATATTTTTATTCTAGAAAATGCAACCCTGTGATGATTTTTTAATTTCTGTTTTTACAAATATTCACTTTTTTCTCATTCTATTTTTAATTTTTTTGTAGTAACAGGTAGATAAAATTGACAAAAAACATAACAAGGATTGCATTTTCTCGAAACACCAAAAATTCAATATAATTAAAAAAATACAGGACTCAGATTTTGTTTTATATTTTTCCTATTACTATTATGACTTCCAGCTTCACGTCATCTTCTGGGACACCGTGTATATATTCATTAAATAGAGACTGAGCTATCACAGGCATCCATGAAGTTTTCCATCCAGAAATCTCAATCCCTAGGTTTTAATGAATTTTTTGTTGAATATTTAATTTATCAACTTCATAATTTGTCGAAGTTTTGGAGAATTTCAGCATTATTAAAATTTTTAAATAATGCGGAATATTGCATTTTTATCTCACAGAAGATAGAAGAACTGTATTCTCGAAAATTTTTCTTCTAGTAAGAAAATCGAAGAGTAATTCCGATATTTTTGTTGCAGTTTCCGAAATTTTATAGAATAAAGGTAGATAACCTTAATCTTGCATGAATCCCGAATTATTCATTTCTGGCGACTAGATTGAACCACCAAAACATGCACATAACACAATGGGAAAATTATTATATATTATTCTGCCTATTATAACGATTACCTAGGATACCATGGATGTGTACAACAAGGAGAATGATCATTATTTTTATTGTTAATTATTTATTAGAAAATTTCGTTACTTTTATTATATTTACTATTATACCTTGTTGATAATGTTAAATAAATTTGTTGAAAATTTGGACTTTTTTTATTTACTTACGGAAATATTCCATGAATCAGCAACCAACCCATAGATTTTAAGCAATCAACGAATCTAAGCTTCTTCAGGAATAAATTGCACCAGCGACAAAGACAGAATGATTATTATCCAGTGGCGTAGCGCAAATTTCGGGGGCCCCCCCGCATGATTTTAGTCGGGGGCCCCCTCCATAATTATATGATATTTCTGATTTTTCCCCTGACGTTTTTCAAAGAAAAATATTTAAGAAAATGTGATAAAAAATGTATATATAGGTATGTATACAATATATTGAATAACAAAAATTTGTAAACAAAATACCATAGATTCTGATATAAAAATAACTAGAATCAATGTGATGAAAAAGTTGAAAGATTATTTAACAAAAATGCATTTATCTTCGCTACCAAATCGAACCAATACGAAGTGGGAGAGATGGACCAATCAACATCGAGCGCGTAAAACCCAGTACCCTCTCCCGCCATTGATCAGGGTATAAGTTGTGCCAACGGATCGAATCCAGCATCACTTTCGGAAATTCAGAGGTCGAGACAACCTCAGACCAAGAATCCTCTGAAGATGCTTACCGCAGTTGTGAGCGAAACGTTAGGTGAAATGATTCCTAATAGACCAAGGCCAATAAACCTGGAATACTCTCTTACTCTTTTTTCATTGTTAAGCAACAATTTTTTGTGAAGATTTGGCCTCTGACAAATTAGTGCTAAAGTTAAACGAAAGGACCTTCTATTATTTAAAAAAATTTTCTAGTGGTTTCTTGTTTCAGAGACTGGGAGAGAAACCCCTAATAAAACTTTCACGGGAAGAATAAAACATCTACCCAGTGAAGCAGTCCTCATAGTGAATGACATATGGATTAATATTTATTACCAGCTGACCTGACTCATCTTTCTGTCATTGACTGGATTGTATCAGCCCCAAAAATATTTCCGGTGATGGCATATATGTATATAAAAAGGGTCATTCACGTGGTCGTATTTCGGATTCAATTTCAGAGGGTTCGTTCACTCCCCATCCAGTTACTGAACCTGGGAACTTGGAATAGTGGCTTCTCCAACTCTAATTTCCGATATGACAGTTTCATATATATCTCATGAATGTCTCCTATTCAAGATCCTCTTCCTTCTCCCGGCACACCCTTCTGAAATGTCCCTATACATCGTTACTCCCATAATTGATTTAATCTGGTTATTGGATAATTTCTGGTTCGAATTTCTCAGCAGCTCTTTGTTTCAAGTCCATTCTCAATACCGACAGGTAATGCAGTATCTCTAGGCTTTCAAAGATGATGTTCAACAGAAGATTAGGAGCCATAGTGGGTTAAAATTCCAGCAACACTTCAATCTCATAATTCTTCGTCCTATTTCGTCCTTCACATGCATTTATTCTTTATTTCGTATCCATGTTTCATTTCCTATCTACAGGGTGTTTCACGAGTCGTTGGCCATAGCCTAATGGTGAATGCAGAGATCTAGGCCTTTCAGAAAAGTTTTTTCCTTTTGAGCACAATCTAAATCTGAATTTACAAAATAGTTATACTATTTGATTTATGGCATAAAAGAGATATTTTGTGTAACTTTGAACGATTTTTTCTTTCAAAGCTATATATCTCCGGTAAGGAAGCGAATGAAAAATCCCAAAAAAATATATATCCCGGGCATCAGTTAGAGCTTGCTGCTGACAAAAAATTAGATTTCAAAATGATCAATAACTTTTTTTTTTTAATCAAATTATGGGTGTTCAAAGTTACCTTATGATCGGGGATACTTCGAACGACTATGAAAAAACCACGCGATTTCGATTCAACTTCCCTGAGAGAGTTTCTGTGAACACCCCAATGCTAAAAATACTTGAAAAAAATTATGTGGAATAGAAATATGTACATAATATACTAAAAATAATTTTTTTTCGAAATTATCAGGCTTTCATTATCACAAAAAATGAATCAAAAAACCGTAGTTTTTTTGAAAAATAAAGTTAGTATAAACTGAATTAAACTAATATTTTGTAATAATAGAAAAAAATAGGTATCAGAAAACAGTAAATAGGACTGAACTATCTAGTCCCAACTTCTCAGATATGGCCGAAAATGATTTGCACTAAACTGGGTTTTTGCCGAGCTGTGAATGATTCGGTGTTTGGTATAATTTACTCGTCGGGTACTTATTGCCAGGAAAACTCACGCAAAGAAATTTTTTTTTCTCAATTTATTTCACCGGGAGCTTTCCCTGAGATTTCTGAACCTGAACAATAATTGGCATATTTTCCTGCACTATGTTTTCTTTTGTAAGAGCAGAACATTTTCTACAAGAAAAAAACGAGTTAGTTTCAAACCTTGAGCTTCATTGTACACGTTCAAAGTTACCCCGAAAACGATGACTAAGCACATTGTTCTCTAAAAGTATAAATAGAACAAAATGTGTTGAAGTATTTGAAATTCCTTTGCTATACTGTTGCTAGGATTATGTATTGTTGTAGCAGACATATTTTGCGAGCATGTAGTGCAAATACTTACGGTTACAGCAACAAAAGTTTGCAGACCATATTGAACGTGGATATTTTAGGTTCGAAGTAACATGTCAGGATTGTTAACTCTCTGAACTTATTTTCATGTAAATGCTGTCGTGCCATTCTTGAATGTGTTACGAATTGAGTAGTGAAAACCAGATGTCGCTAAATCTAATGGTTTTTTCACCATAAGTCGATATAACAAAATTAATTTTTTGTTCAAAGTTTCCCCGCGGTTCAAAGTTACCCCATTTTACCGATACTTTACTCACGCTATCATTAATCTGTGACATAATTCGAAATATTCATTGGACTGCACTAATGACCTTATCCTACCTCATTAAAACATCAGCAATTCCATCTCGTCCTTCGAAATCGACTAACCAATTACAAGAAAACAGCTAAGTAGGAGGAAATTCTCATCCAACTTAGTTCTTCATAGTGGAAGGAGTTAATTTCCCAATGAAAAAAACTTCTGAGAATTATATAAAGTTGTTATTCGGAGCAGTGGAATTGATAATCGTGACCTTTCAAAGACATGATCAATTCTAGGGTGATTGGTTTCTTCCTTTATTTATTTTTCATTGAACAGGTACTAATAAGTAGCGAAAAATTCACTCATGAAAAATGTATAGAATGTAACACTCATTTTCGAGTTGACACAAGTCATTATTCTAAATGGCAATTTCTCAATTTTTGGTTTTCATTCATTATTGGCTGGTTTTATTTTCAAATTTGAATGGGTCAAAAAAAAAACATTTGAATATGTCATTCAAGTTTGTTTACCCCAAATTAAAATAAATTACTTACAATACTTTGGGGTGAACTTTAACCATTACAGGGGTGAAGGGAATCACTTGAAATGAAAAAGAATCTAGTTTAAGACGTGATCTTAAATAGAAACTGAAACCATCTAAAAAGATTTTTTTATAGGTGAAAAAAATCATTTATTTATTTATTCATACATACAGAAAAGAGCCGAGGAAAAACCTACCATATTATTATTGAAAATTAACAAATAGTTCTTGATGAGTGAAAAACACAAAAATGAACAAATAACGCACTCATCTGAAGACGCTATGGAAGCCTATCAAATACTACATCAATAAAAATGTAAATAATGTAAACTGTTTCTGAACAAAATACGATAAAAACAACGTAAATGAAACATCCTCTGTAGCTATGAAATTTTTGCAAAATGCACCGATGCCCATTGGGCCCCCCTGCACCGGTGCAACTCTTCTTTCCATGTGAAGAAGATCGTAGTAGCACTATTTGAAACATTTTTTCATATTCACATGCCTGCAGTCATAAGAACTCGACCTCAAAACCGTACAATAGTATAAATTATTTGTGATCCACTTCACCCCTTACTTTTAAGACATGTTTCATATATTTTTTTCCTAAGAAACTGTTGAGTTACAAGAACTTTCATAATAGGAAATTAGTTTCTAAATAGTTCATACGTGACTTGAAAAAATTCAGGTGGGAATAACTGCGGTAGCGATAACTACGATATACTACGATATAATTGAATTTGAATTGAAAGATTGTTCATTTGAGAGAGTATATATGTATATATATTTTATTTGAGAAAATTTACCTTGCATAAGTGGATTCAAGGCACGAGTTATCAATCTGAGGTGTTAAGAGTCGGTGCTGATTTTTTTCGCGCTGATTCGGGATCTTATCTATGATATGCGCGATAGAATAGGCAGAAAATCACGGTTGATCCACTTCACCTCGTTTGACGGTAGCTATTGGGTGAAATATAAACAATGAGCCTGTGAATCTAGCGAAACAACAACCATGTCAGACATTCGGATTACAAAAATCGGATGTTCGAATCAAAGATAACATTTTACCAATTGGGGCCGTTCGGATTATAAAGTACTTCGGATTATAGGGTTTCCGACGGATCTCAACTTCGAACTAAACGACAATCTTAATATATAAAACTAAGTCGGCCATGTTGTTAGTTACACCATTTATAACTCAAGAATGGATGAACTGTTTGTTATGAAAGATTTTTTGTTGGATTCCCCTACGGCGGGGTTAACATAAAATACATTAAAACTCTGAAAAATTTAATGAACTGGAAAAAAAATTGGAAATAATTTTCTTTCTTGCGAATAACGCCAGTAGGTGTGATTCCTGAACTACAACTTTTTAACCGTGAGATATAAAGGAAAATGAATGACAAGTTACGGTGTTTTTTTCTAGAGAAACTGACAATGCCATGAACTGCATTTCATACTAATATTTCCATAAGAAAAATCACAACTTCATTTTATAGCTCAGCAAGGAAACCCCTTGGGAAAAAACAAAGTGCTCTACTGGATTGATATGAAAAACGTGACTGTATAATATATTCATTTCAACATCCTAGCACAAACAAAAACGGAGATAATGGCCAAAGTTGAAATCGCCCAAATTTCAATTTTGGCCTATAACTAGAAAACAAAAGAAGATAGAGGAATGCAGTTCATGGCATTATCAGTTTTTCTAAAAAAGACCAACAATTTTGCCCACCCTGTACGTACCTATTTCAATGCAATTAAATTTTTTGTATATTTTGTACTTCTGTAATTTTTGTATTTCACCTAATATATTTCCTTCTTAAAAAGAACCAATGGTTAGTACAACTTTATTCATCTTTAAGGCGGAACAAAGTTCGCCGGGTCAGCTGATAGCTAATTGCCAATTGCCACAATTGGTCCCACCACCAGATCCCTTACGCTCTTTAGTTTCTGGGATAGGAAATGATTCTAAACACTTCTTGACCAACATTATACCATAATAGTTTATTCTGATATTAAAGTTGTTTTTTTTATTTATTGATTGAGGCAGTACGAAGTCTGCCGGGTCAGCTTATTTCACAATACATGTCCAAACAATACTGCAAGAATCGACGAAATCTCAGCAAATAGTTATCAGCATTTTAACGAACCATTAAACGAAATGAATAATAATTCATCGAGCTCACTTTCTTGGCCTAAGATCAAATAATTCAAATTTGTATTGAGTAGACATTTTAAATTTTAATAAAGGCACTCAACATTCAATGGATTTATCATCTTGATATTGAAGTCATATCCATCATCACCTCTCCAAAACATTAGCGGGTATTGTAGAGCATCGTATGAACGGTATGTTTTATATGTTCGTTGCAATTCTCCAGTATTGCGTCGCGTAGGAACAATATCACGCGTTTCCAAGTTTTCACCCACAATCACAACTGCCACTTCGTCTATTGTAGGGACGTTGAATTGGCGTCATGTGCTCCAACAGGTCGTTTATCTGCTCTAATCACAATCTTGTGATCGTCACTTGGCATACGTTCCAAAGCAGTTTTAAACAATCGAACCAATGCATGATGTTCATGAAGTATTTGTTGCAGATCTTGAAGAATTATTCTTCTCACATCTGCAATCGTTGATTGACGTTGATCAAGTTGATCATCCATATTGCCAATGAAGTACCTAAATTTGGAGGAATTTATGTTGTGTATCTTCAAGTCGTTGTAATGATCCAATTCTATGATGAATCTAAATAGCAGAAAGGGAAGACAAAATAAGTGATTTGAAATCATTACTGTTGGATTGAATCCACGTTCTTGAATTATATCTGCTCCAAATGAATTCATTTGGAAACACCCATTGTATTTTTTATTTGTTCGATAGAAAATCGCAACTCAAAATACACATTAATAGTTTACATTAATGACAAATGTTCAAAACATTTCGTCATAAAATTTTCCGTAGTTTCCGGAAAAAAGATGGGTGTAATAACACATGGATTCAGGTGTGTTAATATTATTAGAAAATGTAGTTCACCGAATTAATATCAGATATAATACGAAAACGCTATTAACCGTAGCGACACCTACTGGCGTTATTCGCAAGAAAGAAAATCATTTTTTTTTTCCATTTCATCAAATTTTTCAGGGTTTCATGATATTTTATGTTAACCCCGCCGTAGAAGAATCCAACAAAAAAACTTTCATAACAAACAGTTCATCCAATCTTGAGTTATAAATGGTGTAACCAACAATATGGCCGACTTAGTTTTATATATTAAGATGAACCTGCAAATCTAGAGAAACAACAACCACGTCAGACATTCGGATTACAAAGATCGGATTAAAGATAACATTTTAGCAATTGGGAAAGCTCGGATTATAAAGTACTTCGGATTATAAGGTGTTCGTTCGTATTATCCAAATGTCCATTACTGTACCACAGTTTCCGACGGATCTCAACTTCGAACTGAATGACAATTCTAAATTGAATCTTGTTTCTCTGAAAAATACTAGACTTGACGAGATAAAGGGTCGTACGAAAATCCGAAAAACTTGATCCTAGAACCACTTTCACTTCAGTGCAGGTATGTTGATCGTCCTGATGAAGATGGTGATTGATTCTTTCTCATTCCAGGCACCTAACGTCATATCCGACAGGGGCAGCATGAGGGAAAGGCCGGAGGTTATATGTCTCGTTTCCTGGAGGAAGCCGCGTGTCGATAACAACGACCTCACCATTACCGAGCGTAGTTCCTGTTCCAGCTTCAACAATTTCTACATGCCGACTCCGGCGAGTAGAAAATGACGAAGAAACCTTTGTATTTTTCAGTATTCGGCTGTGGAAAGGGATTTTCCGAGAACTTTCGTTTGAGGTAAGCTTGATAGTATGTAGTGTCCCCAAGGGTTTTAACGAAGTTGAGTCAGGAGGGGCGGGGAATATTCTCTTTGAGCATTCAGATTTCCCGGATCGATTCCGAGAATACTTAAAAAAAAAATTCTTGCTATCCTCATTCTGGCTGATCGATAAACATGGATGATGATACCTTCACAGCTGTCTCGAGCACATTGCTATAAGGACTATTGACGCTTCTAGATGTAGCCACTTTGTATTATTTTACTCGGTAGGCCTCAACTACATTTTGCGCAACAATGAACAAGAAAATATTCAAAATTTTTTTGGCGATTTCCAACAAGCTGTATCTAAGTGAAAAGTGGTCGTATGGGAAATGAATAAACTGACTTTTGAAGCTTGAAGGCTCTAGTTTCTTAATTTATTGGTTAACAATTTTTCGGTGTACTAGTAGCCATGCAATCTTCGGATAAATCAGGAAGAAAAAATTTTCAAAATTTTTATTTTTGCTCTACGCGCATAGAAAAATTTTTTCGAGCTAGACCGAAGCAAAGGTCGCATAGCCTGTTTATTCAGCTCTAATTTGCTTTTTTACACCCCCGGATATGACCATTTTTCTTCGAGATGTCTAATTTTGAATGCAAGAACATACTTTTTCACTCAGCTGCCGATATCTCCGGAACTGCCCTTAATTTTTTCAAAATTTATATCAATCGGTCCAACAAAACCGCTAAACCGATCGATCCATCGATTTAGGGGGTCTTTGGGGAACATCAGGCTGTAAAATTTCCTTATAACCTAAGATTCCCCCAATATTGACGATCCTTCAACCAAAAAATAGCAAAATGACATTTTTTTGCTATTTATTCACGTTAACGTTCCAGGCGAAAAAATTTTTTGTAGTTAAGCATAACAGATTTTTGTAGGAAATTTTCTGAAGGAAAAGAAACTGATGGCTTGCTAGACGATTCTGGGACTGGAAGGCGAGCTGTAGAGTTTTTTTAGGGGACACAATTGACCATCAGGTGGCAATGGACTGTAAACCCTTTTAAACTATTAACTATTATCTAGATGACCTGTAGTTATGGAGATATCGGCAGTTCAGTGAAAAAAGATCTTTTTGCATTCAAAATTGGATATCTCGAAGACAAATGGTCATATTCGAGGGTCGGAAAAAGCAAATCAGAGCTGAATAAACAGGGTATGCGACTTTTGCATCGGACTAGCTCGAAGAAAATTTTCCGGCATAGAGCAAAAATAAAAAATATTAAAAATTCTTAAAATTTTTCTTCCCAATTCATACCAGCTTGCATGGCTGCAGGTAGGTAATCCTAAAAAGTTCAGACGAGTTAAGTTCTTGAATTATTATCTGTTATGCTGTTGACGCTACTAGATGTCGCCACTTTCTAATATTTTCCTCAGTAGGCCTCAACTACACTTTGCGCAAAAATTAAAGGAACAGAAAAATGTTCAAAATTTTTCCGTGATTTTCAACAGGCTTATCTCAGTGAAAAATGATCGTATGAAAAATTAGAAAACTTACTTTTGAAGCTTGAAGACTCTAGTTTCTTGATTTATTAGTTAATATTTTTTCGGTGTACCGGTAGCCATGCAAACTTCGAATAAATCATGAAGAAAAAATTTCAAAATTTTTTAAATTTTTATTTTTATTTCAAAATTTTTTAAATTTTTACAATATTCGGGAAAATCTTTGGTTATGAGGAAATTCTAAAGCCTAATGTTCCCCAAAGTCCCCTCTTGAATCGGTAGATCCATCGGTTCAACGGTTTTCTTGGACCGGATTGAAATTTCGAAAAAATTAAGGTCAATCAATAAGACTGCAAGCTTCAAAAGTAATTTTTTTATTTCCAATACGACTATTTTTCATTGAGATACAGCTTGTTGAAAATCACCAAAAAATTTTTCTGTTCCTTTAATTGTTGCGCGTAGTATATTTGCTTCTAATATAGAAGTTATCCATGAACATTTTTCCCAGAGCGGAATGGGATAGTGATGATGCCAAATAAGCCTGGAGCTGGTACATTTCTCCTATCAGTGACAAAATCTGTAATCATTTCTCCAACCTCATGATTTCATCCTTTACCGTAGATTTGGGTGACTTGGGATTTTTAAAAAGTTCAAACATGTTAAATGGTTCGGACTATTGATTAGAATATATTCCATAGTTCATGATTCTGATATAACTTTAAAAAAAATAAAATATACTTGTCCAAAGTCACCCACCGATTTACATAAATTATAATTTTTCATATATATAAATTATACTTCTTCATTATATATAAATTATACTTCTTCATTATATAGTTGAAATTTGGTAGAGAAATTGAATGAAAACCCTCTACTACAGCCAAAGTAGAAATATTGAACTCAAATGTCAACATTATACATTATTTGTTGATATTTTTGTGGTTATAATGTAAATAATAACTTGTTGGTGAAGATATTTCAATTAATATTAAGAAATGTTTAAATTAATAACGCTATACTAACCGGAAAATGTTTTAATTTTTGTTTTAAGATCTTGTATGTCTGTTTTTTCTTATGGAAAACCCCAGTCACCAGTCACTTGCTAACATAAATGTCAGAAATTATATTTTCTTGACCACTATATGAATTCATATTTTTTTCTGTTAAATTTTTTTGGGGAGGATATTTCAGTATGTTATATTTACGGGAACCTTCTCTGTGAGTTAAATGATTTTTTTTCAATGTCTTTAATCACTTCGCTAAGTACCTATTCATTCGGCATTGTCCCCTATAAAAAAACATAATAAATAAATGAGATCCCGGTTGCCTTTTGATTTGCAAACAACATAATTTCATGACATTCCTAATATCCCAATATCCCACGTATCCATAAAAAAAATTTTACATATCCAAATAGTGAAACGTACGTATAGGGCACTAGAAAGTATGAGGGTCATGAAAATACATGCTTTTACCTACCTGAATTCGTTAATTTTTCCTTCAAATCAAACGCATTGATCACGACAAGGTCAATAGGAATTAATTAATTGTAGGATAAACCGGGAAGGAGCTACATATTTTATCAACTTATCCTGTCACTCATACATGGCAAGAAAGATAGAAATTCGCAATATTGATCATTGTCCCAAGTCCGAAACCTACCGGTACTATTTCCAGTTCATTACTTCTATTTTGATTTTGATTCAAATATTTTGAAAAACATTAAAGGGATTTTAGATTATTAATATTTTAATTTGTTCTTTAATCCCCCTATATAAAAGGCAAACTACTTAATTTAGCTCCATCAGTTACCAACACTGATTTTCAAATTAATGAAATCGTACCTGTCAGTGTTCAAATTCCACAATTGTACATCCCGTTGGTTAGAGGATTAGCATAGTGCATTGCACTGAATTGAATTTGGGTGATTTCCCCATCTGAATTCGAACTCGCACAACCAACAATTAGTATTCAAGGGCAATGAAGCGGCCCATTGTGTATTCTGAAATGAACAATGTTTGAACTTGGACCACGAAAACTAACTCCATCGAATAGGTGTTCTGGAATATAATTTTCATTATCTGCCGAATTTGTGGGAGAGAAGATAATTCTGCCACCAATCAATTTTTTTCAATGCGGCAATCACTGAACGATATTCATTGAAATATTCCGTCAATTTCAATAGCCCATATATAGGCTAAGCAAATTAGCTGGAAATAATTGGTAGAGTTCAGGAAACTGTTTCAATCATTTATTTAGTAGTTTGAGTTTTGCCCTAATTTCCCAGTGGAGTGTATGTCGTGACGTTCGAAAGTGTCCAGCATAAAATTTTGCTTCTGAAAAGTACTACGACATTATATTTTGAAGAAGTAGTTTTATAGAAATCATACGTCGAAATATGACAAATTTTCAAACACATTTTTTTACTATAATAGGTCAAATATCTATGAAAGTTGTAGAAAATCATATTGTGATAAAATCGTAACCCCACCCCTCCAAACCACAATGTTAAATCTTGCAGTAGCCCATCCTGCTGAGGATGCTGATCGTTTAATCGTAACTAGTGCTGTTAAAGTTGCTCAGCAGTGTCATGAGTGTGTGGATGTTGTTGGAGAGGACACTGACCTTGTATTTTTGACTTTTCCAGCCCCTATGTGTACGGTAGGGAAAAAACGAAATTCCTAAAGGCATTGGAAATCAACTCAAACCTGCTGAAAGCAGCAGAATTGTTCAGCAAATATAATGCTTTTGCCGATAACTTCAGGGAAGAAATGCATAGCAGCCTTTCATAGAAATGATTTCAAGCAAGTAAATGCATTGCAGTACGAGGTGTTTGACAAATTATTAACTAAAACCTCATGTAATCTTGCCTCTTTGCCTTCAACTGAAACAGCTGCTGGAAAGCACTCGCTAAGGACATATTTAACAACATGTTATATATTGTTCTTAGTTATTAATAAGTCGTATTGTTAGTTAGTTGTTATTATTAGTTTATTTCCAACGTTTTTAGGAATTTCAGTTGTCCTTTACCGAAAAATGATAACCTAGTGTTGCAGCCACTAAAAACATGAAGGAATAATATGTTGTTTTTCGAAAAAGAGGAGAACTTTTAGTGCAAGGCAGAATAGACAATATCGTCTTGCTTGCCTTTACCAGGCCATAGTAAAATGATATTGGTACACATAAAGGCTTGAGCAGTCAAAATTACAAGAAGATCAGTGTCTTCCTCAATAAAAACCACACATGCATGGGACTGCTGAGCAACTTCAACAGCACTAGCTACGATTAAACGATCAGCATCCTCAGCAGGATGAGCTACTGCTACTGTACAATTTTGTACATCTAATTGGTGAATTTACATACTTAAGATATGAAAAAACCATTTCGTTGTTTCGGTACCAACGTATTTTTGTGTGTCGTTGTTCTTCAACCAATTAAGGAGAGTCGGGAGAATCAGATTTGTTCTGATTCTTCTAATTAATGGGATGAAAAACAAACGAGCAAAAATTCACTATTGTTATATCCTCTCGAAGGATTTTTCGAATTAACGAACACAACCGACTCACATCCTGAAAATTAAAACACTGGAAATTCTCTTGCTGACGTTACCTATTGTGTTTTCTTTGCGATTGTATTTCGTAATAGCAACGCTCTTGTACGTAGAAACAACAGTAAAGTTAACCTCAAGCGAAATCTATATGTTCTTTCACTTCGGATTTCAATCTGTAGCCTGAAGTCTTGCTTTTCTGTTTATTTTTCATTACAGGCTAGTTTCGAATCGACACACGCTTTTGTCATACCCTGCCGAATGATATTTTCCTATATACCGGATGTCCCAGGTTGCGTGTGATGCCCTTATAACATGGCTATTTTGAATAATACACCGGGTAACCCATTTTAAAAGATCCAGAAGAAATAACCCCTTGAAAAGAGCCATAATCCGAAAAATGTTTCAAGTGGTTACTTCGCACGTATCTGAATGGGGCAGAGTATAGTTGCGAATTTATCGGAGAGATAAATGGTGAAAGTAAATGAATTAAATGAATAAGAGAAAGAGTATACTGTGTATATAAAGTAGTGTGGTTATTGTGAAAATGAATTAATTAATTATTTTTAACACAGGAAAAATTTGATCACATTTTGAAAACGTGCATTAATGTGAGTGTGGGGTAAATTGATGTTGATTCAAATTGTGGGCCATTTTGAATGCCGATAACCAGATCACAATCGGAGCATCTGAACAAAAGATCAAAAATGGAAAATAAAATAGAAAAGAACACAAAAAATGGAAGAAAACACAACTCAACGCTAAGAAAAAGGGATAAAATATTAGGCAATCATCGAAGGCATTCTTCCTATGGTATTTTTGCCAACATGTTCCGGGTATTTCAAGTAGTAAACAGCTACCCTTATCGTCTGCATGGTTAATAGACATCAACACTTTACATTAATTATCAATGTAGATTTAAAAATAGAATATTTCGCCCACAATGTCCCAGGAGAGAATTTTTCTGACTGAAATATAAAAAAATTATTGATTGGATATTTACCTCTGTTTTCAAATCAAAATATTTGGTACACACTATCGAGTTTCATCCTTTTCATTGATTATCAATGTGGATTCAAAAATAGAATATTTCGCCTACAATCTCGCAGGAGAAAGTTTTTCTGACTGAAATATAAAAAAATAATTGATTGGATATTTACCTCTCTTTTCAAATCAAAATATTTGGTACACACTATCGAGTTTCATACCTTTTTGGTGTAAGATTAAATGCAGTTTAAGCTCGCTTGGAATTTTTCTTAATAAATTTGATATCAAAAAGTTATTTTAAAAACTATTCGGTACGAACCAAGATACTAGCGCCCTCTACTACACTCAGAAATAAAGCAAATTCATTGGATGTACATTTCATTACAATGTTGCCAGCATCGGCAGAATCGTAAAAAATGTGTATATTTACGGGTGGCGTTCAGTGGCGTCGATACGGAGGGGGGGTAATGGGGGTAAATACCCCCCCAGAAATATAATGACTTTCAAAAAATGAAAAAAATAAGTCATGCAATCATTACATACGAACATATGAAAATACAGGGTGTACTATTAGACGTATTTGAACTCTGAAAATGGGTATAAGGATATTGTTCGACATTATCTACCGATCTAAAATATTCTTGAAGCCTGACCACTTTCATTTATATAGAGTATGAGAAAAAAATGTAAAAAATATTTTTTCCTGTTTTTTCGTTTCAAATTTTGAAAGAGTGTTCAATTCTGAATAATTTTTTTTAATCGTTGAGATCGTCGAAATACTTTTCAAAATATGAAGAAAACACTGAAGAAAAAAGGGAGATAAAAGTATTCGGTAAAATGTTTTTTTTCTATTCTATAATACTATCTTAAGAACAAACTGTTTTCACATTTTTGAAGTCAAAGATAGTGGAAATATCTTGAATTCGTGGAATTTTGAAAACCTCGTCACGGGGTGTTTCAAATTTTGGATCAAAAATTGGACTCAGAATTGGTCTTTAACTTCCGTTTTTTGAATTATACTTAATCCTATATTTTTATGATTGCGTTGGATTCTGCGAAGAAAAATGATGATTGAGGTATTTAGGATTTTCTGATTTTATGTCGCACGTAGAGTCAAATTCATAAAATCTCTTTCATATCAACAATGATCTATGTTCATAGACATAAAAGATAAATTATTACAATAATTCACTTGTGACACACCTTTTTCTGAATTCATTTATCATTGAATCAAATTTCATGAATTATACTCTAGGTACGACATTTTTCCTTTCATATATTTTTGATGGATTTTTTCATAATTTTTTTAACATCATAATGGTGTAATATTGTTTTGGAAAATCGGCTCTACCGTTGGTAGTAAGTAAATAAATAAATAAATAAAATAAAAAAATCCTGAATAACTCAAGATTAATTTATTTCAGATGCATTGACATTGTAGAACACTATCATTATTTTTCTTCGCAGAATCCAACGCAAACAATAAAAAATAGGGTTCAAATTCGAAAAACGAAATTTATGAGCCACACTTGATCCCAATTTTTGACTCAACATTTAGAACACCCTGTGACGAGTTTTTCAAAACTCTAGAAATTACCAATACTTCCACAGTCTTCGACTTCAAAAATGTGAAAACGGTTGGCGCATAAGATATTTAGAATAAGAATAACAAACATAATACCAAACACTCTTATGTCCGTTTTTTCTTCAGTTTTTTCTTTAAATGCACATTGAATACTCTATCACAATTTGAAATGAAAAAACAGAAGAAAAAAAATGTTGAAAATTTTTTTTCATACCCTGTAGTGAGAGCGGTCAGGCTTCGAGAATATTCAAGCTCGGTAGATAATGTCGAACAATATCATAATCTCAATTTTCAGATTTCAAATAGGTAAAGGTTTCCAGAAACTTCTAATAGGCCGTCGAACTTGGTACACCCTGTGTACTATATCCTAAATTTTTCAACCACCCCAGAAAAAAAATCGTAGCGCCCTTGGTGGCGTTATGAACATTTTTACCGAACCAACCCCAATTATTTTTCAGTTTTCTATCTATCCCAGAGACGAGCTCTTTTTTTTCGAAACGCCCTGTATGTCCATTGAAAACGAGATTTCGTAGTAATGAAAGGGTGATTGGCCTGCCCTTAACCGAATAATAGTTGTCTAAAGGACCTCATACATCTAAACAATGAAGGATATGTAAATGAACGGATGAATACTTAAATAAATTATCACTGCCCCATAGCGTTTCAGTTTTCATTCAGAAACAACGCCTTCAAGATCCCAGAAATGACCGCCACGATATCCGATCGTCAGAGGCAATTCATCGACGAGATAGCCCTTGCTGAAGGGTTCAACCATTACTCAATTCAACTGGATCAGGGATCCCTCAAGGGAGACAACTATTTCGGCGTCATAACCGTAGTCACTGTCCGAGAAACACTGACCAAGAGGACGCTACACCTGATCCTGAAATCGGCATTGCAAGGCGAAGAACTACGAAAGAAAGTCCCAGTGCATCAAGTATACGAAAGAGAAAACTTCGTCTATGGCGTTTTTCTGAAAGAAATGAACCAGCTTCAAAAGGAGCACAAAGTGAGGGAACTGTTTGACGGGACGGCGCGTTTTTTCGGTGGTTTAAACGACATAAACGAGGAGTGTCTAGTCCTTGAGAACATGAAGGAAAGGGGCTTCAAACTCTGGGACAGGAAGAGGCCGATGGACTCCCATCACGTGGGGGCGGTAATGGCCCAATATGGGAAATTCCACGCCCTGTCGTACGCCTGGAAGAAGCTGAAACCTGACGTGTTTTCCAAACTGACGGAGAACTTTCACAACGTGCTCAACGAAAATATGACGAATACGGAGCTGGAAGATTCGATGATAAACACAATGGATAGGGCCTTTAAGGCTGTTCAGGGCAACGCGGCTGCTGTGGCGGGTCTGAAGAGGTTCATGGATACCTCGAAAGTCTTTTTCAAACAAACTTTGAGAGCTAGGGATAGATACAGTGTGATACAACACGGGGATAGTTGGTGCAACAACATTCTGTTCAAGTACCAGGTACGTGGGGATTTCCTTTTTGATTAACGACAAATTTTCAATTCAAGATTCATGTTTCACTCCTAGATGACATACAGGGTGTCCCACGAGGAACTTTACATTCTCCTACCATATACAGGGTGTTTCAAAATAAGGTTCCGTAAATTCGGGATCTTAATCCTCAGATGATTTTATGATATAAAGTTTCTATGAACTATGGGTCTCTGACGCACTGTTTCTGAGATACAGGGTGTTGAAATAAAAACAAAATTGGTTTTATGAAATTATTTTCTACACTGTACAAGATTTCTTTTTGCGTTTTGGCACGTTATGAGTACGCATTAAGACACATTTTTCCTGATACGAAATGATGTTTAATTTTCAACAGACTTCTGTCCCAACAAATTCGTTGAAAAAATTTGTACGCCAATAATTTTTTTCAAATTTTAAGTTATTTCGTTATAACCATATAATTCACAGTAAGAATGGTATCTTGAGTTGTTTACCTGCGACGAATATTTTCTTAGAAAAAAAAATGCAAATTCAGCATGTGCTTCAATACCGACTAATTTTCAGACTAAGGTTCTGTGAATTCGGAATCTCATCCTCACATGATTTTATGATATAAACTTCCTATAGACCATGTGTCTCTGACGCATTGTGTCTGAGAAACAGGGCACGGTGCACATTTTTTTTTGCGTTTTGGTAGGTTATCAGTACCCCACAAAACACATTCTCTGAATTTCGTGAATTATTCAAAAAATTTCGTAACTTTTCCTGAAATTGCATTTTGGAAGTAATCAAAAAATTTCGTAACTTTCCTAGATGAAATTGCATTTTTTTTTTCTCAGAAAGTATTCGTCGCAGGTAAAAAACTCAGGAGACCATTCTTAGAGTTTATTATGTGGTGATTAGGAAAATAATTGAAAATTTAAAAAAAAAATCATTGGCATACCAATTTTTTCATCAAATTTGTTCGGGCAGAAGTCCGCACGGAAGCCACTGGTGAAAATTAAACATCCTTTCGTATCGGAAAAAATGTGTATAATGCGTACTCATAACGTGCCGAAACGCTAAAAGAGATCGTGTACAGTGTAGAAAATAATTTCATATAACCAATTTTTTTGTTTGATTTCAACACCTTGCATCTCAGAAACAGTGAGTCAGAGACCCATAATTCATAGGAACTTTATATCATAAAATCACCTCAGTATTAAGATCCCGAATTTACGGAACAAAATGGACACTTATAAATGTCTCATATCTTTCCTTGCCAATATACAGGATGTTTTATTCATTTTGACCGAAATTTCAATCGACTATACTTCTGGTACCGTAAAACAGAATTTAATGAATTTTTTCAGTATTTGGAACTCTTGTCAGCATCTATTGGATCAAGTATTCAGAATATCAAATTTCCAGTGCCGTACACAGATAAATCAATTTTGACTGCTGATGTGAAAATGACCCCCCTTTAGGCCTATTTCTAATTTTTTTTACATTAATTCGAAATGCATGAACACATGAACATAATTCAGTCATTCAAATTCTTGTCACGCCCCTGAACGTTTCATGGTGATCTAACAGATCTGTAAAAGTTGGGAATTTGTCGAAAATGTTAACATGCATCTTCATTCTGGAGATCATGTTCATTGAATGTACTCATAAAATTACAAAATTTTGAATTTGTGACAGTGAGGAAATCAGTTTGTCACTAATCTGAGTATTTGTAGAGCTCAGGTACGTAGCTAGAGGGGCGCTAAGGGGCTGAAGCCCCCCCCTTCCCGAAACTATCAAAATATCATGAACCTGTGTTTAATTATACGTGAATTATTTCATGCCCACAGGTTTATAGGTTTATACCCAAATTAGCCCCCCCCCCCGAAAAGAATTGCTGGCTACGGGCCTGTCAGAGCTTCACACTCAACGTGAGTTTGGCAATGAGAAATTGGTAGTTTCCAGTTCGAGCAACTTCGGTGAGTGAAAATTATGTTATGAGCTGCTTGAAAAAAATACCGAAAATAAATGTTCAATATTATTTTATTTGCCATCTTTTCATCATATTACATCTTGACTATAATTTATTGTAGGTATGTTGTCGATTCTCAATGTATGCATTCAAGAACACTCAGTAAAAAAAATTCATAGACGAAATCGATATTGAAATCCTCGAAAACTAATAAATAATAATTGTTTGAAAATGGCTAGTAAAGTTTACAAGCAGCTTATAACATAATTTTTACTCACAGTAGATGCTCGAAGTGGAAACTACCAGTTTCTCATTGAAAAACTCGCTGACATTGACGTAGCCAGAAATTATTTTCGGGGGGGCTAATTAATAAACCTATGGGTATGAAATAATTCACGAGTCTATACGCATAATTCAATACAGGTTTATGATATTTTGATGGTTTCGGAAAGGCGGGGCTTCAGCCCCTTAACGCACCCTCTAACTACGTACCTGAGCTCTACAAATACGCAGATTAGTGACAAATTGATTTCCTCACTATCACAAATTCAAAATTTTGTAATTTTATGAAAACATTCAATGAACATGATCTCCAGAATGAAGATTCAAGTTATCATTTCCGACAAATTCACAACTTTTTCAGATTTGTGAGAACACCATGAAACGTTCAGGGGTGTAACAAAAATTTGAATGATTGAATTATGTTCATGCGTTTATGCATTTCGAATTAATGTAAAAAAAATTCAGAAATAGGGTGGTTATTTTCACATCAGCAGTATGTACAGTGTATATTAATGGACAATTATGAAAGAGAATATGAATGAATGAGTAATGCTGGATTTATATTTTTCATAACGAAAAAGTCCCTGTTGTTTTGTTTTGGAATTGCTCAAAAACATAAAATACGTCAGATTTTTTTCTTGCTATCATTTGTCATTCAAATGTAGGGGGAAACCTGGATAGCTATCGCTATCTACCCCATAACTCTGTAACCAAGCTATTGATGACTGCTACTTCTGCATAGTAACATCGTGAATCAAATTAAAATAATGTATGTATTAGAAAAAGAAGATGATGAAGAAACATAAATATTGTCACAATTCAGAATTATTATTGATGGAACCTTCTCCTTAAAGCGTTAACCTTTATCTTAATGAAGAAAACATCTGCGAAATGATAATATTATCTTGGAATTTGATATATTTTTTTCATAATCATTTTGTTGTTGGCAAAAGCTCTGTTAGAGAAAAAATAACCCATAGGTTGGAATGTTTGTTTAAATTCAGCATAAAAGCACAACGAAGGAGTCTTAGACTGAATTATTATAATGCTGGAATTCACATTGGCTATTTCTAATGAATATTCATAGTTTGGTCTAATGTTTCACCCAAGTCTATCCGTTTTGATTCCGTTATTTTATTATTGAAAATATCGAAACAATAGGTTCATTTCAGGTTTGAACTGATTTGTTATGCACTTCCCGTCGAAAATTTCCATTTCAATACATCGTCAAACTCGACACTGTCATATAAGCGGAATCAAACTTGCGTATCCGATATTGATTTCTCAATAATTTTCCGATTAATTGAAATTCAAGCGCGTGTTGTAACAAAAGTCGTGAAACAATAACAACACGTGTTTGATTCAATTCTACAAAGATGTGTTTGACATAGAGGCAGCCAGAGTTTACAGATGTGAGTGAAGAGCCTAACGTGTAGGCTTACTGACATTAGTATTAGGCCTGACAAAGTGGTTCTCTTATATAATAGAATATTCTAAAACAAGTTGCAGAATGAGCTCCTATTCCAACACGAATGCGAAATTCGAAAACGAGCGACGAAGGAGCGAGTTTTCGCTTCCTGATATGTTATCATTAATTTCTTCGTCATATGGAACAGTTGTTTCAAGCGTAGTACACTGTGTCCCAAATTGCATTGTATCTCAGCTATTATTGAAGATAGAGACATGCGGTTGCCGCCACCTGTTTCACTTTTTTTGTAAAACATTCAAATCCACAAACAGAAATATTCCAACTATTGCACTACTTGAAGGTGTTATTATTTCTCGATCCCCGTATAAGAAAAAAAAATTAAAATGCTTATAATGACACCTTTACGTAGGAGTCAGTAGCGTAGCTTAATTTTTTTTTCGGATGAATGTTCTTGAGATAAAGCACAAACTTGAAATGTTTCGAATGGAACACCTCGTATGTTTTAACATAAACTGCATTTTTTTTCTGAATACATCCATGTATCAAAACATAACCTGAAGGTTAATTTAAAGAAATAAATTTCATTAGAAAAATTTATATTTCCGATTGTTTTTTTTTTTAAGTTGCACATGAATTCTTCCACACATGCAGCAAAATTTAACATTGTTTATACTAAATTTTTTTTTCGTTTTCACCATTTTTCAGTTAATATTTTGAGTTCATGTTCAAAATAGGATAAAATGAATGGGTTTAGGTCACTTGGTTTTTCGAAAAAGTAATGATTTTCAACTGAGATTTATTGAAGGTTAGGTTGTGATACATCAATGGATTCAGAAAAAAATGCAACAATTTGACGTTAAAATTAACTGGGTGCTCCATATGAAAAATTCCATTCCGTTCCAATTCCATCTCAAAAACAATGTTTTGAACAAAATTTCAAGTTACGCTACTGACTTCTACGTTAAAATATCATTATGAGCAGTTTTAATTTTTTTCTTTCTTATACAGGGCCCGAGAAATAATAACATTTTCAAAAAGTGCACATTTTCGTTTTCGACCTGTATTCCCGAATAAAAAGTGATTGGAATATTTCTGTTTGTAGATTTAAAAGTTTCCAAAAAAGTGACACAGGGCCGCAAAAACCGAATGCCTCTATTTTCAATAAAAGCTGAGATATAGTGCAGTCTCAACCAATTTAGGACAGTGTACTACGCTTAAAACGACTGTACTATATGATGAAGAAATCAATTATTAACATATCAGATGATGATGAAGATTAATAGTAAAACTTATTTCCTCATTCCCTCAGACGAACATACACTGCGCAAAAAATTTAAGGCACATTTTGAAAATCTCAATTATAATGAAAGTTAACTCTACATCGACTTTATAACTTATTTTTTATGGTCTCTCGGGAAGGTTTTGAACAAAACAAGACACAACAATGAAAGAAAAATTCAGGATTTCACCGAATCTTATGTGAAAGAAGAGAAATGAACAATTTTCAAAATACTGAAATAAATAAGTGAGTTAATACTTGGTATTTCCACCTCTTGCGTTAATTACAGCTCGGCAACGATGGTTCATACTCAAAATGAGTGATCTTAAAATGTTCTAATCTAATCCTTCCTGGATTCCTAAGTCATAAAGAGTAGCTGGATGATTTTCTGAACTTCTCAGCCTTCTATTGAGGTTGTCCCAAACCTGCTCAATCGGATTGAGATCTTCTTGCTGGCCATTCCATTCGAGAGACTTCAACCTCTTCAAGGTACTCCTGAACGATGCGCGCACGATGAGGTCTGGCATTATCGTCCATAAAAATGAAATTTTCACCAATGTATGAAGCAAATGGCACTACATGCTTTTCAAGAATGTTCCTTATATTCATTCAAAGCTCCATTATCAACGACCACTAGGTCTGTGCGAGCAGATATTCCACCCCATACCATAATCGATCATCCCCCGAAACCAGTAGTATTCAGGAAAAAGGCACTGAGCATATCTTTCATATGGACGTCTGTATACAAGGGAACGTCGATCACAATGGTAGAGGCAGAATCTAGGAAATCTAGGAATCCTGGAGCCCATTTTCATTATTTTTGTGGTTAAAATCAAAATGTTTACGTAATCAACAAACTAGAAATCGTAGATGAAATTAATGACGTAAATCCTAGGAGCATGTTTTGATAAAGGAAAAACCTGTATCTAAACATATTAGAGTATGCTCACACCATTTCCGACCAGAAGATTATGGAATGAAAACAGGCAAAAGTAGAAACTGATGTCAATTGAAAACCATGCTTTACATGTTTTGAATTATTTCAGAAACTCTCACTATGAAAACATTTCCGCTAGTGGAGAAGAAAGCTATAGCTTCATAAAACCTACCAAAAAAAGCAGTTCAAGTCAAGACATTTTAACTTTTTATTCAGATCGTTCTCGTACAATAATTTTCATTCTTATCGAAATAAATTACTTTGAGTCTACTTGATATTTTTAAATATATAGAAGTCTCAACAATTCAAGGAGCCTAGTTGGAAGTGAAAAAGTGCTGAATGCAGGCCATATGATAATCTGAGTGTGATTCTCTTGATTGTTGCAAAAATGAACTTATGTTCAGCAACGATCAAATCTATATGTGAAATTTCAACAAAATTCCGAGAATTGGCAATTTTAAACAATATATTATACATATATGTATCAATTTAATATTAATAATAGCTTGATAGTATTGTCGTATTTAGAAACGGAAAAGGTGCAATCAATCGATAGATAAACTGAATTATTTTATTTTATTATAACTACAGCCTAAGACACAAGTGAGATGCAATAAATGATTAATACATTAAAATCTAGCGAGTAATGAATTCTTCAACATGATTAATCGATGATCAGATCATGTTCTGCATACATACGGTTCTCTGGAAGAAGTGCATTTTTATTCGAAATTTATCACCCATTTTCTTTTCATAGATTTTTCCCTTCCTAAACAAAAAAAAATTAGTAGCTGAATATATTGTTCATGCTGATGTTCAATTACATTAGAATCATGCATGTTTTCATATTCTGTTAGGTCACAAACTAATTTCAACCTTCTCTCAGTTTTCTGTTTTGTACATTTCATTGTTATGGAAAACAAAAAGAAAAACAGCAGAGACAAAACTAAACAATGAATTGTCAAGATATTTTGTGGTAAGTACAACCTTGTACAGTAGAGAAGCAGGGCTAAAATATGCTTGCAAATTCCAGACAATCTTGCTTGGTATGTGTATATAATCTTGTCAACCTTCACACCATCATTTTTATAAGGCATCATTTCCTCACGAGGAACCTCACCCATATTTATACGGGAAACTACTGAACGTATTTTCATGAAATTCAGCACTTATAAGTATTTCACGATGCTGATGAAATCTAAAATATTTTCAAGGCATGAGCACCTCCGGTTTTTCCGGAAATGACGTCAACTTCCGTTTTTCAAATTAGAACACCATTTTTTTATTGCAGAAATAGATTCCTTAGAAAATTTCAAGTTATTTTGATGTAACATTTTTCAGTTTTGGTTGGAAAATTTTCTCTGAGCGGGAAAATTCGAAAAAAAAATCGAAAATAGAGCTCCGGTGAAATAAGAATAACTTCGAGGTTTTTGGATGGAAAATTTTCATTCCTTGGGATTTTTCAAGATGTAAGATTGATGTATCCACTTTGAAAATCGAAATCGCGATTCATGATACAGGGGTGAAATAATCGCTTTCAAAGTTAGGGATGACAAAATCGTGAACAATCAATTTTTTCAAATTGGAACCCCATTTTTTTTTGGCAGATATTGAATCTACGTTAAAAAATAATGTGAGTGTATGCATCACACCCTTGCCCTAAAATGGATATTTTCTGAGTTATTCACAAAAAACTGTTTTTCGTCTTGAATTTTTAGCTATTTCTTTTCCCTTCACGCCAAAAAGATGAAATTTTCAGGAACTGTTATTAGAACCATACTGTAGATTTTTCACCCCTTCTTGAAACCGACTTCAAGTTACTATTAGGAGAACCATGGCAAACTCTCGCAGTTATAACTAGAGAAGATGCTCAAAGTTTTGACCGTTAATTTCTAGACATTTATTTATACGTCTCAGGAATGCTTCGTGCGTTGCTCTTCTTATTTCATCGGGAGGAAGAGATCTGCAAAAGTGTTTAAAAACCAAATTGAGTTTCAAAACTATGAATCTAAAAATCTAAACAAACCTGAACGCATTTCTGACTCGTTCTATGCAGTCCTCTTTATCAGTCAGGGGGGTTGAGTAGACAATATTTTTTATCCTACCCCAAACATAATAGTCTAAAGGAGTTAAATCGGGAGAACGTGGTGGCCAAAGATGTGGACCATTCTTCGCCAACCATCGATCTTCAAATAGCCTGTAGAGGATATTTGACACATTGAGTGAATTGTGTGGAGGCGCGCCATCTTGTTGATACCATAAGTCATTATGGTTCTGTACTACCGGGTCAATTATTTGAGTCAATATGTCAGAATATCTATCTTCTAAGGGAGAACATTCTTTAAATAATGCAAACATGTGTAGTGTTCTATCTTACCAGTTAAAGTCCCATCATAAATGTGAACATCGAGAATTGCATTATTTTTGATGGCGCAAAAAACATTGAAACTCCAGGTCTCTTGAAAGTTCCATTGTCTGAAGTGGTGGTTGTTCTCTTCATCCCAATAATGACTGTTATGCCTATTGAAAGAACCATTCTTTGTGAATTTATATTCATCTGTCCAAATTATACAGTCCAAAAAGTTTTCATTCTCTTGAAATCGAATCATCATAGCTTCGCAAAACTCTGTTCTCCTGACGAAATCAGTTTCCTTCAAATGCTGTACCCTATTGAATTTATATGGGTGCATTTTATGTTTTTTTAATATTCTCCAAACACTCGATTGAGATAATCCCAGATCAATCTCGGCATCTTTGAGAGAATTTTGAGGATTCACACGAAAATATGCAAGAACTGTAATTTCGTTGTTCTCATCTTCTACTACACTTTTTTCTCTGTGTATAGTTTTCTTAACGAAAGATCCGACATTTCTCAAGTTTGTCATGGTTCTGTTAATGGTATCTCTCGTTGGTCTGGGTCGGTCAGGAAACCTCTCAATGAACAATCGAATCGTTCTATCTACAACTTTATTACATTCTCCATGAAGTAGAATGAGATTTAAATAATCTTCATTGGTAAAATTAGGCATAGTGATCGATTTTATAACTTAATACGAATTATCACCAAATTAATAGTAAACACAAAATGCTACTGAATAAAGAGGAATTTGGCAGATGTAATTAATGATATCTATCATTAAAAAAAAAGAATGTAAAACATGGTAAGTTTTTGCATATGGTTCATAAGGAATTATTTATTTATCACTGGAGAGAAAACCGATGGCCGATTAGTTGAAATAAAGAGGTTTCCAATACAAATTCGAATCAAAATTCGCCATCTATTAAAGAACAACCTGTAACTTTTTTCTCTTGCATATTAGGGTAGTAAAATCTAAAACATGGTTTAAGTAACAGTTCCTGAAAATTTCATCTTTTTGGCGTGAAGGGAAAAGAAATAGCTGAAAATTCAAGACGAAAAACAGTTTTTTGTGAATAACTCAGAAAATATCCACTTTAGGTCAAAGGTTTGATGCATACATACACATTATTTTTTACGTAGATTCAATATCTGCCATAAAAAAATGGGGTTCTAATTTGTAAAAATTGATTTTTCACGATTTTGTCATCCCTAACTTTGAAATCGATTTTTTCACACCCTGTATCATGAATCGCGATTTCGATTTTTAAAGTGGATACATCAATCTTACATCTTGAAAAATCCCAAAAATGAAAATTTTCCATCCAAAAACCTCGAAGTTATTCTTGTTTCAGCGGAGCTCTATTTTCGATTTTTTTTTCGAATTTTCCCGCTCAGAGAGAATTTTCCAACCAAAACTGAAAAATGTTACATCAAAATAACTTGAAATTTCCTAAGGAATCTATTTCTGCAATAAAAAAAATGGTGTTCTAATTTGAAAAACGGAAGTTGACGTCATTTCCGGAAAAACCGGAGGTGCTCATGCCTTGAAAATATTTTAGATTTCATCAGCATCGTGAAATACTTATAAGTGCTGAATTTCATGAAAATACGTTCAGTAGTTTCCCGTATAAATATGGGTGAGGTTCCTCGTGAAAGACCCTGTATATATATATATATATATATATATATATATATATTCTTTTGAATAAGAGAGCTAAAATAATACAATAAATGTTGAAACAAAAAGAACCTAAGCTGAGATAAAATAAGGAACGGGATACCACAACATTCTTCGTATGATACTATAGTATCATACGATACTATAGAGCCAGGGGAAAAAACCTCAGCCGAAAAAACCTATCTCCCCGTTAAAAAAATAAAATAAAATTGTTGTATCTGAATATTCTATACAGAAAGATATCACGATCAGCGGGACGGCTCTTCGGAGGAAGGATTTCCAAACACAAACTCCAACCTGAAAATAAAAAAAAACAGAACAATATGATGGGGTTGTCCTTCTAGAATTCCATTGTTATGAAATCATTTTTTTTCCACATAGAATCAAATGATTGCAAGTGTTGCATTGCAACACTTGCTCAACCTCTACACAGCATCAATGAGCATGTAAATATTGGAAAATTTCCTTTATTTTAAGGAACCTTTGAAAAACATTTTGCCAGATGATCTGAAAAGCATTCAAAATTGAAGAGTGCTCTCCTCAATATTTTACACAAAATATAACAAGAAGCAAAATAATATTACCTATACTTACACATACAATATAACCACAATTAAGGAAACAACTTCGATTATTGAGAGTCAATAAACGTTAAAACTCAAAAATCCGATAGATCCCAAATAGAAAGCTAATGTAAACACGAAACAAAACTCCTTTCGGTAAACATCTGATCGGCGAATGCAGCGCAACCATCGGTAATTATTTTGTCCAATATGAACGTGCTCACTGCTAAGTTCGACAGAAGTGCCCTCGCACTGACCAAATTCTCCAGTTTGGTGCATATATAATCTTTTTGAACGCGACCAGAAATGCGGCCGTTACTATACTCTGTTCAAATTTAAGAAGGAGCAACAACAACAAACAAAATCGTCTGGTTTGCGCACAATAAAGCTCGTATTGGCCAAAGGGTCATAACAACGCTCCCTTCGACCGCCCTAAAAGATTGCCAGGATCGTACTCGGATTGGTCGAGATTGCGGCAAGGTAATTCCAGGAAGCACCAGAGTTTTAGAGATTTGGGTCGGAATCTTGCAAGATTCCGACAAAGTAATTCCGGGAAACACCAGATTTGGGTCCTTTCCATTCAGTTAAAACTGAACGATTGTATGAAATCTCCTCGATTCGACTCTGGACGGAAAGTAACTATCTGAAGGCCCTCCTACCGCTGCGCGAACTGCTCTCGCTTAGGTTTGAACAGAGTATAGTAACGGATCTATCGTGCACCTCAAACTGTGCATTCCCAAACTGCAACGTTTCTTGGCCTTCGAGCAGATCTGTAAAAATGAAAATATCGTAGTTAACAAACAATTAGATAGTGAAACTTTTACTTACATGTCCTCTTCTTCCAGGATTCGAACTCTCAGAAGCCTTCACAGGTTTGCTTCTTGGATTGGCAGCTCTGCAGCTACGGCACTCCTATTCAGGACCTTTCGTACTTCTTCTACTCATGCAGTTCCAAGCTGGTCATCGACACCTACAACAGTTACCTGAAAATATACCATGACAGCCTCTCGCAAATGCTACGACAATTCAACATAAACCCCGACGAAATAATCACTTTCAAGGAGTTACAACTCCATTGGAAGATCTACTCCAAATATGGAATGTACATGGCGTTCCTCATATTGAAGATTATGTTGTCCGAACAAGAGGAAGCTGGTGACCTGAGAGAATTCGCGAAAAAGGACCAAAATGTGTTATCAATTTTCGACGGTGATATAATGAACACTGAAGAATACAATAAACGAGTCAGTATTGTTATAAGTCATATGGTGAAAAATCGTTTTATATGAATTTCCGAGTTTTTTATTTTGTATTTGGTACCGATATTGATTGAATGTATATTAATTTTTATTTATTTTTATTGATGATACGACATCTTTTTTCATGGTTATTTTCCTTTCATTTAGAGGTATACCCAACAATCTACAGAATTGAACTTTTGTAAAAACTTGTTGAAAAACTACATGAAGAAATGAATAGATAATAAAAATGATAAAAAATCATGATTCTAATCAAATTTTTGTGTGGTACCCTTATCATTATTCAAAATGGACCTTGTATGTGGGATATTTGATTACCTATTGCATTCGTTTAACCTCAAAATGAATAACTTACACAAGTATGGTATCATTGTTTAAAGATCTTTATACAATGATGGTATGGTTTTTGTGTCGCCTTATAAACGGTCTCGAAGTTGTGCTTTTTCAGTATAGACCGTTTATAAGCCGACACAAAAACTTGGCCAAATGATCAAAATAAACTAACAAGACAAAGCTTCACAAGGCGGTACTTACAGGATACCTTGTGACTCCGGTTAAGTCTACATTGGTACAACAAAACGGTATCAATACGGGAATTAAAGAACAGGGACGATGCTGTCGACTGATTCAGAAAGAAAAATCCGACCTAGCGGAACATGATCTAACAGATGGACACAATATACACTGCGCAAAAAAATTAACCCACATTCTGAAAATCTCATTTAATGAAAGTTAACTCTACACTGACTTCATAACTTATTTTTTATGTTCTCTCGGGAAGGCTTTGAACGAAACAAGACACATTAAGTGGAAGAAAAATTCAGGATTTCACTGAATCTGATGTGAAAGAAGAGAAATGAACAATTTTCAAAATACTGAAATGCTGATAAGTGATTTAATACTTGGTTTTTCCACCCCTTGCGTTAATTACATCTCAGCAACGACGGTTCATACTCAAAATGAGTGATCTTAAAATGTTCTGATCTAAAATCCATCCCAGATTTCTCCGAGTTGGATACCTAAGTCATTAAGAGTAGCTGGATGATTTTCTGAACTTCTCAGCCTCCTATTGAGGTTGTCCCAAACCTGCTCAATCGGATTGAGATCTGGACTTCTTGCTGGCCATTCCATTCGAGAGACTTCAACCTCTTCAAGGTACTTCTGAACGTTGCGCCCACGATGGGGTCTGGCATTATCGTCCATAAAAATGAAATTTTCACCAATGTATGGGGCAAATGCCAATACATGGTCTTCAAGAATGTTCCTTATATACTTATCAGCATTATCAACGACCACTAGGTCTATGCGAGCAGTCAAAGATATTCCACCCCATACCATAATCCAACCCCCCCCTCAAAACCAGTAGTATTCAGGAAATTGCACTGAGCATATCTTTCATGTGAACGTCTGTATACAAGGGAACGTCGATCACAATGGTAGAGACAGAATCTAGACTCATCTGTGAAGAGAACTTTCCCAATCGGCCTCTTCCCAATGGTTATGCTCTCTCGCAAAATCCAAACGCAGCCTTCGATGGGCTGGGGTAAGAGCTGCGCCTCTTGCCGCAACACGTGGCCTTAAATCATATTCTCTGAGGCGATTTCTTATTTTCTGAGTGCTAATTTGCACCCCATGAGTTTGCTCAAGCTGATTTTGAAGGAGGCGAGCGGTTGCAAACCGTTGTCTCAACGAAGAAACTCTAAAGTAACGTTCTTGAATGGCAGTTGTTACCTGTGGTCTACCCTGTCCTGGTCTTCGGACATTCATACCTGTCTCCCTAAATCGCTGCAACATTCTGGACACATTTGTATGGTAAACTCCAAACCTTTCTGCAATTCTTGTGTATGTCCAACCTTCTTCTCGCAAAACTACCGCTTGGGCACATTCCTCTTGGGTCAAATTGCGTGTTTCGCGTTGCATAGCGATCGAGTGTAGAAAATCAAACGAAAGGAAAACTATTGATCACTAGAATTGATCGAGAACAACTGATTTTTGAATGGAGCCAATACATTCAAAATCTGATAATATCATCTTTTTTTATTCCTGATGGAAAAAAACATCTGTATTAAAGAAAAACTTTGAAAGTGGATAACATATGCATGCATAAGTCTGATGAAAATAATTATCATTGAGAACACCTTCAGTTGTAGAATAAATTTGAGATTTCCATAATGTGCGTTAATTTTTTTGCGCAGTGTAGTTTCCTCAAAGGCAGAGGTTATTTCGAATATCAAAAATTTATATCGTAGGCTTAACATGGAAGCCATTGAGATTTATAAAATAACATGAACAGAAAAGAAGAAACCCCTTTGGTATATAGCGTATGATTGCTTCTCAGAAAAAACCAAAATCAAGGCGATACGGAGCGGGAGCGATGAGCCAATCAACATGGCATACGTAAACTCACTTAGATTAAGGACATCTCTGGTCTTAGTAACCTCACTATATTTTCCCGCCTATAACCGGGGTGTAGATAACACCGTCAGATCGAACACGTCAGTGTCAGAAATTCAGCATTCGAGTAATCTCAGACCAAGAATCCTCTGAAGATATCTACCGCAGATGTAGGCGAAACGTTCGGTGTGATAATTCCTAATGAACCACGGCCAATAAGCCCGGAAGACTCTCTCAATGTCAGTATATCCAGTCATGAAAGCATTATTTCCATATATAATCAGGAAGAATAGAACGGATGGTCATACTTAATGTTAATTTTCCACATCACTGTAAGAATTATATGGGTGATCGTGACTTCGCGACGTATTTGTATTGAGAAACTGAGGAACGTAAGCCTTAATAGCTCTGAAAGGGCATACATTTTTCCTATACTCGCTTGATATTTTTTATTGTTAAATTACACAAAGTCTTTATAAATTTTAGGCTATGTGTTATTCTAATTGATAAACCATATTGATGTGAAGTTTCATACGAATCCGTCCTTTAGTTTTTACGTGAAAGAGTCATAAACATCCATACCCACATCCTCACAAACTTACGCATTATAATATTAGTAGGATTAGTAGAAGCCTGAATCAGTAGAATGAGATGGGATACACTTAACAAAATTCAAACCTAAGCAACCTCTGGAGAAAGCCTAGGATGAGTGGAAAGATCTTCACGAGCATTACTTCTTATATTTCTCACAAAAAGGTAGGTACTAGGTACAGGGTGATTCACTCATCTTGGTAACCCCAATTTTCTCGAAAACGACCAAATATTTCTTCATTCTGTGAATGGCGTTTTGAACAAGTCAATGTTGTCTTGAGATGTGCGTAAAAATCTGCTGAAAAAATTAAGATGCCAGGCGTTGCGGCGCTTTCAAAATTTTTCCAGGAACTTCCCTTTTTATCATATCATTCGAAAGATAATCTCATTCTGAATCTTTTTTTCGAATACAATTTTTTTCCATTTCTAACCGTCAGCGATCTGCAGCGTGTTAAATGTTAATTCCATTCCATTATTTTTTTTCTGTATTGTGATATGTATGCCTTTATTTGGAGACATAGATATGATTTGGTGTTTGGTGTCTTGAATTCAAGAAGGCTAGTTTTCTATAACATGTGCCTCTTCAAATAAAATGAAATATGTCGCTCAGCAAGATATTCAAAAAGGCTTCAATAGCCGATTTGGGCAGACGAAGTTGCGCGGTCCAGCTAGGAGAACTTCAACATATGATTGGAAATTTTTCGTTTGTTATTGACAAAATTGTTAATCGTTATAAAATATAATATTCAATGAATATTAAAATAACGAAATAAATTGTTACAAAGCCTCCTTCGTTTAACGAAACAAAATCATATGATCCATACACAAACTATATCATTTTCCCATTTCATTATAAGTTACTTTAGTCAAGATGTAGGTAAGGGTCTACTTGGGCACATGCGTTTCTTATCTTTATTTTCAAAGGGTCCAAGTTATTAGAATCAGTATACCATAAATTTCATGGTGATCTATGGGCTTTAGGTCTGGCGATATCTGTTGGGTCCATTAGTTCCTATCTATTTATTTTCCAATTCATTCTCTTCTCTATCTAAATATCTCTTCACAATGACAGCGTTATGGCATGCAGCCCCATCTTGCTATAGCCACATATTTTGTCTTATTTGAAGAAGCACATTATCTAGAAAACTACCCCTCTTGAATTCAAGACACAAAATCATATCTATGTCTCCAAAGCAATAGAATAAACATAATCTACGTTGCAGATCGTTGAAATTTAAAAAAATTGTATTCGAAAAGAGATTCAGAATGAAATCTTTCGAATAATAACGGTATGTTTCTGAAAAAAAAAAATTATAGCGCCTCGACGCCTGACGTCTTCATTTTTTTCGCAGATTTTTACAAGCACCTCAAGACGATATTGACTTGTTCAAAAGACCATTCACATAATGAAAAAACATTCGGACGTTTTCGAGAAAATTGGGGTTACCAAGGTAAGTGACTCAATCAAGTGAATTTTATTCAAATCAACACAACGACAAAAGCATGAGATTTCCTTAAATGTTTCGATTATGAAAATGTGTACCTCAAACTCTCACTCTTTATTCATATCTTCCTCTATTCTTTCTCGAACCACTTTCTCGAAAAAAATTTTCTGGTACATACGGGCTTTGGGAATTCATTCTGAATATTAATCGAGGTTTTTAAGAAAAAGAAAATTCTTTGCCTTTACGAAGGCACATCGAGAACATTTTTGAAACATAGATGAATTCAAAATAGTAATCATCGAAATGAATGATACAATGATACTGATGAGGCTCAACAAGGCCGAAACCGGTATATCTCTCATCTCAGTGACAAAATCTAATATCATTTCTCCAACCTCATGATAAAAGATCTCTGAGCCTGGGAATTGAAAATGGTATTCATTTCGATGATTACTATTTTGAATTCATCTATGTTTCAAAAATGTTCTCGATGTGCCTTCTAAAGGCAAAGAATTTTCTTTTTCTTAAAAACATCAGGTTTCACAGTCACAAAAGAATTGGGCGTTTCCATCACTTTGAGAAACTAGCAAGCGGGCCCTGAATAGAGCCACTGCTAAAATCTCATTCAGTGAAAGAGGAAGTACAGATTTCTTTTTTTGCATTTGATTGGAGATGTGAAACTTCATTTTGACGCAATTGGATGTCACCACCTTAGTACTTTGTAATATTTTACTCATTACTTCACAACCAATTGCTATAAATTCTGAAGTTTTTCATGAAGATTTTGTCCTGAAGATGTGCGGGATACTGATGAGGCTCAACAAGGCCGAAACGGTATCTCTCATCTCAGTGACAAAATCTAATATCATTTCTCCAACCTCATGATAAAAGATCTCTGAGCCTGGGAATTGAAAATGGTATTCATTTCGATGATTACTATTTTGAATTCATCTATGTTTCAAAAATTAATTGAGGTATTAAAAAATAAAATCAACTCAAATTGTCGAAAAAACAGAAATTTCAACTCCACTTCAGCCAGTAAGACAGAGCATAAGCGCTCTGATTTATTAACGATTATGTTTCATATTGCCACGGAGGGCGCCACATACAAATACGCAATTTTAATGAGATAAGACCATTTTTTCTATTAATCCATTAATAGTGAAGATTGAACATATTTTTTTGAAATTTTCAATTTCTATTTTAGGGAGAGCATATTTTGTAATGCATTGTCGAATCCTGCCCCATCGTTTGAAATGCCCTTGAATAAAAATACTCATCTTTTTATCAATCCCATTATAAGTAATTGGCAAAAATCCAAACAATCTTATTTTATATAAGTGTGTAGGTAGGTACGTTACTGAGTAATATTTTCGTCTCATGATTATCTAATCAAGAGTGATATTGTTAAAAATTAGATAACAATGTGTATATTAATGATATTCGACACGGTCATCCAATAAGTAAAACATTTGAGTGAAAATTCTCTCACGCTTCACAAAACAATTGAAAATGTCAGAAGATGAACAGAAAATAAAGACTTGGTTAACCGAGGTGTTTCAAGCTTACAATTTCAACGATTTTACTTTTAAGTTTCCTAACTATGACAAAAATGGTGGATATGCAGGTGAAATGAACTACGCAGACGTTTCAGCAACCAAAAATGGCGAGCAACAAACTATCCAAGTAATCATCAAGAAAAATAAAGAGGGCCATGAGGTATTGGACACATTAGGCATGCGCGAATTCTACTCCAATGAAGTAAGATTCTATTCGAAAATAGTACCAACCTTTAAGAAGTTCGCAGATGAGCACCAAACTGGACATTTCGTAGATATACCACATTGTTATGGGACCGTTGAAAGAGGAGATTATTACGTTATTATTTTAGAAAACTTGAAGCCAAAAAAGTTTAGGACTCATCAAGCAGACAGACCTTTAGATGTTGACCACGTTAAACTAGTGTTAAAAGCCTATGGTACTTGGCATGCATTCAGTCTAGCCTTCAAAAACCAGAAACCTCAAGATTTCGAGGCTATTGCAACAACGATAAAAGCAATCAAATGCCTGGACATTTTGAAAAATACTGTCGAACATGAGATCGATGAAACTATCAAACTTTTTACAAATAAAAACAAAGATCATATAATAGATAAATTGAAGATCTTGAAAGAAAATTTCGCGAAAAAATACGACGAATCAATGCAAAGCAAGGACGAATATTATTCTGTTTTGAGACATGGAGATTCATGGAACAACAATTTTTTATTTCATTATGTGAGTATATCTTATATTTGATTTTGATTGATTGATTAACAAATTGCACAATATTGAAAATATGATTATATTATTGATATTGATTAGGTATCTAATCTTTCAATAGGAAAAAGTATAGATACAGGTTAGTGCCGTCAGTGCCGTGCTCTTATCGAAATTTATTTTATGTATTATGGAAAAATTGAAAATAGTTTATTTCATTTTCAGACTATTACAAAATATGCTATCCGGCCGAAGGTTTTGTGTTTTTGGGAATAATGATAATAGTAATTTCGAAACTTTGAATAATGGTCTTCCACAAGGTTCAGTTTTAGCATATCTCTTTAATTTATACACTGCGCAAAAAAATTAGCGCTCATTATAGAAAACTCAAATTTATTCTACAACTGAAGGTGTTCTCAATGATAATTATTTTATCAGAAATATGCATGCATATGTTATCCACTTTCAACGTTTTTCTTCAATACAGATTTTTATTCCCAGCAGGAATAAAAAAAGATGATATTATCAGATTTTGAATGTATTGGCTCCATTCTAAAATCAGTGGTTCTCGATCAATTCTAGTGATCAATAGTTTTTCTTTCATTTGATTTTCTACACTCGGTCGCTATGCAACGCGAAACACGCAATTTGACCTAAGCTGTAGTTTTTCGAGAAGAAGGGTGCACATACACAAGAATTGCAGAAAGGTTTGGAGTTTCCCATACAAGTGTGTCCAGAATGTTGCAGCGATTCAGGGAGACAGGCATGAATGTCCGAAGACCAGGTGAAGGTAGACCACGGGTAACAACTGCCATTCAAGAACGTTACTTGAGAGTTTCTTCGTTGAGACAACGGTTTGCAACCGCTCGCCTCCTTCAAAATCAGCTTGAGCAAACTCATGGGGTGCAAATTTGCACTCAGACAATAAGAAATCGCCTCAGAGAATATGATTTAAGGCCTCGTGTCGCGGCAAGAGGCCCAGCTCTTACCCCAGCCCATCGAAGGGCGCGTTTGGATTTTGCGAGAGAGCATATCTATTGGGAAGAGGCCGATTGGGAAAGAGTTCTCTTCACAGATGAGTCTAGATTCTGCCTCTACCATTGTGATCGACGTTCCCTTGTATACAGACGTCCACATGAACGATATGCTCAGTGCAATTTCCTGAATACTACTGGTTTCGGGGGATCGATTATGGTATGGGGTGGAATATCTTTGATTGCTCGCACAGACCTAGTGGTCGTTGATAATGGAGCTATGAATACTGATAATTATATAAGGAACATTCTTGAAGAGCATGTAGTGCCATTTGCCCCATACATTGTTGAAAATTTCATTTTTATGGACGATAATGCCAGACCCCATCGTGCGCGCATCGTTAAGGAGTACCTTGAAAAGGTTGAAGTCTCTCGAATGGAATGGCCAGCAAGAAGTACCAGATCTCAATCCGATTGAGCAGGTTTGGGACAACCTCAATAGAAGGCTGAGAAGTTCAGAAAATCATCCAGCTACTCTTAATGACTAAGGAATCCAACTGGGAGAAATCTGGGAAGGATGAGATCAGAACATTTTAAGATCACTTATTTTGAGTATGAACATTCGTCGCCAAGCTATAATTAACGTAAGGGGTGGAAATACCAAGTATTAAATCACTTATCAGCATTTCAGTATTTTGAAAATTGTTCATTTCTCTTCTTTCACATAAGAATCGGTGAAATCCTGAATTTTTCTTCCATTCAATGTGTCTTGTTTCGTTCAAAACCTTCCCGAGAAAACATAAAAAATAAGTTATAAAGTCAATGTAAAGTTAACTTTCATTAAAATTAAGATTTTCAGAATGTGCGTTAATTTTTTTGCGCAGTGTATTTGTATGATATTCCAACTACTGCTTTCGAAAAATTTATTTATGCTTATGATATTGCTCTGGCTTCCCATCATTCTAATTCTCAGACAATAGAAAGAACCCTTTCCCCAAATTTGGAAATCATGAAAAATTATTTTTATAAGTGGCGCTGATGCCCTATAATGATAAAACAAAGGTTTCATGTTTTCACTTAAATAATCATCAGAAAAATAGAAATTTGAGTCTCACTTTCGGTTCTTCTTCCTTAAAATACAATCTTAATCCCAGATATCTCGGAGTCAAACTTGATTCCTCTCCAAATTTCAATGCCAATTAGATGATCTGCGTTTGAAGCTTACAACTCGAAATAACACCCTTCAGAAACTGGCTGGTACTTCATGGAGTTCTGATGCAACAACACTCCGTATTGCAGCGTTTCTGATGCTGAATATTCTTGCCATGTTTGGTTGAACAGTGATCATGTAAAAAAATTGATGCCCAACTAAATTTTTCTATGAGAATTATCACTGCTACTATTAGATCTTTACCTACTCCTTGGTTACCAGTCCTCTTTCAAATATTGTACCTTCCCATATTCGCAGAGAGACAACAACTTTGAATTTTTGGAAAAAATTTAATTCCTTTTCCAAATTTATTTCCCAACTCTCCTATAATCCAGAAAATAGGGTCCCCAGATTGAAGTTGTGTAAACCGTTTTGGTTGAATTTTTTGATCAAAATGAATATAAACGACCAGGAAATTTGGCAATATCAATTACTGATCCTTCCATCGGAGTTCCTGGTTTTGACCTCGGGAGGAGAATATGGTCTGTTCTAAATTGTATTAGAAACAGGCAATGGACGATGCAACAGCATGCTCTTCTGATAGAATTCGGTTGAGAGCTCTAGTTGTGAGTGTGGGGAAGTTGAGGAGACAATAGAACATCTTATAAATAGTTGTCCAATTTATAAATTCCAAGGTGGTTTCGAGGCTATACATAAAGTAACGAATGCATTTCTTTTTTTTTGTTTTTTGTTTTCGAAATTGATAGAGTATGCAATTTTGAAAATATTCGTACTCAAATCGTTACATTCGTCAAAATACTTTCCGAAATATCGAGAAAAAACTGAAGAAAAAAGGGAGATAAGAGTATTCTGTATTATGTTTGTTATTCCTAACTTAGATAACGTAAGCACAAACCGTTTTCACATTTTTGAAGGCAAAGACTGTGGAAATATTGTACATTTTCAGAATTTTGAATAACCCGTCACAGGGTGTTCCAGATGTTGGTTCAAAAATTGGGATCAAGATTGGCTCATAACTTTCGTTTTTCAAATAAGAACCCTAAATTTTTATGATTATATGATGATAATGTTCTAACATGTTGATGCTCCTAAAATTAATAATTCTTGAGTAATTTAGGATTTTCTGATTATATGTCGTACGTAGCGTCAAATTCATGAAATATGTTCCATATCAACAATGATGAACGAATTCAGAAAAGAGGTGTGTCACTAGTGAGTTATTTGAATAATTTCTTCTATGGCCAAGGTCATTGTTGATATGAAACAGATTCTATGAATTTGACGGTTTGTACTACATGAAATCCTGAATAACTCAAGAATTATTAATTTTAAGAGCATTAACATGTTGGAACATTATCATCATTTTTCTCCGCACAATCCAACGCAATCATCATAAAAAAATAAGGTTCTCATTTGAAAAACGAAAGTTATGGGCCCAATTTTTGAACCAACATTTGGAACACCCTGTGACGGGTTTTTCAAAATTCTGAAAATGTTGTTTCTGGATATTTTAGAAAGTATTTTGACGAATGCAACAATTTGAGCACGAATGTATTCAGAATTGCATACTCTTTCAAATTCGAAAACGAAAAAAGAGAAAATGAAAATTATGAAATTTTTTTTCCACTCCCTGTATACCTGAAAGTAGTCAGGCTCCAAGAATAATTTAGATCGGTAGATAATGTCAAACAATAACATAATCCCCATTTTCAGATTTCAATTAGGCCCAGTTCTCCAGAAACGCCTAATATACCGTCGAACTTGGTACACCCTGTATATTTTTAGCAAATTTTGTTTTCACGGTCTAGGTCAGGGTTTTTTCAAATTTATGAGAGAAAAACAGTTCTTCCAATCAATATTTAGGTATTTATGGAAATAATTTCAATGAAAACTCAATTAAAAATTAAATAAAATAAAAATAGCACTCATTAATAATCTGTTTTCTTGTAGGATGAAGGACAAGAAAAGCCGAACAAAGTGGTTATAATAGATTGGCAGATCTCCTATCTCGGCTCGCCGCTATTCGACGTCACCAATTTCATATTCAACTGTTGCTCCAAAAAAGAACTCTTGCATATGGACGAATTAATGAAAGTATATTACGACGCTCTCGCGAAAAAAGTCACAGAGCTTGGAGGAGATCCACAGAAGCTTCTCCCGTGGGAAATTTGTCAGGAATCCTTCTTGAGATACGCCCCTGTATCTATTTCTATGATGATCCTTCTCGTGAGGATGAGATACAAGGTGGATACAGGATCCCAATTCGACATTGCTGATTGCGTTAAAGATGAAACCTTCAGTACATTGCACGGATATGGTGTAAGCGATCCTGAAAAACATTTCCAAGAGCTCGATGAGATACTGGGATATGTAATAGAGCGAAAGTGGATATGATCCGAAAGAACTAATGCATTTCCTGAACAGAAATAAAAACATATAAAAAAATCGTTGTCTATTTTCTTTCCTCAAACCGCGGCCTACGATATGTTGCTTTAAAATGCGACGTTGCTGGAACCCACACATGGGGTTGTACCAGGCTCAGAGTGTTACGACTTTGCACTTGCAGTTCTGTTTTGAAGCGTAACATGTAACATGTGATAGTTCGCATCAGAAATTCGACCGGGAAACGTGTCAACAGGTTTGTGTTTTTTTCGTGTTCGTGTGATCGGTTTTTCAATCAATAAATAAAATGAAAATGTGTGTTGCAGTTGTGAGAACAGTGTATATATGTCTTAGTTTTTGTTCCTGAAAAATATTCTGTTTTCTTGTGTTATAACATGTTTGGTTTATCTATGGGAGATGATTGCCTTTCATTGGGGTCCCGTAGAGGTCTTCAAACATCTGAAGTGCCGGAAAATCATCACCTGGAAGGTCGTATCTGGTTTGAAAAAACCCTCACGACCATAGAGCAACAATTTGTGGATTTTGAATTTGAATATCGAAGGAATTTCGAAAGACAAGTGTGATTACGTCTCCAAATTAGCTGATGAACATGGTATCAAAGAGATTCTTCTGCAAGAAACCCACACGGCAACAGAATCGTCGTGAAAGAGGACAGTTGAAAGGTTATGTATTAATTGATTTTTTACAAGTTTAGCTTGTTATGTTGAAAAATTATCAGTTACGTAACTTTCAACAGATTCGGAAAGGGGAAATTGATGGAGTTTTTTTTTCATTTCTTTCAAATTTTGTGACATTTCTGTCACAAATATTTATAAATCTCCGAACATTATTTGGTCAAGAAATCTTAATGTTGATGTTTTTTAAAGTAGCAAATGCATTTCCAAAATGCCTTCGATTTATTCTGAATAATCGGTTTCTTTTCTGCTTTTGCCTTTTTTCATTTCAGATTAAGAATTACGAGTCGTTTTGGGAAGAATCTGTGTATCCGAGACCATCGACGGATATCATGAAGATGATCACACTGATGTCTTTCAAGATTTTCCTGATATTTTATGTTATTTTGTTTACGGGGAGGCAGGTTTTTTCGGCTGAGGTTTTTTCCCCTGGCTGTATAGTATCGTATGATTCTATAGTATCATACAAAGAATGTTATGATACCCCGTTCTTTTTTTTACCTCAGCTTAGGTACTTTTTGTTTCAACATTTATTGTATTATTTTAGCTCTCTTTTTCATAAGAATATATATATATATATATATATCGGGTTTGTGATTGAATTTTTCGACTTTTAGTAATCATATCTGGAAGGATTATTGACAGGAAGGTTTCTCATTTTAATATTTATTGAAATTTCATTTGGAAATCATCGATTTGAGTACTATGCCTCGTGCCCGGTTGCAAAAGAAACTATATAAATTTACTAATCAGAAAGTTTTGGTATTTAGATTTCCGAAAGATCCCGCGAGGAGGAGAAAATGGATCAATGCATTTCATAGAGAAAGTAGTTTTGAAGTCAACGATTACAGTTTAGTTTGTATGAAACATTTTGTAGATTCCCATATTTTGAGAAATAACTCTTATCCAACCTCCGAAGGTTCAGTTATTAATATACCCCGAAAAATTCCTAAATTAACTAATGATGCATTTCCTTCAATTTTCCCAAATTGACAGAGTTACAAGGCGTTTTCAGTTAGTCCGAAAAGAACTGATCCTGAGGAACGGGGACAAAACATTTGGACAAACAAGATCAGATCGATTTTCTGACTTTTGTTGTCATTTCAAAGACAAGGCAATTTTCAACTTCTTTTCCAACGTTAAAGAAAATTATTATTGAGTAATTTGAGAATCGAAGTCGTATTTAAAGACCCATTTCTAATTTCAAATGGTTATTAGGTGACAGGTATATTTGTGACTTTTTTTCCTCTTTTGATGTTCATTCACCTAAGTTATTCGCTACGACAGAAAGTAAAATAATTTTCATTCTGATTATAATCTAGTGGACCTCAATACAGCAGCTATCTTCTGGTGGTGAGTTCTGGATTATTTGCGATAAAATATTAAGAAATTATCCGCAGATAAACGAAATGCTGTTTTGTTATACTCCCAACAGTTCTTCATTCAATTGTGAATAAATAAATTCGAAATTTTATCGAAAACAGTGCGAATTTCACAAGGAAACCGTATACTTTCTATATCTACGCGTGCCACTAGACACGTTGCTGGTAACAACGGCAACGTCTAACCTACCGGCCTGTTAGATTTAGTAGGCTGTGCTCAAACATATCCACTCTTTATACCGCGGCCTACGATATTTAACAGGCCAGAATGTTGCTTTAAAATGCGACGTTGCCGGAATGAGTGTTCATATCTGGAAGAATTATCAACAGTAAGGTTTTTCATTTTAATATCTATTAAAATTTCATTTGAAAATCTCCGCTTTGAGTACTATACCTCGTACTTATGCAGTGGCCGGTTGCAAAAGCAACTATAAATCTACTAATGAGAAGAGAAGGTGTCGGTATTTAGATTTCCGAAAGATTCCGCGAGGAGAAGAAAATGACTTAACCCAATCCATAGAGAAAGTTTCGGAGAATGTAGTTTTAAAATCAACAAAACAGTGTAGTTTGTATCAAACATTTTGTAGATTCCCATATTTTTAATAATAACTCTTATCTGACCGCCTAAGGTTAAGTTATAATACCGCGAAAAATTCCTAACTCCAAAAAAACTTATCCTGAGGAACGGAGACAAAAATTAGTTGTCCATTATGACAATTTTCACATCGATTGGGACAAACAAGTTCAGATCGATTCATTTTCACACTTTTGTTGTTATTTCAAAGACAAGGCAATTTCCCACTTCTTTTCCAACGTTAAAGAAAATTACTCTGTTCAACTCTACAATATAAACGTTAGTTATGACATATTTCCAGCGTACTTGAGATGTTTATGTTCATCCCGACGAATGTTTACTATCTCAGCAGCCTTCTGAAATTATCTGGAGCAAATTTTCCAAAATTTTAAGAAATATCTTCCCTAATAATTATTCTTTAATAGTTAGTGAATAGCATGAACTGCTAGGAAATTACATACTTTTTGACGTTAGTTATCAGAATAGTTTTTATTTATTTAGAGTTTATTTGAATTTCTGTTTTATAGGATTTATTTTAAGTTGAAAGCAGCAGCAGCAGTCAGAATGTAATCGTTTTCGCTGGCGAAATAATACTTTTTTTTTCATGTTTTGATGTTCATTCACTTATTTTATTCGCTTCAGAAAGTGGAATATTTTCCATTCTGATTGTATTTTTGTGGAACTCATTACAACAGCTACCTCCTCGTGGTGAGTTCTGAATTATTTTGCGATGAAAATATTAAGAAATTACTCGCAGATAAACGAAATGTCTAACCTTTAGTATTTAGTAGGGCGTGATTATACTCATCATCTGTTGAATGGATGATAAAGAGATTCGCATTTTTTTAAATAAGTTAATCAATTTTTTCTATATCCCTGATATAAATTTTTATGGTTAATAACTCGAAACCTGCACATTACACGAAGATTTTATACTTTTATTTTTCGAAATGGCCACATATTCATTGTATATCGTTCAACTTGCTTTTAAAAGCAAGTATTTCTGGAATAATCATGAAATTTAATGGTATGTTGTGGTCATATATAATGAGAAAAATAAAACATTTCAGTCTAATTTTGTTGTAGAAGATTCACCACATGAATGAAAACTCATATTCCGAGAATCATTTCATTCGATAAAATCATTTACGAGATATATTCCAACATTACATTTTTTATAGATTTTCAATATTGTGCATCTTCTCAAAACCGGGCTGAATCTGAAAATATGGTGAAGTCAAAAATGTTTCTTTGGACGTCAGGAATATCTCGTTAAAATATATGTACATGTCAAAGACTCACCCTGTAGTTCACGTTAAAATTACCTAGTAATTGGACACCTGTAGTTCCTTTAAGTTTAAGTCATTAATTAATAAAAACAGATATCTGCCTGATACGCTACTGCCTCACTCAAGGTTAAAACCTGGAATCCATATCATTGATTGAGTTGAGTGTTTGTATATATGTTGCAATATTAGTTAAACGTGAAAATGTGTACGCCCAAAGAACAGAAGAATGTCATTAAATGGATTCACGACATTTTCAAAAAAGACGGTTTTAGTGATCTCGAGGTCCAGTTTCCTAATTACGACACCACAGGAGGATACTCGGCTACTATGATTCCCGTGAGCTTGAAAGCACGAAAGAACAACGAGAAAGAATCCTTCGAAATACTAGTCAAGAAAAGCAAAGATAACGACATTGTTCTCGACAAATTAGATTTGAAATATGTGTACACTACCGAGATCAATCTCTATACCAAAGTGTTGCCATATTTTTCAAAATTCGCGGAGGTGAGAAATGTTCTTCCATTCAACTGTATTCCTCATTGCTTCGGCGCCATAAGCGAAGAAAATACCTACGTCTTGTTCCTGGAGAACCTCAAATCGAGAGGTTTCAGAATTAACCAATTAGATAGATTGATGGATTTCAACCAGGCAAAGTTGATACTCGAGGCATACGGCTGTTGGCATGCTTTCAGTTTGGCCTGTAAGGACCAAGAACCTGAAAAGTTCTCACATTTCTCACAGTTAATGTCCCCTTTGAAAGCTGCGTCCATTTGCGAACTGTTCGTCTGCACCATGTTGAAAGAAATCGAAGCTGCCATCTCTCTATTCAGGGAGAAGAATTGTTTGAAGTTAGTGGAAAGATTGGGAGTGTACAAAGAGAAATATCCGCGAATGTTTAGAGATGGATTTTTCAACAGAGGGGAGGATTACTTGGTCTTGAGACATGCAGACTGTTGGAACAACAATTATTTGTTCCATTATGTAAGTGGTGACAATGTTGTTTTTAGTCCTTGTCATTGTCTGGACATTTATTTCAAGCAACGGATATAGAAATTGCAAAATCTAAACGAATAAGCTTCAAAGTTTTGGGAACTGGCTCAATATACAGGGTATTTCACGAGTGGTTGGTCATAGCCTAATGGTGAATGCAGGACATTTAGGCCTTTCAGAAAAATTGGTTGTTTTGTATCCTAAGACCATTAGTTTCGGAGATACGGGGTGTTTCATGAACATTGGCCTAAATTCGAGATCGCTATAACTCTAGAATGCAACGTCCGATTTCAATCAAATTTCATGGGTTTGTTCACACCAGGAAGCTCTTTCAAAAAGTTCATGAATTATCCATAATTTCAGAGCAGTACTTAGAATATCTCGATTTTTATTTCAAACCCCAAAACCTATATTTTTACATTCCTCACAGAAATTTCGTTATTGCCATGAGACACTACTTAAAGTTATAAATATTCTTATGAATTAGAGAGATGAAATAATACAATAAATAATGTTGAAACTGAGGTAAAAAAAAGAACGGGTACCATAACATTCTTCGTATGATACTATTGTTTTATACAATACTATCATCACTAGTATCATACAATACTATAGAGCCAGGGGAAAAAAACCTCAGCCGGAAAAACCTGTCTCCCCTTAAAAAAAATAAAATAAAATTGTTGTATCTGAATATTTTATATTGAAGGACATCACGATTATCGGAACGGCTCTTCGGAGGAAGGATTTCCAAACACAAACCCCAACCTGAAAATAAAAAAAGACAGAACAGCAAGAGAATGCAATTTATACTTCATCAAATTGATCTAAAATTTTTAACCCATTGAAAAAATGAATTTGATGCATTGTGTATGGCTCTAATGCCATCTTGAAATTTATAAATCGAACAATTATCAATTATGTGTTCAACTGTTTCCTCTGATTCACCATATTCACAATTAGGACTGCCAACTGAATTCCACTTGAAAAGCATGTTATTGGTACGACCATGACCTGTTCTTATTCGATTAAGAAGGGACCATATTCTCCTGGGAAGGTTTCAACCAGGAACTTTATTCGATGGATCAGATATAAGATCTTTATTAGATAAAGAACATGCATCCCATTCGGATTTCCAGATTTCCTTGTAGCTGAAGTTAGAATTCAGAAAGTTATTCGACCAAATATAGGTTTAACGGGATTTCAGTCTTGGAATTCTATTTTCTGGAACGTAGGAAAGTAAGTTATTCTAAAGAATTCAATTTTCATTTATAGCATGGCACACTTGTCACAAGAGAATAGGAACCGGTCGAATTAATGCTTTATGGGAGTTTTTCAAAATGAAGACCTGTTGTTATCCCTTTGGTGATAATATTTATTGTCTTTTGTCGAGATTTTGAACTATTTTGAATTTTGTTCAAGTTTTTCCAATTGGAAACCTCAGTTCGCACTGAGCAAGTGTGCTTGAAAAAGTGATTAAAGCAAGCATTATCAAGCTAAGAATTTAGTTTCTCATGGCAATAACGAAATTTCTGGGAAGAATGTAAAAAATATATATTTCGGGGCTTGAAGAAAAATCAAGATATTCTGAGTACTGCCCTGAAATTATGGATAATTCAACTGTTTGAGAGAAATCGGACGTTGCATTCCAGAGTTATAGCTATCGCAAATTAGGCCAATTATCATGAAACACCCCGTATATCCGAAACAAAGGATCTTAGGATACAAAACAACCATTTTTTCCTGCTTTCACCATTATTAGACTATGGCCAACGACTCGTGAAACACCCTGTATATGAAGAGAAGATGTCTGCAAAGTTTATTGCATCTGATTTAGGGCCACTGCTAAAATCTCAAAGAGAGAAAGGGTACGTGAGCATTCGAACTGGAGAGATATAACTTATTTTTTGACGCCGCAAGATGTCACCATTTGTATCACCTTTTACTCAAAACGACATTAATGGACAATGGCAAAGATTATAATGTTATACTCTACAATCTTTGGGCAATGGCAGGCTCAGATGTAGAATTTTTTTATAAAGATTTCATCTCTGAAAGATGCTTGATACTGATGATGCAAAATAAGGCTGAAACTTCGGTCAAAATCTGATAAGAAATTTCATCACTGAATAAAAAACCTAAAATCTAGCTTATTTGAAATTTTCACATAAATTTCAAGGTTATTTGAAAAAAATGTATATATCCTTGTTGTTTCAAAAATTATCGATCCAGGGGCCCATTCCACCAAACTTTGCAACTTTCAATTCTGATTCTGAATGCTCTTCGTGCAACTTAATTCATTTGAAAAGTAAAAAGAACGATGTGAAAACTAGCTTGCGGACTACTATACAACTTTAACACTGCAATATTCAATTATGCGAATGCTTTTCGTACAATGTAATTCATTTGAAAAGTGCAAAGTGAGAAGTTGCAAAGTAGTTGGTCTCTACATGTACAACCATTTATTGCCAGATTGTGCAAGCATCGTTTTCACTATTTTATTCACAGTGAATTTCGTATTCGAAACTTTCAATTTCCAAATCATGCATTGGATTACTCAGAACAACTCTTTAGGATTCACATCATTCATTAGCTATCATTTATGTTTTTCTTACAATACGTCTCGATAAATTATAAAATTGAAAAAAATAATATATGTAGGCAAATGATTACATACATATGTGAATATATTAAATGTTTATATGAGAATTCTTATTTTTATTTTGTACTGAGTTTATATTGGCTCTGCCTCAACTCTTATTTTCATTAATAATAATGATAATCATAATAATAATATTGAACCTGAACTATATTAATCAAATACATTATTCATCTTATTCAGAAAATCATTCCTATTATCAAGCAATCAACACTTTATGGAATTAATAAAATTTCAAAACTTGCATTTTTCAGTCAAAGTGGTAAACCGCTAGAATTGTGAAATTTTCAGGCTGAAATGATGTTAAAAACCAAGCTCCTCTACAAATAAGAACAAAATGGTATTATATATAGATTTTCTTTTGATTATGAGCAAGACAATAATATTACAGTTATAGTGGGCAAGTATGAAACTTCCTCTAAATACATGATAAATTTCTCAATCTGGCAACGTAGATGCGTATTTGATGATATCTCAAGGTCACTTGTCGATTCTGCAGGTTTACCAACTTCTCAGTGAAATGAATTTTAGATTCAAGATAACAATCAATTAAAATTTATAAGCTACCTTCGAGAAATATATAGTTGAGGAATCTTCAGCATGAATGATAAAATAAAAATTGCTTTATTTTCAGAATCATGAAGAGGAGAGTCCAGATAAAACGATACTTATAGACTGGCAGCTTAGTTCAATTGGATCTCCCTTGGCCGATGTCACTCAGTTCTTATTCTATTCTTGTCATAAGGAAACTTTAGAAAAAATAGATGATCTATTGAACGATTACTATCGCTCCCTATCAGAAAAACTGTTTGAGTTAGGAAGTAACCCTGATAAGTGTTTTCCATGGAAAGCTTGTCAAGAATCTTTCAGAAAATATGTTCCCCTGGCAGTAGGAGGGGTACCCCTCAATATAAGATTCAGGCACAAAACTGATATAGATGAAAAAAATGTTGAACAACATGTGGATGATGGAAGTTTCAATGTCTTATGTGGAAATGAAATAAGAGATCCGAAGGAATATTTTGAAACTATGAAGCAAATTCTAGAATTCTGTATCCAAAGAAATTACATATAATAAATAAAATCACTGAATGGTATTAATAAATTCCACTTACCTCTACCCCATAAAAAAATGAACTTACAAAAGTCGGTTTCAAGCATTAAAACACAAATAAAACGTTGATTTAAAATTTAAATGTATATATTTTGAAATCTGTTATATGCTGTACAAATTATACATCATCTTCAAAAATTTTCCTCTTTTCAATCAAATGTCTGATCGATAAAATACAGTAAAAGATATTTTTATCGACCTGAGATTTGAACATGCTCATCATCATTTCCAATAAATAATATATCAGTGCACTCAATTAAAAACAGAGTACAGATAAAGCTAAAATTTATCAACAGTATCATACAAATTAATCGAATATCACTAAATAAAAACATTTTTCGAAGTACTTCGGGAATGAATATTGCACTTGAAGTACCTCAACGATTTCTGAAACTAAAATGACAATAATATTTAAATTATATGCAATAGTGATAAGAAGTGAAACAATATTTAAAAGATAAATGCATAGAATTAAGTAACAATCTCATCATCTCAGACTTTAAGGGGATTATAGTTCTGGTAGGTATTTCAAATATGGAACAAAAACATATTGAGCAAAGTGTGAATAATGAAAAATCAAGTTTTAGGAAAAAAAATTTAAATACTTCTCTAAAAAATTATTAGAAGTAAACTCCTATATAAAAACCATAAAAGAAAGATATTTATTTATTTGTACTATCAAATTATCAGAATCTGAATTTTGAATGTCATGAGGCGAAATTTACATTTTATGGATATTCTATATTTACATCTGAAATTGCTTAGAAATGCCCTGAATTTACAATTGATACATCTCAATATAAACATATAATTCCGACTTGCTGAAATCCTAAACCAAGAGGAAAATATACTACTTATAAAAAATATTTCAATGTATTTCAATCAAGAAAATTGTAAAAGATTTTTCTATTTCTATCCAACTTACACAGAGTTTCTTCTCTGAAGTTGATAAATTTAATAAGGACACATCTTTCCTCTTAAAACCTTCATCATAAGAGTAGTATAAAATCAAATACTTTACATACAACAGCCTAAAAACCTAAAAAAAGCTAAGAGTATAATCATAATGAAAACGTATATTTACATAAGCATTCACGTAATCAAGTGTATAGATAAGATCCCTGAAGATATTTTTAATAAACTTCATATCTTCGATTGAGTAATATAAGAGATGTAAAATTTTCTTAAGGTATGGTTCTCATAATAGAATGGACAGAATAATGTGTTCTTCGAAGAACTTAAAAGTAAAAAAAAAATTCAATCGACTCCTGCAAATCCTTGAGATCCCTCTATTGCTTTCACTAATTTGTCTTTCAAAGTTGCATAGCTTTCATATGGAGGCAAGTCCAAACGGTTGAAACTGAAAAAAATTTAAATAAACCAGTCAAAGGCAAAACTTCTCTATGTAAGATATCCAACTGCTTCCTTAACTTAAGATTCGCAAAAATAATTAAAAAACTAAAATAAAGAAATCTACCCTGGTATAAAACTGTTTTTATAGAGCAAAAGCAAAACTCCTAAGGATCTATGAACTCTGTTTGGATAAGCTGATATATCAAAAATGAATAACTTGATGAGATATACAGGGTTATTCACGACTATGGCTCTATAGAATATTTTTAGGAAAGACACAAGATTCAGGATTGAAATTCTGAAGGTGAGCTTCAAATAAGAAGACGACTTCTCATATATTTTTTGAAGGTTCTAAGTTTTTTCGGAAGGGACATCAACTTTCGTTTTTCAAATGGGAAGTGCCATTTTTTTTTGCATAAATAGATTCTCCATTGATTCCAAAAGTTTGAATTTTCCCGAGAAAATTCTCTTTTAATGAGAAAATACGAAAAGAAAATCTCAAAATTGAACTCTGTTTAAATACAGACAACTTCGAGGTTTTTTCATTAAAAATTCTCATTTTTGAGAATCTCCGGGAAGAAAGGCTGATACTTCTTTTCCGATAGCGTGATTTTCAAAATATGAAACAGTAGGTCACAAATTCTTTGTCAAAGTCAGAAGTGACGAAACATCAAAAAATCGTTTTTTTCAAATTGGAACCCCATTTTTTCGAAGCATTTTAGAAATCTTCGTCAAAAAAAATAGGAGCATACGTCCAAGACTTTTATCCCAAAATGAATATTTTTTGAAATATACAGGAAAAACAATTTTGTCTTTTATTTTCAATCTCATTCCGAATGTGTTTTTTAACTGGAAAATAAGTAGTCAAGTGAAATTTTAGAGAATCTCTGTTATCGAGAAAATATTTTCTATAGTTCAGACAAATTAAGTTCTTCAATTATCATCTGTAATGCGAGAGCAACAATTGGTTTAAAGTTTTCAATGTGAGTATTAGTGAAGTCAACTTAAAAAATTCTCAGGAATGCAGAAAAAAATAATTTGTAATAATTTTTAATGCTTTTGATAGAATAATTAACCGAACATGTAACAATTTCATTACTAAAAATTCAAATTTCCCTACCATGACAAAAAAGAAATTCTCCAGAAGTAAAAATTTTTGAAAATTATCCTGAGCTTTAAAAAGTGAAGAAAAACTTAACTCGTCTGAACTCTCGCATTACAGATGATAATTTAAGAACTTAACTCGTCTGCTTCGAAAAAATGGGGTTCCATATTTAAAAAAACGATTTTTTTATGTTTCATCACTTCTAACTTTGACAAAGAATTTGTGACCTCCTGTATCATATGCTGAAAATCACGCTATCGGAAAAAAAGCATCAGCGTTTCTTCTCAGAGATTTTCAAAAATGAGAATTTTTAATGAAAAAACTTTGAAGTTGTCTGTATTTCAACAGAGTTCAATTTTGAGATTTTCTTCTCGTATTTCTTCATTTAAAGAGAATTTTCTCGGGAAAATTCAAACTTTTGGAATCAAAAAGACTCAGAATTCAATGGAGAATCTATTTATGCAATAAAAAATGGGACTTCCCATTTGAAAAACAAAAGTTGATGACATTTCCGGAAAAACCGTAAGTCCTAGAACCTTCAAAACCTTTAGAATTTCAATCCTGAAGCTTGTGTCTTTCTTAAAAATATTCTATAAAGCAATATTTGTGAATAACCCTGTATTAAAAGGCTCAACCTAAATCATTTCAAAGCGTTAGATAGAGAAACTTGTTAGTCAAGATTTTCCAAAGATCTCTCAATATTACTCACCAAGTATGTGCTCTAGGAAAATTGTCCGTTGTTCCCCACCTTTCTATCGTGAACAACTGAGGTCCGTTGCTACCGTAAAGCTCCTTGAATCCATTCATTGGCACTCTCGATGTACCTGTCACAAACTGTAATAGCCTCGACCTCATTTCGTTGCTGAATGATAACACAGCCTACAAAAATAATTGATTATCGTTTTACAATTACAATGCAACTCTACATCACTGATGCAGAGAAAAACAGATATTTTAAAAAAATTTATCAAAATGAATTCGAAAAAATTTCAACAAAAAAACCGACCAAAAAAATCAAAACATGAAAAAAACAATGATTAAAATATTTTCAAGAGTAAAATGAAGTGAAAAATAGTAAATTACTTTAAAACAATAATATAATGTACAATTATTATCTTTTTGAAGTTAGCATGAGCAAGGGTAGGTTTGTAAGTACATAAATACACTACGCACATTATGGAAATCTCAAATTTATTCTACAACTGAAGGTGTTCTCAAAGATAATTATTTTCATCAGAATTATGCATGCATATGTTATCCACTTTCAACGTTTTTCTTCAATACAGATGTTTTTTCCCAGCAGGAATAAAAAAAGATGATATTATCAGATTTTAAATGTATTGGCTCCATTCTAAAATCAGTTGTTCTCGATCAATTCTAGTGATCAATAGTTTTTCTTTTGTTTGATTTTCTACACTCGATAGCTATGCAACGCGAAACACGCAATTTGACCCAAGAGGAATGTGCCCAAGCAGTAGTTTTGCGAGAAGAAGGGTGGACAAACACAAGAATTGCAGAAAGGTTTGGAGTTTCTCATACAAGTGTGTCCAGAATGTTGCAGCGATTCAGGGAGACAGGTATGAATGTCCGAAGACCAGGACAGGGTAGACCACGGGTAACAACTGCCATTCAAGAACGTTACTTGAGAGTTTCTTCGTTGAGACAACGGTTTACAACCGCTCGCCTCCTTCGAAATCAGCTTGAGCAAACTCATGGGGTGCAAATTAGCACTCAGACAATAAGAAATCGCCTCAGAGAATATGATTTGAGGCCTCGTGTCGCGGCAAGAGGCCCAGCTCTTACCCCAGCCCTTCGAAGGGCGCGTTTGGATTTTGCGAGAGAGCATATCTATTGGGAAGAGGCCGATTGGGAAAGAGTTCTCTTCACAGATGAGTCTAGATTCTGCCATTGTGATCGACGTTCTTTTGTATACAGACGTCCACATGAAAGATATGCTCAGTGCAATTTCATGAATACTACTGGTTTCGGGGGAAGATCGATTATGGATGGGGTGGAATATCTTTGCTCGCACAGACCTAGTGGTCGTTGATAATGGAGCTTTGAATGCTGATAAGTATACAAGAAACATTCTTGAAGAGCATGAAGTGCCATTTGCCCCATACATTGGTGAAAATTTCATTTTTATGGACGATAATGCCAGACCCCATTGTGCGGAGTACCTTGAAGAGGTTGAAGTCTCTCGAATGGAATGGCCAACAAGAAGTCCAGATCTCAATCCGATTGAGCAGGTTTGGGACAACCTCAATAGAAGGCTGTGAAGTTCAGAAAATCATCCAGCTACTCTTAATGATTTAGGAATCCAACTCGGAGAAATCTGAGAAGGATTAGATCAGAACACTTTAAGATCACTCATTTTGAGTATGAACTGTCGTTGCCGAGCTGTAAATAACTCAAAGGGTGGAAATACCAAGTATTAAATCACTTATCAGCATTTCAGTATTTTGAAAATTGTTCATTTCTCTTCTTTCACATAAGATTCGGTGAAATCCTGAATTTTTCTTCCATTTAATGTGTCTTGTTTCATTCAAAACCTTCCCGAGAGAACATAAAAAATAAGTTATAAAGTCAATGTAGAGTTAACTTTCATTAAAATTGAGATTTTCCGAATGTGCGTAAATTCTTTTGCGCAGTGTAGTTGGCTGATACTGACTCAAAAAAAAAAGCAATAATTGTGAGTACATTATATTACCGTAATAATTCGATTGACTCTAAATTAGTCTAATATTTTCATTTCATTTTACTCAGGAGAACCCTTAAAAATATTTTGGTCATTATTTGTTATGCACAGGTATGTGTTGATTTAGATTTTAAGTTGGTAGGTTTTCCTACCTAGTTCTTTGTGTGGTACAAAAACACTTATTTTTTTTCGTTTTAAGTGCATCTTTATTTGTTTTAGATTTTCGTTTTTTGAAGTCCTTTTTTTATGTTAGAATCGGTTAAAAAGGTTCTCAAACTTTTAGTGCCATATAGGAAAGAATTGCATTTGAATGTTAGCAGTGAAAATGTTTTAAATTTTTTTGAAACATACCCTCCAAAACCATAATATCACAACATGGTGGGCATGATAATCTCCTTTATAGACAGTGTTGTATTTCCAGTCCTTTACATCGATATGCTGAATCCCGCACATCAATAACTCCAACTCATTTTCATCAAAAATTTTCATGATGTTCAGAGGAACTAACTCACTGAAACCTTCTAGAAATGAGTTCATTTGTTCTTGTACCCTACCGACAAATCTCCATTGAATGATACATCTGCAAAAAATAAAGATGAAAAGAATAAAAAAATTTTAAAATTGTTGAAAAGAGAATTCAATAGTTAAAGAGAATATCGAAGATATTTCTTGATCAAAATAAGGGGATTCATTCAAAATTAAATGCAAATATAAGTAAAGTTACTAGCACTCACTTGATGTACTCGTCTTTATTGGAATTATCTAGAGGAACGTTAGCACCACCTGGAATAAGCTCATGGAGAGAAGTTTGCCCAAAGGATTCCTCATCCACCGAAAATGTCAAATCTAAATCGGACGGATCATTTTCTTTTATCCACAGCAGCGATTTGTAATACTCCGAGTCAACCGACTCCATATCTTTCAAGTCAATAGCTTTAGCTAACATCATCTTGTAGAAGGGTCGAATGAAAAAAGCTAGAAATAGATAAAATCGATGGTTATTGTTGATAGCAAGATCATTTTTGTACAAAAATAATTTTATGTAATATTTAAGTCCGAAGAATATATATTCATTGTACCATGAAAATAAATTCAAACTTTATGAATGACTAGATTGAACCTTGGGGTTTCATTGTAAGATTTTATTTCTTACCCATATTCGTATTTTTTAACCTGTCATATCCCGCGAATTATACTATTAACTAAGGTGTGAAAAGGTTTTTATATCAATTCATTTCATGCTAGTCAAAGGCCCTCTTCTCTATTTTAAATGAACTAAAAATGTAGAAATTGATTGAAGTGGGTGAGACATGGCATCTTGAATTTTTTTATAGAACTTCTCAAGCTCTACGAAATTGTTAGAATAAAACAAGATGAGATGAGCAGTTCAACATTAAAATTTTCATTGTTTTTTTTAAGAATAAAATTGAAACAAAAAATACAATAAATCTTTTGTTTTTCTCATGTGAAAACTAATGATGAGCATCATTTTATTACCGAATGAATTGAAATTTGGCAATTCCTTTTCATGATTTAAAAAAACATCAGTATGAACCGCATACAATGTTTCTTGGAATAATAAAGTTGATTGATTAAATTTGTTAATTTTAAGATATTTTTAAAATTTTTGGCTTACCATCCAGTAACTTTCCATGATATACAGCCATTCCAGCAACTCTACCAATAAATTTGAAATAACTTAGATGTTCTTCATTGCACAAACCAGAAAACGGATTGATTTGAAGGGTATAATTATCCCTGCAAAGAAAAATGATCAATATAAATTAAAAATGATACATCTACAATTTCCAAGACAACGCCATATTCGCAATAAAAACATTTTTATTTGTTTTATACTCACATCGCAGAATATTCAAATAATCCATAATAAGGATTGAACATTTCCTTTGAGATTAAATAGAACCATTCTCTAGCTAGACCGCCATAATCCAGACCGACCTCCCCTTCAAATTCAATCCATAATTTCGTTTTCAACAGATCCACTTTGGGCAGACTGGTCATAATAGCTCGATACGAGTCTTCTAATATACACCTTCGCCTCACCTTAATTTCATACTTGTTAGGCACATTTGTCTGAAAAAAACAGGAACAATAAATATTTTAAATCTAATTATTCAAGAAGATTTCTGTTTTATAGGGTTATTCACGAATATGGCTGTATGGAATATTTTTAGGAAAGACACAAGATTCAGGATTGAAATTCTAAAGGTGAGCTTCAAGTAAGAAAATGACTTCTCGTTAATTTTTTGAAGTTTCTAGGACTTCCGGTTTTTGTGACATCAACTTTCGTATTTCACATGGGAAGACCAATTTTTTATTGCATAAATAGATTCTCCATTGAATTCTGAGTCTTTTTGATTCCAAAAGTTTGAATTTTCCCGAGAAAATTCTCTTCAAATGAGGAAATACGAAAAAGAATTTCAAAATTGAACTCTGTTAAAATACAGACAACTTCAAGGTTATTCAATGAAAAATTCTCATTTTTGAGAATCTCCCAGAAGAAAGGCTGATGCTTTTTCTCCGATAGCGTGATTTTCAGAATGAGATACAGGAGGTCACAAATTCTTTGTAAAAGTTAGAAGTGACAAAACATCAAAAAATCGTTTTTTTTTTAAATGGAACCCCATTTTTTCGAAGCATTTTCGAAATCTTCGTCGTAAAATAATAGGAGCATACGTCCAAGACTTTTATCATAAAATGAATATTTTTCGACATATTCAGGAAAAACGATTTTGTCTTCAATGGCAAGTGAAATTTTTGGAAATCTCAGTTATCTAGAAAATGTTTCATTGTCCTCTTAAATCTTTAAAAGGACACCTTTACAAAATATTATTATTTGTAAATTGTCACCAACTATAAGAAAATATTTTCTCGATAACAGAGATTTCCAAAAATTTCACTTGACCGCTTATTATTTTCCAGTAAAAAAACACATTTGGAATGAGATCGAAAATTGAAGACAAAATCGTTTTTTCTGAATATGTCGAAAGTCGAAAAATATTCATTTTGGGATGAAAGTTTTGGACGTATGCTCCTATTATTTTTTGACGAAGATTTCGAAAAAATGGGGTTCCAATTTGAAGCAAAACGATTTTTTGATGTTTCGTCACTTCTAAACTTTGATAAAGAATTCGTGACCTCTTGTATCATATTCTGAAAATCACGCTATAGGAAAAGAAGCATCAGCCTTTCTTCTTGGAGATTCTCAAAAATGAGAATTTCTGATGAAAAAAAGTCGAAGTTGTCTGTATTTCAACAAAGTTCAATTTTGAGATTTTTTTTCGTATTTCCTCATTTGAAGAGAATTTTCTCGGGAAAATTCAAACTTTTGGAACCAAAAAGACTCATAATTCAATGGAGAATCTATTTATGCAATAAAATATGGGTATTCCCATTTGAAAAACGAAAGTTGACGTCACTTCCGGAAAAACCGAAGTCCTAGGACCTTCAAAAAATGTACGAGAAATCGTCTTCTTACTTGAAGCTCACCTTTAGAATTTCAATCCTGAATCTTGTGTCTTTACTAAAAATATTCTATAGAGCCATATTCGTGAATAACCCTGTATATAACTATGTTACATTGTTTTGAAGCCAAATATTAATTTTTTATTGATTGCATTACTTACAGGTCTTTTCAACTGATTTTTCATATATTCATATTTCCGTTTGTAATCCCTAGAATAAGGTATAGCTGGTCCTGCTATCTCTGGGTTTGACAATCTTGGATCTTCCCATTGAGTTGTACGTGTATCTGGAAAATGGACACAACATTCAGTATTTTTAATAAAGAGAAAAATCCATTCAGTACAATTTAGATTAGAATGTCATGTAATATAACATAATGCGAGCACAGAAAAAGAGGCAGCAAATCAACCTCAAAGATTAATGTAATGTGTGAACCTTATCTAACCTAGAACAATGCAATGTGCAAAGATGTAACTCTATGGACAAACACCTCCACCATATTATAGAAGAATTTCTTCATTTTATCGAAATGAGAGTTTCAAATCCAACGAAGAATTTAAAATTTTTCTTACAGAGTATTCAGTAAGTACATAATATATGATTCTTTGTTGCTCCAAAATAACGCCGTACTTTTCAGAATATGGGGGATAGTAGAGGTACTTCTACTCCAGGGTCTTGACACCTTCCTACCCCCACCCCAAATCCTATTTTTAGTTGAGACAACAAATACTCCTGTCGCTGCATACGCCAATATTTAGTGATATCGTCAATAGATGACTCTGTTTGAGGTTTTTAGTCGTGTTTCGTGTTTGTCAAACATATGTTTTATTGACATAATTCACACAAGTATTGACCACATTATGTATTTACATTCACAAGATCAAATGGATATGAAGAAGATAGTTATTAGTTATTTATTAAATATTGGAGAGTTATTATCCACTTTCTTCATCATTGTAAAACACAATCTGTGACAAAATTCCAAGAAATGAAAGAGAGAAGAATTTCTTCAGGTGAGTACAATTATAATTTTCCACATTCACCTCTTGTTCTTTTTTTATTGGCTGAATCTTTCAGATTTATGTTTTTTACTCAGTGATTAAGAAAAAATTTATTCTTTACAGGTAAAAAAGCTGTGATACTTTCTAGATTGAACTGTTTGAGACGAACACACTTGAGGGCACAGGAACAGATTCTCTACAACATGATTTACAAACTGAAAATACAATTAAACCAGAAGCAGTATCAAATCAAGAACTATCAAGAAAGATTAAGTGCTGCACTTGTAAACCCGATAAAAATTCAGGCAAAAACTCTATGAGGAAAAAGGGAACAAGCAAATCTTGAGAAGCCAAGTTTTTAAATGTACATTGTGTCCCAAATTGGGTGTGACTGCACTGTATCTCAGCTGTTATTGAAGATAGAGACATGAGGTTTTTGCGACCCTGTGTCAGTTTTGGTAAAACTTTTAAATATACATATATGTTTATTTTTGGTAATTGTCCAGACTGATCCGAAAATTGACGAAAAATTCAGTAAGCACTAACCTTAATATGCAGAAGAAGAATCTTATTTCAAATTTATCTGGTCGGTCTTTTTTTTTCTAAAAAAAATTCTCAAATTCATTGACGGTCAAATCAACACTTCAATTTTCAAGTCCGTTATAATATTTCAGTTTCGTGGACTTTTCTTTCATTATGAATACAAAATTCTCGATTTTTTCTTAATTTATAGCCTTCTTTATCACTGGATTTCCCTAAAATGTGATGATTTCTAAGTGTGTACAATCCGGTGATATGATGGCCATCTTCATTGCTACGTCACACGAATCACGTGATATTGCGCTGTTGACGTAGAAATGAAGATGAGTAGATGACAAATATCATTCATATCACCGGATTGTAAACACTTAGGAATCATCACATTTTAGGGAAATTCAGTAATAAAGAAGGCTATAAATTAAGAAAAAATCGAGAATTTTGTATTCATAATGACAAAAAGTCCACGTCACAGACTTGAAGAATGAAGTGTTTATGACCTGAAAACAGATTCTGCATATGCTTACTGAATTTTTCGTCAATTTTTGAGATTTTCGGGTCAGTGTAGACAATTACCTCATTTTCTGTATATTTATATTATATTTGTATATTTTTGTATAGAGAACAGTAATAAATATATATTTGTGAAGGACTATTGTTTTCAATTGCTTAGAATTCAGAAAAGGTTAGCCTACTGAAAATCCTAAAATGCAAAATAAGACCGTAATTTGAATTTCGCGCCAAGCCTGCCGAAAAATATGATAAAGTAGTAACCTGTACTATACTAGTTGAGACAACAACCGCTTGGGGTTTAAAAAAGTTGTCTTCATCATAGAACGTCAGTGTCCGATCTATTTTACTTTGTTATCTGTGCTCTACTCTTCATAGTTTACATTCATGGTCCCATTAGACAGGACTACGATGTTCGGTCCTTTATTATTAAAAGGTATACTTACCTCTGACCTCTCTGTCACTCATTTCAAAACGCGTCGAAATTTAAAGCTTTAAAACCCGCAAAACCTCTATTTGGACCAAATTTTTTGCAGTCCAGTTTAAAATTTTCTTATTATCATAATGTTGCAAAAAATATTCTGTCCAAGATTTTTTTGCGCCTTTTTTTAATATATTTTCTAATATACGGATTTATCATGATATAGGTTTTATTCTATTATCAGCTCAGTGAAGGTCGAATTAGGTTTGTATCTCCTATCATGTTATAATTGACGATTTTTAATTTTTCTGTGTGTATCCCACACAAATGTATCTACTCACTATGATCGATGAAAAAGATCCTCCCATCACTGTGAATTCTTTCCTCCCAACCCTCAGGCAGCGGACCAAGGTCATCATCTGGCTTCTTGTTGTACACCGGCACCTGAGGCTGATTAGGCATTGGACTCGCTCTACCCGTCCTTGGGTCCACCCAAGAGGTAGTCCTGGTGTTATGATCAATAAAGAACAACCTCCCATTCGGCGCTACCTGTACAGACCATCCTGTGGGGAGCCCTTGTCCCAAAGCATCCAAGGTGGCTCTCCGAGCAGTGCTGGTCTGGGAATCTGTCGACTCTCTGCGGGAAGAATTTGTTGAGCCACTATCCGTCAAGTCGTCGCTCTGAAACATCAAACAATAATAAATGAATTGGATGTATTTCATTTTACGTTGAAGTACTCATCTATGATTAAGTTACCTGAAATTAATGAATTTGGAAGATTAAATGTTGAAGCACAATTGAATGATTTCTTGAAATGTTATGCTTTACATGAAGTAATCATAACTGTGTTAATCTTATTAGATGATAAGTTTTTTATTTGATAATTGACATTGCCGATTACTAACAAAAAATGCTTAACTATTGAACGAGACATTTCAATGAGAAAAGCTGTAAAAATAGGAATATGAGATGAAAGAAGTTCGATATTTAACAAAAAATACCCTAATAAGAGATTTTTTCAAATAGAACATTCCAAGTTGGGAAAGTTTGATTTAAAAACACTATGGATTATCACAAACCAATTAATTAGATATATTAATAACAAAGAAGAAGAAAAAAACAAGCAAACTGACAACAATCTTACATAAAATCGCTGCCATAGACTATGTATAATTATTACAATTTTCAATCCAACTAGCAAGACATTTTGATGGATCTAATGATTTTAGCACCCTTTGATAGAACATAATAATTTATGAACATTATGAAGAGTTGAAAAAATGAAAAAAAAAATGTTTTTATATTTTTTCTATATATCACCTTACAGAATACAGAATAGAATATTCAAGAATGAGTTGCAGAATGAGCTCCTATTCCAACACGAATGCGATATTCAAATGAGTGTTGGAATTGCCTTCTGCAACGAGTATTAGCCGATATTTTCTCTATTTCAGTCAAGTTCTGTGAAATACTCTCGAAATTCAAATAACAATTCAGATTAGTGACTTTTGTATTATATCTTGGCAGTTGGTGTGACTTACGAAATTTGACAGATTACGGAATTTGAATTGATTTGATTTGAAAATTGAGAGGATCGAAAGTCAGTACTGACAACCACAAAATGTCAAATGTAACTGAAAACAGTGCTGTAATGAGTTCATTACAGCTCCACATTTAGTAATGTAATAAACTCATTACGATACTGAAATAGAGAATAGTATATTCTAAAACAAGTTGCAGGATGAGCTATTATTCCAACACTAATGCGAAATGTGTTAGAATTGTCTTCTGCAACGAATATTAGACCATATTTTCTCCATTTCAGTCATGTTTCGTGAAATACTCTCGAAATTCAAATAAAAATTCAGATTAGTGACTTTTGTATTGTATCTTGGCAGTTGGTGTGACTTACGAAATTTGACAGATTACAGAATTTGAATTTATTTCATTTGAAAATTGAGAGGATCTGAGGTCAGTAGTGACAACCACAAAACGAAAAATATAACTGAAAACAATGCTGTAATGAATTCATTACAGCACTACTTTTAGAACTGTAACGAACTCATTACGATACTGAAATAAACAAAAAAGTATTTCAAAACTATTTATTATCTTCGAAACTGAAGCCAGGGAAAATGTTACACAAGAGACAAGTTGCAAAATCATAGAAGAGAATCGGACATGAAGCATAACTTGACATGTTGTTAGTTCATTCATCATTCTATTTCTGGAGTGTTAGAAACTTACAATAATAAGAACTGATGTCTACAGCACCAAACATAACTGTTGAGAGTACTCATACTATTGGTAGCAATTTATCAATAAGTTACTAGAATAAACGATACTAGTGCCATCTAAGATTGATTATCTTTAGTAGTCAGAATTCTTGTTTTGGGGATACCTCAATCAGAGTGACAAACGTGCTCGACAATAATTGGTTCAAACGCATGCAGATGCAGAAGTGTATAAGCCTTCATGAGGAATATTTTGAAAAACAATAAAGCGATTCTCTTTGATTAATATTTGTTTTTGTTCTCTAATCCCGAATGATAAAAGGCCTCTCAAGTATGTGATATTGGGTCCTTGAAAACTATTAATACAAATTCAAGAACTGGTAAAAAATAATAGATAGGTCCCTTAAAACTGTACTTTTTCAACTTCCAATTAAGACTAATAACATTCAAGTTGGGATTAAACAAATTCAAAATGAGAATAAGCAACTTCAAACATGGTCGTATTGGGAATAAACACATTCAAAATGAGACTAAAAAATCTCATATTGTAAAATGACTTTTTTTTGATGAATCAAACAATTTTCACTATTCTGAAGATTTTCATGAATTCAAGAATTTTCTGATGAAGGAGTCTGATATATAGACTCCGAAACGTTGCAATGCTTGAAAGTTCGATGTGCTATTTCTTTATTCATTCAATTTTTTGAAAGGATCTGACCCCTGACAAATTTGTGCACAAGTTTTACGCAGGGATCTTTCTTCTATAATTTAAAAATTTTTCTGACTGATTTTCGTTCTAGCGATTGGGAGAGAAAACCCTAAAAGTTAGCATTTTGAAGTTGCTTATTCTCATTTTGAATTTGTTTGATCTCAATTCGAATTGAAATTGGAAAAGTATAAGGTAGGTTTCAGAAAACTTTGATTGCCTGGCCAAGTACTGTCAAATTGATTGGAGCCACCAAGATTCATTGAAATTTCAAGTCCAGTGGTTTTTTGATCGCATAATCAGAATTTTATTAAACCCACCGCTAGAATATCTATGCTCACTGACCTTCCTTAAATGTAGAGTTAAATAAAACTTATCCCTAGTCAAAGTCTGGCTTAGGTCGCGGTAACTCATTTTCAAAATATTTTGTTAAATGATTATTCGAGGTACTATAGGTTACAGTTCAGAACTGGCATATCTGTATTCACGGAGAAACAAAAAAAATTCAAAGTTTATACCATATTTCTCACATTCGAGCCTGATATAATGATATTCCGAATTCTGACTTATGCATTATTTCCTATTTTTTATGTACAGGGTGATTCATTTATCTTGGTAACCCCAATTTTCTCGAAAACGTCCGAATATTTTTTGATTCTGTGAATGGGGTTTTGAACAAGTCAATGTCGACTTGAGATGCGCATAAAAATGTGCGGAATAAATAAAGGCGCCAGGCGTCGCGGCGCTATCAAAAATTTTTTCTCCAGGGACATACCTTTTTTATCATGTACTTCGAAAGATAATTTCATTCTGAACTTTTTTTTCGGATAGAATTTTTACGCATTCTGAACCGTCAGCGCTCTGCAGCGTGTTTTATGTTAATTTTATTTCATTAATTTTTTTCTGTATTGTGGTAGAATGCCTTCATTTGGAAACATAGCTATGATTTTGTGCCTTGAGTTCAAGAAGGCTAGTTTTGTAAACAATCTGCCTCCTCACATGAGATTAAATATGTGGATACAAGATGGGGCTCCATGTCACAACGCTCCCATTGTGAAGAATTCCAAAATAAATGGACCTTTATATTTTGACCAAAGTAACTTATAATGATATGGGGAAATGATATAACTTATGTATTGATCATAATGGTTAGATGACCTAGATATGAGTTTGTTTTGTGAAATGACGGAGGTTTTGTAACAAACTATTTTTCTTTTATAATATTCATTGAATATTATATCATATAATAATGAAAATTCTTTTTGATAAGAAACGAAATATTTCGAATCATATGTTCTATATACCGGCCGTTATGATCCATACATAAGTTATATCATTCTCCTATTTCATTATAAGTTACTTTGGTCAGAATATAATAGTATACTTGGGCACATGCGTTTCTCATCTTCATTTTCGAATGGTCCAAGTTATTAGAATCAGTTTGGTATACCATATTTTTGAGGGTACCCTTCAGAAAGTAATCCATGAGCTTTAGGTCTGGCGATACCTGATGGGTCCATTGCTTCCTACCCATTTATTTTGGAATTCTCTCACGATGGGAGCGTTGTGACATGGAGCCCCATCTTGCTGTATCCACATATTTAAACTCATTTGAGGAGGCAGATTGTTTACAAAACTAGCCTTCTTGAACTCAAGGCACAAAATCATATCTATGTCTCCAAATATAGGCATTCTACCACAATACAGAAAAAAATAAATGGCATAGAATTAACATAAAACACGCTGCAGATCGCTGACGGTTCAAAATGGATGAAAATTGTATTCGAAAGAAAAGTTCAGAATGAAATCATCTTTCGAATGACATGATAAAAAAGGTATGTCCCTGGAGAAAAAATTTTTGATAGCGCCGCGACGCCTGGCGTCTTCATTTATTCCGCAGATTTTTATGCGCATCTCAAGTCGACATTGACTTGTTCAAAACGTCATTCACAGAATCAAAAAATATTCGGACGTTTCCGAGAAAATTGGGGTTACCAAGATAAATGAATCACCCTGTACAGATGGCGCTGTGCTTATATACCTATTTGCGAGGTGTGAGTTTATATAAGGTTAGGATTCATTTGAATAGATAGTTTCCAAGCAATAGAACCATATCAAATATTCTTAATTTTGAAAATTCTAAGAATATTGATGTGATAAAAACAAAATATGTACATCGTTTGTTGAAGCTCAGGTACGGTGCCAACAGAAACACAGAAAAACTTCCAATGTTCTATTATCCTAGAAGGCTATCCTCATTTGAAGACCACATGCATGAATTTTTGGGCTAACACAACTAAATAATAGTGTTGGATTTTCCAATAAAATTGTGGGACGGTAAATATAAAGACAAACTATACAGATCGGGAAAACGGAATTGGAAACATCACAGTTTCTACAGTAAATTCGAACAGGGCCACATTCTAGTGGAACAGTGGCAGAATCAAAACCTCAGTGGGAAGTGATATCGAATAAACGACTGGGCCGACATATTCGGTTGGGTGGGGATGTAGAGCCCAACGTATGGTACGTGAAGTGTCGAATCGAATCAGTACCACTCCAAACGCGGTATGGGTAATTTCATAGCTGTTCTAAAAGAATACGACAATTTTATTCCACTTTGACGCGAGGAATTTGTTTGCCTCATTGAATGATACAAATAATTTCCTGTGGAAATTAGTATTCAGGTTCTTTTTCGCCAAAACTGGTTTTAAAATAAAATAAATTCCAGAAAAAGTAAAAATTGAAAACAAGACTACATTCTATGAGAAGAAGTTGAAAAACAAAAATTAATTCTATGAAAATAAAAGAATGAAAACAAAAACAAATTCTAAAATATGCGAAATTGAATATAATAATCCACCTTATTGTGCCAAACAGTGATTTTGAATAAATAGCTGGGCCGACAGATTCGGTTAGTTGGGGGTGTAGAGAATAACGTATGGTACGCGAAGTGGCGAATCTAATCAGTAACACTCCAAACGATACGACAATCTCATTCCACTCTAACGCGGGGAATTCATTTGCCTCAATGAATGACACAAATAATTTCCTGTGGAAATTAGTATTCAGATTCTTTTTCCCCAAAACTGGTTTGAAAATAAAATAACTTCTAGAAAAAGAAAAAATTGAAAAACAAAAATACATTCTACGAGAAGAAATTAAAAAACATAAATTAATTCTATGAAAATAAAAAAAAAGAAAAGGTATCGGCCTATCTCCAAAGGCAAGAATGAAAGAAGTTATCGTCTCCGAATAGATTTACCATCGAAGTACCATTTTATGATATGAATTTTCTCTTTAACCGTAAACATTTTGATTTACACGAATCTAATTTATTTTCAAACCGTCCAGCTATCACATCTGACGTTCGGATTCGACTAATGTGCATTGCAATTCGCGACAGCCGAGATCACTCCCTCCTGCCGAGACTTGCCATTCCAACAGTCCAGTCCCTTATTTGTTATAGAATCGCAATAAGATTTCGATTTTTCCACTGTGCTATTAGACTCGAAGCGCATTCGAATTTAACATTAATAATAAGGATTTTCTTCATCTGTATATTGTCTAATGTGTGATGATCATACTTTGCTGACGCCACATACAAAAAAATGGCCTCCACAAACTGAACTAAAATGGTAGATGTTTCAAACCAAGCACCTAGCTTACGTTGGTACACAAAGACACTGGAAGCGTGGCACACAAATGTTTACGCACCTCTGTGTTGCTTCCTATATCCCCACCGTCCTCTGTGTTCAACTGTATCCTAAACTCGGGGTATTCGACGGAACCCCTTCTGCTGCTCGCGTTGCTCTCAGCAGATGCATTGTATTCAGAGTCGGTGTGTTGTTCGGAAACAACGGGAATCGGAGCTTCTGCGCATTCGCGATTTTCCATTTGGTTTAAGTTGGGGTCGGTCTCTCCATCGGTCAGATTATCGACCTGCCCATGATGGAGTCACATGCAAAACAAAATGCCCACATGCATGATTGATGATTGGATGGCTGATCGGCATATGTTGGGTTAAGTGCGTTTGTTAAAGTGTTGAGAATGAACGATATTCGAGGGTTATTGCTGGACAAATGTTATGATTACATCTAAAATCTTGAAAACAAATAATTTGGTTCAAATAAGTTTCGTGGAATTATTAACTTTATATGATACACTTATTATTGTTGCTGCACCTAAGGCACCTGAATTTAATTGGAAAAAACTTTGCACTGTTAGAATTCTTTTGACGGCAAAATGAATAACTGTAGAAAAAAATCACTATAGGTAGCTCAAAAATTACTCTAGAACTTGGAATGGAAGAATTTAAGTGCCAGCCTGAACATCATTTTAGATGAGATCCAATGACAAAAAATTAACATGGTACCTACAAACAAGTACGAAAAAATCCATAAATAAAAAATTTCAGTCATAACATATTCTATACAGAATATAAATTGATATGTACGAAAAAAATGTATCCAAGAAACCAGTTATCGAGGTTCCGCAATATAACAAAAAAACTTTCAATATGATGAAGCTTATTTACTGATGAATTTATAACCTAAGGCCAGTAACTGAGAAGTTTTTATTCGACTATATAACAAAACAACTGGTCTTACAGAAATACAAAGTTAATTAATTACTCAACAATCCACAGTACTAACAAATATCGTCATTACTGCAAATGTAAAAAACGCATTAATTGCAATTTGCTTTAAATGTTGTTAAAAAAAAAGCGGTTATCGTGACAACCCATGGAAATGTTTGCATTTTACCTCCAAAGAATTACAAATTTCGGGACATCAATAGCAGGGTCATAAATAAGAAATTGCATTAGTTTATACAGGGTGCGCCATCCATTACATTCCACCCCAAATTTTGAGCTTTGGGATGGAATGGAGAAAAAACGCTCGGACAGGTCAAATTTTGTTGAAAGGGGGACAAATGAGGGTGTTCAAATGAGTTTGATATCACTACTTCTCTAGCTACAACCCCTACAGCTCTCATTTTTGAATAGGGAAAAGGGGTCGAGCAGCACCTTGTTGGAAAGGCAATTCAAATTCCTGCATGGGTGTATTTTTTTCATCGCTTTATTATTATACAGAGTGACTCAGCATTCCATCAATAACTTTCACACGCCGAATTTGGATCTTTGAGATGGAAAAAACGCTTGGACGGGTCAAAAAATGAATTCGATATCGCTACCCCTGTTTACTGTTTCATCCTGTTTAATAGTTGAGCGATCGAAAAAAAAAATTATTTGCTCATGCTCATGCTTTTCAACAAATCTATTCAACCTATTATCTCTATTAAAAAAGAATTGCTTTGAGTGATAGCGGCTAGAGGGGTAGTGATATCCAATTCGTTTTTTGACCCGTCCAAGCGTTTTTGCCATCTCAAAGATACAAATTCGGCGTGTGAAAGTTATTTATGGAATACTGAGTCACTCTGTATAATAATAAAGCGATGAAAAAAAATACACTCATGCAGGAAATTGAATTGCATTTCCAACAAGGTGCTGCACGACCCCTTTTCCCTATTCAAACATGAGAGCTGTTAGGAGTTGTGGCTAGAGTGGTAGTGATATCAAACTCATTTGAACACCCTTATTTGTCCCCATTTCAACAAAATTTGACCTGTCCGAGCGTTTTTTCTTTATTCCATCCAAAAGCTCAAAATTCGGGCTGGAAAGTTATGGATGGCTCACGCTTTATAAAGACTCAGTTTCCTTGGTCTTTGAAACTTGAAATTACTAAGTTAGTCATGAAAAAGATTCAATTCTACAGCCCTGAACTATGTATTTACTCATAAATCATAACCTCAAAAATTATGTATTTAGAAGAACATTTTATTCCCGCTACATGGATCTTTCGATTAATATAGCAAATTTCATACTCAAAACGTCTAAAAGGTGTAATCATGGAAACATTGAAATAATATAAGATAATCTCTAGAATCAAACCTAAAAATAACATTCATTCCAGTACCTAGAGCATGCCCAATCCATCATGTTAATATATCCAACTCATATGAAGAAGACGGTAACATACCTGACTTGCGATACTTGTAGTGTCCCCACGGTCTCGATTCTGTTCATCACTTATATGGTACCTCCTCTGGAATGTACGAGCTTCGCTATTCTCCCTCTCTTCCTGTTCTTCTTGCTGTGTACCCACGTTTGTACTGTTCAAAATCACAAAAATTAAAGAATGTTCCTTTATTAGATGTTGAAAGACATCAATCTCATCAAAAATGAGGAATAACCAAGTCCGTTCCCCATTCTTGGCTAATTCAAAAATTGCGGATATCTGGACAAAATGATAACCCTCTTGTTTATAAAACTAGAGCAAGAAAAAATATATATATACTAAAAACAGCTACCTGATTGTAGGTCTTTCCCATTGGGTAGTTCTGGCCAAATGATTCACATAGTAGGTCCTACCATTGGCATCTTGTCTTTCTTCCCAACCAACAGGTAATGCCGATTGAGATTCAGTTGCTGAATTTGTAAAAATTGGCTAGAAATATTAAAAAACATTCATATAACAGAAATTGTCATTCCCATTGTTTTATGAACTTTTGCACATAATCCACCAATGTATTTGGAGAAAATTTTCAACAATTCATTTATATTTTTAACAGGATGTAGCAGATATTAAAGCAATCAAAACTCAAATACAGGCCTAACTTTATTAAAGGATTCTGTAATAAAAGAACCCCTAACGTTGTTCGGATATTGTAGCTATCAAAACTGCGCACTTTTCATCAACTTTAATGACATTTCCTTTATTTTGACAGTTGTGAGAAGTTGTTTAACACAGAAGATTGAGAGGACTTCCAAAATGACGAATCTTTTATTTAAATATGGCTGTCATTCATTAAAGTTAAGTGAGGCCTGTATTTTATTACAGGTCACCCTTCAATCTTCTGTGAATCAGCAATAGTTAATGTCCAAATAAGTGAAACTTTTGAGCTATCAAAACCACTTATTTCCTGTCAACTTTATTATGACATTTCCTTTATTTTGACAGTTGTGAGAAGTTGTTTAACACAGAAGATTCTTGTCAACTTTATTACACTTTATTACGGAAGACACACTCAATAACAAGGGAGACTCTCTTCAAGTTAGGCCTCTATTTGCGTTTGGATGACTCTCTATTGACAGAGGTCTTAATTATGACATTTCCTTTATTGTGACAGTTGTGAGAAGTTATTTAACACAGAAGGTTGGGAGAACTGTCAAAATAAGGGATCTTTCATTTGATGGTTGTCGTTTATTTGAGGTCTGTATTTTATTACAAACCACCTTCAAATCTTTTGTGAATAAGCATGAGTTAATGTCAAAATAAGGGAAACTTTATTCAAGTTAGGTATCTATTTGCGTTTCGATAACTCTAGATTGCTAGTGGTCTTTAGTTTTTTGCTATCCTATACTCTATATATTTTTTTTTCAAATGTGATTTTACTCTATTAATTGATCAAGATAATCAAATACATACAGCTGCGCTTTCTTCTCTTCCATCATGTATGATCTCCCATTCCCTTTCTGTTGAATCCATCGAACTTTCTCCAGATGGGAGAGCTAATTCTGGACTATCCGGAAGAAATGCATGGTAAATTTCCAGATATCCCTTGACTCTTGATCTGGCACTAAAAAATTATGTCAATGGTCATCATGTCATGAATGGGATTCTTGTTTATATCCACCCTACACAACAATGAGCAAAATTAAATAATTTTACTAAAAAATTTCTAATGTCTCCCAGAAGGTTTTTGTAGTGGGACCACATGTTACCTAGAATTCAACACCTGGTTTTCTAGATTCGATAGCCACTCTAGAAAGAGTCAATAGCATTCTCCTCATGGGAGAGCTAATTATGAACTATCAGGATGAAATCCAAGATATCTTTCAACTCTTGACCTGTCATATATCATTAAGCCATAAATCATATGAACTCCAAAGATTAAAAATTCTAACACATTTATATTCTGGTATAAATTCATAAGATGGAAATAAGTTTTTATTCAAGCATTATTGCAGAATACTACTGATGTAATAAATTCAATAATTTGGGTGAAAAATAATTTTCAATTATAGTTCAGAATAGAGAAATAGATAATGAATTCAAAGTTTTTTGTAGAAATATTTCCGTTCTGATGGAAAATATTAAAACTGTAGAACTGTGGTATGCACAACAATGTGAAAAAACATTCATAACAAAACAAGTTAATGCACTTATGACTCAATACTAAGCAATTAAGGTACATGATGAATGTGAAGAATGAAGATAATAATGAATATTATATTTAAATGATAATGTGCCACAGATATGATGTAATGAATCAAACAAGAAAACATAAAGCAATGGTTATTTGTTTCATATACAGGGTGACACAGACTCATGGTACACCCCCATTTTCTCCCTTGTTTCTGTAGCTACATTTCTGAAATTTTTAACATTGAATATACGCACTATAGGGCACTTTTTGACATATTTGGAAAAAAATTCAATTTCCGGTTTTTCCTGAAATGACATCAACTTTGGATTGAACCGAGAAGAAACTTAAACTTGTCTAAACTCCATTATCGTGTTCGTATTGGTTATACAGAAAAATAGTTGATATGGATAGATACCCTACCGATGGTACTTTCGAATGACGTCAGAGTACCATTATGCTACCATTTGACAAAACGAAGTTTCGAGTGAAAAAAGGTTTTGGTTTACTTTTTTGGCACGTATTTCGAACCACAATACTTTTTAAATCGAAATTACTATAGTGTAGCATTATTTTGATTATTTGGAATAATTTTAGGGAGTTCTTGGCTCTCTAGATCGAAAAATAAAATGAGCGTTCTGACGAATCAAATATCAACTATGAGGTATCATTATATTGAGAAAATTATAGAGATTTCAAAAATGTGATAATATACCGGGTGTCCCATTTGAAAATCGAAAGTTGATGTCATTTTCGGAAAAACCAGAAGTAGGATTTTTTTTCTGAATATGTCAAAAAGTGCCCTATAGTGAGTATATTCAATGTTCCAAATTTCAAAAATATAACTACAGAAACAAAGAAGAAAATGGGGGTGTACCATAAGTCTGTGTCACACTGTACATATTCAATAAATCATTGAACAGATTATAGTACAACTGTCCATAGGACACAATATTGAGGTATTCTTTAAATTTGGGGGAACTCAATATTTTTATCTTATCTAAATTAGTGATATTGTAATGTAGTAGTTATCCCAAACCCTTACAAGGATGAATTTGGAAATTTAATCATGTTTGTGTATAAGATAAAGCAACAATTACCTTCTTGGCTTCAATAAATATTTAATTGGAGGAATGACTCGATTTTCATGCTCTTTGGGCAGAGACATTAAGCTTATTTCAACCATTCCAAGGAAATCATCCCTTGTTAATCTATTCTCATCAAATACTTGTAGGATTAATTTATGCTCAGTGGGTTTAACCTACATCAAAAATAAAATTCACAGTGAAGTATTTGAAGAATGCATTTTGAATATTCAACACTTACACTAAATATAAATTCTTCGTTCCATTCAGGATTTAGAGTCTGAAATAAAGGTTGAGCATGAGTATTTTTACAAATTGCACATTTTATTCTTTACCTTTTTTTTTGTTTTTGTAAGAACAGCATCAATTGTTTCATCACCGCTGATTGTATTTAAATCTATTCGCACATAAGGGTCACTACAACAAAATTGGTTTATCTATATCTGGGAAAATTCACCAGGTTCAGCTCACCTTGCTCCGAATATGTCTTTTTTCATTAGTCCTTTACCTCTTATAATTCTGAGTCTAACTTTACTGGTTGGTTCCTCAGTCTTGAATAAATTGAAATTTATTTAAATATTCATGAAGTTATAGATTAGAAGCTATTAAACTTTGGATAGAATGTTCTTGACCAATATTGGGACAATATTTTGTAATATAACTAGTTATCAACCCTTTCTAACTAGTTAATTGAAATACCAAATGTCAATTTAAATTACTGCTATACTCACATATCCATCTACTCCTACTTGGGGATAATATCCGTATGTTCTATCTGATGCCATTTGAAACAAATTAATTCTCAAAAATAGATTTAAATTAAAAGAAATCCAAAATATTATCACAGTTTATTTAACTAACTTCTCAAAACTGACATTTCACCTTCACTACATTCCGTCACAAGTCACAACATCGGAAACTGTCAATTAAATAACAACAACAATTTTTTTCTTCTATGATCGTCTTTCTTTTTTTTACCTATTCGCATCAGCCCTCAGTTACTAAAAAATGTAATTTCAAGATGAACATGCAAATTTTTCCAATTCAGATTCGAATTCATGGAATTAAACTCATCAAATTTATAAATAAGTTTATGATGTTTACACGCCCAAACTCAAAATTGACAAGCTGTACCAGCCTTCAGTCGTTTTTTGGCGATGAAAATCTTTCAAAAACGTTTCAGAACTTGCTCAGTATTACGTCATAGATTCGACGAAAACGAAATATTTTCAAAGCAGTAATGAAAATCACGTGGTATCTGTTATAATTGAGTAAAATAAATTTTCTTAAAGTTAAATATGAAAGAAGTATTCAAAGAACACAAAACACAATAGTTAAGAAAATAATATTGTCAAGCGAATTGACCGCGTTATATGTGAAAAAATGCATGAGTATTTTGCTTATGGAGATGGAAGTATCTACGTAACTTCATTTACGGGTGAACTGCTTTTACCATACCCATACATAATACCTATACCTCCAAGATAAAGATTCTCGTCTTATGCGTGAAATGCACATATATATTTTCTAAATCAGTTCGTCCTTGAATTTGATGAAAATATCCTGGATTCAGAGATTCCGTTTGAATCTTCATTGTAAGAAAACGCTCAGCAATTCATTCGATGAGCTATCTTTTGATATGAGATAAAAAAGATAATGAATTAGTATTCGGTTTTCATTTCATCTGAGTAGGTAACTGTTACGTTTTAAAATGGGCGAAGAGGCGAGGAAAAGAAAAGTAAAAAAAAATGAAGACGGATTGTGCAACATGGTACAATTTTTTGAAATTGCCTTCGTTGCTATGATTCTTTATTTGATAGCCGTTGGTGAATTCATGATTTTGAATTTCCATGTATTCTTTTTTAGTATAGGAGTAAGTACTTTTCTATTTCGATTTAATTACTTCCAGAAGTCATTCTATTTTATTTTATATTATTTTTTCATTCGGGACATCATGGACCCCAATTAAATCTTAATGGTTCGTTAAAATTTTGTTTCCCCATTAAACAAGAAATTTCATCGATGGTAACCATTAACACCTTGTTTAATGGAGGATTAAAATTTCGATGAATCATTAAAATTTAATGGATGCCCGTGAAATTGACCGCCATACGTTTTGAATCCACATTTTAAATAAACTATGTAATATTTTCTCCATGTTTCTATGACAACCTTTCAAACAATTTGTTTATGCTTTCAACATATCCAATATTAATACTGCAGCATTAAAAATATTATTTACTTGGTGGGTAAAGGGGAAAAATTACTAGGGAAAAAATTACTAGGGTTGTCTAAACCCTTGTTTCTACCTTGTTTGTACCTAATTAACTCGTAATATTGATTTCACAATGAACAATGACGGGAAATCTATTTAATCGAAAGAAACCAATATACATAAATTAAGTTATCGATTTCTTTAAATTTGTGTTTTTAATTAATCGAAGTTGAATTTATTTTTTCACACATTTTTATTAATCTTGACCTGTACGTTACGCAATTTTTCGAAGTAGTTTTGATCATCGTCGAGTGTCTAGTCAGATTACTAGAAATATGTGCACACTCACTGATGAAGGCCGATGACAAAACAGTAATTCAATTATCTCATTCTCATTTCATTATCTGTATAAACAGATACATGTGTATGAACTAGACATGCCTAGAAAAATTAAGTCAGGTGCATTCGCCATTTTGGATATCAAGTTAACAAAAGTTTCATTAGTCTGTGGTCAATATTGCAGTTTTGACTATGGTTTGACCTCAATATAATTATATATAAACTAGATCAAACCCGCGGCTCCGCTCGCGAAATATTTCTATTCGAAACGGTACTGATAGGTCCGCAACCCCACATTCACAACCTCGTCTTGGAAGAGAGGCAGGCACGTGACTACGGGACAAAGCGATTTCGCGTAGATTCAATAATTTCTCGCTTAAATTCGCATTCGTTCAACCTGCGGTAACTTTGAAAGTATCCTATGAAAACTATACTGTAAAAAGCATTTTTCATCAGGAATAAATGCCGCACATAACAATCACATTCATTTTTATATGAATTCATTCCATGCCAGTCGGAAGCCTACTGGGCCAAATTGAACATTATTATGAATTGAATTGAATTGGAAGTATTAAAAATGGTTATCGTGGGTTGTCCTTAGTAGTTAGACATATGCAGTCGCAGACTCTTTCATAGACCTTTTTGAGCACTACAAAATTGTCTCTGACTGTTTCTCTATATCGTATAGTTTACCCAGCGTCGGCCGTGAAAGACTGAAAAAACAGGGTTAATGCCCGATTTTTTCATGAAAACTCGATATTTTTTCTCGTTTCTTCGTGATATAGGAATGAACCCTACATGAGAACCACATAAAATAAATTCTCTACATATAGTGAAAGTTTCATCAAAATCGGTCAACAATCACACGGACATTGACATTTACAATGTTAGTATAGATGTAACGATATCTCGAAACATAATTTCAGAAACTGTAGAACATAATCACAAAACACTACCAGAATTTAATGATTCATTAAAATTGGAATGCTCCATTGTATCCATGGCTACCGTCAATGGAATATCCTGTTCAATGGATGGTTAAAATTTTAATGAATCATAATGATGTTAGCCTCTTGAAGTATTTTCTCAGTCGTCAGCTATAATATTAGGTTTACAACTTTGCTTCCGCCGTTTTGCAATAGCTTGCTGTAGCGGTAGTTGATAGTTGATAGTTTTAAAAGGGGTTACAGTCCACTGCGACCTTATGGTCTATTGTGCCCCCTGATAAAGCTTTACAGCTGGCCTTCCAGTCCCAGAGATCTTATGAAATCCAATATGTCGGAAGGCTTCAGTGAGGCTAATTCCTCACTCCTACAGGTCTCTTGACCAAAGCATTTTGTTTCCTTTGGCTTACAATGCCAAAGCATTCTGTGACAGCAAGTGCTTTCTGAGGCGACAATGCCCTGTAAGAAAGCCAGTCAGGAGGTGTAGTTGGTTCTTACTGAGATCCAAATATCTTTAAGATCTTGCAGTCTCAAAATTCCGAAGGAACTTTTTGGAGTGATCCAACCCTGGGAGATTCTGCCAGAGTGTTTCTCTTTCAGTTTTCTCCTTCTCCAGAAACTCTTTCTTATAGGTACATTTTCCTATACTACAGAAAAGTTCTGGGCCAGTGAGTGGTTTCCGAGCACCCTCTCTGGCAAGTTTGTTGGCCTCTTCGTTACCTGTGATTCCCGAATGACCAGGAACCCAGATCAAAGAGACCTTATTTTTCTTGCCTACCTCATTGAGTTTGATCCTGCATTCCCATGTCGACTTTGAGTCGATGACATAGCAGTTCAGTGCTTTAATAGCAGCTTGACTATCTGAGTGAATAGGTATGTCTCAATTCTGATAGTTTCTCTCCAGATTAATGTCTAGACATCTTTCGAGTGCTAATATTTCTGCTTGCAGAACACTCACACAGGAGCCTAACGATAGTGCACACTTGGCTTTGGCCCCGTGAACCCCAGCGCCAGCTCCCGTGTAGGTTTTAGAACCATCAGTATACCATTTAACAGTATTTTCTTTGAAATTTTAGTCGGTGTATTCCCGCTCCCATTCCCCTTTTTTGCATAGCGGTAAGTGGTAGTTGAAATAAATGAATATTAGATATCATACATAAGCTTAGGTATTTATTAATATCAGATTAATATAACGCCATCGAAATATTAGTCGATTTGTGTCTGCATCATGAAGTTTTTCTCGATTAATCATGTCAGTAAGAGTCGAATTCTCGTCATTTGCGGGAAATTTTAATTATCTGCTTGAATATGAAGAAATCTGCGGCTGAGGCTCATCGAATGCTCTCAATTACCTATGGTGAGACCGCTCATAGTGAAAGAACGTGCCGAGAGTGGTTTCAACGTTTCAACGGCGATTTTAATATCGAAGACCAGCTTGGCGGTGGAAGAGATCAAGGCATGCCTTGAAACTTTGGAATGGAAAGTCCTACCCCACTCGCCGTATTCTCCAGGCGTTGCTTCCTCGGACTATCACTTGTTTCGATCAATGGCACACGGCCAGGCTGACCAGCACTTAAGAAGTAGAAAATTGGATCGATTCGTAAATCAATTCAAAAAATTATCAGTTTTTTGCTGCCCGAAAGATGGCACCATACTTTGCATAATAAATGTATAACCAGTTTTTCACAATGAAGCCTCGAATTTCGAGAAGAAACGGCTGAAGCAAAGCTGTACACCTATTACATTATCTAATACATATAGATGTTCATGATTTACTAATTTTAGAATTCCAATATTGTCATTGTTTTTGGAACATTTAAAAAGTATTCGAATTTATTGAAACTGTTTTTTTCAGTGGATGTTGCTGATGGTACAGGGTTTATTGGTTTTTCGTGGCATCAATCCAATAATAAGAAAGTTTATGGGCAAGGATACAGTTTTCATCCACTGGGTCATAGAAACTATTGCTCTGATTGGAGCCACCATGGGATTCGTCAATGTGTATCAAGCCAAAACAAACGCGAACCGAGAACATTTCGGAAGTTGGCACGCAGTCCTCGGCCTAGCAGGGTTTTCAATCTCGATGTTGAGCGGCATTATCGGCGTACCAACTCTGTACCGCAAGGAATTGAAGAACTACATCTCACCAAAGTGGATAAAGTTCATCCATATCCTAGCAGGAACAGTAGGATTTTTTTTCGGTGGACTCTCACTGATAATGGCCTGCTTTACGAAGTGGTTCGTCACAAGGACAGCCAACAGTTTTATGAGTTTTTGTATTGCAATATTTCTCGTTAGCAGTGTGGTGGTTTATACTCTGATCAGACCTATAGATAAAGTTCGTAGCAACTGGAGAAAACTATCTACGAAAGATTAGTTGCTTCTTTATCCAGTAGTTAGGTACAAAAATTCAACAATAACTATTTGTATATATGTATATATTATGTTAAACAAGCAGTCTTTGTTGAAGTAAGCGAATTTTCCTTTAGTAAAGGATTAGGGCATACGTTTATAACTCTAACTATTGACAATAGATCGATGATCTTTCATAATAATTCTCTTCCTCAGCTCAAAGATAAACGGGATAAACCCGTAGCAATACTAGGCTTTTTGTACAAAACGCAAATAAGACTTTTATAAGGAATAGTTTTTCACTTGTACCATTATAAATTATGTCTCCTGGTCGTCTAGTGTGAACCAATTATTAGGTATATCTTATTGGATATACTTGTATACAAGGTATGTCTAATAAGTTAATTTACACTGCTCCTTGTGTCATTGACATTATATTACATTAATATTATACACAGAGGAAATTTTCTCTAGAGTTTCAACCAATGTAATTTTATTGCACAATGCATATTAATTCCTCCTATGCATATCAATTACTCATTACAGATTTCTGTATTTTCTCTCAATTTTTTATCAACCCATTATCCCATTTCCTATCCCATCACGACAGATCACAGAACAAATACAGGGTGTTTCAAAAAATGGTGATCTCGTCTCTAGGACGCAGACATAAAACTGAAAAATAATTGGTGTTTGTTCAGTAAGAACTTTTTGTAACGCCATCCGCATTGAGGATAATGAGGGCTTTGATGAAACAAAATTATACAAATTTTGCCAAAACTACTGGCAACATTGTAATGAAATTTTTATACGAATACGTTTTGGAAGCGCCCTCTTATGGAGGGCGCTAGTTACAGGGTTCGTACCTTAGAATATAGAAATATTCTAAGGTTCGTACCAAGTAGTATTGAAGACAACTTTTTTAATATAGGATTTATCAAGCACAATTTTTACACTAAAAAGATACTCTTGATGAAACTTGATACTGTGTACCGTTTTCGGAATATTTAGATAAAGTTATTTATTTTGATTGTTATTATTAATTTTGATAGGGGATGTCGTAATTGGTTGAGTGACCATTTTCCTAATCCTTGCATTGGTAGAGGTGCAGAAACTCCGATTCATTGGCCTTCTCTACAGAGGTAGATTCACCTCAAGAATTGAAAGACAGAATCCAACGTCACTTCAATGATCTCATATATATGTAACTCCCAACTGTTTACAAGATTATTGGATTCTTAAGAAAAAAGGATAGACTTGTGTATTCGTGAAAACAGAGAATATTTTGAACACCTACTCTTATTAATTCCATTTTATGTTATTAGACTTTTTTTAAATTTCCATCTTTTGATTTTTTGTTTAATTAATACATTTATTATTACTTCATAATTTTGATATCAAAATATTCCGAAAACCGAGTTTTAGTGTGAAATTAAATGATGCTAAACTTCACTTAAAATTTCGCTTTATAAATTTAATTTTTAAAAAGTTATGTTCAGGGTGACTTATCTTGGTAACCCCAATTTTCTCGGAAACGTCCAAATATTTTTTCATTCTGTGAATGGCGTTTTGAACAAGTCAATGTTGACATGAGATGCTCATAAAAATCTGCGAAATAAATGAAGACGCCAGACGTCGCGGCGCTATCAAAAATTTTTTCTCCAGGAACATACCTTTTTTTTATGGTGCCATTCGAAAGATAATTTTATTCTGAGTTTTTTTTCTGAATACAATTATTTTCCATTTCTAACCGTCAGCGATCTGCAGGGTATTTTATGTTAATTCTATTCCATTTATTTTTTTCTGTGTTGTGATAGTATATGCCTTTATTTGAAGACATAGGTATGATTTTGTGCCTTGAATTCAAGAAGGCTAATTGTCTGGTCAATGTGCTTCTTCAAATAAGATTAAATATGTGGCTTCAGCAAGATGGGGCTCCATGTCACAACGCTGCCATTGTGAAGTGGTATTTAGATCCAGAATTCTAAAATAAATGGTTAGGAACCAATGGTCCCATGAGATATAGCCAGACACGGCCTACTGGCAGGCGTAGATATAGAAAGTATACGGTTTTCTTAGGCAATTCGCACTGTTTTCGATATAATTTCGAATTTATTTCAATTCACAATTTAATAAAGAACTGTAGGGAGGAAAACAAAACAGCATTTTGTTTATCTGCGAATAATTTCTTAATATTTTATCGAAATAACTCACCACGAGGAAGTAGCTGTTGTATTGAGTTCCACAAGATCACAATCAGAATGAAAATTATTTTACTTTCTGAGGCTAATAAAGTAGGTGAATGAACATAAAAAGAGAAAAAAAAGTATTATTTCGCTGTCGAAAACGATTACATTCTGACTGCTGATCTTTAAACTTAAAATAAATCCTATAAAACAGAAATTCAACAAGAATAAACTCTGCATGAATAAAAACTCTTAATTAAAATTGAATATCAGTTATATAAAACTGAAAATATCTGAATAAATAAAAATAATTCTGATATCTAACGGCTAAAAGTAAGTAATTTCATCGGAAAGAGTATTTCTTGGGATTCTATCACTAACCATTTTAGGATAATTATTAAGGAAAATATTACTTAAAATTTGTTCCTCAGGATCAGTTCTTTTCGGAGTACCTAACTGAAAGCGTCATGTAACTCGGTTGATTTGGAAAAATTGAAGGAAATGCATCATCAGTTAATTTAGGAATTTTTCGGGGTATATTACTAACTGAACCTTTCGCGGTTGGATAAGAGTTATTTCTCAAAATATGGGAATCTACAAAATGTTTTATACAAACTGCACTGTTATCGTTGACTTTAAAACTAGTTTGTCTATGAATTGCGTTAAGCCATTTTCTTCTCCTCGCGGGATCTTTCGGAAATTTGAATACCGACACCTTCTCATTAGTAGATTTATAATTGCTTTTGCAACCGGGCACTGCACAAGTAAGAGGCATAGTGCTCAAAACGAAGATTTCCAAATGAAATTTCAATAAATATTACAAAGAAAAACTTTATTGCTAAATATCCTTCCAGATATGAAGACTGAACGAAAAATTCAATCACAAACACGAGCCTTGCAACTGCAACACTTATTTTCACTTTATTTATTGATTGAAAAACCGATCACACGAACACGAAAAAATACACACTTTTTTACACGTTTCCTTGTCTAATTTCTGATGTGGAACTATATCACATATTACTCTTAAAACCGAACTGCAAGTGCCAGGTCGTACCACTCTGAGCCTAGTACAACCCCTTGCGGGGGTTCCGGCAACGTCGCATTTTATAGCAACATTCTGGCCTGTTAAATATCGTAGGCCGCGAGCCAGACTTTGAGCTCATGGATTACTTTCTGAGGGGTACCTGAAAAGTATGGCATACCAAACTGATTCTAATAACTTGGACCATTTAAAAATAAAAATAAGAAACGCATGTGCCCATAAGTAGACCCTTATATTTTGACCAAAGTAACTTATAATGAAATAGGAAAATGATATAACTATATATGGATCATAATGTAATGGATCATATGATTCGAAATGTTTCGTTTGTTTTTGAAAAAATTTTTTATTATTTTAAGATATAATATACAAAATGAATATAATAATAGAGAAATAGTTTGTTGCAAAGCATCCTACATTTTACGAAAGAAAATCATATCTAGGTCATATAGCCATTATTATCCATACATAAAGTTATATCATTTCCCTATTTCATTATAAATTACTTAGGCCAAAATACAAGGGTCCATTTATTATTTTCGAATTCTTGATCTAATTATCTCTTCACAATGGCAGCGTTGCTGTAGTCACATATTCAATCTTATTTGAAGAGGCACATTTTTTAGAAAACTACCCTTTTTGAAGTCAAGGCACAAAATCACATCTTTGTCCCCAAATGAAGGCATACCATCACAATACAGAAAAAAAAATATGGAAAAATGGAATAAAATTAACATAAAATACGCTGCAGATCGCTGACGGTTAGAAATGGATGAAAATTATATTCGAAAAAAAAATTCTGAATGAAATAATCTTTCGAACGGCACCATAAAAAAGGTATGGTCCTGGAGAAAAATTTTTTGATAGCTCCGCGACGGCTGGCGTCTTCATTTCGCAGATTTTTATGCTCATCTCAAGTCAACATTGACTTGTTCAAGACTACATTCACAGATAGAAAAAATGTTCGGAAGTTTTCGAGAAAATTGGGGTGACCAAGATAAATGAATCACCCGCTGTTCAATACTACTCAGTACGAACCGTGCAACTAGCGCTATCTATGAGAGTCAGACATAAAAACAAATTCATTGGATGTATAAGTTTCCAAAACATATTCGTTCAAAGATTCTTTACAATATTGCCAGTAGTTTCAGCAGAATCGTAAAAGATGTGTATAATTTTTTTTCTTTAACGCCCTTCATCTTGAAAAGGGGTGTCGTTACGTTTGTTTCTTACTCAACAAACCCCAATTATTCTCCAATGTTCTATCTATCCGGGGTAACCTTTTTTTGAAACATCCTGTATAAAACATGCATGATAAGAATCTGTTATCCTAACCTAACCTACTTCCTCTTTACCAACTATTTTTCACTTTATCGGCTTTACCTAAATCACAGTTTACTTAGAATATTTATATGATTCTTATAATATTGTGGCTAAACTCCATCTGTAACATCAATTTGTTATCTCCCGTGATGTTTTACTATACCTTCTGCACGAGGGACAATGGGTAAAACAGAGCAGGATTTCGATTCCTAGAATTATAGTTTGTTCTTGGATTTGATGAATTACTGAAATTGGGAAATTCCGTTCGAGTTGTGATTCCAAGAGAACGTTCTGTATAATTCTCCTGATCTCTTGCGTGGTGATATTGGATAGGAAAGATAGTCAGTATTTGGTTTTCATTACATAAAGTACACTCCTACAAGTTCTGAAATGGGAAAAGAAGTGAAGAAAGAAAAAAATGAAATGGGCGGTTTGCTCAACATGGTACAATTTTTTGAAGTACTCTTCGTAATGTTGATTCTTTATTTGATAGCAGTTAGTGAATTAGTTATTATGAACATCCATGTGTTCTTTTCGAATATAGGAGTAAGTACTTTTTTGGTTATATCTTTACGGATTACTCAAGTAAAGTTTGGGAAGAAATGGCTAGATCCAGGCTAAATCATTCAGAATTAAAATATGTTCAGAGAGAATGTTAATCACGAAAATGGTGCGAAATTCTATTTGGAGTTCATTGCTCTGAGAGTCACATGTCATTTCGTCATTACGTACCTACCCAATTAGTTCCTGCGGTATCCACGAATCAAATCAATAGTATTTTGAACATTATAATAACATTATTCTCTATTTTCGTTACGTTGCCATGACAACCTTCGCAACAATACATTTTTTCTTATTCTGGTTTACTGGGTAAATTTCTTTTGACAGGAAAAATTATCGAAGGCTAGGCAACACTTGTTACTTCTAGTTCCCACGTTGTGAATACGTCAACTAATTTAATCTTTGGAAATCATTTATTTCTTCTAATGAACAGCAGATGAAGTTGAAAGATCAATTGTGAATTCTTTTCCATTTGTATCGTCAGTTGATCGAAGCTCGATTTCCAATTTTTTCAACACAACTTTTTTCAAACTTCACCTCCGTGTAACGCAATCAACTTGATTTCCATGAAATTAGAATGAGTTTAAAAATTCGAACACCCATACAGAGCCGATTCAATACAATTGAACTCCGACTTCGATTAAAATTTTTTCAGCTATGATGGGATGAGCCTTATCTAACTTAACGCTCCTATCAGGTATTTATTTGTTTTTTTATTTATTTATCGTTTGGCAATTGAGACACAATAAGTTAAAAAAAAACTAATTTACACATATGAACTAAAATAGGTTCTTCTTCAAAATTCAAACAAAATTATTTAGAAAAAGAAATTAACTTGATTATTGTTTATTCAATTTCATGTCCTATGTACTTTAAATATCAAGGACACTAAAATTAATGCGAGCGCATGCACCATTTTGAATCTCAAGTTATCAATGCTTTTTTAGTTTGAGCTCCATCTTTGTATATGCATGTAACAGGTACTTGAAATGTTATTTTTCTTTACTGCAAGACATCTGAAAATACTGCTGATATGGCCCTCAAATTCCCGAATTTCTCCATTATCTTAATGAATTCCTTATGTTATCTCAAAAATAACGGGTAGAACATTGATTCATATATTTGAAATGTTCAAGAGGGTCTAAAGACAATTCAATACATCACTCTAAAGATCTATCAGAATCAGCCGTATCTCTAGGGACATAATAGTAAATTCTAAAACAAGTTGCAGAATGAGCACTTATTCCAACACGAATGCGAAATTCGAAAGCATGAGTGTTGGAATTGCCTTCTGCCACAAATTAGACGATATTTTCTCTATTTCAGTCAAGTCATGTGAAATACTTTCGAAATTCGAATAAAAACACGTACTAGTGACTTTTGTTTGTATCTTGGCAGTTGGTGTGACTTACGAAATTTGACAGATTACGGAATTTGAATTGATTTGATTCGAAAATTGAGAGGATTTGAGATCAGTTCTGACAACCACAAAACGAAAAATATAACTGAAAACAATGCTGTAATGAGTTTCATTAATGCACTACTTTTAGTACTGTAATGAACTCATTACGATACTGAAATAGAGTAACAAGGTCGCCAGTCATAAATAGCTCTAGTATTCCTTGTTTGCCATTGTTTTGGATCTCCATATAGGATTACATGTTACATCTTGTAATGATGAGTTTAATTGTGGTGTTAAATCAGTATCTAATTCATTGAAATTTTATTTTTCAGTGGATGTTGATGATGGTACAGGGGTTATTGGTCTTTCGTAGTATCAACCCAATCATAAGGAAGTTCTTGGGCAAGGACACAGTTTTCATCCACTGGGTTATAGAAACTATTGCTCTGATTGGAGCCACCATGGGATTCATTTGTGCGTATCAAGACAAAGTCAACAAGAACAAAGAACATTTTATCACTTGGCACGCAATCTTGGGTTTAACAGGGTTCTCATGCTCGATGTTAAGCGGCATTAACGGCATACCAACTCTGTATCGGAAAGAATTGAAGAACTACATTTCTCCAAAGTGGATGAAGTTCATCCATATCCTAACAGGAACTATAGGATTTTTTTTCGGTGGACTCTCACTAATAATGGCTTGCTATACAAAGTGGTTCGCCAAAAGGACAACAAACAGTTTTATGAGTTTTTGTGTTGCAGTATTCTTGGTTATTAGTGTCGTGGTTTATACTCTGATCAGACCAATAGATAAAGTTCGTGGAAATTGGAGAAAACTCACTAGTAAAGATTAGCTTTATTTTAATGAAGTGATAAGCTACAAGAATTATACAACTATTTTCGAATGTTTGTAATATACTCTCAAATAATAAATGCTTAAAACTCAGAATGTCCTTTCAAAAAGAGCATTCTTCTTCGGATCCTGGTCATCAAATAGAAAATCTCGAAGTTACATAACCGATTATGATTAATTTTAATATATTTAATAATAAACTTAAATGGTAGGTACTTAATCCTAATAAATATTTTCAACTTGCTCTCCGACTTCTATTAAAATTTTTTCAGCTATGATGGAATGAGCCTTATCTAACTTAACGCTCCTATCAGGTATTTATTTGTTTTTTTATTTATTTATCGTTTGGAAATTGAGACACAATAAGTTAAAAAAAAACTAATTTACACATATGAACTAAAAAGGTTCTCCTTCAAAATTATTTAGAAAAAGAAATTAACTTGATTATTGCTCCTCAATAACTTAGATTATCCAAAACCCGTTTAAAAATATCCAAAATAGGCTATGGCCCATGGTATGTATACACTTGCGCCATTTTCAAATATGATGATTGCTTATACAAATCCCATAATTAAAAATATTCTTTCAGAAGAAATCCGCTTAATATAGAAATAAAGAACAAAATTCTGTACAGGTATATGATAAATATTTTTTTATTTTTACTCATCTAATATTTTCTGAGCATAGAGGTCAAAACCTCTGGAGGGTGGAACGGTAGCTCCAGTATTTTTGCACTATGACTTTAGAAAGTTCTAAACCGTGATTTTAGATGTTTATATAGGGTACTTTTACACTTCTGAATATTTGATAGTGGAACACGCCTCGATTTATATAATTCTATGTTGCTAACATCTGGCTTTGACGTTTCTGATTCGAGTGATTTGTATCATCTACTTAGAGCATACGTTAAAAATACCCCGGATGCGAAATTATTTCGACCAATCCGAGATGAGCGCATGCCAATGTCAACGGTAGAGAGAGATATATATTATCTTTTGTCTCTGTCGTATTCCCTAAGAATTCGTAACTGTTTTTCGTTGTATCTATTCAATCTACTGAATATTTTGAGATTGATATTGAAATTCTTCAAAACCCAGCAATTTTCATTGCTCTGCCTAATCTAAAGCAATTATAACTACACATTTGTATTTGCGAACTTTCAAGAAATAGATTGATGAACATGCAAGGAGAAAAGTGAGTATTCATTGATGAAATATATCAGCTTTGTATATAAACTATACATTTCCAGCGATAAACTGATTTGTCAAATTTGTGGAAAGAAATACTCCTCTGTTTCGGCGAAATATCGTCATTTGAGAGATGTCCACAAAGAAGAACCTGGTGCTTCTAAACACACAGTTCATCTAAAATGCCCCATTTGCCCTGAAGAGGAAAAAAATCCTCTTGAGTCTCATGATATGCTGACTAATCATTTACAGCAAATTCATTCTCTGAGTATAAAGACAACACTTATTACTTTCAAAAATAAGGAGGAATTTGAGACTTGGCGAGCAATTGATAACAAAAATGTATATTATGTGAAACGAAGGTATAGAAAAACCTCAGATGGACTAGTAGTTTATTATGAATGCAATCGTAGTAATTATACAGGTTTGTACCTATTCGTTATTCACCATTATACAATCATTTAATCAAAAATCATGTATCAGCTACCTGTCTTATTTTTAGGATTTATTAGCCAGTCTACCAAACGCAGTATGAAAGCTGGGGGTAGTATCAAAATAGCTGGTTATTGCCCTTCAAGAATTCGAGTAAAGATTTCTAGTACAGGTATATATTGTGATTATTCAGTTATAAACCCCATCGAGTGATATAATACATATATTATATATAAATATTCCAGCTGTGGAGGTTAAATTTGTGGAGACTCATGTTGGACATGACAATCTACGTCGATCTAAACAATTGAGGAAGGACCAGCAAGAGATGATTGCTAGTAAATTGGCTGCTGGAGTCACAAAAGAGAGGATTTTGGAAGATTCCAGAACAATAACAAACAATAAGCTAGAGAGAATTAATGTGCTTAAAAGAGCAGATCTTGCTTATATAATAATAATATATAATAAGAAAATTTAATATAAAGAAAAGGAGACATGATGATGACATGGTTGCTACCACTGTAAAAACTTCAGATGATGATGAAAGCAATAACCTTCATATATGTCTACCATCAACAAGTAGAGCTGATTTTGAAATGGATGTTCAGAGTATGATAAGTGAATCCAGTCACATTTCAAATGATCCAATTGAATCTACTACAGAACTTGGTGTAAGCCTTAGTGATGATTTATATGTACAGTATATTAATAGTTGATTGTTGATTATAGATTATATTAGAACAAGCAAGATTTCAACTTGGATTATTGGAAGAGAGTAACATTCGTAATATTGCAAAAATAATCAGCGAAGCTTATAACTCGCAATGCAATAATAGTTCTGATAGCAGCAGAAAAAGGTTGTCTATGGAATGAATGTATGTTTGCTTTTGTATTAGTGCTTGGTGTAATATTCAAATGTTTCTTATTTCGATAGTTCCAGATATTGTTCCTCGATCCTCATCGTGATGAGGAAGAGTTTGATTTTGGTCCTTCAGTTTTATTAATAACTCTGCATGTTTGAAATCTACTCACAGGTAAACACGAGGTTTCGAGCATGTGTTTTAACAGTAAAGAGAAGATATCGAACGCAACAAAGAATATTAATCATAAAGGTTATGTACTAATTTTATTTTTTTGCTTAGTATTATCCGCCTTATAGCTTTTCACTTCAAAAGTAATTGATCAATATTTCAATCAATTTCATTTGCTATTAATAATTTAGTTTTGTTTTTAATTCTTAAATTTGAATTCCAGGGGTCTTGGAGAAGATATTACGTTCTTCTGACGACAGGAATCAAGATACTCTTCAATGATAGGGGAGAGACAGGGTTTTTATCTGCGGAGGTTTTTCCCTAATCTCAGATATCATACCCCCCTTACACCAACCTTTTTGTTGATTTTTGCATTGTATAATGTAGGTTTCATAATTAAAAAAATATATGTAAATCTGCATTATTTATTTTTCATAACTGCCAAATTAATTAATTACTGAAATTACTAACCCTGGAGCTCTAATAAAATGAAAGCTCAATAGAAAAATTGAATTGATAATAAGTAGGTACCTACTTATCAGTTTGGAGAAAAGGAAAGTATGCTATATTATTTTCAATTACTGCTATACTTACAATATATCATGCAAATTTTTCAATCAATTAATCAGTAACTATCCTACAAAACTTCAGTTATTTCTAAAAAAAAAAAATAACGAAACTGCTTTGAATTATTTGTACACCATTTCTGCTTATTCGTATAACTCGATGATTAATTAAAGTATGGTGGAATTTCTGTAGAAATTGCACAGTTAATTAGTATATCCTGTTTCAATTTCTCCATTGATTCGAGCAACTATCATTTTTCAATAGAATTATCCATATTTCTAGTTATGTTGGACGTTACATAAATCATTCTTTAGGAAAAGATACACAAGATATAATAAACGTATCTATATTTTAACACTCAATTCATATAAACCTTTCAGCATCCCACAGTTCTCTAAATTCGCTATAAAATATCAAAACCTACCAACGAATCAAATTTAAAAAATCAAAGCAAAAATGTTTTGTTTTGATTACCGCTGCTGTCACTTCACTGTATCGAATACAGGTTATGTTTATGTTTCCATTTTCAACACGTCAACGGCCGATCGGTTGACGTGGAGTGGAATTACGTGGGACACAGTGCTGTTTCATGATTGGTCGAGATTTTCGCATCCGGGGTATTTTTAACGTATGCTATCTACTTAGTTATCTGTGATTTGTATTTAGATGACACTCGTGAACTAGTTGAACGTATAAAATAGTGTAGTGCTGTGTTTATTAATTTATCAGCATACGCTATAAAATCAGAATAGAAAAGGTGGTAAAGGACAAATCATTATCAAATACAAATATTTTTCTGCGACAAAATTTCATTAAAAATAACAAGAATGGCAGATTGGATTGGATACCTTGTGTCTATCAAACTAGTAGGAGGTTTAGGTACTTATAATGGAGAAATCGTGTCAGTTACTCCTACAACCATTTCTTTGACCCGAGCATTTCATAATGGAATTCCTCAACAGTCAAAAGAAACCGTAGAAATAAGGTAAGCATGTTAATGAACACGTTTTGTACCCTTAATAATGGTTTCTTTGTTTCAGTTCAAGTGTGATCGAAACTTTGAAACTAATAGAAAGAAAATTGCCGTCCCCGCAGCAAACTAGTACAGTCCTTGTGAGAAAACCAGTTGCCAAAAAGGCAAGTAACAGAAACCAGATGACCACAGAAACTAATAATAAGGTTGGAAACTCCTGCACCCAGAACAGATCCAAACATATGGAAGAGTATAATAAAACACAACAAACTGAAGCTTGTTCAAAAATGAACAATATTAATAATAAAAGAGATAAAAACCCTAAAAGTAAATATTCAAAGGGCTGGAAAGATGAGGAATGTTTTGGGGCTCCTACGACAGAAGAAATTACAAAAGATTTTGACTTTGAAAGCAATTTGGCTTTGTTTGACAAACAAGCTCTCTGGGAACAACTGAGCGGTAACCAGAAGCCAGATATTATCAAGCAAGCTGAATCAAGAAGGCCAGTGAATTATAGGTATGGTGTAATTTATTTTTGAATACCTAGGTACTGAAGATTTTAATGTTTTTAACTGTTGTATTTTGGCATTTATTCGGAATTTTTAACCCCAGAAAAAATAATCATTTCAATTTGATTTTTTTGTTGCTTAAAACCATACTTGAAGCATGTTATAATAACAGTACATCAGTCTAATTCGTTAAATTCTCAAGTCCATTTCCGCGTACTTTACAGGAGAAGGAAAAAACTGTGCAAAATCTCTTTTTCGCATATCAAAATTTTGAAAATCCTGTTTGTTTCTATAAGGATTCTACATATTTTACAAACCTCTGTAGTGATATATCTTCAGCATATTTCAAAAAAACAAGAAATAAAATCATTTAGCAGCTTTTCGTTGTGAATTTTAAATTCGATTTTGGACATAGCAGGTTTTCCCAAGAATGAGCTTGAAATCGCATTTTTTTCATTGTAATCGTTAGTTGTGCTTGATTTTGAATCAAATCAAACAAATTCGATGAGTTCATAACAAAATATATTTTCTTTGAAAGTTGAACAAAAGGATCATTATTCAAGTAAGGAACATCATTATTATTATATTATTTTAAAAACAATAGGTATGTAATGTCGAACAAACCGATATGATTCTAAATGTTTGGATTAATGATGGAGAGGCTATGAAATTAAAATCTTCTCAACATCGTCAATAGAAAATCACAAAAATGTAATTAAAAAAAAACCTACTCATAAGGTAATTCATCATAATATTTATAGTAATCAGATGGAATAGCTGCTGTTACTGTTATTTCTAATATAGTAAGATCTTGACTAAGTGGCTTTACTATCTATTATTCCTTTTTCCAATGATTTTTATGTTTGTACCAAATTTTATTATGCCTCATCTATTCCGTTTTTTGTTTGCCTGTTATAGTAAGAAAATTGCTTTTGTTGCCTTTTTTCAAGAACTCTCTTAAGCGTGACTGGATCAACGATCCCAGATTGATAATTTGATTCTAGTGAAGGTAAATTATCCTTCAATCTTCTATTGAACATTATCTGTGCAGGAGATACTCCAATGTCAAGAAAAGGAATATTTCTATACTTTAACAAATACACGTAAACGTTTCCGTTTTCAAAATTACACTTTTTTAACATATTTTTACATATGTTTACTGCCTTCTCTGCCAAATCATTAATTCTAGGATAATAAGGGCTCGATGTTGTTGATGAAATATTATGTGAAGTGAAATAATTTATCATATTGTACGAATGAAAGGGATTATTGTTGGATATTATGTGATCAGGAAAGCCGAAAGATGAAAAAATTTAGTCAAAAATTCTGATGACTTTGTCAGAGGTTTTATTCCTCCCCTTCAGGGTAAATTCCGGTTTTTATGTTCGTATCGGGTATGGAAGGGAGTAAAATCGTGCATAATTTTAAAAATTTCAGGTGAAATTTTATTTTCGATGTAGACAAGTAAGAAAAGAGTTGTCTTGGACTTCTCAAATTTTTAGAAGATCGTGTTTTTTCTGAAAATGAAATTTAATTTGGCAACTGAGAAAATAATTACGAACATTATAGGTTTTCCGCCATTTTGAATTATTTTTTCGCAAATCTTCACCTTTTCTGAATTTTTTTTTTTTTTTTTTTACAAGAAAGAACGCTCACAGGTGTGCACACCCAATAAAAGCGCCCACTATTGATTTAGAAATAGACACTGTGATATACTTATTATCTATTACAATATACAATTGAGCACACAAAAATATTCAGGGGTGATCTGAAATCCCTACCTCGAAAGTTACATAACCCATCACACCGAATAGATTATTGCTCTAAAAGCTGACGTTCAACACCCTGTATCTCGCTTATGGTTCGAAAAAAGAGTATATGTAATGATGCAAAAATGATTTCCTAGGTGTTTTCTACACTGCAATGTATATTTATCCAGTTTATGATGAAACACTTTGCATATCGCAGCTTACCTCATGTTATCCATATTGAATGAGAAAAAAATTACTAAAAATTAAAACAAACGGGACTTGTTTCCAATTTTGTTGTTTACTATCATTATGGAACTGAACATTTCTACCAAATTGAATATTGATATTGCCTTTTCTCTTATGCTATAAGGTAGGTTATCGTATGAACTTTCTGACTAGCTCGAAAAGTGAAATTGACCGAAAAATGGACTTAGCAGGTTAACGCGAATTATACCATTACCTATGGTGTAAAGAGGTTTTTATATTAATTCATTTCATGCCAGTCAGAGGCCCTCTTCTCTATTTTAAATGAACTAAAAATGTAGAAATTGGTTGAAGTGGGTTAGACATGGCATCTTGAATTTTTTTATAGAACTTCTCAAGCTCTACGAAATTGTTAGAATGAAATAAGATGAGATGAGCAGTTCAACATAAAAATTTTCATTGTTTTTTTTAAGAATAAAATTAAAAAAAAAAAAATACAATAAATCTTTTGTTTTTCTCATGTGAAAACTAATGATGCGCATCATTAAAAAATATTACTTACTTTATGTTATCCACATTGAATGAAAAAAAATTACTAAACAATAAAACAAACGGGACTTGTTTCCAATTTTGTCGTTTACTATCATCATGGAACTGAATATTTTACTTGAAAATTCCAAAACTTAAAGCGTCCCAATAAGCATGTGGATGGCGGACCATTGTCAATATAAAACTGAGGCTCAGATAGGATTTAGCAGATTTTCGTTGTGAAGATTTGTTATTGGGTACAAAGCAGTTTTTCGTGCACGGCTTTTCTACCAAATTGAATGTTGATATTGCCTTTTCTCTTATGCTATAAGGTAGGTTATCGTTTGAACTTTCTGACTAACTCGAAAAGTGAAATTGACAGAAAAATGGACTTGGCAGGTTAACGAATTAGGCCGACGAGTAGAGACTTTTCCTTGAGCTAACTACAAAGGTGTGGTTCAATTATTTATAGAAAATAATGTATGATACTTGTATAGAAGGCTCATTCTAACACTCGTTCATTCAAAAACTAGTGAAGCATGCGCTCCGATGAAAACTGTGCCATAGTGTTCGTAAGGGACCCAGCTATCATATACTCAAGCCATGACCTTCAAAACGTACATGTGCGCCATCTACAGAATTTGTTTTGATCAAATTTGAATCACCCTAGTACTATTTGTTGCATTTTACGGATATTTTGTGTATTTTGCTCACGCTATTTGGGCATTTTCTGATTTGGTGATTCGGGGCAGGTTTGCTAGAATTTTTGCATGTAAATGAAATATAGGAACTTGAGCACTGAATTTTTTTTTCAGGCACGATCAAAATATCATCACGTCTGGCCCTGTTTCATACAACCAGATTCAGGTCCCCAAAAACGATATTTGTGGATATGTCACCGATGGAGGACTTGCTGTTCCGTGTATCAGCTCACATTTGAGGAATAAGTTATTTGAGTGTGCTGACAAAGTTGGTCTCGGATGGGAAAGAAGAGTGGAACTCATGGGGAGAGCTGCCACGGAAATTTCGATTGCACTTATGGGTGGCGGTCATCGATTGCAACCCCAAAATTCTCACCAGTGGCCAACTGTGGTCGTGCTTTGTGGTGCAAACAGGTAGGGGATCGATGCAAAAATTGGGCAATTTTTTCTTATTGCAAGTTCAGCCTGTAAATATTTAATACTAGCTGACCCGGCAGACTTCAATATTATAATAAACTATTATGGTATAATACCTTAAAAGTGGACATAAAACTCTCCTGTACAATATGTGTTGCGCCAAACGATGTCGTCTGGAAAAAGCTGTTATATTTTTGAATGTTAGCCAAAAAGTGTTTAGAATCATTTCGTATCCCAGAAACTAAAGAGCGTAAGGGATCTGGTAGTGGGACCAATTGTGGCAATTGGCAGTAAGCTAGCTGACCCGGCGAACTTCGTTTTGCCTTAGAGATTAATGAAGTTGTACTAACCATTGATTTTTTCTAAGAAGGAAATATGTTAGGTGGAATACAAAAAAAAAATACAAAACCACAAAATATACAAAAAATTTAATTGCATTGAAATAGGTATGTTCATTGTTATTCATACATCAAAAAAATTCTCTTTATTTAAGAGGTAAAGAAGTAACTTTTTTTTCCGATTTTACAATTCCCGCATTGTAGTACCTTGTGATGAACAACATTATTAGTTTTTTTCCTTAGAATTTCAAGGCTAAGACGTTTAGGCAACTCAAAATACACAGTAAATGTTTACATTGCCATCTAATGGTGAAAATAATAGAATGGGGATTTGTTCAAAACATTTCGTCATAAAATTTTCCGTAGTGTTCGGAAGAAAGATAGGTGTAATAACACATGGACACAGATGCGTTTAAATTATTAGAAAATGTAGTTCACCGAATTAATATCAAATATAATATATTCACGAAAACGCTATTAACCCTAGCGACACCTACTGGCGTTATTCGCAAGAAAGAAAATTATTTCCTATTTTTTTTTCCATTTCATCAAAATTTTCAGAATTTTAATGTATTTTATATTAATCCTGCTGTAGAAGAATCCAACAAAAAGCTTTTCATAACAAATAGTTCATCCAATCTTGAGTTATAAATGGTGTAACCAACAAAATGACCGACTTAATTTTGTACATTAAGATGAGCAGTGACGGCTCGTGGACTTTAGAAGCGGTGGTTCACAAAATCAAAGAAAGCTATTTATTTTATTTAACATGAAAGATACATATATTTCGGTATCGTAATGAGTTCGTTACGAGTACCAGAAGTAGTGATGTAATGAACTCATTACAGCATTGTTTTCAGTTAGATTTTTTGTTTTGTGGTTGTCAGTACTGACCGCTGATCCTATCAAATTCTGTAATTTGTCAAATTTCGTAAGTCAAACCTACTGCCAAGATACAATAGAAATGTCACACCAACTGGCAAGATACAATACAAATTTCACGAAACCTGACTGAAATGGAGAAAATATCGTCTAATGCTCGTGACAGAAGGCAATTCAAACACTCTTTTTTTCGAAAACTCGCTCCTTTTGGAACCCGTTCTTCTTTTTACTATGCAGCAAACTGATCGATAACCTCATTGTTAAGATTTGCTAAATTTCGTGAGTCATTTTCATTAATCGAATTTCTTAAAAAGGTTCTCGAAAAACTTCTTTCTGCTCCAGCTGTCGTCTTTGGAATTGTCACAAGTAATTGGAGAAGGGAAGAAATAGCAGAGAATATCACAGGGTGTCCCAAATTGCTTGATTTTGGCTGTTTCTGGTACTTTTATACTAGATAGGCAAAAACGTTGAAAGGAGTCCTGGACTCAATTTTTGTGAAAATCACAATAGTGGAAACCGTTTCACGATATCTTCATTTGTTTTGAAGATATAACAATATTTAGATTTTATTTCGATTGCGAAGATGCGCCATAACTTTTTCATTTTCGAAAATATCGAGAAACAATAAACACTTTTAACAAGCACTTTTCCTTAGGGAATAAGATACTAAATTCAATTTTCTAAATCGCAATTTTTTTTTATTTGATTTGAGATAAAGAAGAATGCGTTCCATTTTTAAATAAAAAAGTTTTTTTTGCACCCTCAGTACAATAGATAAAAAATATTGAATATTATAGTGTCTTATTTCCAGTTAAAAGGGGCCTTTAGAAAGTTTCAATAGTTTTTAAATACTCTTGTTGATGAAAAAGTAATGGCACATTTTCGGAATCGATAAAATATCAAAATTTAGTTACATAAAAAAAATTAAGATATCCGTAAACGGTTTCCACTAATGGTGTTTTCAGGAAAATCGAGCCCAGGACTACTTTCAACATTTTTACCTTTCTAGTCCAGAAGTACCAGAAACAGTGAAAATCAAGGAATTTTGGATACCTTGTCAGTTCTAGGTTATTCTTAATGATTATTTGTTGCACCCATAATGTAACCTAGACAGTCAACACTACTTGAGAAAATACGTATAATTCCTACTTCATCCAAAAATTCACGTAGCGAGTCGTTTACGAAGAAATAATCCAAACGTGATCTCTGTGATCACAGCCAAGTTGTGCTCCTATTTCATTTCAAACGGCGTACACCCCCCTACGCCCACTCACAGAAATTGCCAATCAATTCGTCGTAAGCCCCACCTACTCGATCGCACGTGCGATCGACGTAGACTAGACGGCAGGGTAGGTAGAGTAAAGCACATTATTCAATTCATAGATGAAAAAAGTTGGGGATTGAGAATGCAGAAATAGATACTAGGTACAAAATATTATTAGTGACTCCAGAATTTATTGGTTATTCAAAAGTGGAAATTTGATTTTATGTTACTTTTTTTGGGGGTGCACGTGCTCATGTGTTCTCATGGCAGAGCTGCCACTGAATATGAGATATTTTATCTTATCAATGTAATTCACAGTACCACTAATATTATTTTGAAGTACTCGATGCTGAAATTTCATTAGAGGCTTTTCCAAGGTAGATAAAACAGTAAACTAATGATTTGAATATGCAAAAAAACAATCAATGTCATCTGTACATAACCTTGTTTGAAGAAGAGTTTCCTCTGTTGCCATATGGGTCTCTTGAATATGAATTAGCAGGAGTTTGTGCTGTTGAAATTTGTTTATTCCATAAGGTTCTCAAGATATTTTACAAAATGTGTTGAATAAACACGTGCTTCTTACAACACATTTTGTGAAATATCTTGAGAACCGTATGTAATGCAAGAAAATTTCCAACAGCACAAATCAGCATAAACCTTGTACAATTTAGCTCAACAACAGTAATAATTTCCAAAATCCAAAAATGCTGAGCCAAGGTATGCTGATTTCCCTACAATCTTCTAATTTTTATTATTTTCTCCATGTGAAAGAAAAACTGTTGATTTTTTCTGAAAATTGACCGAGACGAGTTGGCACAACCATATAAAACAGTTTTGTCAGGAAAAAAATTAAAGAACCAGAATTTTCATAATTTGACAGAAAATCTTAAGCAGCATTTTCGTCAAAATATTTACTGCCCAAGACAGCACAAATGTAGCACACATTTTTCCATTTATTTGTGGGAAGAAGAAACTAATTTGTTGAATTATCTTTTTTTTTTCAATTCCGATTTTTCGATTTTTCGGGAAATTAGACAGACTTAGGCTGAAGGACTTCGGTCGATGGCCTTTGACTGTGGTCAATAAATGACAGTTATTATTATTATTATTAGACAGACTTTCGGGAAAATTCGAATGGCACAACTCAGTATAATATAATAATAATATCTTTATTCTCCATTCGACAATTTACAATTGTATAGGGCTCGTCAACATAATTTAAAAACAAAAATATACACATTCAAATACAGTTCAAAAATACACTAAGATTACATGTGTAGCACAATTTTTTTTCAGTCATTAGAATCCAATTTTTGAAAAGTCCTGGGCTGGTCAATTTTTTCGGTTTTTGAAATATACTTCTCGCAACAATTGAAGGAACAGAAAAATTTTCCAAATATTTTAGTGTTTTTCAACAGGCTGTATCTCAGTAAAAAATGGTCGTATGAGAAATAGACCAACAAATGGCAAAATGGCATTTTCTTGCTCTTTTTTCACATAACTGTTACAGGTTACAGGTTTGCGAGGCCTCCAGTAGTTCTGGAAATATCGGCAGTTGAGTAAAAAGGGTCCTTTCGCATTCAAAATGAGATATCTCAAAGACAAATGGTCATTTCCGAGGGTTGTGAAAAACAAATTAGACCTGAATAAACAGACTATGCAGGCTTTGCATCGGTTTAGCTCAAACAAAAATTTTCCATGCGCGTAGAGCTAAAATAAAAATTAGAAAAAAAAATTTTCTTCGTGCTTCATCTGAGGATTGCATGGCTGCCCGTACTCTGAAAAATTGTTAACCAATTAATTCAGAATCTCGAGTCTTCAAGCTTCAAAAGTTTATTTTTTTTTTTTTTCACACTACCATTTTTCACTGAGATACAGCCTGTTTTCTGTTCCTTTAATTTTTAATTTTGCTAGAAGTGTATCTTGAGAACCACATGGATAAAAAAAAATTCAATGGCACGAAGCAAGCACAATTCAGCACAACAAATTTTTTTTCGAAAATACCAAAGTGCTGGGCTAACTTTACACAAATGTATAAACACTGTTCATGATTTTGAAGCTGAAAATCATGTTTTTGCAGGCCAGGAGCAACAGGTATCAATGCCGCCAGGCAATTGGCAAGCCATGGCGTGCGAACAGTTGTTCATTGGGTACCAACAACAAACAAATTTGTAGAAAGGGAAATGTCCCTTTTCAAACATACTGGTTTTTCTATAGTCACAAGGGTGAGAGATTTGCCCGTTAACTGTGACCTTGTCATCTTGGCACTTTGCGAAGAGTCTGATACGAGCAAAGCATATCCAGAATTGGTTTCTTGGACGAACAGGAACCGTGCACCCATTTTTGCAATCGATCCACCATCCAAGGGAACAACGGATTTTCAACCCAAATGCTCTTTGGTGGCCACGCTACCATTGTATTATTCCAGAAGCAACGGTAACATATATCTTTGCAACTTAGGTTTACCGGAAAGTTGTTTCACAGAAGTAGGTATTAAGTATAAACCTCCATTTGGTTCGAAATTTTACATTCCTATACATCCTAAGGAATTGGACTCGCCATAGCCCAACGAATCTTCAATCGAAGATGACTATTTTATATGATTTTTTCTTGTGGAAAGATGCTCCAATATTCTGAAAGTGATTTATTTCAATTGAAATTTTTTTTATGTATTCAAGAATACTACGTTTAGGTTTGCTATATATGTATTGCGTTACGTATCTCAAGAGTTGAATTTGAGTTGTTTTAAATATTTGACTATTTCACGATAGAGGAAAAAATTGGAGATTATTCTTCAGGAAAATAATGTTGGTGCCTTAAGGTGTACGAATTATTGCTTTTTCAATTTCATCTCAAATTGGAAAAATTTCTTTTTTAATCAGAGTTTTATCTAAAGAAAATGAACTACATTAATTGTAATAGGTTTTTGAATCAGTTGATCAGTAGTTTCTTTGAATGAATGAAAATTTAATTTGAAAATTTAATTTTTCCAAAGGAAAATTCGAGTAAAACTTTTGAGATAAAACTCATTCCAAAACGATGAGAAATTAATGATTATTTTTACGCAATCACGATTTTTGGATTCAATCTTTCTTCAATTACAAAAATTTAAATTTACCTTCTGCTTCAAGAACTGATATTTCAATTTTTTTTTTTTTTTGCACCGAACATTTGTTTTTGTAAGATATTAATTAAATATTATTTCGAAATTAATCATTCACACTCATTTTATTAGTTCATTGTGTGTTTTAAGGGTATCAATGCAAAACATGGGATTTGTCAGAATTGAAAAAAGTTTTATTTGAATTTCTACTTTGTCATATTCGACTAATACATTTATTTTACCAGTAGAAATTGGAAAATGCCTTTTGTCTTTTAGCGCTTTTAGTTTGCCTTGATGCTAAAGTTTCTTTACGAATATTCGTATAAAATTTTGTTTAACGAGAAAACTAATATAAATGAAACTATTTTAATTTTTCCTATAATTACAGATTATCTATCCATAATTTTTTTTCTGGTATTTTTTATCTTTTGCATCAGATGTTACAAAATAATTAGTTAATAATAATGATAATAATAATAATAATAACTTGAACTGATTTTTCGATTTTCAATTATGTATTTCCATTTGCAATATGCAGATATGAGGAATATGTTTCTGAAGATTTGAGAATAAGGGTGCCTTCTGATGGTTCTTTGATATAATAATTTATGAGATTCTTAGAGGTCATTATGTTTTGAAAATTAAAGAAATGATTGTATATCAAATTGCCCTTTTTATTTTTGATTCTGATTATTTAAATATAATCTGTCTCAAGTAGAAAATACAAACAGTTTAATTTATCTCAAAATTTACGAGTTGTACAGGTGAGCAAGAAAATTACTTCTATTGATGGTTATATAATTTTGTTTGACACCTATCTAGAGGATCCCGATTTTAATGTTTAGTAATGTGAGTACCTAGAACTTTGTTAATTGGGGGTGATATATTTTATTTCTGTTTTCACTTCTGTTTCTAGAAGTTTACAATCAAAGGAAATTGAAGAGGTCTTAGTTTTTGCAAACAGTTATGACATATCTTCAGAACAACATTCTCATTAAATAAATAACTATAATTAACCTGAAAAATGGTTTAAGCCGTTCTCCTAGTGGTGATAATTTGACAGCTTCATGTTCAATTCATTTGAAAAATTTTCCAACAAATGCAAAAAAATTGTAATAATTGTACAAATATACCGAATTTATAAAGTTTATATTGTAAATATTATTATTCTCTTGAATGTACTTATTCATTGCAGTTTTTTGTTCATTTATAATATTTTTGTTTCCATTTCTATCATAATCAACCATGGTGATAACTTTATTTATTTATTTATTATTGATTGATTATTTCTTCCGAATGTATTTCATGCAACAGTAGTATTGAAACAAATGCCTAGTTTTGTAGATATCACAGCATTTGTAATGATGGGTGATTCCTAAGGTAACATTTTTTTTAAATAAAATTTTTTCCTATGACTTAATTTCATACCACAGGAAGAAATTTCATTATTCAGGATCAAATTATTTATTTCCTGTGCATTTTTGATACGAGAACCATACTTTTTAGTGCTTCTTGTGATATATAAAAAAGTCTTTGTCTTGTTGAGTCTAATTTATAATTGAATGTTAACTTTGGAGTCTTTTTTCCTAATCAGAAGAGTGTAATGGTGCCAATGACTTGGAATATTAAATGTTCTTCTCTGTAAATATTGTATATGAGATAAATTATAATTCAGTACTGTGGAAAGAAGATTGTATTTATTGGATGTTTGGATCTTGTTTTGCATACTATTTGTAGCTTTACATTTATGCACAAGAATAATAGTTTTTATGATAATCTTTTTGAAAGTGCTTTTTTAAATATTTCTTGTAAACGAATTATTATTAATATAAATTTCTATGTATTTATCATAACTAATAGCCTCGATTATAGATGTTTATAAATACTAGAGGTTAATAGTGAAAATCAGAATCATGAGCTAAGCTCTCGATACTACTTATGTCAGAAAAATTTTTTAGAAGGATATTTCTTCAGTGAGTCTTGATCTCAATTATTATTTAGCCATTTATGAACTTTTTTCTGATTTGGAGAAACATGAAAATATTGTGATATATTTGAAATTTAATCTGAGAAGGTTGGAAATTTTTATAATAACAAAGTGGCCAAATATTTTAGTCAATACAAATTTTTCAGTTCAATATAGTGTTTCATTTGAATCCATATGAGATTTCATGTGAAATATAATCTGTTTCAGGACTTTCACATATTTCTGATATTTGGTTGGGTGAACCTGTTTTTGTTTTTAAAACAATTTTCACATGATATTTGAAGTTCCAAATCGGTATTCTTGAGTTTCGGTTCTATAGGTTGACTTCTATTAATTCTATAGGTGCTAAGAGAGTTATTAATGGAAGGAAGAATTGCTTAGGCAAACAATTTTATCATGGGGAATATTTAAAAAAATCTTTCACATAGGGCTTTATTTGTTTCAGATTCAATCTTACAATTAATTAAATACAAAATAATTGAAATCCTAGTTAGAAAATTCAAATTTACAGATTCAAAAATGACTGCAATCAATTTCAAAATAATCAGATTAAAAATAGAATTACTACATATAAAATATATCGAGTAAAACAATCAAAAAGGTAAAACTTTCCACTTACATTTTAGTCACTTGAATCAGCGAAGAAATTGATTTTTTTAGTGATATGTTTGGGAAATAATTCTATTTTTTCATAACCAGATTTTTTTACTTCACATTTTAAGATTTCAAATGAGAGAAGAAATATTGCCACAATTTGAGCACTACCATTGAGCTAATTTAATTAATTTTTATATTTCAATAAAAATATAAGAATTACAAGTACTGATTGTTCACAATTTCGTGTATTTTCTTATATACAACCAGAAAAAATCTTTTTACTACCACTGAATAGATCTTTCAGTACCAAGCAAAGGGGTTTGTGTTCAAAGACTTAATTTGTAATTTAGATAGTACAATTAATGCTCCAAAACATTCAAGTTGGCTACGATTTGTACCAAGTTTTGATAAATATTGTCTGTTCGTTCAATAAGGTACCTAATATTCGAAGAGATTAAAACATCCTTAAATCATTTTTCAAAATGAGATGTTCAAAAAATTTGATATGAGTATCTTTATTCTGATATGAAATCTAACTCGACCTACTACAGCAATGTGGCGTTATTTTTTTTGACATCGATATTCAATATGAAAATTCCTTCAACACATAGTTTCCGATTGCATGTGGAGACTGGCTTTAGAGTCTGCTTTTTGTAGTTGAATTTCCCTTTGAATGGGCAGCTGGGAAGAATCCATAACGATTGAGGGTCTCTTGGGTGGGGGTGGTTGACTCATTAGGGTTATGTCGCCAGAATCAGTTGAGTCTTGTCTTTCGGTTGAGGTATCTGGACTGAAACCTTAATTCAAAATTTTATGTAAGAATTATATTAGCTGACCAAATCTGTTCTACCCAATTAATATTCAGAGTAAACGTTGCACAGGTACCTATGATTCACGTAGGACTTCAATGGACAAATTATTATAGGATTATCTTTGGAAATGTTCACTGTATATCAAATTGGGTGAGACTGCACTGTATCTCAGCTATTATTTAAGATAGAGACATGCGGTTTTCGCTTTTTTGTAAAACTTTTAAATCCACATACAAAAATATTCCAACTACTTTTCTTTCTGAAATACAGAGCGAAAACAAAAATTCTCACTTTTTTGAGTTGGTTTTTCTCAAATAGAATACAATGTATATTTTAAAGTCTAATTCTTGCGTTTTAGTTTCTGAATACATTGATGTATCATCTTCATGTATGAAGAATCCTCCATAGTTATGTTTGTTTTTTCAATAGTGTAGGTCATGAATTCTTCAATACATGCATAAATGTTGAACATGCATCGAAAAATTCCAATATTAATATTAAACTTTTTTTCGTTTTCACCATTTTAAGTTTATAATGAAAAGTGATATTTTGAATTCATGTTCAAAATACACTTCTCGCAACAATGAAAGGAACAGAAAAATTTCCCAAATTTTTTGGTGTTTTTCAACAAGCTGTACCTCAGTGAAAAATGGTCGTATGTGAAATAGAAAAATCAACTTTCGAAGCTTCAAGACTCTAGTTTCTGAATTTATTGGTTAACAATTTCACAGAATACCGGCAGCCATGCAATCCTCGGATAAAGCACGAAGAAAAATTTTTTAAAATTTTTAATTTTTGCTCTAACTCGCATGGAAAATTATTTTTCAGCTAAACCGATGCAAAGCCTGCATAGCCTGTTTATGCAGGTCTAATTTGTTTTTCACTACGCTCGGAAATGACCATTGTATTCGAGATATCCAATTTTGAATGTAAAGGGACCCTTTTTTACTCAACTGCCGATATCTCCGGAACTACTGGAGGCCTATCAAACCGACAGCCGGTTTCTTTTTCTGCAGAAAATTATCTACAAAAACCGTTCCTGTCTAATCAAGAAAAAATTTTTTTTTCACCTGTAACGGTAATGAGAAAAAAAGAGCAAGAAAATGCAATTTTGCCATTTATTGTTGGTTGACGGACTGTATCTTCATCAATTTTGGAGGGAAAGCAAAGGTTATAAAAAAATTTTACAGCTTAATGTACCCCAAAGGCCCCCCTTTTGGGGTACATTAGGCTATGAAATTTCGATGGGTAGATCGATCGGTGTAGCGGTTTTCCTGGACCAATCGATTGAAATTTTGCAAGAATTGAATGAACAAGGTTTTTGTTCCTCAAACTTGAGCTAATCTTTTTGAAAATTATTAATTTAATTTTTGCAGTTATCAGTTAATTTTGTATTTTTTGAAGATCTGAAAAAAAATTTTTTATTCCGAAAAAAAAATTTGGAAAGTTTGAAAAAAAAACTATTTTCTCGTTTTCTGACGACTGAAATTTTATTGATTGGTTTACCGCCGGCATCAGCGTTACCCAAAGCATACCACGAGGAGATTGCACGCTCGGATTTACGCTTCTTTTGTGCTCAAGCACGTGTGTGTTCATGATTCTTCAGAAATGAGAACCTGTGGTTCGTCAGCTTCATAGTATTCGACGACCCAAAACTTATTGTTTAAAGAGTGTGTAGTGTGTTTATCAGTGTTGTGTGAGTAATTTATAGAAGAAATGAAAGCCTGTGGTTCGTCAGGTCCACAGTATTTTATGAGAACGGAAAAATTCTATCGCTCATTTATTTTTGCAAGAAAAATTTTTCAAAAATTTCTTAAATTTATAAAGGCCTTTTTTAAGATTGAAAAGAAACAGTTAAATTTTGTTCTGAAAATATCGGACAAAAAAATTTCTTTCAGTGAGAATTTCAATTTTTTTCTCGATATTATAATATATATAATTCACCAGTTTTTTTTCAATTTTTTATAATCTCCAAAACATTCAAAATTGAGTTAAAATTGAAAAAAAAATCAATAATTGATTCTTGAAAAGAAGAGGTCAACTTTAAGGAACGAAAACTTTGTTCCCTTAATTTTTTCAGAATTTCAATCAATCGGTTCAGGAAAACCGCTGAATCGATCGATCTACCGATTTGTAAGGGTCTTTGAGGTACATTAGGCTGTAAAATTGTCTTATAACCTTAGCTTTCCCCCCACTATTGATGAAGATACAGTCCGTTAACCAACAAATGGCAAAATTGCATTTTCTTGCCCCTTTTTCACAATACCGTTACAGATGGAAAAAAAAAATTTTTTTTCATCGGACATGAAAGATTTTTGTGGAGAATTTTCTGCGGAAAAAGAAACCGGCTCTTGGTTTGCTAGGCCTCCAGTAGTTCCGGAGATATCGGCAGTTGAGTGAAAAAGGGTTCTTTTGCATTGAAAATTGGATATCTCGAAGACAAAATGTCATTTCCGAGGGTGGTGAAAAACAAATTAGACCTGAATAAACAGGGTAAGCGGGCTTTGCATCGGTCTAGTTCAAAAAATGTTTCCATGTGCGTAGAGCAAAAATAAGAATTTGAAATATTTGAAAAAAAATTTCTTCGTGCTTTATCCGAGGATAGCATGGCTGCCGGTATTCTGAAAAATTGTTAACCAATAAATTCAGGAACAAGAGTCTTCAAGCTTCAAAAGTTGATTTTTCTTTTTTTTATACGACCATTTTTCACTGAGATACAGCCTGTTGAAAAACAACAAAAAAATTTTCTGTTCCTTTAATTTTGTTGCGAGAAGTGTAGTAGGCCGTGGCTGAAATAAACACGAAATCGTGTTTATCGTACTCACCAATCATAGGCTTCGTGGAAGTAGGAGTTGGAGGCGGCTCCATATCTACGGCACTAAGTCGTTGCAACGTTCTACTAGGCAAGGAGTTCAACCTGAACTCCCTCGATTCCGACTGAATCTTCAGCAGCGTGGTTGCGAAAGGCTCGTCTTGTTCGGAAGACGAACCATCATCTTCGTCGTACCTCCTCTGGATCAGATTCTCCATCACCATGTAGTCACTCTCCTCGGCGCTCCTCAGATGTTCTTTTTCCAAATTTATTGCTATTTCGGGGTTCGACATTTCGGAGTGGTTTCTACGACGTTGACCTGAGGGGTTAGATCGTGATTACCGTGTTATTTTCACGACAGAAAAGATACGATCAGCCAAGACTTCACTTAGGTGTATACTCCATAGTTCGCATGAATTTTGTACGATCATTCAAACTGACTCCTCTTACACATGTACACACTGAGCAAACGAAACAAAACATTTTTCGAGAGAATGAACTGGCCAGCAAACGCACCAGACTTGAATCCAATTGAACAAGTATGAGATTACTCAGGGAGAACAATGTCCAATCTCAAAAATATACCTTTTCCGGAATAGAGTTTAGCCCTTCAGGAAAAATGGAACGATATGCATTGGGCGGCTGATTGAATTTGGATTCAGTTATGGAATAACTACACTGCGCAAAAAAATTAACGCGCATTATGGAAATCTCAAGTTTATTCTACAACTGAAGGTGTTCTCAATGATAATTATTTTTATCAGATTATGCATGCATATGTTATGCACTTTCAACCTTTTTTTTTCAATACAGATGTTTTTTCCCAGCAGGAATAAAAAAAGATGATATTATCAGATTTTGAACGTATTAGCTCCATTCTGAAATCAGTTGTTCCCGATCAATAGTTTTTCTTTCGTTTGATGCGAAACACGCAATTTGACCCAAGAGGAATGTGCCCAAGCGGTAGTTTTGCGAGAAGAAGGGTGGACATACACAAGAATTGCAGAAAGGTTTGGAGTTTCCCATACAAGTGTGTCCAGAATGTTGCAGCGATTCAGGGAGACAGGTATGAATGTCCGAAGACCAGGACAGGGTAGACCTTCTTCGTTGAGACAACGGTTTGCAACCGCTCGCCTCCTTCAAAATCAGCTTGAGCAAACACATGGGGTGCAAATTAGCACTTAGACAATAAGAAATCGCCTCAGAGAATATGATTTAAGGCCTCGTGTCGCGGCAAGAGGCCCAGCTCTTACCCCAGCCCATCGAAGTGCGCGTTTGGATTTTGCGAGAGAGCATATCCATTGGGAAGAGGCCGATTGGGAAAGAGTTCTCTTCACAGATGAGTCAAGATTCTGCCTCCACCATTGTAATCGCTTGTATACAGACGTCCACATGAAGATATGCTCAGGGCAATTTCCTGAATACTACTGGTTTCGGGGGAGGATCGATTATGGTAAGGGGTGGAATATCTTTGACTGCTCGCACAGACCTAGTGGTCGTTGATAATGGAGCTGTGAATGCTGATAAGTATATAAGAAACATTCTTGAAGAGCATGCAGTGCCATTTGCCCCATACATTGGTGAAAATTTCATTTTTATGGACGATAATGCCAGACCCCATCGTGCGCGCATCGTTCAGGAGTACCTTGAAGAGGTTGAAGTCCCTCGAATGGAATGGTCAGCAAGAAGTCCAGATCTCAATACGATTGAGCAGGTTTGGGACAACCTCAATAGAAGGCTGAGAAGTTCAGAAAATCATCCAGCTACTCTTAATGACTCAGGAATCCAACTCGGAGAAATCTGGGAAGGATTAGATCAGAACATTTTAAGATCACTCTTTTTGAGTATGAACCGTCGTTGGCGAGCTGTAATTAACGCAAGGGGTGGAAATACCAAGTATTGAATAGCTTATCGGCATTTCAGTATTTTGAAAATTGTTCATTTCTCTTCTTTCACACATGATTCGGTGAAATCCTGAATTTTTCTTCCATATTATGTGTCTTGTTTCGTTCGAAACCTTCCCGAGAGAACATAAAAAATAAGTTATAGAGTCAATGTAGAGTTAACTTTCATTAGAATTGAGATTTTCAGAATGTGTGTTAATTTTTTTGCGCAGTGTATAATCAATCAAGAATAAATTAATAATCGCAGATTTTTTCTCATTTCTCCTCTTTCGTCTCATCCTAGCATGAAGCAAAAAGTAAAAAAGATTTTGCTATCAAATATATTGAGGTTGAAATAGAGAAAATTATTCATCTCATTTCCAGAACATACAGATCTGGAATGAAATCATGGAAACATAGGAATTTCTGTTCAATCGAATGAGCTCCGAGTCTAGTAGAACAATGGAATAATAGAAACCTCATTGCGATTCGATTACAAATAAGGGACTGGACTGTTGGAATGGCCAATCTCGTCAGGAGTGGGGGATCTCTGCTGGTACCGCGAGTTGCAATTTCGACAGATCAGTCGATAGCTAGACTGTTTGAAAATTCCATTCTCTTGAAATGGTTTTCTGGAAAAATTTCTTGAGAGGTTCGCACCTCATAACATCGGTAACCATTTCTTTTCAAAATATTGCGAACAGTTCTAATCGACTTGTTCAGCAATTTGTCTGCTAGAATAAGGTGCACTGATTTCACCAGCACACACATTCACTTCATTCGTCAAACGACTTTCACTGATGGTTTTCGGTGGTCTATCAATCCTGCAATGACGGCATGTTTTTAAACACCCACATTGCTTCGATTATTTTAGAGATAGCCGAACGTGAAGGTATCTTCAAAGGCAACAATAAAAGAATTTATTGTCTCCGCAACAGATTGACCACCGAAGTACCATTTTATGATCTGAATTTCCTCTTTAACCGTAAACATTTTGATTTACACGAATCTAATTTATTTTCAAACCGTCTACCTATCACATCTGACGTACGGATTCGACTAATGTGCATTGCAATTCGCGGCAGCAGAGATCACTCGCTCCTGCCGAGACTTGCCATTCCAACAATCCAGTCCTTTATTTGTTATCTAATCGCAATGAGGTTTCGATTATTCCACTGTTCTACTAAACTCGGAGCTCATTCGAATTTAATATTGAAATTCCTATGTTCCTGATGATTTTATTCCAGATCTGTAGATTGTTTATGATTTCAAGACTATCGAAATGTTTTGATTGATTATCGTTTTTTTGGCCATTGTTGCTCCAGTGTGTACGTGCCCTTTCTTCGAAGTTATGGAGTTTTATTCGTGAAGAATGTTCGATGTTAATTATTCGAATATTTTCTTGATATTGTATTTCCCGCATCAGATGAATATTTTGAAAATATTTACCAGAAAACTATGTTTTGGTATTCATAAAACCACTGATTATCTGTAAAACAGGAATAGTGGTGAGTCATAGCTGATCCATCTTTTCTGTCTCCACTAATAATTTGTGGTCACAGCAAAGCGAAGCTAACTGATACCTAGTTTAACTAATAAAGAAAAATAAAAGTTACCAACCAATTTCAAATTTAGCAGCCCTAATTTCGGTTATTCTCGGATGGTTATAATGTCTTATGAGCCTTTCTTCGCTGCCAGTCAATCCATTAACTACAATATTTCAATTACCTTAGTAAATTGCACATATCGACAAAGGACACCAAGGTTAGCAATGTTTGTTAGCTTGCATTCAGGGAAACAACGATGAAGGCAAAGTTAATTTTTGTTAGAGAGAAGCTATAGAGCACACTAATAAGCAAGTTAGGAACATCTATAATTTTTGCTATTTGTGACATTCATCTTTGATCGATGGTTCGTAGCTTTATACATCTTTTTAGCGGCATGTTTCAGGGAATGTTGGCGTGTGGTTTAACCTCGAAAGGGGTTATTTTTTGGAAAGATAGCACCAGAGAACCACATGCGGAGGAACATCCTGGAACTTTTCAATACATGTTAGCTAATAGGTATAATTTGTATTCAGAAGAACTCTTCAATAAACAGCAAGTAGTGTGATTATTGTTTGGTTATTCTCTCATCAAAATCTGATTTCATATCAGAATTATAGTAAAACCTTTCCGTTAATTTGAATGATGTTACTGATATGTAATAGATAGGGATATCAGAAAATCATGAATTAATGCAACCAATTCGAATAATTATGAGACGCGTGAAAATTAATTGAAGTCATCTTAATTGCGATCGAGACAAATCTATTAGGTTATTTCAGCGGGACAATATATTCACGTAACGAATTATAAGAGTCCGAAATGAGAAATAAGTGGCTATTGAAGATTCCGAAGCAATTATGCTCTTAGGGACTTTAAGAGACTTAATAGAGGTTCGCTGAAAGTTAGATATATGATGTTTGAATATGAATAATTCGAATGAAACATTGCGATGAAATTATTATCCATGCAGATTCGAATTATTCGAAGATTGATTTAGTGCCGTAATGTTATTTGGGATACTTAGAAGATTAATTAATTCAAAGAACTAATTTAGTTCAGGAGACCGCCCATGAGAAATTCGGATTGGTAGATATAGGCCCGGGGGACAAAACAATTTTCAGTAGTGTATCTGGGGATCTCGGGCGGGAAAAGACATCCTTAGTTAACTTGGGTGACGGGAACGTCCGTCGAGAAAACGGTGAAGGGTAAATTCCTAATTTTGGTAATTGGGAAATATTAGGTTGTTTCGAAGATCGAAACGGGAAACGGTTAAAGTCCGTTGACGGAAAAAAGGAAAATTTTGTTGTTACGTTGACGTGAAGCCGCTCTCATTTATCAACCCCCTTACAATCCGACAACCTCGAATGAACAAAGTCACTTTTTATACAAAAAGGACAAAGCTTATTTATAGGAGTGTCTATTACAAATAGACGCCAGCAAGAAAGTGCAAATCATAGAAAATAAGCCGAGATATTCAAGACATTATTCAAGAGATTATTTGTGTTAATTGGACTAATATGTCCCACGATCAAACAATTTAAAGGCACATGGCACATGGTGCATGGTTGCCAGTCCTAGACATGATCCGAATCAAGCCGATACGATTATTGTTTGGTTTTCCTCTTATCAAGATCTGACTTCATATCAGAATTATAGTAAAACCTTTCCGTTAATTTGAATGGTGGTATCAATAGACGCCAGCAGATAAGTGCAACATCAGGCAAATCATAGAAAATAAGCCGGGATATTCAAGATATTATTCAAGAGATTATTTGTCTTCATTGGACTAAAATATAGCACGATCAAACAAAGGCACATGACACATGGCGCATGGTTGCCAGTCTTAGACAGGACCCGAATCCAGCAGAGCGATGGGCCAATAACTATCGCGCACGTAAACTCACGTCCTTCTTCCGCCATCAACGGAGGTATAATAATAGTTTCGGATTGAACATCATCTGGCCTCAGAGCTGTCAGTAGCTCAGCGATCGAGTTACGATCTTAGACCTCTGAAGAAGCCAACAGCAGATGTAGGATCTGAAAGACCAAGACCCAGAAGACTCTCACAATGTCATACCCGGTAGCTAATAAAGCTTCAAACTATTTGTAAAACTTTTTTGGTAAAGTGTTGTATGACAAGTTGATGATCTTACCTAAAGGAGGCTACAGGCTTGCCGTAAACATGATTTTATGTTCCGTTTTATGAGAAGTAAATCTTAGAACGGTTAGGATACACCCGACTTCAACTGATATAATGTGAACTGTAGGTATATCGGTATAGGTCAATATTTAGTTAGTCTTATGTGTAGCTTGTCTTAGATGCTTTTGCTGTATATGTGTGTGTATGTGTACTGTTTGTTATATAATTCTATTTTTGTGTATCTGCATGTGTGTCATACGAGTGTATGTATGTATATCGGTATAAAGACTATTACAGTTTTGCAAGGTATTCCTCACCCAAAAAAGTACATAGCTGTTTCTTCGACCAATAATCCCAATCACCTTCATTATCTCAGCAACAAGAAGAATCTACCAATTTTATATTATCGCTTTACATCCATCTCGACCAAGAACAAGAAGATTCAATTTCCACTTAAAGCTCGCATGCATGTACAACATCAACTTAAAAAGATGCTCGACAACAGTATATCATACACCGAGTGGTACACAAACAAACGTACTTGGCGGCGACTGTTCTGGCCTCGGCGGAGACAGAAGACCAGGCGACCTTGGAGGACTCAACAGTCCGCAAACTGTCTCCAATTCGTCGGTTATGCTCGTGTAGTCGGTGTGCATGCGCATCAAGATCGACGACCTCGGGTTGATGTTCTGGGTCGACGTGCTCGGCGGGAAAACCTTTATTTTCGGCTCTGCGAAAGTGACGGTGCCTAAGCGTTGACAGGGCGCCGCTGAAGCCGAAAATGGGGGGTCGAACGTCTCCGGCTCCGACTGAGTGTGCGTGAACTGGCGCCGTGGTAGGTTTACTTTAGCAGGTTGAGCAGGTTCTTCACCTGCGCAATTATACAAGTCTGTGTCAGTTGGAAGGCCTTTTACCTTTCGAACCTGAGCGGACTATAGTCTGTTGAATGTAAGAAGGAGCAAGGTGAACAATTTGGCGCGTAACAAGTAGGGGTTTTCCGTTCAGAGTCGAATCTAGGATAATTTATATAATATTACACTTTCAACTCGATAATATTCAACCAAAGAAATACCCAAAACATCTCTATACTGTTTCAAAAAAGGTGATCCCGTCTCTAGGATAGATAGAAAAATGAAATATAATTGGGGTTTGTTCAGTAAAAAATTTTCGTAACGCCATCCGAATTCGAGATGAACGGCTTTGAAAAACAAAAGTATAAACATTTTTTACAATTTTGCTGAAACTACTGGCAACATTGTAATGAAATTTTGCCTGAATATGTTTTGGAAGCTGATACACCGAATGAATTTGTTCTTATATCTGACTCTCATAGATGGCGCTAATTTTCGGTTCGTATCAAGTAGTATTGAACATAACCTTTTCAATATCAGATTTATTAAGCAAAATTTCGAGTGAAATTAATCATCATTTAATTTTGCGACAGTTCCAAAATGGTTGTCACTACATTTCCCCACTTCCTGGTTTGGAACTCAAAAACTTACTTCTACACCGCAACTTCTCTTAAATATAATTTAATATTCGTTTGAAAAGTGCATTCTTTTCGTTAAAATTGTAAAAGTTATAGTGATCGTCTGGATTAATTGTGGTTTATGTGTTGAACACGTGATCCTGTGATTGGTTATATCCAAGACTCCTGTTGCCCCCAGGACACAGGGCACAACAAGAACATTATAACGAAGAGCATAGTTTTTACAAAACACTTGATATTGGGCACATGCACATAGCATAATTGCTGAGCCTAAGTCCCTTTCTGCATCTTGACAGGGGGCTTCTGTCACGCAGATTGGGAATGGGAATTGAATGAATGAATGAATTTAATTTTGCATCAACAAGGTACTCTTGATATAGTATATTCTGAAACAAGTTGCAGAATGGGCTCCTATTCCAACACGAATGCGAAATTCGAAAACGAGCGACGAAGAAGCGAGTTCTCGAAAGCATGATTGTTGGAGTTGCCTTCTGCATCGAGTTTTAGACGATATTTTCTTTATTTCAGTCAATTTTTGTGAGGGACTCTCGAAATTCATATAAAAATTCAGATTAGTGACTTTTGTATTGTATCTTGGCAGTTAGTGTGACTTTCGAAATTACGGATTTCATATGAGAATTGATAGGATCGGAGGTCAATACTGACAACGGAGAAATGAAAAATATAACTGAAAACAATGCTGTAATGAATTCATTACAGCACTACTTTTAGTACTGTAATGAACTCATTCCGATACTGAAATAGAGAAAAACTATTTTGATTTGAAGATTATGACGATGTATATTAAATGAAAAATCACAAGGAAAGTGTGAAAGAGGTAACATAAAAATAACATAAAATAGAATTCAAATAGAATAGGTGTTCAAAATGTCCTCCGGTTTCACGAATACACATAGACTTGTGTATTCTTAACTATTGGGAGTCAGCTATGAGGTCATTAGTGACGTTGAATTCTGTCTTTCAATTCTTGAGGTGAATTTACCTACATGAACTTTTTCTTCAAGATACGACCACACTGCGTTATACTTTATACCAGCATCGGTTAGTACTTCATGATTTTCAAATCGTGTAACATAATATCGAGTTTTATCAAGAGTACCTTTTTGGTGTGGAGTTAAATGATGTTTGAGTTCACTTGAAATTTTGCTTAATAAATCTAATATTAAAAACGGAATGTTCGAGACTACTTGGTAAGAACCGTGTAACTAGCGCCCTCTATGAGAGTCTAAAAACAAATTGATTAGATATCAGCTTCCAAAACATATTGGTATAAAATTTCATCACAATGTTGCCAGTAGTTTCGCAAAATCGTAAAAAATTTGTATAATTTTTTTTTATGCATTTGTGTAGGCACTCTGCGCGAACAATGCAGTTTGGGTTGTTAAACTTGTCTCTTCTTATATTTGAACAGACTATTATAGTACCAAATCTATTTAATAGATAAACTCATATCAAGTTCAGATGCATCAGGCGAATCCTCTTTATAAATAATCACACAATTGATTTTTTTTTCAAAATGATTGCCTTTCTTCGAATGGCTATGAGGATAACACACAAAGCAGCATTATCCTCAACTCAATCCTTTCCATTTGATAAAAAATTGTTCTGAACAATAGCAATTACAGAGTTAAATCAATAATATTATTAATTATAAAGAGTCTTTTGTATTTGTTTAAGACATTCGATGTGAGGTTATCTACTAAAGCTACCGATGCATAACAAGTGCAGGAACGGTACTACCCAAAACTATGGCAGTGCAGTGTATTTTATACAAAACGCGTGCTTCATGCGATCAATCATTAAAAAAAATCGTATTAACGTGTACTGGACCGTTATTTACGCTGCCATATTATGTCATTTCAGGTTTACTTGTATCTGATTCAGGCTGTAGCATTTATGTACATCTGGATAATTATCTTCATAGCCTGGATGATTTTCATATTTGAACTTGAATGAGAAGAAGAAATACGTAAAATATATATTTTCCACTTCTAATGGTCAGACTGTCTTATGTGCGCACTGCCATTTTGGTCAATAAGAGTCAATACCGTCATTATTTAGGGCGATGATTCCATTTCCTGTTTTTTTCATATCAACCTAGTTCTGCTCAACGTCCTTAAAACGTTCTTTTAACAACTTGAGGGCAATCTCAGTATTTCTGTGAAGGAGATCCATTTTACCTAATACTTAAGGTTACTCCAATGTTTTTGAATTCATTATTTCCATAAAGTAGGATGCAATATTGATGAACTTTAATTTTTTGAGTTCCTTCAACTTCAATTTCTTTATTATTGAAAACGGCTTAGTTTTTTTTCTTGTTGTTGCTTCTTTTTCATTTTCCTCATCTAGCTGATAATCTTCACATATTAATTTCATGGGTATATTTCCATTCAATTTGGATTCATTGTAGTTTTGAGTAGTCATCATTGGTTTAAAACAACCACTGCAGATATCCTGAGGCATATCTCCCAATATGTTCATCACCTTCTACTACACGACTTGTATAACTAAGTTACTCTAGAATATATGTTTATTATCATTCACTACCTTTTTTATATAAATAGTGGAAGTCAGCTTCAAATGCATTATGTAGGAAAAGATTTTTCCCTTTTGTTATTCCTGGCCATCATGATGTAACTAAGCTTTGATTTTCTGCTTTCATTGCATAATCGATATTATCCGATTTTTATCATTGATTATTTATTTTGTCTTTTGTACTTTCTCATATTACAATTCTTCTGTCTAGTGATTTGCTTATACTTATGGTTTTGCTTTTAATTTGGTCATATCTGTATTGAATCGTTTTTTAGTTTTGATGGAAAACCAGACATTCATATTTGTTATATATTATTCTCCATTTGATGCTTTGAATACTTCATAAGTAATCTCATTCCCTTTTTGTTCCTCAGTTCGATTATTCGCTTATTCTTCAATGTCTGCTTCAATCTATTTATTTTCCAGTAACTATTTGTCTGGTTTTGCAGCGTCTTTATTTTTATTGTAATCATTTCAGTTTGATTGTGTCAGGAAAGTATGAATTCAACTTAAGTTGAAAAGTCCAAAAGGGATTTTTAGGAACCACAAGGAAATGACTATATTGTTTTGGTCTTTTCCTTAGTAGGTAGATTACTTAGAACTTCAGAACCTGTTTTTATATTGAAAATATTTGATATTTAGTATTAATGAATGACTTCTAATCAATATCCCATTTGAACCTTGAGGTTTTTCGAATTTCTTGCTGTGAAAAATTTTTGTATCATTAAAGTATAAAAAGTAAAAACATAACGTCCCCTGTTCAGGATAATAATAATAATAATAGTAATAAAAACATAACGTCCAATCTATTCTAGTGTTCTAAGCTCTACTGACATACATTTAACATGTAGGTAGATTAGTCCAAGTCAGAACATACCCAAGTTCCTAAAAAAGAAGCAGAAAGACAAACTGTGTGGAGAGAATAGTTGGTTCCTTGTGATACATGCTAGTTAATAAAAAGCAAAGATATCGAATGTTAGAAAACTCGAAGAAAGGAAGAATAGACATGAAAGTGAAGGAATATCGAGAAAATAATCGTGAAAAGATATGAAATTGTGGATATATAAATGAATGAATTAAAAAAATCTTACCCACCATTTATGTCATGAGAATGTGATGATTGATGAGGATGAGAAAAAAAATTTATCATGTCCTCACCAGTTCCGTTTCCATCTGAGTTTCTCCTGCCGGAGGCTGAATCTCTTCTCCTTTGAGCTACTCTTGATCTTAAAACATCTAAACTAAGGGCTGCCAAATCATCAGCCGAAACAAAATTCGAGTCAAGTTTATCAACACTTTCTGCTGAAGTCTTCGAGTCCGAACTTTTCTTTCTTACCCTTTCCTGGTTTAACGTTTGTTTGCTAGCTGAAGAAGAACACGAAGATTGTTAATGAGTGAAGGAACTAAACTCGTCATTATTGCTACAAAAGATAATGTTCAAGAGAAAAATATCTTACTCGTTCTAGGCACAGATTCCATCCTTTCTTGCTCATTGAAGGCATCTTCATCTTCCTCCGTATGCCTGTACTCGATATGTTGACCATTGTCGAAAATATACGCATCAGGTCTTACTTCCGTTAAAGATCGAATCATCATTCTCTTTCTGGTCAAAGACGGCGGGAATATGTTCGGGATATGATCTTCTGCTCCACCCTCAGTGTTTTCACTAACTGTTCTTTCTCTGAGAACATGTCCCTCAGGAGCTGTGGACACTGTGGTGCTTCCACCAGACAGGATCTTCTGGATTTCAAGAAGTTGTTCTATAATGCTTGAAGTGTCGTCTTGCAGCCTTCTGAACCTCACTTCGAAGCCCTGCATTGCTGTGCTGTTCGCGTTCTCCTTGGTGTTGATATCCTCAACTTTCTGTAGGTAATACATGAAAAAGATATAGCGGGCGCGAAAGTTTTGAAATTTTGAGACTCTCTCGAAAGTTTCCATTTCTTTTCTCAATTTTTTAAATATGAGAAATCTGAAAGTTACTCACTCATCTAACTCATTGGTTTGTTCATTTCTAAATTTATTTTCTCTATTTCAGTATCGTAATGAGTTCATTACAGTACTAAAAGTAGTGCTGTAATGAAACTCATTACAGCATTGTTTTCAGTTATATTTTTCGTTTCATAGTTGTCAGTACTGACCTCCGATCGAATCAAGTTTCGAATCAAATCAATTCAAATTCCGTGATCTGTCAAATTTCGTATGTCTGACCAACTGCCAAGACACAATACAAAAGTCACTAATCTGAATTTTCATTTGAATTTCGAGAGTATTTCACAAAAATTGACTGAAATAGAGAAAAAACCGTCTAATACTCGTTGCAGAAGGCAATTCCAACACTCATGCTATCGAAAACTCGCTCCTTCGTCGCTCGTTTTCGAACTTCGCATTCGTGTTGGAATAGGAGCTCATTCTGCAACTTGTTTTAGAATATACTATCCTCTATTCCAGTATCGTAATGAAGTTCATTACAGTACTCTGAAAGTAGGGCTGTAATGAAACTCATTACAGCATTGTTTTCAGTTATATTTTTCGTTTTGTGGTTGTCAGTACTGACCTCAGATCCTCTCAAATTAAATCCATTCAAATTCCGTAATCTGTCAAATTTCGTAAGTCACACCAACTGCCAAGAGACAATACAAAAGTCACTAATCTGAATTTTTATTAGAATTTCGAGAGTATTTCACAAAACTTGACTGAAATAGAGAAAATATCGTCTAATACTCGTTGCAGAAGGCAATTTCAACACTCATGCTTTCGGAAACTCGCTCCTTCATCGCTCGTTTTCGAATTTCGCATTCTTGTTGGAATAGGAGCTCCTTCTGCAACTTGTTTTAGAATATACTATTTAGTATTTGTAGTACGAAATGAAATCTCTCAAAAAATTGAAGTAAAGAGTTTCAAATGCAATGGCAGACGTGTGAAACTTTAATTTGCCATTGAAAGGAATATTTCATTGACGAATAAAGATTAAAATTTTATTCATTAATATGATTTTTATTTCTTAATTTTTCATTTATATTATTATAATAGAACGTTCCCGCAGTTTACTTAATGATCTACATTTTCACTAGCTCATCTTTTGAATCACTTTCTTGGACGTGAGGATCTATTTCATGAAAAGATTCTGTTGGAATGAGGCACAGACTTTTCTCCGCAAGATGGCACTTCTCATTGTTAAATCTGGGAAGTGCCTACCAGCATTGAATAAAGTTCTACGGGTCATATTGTTTGTCATCGAATTCCAGGTCAAGATAGTAGACTACATCAACTAGCAGAACGATAGGAGACAGTGTACCGCAAGGATTATTCCTAGGACCTCTCCTGTTCAACATATACTTGGCAGATATACCGGAAATAAAAAATGCAAGTTGGCACAATTTAGCTGATGACACTGTATTATACCGCCCAGAAAGGAACTGGAGAAATATACCACAAAGCCTTGAAAGGGACATGAACGTAATAATAGAATACCTTAAGAAGTGGAAAATCAAAATAAACACGAACAAAAAGCTATTTTATTTGGAGCAACAAGATACGAGATAACAAAAGAAAATGTGATGATAGATGAGGAAGAGATTGAATGGAAAAAAAAGTGCTTCGGAGTAATATTGGACGAAAATCCCAACTTCAAAAAGTAGATAGAAAAAATAGGAAGAAGCAGCTGTATGGCACCCTCTACTTGCTATTGAATGAGAAGAGCAAAGTCTCAATAGATGAAAAGGTTATTAATTAAAAATATAATAAACTGCTCCAGATGAATTAGGGATATTGACTTAAATTGCAAGAAAATATAGTTTAAATGAGATTTTGTGACGAAAATTAATATTAATCTGATTTCAAGTTGCAGGAAATAAAATTAATTTTAGCCTGTAGGTCTGCAGCGTATACAGGGTGCATATGCAAAGAACCAAACTTCAGAAAAAAGGCGACCAGATTGACGAAATGTTTCATACTGACTTTTATTGGATCGATTCAAGTTGTTATTGAGTTTCAAATGATTTCACAGCAATTTTCTAGAAGATTTCATACTTTTCAAAACGATTTAATATCCCTAACTCTTGTGGAGCAGTATAATTCCCAGCACCATTCATGCTCGTGTCATATGGTATAACTACAAGGCAAGCTACATGAAGAAATAACTCCAACATACTCTGAACGGTACTCCTTACTGCAGTAAGAAATACGATAGACCTATCTTGGTATATAAATAACGATCAAATCAAGCAAGAACTCATAATAGAAAAAACGATGGAAGAAATGTTGAACAAACAGAAGGAGAAATTGAATTAAGTGATCCAAGAATACAAGAATGAAGAAGAAGAAACATTCTGAAGGCAAGATAAGTAACCTGATTAAATGAAAAAAAGACGACAAATGAAAAAGGAAGAAAGATAAACGAGAAAACCAAAGAAAAAAGAGGAACCACACGAAGAAGGGAAGAGGCTTCTCAATATCCAAATGTAGAAGAAACAGAAAAACCAAGACGAGAGGCCTATGGAAGAAATAACGATCTTCATACAAGACCATGTGGTTGTCATAGACCAATAGACCAACGTAGTCTTTACCATCTTCTTATAATTTTAATGGATCATCAAATTTCATTGGACGGTAAGGATATATTCAAACAATGGCATTTGCAAATGTATCATTTGATAGTTATTTTTTCTTTCTTACCTGCGTCAAGTGCTCTATCCTTTCGGTGGTAACTTTGATCCTTTCTTCAGTCGACTGCTGAAGCTTGAGCTCTTGTTCTGCGAAGTAACCTTCAACGCAATCTTCCTCGAAATCGTACAGCCTCTCCATCTCATCACGATCGAGAAACAGTTTCAGTCCGTTATCATAACTTTCTTCGAGTCCTGCCATCTTCCTCTTCAGGTATTTACAGAACAAATAGAAATGACTCAGTATGATGAAGGGTGGGGGGAGAAGGGGCTTCTGCTCGTATTCCATGACGACAGTGAACCTTTGAAACATCCAGACCTGGTGTGCGACTGCGTTCACTTCGTTGAATATGTTGTTGAATACTGCTATGAGGAGGTTTATGAGGAGAATATTAGCGACCAAGAGGTATATAGACATGATGAAGGGAGTGATCCATCTGCCTGGACGGCATACTTCTTCTTCTTGACCAGGACCGCAGGGTGGGTCGATTTTGTTGGCGTACACTTCCCCATACAACATGAAGTAGGGTTCAAGAAAGACCTGGAAATAACAGATCGTATTTAACAGGGGTCGGCGCCCGAAGTGTCACCAATTAAAGATGCCGAATTTCGTCAAATTTTTGGGGGTTTTGGGGTTGTAAGTTGTAAGCCAAAAATACTGCGATGGATGTACGTCATGATTAAGAGATCTGTCATCACACATGGGGCAGTATTCTGGTTTGCTAAAGCAAGTCAGACAAGTACGAGGAAAATGCTCGATAAAGCACAGCGGCTTGCCTGTGTGTGCATCACGGGGGCCATGAGAACGTGCCCAACCAGAGCACTTGAGATTATAACAGATCTCACACCCCTACATCTGGTGATTGACAGGATGGCGCAGCTAATGAGAGAATTAGGTGTCAGAGAGTCTGCAGCTCCTTCCTTGTGATGTAATGGTCAAGAAAGTAAGTACTGAGAAAAACTTCAGTACGATGCTATGCAAAAAAGAGGAATGGGAGCGTGAATACACCGGCCAAAATTTCAAAGAAAATACTGTTAATTGGTATACAGCTGGTTCTAAAACCAACACGGGAGCTGGCGCTGGGGTTCACAGGGCCAAAGCCAAGTGTGCACTATCGTTAGGCTCCTGTGTGAGTGTTCTGCAAGCAGAAATATTAGTAATCGAAAGATGCGATATAGCTATTTACTCAGATAGTCAAGATGCTATTAAAGCACTGAACTCCTAAGTTATCGACTCAAAGTCGACATGGGAATGCCGGGGCAAACTCAATGAGGTAGGCAAGAAAAAAGGTCTCTTCAATCTGGGTTCCTGGTCATTCGGGAATCACAGGTAACGAAGAGGCTAATAAACTTGCCAGAGAGGGTGCTCGGAAACCACTCACTGGCCCAGAACCTTTCTGTGGTATAGCAAAAAATATAAGAAGGAGTTTCTGGAGAAGGAGGAAACTGAAAGAGAAACACTCTGGCAGAATCTCTAAGGGTTGGATCACACCAAAAAGTTCCTTCGGAATTTTGAAACTGCAAGATCCAAAAAATATTTGGATCTCAATGGGAACCAACTACACCTCCTCACTGGCTTTCTTACAGGGCCTTGTCGCCTCAGAAAGCACTTGCTGCGTATGGGACACTGACGAGTGTAGATTCTGTGGGGAGGAGGAAGAAACTCCTACTCACCTAGTCACAGAATGCTTTGGCATTGTAAGCCAAAGAAAACAATGCTTTGGTCAAGAGACCTGTAGGAGTGAGGAATTAGCCTCACTAAAGCCTTCCGAGATATTGAATTTCATAAGATCTCTGGTACTGGAAGGCGAGCTGTAAAGCTTTGACAGGGGGCACAATAGACCATCAGGTCGCAGTGGACTGCAACCCCTTTTAAACTATTAACTATTCGTCAAATTCCATTTAATTTCAGGTCGAAACTTCTGCATATCGTCGACATCTTTTATTTTCCAGGAAAAATGTTTTATTGCTCGGAGTATCCGCCAGAAGCGAGTATAATATACTCCATGGTCCAAAAATTTAAAATCATAATAACCTTCTTGAAAATGATCCGCTCTTCACAAGCCACGAAGCATCCCAAAGGATATCGCTTTGTCTTTCAAAAACAGGAGTTCAAATCGATTCAACTTCATTTGTGACGTTATACAGGGTCTTCAAAAACAAAGGTGGACGTTTTTCAGAAAGTAGATCGAGCGCGTTTTGCGAAAACTTATTGAATTCAGTTTTGAATTCCATTTTTTGATACAGTAAAGTCCTCAGCTATAAATGTCAAATGGTAGCACATTGCAATGATCTTATAATTAAAGAGCGAGACACGATTTTGTAAAACTCTATCTTTTTCCTGATATAGACATAATACATCATTAGTAGATGATGGACATTTGTGTTGGGGGAGAGATAAAAAGAAATATCTTAGTTAACTAGATTCAGAATGATATGAAAATTTAACTTACATCCCTAGCTATGCTCCAACTGGCTTCGTTGTCAGGATTGTTGATAGCTTGTCTGGTGACACCAAAACTCATAAGAACTATTAGTAAGAGCACTACGAAATATATCATGTTTTTCACCATTTTGCCCATCATGGTTACCAGTGGTCCTGAAATTTTATAATGTTAATCATATAAGTATTGTAACTTCTTCAATGAGAAGAAATAAATATCCTATTCCGCAGTGATGTAATACCCTAAATCTGGATCAGTGATTTTAAGTCATTATTCTAATCTTGGAATTTCATATATCATTTAGATCACATTGCAAAGTTTTCCTCAAAATTAGAAGTTGCAACATAAATTGTACCTTTTGAAATGTTATAATGAAAAATCGAGATATTTTGTCAGAGTTTATTCATTTAATGTACCGGTACAATGGGGTAACTTTGAACCGCGGGGAAACTTTGAACAAAAAATTAATTTTGTTATATCGACTTATGGTGAAAAAACCATTAGATTTAGCGAATTCTGGTTTTCACTACTCAATTCGTGACATAATCAAGAATGGCACGACAGCATTTACATGAAAATAAGTTCAGAGAGTTAGCAAACCTGACATGTTACTCCGAACCCAAAAGATCCACGTTCGATATGGTCGACTTTTGTCGTTATAACCGTAAGTATTTGCACTATATCTTCTACAACAATACATTATCCTAGCAACAGTACAGCAAAGGAATATCAAATACTTCAACACATTTTGTTCTATTTATAGTTTTTAGAGAACAATGTGCTTAGTCATCGTTTTCGGGGTAACTTTGGATGTGTTCAATGAAGCTCAAGGTTTTAAACTAATTCGGTTTTTTCTTGTAGAAAATGTTCCGTTCTTACAAAAGAAAACATGGTGCAGGAAAATATGCCACTTATAGTTCAGGTTCAGAAATCTCAGGGAAAGCCCCCGGTGAAATAAATTGAGAACAAAAATTTTCTTCGCGTGAGTTTTCCTGGCAATAAGTACCCGACGAGGGAATAATACCGATCGTCGAATTATTCACAGCTCAGCAAGACCCCAAGGTAGGCAGAAGAGGAAAAAGCCCTCTTGTTTAGTGCAAATCATCTTCGCCCATATCTGAGAAGTTGGGACTATATAGTTCAGTCCTATTTATTGTTTTCTGATACCAATTTTTTCTATTATTACAAAATATAAGTTTAATTCAGTTTATACCAACTTAATTTTTAAGGAAAACTCTTGTTTTTTGATTCATTTTTTGTGATAATGAATGCCTGATACCATTTCGAAAAAAAAATTATTTTTGGTATATTATGTACATATTTCTATTCCACATAAATCTTTTCAAGTATTTTTAAGTATTTTTAGTATTTAGGTGTTCAAAGGAACTCTCTTAGGGAGGTTGAATCGAAATCGCGTGGTTTCTTCATAGTCGTTCAAAGTATCCCCAATAATTAAAAAAAAGAGTAATTGATCATTTTGAAATCTAATTTTTTGTCAGCAGCAAGTTCTAACTGCTGCCCGGGATATATATTTTTTTGGGATATTTCATTCGCTTCCTCACCGGAGATATATAGCTTTGAAAGAAAAAATCGTTCGAAGTTACTCCGTTTTACGGTACTGTCATTAAAAATATATATGTTTATTATGTTGGCCTAATGAATAATCCAAGTTTCTGACCTCGAGAGTAGAACGCAACTTTGTCAAAAATTTAAAAAACAGTGAAAAAATCTAAGGATACTCTGAAGGCTGAATTAATTTATTAATATTACTCAATTTAAAAAAAAATAAACTTATTAATTTTTGGTGTACAAATCTTTTTAACTTAGCTTAAACATCATCTTTCTCTCTTCATTTTCTTCTTCAACATCTTATCATAAAAGAACAGGGCTTCGATAGTATAATCGAGGTACAAACGACATAATTGCAAAAAATTGCGAAATTCGAGAAAAATTATGAACTTTGAAAAATTCCTTCCGAGTGATAATCGCCAAAATTTGAAAAAAAAAGAAGATTTTTATGCAGTTTTTTCGATTTTGACAAAGATGCGTTCAACGCTCAAAGTCACAAACTTGAATTAATCATTAGGCCAACATCATAAACAATTATGCAAAAAATCAGAACTACCGGATTTGACGCATGCAGCGATGCAAAAAGTTGTTGGACTATAACAAACACAAGCCTACGTACTGATGTAACAGAGGAGCCCAGCCTCCTATGGCATAGGTTCTCTAGTAGGTTGCCTGAATTCTTATTATCTCCTAGTATATCCAACGAGAAGCGATAGCGCTATCTCTTTTCGTTGGATAGACTATAGGTACGCATGGATTATGCTATCAGCGGAAGCAAACAGGAAAGTAGCCTCCTTTAGTGCACCTATACGGTAAAATAGTATAGCGCCAGGGTAGATGTGATTCGAGATTTTCACGTGTTAGATGAGGAAGGACGAACTCAATATTATATTTTCCTATTGACCAAGCATTCGAATTTAAATTTTTTATATTAATTTCTCAAAATTATGACGGTTCATTTGAGTAGTAAATATTCGTATTTATAGAAATTTGGCTCTAAGCTGTATGAGGAGGCTAAGCCTCCCTTGCTTCCTCTGACGAGCCGCCCTTGCTTTATCCTACTCGTTACGTTAATAACTATTATAAGATTGTTTTTAACCAACTCACCCAAGTATTTATTTACACTCAATATATTCAAGATTCGTAGGTACCAATAGATGGAATTAACGCAATAGATCACTCTGCCATGATCGAAAGTATCCGGCTGCATCCTAAACGTTACGCCAATGAGGAAAAAGAACACAGCGGCCATGTCGCAAGGGTTCCACATGTTCCACGACCACACAGCAAGTTTTTGGGCCAAACTCACTGGTTCAGACGAGAAGAGCTCCCTTATTTTCTCGCATCCAAGGCTGCATATGAAGGCGATGCAGAACCACTCGTACCAGCTGGGCGTGAAGGACATTTTCACTAAGACTAGGTAGCTGAAGATCACCAGGAACACGATGTAAGCAATCTGTATGAGAAAAAAAATTAACTCTTTAGGAATATGTGTCGAAAACACTTTATGTTACAGAGTTATTCCATAAAGCAATTGTAAGAATAAGGTTTTATTGAAAATGTAGCATTCTTAACGAATGTATTCCCCTTCAACAGAATTATCATAGCAAATATGGTACACTAGAGAAATATACTGCTCCAGAAGAGTTGGGGATATCGTATTCAATCGTTCTGAAAAATCATTTAAAACTCAATAACAACTTGAATCGATCCAAAAAAAATCAGTATGAGACATGTCGTCAATCTAGTCGCCTTTTTTCTGGAGTTTGGTTCTTTGCATATGCTTCATCATGAATGATCTTATTTTGAAATGAAGTCAGTTCATCAACGGCTTTGATTTGAAACGAGTTTTCTGAAAACGCCAAGACGTACATTAACAAACGCTGAGACTAATAGGGCTATCGAAATGCTACAGGGTGGCCTAACTCAGGTTGTTGTAGCGGAAAGGCTTCAAGTCAGCCAGAGTGTGATATCTCGACTTTGGAAAAGGTTCAGGGAGACAGGTTCTGTGTTGAAAAGACCAAGGCTTGGTGGACGACGAAAAACAACACCTGCTCAGGATTGTTTCATCACCGTTTCGGCGAGAAGAAAGCCTACATCTACGTGTAGATTGCTACGGAATACTCTTCAAAATGTAGATGGGTTCCAAGTTTCCATCGAAACCATCAGACGACGTTTGAGAGAGGTGAATCTCGGTTCTAGACGTCCATTAAGAGGAGTTCCATTAACATGTGACCATAAGCGTCAAAGACTGGAATGGGCAAGGCAACTTATCAATTGAAACGATCAATGGCGTAGTGTCCTTTTCACTGATGAATCCAGATATGGACGATTTTCAGATTCTCGAAGAATAAGCGTTTGGACAATCCTACGCATATCCCGTAATCGTCGCTATGTCCAAGAAGTCCATCCATTCCGAGGGGGTAGTGTTATGGTATGTGCTGGGATATGATTCAACGGGAGCACAGATCTACACATTTGACCTGGGAATATGACCGCCTTACAGTATAGGGAGCATGTCATTGACAATGTTTTGCCAAATTTTCACGCTGCTATTGGTGAAACTTTTCCATTTCTAGACGATAACGCTAGACTCAATTTTTCTTAATCACCCTGTTATACGCTGCAGACCTACAGGCTGAAATTAATTTTTTTTTCTGCACTTGAAATCATATTAATATGAATTTTCATCACACATTCATCACAATCTGATTTAAACTATATTTTTTTGCAATTTAAGTCAATATCCCTAACTCATGTGGAGCAGTTTAATTAAGCTTATTAAGGTGAAAAGTAGAGTATTAAGATATTTGGACATGGGAATGTAAGATCAAACTCAATGAGGTAGGCAAGAAAAATAAGGTCTATTTAATCTGGGTTCCTGGTCATTCAGGAATCACAGGTAACGAAGAGGCCAATAAACTTTCCACAGAAGGTGCTCGGAAACCACTCACTGGCCCAGAACCTTTCTGTGGTATAGCAAAATGTACATATAAGAAGGAGTTTCTGGAGAAGGAGAAAACTGAAAGAGAAACACTGGCAGAATCTCCCAGGGCTGGAGTTATTCCAAAAAGTTCCGTTGGAATTTTAAATTGCAAGATCCAAAAAATATTTTGATCTCAGTAAGAACCAACTACACCTCCTCACTAACTTTCTTACAGGGCATTGTCGCCTCAGTAAGCACTTGCTGAGAATGGGCGTATCGGACACTGACGAGTGTAGATTCTGTGGGGAGGAGGAAGAAACTCCCATTCACCTAGTCACAGAATGTTTTGGCATTGTAAGCCAAACGAAACAATGCTTTGGTCAAGAGACCTATAGGAGTGAGGAATTAGCCTACCTGAAGCCTTCCGAGATATTGGATTTCATAAGATCTCTGGCACTGGAAGGCGAGCTGTAAAGCTTTGTCAGGGGGCACAAAAGACCATCAGGTCGTAGTGGACTGTAACCCCTTCTAAACTATTAACTATTAACTAAGATAGTTGAAAACCTACAGCAATGAATTTTTCTATATTCTGGTTTTATATGATTTTGCCCTGTTCTGTTTAGTTATTGAGTTCTATGGTACTCTTATCTTTTCATATGAGAGTACTGCATTCGGCTGGAATACCTGTATTCCTATATGTAATTGAAATAATACTCACGGAGTTAGCCCAAAACTTGGTGATCGGAGCCGTGTAGAACTCGTACAACTTCTTCCTCACTCTCAGTTGGCGCTGCTTCGGCATCTTTCCGAAATCTGAATATGCCCTACCGTCTTCCATTCCACCGAATGGTTTGCCGTTCTCTTGTAGGAAAACGTCGCTCCTTCCGAAGGTTTCAGTTAGGAGAGCCTGCGAATTTGATGCCTCATTAAGGATAAGATCATAAAACATTCCGGTCGTGCTCCTTTATCTTAAGCCAAGCGAAAATCTGGCCTTTCAATAGAGACGATCTGTTTTTGAGATTGTTGACAAACACCTTTGATGAATGGAAATTATTGCTCAGATACATGAGCAGTAGGATAAGAGTGTGAATAGGAAAGGATGCTGAGAGAAATAAATGTGTATGAGGTTGGACCAGCTCTGGATTGTCGACATTTTTTTGTTGTGCTGAATTGTTGAAATTTTTCTTAATTTCATGTGGTTCTCGAGATATTTCAAAAACAGAGAAAAAGGAGCAGCCTGGATTCCAATGACTGCAAAAAATTGTGCTTACACATGTACTGATTTGAGCCGTTCAACAATCAAAAAATTCTAACTGCTCAGGTTTTACTCAGGTTCCTTTCTTCTATTATTCAAAAAATTTTTAAAATGTTTCTTGTTTCAGAGACTTTCAGAAACCCTAATAAAACTTTCATAAAAATGCAAAGACCTTCCATAACATATTTCAGTACATAGTTATCTCTTCATGAATCGCTATAATTTGTGCTGTTCTGTGCCGTAAATAAAAAATCAACAGGTTCTCCTAGGGTAAAATTCAAAAACACATCGTCCATATTGAAAGACATTGTCGAAACACCGTCTTGATTACGTCGTGAAAGCAGTGACATAAGCTTCTGTACAACAGTGAACAATAAGAATCTACTTGTGTTGCATTTGAAGATTGGTTTCCAATCATTCTCTTGCTAATAATATGTTTTTTAACAAATTAATCCATAGTGAAAATAGCAATTGAAAGGAAGGTGTTCTTTTCGAGTAAAAATATGAAACAATAATACAGAAAATGACAAAAAAAATCGGAGGAATAAACTTGGGTGTGGATAAAAAAATAAATTTCCAATAATTGAAACGCAAACAACTACAAAAATGCAACTATAAAAAAATTAAACGAAGTAAACGCCACTTGCTGATTGGGGAAGCCCAAATAAGCACTACAGCCATTCCCAAGATGTAACAAACTTCTACCTTAACACCTTGAGGATTTGTCGCTCTGCCTCGTATACTCAACGTCCTTGCATTTTTCTACAATAGATTCACTTCATTATAAATTTGCATCCGGGAGCCGCTCAAAAAAAAAAACCGTGTGTGAACACACTGAACAGTAAGCGTGTGAATGAAGCATGGGAAATAAATACAGTTTAACCTCAGAAATTTATTTTGACCTAAAATATGTACCAGAAATTTTGATGCATTTTCGTAGTTTCACCCCCAAAATTTGGTAGATTTGTACTAAATTCGAAAGAAAAATATTTTCAATTGAAAAGTTTCTTGAATATTTTTTGTTACAACGAAAAGATGTTCTATTTCGATACAAATGAATGAGAAAATCGGAAACACGATTTTTCTTATCATAATAAGGTACAGTAAAAGTGACTTTCATAAAGAAAGGAGTTCCCAAAAACTTGAGAAAACTCTGAGAATATCATAGTCACATGCATTCTGCTTGAAAAGAAAAATTTGGTGTATTATGACCTATTAGAATGTAAATTGGAAAATTTCCTTCGTCTAAAAGATTCTAACAAGCCATTCAACAAGTACTTGTGAAAAAGGAACAAACATTTCGGTTTAACATTCGATTTAATTATTCAACATGGTTGCCTTTAAGGACAATGAACCGATTATAGTCATCTGAACTATAAGAAAATATTTCCTCGATAACAGAGATTTCCCAAAATTTCACTTGACCGCTAATTATTTTCCAGTAAAAAAACACATTCGGAATGAGATTGCAAATTGAGAACGAAATCGTTTTTCCTGAATATCTCGAAAAAAATTCATTTTGGGATGAAAGTCTTAGGGTCGGTTTCACAAAACTTTAATTGTGCGATTAAAAAACTTTACGTAAATTCGCACCAATCGAATCACTCGTTTTGAAATTTCAACGAATCGCGGTGGCTCGAATTAATTTAACGGTACAAACAAGGTTTTGTGAAACCGACCCTTAGACGTATGCTCCTTTTATTTTTTGACGAAGATTTCGAAAATGCTTCGAAAAAATGGTGTTCCAATTTGAAAAAATAGTTATTTTTGATGTTTCGTCACTTCTAATTTTCACAAAGAATTTGTGACTTCCTGTATCATATTCTGAAAATCAGAAAAGAAGCATCAGCCTTTCTTCTCGGAGATTCTCAAAAATGGGAATTTTTAATGAAAAAACCTCGAAGTTCTCTGTATTTCAACAAAGTTTAATTTTGAGATTCTTTTTCGTATTTCCCCATTTAAAGAGAATTTTCTCGGGAAAATTCAAACTTTTGGAATCAAAAAGACTCAGAATTCAAAGGAGAATCTATATATGCAATAAAAAAATGGGTCTTCTCATTTGAAAAATGAAAGTTGATATCACTTTCTGGAACCTTCACAAAATATACGAGGAGTCGTTTTCTTACTTGAAGCTCACCTTTAGAATTTCAATCCTGAATCTTGTGTCTTTCCTGAAAATACTCCATAGAGCAATATTCGTGAATAACCCTGTATACTAATCAATAGTCTGAAACATTTACTGTGTTTGAACCTTTTTTTCAGATGAAAATATGAACATATATAAATTTTAAAATCGTCCGAAGTCACTCGAAAATACGGTTATTAATAATTCATTCATTAATTGATTACTACTTTACTGTCTCCAATTTTTGATTTGTTTCTGGGTTCAGCTGTCTTCGTTTGATAATTGACTCAAAAATGAAAGGAATAAGTTCGTATCAACTGTGGGCATGCATGTTGGAAGAATTCGATCAAAAAATTCAATTTTGGGGGTGCTTCTTAAAAATCTAATGTTCTTACTTCAAAGTATCGCAGAAACGTAGAGTACGAAGATTCGTGCATTTTATCAGTGGATGTAGAACACAATACATGATAAAATTGAGTTTTTCAAGAATAGCAAAACTTGTACGGAAATTAAGAGTGCTCAAAGCTTGATCCCACGTAGGGAGTGCTACACGTCACGATAAAAAACAATTCAGAGTTGCGGAATGTCCTTAAATATCCTTACTTTAGTTTTGAATTCGATTATGTAATGTTTAGGTTTAGGCGTCACTTTTATGTGGTTTCGTACCACCCTTTTGTGATTCCTAACGAGTTTAGGCTATAAATAATATATTTTTATTAGATCCAGGAATATTTTCCTCGTGCAAGTGATACTCACTTCGGCGTCTGGAACTTTTTCAGAATCCGACTTATCGTCATCTTCATTCTCCAGTTCCATGTGTTCCTCCGTGGTCTGAGGCATCAGTTGAAGCTCTTCCTTCGACTTAAACTCCAAGGAGAGGATGTACAGCGGGAACAACAGGCCCAATATCACCTGAAAGAGAAACATTGGATGTGAAAATGCAGGCATGATAGATTAAGCTTTCAGTGACAACTATCGACTCAACCTGCAACCTGTATATTATGAAAATTTGTAGCAATAACTGCTGCTCTTTATACACTCCCCGTCAATAAATTCCGGACAGGCAAAATTTTCGTCAAATTCAAAACCCTGTATCTTTTTTCGTGATGCTGCGATTTTGTTGAAATTTTCACCAGGTATAGTATTGGGTCTTGTGATATTAACCAGATATTTACTTTGCAAAAATACCTGTAGTGTATCCCTTATACAGGGAGAAACAAAACCTTATTTTATACCCTCCATTTCTAAACACCCTGTGGTGAATTTGAGGCGGAAAATTTGATATCATTAAGTTATAATTTGAACTGTGATCCTTTCTTAACAAAATGTTTCTTGATTTACGTCAGTATCTGCTTTAAAAAAAAGATACACATTTTCAAAGAAAGTGTTGCATTTTTATAACAATTTAAAACATTACAATACCTTATCGACTAGCAAACATACACGAACATCTGAAAATTAATAGCGTATATTTCCACCTCGCTTTCTCATCACTTCTACCATACGACGTGGCATACTTTCAATGCATTTCCGAATTGCTTCAGGGGGAATATTTTCCCGTTCTTCAAGAAGGGCTGTTCGTAAATCGGGCAAGGTGTTCGGCTGCCGATTTCGAACATGCCTACCTAGGATATCCCATACATGTTCAATTGGATTTAAATCCGGACTTCTGGCTGGCCACAAGAATCGTTGAATATTCGCCTCTTCAAAGTATTCTGTTACAACCCGTGCAACGTGAGGCCTAGCATTGTTATGCATTAACAGAAATTGTTGCTTCCCCCAGAAGCAATTCGTAAATGCATTGAAAGTATGCCATGTCGTATGGTAGAAGTGATGAGAAAGCGAAGTGGAAATACACGCTATTAATTTTCAGATGTTTTTTTATGTTTGCTAGTCGATAAGATATTGTTATGTTTTAAATTGTTATAAATATTGAAAAAATGCAACACTTTCCTACTACAGGTATTTTTGCAAAGTAAATTTCAGGTTGATATAACAAGACCCAATATTATACTTGGTGAAAATTTCAACAAAATCGGAGAACCACGAAAAAAGATACAGGGTGTTAAATTTGACAAAAATTTTGCCTGTCCTGAATTTATTGACGGGGAGTATATTTTATATTTCGGGGCGATATCACATGTGAGAACGAGAATTGGCAGTCAAAATTGCATTACCTTGAGGTTTGTATTCTTTCTGGTTCTCAGACCTCCCATCCACAAGTCGGCCAATATTATCTGCGAACATGGATGCGCTAAAAGTGCTCTGTGATTTGCAGCAACGGCTAAACTGAGACAGGTCTGTCCTGACCAATTCTGCAGTTCACAAGTGAGCAGTTGTTGGGTTTGGTCGTCATCTTGCCGATAGCAGTAATCCAGAACTTCTAGAGCTGAAAACAAGAAATTTGGATGGAACATTCATTTTTTTGATAGAAGAATCCTACCAATAACATTTTCATGTAAAATATTGCCAAGACGAGGAATTTGTGAAATAAGGGCTTGTGAAGTTGAAGAGTGTAGAGTTTGCAGCTTGGCTCTACAGAGATGTGATAACTTTTTGACAATGTGAGAAATACGGCCTCGTCTTGGCAATATTTTACATGAAAATGTTTTTGGTTGGATTTCAGTTCTTTTTGTACGTTGCTTATGTCGAAATCCTTTCATTTAGTCCTTTTTTCCTCAATAATAATTCAATAAAATATAATTATTGCGAGATCTGTTTCAAGTCAAATTAATTCACAATCCATGTTCGAAATCAACAATGTACGATGTGGAGAAATATACTTGCGATCGAGATCTTTATACAATGATCACAAAGGGAAATTGCACTATCGTAATTGTGGTTGAGGTTATTCTGAGAAATTAATTTTTTCACTGCTCATAATGAAAATAACGAGTAATTTTTCGCAAAATATGACACACATATAGAAAGCTTAAATTTTAATGCAAAACTTATAAAACAAGTCATGAAACTTCCCGAACTTTTATTCAGATATATCAGAATAGAAAATTGAATCATAAAACATTTTGAAAATTTCGTCCACATACTTCCAAACATTTTTCGCACCTTCTCAATATTTCTTGGTTGGTGGATTTCCTTATTCATTCTGGAACAGAATTCTACCAATACATTGGACGATAAATTCTTCATTATTTGGGCCATTATCTGTTATGGAAACAGCCCAAATAATGTTTCAACAAATACACCATTATCAAGAATATCTCGTTCACAAATAAATTCTTCAGTTGGAACAAACCTGGATAATTTTGAATAAAGTCATACAGATTCTTATGAAAGCGTGAATATAGATCATTATTCATACCTCACATATTATAATATGCTCGTTGATAACAGTTATTTCTGAATATCTCGAAAATGGTACATTTTAGATATAAGGAACCCTTAAAAGACTACCTATTTTTACCTCACAAATTGAAATGGGAGTGAAAAAAATACGGTTTCCATTTGAAAGAATCGAATTTTTGCCTTTTTGGGAATTCAAACTTTGACACTCTAACAGTTTTTCCTGAATATCTGGAAAATGGTAAATTTTGGATATAGGGAACCCTCGATAAATTCTACCTATTTTTACCTCACAAATTGATATGTGAGTTTAAAAAATATGGTTTCCATTTGAAAAAATCGAGATTTTGGCTTTTGTTGAATTTCAATTTTGACACTCTCATTTTACTTCCCACAGTATATCAAAACGTTGTTTTCAGAGTTATGTTGAATATCTTGTCACTAACCCATCTCAAAAAACAGATCTGAGATTGTGCGTTGCGCTTTCATTGAATTCTCAGTGTTCTACAAGCCCCAATTTGTAAATTTTTTCGAAAAACAGTGAATAACTCGAAAACTGCTTTAGATGGCTATAGGGAATGATACATAAAATGAATGTGGCATTCGAAGATCTATCCAAAAACTCATAATACACAAGGTGTTCCATTTGAAATAAGAAAGTTGATACCATTTCCGGTGAAAGCGAAAGTCATTGATATTTGAAAATATATTATAAATGAAGGTCTACTTGGCTTATATTTTCACACAAAATTTGGAAATGATCGAAATATTATTTCTCCATAAACTTCTAATGGGCACTCCCGATGGGACACCCTGTATATAAAAATACAAGGAGGATTTTGCTCTAGGGAATGGGATGAAAAAGTTTTGGAAAATGTTGAATTCTCCCAGAATATATTTCAACCGATTTTTATTGTTGGATTTGGTGAATAGTTATCATAGAAGCCTACTTCACAAACAGATTCGTGGGATATTCATATAACAAAAAACGAAGCGAAAAACTAAGCCTTAAACAGTTCACGAAATAAAATATTGCATTATGTGAAGTATAAAATTCAGATTTCATGAAAAATAGCTTGAATTTTGAATGAAGGAATCCGAAGCTTTTCTATCTAGAACAGTCAACCACAACACAAAAGCATTACGTGCTCATTTTACAAGCCTAGATAAATTTAAACCGATTCCGATAATTAATGAATATAATTCATTGTGTTTATTCGAAAGCAAATCGAACGATTGATGAATTGAAATCTCCAATTAATTTACCCAGAATTGATTTAACCGCAGCTGCTATATCCGTATTACGATAATTATAATAAACATGAATATAGATAAGGTTTACTGAAGCCGCAATCATTATTCGGGATTTGGTTTATTCAAGTGGATATTGGAGTTTCGTTGGGCTAGTTTCAGGCCATTAAAATAGGTAATTGACGTTTAAACCTAACCTTATATATTATATGAGTTAAAATCTGAGAATATTATTACTCAAGAAGTTTCCAACACACCACACTTTTGGTATCATCCGAAATTTCTAAGAACAAACTAATCAACTGAAAAGATTGCCAACACCAAGCTACCAACCAGTGGCCGGCTAGGTTACCTGTTCTAGTGCCTATGGCGTTTTTTCATTTTGGGAAATATTGAAAGATGTAATCTATAGAAAGTCCGAGATCTGGAGAAGAATTGGAATTGCAGTAACAAAGATCCAACCACAAACATTTTCATGTAAAATATTGCCAAGACGAGGCTGTATTTCTCACATTGTCAAAAAGTTATCAGATCTTATGTAGAGCCAAGCTGCAAACTCTACACTCTTCATCTTCATAAGTCCTCATTTCAAAAACTCTATGCCTTAGTCAAAATAAGTGACTTGGCCCTTTCGTAACTATAAGAACGCCCAAGTCACTTATTTCGACCAAGGTATAGTTTGTGAAATAAGGACTTCTGAAAAAGAAGAGTGTAGAGTTAGCAGCTTGGCTCTACATGAGATCTGATATCTTTTTGACAATGTTAGAAATACGGCTTCGTCTTGGCAATATTTTACATGAAAATGTTTTTGGTTAGATTGCATTATCTTCAAAAAATATACATCTCCCAGAAACATGCTTTTTATTATTATTGCTATTTGTACCAATCTAACTTCACATTGAACCTTGAGAAAGTCTAGAAATACAGAATACAGACGGAACTTCAGGATTCACTTTTCACCTGGTCCTCAATCCCTTTACTAACTATAAAATACACTGCGCAAAAAAATTAACGCACATTATGGAAATCTCAAATTTATTCTACAACTGAAGGTGTTCTCAATGATAATTAATTTTATCAGAATTATGCATGCATATGTAATCCACTTTCAACGTTTTTCTTCAATACAGATGTTTTTTCCCAGCAGGAATAAAAAAAGATGATATTATCAGATTTTGAATGTATTGGCTCCATTCTAAAATCAGTTGTTCTCGATCAATTCTAATGATCAATAGTTTTTTTTCCGTTTGATTTTCTACACTCGATCGCTATGCAACGTGAAACACGCAATTTGACCCAAGAGGAATGTGCCCAAGCGGTAGTTTTGCGAGAAGAAGGGTGGACGTACACAAGAATTGCAGAAAGGTTTGGAGTTTCCCATACAAGTGTGACCAGATTATTGCAGCGATTCAGGGTGACAGGTATGAATGTCCGAAGACCAGGACAGGGTAGACCACGGGTAACAACTGCCATTCAAGAACGTTACTTGAGAGTTTCTTCGTTGAGACAACGGTTTGCAACCGCTCGCGTCCTTCAAAATCAGCTTGAGCAAACTCATGGGGTGCAAATTAGCACTCAGACAATAAGGCCTCGTGTCGCAGCAAGAGGCCCAGCTCTTACCCCAGCCCATCGAAGGGCGCGTTTGGATTTTGCGAGGGAGCATATCCATTGGGAAGAGGCCGATTGGGAAAGAGTTCTCTTCACAGATGAGTCTAGATTCTGCCTCTACCATTGTGACCGACATTCCCTTGTATACAGACGTCAACATGAAATATATGCTCAGTGCAATTTCCGGAATACTACTGGTTTCGGGGAGGATCGGTTATGGTATGGGGTGGAATATCTTTGACTGCTCGCACAGACCTAGTGGTCGTTGATAATGGAGCTATGAATGCTGATAAGTATATAAGGAACATTCTTGAAGAGCATGTAGTGCCATTTGCCCCATACATTGATGAAAATTTCATTTTTATGGACGATAATGCCAGACCCCATCGTGCGCGCATCGTTCAGGAGTACCTTGAAGAGGTTGAAGTCTCTCGAATGGAATGGCCAGCAAGAAGTCCAGATCTCAATCCGATTGAGCAGGTTTAGAACAACCTCAATAGAAGGCTGAGAAGTTCAGAAAATCATCCAGCTACTCTTAATGACTTAGGAACAACTCGGAGAAATCTGGGACGGATTAGATCAGAACATTTCAAGATCACTCATTTTGAGTATGAACCGTCGTTGCCGAGCTGTAATTAACGCAAGGGGTGGAAATACCAAGTATTAAATCACTTATCAGCATTCCAGTATTTTGAAAATTGTTCATTCCTCTTCTTTCACATAAGATTCGGTGAAAGTCTGAATTTTTCTTCCATTTAATGTGTATTGTTTCGTTCAAAACCTTCCCGACAGAACATAAAAAATAAGTTATAAAGTCAATGTAGAGTTAACTTTCATTAAAATTGAGATTTTCAGAATGTGCGTTAATTTTTTGCGCAGTGTATTTCTGAACATATTTTTGGAAAGGCTCATATCGCACTCATGTGAAAGATAAAAAAAAACTCACCTATATTCTCGAATTCTTTCCCATAACTTCGCAACTCCTCATACACCTCTGTTTCCATGTCGTCCTCTGCCGCTTCGTGCGCCATAGCTTTGAAGAGCTTGCAGCCCACCAAAGCTTTCGCCAAAGCTTCTTCGCCATGTTGCCACATTAAGAGAGCCATTTTGTGCCTCTTCATCAACACTGCCCAAATCTGAAATGGAATAAATATCAAAGTTACAATAATGGATAGATGATAATGAACTAAAAAATTACACTTTTGTGGTAGGTACAAATGAATACAGGATAGTCAGGTTCCGAAGATTTGGTACTACATCTCGTAAATTAAAAGATATAGAAAAAAGTTATAAACATGTCATACATGGTCAATTATTATAATTCGCTAAGCATTCGCAGTCTTGTGATTACGCTGTCGAAATGAAAACATCTTTAGGGCATTTTTTTCAGTATTTCTTACCAGTGCTATCGAAATTTAAGTGTAGAATCAAATTTGAGATAAATAAAAAATGTTATTCAAATATTCTGCTCCACAAGAGTTAGGGACATCGTATTCAATAGTTATGAAAAGTATGACATTTCGATTATATGGTCGCCTTTTTTCTGAAGTTTGGTTCTTTGCATATGCTTCATGAATGATCCTATTTTGAAATGGTGTCAGTTTATCAACGGCTTCGATTTGAAATGAGATTTCTGAAAATGCCAAGAAGTGAATTAACAAACGCTGAGGCTAATAAGGCTATCGGAATGCTTCAGGGTGGTCTGACTCAGGTTGTTGTAGCGGAAAGGCTCCAGGCAGCCAAAGTGTGATACCTCGACTTTGGAATAGGTTCAGAGAGACAGGTTCCGTGTTGGAAAGTCCAGGGCCTGGTGTGCGACGAAAAACAACACCTGCTCAGGATAGAGTCATCACCGTTTCGACCAGAAGAAAGGCTATATCTACGTGTAGAATGCTACGGAATACTCTTCAAAATGCAGATGGGGTGCAAGTTTTCATCGAAACCATCAGACGACGTTTGAGAGAAGTAAATCTAGGTTCTAGACGTCCATTAAGAGGACTTTCATTAACACGTGACCATGAGCGTCAAAGACTGGAATGGACAAGGCAACATATAAATTGTAACGATAAATGGCGTTAACCTTTTCACTGATGAATCCAGATATGGACGATTTTCAGATTCTCGAAGAATGAGAGTATGGACAATCCCACGTATACCTTAATCGTCGCTGTCCAAGAAGTCCATCCATTCCGAGAGAGTAGTGTTATGGTATGTGCCGGGATATGTTTCAACGGGCGCACAGATCTACACATTTGTCCCGGGAATATGACTGCTTTACATTACAGAGAGCATGTCAATGATAATGTTTCGTCAAATTTCGAGCTGCTATTAGTGAAACTTTTCAATTTCTAGACGATAACGCTAGACACCGCACCGTGCAGCCATAGTTGAGAATGCGCGCAAGGAGCTTGGTATTCGAAATTTACCAATACCTCCACACTCACCAGAATTGAATTGCATAGAACATGCATGGGATATGCTCCAAAGAAGATTAGATAATCATCAACCTACCCCAGAATCCCTAAATGATCTGAGAGAGCTTCTGTCCCGTTTATGGAACCAAATTCCTCAAGAAATGTTCAACAATGCAATGCAAAGAAGATGTCAAATTGTTATTGATGCCCATGGAGGCCATACATTGTATTGATAGTCTCAAAATACTTGAATTCTCTGGGAATAAAATTTCGTTATTTCACTCGATTTTTCTCAACCACCCTGTATACGCTGCAGACCTACAGGCTAAAATTAATTTTATTGCCTGCAACTTGAAATCAAATTAATATGATTTTTCATATCAAAATATCACTTAAACTATATTTTTTGCAATTGGGGTCAATATCACCAACTGATGTGGAGCAGTTTAGAAACCATAGTGTACACTGTTTCTGGTACTTCTAATTTAGATAGGTTGAGATGAGTCCTGGGCTCGGTTTTCGTGAAAACACCACTAGTGAAAACCGTTTCACGATATTTTAATTTTTTTCGAAGATATAACAAAATTTTGAAATTTTTTCGATTTTGAAGAAATGCTATAACTTTTTCATTTTCGAAAATGAATGAAGAAGATGAAACTTTCAACAAGCACTTTTTCACTGGAAATGAGACATTTTTTAAAATTTTTTATCTTCAAATTTTTTTATGATGAGATGAATAAAATACGTTTGTATTTAAAATAAAAAAGGTTTTATTCCACGAGAAATCCATTTTCGAAATCGATAATATATCAAAATTAAAAAAACGGTATTCACCAATACACGAAAATCGAGTCCAGGACACCTTTCGACGCTTTTACCTATCTAGTCCAGAAAAACCTAAAACAGTCGAATTCGAGCAATTTGGAATACCCTGCACTATGATAGTTTTCGATAGAATTCTCTTAGACAATTTCCGTTTCTAAACGTTCATCGGTTTAACCCTGAGCCATCCTGTATAACCATTGTTCAAGACGACTCCTCCCCGAAAATTTCAATTTCCTCAAAGTTTTAGTGCGTCTCCGAGGAATACGATTTTTTACATTTCAAGCACGCAGATTGTAGACTCCCGTGCCGGCACGTTAACCGAGATGAAAATCCCATAATCTCCCAGTCGCGATGTTTGTGAACACCAAAGCGGAAAGCATGGAGTAAACGAAAAGTTTCAAGCTTAATTATTGAGGAGGAGGGTTCGGGAAAATGGGAGCGTGAATCTTATCGCTACGAAGTGAATTTCGTTCGACCTGTGGAAGCCTGCTCAACAGTCGTCGTGGGTGAAAACATTTAAAAGCTTCTTCCTGAATGAGAGACATTAGAATAATCCCTTTTGGTTTATTTTTCCGAGTGGAAACATCCGATGAAATGATTATTATTCAACTTACGCCTGTCTGATATTCCTAATTTTCTTTTTTGATTGAGAGAACTGAAGTAATACAATACATATTATAACAAAAGTTTCTAGCTGAGGTTATTGTAACGGGGAACCATACAATTCTCAGTATGAAACGAGAGCTCAGGGAAAAAACCTCACAAAAAAACCCGTGTATGAACATAGTGAGCGGAGCGAGCGAAGCTCTTCTTTAGCAGACAGAATGTATTTCGTTTGTGACCTATCTCCTCCTAGACTACAGGACTGATTACCATGAAATTTTTCATGCTTACAGAATTCCATTAGGGGATGGTTTAGATTCAATAAAATCGGAAATCGGACATACCATCGAATAATCATACATGGTGGGCCATCCATAACTTTTCACCCCGAATTTTGAGCTTTGGGATGAAATAACGAAAAAACACTCGGTCAAATTTTGTCCAAAGGGCGACAAATGAGGGTGTTCAAATGAGTTTGATATCACTACCCAGAGGGCTAGTGAGCTGCAACCCCTAACAGCTCTCATTTTTGAATAAGGAAAAGGGGACGAGCACCACAATGATAGAATATTATTTTTGCAGAAATTTCCTGAAACCACATCCGGAAATACTAATACTCCAGTCTGACAAAGGCAACGTCACCGTAGCAATGACAAAAGAACATTACCTATCACTGGCACATAACATCCTATCCGATAACCGATTCTACAAACAATTAAACAGGGATTCCACTAACACATACCAAAAACAGGCCAACAGATCCACAAACCTTCTCTCTCTTAGACCTATTGTCTCAAGCATAGGAACACCAATCTCCAAGTTATCTTCTTTCATATCGAGAATTCTCTCAGATTGCCTGGACAATGTAAAAGAATCCTTCGTTATATACGGGAACTGGCGTAAAATATCAGCATCACTCTGGAGGAATTTTGTCGTATCATGAGATTCCTCTTCTCCTCTAGTTATTTTCTCTTCGACGGGAAATATTTCTTACAAACCTTTTGGAACCCCTATAGGAGCATAACATAGTGCTGCTACGGCTATCATGGTCATGAACTATGTCCTTGATCAAATTCTATCCGAACTTCCCTTCGAAATACCGTTCATAAAAAAATACGTTGACGACATCATCTGCGCGGTCCCAGAAGACCAAATAGAATTCATCTTGAAACGTTTCAAAAAGCTTCGACCAATTCATAAAGTTCACAATAGAGAGAGAAAACAACAACGGTATTAACTTCATAGACACCAAAATATTAAGAACCCCAGACAACAAACTGATAACTGAACACGAAACCTATGAGCTCTGGAAGATACATCAACTACTACTCTGACCATCGTACCAAACAAAAGGTATATCTATGGCTCAACATGGAAAACCGGATTACCACAATATCCCATCCAATGTTTATAAACACTAACCTATTGAAGCTCAAATCTCTAATGAACAGCAATGGATACCCTAGATCACTAACACAAAAGTTAATTTACAGCACCCCATCTATACACGACAACGACGAACACAAACCTTCGAAATAATGACGAGAGATTTGCATCAATACCAAAGATTTCTGATCTTACTAACAAACTAACACGGGATTTCAAAACTGAAAACCTATAAATTGTCAGCAAAAGTGAATGTAATATCAAGAAACTGTTCTCACAACTGAAAGACAAAATTAGGTAAGATAGGACAACACACCTAGTATACAGAATTCCCTGTTCCCACTGTGAGAAGGTATAGGTCAAACTTCACAACATCTGAAGCGAGGCTGTCCAACATGAGGCCGGCAGGCCGCATGCGGCCCGCGACCTCATTGTTTGTGGCCCGCAGAGTTGTGAGGGAAATCGCCAAATGGTCTACCAAAGTTTCACTGATGGATTACTCATTAAAAATTCTGCCATCAAAATGGCAAAACAATTCTTTCAAAAAAAAATTTCCGAAAAATTAGAAGCAGTCTCTGTGTCGTATCAAACTATTGCAAGACGAGTAGATCACATTGATCAATATAGGTATATCTGAAAAACTGCATAACTCGGTTGAAAAATATAAATTTTTTTTCAATATCCCTAGATGAAAGTAATGTGGCCTTCGACACAAACCATACAAGTGTACCTAACACTTCTACATGTTACAAGTGATCTGCCTGTAACTACAAGTTTAACTTAAAGTACCCGTGCGGCGCCAGTAATTAAGAAAAATCTCTACATATGTAAACATTTTCTGTAACACAAAGTTTACACTTGTATAATTGGGTAACAGAATTTTCTACAAGTGTAGATAATGCTTTACCTATCTTCAACTGTAGGTGAATGCACACACTAGGAGGAATAATATTCACATTACATATATGTAGCTACATAGGTAGGTACGTAAAAAATTATTTGATTTCTACAATTGTAGCCATTCGCATTATGATACCAAATTAAGTTGAACTCGTAGTGAGAGCCAGATCACTTGTAACTTGTTACACTTGTATGGTTTGTGTTACGAGCTCCTAATCATGACCTATCAGTCAGATTGTAATTTTTTTCAGAACCATTCATAACGACTTCAATGTAGCAGAGGAAATGCTTGATTTTGAATTTTACAACCAAGGACTTTTGAAATAAAACAGTCCTGTGATACATTGTATTGTTCACAAAGGAGCGCAATGTGGAAAAGCCTTACATCAAATGGCTGTCATAAAAGTGGTTATTAAAATAATTAACATTATCAGAGGGGTAAACCTTGCTTAGACTCACAAAAACAGTCGAGATTTTCAAGCATCCGTTTGAAGAAAAGGAGCATTAACTGGCATTTTCAACATTCAGCACATGTCCACTGTTCGATGAGAACACTATACTTGACATGTTTTAACTCTATTTCTGTTTGCCTTAGAACCCTGATGAAGGCTTGTATTGTACGATTTAAGAATACCGATTTCAACAGGATTACCCTTCACCAATAGGTTGATTACAATACATCGAGGGGAAAAATCTGTGAGCCTATAGATTGAGAATAGATTTCATTACTTTTTTCAAGTTATCTTGCAATATTTTTAGTTAGGTAACATTATCGAGACCCGATTCACTTCAAGTTATCCCAAACTCATAGCGCTCCGCTTTTTTTGAGTATTATCACATAAATTTCGAATCTCAACTTGGGGATCGAACGAATTGCATCTGTCCTCTGTCAACAATATTCAATATCGATGTTGTAAATGGCCACCTCCACGAGCCTTGCTCCAAATTCGATCTCGCTCAAACCTGTTGGATAACGACGTTATTGTAGATATAAATTTAATCAAGTCTGCATCAGCTGCCGTCAACGGAAACGGCTCCCGTAAGGACCAGAACTGGATGGGGAAATATCCCAAAACTTGTCGAAGCCAACCCCCGGCTCGGTTGGAGCGTTCACCCCTTAATTCGGGTCATTGACGAATCCGATTAAATATTCAGAAAATTTGGGAGACGAAACGGTGTCGTCGAAATTGAGTTACGTAGCTTCGAGCTTCAGTCAAATCCTCAAAGGACGGTTTATTCATGAACAAATATGATTTCAATGTTGTGCGACTAAACTAAAAATAGTCAGTAAATGTGATTACCATTTTCAATAGAGTACACAAGTAGCAGCTGGATGAACTAGGTTTGGTTATGGTTCGTAAAATGGAAATCCTTTCAGTGAAGTACGGGATGAAGCCAGATTTATTTACTTATTGCTCATTTAGGAGGCTCAGGTAAAGTGAATTACCAACACAGTATCCACTGAATACTGTAACAAGGACTAAAAAACATCAGCCCGTCGAAATGAAAGGAAAACGAAATTAACACTGACAGAGAAAAGTTTTTTATTTCTTTTTTAAACTTCACAAAGTTATCTGTGAAAATATCCATGGCACTATTTCAGTGGCGGCTAGTGGGCATAGAATCAAGGGTTCACAAAAATCGAAGAAAGCTATTGATTTTATTTGACAAGGAAGATACATATATTTCTCTATTTCAGTATCGTATTGAGTTAATTACTGTAATAAAAGCCGTGCTGCAATGAACTTATGTTGTTTTCAGTTATATGTTTCGTTTTGTGGTTATCAGTACTGATCTCCGATTCTATCAATTTTCGAATCAAATCAGTTCAAATTCCTTAATCTGTCCAATTTCGTAAGTCACACCAACTGCTAAGGTACAATACAAATGCCAATATACAATACAGAATATAAATGTATAATATGAATTCGTGGCAGAAGGCAATTCCAACACTCATGATTTCGAATTTCGCATTGGAATAGGAGCGCAGTCTGCAACTTATTTTAGAATAATAGTATATTCTGAAACACGTTGCAGAATGAGCTCCTATTCCAACACGAATGCAACAGCATGAGTTCCTTCTGCAAAGAGTATTAGACGATATTTTCTCTATTTCAGTCAAGTTTTGTGAAATACTCTCGAAATTCAAATGAAAATTCACATTAGTGATATTTGTATTGTATCTTGGCAGTTGATGTGACTCACGAAATTTGACAGATCACGGAATTTGAATTGATTTGATTCTAAAATTGATTGGATCGGGGGTCAGTACTGACAACCAAAAAACGAAAAATATAACTGAAAAGAGTGCTGTAATGAATTCATTATAGCACTACTTTTATTACTGGAATGAACTCATTACGATACTCATTACGATGTTCTAAAACAAGTTGCAGAATGGGCTACTATTACAACACGAATGCGAAGTCGAAAACGAGCGACGAAGGCGCGAGTTTTCGAAAGCATGAGTGTTGGAATTGCCTTCTGCCACGAGTTTTAGACGATAGTTTCTCTATTTTAGTCATGTTTTGTGAAATACTCTCGATTTTCGAATAAAAATTCAGTTTAGTGACTTTTGTATTGTATCTTGGCAGTTGGTGTGACTTACGAAATTTGACAGACGCGGAATTTGAATTGATTTGATTCGAAAACTGATTGGATCCGAGATCAGTACTGACAATCAAAAAACGAAAAAGATATCTGAAAACAATGTGTAATGAATTAATTACAGTACTACTTTTAGAACTGTAGTGAACTCATTACGATACTGAAATAGAGAAAGGTAATATTACATAACTATTAACTACTGTGCACAGTGTTTGAATTTGGAACTCATTCTTCTTTCTTTTTTTGCACCAAACTGATCGATATCCGCATCGTTAAAATTCGGTTAATTTTCAATAAATTTCTTTTCTATAGATAGCATCGTAAGTCATTCTTCATTGATCGTACTTCTTGAAAAGGTTTAGCTTCTCTTCAATGTTGAAAAACTTCTTTCTGCTTCAGCTGTCGTAAACGGAAATGTCACAATTATTTGGAGAAGGGAAAAACTGGCAGAAAATATTAGATCTAGGTTTTTCTCAATGATTATTTGTTACATCGAAAATGCAACCTAGACACACAACACTAATTGAAAAAATACGTGTTAGTAACATCAGAATGGCCATTCATGGTTTTTCAAAAATGGAAATTGGATTTTATGATGCTTTTTTTTTGGGGGTGCACGTGCTCATGTGCTCTCATGGTAGAGCCGCCACTGAGATGGAAATTATTTCAGTTAAGTACGGGATGGAGCAAGATTTATTCATTTATTGATTTTAACTTGACCTTTGATTTACCGATTTCTGTCAATGAATGTATCATTTCGGTAATAATTCTTTCCATAATCTAAAGTTTTAATTTAATCAAAATGATGTGTCGTATCACCAGTATCTGTGTGGCTGAAGCTGTTTTGTTCCGTTTTCATTGTCAATTGTTTTGTGATGTTTTATTCTCTTCTTATGGTACTGTCTTGTCAGTGGCATATTATGATCTGTCGCAATCAAAACGAAGAATCTCATATATTGTACAAAATAATATCTCATTTATAAATGATATTTCTTTTAATTCTTGTATGATATTATTTATATGTTGTATTGAATCCGAATTTATTATTTATGATACTTCACAAGTAAATTGTTTATTTCGATTATCAACGAATAGGAGTGATGACTTAATCTCTATTGAAAAAAAAATGGATGGCAATCAAAATATGTCATTCTTACCAGTAATTCATTGAAAGGATAATCGAACAAGCAAGGATTAGCATTCGAAGGAAGGGCTCCAGCTAGAAGACTCATCGCGTTTCCATACTGTTTGGCAAAGGAACTAGAGTTCCTCTGGAGGTTCTGACCTTTATTCATCACTTTTGCGTAGATAGGCCTGAATTTTCTTCTCGTGTAGAACGCCCTGAAAAAAAGGAAGATCAGATAGAAATAAATAAATAAATGATTCAATAAATCTTCATTTCCCATAGCAAAATCTCACATGTCCTCAAACAATCTTGGAGATATGTAAAAGAATGACGTCCGAAAGAAAACATATTTTCAACTATGTACTTCTGAAAAAATATTCATAAGAAAATTTAGAGACTAAGGTTCTTATTCTAACGAAATTTTTTTCCTTTTCACATATACGATTCAAAAACATTTGCTGGCAGATTATTGAAAAGTTTTGTGCACATAAAGTCGGGGTGTTTTTCTGTAACTGTTGTGGATGTTGAATATTTATGGATCTTGCAAGATATCTATGATGCAAAAATGCAAAATGGATACTTTTACAACATTCCTTTGTTAGCTCATCAACCCTAACCCTTACTCCATAACATATACTGCTCAATTTCTTACTGACCCATTTGAGAAATTCATCTATAAAGAGTCCTTAAAACACTGTTGAGTGTTCTAAAACAATGTTCTCTTTTTCGATATTCAGCTCATCAATCGTCTCCTCTTTTGATCTTTCTGTTGTAAATTATATCCCTGTAGTTTTCTTCTCATAATGAGTTTATTCATAGCTTGAGAAAAGTTTAATTGTTGGATGGATGATAGAGGCATTACTGGCAACATCTTGATATGTCTCTCCACCAATGATTACATACCTGTTATCAACATAACTTGTGATGAATATTCAATTCATTTCGAAACAACCATCATTTAAATAATTGATACCGATCAAAGATACTATTGGGAAAAAGATGCTTTCTTGTGGTACCCCATATAACCAAAAAAACATACTGAAGATTTGATATTTACTGACTGTTTTTTTTTTCTGATGGCCTGTTTTGTTGATATTTACTTTATGTTTTTTCTTGGGAAGATAGGACTCAAACCATTTATAGAACTTGCTTTCAATCTCAAACTTTCTAAGTTTATCTTGGACAGACAATTAAATGCTTTTGTTAAATCGATGAACAATGCTAGTGCTATATTATCTTGTTCTTGTGAATAAAAAAATTGCCGTTTGCACAGATGATCCCTGTACGTAAGTAGAGATCTTGAAAGAAGTCCACAGCCATCAATGAATTCTGTCAATCTTCTACACATACTCTGTTCAAAGATCTCAGTAAAAGTTGGTAACACAGAGAAATAAACTGCTCCACATGAGTTTGGGATATTGACTTATATTGCAAAAAAATATAGTTTAAATGAGATTTTGTGATGAAAATTCATAAAAATATGATTTCAAGTTGCAGGAAATAAAATTAATTTTAGCCTATAGGTCTGCAGCGCAGCGTATACAGGGTGGTTACAAAATCGAGTAAAATAACGAAATTCAATTCCCAGAGAATTCAAGCATTTTAGGACTATCAATACAATGTATGGCCTCTATGGGTATCAATAACATTTTGACATCTTCTTCGCATACGACACACGAGGTTGTTGAACATTTCTTGAGGAATTTAGTTCCATAAACGGGGCAGAAGCTCTCTCAGATCATTTAAGGATTCTAGGATAGGTTGATGATTATCCAATCTTCATTGGAGCCTATCCCATGCATGTTTTATGCAATTCAAATCTGGTGAGTGCGGAGGTATTGGTAAATGTAGAAATTGAAAAGTTTCACCAATAGCAGCGTGAAAATTTGGCAAAACATTGTCAATGACATGCTCCCTATAGTGTAAGGCGGTCATATTCCCAGGACAAATGTGTAGATACCCTTATTCTTCGAGAATCTAAAAATCGTCCATCTTTGGATTCATCAGTGAAAAGGACCCTACGCTGTTGATCGTTCCAATTGATATGTTGCCTTGCCCATTCCAGTCTTTGACGCTTATGGTCACGTGTTAATGGAACTCCTCTTAATGGACGTCTGGAACTTAGATTCACCTCTCTCAAACGTCGTATGATGGTTCCGATGGAAACTTGGACCCCATCTGCATTTTGAATAGTATTCCGTAGCATTCAACACGTGGATGTAGGCTTTCTTCTCGCCGAAACGGTGATGAAACTATCCTGAGCAGGTGTCGTTTTTCGTCGCCCACCAAGCCTTGGTCTTCCCAACACTGAACCTATCTCCCTGAACCTATTCCAAAGTCGAGATTCACACTTTGGCTGACTTGGAGCCTTTCCACTACAACAACCTGACTTAGGCCACCCTGTAGCATTCCGATAGCCCTATCTGCCTTAGCGTTTGTTAATTTACGTCTCGCCATTTTCAGAAAACTCGTTTCAAATCGAAGCCGTTAATAAACTGACTCCATTTCAAAATAAGAACATTCATGAAGCATATGCAAAGAACCAAACTTCAGAAAAAAGGCGACCAGATTGACGAAATGACTCGAACTGATTTTTATTGGATCGATTCAAGTTGTTTTCTCGAAAATTATATAATTTTCAAAACGATTGAATACGATATCCCTAACTCTTGTGGAGCAGTATATTAGTTCTGCATTCCTTCGACCATACTGATGTTTTGAAACCCATGAAAAGAAAAGGACTTAATAGGTCACCTACAAATTGCAGTTGATGCGATATCCAAACATGGATCAGAAGAGTAAGAAATACGGAACAATTCTTGATCAAACTCCGATAATACTCACCTATATGCTCCCCCCATAAGCTTGTTGATGACCAGACCTATATCGTGCAGCGTGTACACATATCCCTCAGGAATATGAGGCCTCACGTCCCTCAAAATATACTGCAGGGTGTTACTCGGCCCTTGCTTCGAGTTGTACAGATTCTCCAACCTCGGTATCGTCAGAAACTTACGCATGCTGACGCCGTTCTCCAAGAGGAGCTTGACGAAATCGCACCTGTCGTGCTCCAGAGCCTTCATCATGGCGTCTTCCAGGGCGCCTTGAGGCCATTCCTGGCCGTAGATGAAGATCTCGGATCGGGCGATGTCGGACCTGTTCCAAGTCAGCGCGAGACTGAGCTGTTCCGTCGGCGAGAGATGTTGGGATTTGAAGAGAGCGGTGAGGATGGTCTGGTCGAGCTCGTGTCGGGTTTGGTCGTTCTTCTCAGCTATCCGGTAGATCGTTATCTGAAAAAAAATGGAAAATTTAGACTGGATCCTGAAGTAAACTGCAGAAACGTGCAGTCATCGAACCTGCGTAATAGGTAGACCGGTTTCTGAGTTATTGCTAGTCATGGAAACAACAAATCGAGATAGCAGGAACAAGAAGTAGTGCAAACACAGTAAGTATAGAATACCACAGGGATCGGTGCTCTGGGGCCTATACTTTTTATTATATATGTCAACAGTTTCCTTTTAATGAAAAAGAGGGGAGTAGCAATCAGTTTCGCGGATGACACCGTGATCATGTACGAGGGTAGCACCTGGGAGGAACTGAAAAAAGAAACAGGAAAAGTTCTTATAAATGTGAGTATGTGGTTTAAAGAGAATAAGCTGACAATGAATGCCAACAAAACTAAATACATCACATTCGCCCCTTATAAATCAGGCCTGCCAAACATGGGAAATCTGGTAATCGAAGGTTCTATAGAGATTGTGACAACTGATCAAATGAAATATCTGGGAATAATAGTAGATAATAACTTGAAATGGGACAAACATATAGATTCTTTAGTGGGCAAGCTCAGATGTTTACTATCAGTTCAGGTTTCTCAAAAACTACCTAGACGTCCCTCAGTTGAAGATAATATAGAATGCCCTCTGTCGGTCTCAGATATCATACGGTATTATAGGATGGGGTGGAATATAAATGTCATAGAAAAAAAGTAGAAGTTGTGCAAAAGTGGCTGCTCCGTGTGATATATAATAAATCCCTTCTGTATCCATCGGATGAGTTGTATCAATTGTCTGAAATTATGGATCCTTCTCAGATGTTTGCTCTACAGATACTGTATAGTGAAAGCTCTGGAAAAATAAAACTGAGACCTTCTGAATGAACATGTTGAAACATTATCATCATTTTTCTTCGCAGAATCCAACGCAATCATAAAAAAATAGGGTTCTAATTTGAAAAACGAAAGTTATTGGCCAATCTTGATCCCAATTTTTGACCCAACATTTGGAACACCTGAGACGAGTTTCTCAAAATTCTAAGAATGTACAATATTTCCACTGCCTTCGACTACAAAAACGCGAAAACGGTTTGTGTTTAAGATATTTAGATTAGAAATAACAAACATAATACCGAATACTCTTATCCCCCTCTTTCTTCAAGTTTTGTTGTTGATATTTTGGAAAATATTTTGACGAATGCAACGATTTGATAACGAATGTATTCAGAATCGCATACTCTATCAAATTCAAAAACAAAAAAACAGAAAAAAAATGTTTTGATTTTTTTTTCACTCCCTGTATAACTGAAAGTGGTCAGGCTCCAAAAATATTTTAGTTCGGTAGATAATGTCAATCAATATCATAATCCCAATTTTCATATATCAAATAGGTCCAGTTCTCCAGAAACGCCTAATAGGCCGTCGAACTTGGTACACCCTGTATATAAAAATGAATTGCTGTGGGTTAAGTACGATAAAACTTTGAAACGGCTGGACCAATTTGACTAATTTTGGTCTTGACTCATTCGTGGAATTCCATGGAAGGTTTGAAAAGTGTGAAAATATAAAAATGCGAGGTATCTAATATAGTTTTTCCTTAGAAATAGAGGTGATCGATTATCATTGATTTTTGATGATCATCGATGTTTGACAATTAAACATCGATGTTTTAAAATTGATTTTGCATTATTTTTAACATCGTTACATCTTTTTCTTGATTTCAATAATTACTTCAAGTGAGGACGAGGCAAAGTTTGCACTCAACACCTATGTTATCAATTAATAATAATCATAAACATCGAGTATCATAAATAGTTTCAGGCTTTCACGACCGGATATAATGTCATTAAGAGAGTCTTCCGGACTTATTGTACGTGGTCTTTTAGGAATTATTTCACCTAACGTTTCACCCACAACTGCGGTAGACATCTTCGGAGGATTTTTGGTCTGAGGCTGTAACTCGACCGCTGAATTTCCGAAAGTGATGCTGGATTCGATCCGTTTGAAAAGACCAAAATCAAGCCAATACGAAGTGGGAGCGATGGACCAATCAACATCGCGCGCTTGAACCAATTACCTTCTCCCGCCAATGACTGGGTATACGTTGGGCTAATGGATCGAATCCAGCATCACTTTCGGAAATTCAGCGGTCGAGTTACAACCTCAGACCAAGAATCCTCTGAAGTTGCCTACCGCAGTTGTGGGCGAAACGTTAGGTGAAATAATTCCTAATAGACCACGGCCAATGAGCCCGGAAGACTCTCTCAACGTCATCGAGTATCATGTTCGGTTATCAATGTCATTATCGGCTTCGGTGATCATTTGTGAAAGTGACAATTCAAGTTACGTCCTTTTTTTGCAGTTGATCTTTTGTGATAGATTCAACTTACCTCGAAGGGAGTGAGAACTTTTTTGTCCACTTGGTTAATTTCAATTTGCGATGACGAGAAGAAGAAGACCTGACATAAGAAGGGGGGCCTATGCATTGACTGATTATTTGATTATAGGAATATAGTTTTAGTTATATTTAGGTATTTGACGTATATATACGAAAAGTTAAGGAAATACAATTGGATCTGGTAGGCGATGTGGCAATCAGGATCTAGGCCTCTTCAAAATTTTTCGTGTTTGAAGATAATAATGGGCTAATAATAATAACAATAATTTTAATAGCCAATTTGGGCAGACGAAGTTGCTCGGGTCAACTAGTCGAGTTATAAATAAAAGGGCTCAGCTTAGATTAGGTTTGCGATGGATCTGGATCTGTGTGAAGTCATTCTACAACGTTCATAAAGTACGTAGCTCGTAATCGTAGGATATACAAAAAATTACCGCCTGATTCTGGATCCTCATGGGGTAACAGCTAAAGCTCCTCTAAGGATGTCGTTAGACGTTTCAATGCCATTGGCGACCTCCTTGGGATTTAAATGAACAAATTGGGTAAAGAACAAAAGATTCTTGCGGTTGAACCTAGCAACAATGACCCCTGTTCAGAATAAAAATAATAATAATAATTACAAGAACGCCGTACTGTTACCAATATGAAGCGTTGTAGGGGTACCTCTTAACTCTATAGTTTACGTATTGAGAATTCGTACTGTCTTAAATTCAGGGTCTCATCAGATAAGACTGCGATGTTCGTTCCTTTATTATTTATAACACGGTATACTTACTACGGACCTCTCTGTCGTTCATTTCCACTCGCGTCGAAATTTAAATCTTTGTTGTTGTAAAATTTCATGAATCATCATTTTTCAAAAAATTATAAAAAATATTCTGTCCAGGATTTTTTTAGATAACCCATTTTTGATATTATATTATATTAGGTAATATTATCTGAAATAGGTAATTCATTATGAAATAGGTTTTAATCCATTATCAGCTCGATGATATTTTCATTTAGGTTCGGATCTTTGGGAGAGAGAGAGAGAGAGAAACTAAGTTTATTGATCTTGCAATCAAACGGCTATCGACCGCAGTCTTCCAGCCAGTTATATATGTACAGTTTCATCTAACAATTTTATGTATTTAGTGATCTTAGGGATTATCCATTGTTATTCAAGAAGAAAGAAGGTTAGTGAACCTCTGGAATAAAATCCTCAACACAACCTCAATAAATCGTTTTCACTCCAGATAGTTTAATATTCTCTTGGTCTGTGCGATGCCATATTCAAATTTCCCCATGTGATGAGCTTTATGGAACTCGGCGAGCATCCATTCCTATCTGCTATTCAATACAATGTTTCAGCTCAATTTACACGTGGCAACAGTTTTTTTTTATGATCAGCCGCTGTGAAACTGCCGATTGCTGTTTCATTCGGATTGATGTCCTGAATTCACCGAAAATTTCAATGTATCGAACTTTCAGCGCCGATAAACTGAGAATTATTGTGAAGCAAATATTTGGATATGTAATCCTTGTATTTTGTCAGAATATTATTCAGAAGAAACGCTTGATCCATCACGAAACGATGTTTCAAACTGAAGGCTTGCAGCTTGCTTTAATACAGAGCGAGTGAAAAGTGATTGCCGAAATTCATATTCTCGGATTTCCAATTTTTGTAGAAAAATGTTTGAACGGGTCAATTTTTATATCAAATTATAATTATAATATTTTTATGTATACCTAGTTTAAAAAAAAAATTAAGAGCATTTTCTACAATTTTATTGAATATAGCGCTTGAATCGTCAAAAAAGAAAAATAAAAAAACTTGAAATGAAAATTTTGTTGTTGCTTTTTCTGAGATTACTCCAAAACTGCTGAGGCTACAAGTATTGTTGGCCCATATTTTCTTGAAGATCGACCAAGGCGAACGCTTACAATGAACGGTATTACGATATGTTAAGAAACTTTTTGGTTCCAGAGTTGCAAGAGTTTGATGGTTTTAATGTGGAAACATGGTTGCCCAACCAGAGCACTTGAGATCATAACAGATCTCACACCCTACATCTGGTGATTGACAGGATGGCCCATGAAGACATCCTCAGAATATCTAGAGAAGGCGCAGGTAATGAGAGAATTAGGTGTCGGAGAGTCTGGTGCTCTCTGAGTAACTACATCTCATCTGCGAACCTTCTTAGTGATGTAATGGTCAAGAAATTAAGTACTGAGAAAAACTTCAGTACGATGCTATGCAAAAAAGAGGAGTGGGAGCGGGAATACACCGACCAAAATTTCAAAGAAAATGTTGAATGGTATACAGATGGTTCTAAAACCAACACGGGAGCTGGCGATGGGGTTCACGGTGCCAAAGGCAAGTGTGCACAAGCGTTAGGCTCTTGTGTGATTGTTCTGCAAGCAGAAATATTAGCAATCAAAAGATGTCTTGATATTAATCTAGAGAGAAACTATCAGATTTGCGTCATAGCTATCCACTCAGATAGTCAAGCTGCTATTAGAGCACTGAACTCCTATGTCACCGACTCAAAGTCGACATGGGAATGCCTGAGCAAACTAAATGAGGTAGGCAAGAAAAATAAGATCTCTTTAATCTAGGTTCCTGGTCATTCGGGCAGCACAGGAAACGAAGAGGCCAATAAACTTGCCAGAAAGGGTGCTCGGAAATCACCCAGAACCTTTCTGTGGTATAGCAAAATGTACATATAAGAAGGAGTTTCTGGAGAAGGAGAAAACTGAAAGAGAAACACTCTTGCAGAATCTCCCAGGGTTGGATCACTCCAAAAAGTTCCTTCGGAATTTTGAAACTGCAAGATCCAAAAAATATTTGGACCTCAGTAAGAACCAACTACACGTCCTCACTGGCTTTCTTACACTGCCTCAGAAAGCACTACTGACGAGTTTAGATTCTGTGGGAGGAGGAAGAAACTCCCATTCACCTAGTCACAGAATGCTTTGGCATTGTAAGCCAAAGGAAACAATGCTTTGGTCAAGAGACCTGTAGGAGTGAGGAATTAGCCTCACTGAAGCCTTCCGAGATATTGAATTTCATAAGATCTCTGGGACTGGAAGGCGAGCTGTAAAGCTTTGTCAGGGGGCACAATAGACCATCAAGTCGCAATGGACTGTAACCTCTTTTAAACTAATAACTATTAACTAATGTGGAAACGTGGTTTCAACAAGTTTGTACCATCTGCCACACTTGAGCTTGTCAATAATCTTTTCCCGGAAAGTGATCTCTTGTCATGGCACTATCAACTAACGCCTCTTTGATTTTTTATGGAAACACCTTAAACAGAAAGTGTATGCAAACAAACGACGAACATTAGAGGAATTGCAGCATAATATCTAATATCCCCAACGAAATAGCCGCTATCAACCCAAAGATATGTAAACGCTTGATGGCTAATTTCAATGTTCGATTAGAAGAGTGCCCGCAGCCAGATGGTTAACATTTGGGCAACATAATCTTTGCAACTCAATTTTCCAAAACCTTGTCTAAATTTTAATGAAGGCGAACTTTTCTTCTGATGTGTTGTTTTGTTTCTATCAAATGTACAAATACCCCACACCCTCTTTGAACACCCTGTATTTAAAAATGCAAAAAGGCGGAAAGATTGAGCCGCAGCATAACCATATTTGGCATGTTGAATTGAAATATCGATGTGATATAGTACACCAAAAATGATCGACTAGCAAAGGGAGAAAGAGGGTGATTATTCATCCTATATCTCCATTCACTTTTATAAAATCACATAGGAGGTCATGGTATCGTTTTCAGGAGTTGGTGCACCTGATGAAAAGTCAGTGCGCACACAGAAATATCGTAAATGACCAAATGAAGTTGCCAGTTTGTTTGTTTGTTTACATATAGTTCGAAATCGAAATATATAGTTCGAAATCGAAATATTGCAAATAACTAGAATAAGAATCGTTTCTATCAATTCATATAAACGTTAATTATTTTCGTCCATCACATCTTTTCCAATTCATTCATTTTCCGAAGGTTAACCTTTATGGTTAGGTTACCGACACTCGATGGTTAACTCGTACCTGGCGTTTTACAATAATTTAACCGATTGAGGTTTCGTAACTATGGGTTCTCTTTAAATTTTTTTATGTTGGTAGCAAATAATGGTTCTTTTGATCTAAATAGTAGGTCGGACGCATTAACGAATTTATAAGACGTCAAAGGAATATCAAAATTTTTAAGTCAATGATTGAAATGTATAAGTTTGATATAATTAATTTTAATATTTTATTCAAATAAATATTTCCTCAGTTTGTTTATTGTACATGTAAACATAAGATCAATTATTCATCTAATTTACAATCTATTAAAATACATGTTAATGGAGGTATCTGCAGTAGAGGTACTTGCATTATGCCTTTGATCAGGAAATTCTAAAAGATTAATATTACTAGTGAATTCTACAATATGCTGTATTATGAAGAATGACTGTAGCTAGTAATACAGGGTGTATCAAAAAAACGTGACCCCCTCTCTAGGATAGGTAGAAAACTGAAAAATAATTGGGGTTTGCTCAGTAAAAAATTTTCTTAACGCCATCCGTATTCAAGATACAGGGCGTTGAAGAAAAAAAAATATACACATTTTTTTTTAATTTTGCAGAAACTACTGGCAACATTGTAATGAAATTTTATACGAATATGTTTTGGAAGCTGATACATCCAATGAATTCGTTTTTATGTCTGACTCTCGTAGAGGGCGCTAGTTACACGGTTCGTACCAAGTAGTATTGAACATAACTTTTTTAATATTAGATTGATTGAGCAAAATTTCAAGCCTACTTAAACATCCTTCAATTTCACACAAAAAAGGTACTCTTGGTAAAACTCGATACTGTGTACCGTTTTCGGAGTACTTTGATTTGAAAATTATGAAGTGATAACCGATGTTCGTATGAAGTAATGATAGAAATTGTATTTATTAAACAAAAAAATCAGAAAATTCAAAAAAAGGCTTATAACATAAATATGATTTCATTACAATGTTGCCAGTAGTTTCTCCAAAATTAAAAAAATGTGTATAATTCTTTTTTCTTCAACGCCCTGTATCTTGAATACGGATGGCGTTACGAAATTTTTTTACTGAGCAAACCTCAATTATTTTTCAGTTTTCTACCTATCCTAGAGAGGGGGTCACCTTTTTTTGAAACACCCTGTATAGCCTGAGCTGTATCTGACTTTATATGCATTTCCATGACAAGGGCTAGAAAGCGACGTTTCTAGACACTCTTTCTCTCAACGAGACTTCTTGCACAAATGTGTGATTTGTTGAATGAGACTTCAGAAGGTTTTCTTGTATTAGCTGAAGGCGTGATTACATAAGGCTCAATTTCATAGCCACTATCTCCTGCTAAAACACTGAGAGGAAAATCCTTTCTTTAAAATGATCCGCACAGCGTAGAATTCTGAAAAATATCATGTGCTGAACCTGGCCATTTTGCATCAATGTGTGTAATTTTCAGAGATGGATCAGCTACAGTTGTTTGCACATTCAAGGAAAAAAACTGTTGATGATTCCTGAATAGTTTGGCTTGATCACCTGGCAATTGAATTTTTATGTGTGCAGTCAATAGCACCTATGCACCTCGGAAACCTGGCATTTTAATTACCATCTGGTTGGACGAGCTATTCAATGTTCTATTTGGTTTAGAATATTCAGCATACGCTGAATAAATAATAATAAAACGCAGCTTCTCGATAATATGAATCTTTAAAAAAAATTCATAATCGTTGTTGATTTCGAAAAAAATTTGATCTAAGGAGCATCACTTCAGGTCTACGACATTCCTCTCCACCACTGCTAAAAGCGTTGAAATCAAATCCATATTGACAAATCTCTAGTGAGAAATCAATTTCTTCAAAACAATCATTTTCGAATCAGACAAACATTTTAGGTTATAAATATATATACATGATTCTATGGTTCTTGAATCAACTTCAGGTTTACCCACACTTTCGGTGTTGGTTAAGTTTTCCACGTTTCGTGGGATTGTAAAACGCCTAACCTACAGAATTTCCTCAACCAAAAGTTAACCTTCGATTGTAAAACCGGGCCATAGTGTTGACTTGGAACATAAAAATATTTTGACAAGCTTCATAACCTACATTTTCTTTCGATACAGAGTGGAATATGTCAAATTTCCAAGGCCAGAGGTGTGATTTTATATTTGTGAATGGAGTATACATCTCGGCGAAACTGTAAACCTAGATTTTTGTGGAGTAGTTTTGTCCACATTCATGATGAATCAACAAAGCACTCCATTCAACTTGATAAGACGAATACCTCGGAATATGCGGCCAATTCATATTCAATATTCTCAGGCAACCCACGAGGACTTCAATCGAAGACGGACCATTGCGTAGAAGGAATTTCATTGTAGTGCCCACCTCAGGCCGACGGCTGTGCTGACAAAGGGGTACGTACTGATTGGTCGTCCTGTGGGAGAGATCATATCAAGGTCACATTCCTGCCACTAGCCCATTAAGGGTGTCAATGGAGTAGGGAGTGTAGGGACTCGATAACACTGCGAAATTGGATTCCGAATTGCGTTAACGCCGCGTGGCTGAGAAAACGAAACTGATGAGGGCAATGCACTGAGGACACGAAAGTATTATATTTCTTTTTTCCGTTTATCGTGTCGAGCCATTTTTTTTCTTCCATCAGTAGTTCATATTTTAGTGAGTTTGATTTCATGTAGTTAATTCTGGATGAACACAGGGCGGACAAATCCCTTAACCATTTTTCTTAAACCGTGGGAGATATATCTGGATCCTCTTTTTTTCAAGAAATTCATAATGACATCAACTGTGCGACGATTTGAACATTGTTCATTATCTCCGTTTCTGTTTATGCTACAATGTCGAAATAGCAGCAATATAGAGACATTTTTCTTATAGCAATCCATAGTAGTGTACTCTGATTTCGTCCAACAGGTTTCCTTGCTGATTTGCAGTGTGTTTAGAAAAGGTGATCCCGTCTCTGGAAGAAATAGAAATCTGAAAAATAATTTGGGTTTGTTCAGTAAAAAATTTTCGTGATGCTATCCGTACTCATGATAAAGGGTGTTGAAAAAATGAAGTTATACACATTTGGCCGAAACTACTGGCAACATTGTGATGAAATTTCATACGAATATGTTTTGGAAGCTGATACATCGAATGAATTTGTTTTTATGTCTCACTCTCATAGAGGGCGCTAGTTACACGGTTCGTACCAAGTAGTCTTGAACATAACTTTTTTAATATTAGATTTATTGAGTAAAATTTCAAGTGAACTTGAACATCATTTGATTTTGCACCAAAAAGGTACTCTTGAGAAAACTCGATATTGTGAACTGTTTTCGGAACATTTTGATTTGGAAATTATGATGTAATAACCGATGCTGGTATGAAGTCTGTCCTAGCGACGGGATCACCTTTTTTCGAAACACCCTGTATTACTTCTTTTATCTCCTTGTTCATTATTACTATTATTATAAATGTATATAAATTTGAGCCGGAATCACATGATCCATAAGCTCGTTCATACATGATTGAAATCAAAAATGAAGAGTATATATCATATATGCTCCCACAAAGTAGAAGAAAAAAAAGTCATGCGGCGCCAAATTTTTTCGTTCATCAATATTTCATATTTCAGTGAGACATCATTCTGGTATATGTAAACAAATGGAAACAATTTCATTTAATGTTTCAAATGTGTTGAATTAAATTTAATTGAAAATTGTGATTTTTTCTTGTTTTTTTCCCATTTGTGTGCGCACGATTCTTGAACAATTTTTTTTATATGTACTGCTCACGTACAAATTCTGAACTTTTGTGGGAAACAAAATTTTTATATTCGATTTGATAATTTTTTTAAATATTCGTTATGTCCATTTTTTTAGACGAAATAAACGGTTATTATAAATTTTAGAGCCCTGTCACCGATTTTAAAAATATTTTGCACTGTGAATCTATAAGACTTCCTGATACTACAGTCTCAAATACATCTCTGGGGAGGCAGTAATTTTCGAGAAAAAAATAAATGAAACTCATAAATATACTCCATTTACCTCGGATACGGCTCTGATATAGTCTGATATAGTTATATATAGTCTATATAGTTTAGTTTAACTAGGTTAGGTTATGTTTGGTTAGGTTAGGTTCATTTTCTCTACCAAAAGTTGAAAAAAAAAATTTTTTTTAAATAAAAAAAAATTTCATAAAAAAATAAAACATCGATCCGCATTCAGGTTAGGTTAAGTTAGGTTAGTCACAAAAAAAGGATCATTTTCCCTACCTCAAGATCACAAAAAAAAAATACAACTGGGCAGGAAACTTTATAATTACCAAATGAACATTATTAATATTATTCTATTATGTATGAACACAGGGGGGGCAAAAATTTTTCTAACCGATAGATCTGTATCTCTTTTTTTCAAAAAATTCATGATAACATCAACTGCGTTCCTCTATCTTTTAGTGTTTTAGAGTTGTTGAACAAAATTGACATTCGGGCGATTTGTACATTGTTCATTAACTCCTTTTCTGTTCATGCTACAACGTTGTGTACTCTGATTTCCTAAAAGAGGATTTCTTGCTGAGATATATCACAAAGTTGTGTTTTTTCAAATGGAAAGAATAATTGATTATGACTCAAAAAGTATCATAATTTTATCCATTTCAAAACGAATCACACAGGGTGTCCCAGGTTAAGCAGTCCAGCCCAATATTTTCGTAATGAAGGTTTTTTTATAAAATGCTTGGACATCAGCTTAATCTTTCGACTTTTCATGGGTGTAATATCGTACTAATAATAATGAAATGCGGAATATTTCTACTAGTGTTGTAAAAAAAAATTCCGTGATGAGAACTGGGTGTATCAAATTTGAATCGGCAGATTGCCATCCTAAATTTTTCCATGTTCCGCAGGTAATGATGCACAAGACAGAGCAACCCTTAGTTTTAATTTAATGAGCGTAGGGACCTTTTCGGTTCAGTTCGTCGAAAAGGGGAGGAATAACTTGCCCAGAATAAGAGCTTCCTCTTTTGATCCGACCCCGATGCTTCTAGTCCCAAAAAGGCCTTACACTCATGCTGGTTCCCCTTTCACTTGCCGTTACTTTTAAATTGATAATCTGTGATTCATAAAATGACATTGGTCAATTTTTAGAAATGACAGTTGACATTTCTATGAAATGACAATAGCCAATCTCATAAAATCACATTTGTCAATGCGTTCGGTGATTTCAGTTCTTTTGTGGCTTTCTGGATATGAGTGTTCTTTTCTGTCATACCGATTAAGCATGAAATTCATTGACCTCAAAATACTATGATAACATAATAATCATATTTTAAGAAAATTGAATAGAATGGAGAGTTTTACTCACTAAATTCTTGTTCTGTACACATTGAAGTAGTTCTCCGAATAGAACCTCTGCCAGATCTAATGACACCTCGAAGGCCCTTTGGATGGTACCGATTATGTAATCCTTGAGTACCTTCAGTACCCTCAACTCGTACCTATAAAAAATGATAAAGATTTAACAATTGATGTATTGCCATGAAAACAGATTTTCATTATAATGAGATACATCATTTTTATAAAAATATGATTTTTTGAGAGGATGAAGTCTAGGGTCAAACGGATACGAAATTCAAAAACGAGCGACGAAGGAGCGATGAGTGTTGGAATTGCTTTCTGCCAAGAGTATCAGACGATATTTTCTCTATTTCAGTCAACCTTGGTGAAAAAATATCGAAATTCAATGAAAAATTCAGATAATATATCCTACTGATTTTTGTATTGTATCTTGGCAGTTGGTGTGACTTACGAAATTTGACAGATTACGGAATTTGAATTGATTTGGTTCGAAAATTTATAGGATCAGAGGTCAGAATTGACAACCACAACATGAAAGATACAACTGATAACAATGTTGTAATGAGTTCATTACAGCACTAGTTCTGTAATGAACTCATTACACTACTCATGAATAATAACGCGAACCGGATGTTTCAACTTAACTTCAAATGTAAGAAATGGTAAGGTAAACAATTTGGCGCATAAGAAGGAGGGGCTACGGATTGTCCGTCCTGAGTCGAATCTAGGATAATTCACACATTCCTACAGTTTCTCCCTCGATACTATTCTCCGAATGAAATACACAGAACAGCTTCAAGTAAAATATTTAAATTTTTGACGAGATTTATAAGAGTTGTCTGTGCGCAAACTTCACAATTTTGATTGTTCACCTCGTTCCATCTTGTATTTGAATAGACTATAGGTAGTCTACTAGTGATCTTCAAACAAATTTTCTTTCTGAAATGTCCAGGTGCAAACGTGTTGACCGAGGATTGAAATTCAATCCCAGTTTGAAGGCAAAATTAGCTTTCAAACTGAACTCCAATCTTCTGTCAATACCTCTATAATACACGGCCTTAGCTGACTTTTTATACACTGCTTGTCATGGTATATCCGAAGCTCATTGAACAAGACCATCATTTAATAGACTACTTCCCCTATCGATACTAAAAAAAGAAATGTATCTGTCGAACTTTTTCCTGATGCATGATAACAAATTATGAAAGAACTGCTATAGGCCAAAAAGTGAGTTTCGCCCTTGCCACAATCCTTCAGACCTGACAAGGCTATGAACGAAAGAATCAAGAACTAATTAACGAACTAAAGGACTGCCCCAGGGTTAATTAACTCTTGCGGGAAACAAAAAGGCTGAAACAAAGAGGTGTTGGATAATGAGGACTCAAATATCAGGACATTCAAGTCTGTAGTTCTGTTATGGCCTTATCGCGATACTGAAATAGAAAAATATCCTTTGGGACACAAAATTTGGGATGTACCCAACTTTTCTTATTGGTTTTTCATTTCGACGTGATAATTAATGATCTTTTTGTTATTGCCAGTTAATATTGAGGGGGCTCTTTGATTATGACACTTACTTCTTTTACCTTTTCAGATTATATTGATTGAAATATTGAAATACCTGTATGGTAGATAAATGGCGGAACATTGGAGTACTTTTCTCACCTGTATACGAACGATATGAGATCAGCAGCCCTTCCGGATCCATCGCAGACCACAACAGGCACGGGAGGATCGTCTGTGACATATTCCAACACTGCACGAATAGTGTTGGTGCCCCCTTCGATTACCAAGCAGACTATAGGTATGGGACTTTGTGTAACTGAAACGAAATCAAGGATATCAAACGAGGTATTTAAAAAAAGGGTGATCCCTACTCTAGGACCTATAGAAAACTGAAAAATAATTGGGGTTTGTTCAGTAAAAAATTCTCGTAATGCCATCCGTATTTAAGATGAAGGGCGTTCAAGAAAGAAATTTAGCAACATTGTAATGAAATGTTATACGAATATGTTTTGAAGTTGTTTTTATGTCTGACTCTCATAGAGGGAGCTAGTTACACAATCCGTAGTATTGAGCATACCTTTTTGAATATTATATTAATTGAGCAAAATTTGAAGCAAACTTAAATATCATTCAAGTCCACGCTAAAAAGGTACTCTTGATTAAACTCGATACTTTGTACCGTTTTCGAAATATTTTGATTTGAAAACCGATGCTGGTATGAAGTGGTGCTAAATGTAATAATCAAATGAAAAATCACAAGATGAAAATTCAAGAAAAGGCTAACAACATAAAATATAATTCGATTAGTGTAGGTGTTCAAAATGTCCTCCGTTTTTACGAATACATAAGTCAACCTTTTTTCTAAATAATCTATTAATCTTCAAAACGGATGGCAGTCAGCAATAAGTACATTATGGTGACGTTGAATTCTGTCTTTCAATTCTTGAGGTGAATTTACCTCTGTAGCCTAAACTTTTTTTTTAAGATACGACCAAATTGGGTAATCCAAGGGATTCAAATCGCATGACCGAGGAGGCCAATGAATCGGAGCTTCTGCACCTTCTATCGAAGTACACTGCGCAAGAAAATTAACACACATTATGGAAATCTCAAATTTAACTGAAGGTGTTCTCAATGATAATTATCTTTATCAGAATTATGCATGCATATGTTATCCACTTTCAACGTTTTTCTTCAATACAGATGTTTTTTCCCAGCAGGAATGAAAAAAGATGATATTATCAGATTTTGAATGTATTGGCTCCATTCTAAAATCAGTTGTTCTCGATCAATTCTAGTGATCAATAGTTTTTCTTTCATTTGATTTTCTACACTCGGTCGATATGCAACGCGATACACGCAATTTGACCCAAGAGGAATGTGCCCAAGCGGTAGTTTTGCGAGAAGAAGGGTGGACATACACAAGAATTGCAGAAAGGTTCGCAGTTTCCCATACAAGTGTGTCCAGAATGTTGCAGCGATTCAGGGAGATAGGTATGAATGTCCAAAGACCAGGACAGGGTAGTCCACGGGTAACAACTGCCATTCAAGAACGTTACTTGAGAGTTTCTTCATTGAGACAACGGTTTGCAACCTCTCGCCTCCTTCAAAATCAGCTTGAGCAAACTTATGGTGTGCAAATTAGCACTCAGACAATAAGAAATCGCCTCAGAGAATATGATTTAAGGCCTCGTGTTGCGGCAAGAGGCCCAGCTCTTACCCCAGCCCATCGAAGGGCGCGTTTGGATTTTGCGAGAGAGCATATCCATTGGGAAGAGGCCGATTAGGAAAGAGATGAGTCTAGATTCTACCTCTACCATTGTGATCGACGCTCCCTTGTATACATGAAATATATGCTCAGTGCAATTTCCTGAATACTACTGGTTTCGGGGGAGGATCGATTATGGTATGGGGTGAAATATCTTTGACTGCTCGCACAGACCAAGAGGTCGTTGATAATGGAGCTATGAATGCTGATAAGTATATAAGGAACATTCTTAAAGAGCATGTAGCGCCATTTGCCCCATACATTGGTGAAAATTTCATTTTTATGGACGATAATGCCAGACCCCATCGTGCGCGCATCGTTCAGGAGTACCTTGAAGAGTTTGAAGTCTCTCGAATGGAATGGCCAGCAAGAAGTCCAGATCTCAATCCGATTGAGCGGGTTTGGGACAACCTCAATAGAAGGCTGAGAAGTTCAGAAAATCATCCAGCTACTCCTGATGACTTAGGAAACCAACTCGGAGAAATCTCGGAAGGCTTAGATCAGAACATTTTAAGATCACTCATTTTGAGTATGAACCGTCGTTGCCGAGCTGTAATTAACGCAAGGGGTGGAAATACCAAGTATTAAATCACTTATCAGCATTTCAGTATTTTGAAAATTGTTCATTTCTCTTCTTTCACATAATATTCGGTAAAATCCTGTATTTTTCTTCCATTTAATGTGTCTTGTTTTGTTCAAAACCTTCCCGAGAGAACATAAAAAATAAGTTATAAAGACAATGTAGAGTTAACTTTCATTAAAATTGAGATTTTCAGAATGTGCGTTAATTTTTTTGCGCAGTGTATTTTGGGGCGCTACCGTGCTTACTAATTAATAATCATAATAATTAATTACTTCATCACTACTTTATACCAGCAACGGTTATTCATAATTTTCGAATCAAAATGTTCCCAAAACGGTACACAGTATCGAGTTTCATCAAGAGTACCTTTTTGTGCAACATTGAATGATGTTTAAGTGCACTTGGAATTTTGCTTAATCAATATGATATAAAAAAAGTTATGTTCAATACTACTTGGTACAAACCGTGTAACTAGCACCCCTATGAGAGTCAGACATAACAACAAATTCATTGGATGTATCAGCTTCCAAAACATATTCGTACAAAATTTCATCACAATGTTGCCAGTAGTTTCGACAGAATCGTAAAAAATATGTATCATCTCTGAAACACTCTGTACATATAGGTTATACTGTGAGAAAGTTTCAATCGATTGCATAAATTCCTCATTCTCCTGACGTTTGGCGAAGAGATCCTCTTCTCTTGGCGAGTTGGCAGAAGGTATATTTAATTCAACATCTCCGTCTGGTTTCTACCCATAAAAATACGAAGACGCCATGTTTGTACATTTGCACACAAAATTTGTTACGTTACGAAGAGAATATTAATACAATGGATGGTGCTCGACGGAGAAGAAAGGTAACTTTTCGGGGATGAATTTAGAGCAGTGGCGTACTTGTCGGAAGCGTTTGTTTTGTATTTTCGAGGAACCTCAAAGAGTACTTGTGCTACACTGCAGCAAAATTGATTGAGCTATACAAAAGTTATTAATGAAAATAATCAATCCAATCTGACGAATCATCTTGTAGAGGCACCCAAGGCATAAAAAAAAATTGTGTCGAATCTGTCTTGATTTCTCCTGAAATCTGACGGTCTCTTTCTGGAATCACTCAGTATATTATCCCATTTCAAGAGTTTCAGAACATCTTGAATCGATTTTATTAGTCGAGTTTGAGGCTGAACTATCTTATGGAAAAGCATATCATGAATACTAATAAGAAAACTGTCACAATTCGGAAAATATTCTCTGCTCGACGACGGCACTATCTCAGTGGTTTACTCACAGTTTGAATATCCGCCAGTCCAAGGTCACAATTCGGAAATTAATTTTTCCGAATTGTGACAGTTTTCATGTTGATATACGGTAGTTTCATATACACATTGATTCTTCATAACTCTAAATACTTTTTGACCCAAAGAAAGTACCATTCAATTCATACAAAGCTGTGAAAAACGTTTCAGAATTCCCAGGATATTTATCATAGCGAATTCGAGATTTAGCGAAATGACTGAGAGTAATTTTTTAGAAATTTGTATCCCTGTTCTTCGAGTTCCTACGCCACTGTCTCTGGGTCCACAGTGCCAACAAACATCATTTCGAAATGTACTGCAACAGTTGTCATAAAAAGGAAGACGGCAACCTATGAAAGCTCTCCTGTACATTTCATTTATGTGCATTTTTATTATCCTGGACGCAGAATTTATCGGCTATCAACAGGATACTGAGAGTATATAAATGTCGATAACACTCAGTATTCTTCATAACTTATCCTACACGTGGTGCATATTCAATTAATATCGAAATTCGATTTGATAAAGAATAAACCTTTTTTCAAACGAATTTAGTCTCTGTCATCAGAATGTCCATGAATAAATAGTATATTAAGTATAGAGAACGGTAAGGGCATTATTGGCAATTATTGTCTGAGATCGGTAGTCCTTAACGTTCGAGATACTTATAGCGTTTCCTGCACGATAGACACAATTTTTACTCAATGTTCAAAATAATTATCCTTACAAATTCATTTATTCGTGGTTTTATCAATGCTGTGTATGAATATAAAATAAGGTGTTGTCTTGGTGATGAAAACTTAGTAGATTGTCAAAGTGACAATAATCAATTGAATTTACTATAAGCGTTGAAAAATGAGCGATATAGAATTTTCGGAAGATAATGAAATTCAAACAGCCTGGGAAATCGGCTGTTCTTCAGTTATTCCTGAGAAATCTAAAATCCGCTACGAGAGTACATACAATATTTTCAAGGAATGGATTCAGACTAAAGGCAGCCAAATCAATGAAAAAGTGTTACTGGCCTATTTTGTTCGAAGAATAGAAAAGCTGAGATCGCATGGATGTCTTTGGGCGGAATATTCAATGCCGAAGAGCACAATTTTTTTGAACGACGGTATTGACATATCCAAGTTTGCAACGCTTAAAGCATTCCTCAAAAGAAAATGTATTGGTTACAAACCCAAAAAATCTGCTGTTTTTATAAGAGACGAAATGAATAAATTCTTAAAAGAAGCACCAGATGATATGTGTTTAATTACTAAGGTGTGCTTTTATTAATATAATAGTGCTTTATAAACTAATTATGTCCTCTCAGGTGGGAATGATATTAGGTATATCAGGGGCGTGTAGAAGAGAAGAGTTGTACAACTTGAGCGTCAAGGACATAGAAGATCGGGAATCATTTTTAATCGTGAAAATTCCCAACACAAAAACCAACATTCGGAGAACATTCACAGTCATCGATCGAGATAATATAAATTATCTGGAATTATATAGAAAATATTTCCGTCTGCGTCCACAAAATGCGAAGAGCGAGCTTTTATTTTTGAGATATCAAAACGGATATCAAGTAATAGGCAAAGGGACAATTGGAAGTTGGCCGTCAAAAATTGCAATCTTTTTGAATTTAGAAAATCCAAATGCCTATACAGGCCACTCTTTTAGACGCACTTCGGCCACATTTTTAGCTAATAAGGAAGTAGATGTATTAGGACTAAACAACACGGTGGATGGCGGTCTTCGACTGTGGCTGAAAGTTACGTTGAGGATTCCCTGGAAAATAAACTAGACTTATCCGAAAAAATTCCGCATACTACGGAACGTAGCGAGTTGCAACATGAAATGTTGAATTCAGCAGAGGTTTCTGTGAATTCGGCTACTACTCAATCCAGTGGTATTTCCATCAGCAATTGTAAAAATTGTACTTTCACTTTCAATATTAAATGAACTGAATTTAAATTGTTTGTGTTATTTCATTTTTTCAACGAATATTCATTCATTTTCACTAACCGTTCGCTGAACGGTAAGTGATTCACTTACCGTTCTGTTTACCTTAGCAATCAGTAAAAATGATCTTCCGATCCAGCAACAAACGCGGTAACTAACAAAATTCGTTCTATCATGCAAAAAATCAATAAAATGATGATTATCTAAATACAGGCTCTTTGAATTTTTCTGTTGTAAGTTCTGTTTACTAATTAAATTACTGAGGTTCTAGGAAGGAATGCGTAGGCCATTATATTTTATGTTTAGTTCCTGAATAATATACTTTTATTACACAAATTCAACGATACTCACAAGGATATAATCTCTGTTTAGATATGTGCTTTTCCAATTTTCTCCTGAGGACAATTTCAGCACCGTATTTTCCTATTGTTCCATTATCAACGAGCAGGAAATAGGCATGCCGATTGTTCAGGGCTGCGAATCGTGATCTGAAATTCAAAGAACAGAAGTTTAGAGAATTGCTATGGCGGTGATTATTCTGCTGCGAATGTTTCCTTTTCATTGATAGGAGGTGTTGTACAAGGGAATTAATGGTAGAAAGCAAGGTGATAAATCCCTGAAACCCCTTCCAAAGAACACAAAAGCGTTTGTTCTGCGTTTTCGTAGAACTTCATAAGGTACAGGGTAGGAAAAATTGATCCCTGAACGAAAACTTTTTAACTTGGAAGTTAAATGAAAAAACTCGTTACGACATCAACTGAGTTCCTCTATCTTCTGTTTGTTTTCGAGTTAAAGGCCAAAATTGAAATTTGTTGGAGCACTTTTTCAATAGCAATCAAGTGGTGTACTCTGATTTCCTCCAAAAAGTTACCTTGCTGAGATATATCATAAAGTTAAGAGAGCTAAAATAATAATATACATATTGAGAAAACAAGAACCTAGATGTGGTCAGTGCAACGGTATACCATATATTTGCGTATGATAATTGAGAAAAGGAAAAAACCTCAGCAGAAAAAACCACGACCTCGCCAATAAAAAAAAATTTACTGAAAATATTATACAGGGTTGTACCAAGTTCGATATCCTATTAGGTGTTTCCGAGTTTCTGGAGAACTGGACCTATTTGAAATCTGAAAATTGGGATTATGATAATGTTCGACATTTAAATTTTTTTTCTGTATGTTTTGTTTTTAATTTAGATGAAGTATTCAATTCTGAATACATTAGTTTTTAAATCGTTGCATTCGTCGGAATACTTTTCAAAATATCGAGAAAAAACGGAAGAAAAAAGGGGGATGAGAGTATTCGGTATTAAGTTTGTCATTCCTATTCTAAATATCTTGAGTACCAACTGTTTTCACATTTTTGAAGTCGAAGACAGTGAAAATATTGTCAATTTTTAGAAATATGAACAACTCGTCACAGGGTGTTCCAAATGTTGAGTCAAAAATTGGGATCAAGATTGGCTCATAACTTTCGTTTTTAGAATGAGAACCCTATTTTTCATGATTTCGTTGGATTCTGCAAAGAAAAATGATGATTATGTTCCAACATGTAAATGCTCCTAAAATGAGTAACTCCTCAGTTATTCAGGATTTTCTGATTTTATGTCGTATATAGCGTCAAATTCATAAAATCTGTTTCATATCAACAGTGATAAATGAAGTCATAAAAGAGGTGTGTCACTAGTGAATTTTATTGCAATAATTTATCTTCTATAACCAAGGTCATTGTTGATATGAAACATAATTTGACATAAAATCAGAAAATCCTAAATAACTCAAGAATTACTAATATTAGGAGCATTAACATATTGGAACATAATCATCATTTTTCTTAGCAGAATCCAACGCAATCATAAATAAATAGGGTTTTAATTCGAAAAACGAAAGTTATGAGCCAATCTTGATCCCAATTTATGACATTTGGAAAACCCTGTGTGTTTTAGCTATGTGAATAATGTCGAACAATATCATAATCCCAATTTTCAGATTTCAAATAGGTCCAGTTTTCCAGAATTGCCCAATAGGCCGTCGAACTTGGTACACCCTGTATACAAGAGGATCTCGGAGGAAATCTACGTGCTCTAGGAGAACATCTTCATGTTATCCTTCTAGGAACAGAGAAAAACAGAATCTTCACCAATCTACCCGCAATTCTTAATCTGAAATGAAAAGAGACAAAAGCAAAAAAAGACAATTATTTAGAATTAATTAAATGATTTTCAAATTAACCACCGATTTCTGAAATGCACTCGTTACTTCAAGTATAGCCCCGAAACCACTTTAAAATTAATAAATGGGACAACTATTTATGAGTTGTTCTATTGTCTTCTCAACTTCCCCACAACTAGGGCTCTCAACCGAATTCCAACTGAAAAGCATGCTGTTGCATCGTCCATGGCCTGTTCTAATACGATTTAGAACAGATCATATTCTCCTGGGAAGGTCAAAACCAGGAATAATCATTATAATAAAACCTTTGTTAAAAAAATTGTATGCATTCTATTCGGATTGCCAAATTTCCTTGTCTCTTCTATTTATATCGATTAAAAAAATTTACCAAAATGGTTTAAGCGATTTCAATCTGGGTACCTTATTATCTGGAACAGTATGGGAAATGAATTTGGAAAGGAATTAAATTTGTTCAAATTTTTTTTTCTCTGCGAATTTGGGGAGGCACAATATCTACAGACCATCATTTATGACAGTAGTAAGAATTACAAAAACAAATATCGAATTCTGATGGTGGGTTTCACAAAACTTTGATTGCTTGATCAACTGCTGTAAATTTGATCGGAGCCACTGATTTTCGTTGAAATTTCAAATCTGGTGATTCGATTGGTTCAAATTTATGTAAGGTTTTTTGATCGCACAATCAGACTTTGATGAATCCCACCTTGAATCTTATTTTCCTTCTCGAGTGATGCGTTCAATCAAAACCTGATACAAGACGAGAAAAACTTTTTCACAAAGTGAATTTATCGAAGTCTCTTATCCAAGCAGACATCGTCATATAACTGAAGAACACTCAATTTTCTGTGGAAGTGCTCTTGGCCATCAAATTTATGGAAATATAAAGGGGGAATAATCATTTTACCCTTCATGTGAGACTTTCCGAACTCCTTCTCATTCCGCTAAATTAAAGTTAACCTCCTTTCGAGGGTTTTGAATCGATTCAGTTTTGCGTCTGGGCCAAACAATCAGATTAATCATGCATGATGTATGAAGGGTAGCTTGATTTATCGCCGAAAATAATTTATGGGTTTATAATGAATCCGTTTTTTGATTGATAGCGTAGTAAAGTAAACTGACGTGCTTGACGTAGACAAAGTGAAAAAGTTCAGAGGTCCCGTAGGAAAATCAACTTTGTTCAACCTGAAGTTGAAGTTTATAGTCTTGTAAGAGATGGGACACTGCAGGAAATTGTCAACTATCGACCGGAAATGTAGCAACAGGGCGCAGCACTCTGTACGTTTTCGTGAATAGTGTTAGGATACTGCATGTTAGCATGACATTTTTTATATCTTCTGCATCAATATCAGAAAAAGTGTGAATTACAGTCAAAATTTTTTCCTAAGAATCCCAATTACTCCTAAACCATTAAATGTCTAACTAAGGTGTGTCATATTATTGTTGAAATTTTCATCAAATTAGCTATCTCATGATTGAAGAATATACTTTAAATTTTTAGATATCTCGGAGTCAAACTTGATTCCACCCTAAATTTTAACACCCATTTAGATGATAATATTTGAAGCTTAAAAATCGGAATAACATCCTTCAGAAACAACCTGGTACTTCATGGGACATAACTGAATTTTTCTATGAGGATTGTGACTGGAACTCAGAAAAAAACTTCGAATCATTTTTTTGAATCGATATGAATAGAAGAGACAGGGAAATTTGGCAATCTGAATAGAAAATATAACTATTATGATATTAGTTTTAAAACTGACGTTCTATTTTGTGAGTGAAAAAGTTTGTGAAATGAGCGAAGCGAATTGAACAATTTCACGAACAAAATAAAATCACTTTTAACACAAATACCGTACAATGTTTTATTGTACAACTGCCCTGTTTTGATCATGAAATGGGCGAATTTGCAATGACAATAAACTTCAAAATGCATTTTAATATTCAAATAATCAAAAGGTTGTTGTGAATGGCAAACTTTGCCAACGTTATGATTACTAACAAATGAGAAAAGACGCTGTCATTTGAATTTCGTTCCTGGCCAATTTTCGTCTTGGGTTTTTAACTGATTAATATGTTTGTCGAGAGTCCAATTAGTAATAAAAGAGACGATTTCGTTGTTCCTCTGGATATTGGAGAGTCTGCAGGAAGAGCAAATCTGGAACTAATACCTAAAAAATCTGTTCATACGATATTGCATATAACAATTTCCTGGCCTGGTGTAAATTGAAAAATGTAGAAGGGAACTTCAGTGAAACTGTTTTCCTGACATATTTAGAAGAAAAATCAAAAATATGTTCATCAACTTTGTGGAGCACATTTTCAATGATAAAGTCAAGCGCCTTGTTAAAAATGGTGTGGATGTTAGTAAATATTTCAAGGTAATAGCATATTTGAAACGGAAAAGTAAAAGATATCGTCCCAAAAAATCGAAAATTCTCACTCGTGAACAAGTTGGAAAGTTTATAAAGAAGGCACCAGATGAGAAATACTTGATGGTTCAGGTTGCAACTATTTTCGGATTACTTGAATCCTGTCGGCGTGAAGAATTGTGTAATTTATCAGTGGAAGACATCGAAATAACAAATAAATCATTGGTTATACAACTTCCCAATACAAAAACGAAAGTCAGTCGTTCTTTCAGTATTATTAGGAAGTATGTAGACTATTTTCAAAAGAACTTTGCATTGCGCCCTTCGATCATCAAACGTTTTTTCCTGAAATACATGAATGAAAAATGCACTGCCAATCCAGTTGGTATTAATACATTTGGGAAAATTCCATCTATTGTTGCCGAATTCCTCAAACTGCCAGAACCAAAGCAATATAAAGGACACTGTTTTCGAAGATCCCCCGCTTCATTGCTAGCAGAATCAGGAGCAAATATTACGGATATGAAAAAACATGGTGGATGGAAGTCTACGACGGTAGCCGAGGGCTATATTGATCATTCCATTGTATATAGGAATGTCATTGCTGAAAAAATTCTCCTAACCTCAACAGATTTTGGATCATAATCATCCAATATTGACTTCTACGAGTACATACTTATAGTGTTGAGGATTCTAATGTGTTGCGAAGCTCCCTAACGTCACAGGGCATTAATGTTAGTAATTGTTCTGGTTTTACGATTAATATTAATGTTCAGAAATGATGATTGTTAAATATCGATAATAAAAATTTGCAATCGCTGAATTTTTCTCATCTGATTTCATCATAAGAAAATGGAGTGCTAAAAATATTTTCAACACTAATGTTAAAAATATTTTTGAAACGCTTCCACGTAAACAATCAAATTTAACATTGTTGTTTAATGACAATTAAAAGTGTCACTTTTAATGGCAGTTGTACAAAAAAACTTTTGCTGGGAAAAGAGAAAAACTCTACCTGGAAGTGTTTCATATCACTTTTCACACTTGTTAGGAAAATGATTATTTCAAAATTTCATAGATGACTATTGAATAATAATCAACATATTATTGCTATTATTGAGTGTGTGTTTCAAAAGGCCTTTTTTTATTTACACGTGCTTCTAGTGGGGGCTGCATATCGATGTTTACCGGTGGTTCAAAACTCTCTTCAAAGTTATATGAGTACACTCCAGAAAAATAGGATTTCAGAGATATCGTAAATCCCGAAAAACTCATTTCATTTTTGCTCCATCCGCAATAAGAGGATAACCGAGAAAAATAGTCCAATAGGGATACCGGTCGCGAATTCAAGAATCCAATGAAACTTTATCCGACGGAGTAAACACGTATAACTTATTCTTTCCAGAAAAACAACTTCGGCGAAACATTTCTCCCTTTTCCCTGCGATAAATACGAAGTTCGAAATGTTTTAAGGGCTCGCCGCCGAGTAAACGTTGGAAGGTCTGCATAATTGAAAATTGGAGAGGCCGCCAACTACACACTAACACCAAGTGGAGGTCTCAGAAAGCTGGATAGATGACGGAGGGAAATAATTCATTAGAACCTCTCAGGCGAGGAAATACTTGTGACCGAATCCACTAATGCAGTATTTGTGAGGGAATGTCACCTTTTTTCAGGAAAAGCAAGGTTTATTTATGAATTTCTCTTCCTGCTTCTCGGCGATGAGATGGAGAATTCAGTGCTTGTCCAGGAAAGCTCAGATCGAGCGACAAAAAAAATTACGAAAAATTCATCACGATTAATTTCTACGAATATGTCTGTTTGAGGTAGCACAAGAAGGAACTGGCATGGAATGAATTCATATAAAAATTAATGTGGCTGTTAACTGCGGCAATTATTCTTGATGAAAAATACTTTTCACAACATATGTTTCAAACTTATATTCTCCGAGATGTAACAAGTTGAAGGAAAACTATTTGAGCAAGAAATGATTGAATCTACACGCAGGCCATCACGATGTTATTGAAGGTAGGGCGCGATCGACCTACGATCATTCAGATTTGGAATAGGATTGTGACAGTAAGTGAATCGAGGCAATAAGGAACTGAAGAGTTTTTTTCAGGAAACTTTCGATATCTTGAGTTGGTTCTTAGTTTTCTTCATCGTGAGAGTTTTAGCTTATTGATTTTCTGATGTTGAATATTAATTCATATTAGTTTTTGATTTCATTTTTCGTAGTGAGGTTTCTTGATTTCACTTCTCGTAGTGATGTTTCTTGTTTTTCTGATGCACAGAATCTCCGTATCATGGCACCGAACGAAAGAGGTTATTTGGAAAATGAAGGGAGTGAATTCAATAATTTCACGAACAAAATAAAATCACTCTTTAAGTTGGCTGTCAAAAATATGAATATCTCAAATACGGGATGTATATTTAACGAGGAAAATCGTTTCCATTTTTGGATTAGCAAAAGAGTTTCAGTTAGTTCACAAAATTAAGATTTATATAAAAAAACCACTTCTTGAGACAAGACCCACTAGATTCTATTTCACTTTTAAATAGTCTTCAAGGCACTAGAAAGAAAAATATAAAAATTTACAATTTACTCAAACGAATAGAAAAGGGACATTAATGAAACGTGTGATTATCATCTGTTCCTATAATAGATGAATAATGAACAAATTTTGTTAATTCACTCACATTTTCAAGATGGTCTGAGCGATGAGATGAAAAGATTGAAACAACTGGAACGCAACTGACAGAGTGATTTATCATGAGGACAGTCAATATGTCGAAGAAATAGCCCGTTTTCTTAAAATTTTCAAGATTTTGTTTCTTTCGACACATTGTAGAAAAACATAAATTAAAGAATATGAGTTGTTTTTGGAAAAAAATAACCATTGAGAACGAATAACTGGAGACTTCTGGTTTTTTGAGCTTGAAAGGTATTTGCTTAATACATATTTGGGAAGTTTTCATTGCTAATACACTTCGCGAAACAATTGAAGGAACAGACAAATTTTCAATTTTTTTTTGCAACAGGCTGTATCTGAAAAATGGTAGTATAGGAAATAAAAAAACTGAAGCTTGACGACTCTAATTTCTAAAATTATTGGTTAACAATTTTTCAGAGTACCGGTGACCATGCCATCGTCGGATAAAGCATGAAGAAAAAATTTTGAAAACTTTTCGAATTTAAATTTTTTTGCCTTACGCTCACGGAAAATTTTTTCTAGGCAGACCGATGCAAATGTCGCATAACCTGTTCATTCGGGCCTGATTTGATTTTTACGTTTTTCGAGATATTCAGTTTTGAATGCAAAAGAATTTTTTTTCACTCAACTGCCGATATCTCCATAAATACAGGTCGCTTAGCGAGCCGAAAGGCAATTTTTTTCTATAAAAATTTGGTTTGTTCAATAAAAAAAAATTTTTTTCACCTGTCACATAAACGTGGAAAATAAGCACGAAAATGTCATTTTGCTATTTTTTGATTAATGGACTGTTATCATCTCCAATATTGGGAGGAAAGTTTAGGTTATACAAAAATTTGGCAGTCTGATGTTGCCCAAAGTCGCCCCCAAATTGGTAAATCGATCGGTTGAGCGGTTTTCTTGGACCGATTGATTGAACATTTGAAAAATTTAAGAGAACAATTTTTTTTCTTTAAACTTGAGCTTATCTTTTTAAATCGGTTTTGTTACTGAATGAGACGAAAGGTTTAGGATAAACTGTTTTTAAAAACGTGAAGCCAGAAAACAGAAAAATTCTGTCGCTCAGAATTTCGCTTAACGGTACCGTGGGCGACTTTAAATTCATTCCATGACTTTTTTCTGAGGAAAATCAAGGTTTTAATGTATACAGTGTCCATAGCTCCAGTGGAGGTCAGTCAGAATTGGTCTCTTGTTTTTTTTTTTAATTAATTTTTTTTTAATTCTCATCAATTCAATTTAATTTTCATTAATTCTCAAAATTTAGGGAAAATTCTTCGAATGTTATTTTTTTTTAAATTTCGGAAATTTTTTAAAATAAGAATTTTTTTTCCTTGAGTTATTTGGGAAAATTTGAGTGAAAAGTGTAGAAATAATGTAATTTTTGATTGATTAAGAAAATAAGGTCAAGTTTGAGGACCTAAAACCTTACTCCCTTGATTTTTTCAATATTTCAATCAATCGGTTCAAGAAAAACTGCTGAACCGATCGATTTACCGATTCAGGGGGGACTTCAGGGAACATCAGGCTGTTGAATTTTTTCATATCCTAAGCTTTTACGCCAATATTGACGTAGATACAGTCCGTTAAACAAAAAATGGTAAAATGGCATTTTTTTGCTTTTTTTCCACGTTTATGTGACACGTGAAAAAAATCTCTTTCAAATTGAACGAAACAAATTTTTCGGCTAATGACCCTGGCAGTCGAAGCCGTAGTGTGAAGAAAAAAAAAAAAAAAACAAATTTTTATAGGAAATTTTCTGTAGAAAAAGGAATCGCCTTTCAGCTTGCTAGGTGATCAGTAGTTCCGGAGCAGTTGAGTGAAAAAGAATAGTTTTGCATTCAAAAAAGGATATCTCGAAGACAAATGGTTATATCTGAAACTCATGAACAGCAAATTAGAGCTGAAAAAATAGGTTATGTGACATTTGCATCGGTCAAGCCCGAGAAAATTTTTCCATGCAAGTAGAGGAAAAATTTTAAAAAATTTTCAAATTTTTTCATCGTGCTTTATCATATTATTGCATGACTACCGGTACTCCTAAAAATTGTGAACCAATGAATTCAGAAATAAGAGTCTTCAAGCTTCAAAAGTTAGTTTTTTAATTTTTATAAGACCATTTTACACTGAGATACAGCCTCTTGAAAATCACCAAAAAATTTTGAACATTTTTCTGTTCCTTTATTTCTTGCTCGAAGTATATATTCACAATATTCGAGAAATTACGAGTTACAAATGTTTTGTATGAAACTTTTCATGTTCATCACCTTGCCTAGGTACCTTTTTTTCAGGTTTTCGATACTCATGGGGGGGGGGGGTAATTACCCCCATTACCAACCTTTCCGTAAATCCGCCCTTGCCATACACTCATAAAAAAATATGACAATACAAAAAGTGAACAAAGAAAGAAAGTAAAAGTTCGTTCCAGATCCACGAGCTGAGAAAGAGGTCCACTCATCTTCGAAGATAAAAATTGTCAAAATTGACACTGACTCAACCACAACAGGCAATGCGTTCTACACACCGAATATCCATTTTGTAAAAAGTGTAACAATCTCATTCATAGAAAAAATGCGAAACGAAGTTCGAAATATTCGGCAATGTTCCCTCATCTCTATGACAAATGACAAATTCGTAACCTTCACATCGACATTTCACATCAATCATCACGCATCATCAAAATTCCCAGTGCTTCATGAATAATTAACAAAAAAAACATGATAAGTACCCTCAGAGCCGTCCAACATTCACGTTCCCTCATCTGGAACGGCTTCTTTCATTCCATCAGAATATTGCAATATTCATCAGCATGCAAGAAACCACTTCGAATCGCATCAATAATCCATAAACCACAAACACAAAAGTTCCTACCTGCCCAAACTAATCCTCTCGCATTCCTCAGGCCCAAGGAGACATCAGGCTTGTTGACGAACAGAAATTTCCACCTGAGCAACAGGCATTCTGTTCCTCGGACGCCCGACCTGATCTATTTCCCAGACGTTCTCAGATGGTTGAAGACGAAAATAAAGTTCAAATATCTACGGAGAGTCTGGGACCCTTCCTTCTCAGAGGGCGCATTCATTTATGGGTCTACCCACGCCGTTTGCAGGATAACAGAAATAATCAACAACAATAAGGTGGCGGAATTCGAGGGTCTCCTCACCTTACCAGCTCGGATGAAATTGATAGAAGACATGACGAAGAAACTGACGAGAACTCAAAGAGAAATCATAAGGATATACCCGAGGGACATAAAGATCTTGGTGCCGATGTCCGTGGAGTTGTCCAACAACGGACTAGAGAAACAGTGTAAGGTCTTGATGAGAATACTCGCCCTGAAATGGTTTCCACAAAGAAGCGGGTACCTGAGACTGGTCCTTGTGGCACTCCAATCCGAGTTCACGAAGGACTACACCCATGGGACCGATCAGGATTGGAATATCAGTGGGTTTGATGTCATGGAATGTACTGTTTTGACCGAAGCTCCTTCAAATACCCTTTGAGTATCTGTATTACCTGAGAAGATGCAGAGATATTCAGCGCAGTATTAGTCTGAGGGAAAAATAACGCAAGAATTTTGAATCTGAGGAAAAGTACATTATTTGAGAAATGTATTACTATAACTTTCCCATACGATGAAAAATTTAACAGCATGAAAAGTGGCGGCAAAAATACAAATAAAAAGAGAAAACTGAAAAAACCAAGACGAGAAGTTTTTTTTGAACAAGCTAAAAAGATATCGATTGAAATATATTGTGAAATTTATGCAGTTTTCCAAATTTTCTCTAGGGTTCCTCACTCCAAGTCTCTAGAACAGAATAATTTGAAAAAATGATATAAAAATTGTCAGAAAGACCCCTGCTTAAGCACACGAAAGTGACACTATAAACTACATATCAAGACTCTTTCATCCGACAAATTCGTGAAAATTTTTGATCAATCAATTAATCGATATCTGAAAGATTTGGGATTGTCATTGTCATTATCAACAAATGTGAATTGATGAAAAATTCTCGATAGATTGTAGTTTCTTTGCCCAGGACAACCATTAATATTTCAAAGAATTGATGACTCAACGAAAAAACTTATCTTCGAACATCAACACCATTCTTTTATAACAGTTCAACGATATCTATAAATTCATGGAATTTTTTTCATTAGGAAATCATTAATCATCAACAATACCATTCTTTTATAACAATCCAACAATATCTATCTAATAGGAAATCATTAAGTTGTGAAATAGTATGTGATTTTGATTTGAGATTTTTACGATATTTCTCCATTTGGGTCTAGATATTTAACCTTCAACTCGGATCGTTTAATTGTATTTTTTGTTTTCTCCAGTTTTTCCCAATGAGATTCTTGCTACGTAAAACCGATGAAAATTTAAATCCTGCTGAAATTTCAGCACTCCTGATCAAAATTAGAATAATTCCAAATTCATGAATGAGGAAACATTAATTTCCATTTTGGAATATACCTTCTTAATAGCTGCCGAGAAATGTTTCACTTTCTAATGAATAGAAAAAAATTGCATGCTAAAATTTTCAAAGAATCGATCACAGTGATCCAATAAAATGCAGATTCTAGACGAAATTAAAGTTCAAATATCTACGGAGAGTCTGGGACCCTTTCTTCTCAGAGGGAGCATTCATTTATGGATCTACCCACGCCGTTTGCAGGATAACAGAAATAATCAACAACAATAAGGTTGCGGAATTCGAGGGTCTCCTCACTTTACCAGCTCGGATGAAGTTGATAGAAGACATGACGAAGAAACTGACGAGAACTCAAAGAGAAATCATAAGGATATACCCGAGGGACATAAAGATCTTGGTGCCGATGTCAGTGGAGTTGTCCAACAACGGACTAGAGAAGCAGTGTAAAGTCTTGATGAGAATACTCGCGCTGAAATGGTTTCCACAGAGAAGCGGGTACCTGAGACTGGTCCTTGTGGCACTCCAATCCGAGTTCACGAAAGACTACACCCATGGTACCGAACAGGATTGGAATATCAGTGGGTTTGATGTCATGGAATGTACAGTTTTGACCGAAGCTCCTTCAAATACCCTTTGAGTATCTGTATTACCTGAGAAGATGCAGAGATATTCAGCGCAGTATTAGTCTGAGGGAAAAATAACGCAAGAATTTTGAATCTGAGGAAAAGTACATTATTTGAGAAATGTATTACTATAACTTTCCCATACGATGAAAAATTTAACAGCATGAAAAGTGGCGGCAAAAATACAAATAAAAAGAGAAAACTGAAAAAACCAAGACGAGAACTTTTTTTTGAACAAGCTAAAAAGATATCGATTGAAATATATTGTGAAATTTATGCAGTTTTCCAAATTTTCTCTAGGGTTCCTCACTCCAAGTCTCTAGAACAGAATAATTTGAAAAAATGATATAAAAATTGTCAGAAAGACCCCTGCTTAAGCACACGAAAGTGACACTATAAACTACATATCAAGACTCTTTCATCCGACAAATTCGTGAAAATTTTTGATCAATCAATTAATCGATATCTGAAAGATTTGGGATTGTCATTGTCATTATCAACAAATGTGAATTGATGAAAAATTCTCGATAGATTGTAGTTTCTTTGCCCAGGACAACCATTAATATTTCAAAGAATTGATGACTCAACGAAAAAACTTATCTTCGAACATCAACACCATTCTTTTATAACAGTTCAACGATATCTATAAATTCATGGAATTTTTTTCATTAGGAAATCATTAATCATCAACAATACCATTCTTTTATAACAATCCAACAATATCTATCTAATAGGAAATCATTAAGTTGTGAAATAGTATGTGATTTTGATTTGAGATTTTTACGATATTTCTCCATTTGGGTCTAGATATTTAACCTTCAACTCGGATCGTTTAATTGTATTTTTTGTTTTCTCCAGTTTTTCCCAATGAGATTCTTGCTACGTAAAACCGATGAAAATTTAAATCCTGCTGAAATTTCAGCACTCCTGATCAAAATTAGAATAATTCCAAATTCATGAATGAGGAAACATTAATTTCCATTTTGGAATATACCTTCTTAATAGCTGCCGAGAAATGTTTCACTTTCTAATGAATAGAAAAAAATTGCATGCTAAAATTTTCAAAGAATCGATCACAGTGATCCAATAAAATGCAGATTCTAGACGAAATTAAAGTTCAAATATCTACGGAGAGTCTGGGACCCTTTCTTCTCAGAGGGAGCATTCATTTATGGATCTACCCACGCCGTTTGCAGGATAACAGAAATAATCAACAACAATAAGGTTGCGGAATTCGAGGGTCTCCTCACTTTACCAGCTCGGATGAAGTTGATAGAAGACATGACGAAGAAACTGACGAGAACTCAAAGAGAAATCATAAGGATATACCCGAGGGACATAAAGATCTTGGTGCCGATGTCAGTGGAGTTGTCCAACAACGGACTAGAGAAGCAGTGTAAAGTCTTGATGAGAATACTCGCGCTGAAATGGTTTCCACAGAGAAGCGGGTACCTGAGACTGGTCCTTGTGGCACTCCAATCCGAGTTCACGAAAGACTACACCCATGGTACCGAACAGGATTGGAATATCAGTGGGTTTGATGTCATGGAATGTACAGTTTTGACCGAAGCTCCTTCAAATACCCTTTGAGTATCTGTATTACCTGAGAAGATGCAGAGATATTCAGCGCAGTATTAGTCTGAGGGAAAAATAACGCAAGAATTTTGAATCTGAGGAAAAGTACATTATTTGAGAAATGTATTACTATAACTTTCCCATACGATGAAAAATTTAACAGCATGAAAAGTGGCGGCAAAAATACAAATAAAAAGAGAAAACTGAAAAAACCAAGACGAGAACTTTTTTTTGAACAAGCTAAAAAGATATCGATTGAAATATATTGTGAAATTTATGCAGTTTTCCAAATTTTCTCTAGGGTTCCTCACTCCAAGTCTCTAGAACAGAATAATTTGAAAAAATGATATAAAAATTGTCAGAAAGACCCCTGCTTAAGCACACGAAAGTGACACTATAAACTACATATCAAGACTCTTTCATCCGACAAATTCGTGAAAATCATCAGGACAGTGACAATTTTTGATCAATCAATTAATCGATATCTGAAAGATTTGGGATTGTCATTGTCATTATCAACAAATGTGAATTGATGAAAATTTCTCGATAGATTGTAGTTTCTTTGCCCAGGACAACCATTAATATTTCAAAGAATTGATGACTCAACGAAAAAACTTATCTTCGAACATCAACACCCTTCTTTTATAACAGTTCAACGATATCTATAAATTCATGGAATTTTTTTCATTAGGAAATCATTAATCATCAACAATACCATTCTTTTATAACAATCCAACAATATCTATCTAATAGGAAATCATTAAGTTGTGAAATAGTATGTGATTTTGATTTGAGATTTTTACGATATTTCTCCATTTGGGTCTAGATATTTAACCTTCAACTCGGATCGTTTAATTGTATTTTTTGTTTTCTCCAGTTTTTCCCAATGAGATTCTTGCTACGTAAAACCGATGAAAATTTAAATCCTGCTGAAATTTCAGCACTCCTGATCAAAATTAGAATAATTCCAAATTCATGAATGAGGAAACATTAATTTCCATTTTGGAATATACCTTCTTAATAGCTGCCGAGAAATGTTTCACTTTCTAATGAATAGAAAAAAATTGCATGCTAAAATTTTCAAAGAATCGATCACAGTGATCCAATAAAATGCAGATTCTAGACGAAATTAAAGTTCAAATATCTACGGAGAGTCTGGGACCGTTCCTTCTCAGAGGGAGCATTCATTTACGGATCCACCCACGCCGTTTGCAGGATAACAGAAATAATTAACAACAATAAGGTGGCGGAATTCGAGGGTCTCCTCACTTTACCAGCTCGGATGAAGTTGATAGAAGACATGACGAAGAAATTGACGAGAACTCAACGAGAAATCATAAGGATATACCCGAGGGACATAAAGATCTTGGTGCCAATGTCAGTGGAGTTGTCCAACAACGGACTAGAGAAGCAGTGTAAGGTCTTGATGAGAATACTCGCACTGAAATGGTTTCCACAGAGAAGCGGGTACCTGAGATTGGTCCTTGTGGCACTCCAATCGGAGTTCACGAAAGACTACACCCATGGTACCGAACAGGATTGGAATATCAGTGGGTTTGATGTCATGGAATGTACTGTTTTGACGGAAGCTCCTTCGAATACCCTTTGAGTACATGGATTACCTGAGAATATGCAGAGATATTCAGCGCAGTAATAGTCTGAGGGAAGAATAACGCGAGAATTTCGAATCTGAGGAAGAGTACATTATTTGAGAAATGTATTACTATAACTATACCATACGATGAAATATTTAACTGCATAAAAAGTGGCGACAAAAATACAAATAAAAAGAGAAAACTGAAAAAACCAAGACGAGAACTAATTTTTTGACCAAGATAAAAAGATATCGATTGAAATATATTGTGGAATTTATGCAGTTTTCCAAATTTTCTCTAGGGTTCCTTACTCCAAGTCTCTAGAACAGAATAAACTGAAAAAATAATAAAAAAATTGTAAGAAAGACCCTTGCCTTAGCACACAAAAGTGACACTATAAACTACATATCAAATTTTTTTTCGGAGTCTATATCAGACTCTTTCATCCGACAAATTCGTGAAAATCATCAGGACAGTGGTAATTTTTGATCAATCAATTAATCGATATCTGAAAGATATCCATTGTCATTGTCGACAAATGTTAATAATAATAATAATAATAAATTGATGAAAAATTCTCACGATTCTGATGATTTTGACCAATTTTACGAATTTTTCTATTGAAAGAGTCTGAATCAGACTCCGAAACGTTACAAAGTTTAATATTTCGAAGTGTTACTTTTTATTTTATTGTAGGGCAACAATTTTTTCCGAAGAAAAAAGCAGATCTCGATAGATTGTAGTTTCTCTGCCCAGGACAACCATAATAGGTATTTCAAAGAATTGATGATTCGACGAAAAAAATGATCTTCGAACATCAATACTTTTCTCTTATCACAGTTCAACAATATCTATCTAATAGGAAATCATTAAGATGTGAAATAGTATGTGATTTTGATTTAAGTTTTTTACGATATTTCTTCATTTCGGTCTAGATTTTTAACCTTCAACTCGGAAAGTTTAATTGTCTTTTTTTTGTTTTCTCCAGTTTTTCTCAATGGGATTCTTGCTACGTAAAACCGATGAAAAATTGAATCCGCTGAAATTTCTGTACTCCTGATCAAAATTAGAATAATTCCAAATTCATCAATGAAGGAACATTAAATTCCAATTTGGAATCAACCTTCTTGATAGCTACCCAGAAATGTCTCACTTTTATAAGAATAGAAAAAAAATTGCATGCTAAAATTTTCAAAGAATCGATCACAGTGATCCGATAAAATGCAGATTCTAGACGAAAATAAAGTTAAAATATCTACGGAGAGTCTAGGCCCCTTCCTTCTCCAGTTTTTTCCAATGAGATTTTTGCTACGTAAAACCGATGAAAATTTAAATCCTGCTGAAATTTCAGCACTCCTGATCAAAATTAGAATAATTCCAAATTCATGAATGAGGAAACATTAAATTCCACTTTGGAATCAACCTTCTTGATAGCTGCCGAGAAATGTTTCACTTTCTAATGAATAGAAAAAAAATTGCATGCTAAAATTTTCAAAGAATCGATCACAATGATCCAATAAAATGCAGATTCTGAACGAAAATAAAGTTCAAATGTCTACGGAGAGTCTGGGACCCTTCCTTCTCAGAGGGAGCATTCATTTACGGATCCACCCACGCCGTTTGCAGGATAACAGAAATAATCAACAACAATAAGGTGGCGGAATTAGAGGGTCTCCTCACTTTACCAGCTCGGATGAAGTTGATAGAAGACATGACGAAGAAATTGACGAGAACTCAACGAGAAATAATAAGGATATACCCGAGGGACATAAAGATCTTGGTGCCAATGTCAGTGGAGTTGTCCAACAACGGACTAGAGAAGCAGTGTAAAGTCTTGATGAGAATACTCGCGCTGAAATGGTTTCCACAGAGAAGCGGGTACCTGAGACTGGTCCTTGTGGCACTCCAATCCGAGTTCACGAAGGACTACACCCACGGTACCGATCAGGATTGGAATATCAGTGGGTTTGATGTCATGGAATGTACAGTTTTGACCGAAGCTCCTTCAAATACCCTTTGAGTATCTGTATTACCTGAGAAGATGCAGAGATATTCAGCGCAGTATTAGTCTGAGGGAAAAATAACGCAAGAATTTTGAATCTGAGGAAGAGTACATTATTTGAGAAATGTATTACTATAACTTTCCCATACGATGAAAAATTTAACTGCATGAAAAGTGGCGGCAAAAATACAAATAAAAAGAGAAAACTGAAAAAACCAAGACGAGAACTTTTTTTTGAACAAGCTAAAAAGATATCGATTGAAATATATTATGAAATTTATGCAGTTTTCCAAATTTTCTCTAGGGTTCCTCACTCCAAGTCTCTAGAACAGAATAAATTGAAAAAAAGATATAAAAATTGTCAGAAAGACCTCTGCTTACGCACACGAAAGTGACACTATAAACTACATATCAAATTTTTTTTCGGAGTCTATATCAGACTCTTTCATCCGACAAATTCGCGAAAATCATCAGGACAGTGACAATATTTGATCAATCAATTAATCGATATCTGAAAGATATCCATTGTCATTGTCATTATCGACAAATGTGAATTGATGAAAAATTCTCACGATTCTGAACATTTAAACCAAAATTACGAATTTGTATATTAAGAGTCTGATACAGACCCCGAAACATTACAAAGTTTATTAATTCAAAATGTTACTTTCTATTTCATTGTAAGGCATCGATTTTTTTTTGAAAGAAAAAATGAGCAGATCTCGATAGATTGTAATTTCTTCGCCCAGGACAATAGGGGAAAGCAGGTAGGATTCGTACACTTTATATTTAGAAGCTTGTAAACGAAACACTAAAAACTATGGCGAGACAAATTTAGCATGAATGAATTGCGAATATATCTGGCTTCAATTAAAATATACTTCAATGTTGATATGAACTCAGATGACCGAACTACGAGGGTTTTACCAAAATATGGAAAACGTACGAATCCACCCCTCGCACGTGGAGGCTTCGTACATAGTGGTGGGTAGCTTCGTATATAGTAGGGAGCATCCGTTCACAGTGAGAAATAAATGCCATTTCATAGAAAAAAGTATATATTGAGATAAATCAGATCAGACTTGAATGATAAATAGTTCATATCTATCACACCAGAATGTATACTGACATTGCGAGAGTCTTCCAGGTTTATTGACTGTGATATATTAGGGAATTATTTCACCGAACGATCTTCCTACATCTGCGGTAGGCATTTTCAGAGAATTCTTGGTCTGAGATTGTAATTCCAATGTTGAATTTCTGACAGTGATGCCAGGTTCAATCTGGAGATGTTATTTATACCGCGGTTCATGGGAAATTACGTAAGCGATGTTGATTGGACCATCGCTCTCACCTCGTATCGGCTTGATTTTGGTTCTGTCTAAGACCAGCAACCAAGTGCTAAGTACAGAGGAAGTTTCCCCGTTTCTGCTCATGTTGTTCTTAAGTTTATAACTCTCAATGGCTTCTCTGCTCATCCTAGCGCAGTAACTTTTGATATTCGAAATAATGTCTGCCCTTGAGCAAACTGAATTATATTCATCTGTTAGAGTATGTACCGCTAGTGTAGATTTTTCTATGTGATTTAGTCAACAACATGGTTCATGCTTCTTGTTTTGATATATCGTCTTGTTGTATCAATGTAGATTTTGCCGCAGTCACAAGGTACGCTATTAATAACGGCATGTTATGTATGATGAGATAGCTTTTCCATTGAAGGGGTTGGAATGTGTTATCATCACGTGTAGAAATTCTTCGTCTTACTGCTCTCTGTATTTCTTTGGAATTTTATATCCATTGGCGATGAGTGCGACTCCCAAGATTTGCCGGTTTGATGCCGAATTTGTTTATAGATTCTCTAATTGATCTAATTCTACCATTCTGATCCCCTTTTTAATATGATTCCGTAATCAGATTTATTTATGTACAATTCTGACAATTCGTGGTGCATTTGTACGTACGAATCTACCCCACTAATTACTGTACGAACGTACCCCAACCCAAACAATCGAAGAAAATCAAAAACATTAAAAAAAACTGTTACGGTTATCCGGAAATGAGTGGGTATTAAGTTATCTGGGACATTCGTTCATGAACAAGAATATATAAGAAATGAAATCTAAGCATAATTTATAAGAGTAAAACACGTTCAAAGTAGCAATTAAAAATTACTTACGCGGAGCGAATACACGTTTCCGCGTCTGCCAGAGCTAATGAAGACGGTATTGCTGCACTACTCCACAGTTAACCCTTGCTTGGAAGGGGGAGTCACGTACATAAAAATTTAGAAGCACCAATGGAATGGAAATTTGAAAAATGACCATTGTACGAATGCTCCCTCTTTACGAATCCTACCTGCTTTCCCCTAATTACTATTTCAAAGAATTGATGACTCCACGAAAAAACTTATCTTCGAACATCAATACTATTCTTTTATAACAGTTCAACGATATCTATAAATTTATGATATTTTTTCATTAGGAAATCATTGAGATGAGAAATAGTATGTGATTTTGATTTGAGTTTTTAACGATATTTCTTCATTTGGGTTTAGATTTTTAACCTTCAACTCGGATCGTTATTGTCTTTTGTTTGTTTTCTTCAGTTTTTCTCAATGGGATTCTTGTTATGTAAAACCGACGAAAAATTAAATTCTGCTGAAACTTCAGTACTCTTGATCAAAATTAGAATAATTCCGAATTCATGAATGAAGGAACACTAAATTCTAATTTGGAATCAACCTTCTTAATAGCTACCGAGAAATGTCTCACTTTCATATAATTTGAAAAAAAAATTGCATGCTAAAATTTTCAAAGAATCGATCACAGTGATCAAATAAAATGCAGATTCTAGACGAAAATAAAGTTCAAATATCTACGGAGAGTCTGGGACCGTTCCTTCTCAGAGGGCGTTTTCATTTACGGATCCACCCACGCCGTTTGCAGGATAACAGAAATAATCAACAACAATAAGGTGGCGGAATTCGAGGGTCTCCTCACTTTACCAGCTCGGATGAAGTTGATAGAAGACATGGCGAAGAAATTGACGAGAACTCAACGAGAAATAATAAGGATATACCCGAGGGACATAAAGATATTGGTGCCAATGTCAGTAAAGTTGTCCAACAACGGACTAGAGAAGCAGTGTAAGGTCTTGATGAGAATACTCGCGCTAAAATGGTTTCCACAGAGAAGCGGGTACCTGAGACTGGTCCTTGTGGCACTCAAATCGGAGTTCACGAAAGATTACACTCACGGTACCGATCAGGATTGGAATATCAGTGGGTTTGATGTCATGGAATGTACAGTTTTGGCGGAAGCTCCTTCGAATACGCTTTGAGTACATGGATTACCTGAGAAGATGCAAAGATATTCAGCGCAGTGATAGTCTGAGGGAAAAATAACTCGAGAATTTCGAATCTGAGGAAAAGTTCATCATTTGAGAAATGTATTACTATAACTATCCCATACGATGAAATATTTAACTGCATATTAAGTAGCGACAAAAATACAAATAAAAAGAGAAAACTGAAAAAACCGAGACGAGAATTTTTTTTTGAACTAGCAAAAAAGATATCGATTGAAATATATTGTGGAATTCATGCAGTTTTCCAAATTTTCGCTAGGGTTCCCTACTCTAAGTCTCGGGAACAGAATAAATTGAAAAAATGATATAAAAATTGTAAGAAAGACCCCTGCTTAAGCATACAAAAGTGACACTATAAACTGCATATCAAATTTTTTTCGGAGTCTATATCAGACTGTTTCATCCGACAAATTCGTGAAAATCATCATGACAGTGACAATTTTTGATCAATCAATTAATCGATATCTGAAAGATATCCATTGTCATTGTCATTATCGACAAATGTGAATTGATGAAAAATTCTCACGATTCAGAAGATTTTGACCAATTTTTCGAATTTGTCTATTGAAAGAGTCTGAATCAGACTCTGAAACGTTACAAAGTTTAATATATCGAAGTTTTCCAAAATTTCTCTAGGGTACCGTACTTCAGTCTCTAGAACAGACTAATTGAAAAAAGATGAAAATAATGTAAGAAAAACCCCTGCTTCAACACACAAAAAGTAGCACTATAAACTATGAAACTTTTTTTCATCTAGAAAGAAGATGAAAGAGTCTATATCAGACTCTTTCATCCGACAAATTTGTGAAAATCATCAGGGCAGTAACAATTTTTGATAAATCAATCAATCGATATCTGAAAGATATCCATTGTCATTGTTCTTATCGACAAATGTGGAATTGATGAAAAATTCTCACGATTCTGAAGATTTTGACCAATTTTACGAATTGTCTATTAGAAGAGTCTGAATCAGAATTCGAAATGTTGCAAAGTTTAATAATTCGAATTTTTGATAAATCAATTAATCGATATCTGAAAGATTTCGGATTGTCATTGTCATTATCGACAAATGTCAACTGATGAGAAACTCTCGATAGATTGTAGTTTCTTTGCACAGGACAACCATTAATATTTCAAAGAATTGATGACTCAACGAAAAAACTTATCTTCGAACATCAACACCATTCTTTTACAACAGTTCAACGATATCTATAAATTCATGGAATTTTTTTCATTAGGAAATCATTAATCATCAACAATACTATTGTCTTATAACAGGACAACCATTAATATTTCAAAGAATTGACGACTCAACGAAAAAACTTATCTTCGAACATCAACACCATTCTTTTACAACAGTTCAACGATATCTATAAATTCATGGAATTTTTTTCATTAGGAAATCATTAATCATCAACAATACTATTCTTTTATAACAGTTCAACAATATCTATCTGATAGGAAATCATTACGACGTGAAATAGTATGTGATTTTGATTTAAGTTTTTTACGATATTTCTTCATTTGGGTCTAGATTTTTAACCTTCAACTCGGATTGTTTATCTCCGGTTTTTATCAATGGGATTCTTGCTACGTAAAACCGATGAAAAATTAAATTCTGCTGAAATTACAGCACTCCTGATCAAAATTAGAATAACTCCAAATTCATGAATGAGGGAACATTAAATTCCAATTTGGAACCAACAACCAACCTTCTTAATAGTTACCAAGAAATGTCTCACTTTCATACGAATAGAAAAAAAAATGCATGCTGAAATTTTCAAAGAATCGATCACAGTGATCCAATAAAATGCAGATACTATATTCAAAGGACTGTTAAAACCCCAAGATTTTGAAAAGGACACAGTGGCAACATTCGAATGGCAATAAAACAAATTTTGTCATCCGATTGCCTCAAATTATTGTGGGCAAAAATAAGTTTGGATCAAATATCCGGATTGAGCTCCTTCAGACCACATAAGAAAGACTTTATTCGGAAATTAGAGATGAATTTTGCAAGGCCATCATGGTGTTGGAAATAATTCTTGAATATTTAAGCTTTTGATGCAAAACTTTACATCAAAAAATTCAGATTCGTACAACTTTATTTATTTTAAAAATAGTCAGGATGATAAAGAAAGGAACAGTTTTTTGCCAAACTACTAGTGCCAAAAACTCGTATTAAACATTTTTGAAGGGGAAATTGAAAGAACTTCACACAGAAACCTTTTCTCTTTAGAAATCCTTGGGCATCTTGTAGGAGGTTTTCTTTTATGATACTTTCACTGAGGAGTTATTCTTATACTATAAAATTTATAAAAGAATTTTTCTTACCTTGGATGTGATATTGAATGATATGGAACTTCTTTGTTGTGCCCTATGAGTTCTTGATTATTTTCTACTATCCCCCATGGGGTTATACCTAATGTGATCACTCTTCCAGTTCTCTGAGATCTTTCGAGTAGAAGTACATCACCGACATGTTTGGTAACACCTGAAAAAATATGGAATCGAAAGGTCAAATATACACTGCGCAAAAAAATGAACGCACATTATGGAAATCTCAAATTTATTCTACAACTGAAGGTGTTCTCAATGCTAATTATTTTTATCAGAATTATGCTTGCATATGTAATCCACTTTCAACGTTTTTCTTCAAAACAGATGTTTTTTCCCAGCAGGAATAAAAGAAGATGATATTATCTGATTTTGAATGTATTGGTTCCATTCTGAAATCAGTTGTTCTCGATCAATTCTAGTGAGCAATAGTTTTTCTTTAGTTTGATTTTCTACACTCGATCGCTATGCAACGCGAAACACGCAATTTGACCCAAGAGGAATTTGCCCAAGCGGTAGTTTTGCGAGAAGAAGGGACATACACAAAAATTGCAGAAAGGTTTGCAGGTTCCCATACAAGTGTGTCCAGAATGTTGCAGCGATTCAGAGAGACAGGTATGAATGTCCGAAGACCAGGACAGGGTAGACCACGGGTAACAACTGCCATTTAAGAACGTTACTAGAGAGTTTCTTCGTTGAGACAACGGTTTGCAACCGCTCGCCTCCTTCAAAATCAGCTTGAGCAAACTCATGGGGTGCACATTTGCACTCAGACAATAAGAAATCACCTCAGAGAATATGATTTAAGGCCTCGTGTCGCGGCAAGTGTCCCAGCTCTTACCCCAGCCCATCGAAGGACGCGTTTGGATTTTGCGAGAGAGCATATCCATTGGGAAGAGGCCGATTGGGAAAGAGTTCTCTTCACAGATGAGTCTAGATTCTGCCTCTACCATTGTGATCGACGTTCCCTTGTATACAGACGTCCACATGCTCAGTGCAATTTCCTGAATACTACTGGTTTCGAGGGAGGATCGATTATGGTATGGGGTGGAATATCTTTGACTGCTCGCACAGGCCTAGTGGTGATTTATAATGGAGCTATGAATGCTGATAAGTATGTAAGGAACATTCTTGAAGAGCATGTAGTGCCATTTGCCCCATACATTGGTGAAAATTTCATTTTTATGGACGATAATGCCAGACCCCATCGTGCGCGCATCGCTCAGGGGTACCTTGAGGTTGGAGTCTCTCGAATTGAATGGCCAGCAAGAACTCAAGATCTCAATCCGATTGAGCAGGATTGGGACAACCTCAATAGAAGACTGAGAAGTTCAGAAAATCATCCAGCTACTCTTAATGACTTAGGAATCCCACTCGGATAAATCTGGGAAGGATTAGATCAGAACATTTTAAGATCACTCATTTTGAGTATGAACCGTCGTTGCCGAGCTGTAATTAACGCAAGGGGTGGAAATACCAAGTATTAAATCACTTATCAGTATTTCAGTATTTTGAAAATTGTTCATTTCTCTTCTTTCACATAAGATTCGGTGAAATCCTGAATTTTTCTTTCATTTAATGTGTCTTGCTTCGTTCAAAACCTTCCCGAGAGAACATAAAAAATAAGTTATAAAGTCAATTTAGAGTTAACTTTCATTAAAATTGAGATTTTCAGAATGTGCGTTAATTCTTTTGCGCAGTGTATATACACGAGGGTAGAATTCAACAACTAATCAAGAGAATCTTACCTGTATTGGTGCCACCAGTAAAAATCCAAGCTCCAGTCGACCTGGCAGCCTTTAAGAGACCTTTACGTAAGACCTTCTTCAGCTTTGGCTGCAGTTCGAAATTCGCCTTGCCACCTTGAATAGAAATAAGTAGTTTTGGAAGCTCTAAACCCCATTCTTTGGTGATCAGCTGTATGATGTGCTCAGGTTTCGTATCATAAGCCAAACGGATATACTGAAAGTAAACGAAAACGATTAAGGAACAAGAACACAAATGAACGTGAATCAAAAATTTAGATATTATTCGGAGAAGATTTAAGAGACTTGCGAGAGAAAAAACAGAATATTCAACATGAAAAAAATCTCTACATGAAGTAATGATCCTTCTTCATTGTTCATGTATCATAATCCCAAGATATAACAGCGAATGTAAATATGAATGGAGGTATTCTTTGAAAACAGCCATAAGATGGCGAATAAAATGAAAATAACACATTGTAACTGAAAGATGGAAAAATGATAAGTTTCCTTTTTGAATTTTCGTCGTTTCAATCGACCTCAAGAACAAATATTATTTGAAGAGGTAATGAAAAAATCGTACTTTTAGTTTGATTGTCTTCTGAATTCTTGATCAACGGTTTATTTGTTTGCTATTACCTACTTATGTTTAGTCTACTCGTATGTAGGAGTAAACCCTTCATATTCATCAGCTGTCGGTGGCAGCTTTTTCAGTGTTTTTGGGTTGGCGACAATGATATTTTCAAATGACATTATCATTTACAGATTAATGTACAACTTCTTGGTCAACTCTAACACCAAATTATAGGACTAGGCTAACCTTTAGTTTACATGTGAAATGTATGTTTAGAATTTATGTTCGTGATGTTAAACATGATATACCCCATCCTTAAACCCCTGTAATGGGTAACCCTCCGAAAATACAAGAAGAAAAACTACACTATTTTTAAATAAATGATTCAACAACAAACCTCAAGAAACCCAAACAAAGAAGATTGGAACCCAAGATGTTTGATGTGTAGATGGCGTTAGCCTAGCACATTGAGAAAAAAAAAGGAAGAAGAAGAATGTGTGAATTCTCATAATGACATTAATCGTAGTTGTCAATTGTCATTATTTATTTACTTTTTTCAAAATTTGAATTTTGAAATGTTTCCAATCATCTATAGTAAACGGACATTTTCCACAATATTTCATCAATCTAGTTAGGTTTCTCCCTGAATTTACTACAATTATTCAAAACAGATAAAAATAATTTTTATTAATAAAACAAATACTTGCAATTTTTAATAAAATGGATGCTAGGAGGCTGTAAGTATATCTTGTGTATATTCAACATGTCCAAGAGTACAATAGTAGGTTCATGTTTTTTCTGATTTAGCAAGCACAATGTTGGAGGTGGCTGGAGATGTGTGGAGCACTGTCATAGCTCACAAGTCATAGCTCTACCGAAGATTCCAAATTGGAATTTCATAGGTTTGGTTGAGTTTCATAGGTTCCCTAAGAATAAAATACTTGCTAAGAAATGGTTACATTCTCTAGGAATAAAGCAAGATGCCCATTCACTTTATTATTTCCAGAGGAAGAGAATATGCGGTTTACATTTCAAAAGGAAATGAAGATAACTAAAGTTCCTACAATATTCCTGAGGAAACCTATGATTTCTAGTAAGCATTAATTTTTCATTCACATCTGTCCACTGCTTAACGTTGTGTTTATTAGCAGGTCAAATAGAAAGACCATTTGAAGATGATTATATAAATGTGTTTGTGATGGCCGATGTGAATCTTTAAAAAAAGTCATCTGAACTCCAATATACCCATGAAAATCATAATTTTCATTTTATAGGATTCATTGATCATTTGTTACTAAGAATAATCAACTAGATGAGTTGGAGGAACAAGTCACCAAAGTTATTACTAGAGAGAACAGTACTTACAATTTAATTGTTGCTCCTGGAATTCAACTTTTATTATATTCATACAAATCCTTGGAGCTGACAATCCTTTCTTACGCAGACTAGGAACAATTTTTACTTTTGTAGATCTGAGAATTCATGTTGAGAGGAGGATTGGAGAAGTGAAAATTTTCAATATACTGAAATCTACGATTCCCATCAGACAGTTTTTAGTTTGATTCCCAATCTCTTTAAAGCACCACTTTCAGATAGAAGTATATAAGTAATGTAGAAGTTTTCAATTTCAATTATTGTTTTCATTCCCAAATTCTACATATCATCGCACCTACGAACGTGCAGATAATTTTATGAATTCAAGTTTGGTTATATGTAGAAATAATTTCAGAGATATTTATAGTACTAATATAGGGATGAATAAATGATTTATGTCCAGTAGATCTTTTTCATGTGGTACTAATATAACTTAATTTGTTCACAACACAATTTGTTGGAAATCCAAGAAATTTTTATAATAAAGATGAAAGACAAAATAAGAATTGGACTATAATAAATAACATAATATACAACAAAATTTCTAAAATTCTCCGAAGAAGAAGAAATAATTCTGCCTGTAATGTTTTTTTTTAATCCACATTGGCCTCTTCCTGTGTTTCATATTCAATCGCAACCACATTTATATTATCATTTTCGAAATGTCTTTCTGATTGACCTGCTAATGAACATAATGTTAATCAGTGGACAGATGCAAATGAAAATTTAGTGCTTACTAAAATCATAGGTTTCCACAAGAATAATTTAGGAACTTTAGTTTCCTTTTGAAATGTAAACCACATATTCTCTTCCTCTGGAAATAATAAAGTGAATGAGCATCTTGGTTTATTCCTAGAGAATGTTACCATTTCTTAGCAAGTATTTTATTCTTAGGGAACCTATGTATGTATGTATTCTGTATGTATTCTGGGCTTAACAATATGATTGCAATGTACAGTACATATCATTAAGAAACAGCCTTACGCCGTATACCCAGTTCTCTTCACCAAGCCTGTCAAGTCTTTGCATTTCTCTGAACTGCCCCTCTATTTTATTTTCAATCTTCAATCCTTCAACTCTTCAGCAATTAATGATCCCCTGGTGCTTGATATTCCCTGTACATTTCAAGTTGTTATTCTCATACTTGTCCATTCACTCGTTCATCGTTGTATACCACCACTGTTATTCCAAGGCTTGTTGAATGAGAAATTCAGCAACTTTGTCATTTTATTTGGTGTTGGGTTGCTGGCCCAACGCCCAAACCTCCATTCTTCGAGGAGCTAGAAATTTTGATGTTTAATTTCGAAAATTGTCAGAATCCAAAAAAAACCTATGGAATTTTAATTTGGAATCTTCAGCAGAGCTACGACTTTGACAGTGCTCCACACATGTCCAGCCTCCTCCAACATTGTGGTTGCTAAAATAGTAAAATCATCTCTTGGACATGTTGAATATACACAAGATATACTTACAGCATTCTAGAATCCATTTTATCAAAAATTGTATGTATGTGTTTTATCAATAAAAATTATTGATATCTGTTTTGAATAATTGTAGTAAATTCAGGGAGAAACCTAACTAGATTGATGAAATATTGTGGAAAATGTCCGCTTACTATAGATGATCGGAAAAATTTCTAAATTCAAAATTTGAAAAAAGAAGATAAATAATGATAATTGACAACTACGATTAATGTCATTATGAGAATTCACACATTGTCGCCAACCCAAAAAATTTAAAAAAGCCGCAACCGATAGCTGATGAATATGGTCAATTGGAATACCTGGAATTGTCATTGTTGAGAGACGCTTTTCCGTCTTGTATTATTCAATCAATACGGTTGAAGACGTTGAGGATTTGGAAACCTGCCGTTAAAGCCGGATTCAGACCAAAGCGGACACTTTGTTGTTCCATTTTAACCAGACAACATTAAGTACGGTCACAGCTCTTAGAGTCCCTTAATTTTGAATTACCCTTTCTCGGAGATTCGATTCCACGACAACAATTCGTAAACCACGAGGGTAAATTGTATTCCTGAATGATATTAGGTACTGTTTTGGTCTGACACTCTCTGATAACATTGTTTCTAGAGTCAAAGGGACCAATGAGCGAGCTGATGAGGCCCTTGAATAATTAATCTTTGCTAATATTATAGATTAACTAATATGTTTCTTTGATACAGAGGAACATAACACAATACAAAATCAAAATAATGCATATACTTTTAACGGAAGATTCCTGATAATTTGATGCTTTTCAATGAATATTTGGCCATTTTGGAAAATGAAAGTATTCTTCGTGAAATCTCGTTACATGCGCATTTTTGTGAAAGTTTTATTAGGGTTTTCTCTCCCAGTCTCTGAAAAAATAAACAATTTTTGAATATCTTCCAATTGTTTCTAGTTTCAGAGAGAAAATCCTAATAAAACTCACACAAAAATGCAAAGACCTCACAAAAATATTTCAATAGATATGCGCATTTTTCGAGTAGTGTATCTCTTGAAAAAAATCCATTGATTTTAAACAATTTTTGAGGGAAAAATAACATCCCAAGCAGAACAGATGACCTGCTTTTGTTTAGTCGCACAGTATGTTATTTTCTGATATCGACTAACTCGGAATTCAATTCAATACGTATAATTATATTCACATTTCGCGCTCTTAGAATACAGTTATCTCGAGATATCAGCACCATCTAGTCTCTCAGATGACCAACACAGATCATCTGAACAGGAGATATAATGGCTTTTCCCAACTTTATACTCCATAATCTTTGGCATTGATTTCAAAATGTTGAAAAGTGATGTCTGTTCTCCAAAACATTTAAAAATCTTTTCGCATAATGAAGTAGCGAACAGTTTATTCCTCAGATAATTATTTTAAATGTGTCGTTGCAGGTCTTCACTGGAAATCCAATCTTCAACTGACGCCTTATATGATAAAGGTAAATAGAATAACTTGGTTCAACAGTCGCGAAAAAAATTTGGCGTTTCCATTACACAGAAAAACTTGCATGGGGTTTGGGGCCACTGCTAAAATCTCAGAGAGTGAAAGAGGATGTTAGCAGATCCTTTCAGCACGTGACTGGAGGGATAAAATTTGTCTTTTGACGATATTACACCAATTCCAAATGTAATTCAGAAACCGTCAATCGTATTTCAGATTAGTCACTTCAATTTCAGAAAGCGTTAATATAATTTTAGATTAGTCAATTGAATATCAGAAAACATCAAATGTAATTCAGATTAGTCAATTGAATTTCGGAATATGTCATATGAAATTCAGATTAGTCAATTGAATTTCAGAAATCTTCATTTGTAATTCAGAAAGTTCGAATATTATTTGAATTTAAGTCTGTGGTTATCATATCGAATCATATATCATTTTCAATCAGGTATGTTTTCATGTATGAACAAAACCAAAATAATCTGGTGAAATCTCTTGGTGCTGGCTCTTTCTTTTCTTCAACACTGGATTTTAGTAAAAATATGCTAAACCTTCTCAATCGATTCCTCACCTAACACCGTAGCTTCAGGAAGCACATAACACCTAATGAAAATAAGTCAAATTGAGAACATATTTAATTGGGGATGTAATTGACAACAGTGTCTGCAGCTGGTGTATTAGCCATGGAAAGACTTCATTCACAGCGCTTTCAGCAAATGAATGGGTTGAGGGTTTATTTCAACAATGGCTTGATATGAGGAACCAGTTATCAGATTGAGTGATCGTCTGTGAAAATGCTGCATGCCATTCGAGATTGGAGACCGTGATCACCCAAACAGTAGCAGTATTGCTGCGGATGAGCCCTTATTCTCCCATGCTCAATCCAATTGAAATTTTTTGGTTGAAAATAAGAACTTACGTAAAAATAAACCTCAGAAATCCAAACAGTGTGCCAACGAGAGTAATTGAAAAAAGACTAACATACCTGGAAAATATTATTCACCGAGCTAAGATGCAATTGCGATGGCAAACATGCCTGTATGGCTTCAAATTTTTTCAGTTTTGTGTTAGAGATTAAATGTTCCAGGTGAAAATTAAAGTTAATTTATTATCATTGTTTTATTTCTGGATCACCTACAATTAATATTTTCCGAAATCCAATCTGGTATCAATGTACGTATGAAATTAATTTCAAATTGCCATTTCTGAAATATAATTGACCATATCTCAAATTCAATTGAGTATGTTTTCTGAAATACAATTGATTATTTCGGAAATTCAAATGACTAATCTGAAATACATTTAATTTTTTCTGAAATTCAAATGACTAATCTGAATTACATTTGATGTTTCCTGAACAACAGTTGACTAATCTGAATTACATTTGATGTTTCCTGAACAACAGTTGACTAATCTGACATACAAGTGATGTTTTCTGAAGGTCAATTGACTATTTCTGAATTACAATTGGAAATGGTGTAGAAGTCACCATTAGTATTCCGTCATTCAAAAGGCTTATACTAGATGGTTCAAAAGTAGAAGTTTTTCATGAAGATGGATATGGGATACAGATGAAGACCAATGCAGCCGAAACCGGTCTATATTTTCTCTCAGTGACAAAATCTGTTTTCTTTTCTCGAGACCTCATGATGTAATTGCAGTAATCATTCCGATTATTTATATTTTGAATTTATCTATGTTTTGAAAATTTTCTCGGTATTGTTTTCGTTAAGGCAAATAATTTTCTAATTTTCTGTTTTTTCATGTTTTTGTTAAACTCCCTGAATTCTTTCAGATTCTGAGTTACTATCAGGATGACCAGGTTTTGATTGAAAATAGCACTTCCTGATGTTTCAGTTTTGCTTTTGGACAAGCACTTCGACATTTTTGCAGCGTCAACAAAGATGATTTGGCAAATAGTTGCGGCAACTTTGCCTCGACATTACTCTGTTCTCTCGACTTAAGAAAATAAGGCATTCCGTTGCCGACTGACTGCTTCAATTGAAGTGAATCGACTGTAGGTGGGAGGAACAAACATAACAGAGAAATCGGACATTGCTGCAGAGTGGGAAACTGCTGGTAGTACATTAATTAAAAAGGGGGTCCATAACGCTCAATTGAGCAGATTGGACTGGTGCTGGAGTGTACACGCTTGTGTGACAGGCACGTAATTTCTATTCGGGTGGAAAAGGGGCTTATTAGGTTTTAGCACTCAGAGTAATTCGGAAGTGTAGGCGCCCATCAAAAGAGTTTCGAAGTGACATTCAATGAAGAGAGGCGCCCATCTAATATTAACATTAATGCTGTGAATGCAGAGTCAGGACGATTTTACTGTAAAAAAATTCCGGACAAGTGCCGACATCGAGGTAGAGCTTTTGAGTGCTCGTTCAAATTCGAAGCCATAGCCATAGATAATTTACATATCTACGGAGATATTTCGCTGAGATGAAATGTGTTTGAAAATTTGATAGAAGCGATATTGGTGATCGATATGATAGCAGAACTTTGTACATTGAGTATATCTTTCTCGGACGACAAGTACACAAAATTGGAAGGAAATTTCCAGAATACTCTCTTAATTCATTCATTAACACAATCAACCAACCCTAACACACATCTCTTCTACATCTTATTCATAAAACCCTTATGATTAATTCAAAATTATACTTTATTATTCGACCTACTGAGTGACGGTGCTACACCTGCACTACTCCAGTGTAAGACAATAAACAGATTTGTAGAAGTTTAAAGAATCAATGATTTGTTTGAAGTTCTAATATGGTTTGGGAATACTAGGAAGTCATCCAGACTTTTCTACCGATTGTAAATTTTCAGGCTGGCTACTATTTTCACGGTTAAGCATCGATCAATATTATCAATATTCACATTATAACTGTGTTGCAACGTGATTCATCTGTTGGGGATTATCATTATGTACCTAATGGATTTTCCTCTATTATTTATGACCAAGCATTATTTATTGATTTGGCCTGCATCTTCAATATATCAAGGGTCTTGAGGGTTGTTGGATATACATAGTGATAAAACTAGGGAGTACTTGAAGACTGATTTCAGTATATTATGTCATAGGCCAAGCAAATTAGACTTCTGTCTGGAAATGATTGGTGGAGTTCGGAAACTGTTTTAATAATTTATTTAGGCCTCTTATATGAGTAGTTTGAGTTTTCTCCTAATTTCCTAGAGGAGCGTAGTTTAGACTAGTTTAGGTTTTTCTCGAATAGCACCTAAACTAAGCACTTTAACAGAGACTTTGTAATATTCAAAAGTGTTCAGCATTAAATTCTGCTTGTGATAAGTAGTACGACATTATATTTTGAACAACTAATTTTATAGAAATATTGCAAAATTTGACTACTTTTTAATAGTAGGCCTTGTATCAAGATTTCTCGAGAATTCTGTTGAGGCCCAAAAATAAGGTTGGATTTGACTTTTGGATTCTCGAAAAAGTTTTTATGGTGCTGAATTGTGCTAGGTTTGTGCTGCTCTGTGCGGTTGAATTTTTTTCTAAGTGGATCTTGAAAACCAGAAAAATGGACCAGCCAAGCACTATTCGAAAAATTAGATTCTAATGACTGAAAAAATTGTGTCTAGTTTCCCGAAGAAAATCGATATCTATTGAAATATTTTCTTTGGGCTGAAGGACTTAGGTCAATGGCCTTAAATACAGTTATTTATTTTATTTTTTTATTTTCTGGGAGGTCTGAAAGTTTTATTATGGTTTTCTCTCCCAGTCTCTGAAAATAGAAGTTCGAAGTGTTTTCTCTTTGTTCATTGTTAGGCAACATTTTTTTATAAAGATTTTTCCCCTGACGAATTATTTTTAGGAAAAGGAATAAAACGGTAAACAAAAAATTCTTTGCCTTTATGGAGGCCACACCGAAAACATTTTTGAAACATAGATGAATACAAAATAGTAATCATCGAAATGAATACCATTTTCAATTCCCAGGCTCAGCGATCTTTTATCTTATGGTTGGAAAAATGATATTAGATTTTGCCACTGAGACTTTCAGCCTTGTTTGGCATAATCAGTATCTTGTACACCTCAGAGACAAAATCTTCATAAAAAACTTCGATATTTAAAGCAATCAGGTGCGATGTACTGAATAGAAATTACAAAGTAGTGACATCCAATTGCGTCAAAATGAAGTTTCATATCTCCAATGACATGAGAAAAGAGAACTCTGTACATCCTCTTTCACTCAATGAGATTTTAGCAAATTAGTTTCACGCTATTCACGTTATTAAAAAAAATGAGCACAATAATATAAAACAACTTTCGTCGTAAGAAAAGAAAAGTGCTGGACTGACATTTGTTTCCTTTTCGTAATTTGCCAGAAATTTCGTGAAAATATTCACGGCACAAGACAGCACAAATGTAGTACAAATTTTCCATTCATTCGTGAGAAAAAACGAAAGTGCTTGGCTATGTTTCTTTCAATTTTGGGAAACATGACTTTCGGAAAACTCAGTACATGTGTTGCACAATTTCTTTCAGTCATTGGAATCCAATACTTCGAAAAGTGCTGAGCCGACCCATTTTTTCGGTTTTTGAAATATTTCGAGAACGAAATGGAATTGAAATGGAAAAATTCGACGGCACAATGCCACGATAATCTAGCACAGATTGCTGGGCGAACAAATCAAGTGGTCTAGTGGTGAGAATACCAGCCAGTTATCCGGAGACCCTTGGTTCGAGTCCCGCTCCAAAAGTTTTTTTTCCAAAATTTAATTTCCCGTCTGTACGCTCATAATTACACTTTCCCGATATAATCAGCGTTCCGAATACTCCCTCGTTCCACAAATCTGCTCGAACTACACCACAAAGTTCCTGTCACCCCCAGTAGCCCACGGAATTAGTTAAATTAATGTCATACCCGATCTCCCGTGTGACACCAATCGTATATTTACTCCTTGAGCAGTTTCGACGCTTTTATTGGCCAGACGCCGTTTAGTCCGCGCCAGTAAGGCTAATTCGGACAAAATTACGGCGGAACGAACCTTGACGCTGATTTATTCATCATATTATCGAGAGGAGAGCAAGCGGATAAATTTTCCATTCGCCAGACTCGAACTGAACGTACACGGTATAATTGAATTGGCGGATCCGAAATGAACAGAAAAGATGCGAATGCATCGTCCGTGACATTGATACGTAAATCGGGATCCCGCTTCTATGCTCAGTCACGATTTTTCATCAACTTAATTCTCCTCCGATCTTAGGAAGCGTAGAATTATTCGAGCACGAGGAATTTCGTCAATCGTGCGGCACCTGAGTCTCATTCGCGCTAATTGATATTTATTCGAATTACGAAAATGGCTCCCAACGTGGGGCTCGATTTTTGGTATTAGTTATGACAATTTCCTAATTCAACAAAATTATCTTCATGCCAGTAATTCAATTTCACAAAACTGAATGCCAACTGTATAATGAGATTCGGAAAGAACGATTTCGAAATTCAATAAACTCAGTGTGACCTTCTTTCTGAAATGAGCAGTGGAAAATCATCTTCAGCATTGATCTCAATTACAACTTCATCTAGGTAAATCGGAAAGATTTCTGGAGAACTAGGATTCAACGGATGAGATGCTCGGACAGGTCAATTTAAGCTTTCAATCAACCACCTCATGGGATACAATATACAGGGTTGGGATAAAGTATGGCACCAAGTGAAGGTCCTACTTTGTTGTTACTTTCGGGTAAACCGGATTTTTTAATTTATGTGGGTCCTAAAGTAGATCTTTGCAGATTTTGAAAGGTGACCTACTTCCATATGCAATAGACTCTATACCATGAGGTTCACTACTTTTTCCCCGACGTCGTCTGACCCTTCTTCGGCCATCATGTGCACTCGAGAAGAATCGAGATTCATCAGAAAAGACGATCTGATGCCATTCCATATGCCAATGTTGTCGTTCTCTGCACCACTGTAATTGTTTCCGGCTATGCTCAACCGTAATCCAAAAGACCTTATACGGCGGTAAACCGTTCGGACACTTGCAGGATGGCCTTGTTCTCCTAACCGCTCATCAGCCAAAGATCTAGTTGTCGCACATCGACATACCGGTGCATACCCTTCTTTGATTTTAGACAGTATCAAACCACGCTTGACAACATCTCATAACAGTAGTTAGAAGTTGGATTTCTTTTCGTACAGTTAGAGATTACTCGAAATGACAACACCGCCTCCCGTAGACCAATAATTTGACATCTTCCAAATAAACTTAGTTGGTTTTTTGTAAAATTCAAAAAATTTGCAAAAACTTCTACAATATTTAAGTACCAAGTAACGATTTTTTTCTCCAAATTTTAATCATTTACTCCTTACTGTACCATACTATGTTCTACCAAACGAAAATTAAAATTTAATCAGCTCCTTCTGGGCTGTTGGAGTTTCTTTGTCAGTGAGTTTAACTATTTTCAACTTGATTTCAGTAGAATACACCCGATACATACCTCGAATTTTCTCCGTCATGCAATAAAAATAAATTAACTACTCCACATGTGTTAGGGATATTGACTTAAATTACAAAAAAATATGGTTTTAATGAGATTTTCTGATGAAAATTCATACCGCTATGATTTCAAGTTGCAGGAAATGAAATTTCAGCCTGTGGGTCTGCAGCGTATACAGGGTAGATAAGAAAAATCGAGTAAAATAATTAAATTCCCAGAGAATTCAAGCATTTCAAGACTGTCAATACAATGTAGGGCCTCCACGGGCATCAATAACAGCTTGATATCTTCTTTGTCAGAATGACAATTCTCGTAATATGTCTTAGTTTTTGATCCTGAAAAATATTCTGTTTTCTTGTGTTATAACATGTTTGGTTTATCTATGGGAGATGATTGCCTTTCATTGGGGTCCCGTAGCGGTCTTCAAACATCTGAAGTGCCGAAAAATCATCACCTGGAAGGTCGTATCCGGTTTGAAAAAACCCTCACGACCAGAGAGCAACAATTTGTGGATTTTGAATTTGAATTGCGAAGGAATTTCGAAAGACAAGTGTGATTAAGTCTCCAAATTAGCTGATGAACATGGTATCAAAGAGATTCTTCTGCAAGAAACCCACACGGCAACAGAAAAAAATCCCCGTGAAAGAATACAGTTGAAAGATTATGTATTAATTGATTTTTTACAAGTTTAGCTTGTTATGTTGAAAAATTATCAGTTTTTTCGTAACTTTCAACAGATTCGGAAAGGGGAAATTGATGGAGTTTTTTTTTTCATTTCTTTCAAATTTTGTGACATTTCTGTCATAAATATTTATAAACCTCCGAACATAATTTGGCCAAGAAATCTTAATGTTGATGTTTTTTAAAGTAGCAAATGCATTTCCAAAATGCATTCGATTTATTCTGAATAATCGGTTTCTTTTCTGCTTTTGTCTTTTTTCATTTCAGATTAAGAATTACGAGTCGTTTTGGGAAGAATCTGTTTATCCGAGCCCATCGACGGATAACATGAAGATGATCACACTGATGTCTTTCAAGATTTTCCTGATATTTGATATTTTATGTTATTTTTTTTTTAAGGGGAGACAGGTTTTTTCGGCTGAGGTTTTTTCCCCTGGCTGTATAGTATCGTTTGATACTAGTGTTGATAGTATCGTATGATTCTATAGTATCGTACAAAGAATGTTATGATACCCGGTTCTTTTTTTACCTCAGCTTAGGTACTTTTTGTTTCAAAATTTATTGTATTATTTTAGCTCTCTTTTTCATAAGAATATATATATTAGACTGATTCAAAAAAATCGACTTTTTTTGTTTTCACGAAACCCCCCCCTAATTAGCTTCAGGGTATCGAAAAAAGACCTTTGTGAAAATATCAGCTCCAAATAATAACATTTAGAGGTCGCTCATCAATTATTTCTATTTTGCCTACTAATAGCAGGGGAAGAATTTCTTTTTTCAATAAAAAATTCCTAGAACACAAACCAATTGACGGATTTTTTTGTGTGATACATTTTCGTGTAGGCAATCAGATACACTACAAATATGTTCCTTACGATATTTCGATAAAACGGCCTCTTCAAAAGTTATTCGATTCGATGCTAATATTGAGGTATTTTTGAAGAAAAAAAATATTCAAAAAAATCGACTTTACTTGTTTTCACGCAACTCGCCTTCTAATCATCTTCAGGGCATCGACAAAAGGCGTCTGTGAAAATTTTAGCTTTAAATATTAATATTTAGAGGTCGCTCATCGATGGTTTCTATTTTCGCTGAAGATGGCAGGAAAAAAAATTCCTTTTTCAATAAAAAATTTTTTGTTCACGAACCAATAGATGGATTCCACTGTATGATACATTTTAGTGTAGAGAACTAGATACTCTACGAAAATGTTCCATACGATATCTCGATAAAACCACTCGTTCAAAAGTTATTTGAACTTTTTTTCCAAAATACCTCAATATAAGGTATTAATATAGAGGTATTTTTGAAGAAAAAGTTCGAATAACTTTTGAACGAGCGGTTTTATCGAAATATCGAATGAGACATTTTCGTAGAGCATCTAGTTCCCTACAGGAAAATGTATTACACAGTGAAATCCGTCAATTGGTTCGTGAATGGAAAGTTTTTTATTGAAAAAAGAAAATTTTTTCCTGCTATCAACAGCGGAAATAGAAATCATCGCTGAGCGACCTCTAAATATTAATATTCAAAGCTAATATCTTGACAGACGCTTTTTTTCGATGCCCTGAAGATAATTAGAAATAGAGTTTCGTGAAAACAAACGGAATCGATTTTTTTGAATAATTTTTTTCTTCAAAAATACCTCAATATTAGCATCGAAATGAATAACTTTTGAAGCGGCCGTTTTATTGAAATATCGTAAGGGACATATTTGTAGAGTATCTGATTGTCTACACGAAAATGTATCACACAATGAAATCCGTCTATTGGTTTCTGCTCTAGGAATTTTTTATTGAAAAATGAAATTTTTTCCCTGCTATTAGTAGGGAAAATAGAAATAATTGATGAGCGACCTCTAAATATTATTATTTGAAGCTGATATTTTCATAGAGGTCTCTTTTCGATACCCGGAAGATAATTAGGGGGGGGTTTCGTGAAAACAAAAAATGTCGATTTTTTTGAAACAGTCTAATATATATATATATATATATGCACGGGGGGGCCCAGGGGTCCTTCGGGGAGTGACGCCCCCGCATACCTGAGTTGACCGGTGAAGAGGGTTAGCAGCCCCTTCACTGTGAAATATGATTGCTCTCGACAATTTAGACGAAGCCTCGGATACCGCCCCCGGTGTGGGGAGTGCACCTGGGGGAAGATCGACACAGTCCCTAGCAGAGACCAGCGGAGCAAGTGGCGCTACTCTGCGAAACGGAACCACAAGGCCTTGCAGATCTAACAGGACAGGAGAGGGGAACAGCTTGGATAAGTCAATACGTGCATCGACACAAGACAATCCCGCTATAACCCAGAGACCCAAAAGGCAACATTGGACGAGGGACATGAATATAAGTCTAATCAATGCTTATTTCGATGCCACAGAAGGAGAAACAAAAACAAAGAAGTACGCCGAAAAACTGGCTGAACTCTGGGCGAATTCACACCCAGAAAAACCGCTCACGGGAAAACATCTAGTAACACAGGTTAAAAATATAAAAAACCGGAAACTTCTGGCACCAGACGAAATTGAAATGATGAAGGTGAACTCAAGACGAAAGTCATCAAGCAGAATGATCGAGAACATAAGAAGGAGTATACAGCGAAAAAGCATAATAACGCAACCACCGACCGAAGAGAAACAAAACGTGAGGGAACAACAAATGCTAGAACCCGTACTCGAAGAGCCCATGACCGAAATAAGAGCGCTCTATGAACAAGTCACTATGGAATGGGAAGGAATTGAAATAGGGAAAAGACCCAAAATTTCCAGAATAGACCAAAACAAGAACACCAAAGAAACTGTACAAATCGTCAATAACGCCCTAGAACCAGCCTTCAAAAACGCGAAGAACTTTGAAGAGCTCTGCCACTCAGTCTACTGCGCCGCAGCAGTCACCAACATTACCCTTGACGCCACGTCCGGGTAATCGCAGAAAACCCGCAAATATGTGTGAAATATAAAAAAAAAATATATATATATATATATATATATATATACATGGATAAGATTTATTGGACATAACCCTCTGAAACTGAAATGAACCGTAGACAGCTGTTTCGGGCTTTCGGCCCTCATCAGTACGGTGAGAAGTTGGTATTCAGCTGTCTACGGTTCATTTCAGTTTCAGAGGGTTATGTCCAATAAATCTTATCCATGTATTTTACCGATCCCTCAATATTCATATCTTTCTCATATATATATATATATATATATATATATATATATATATATATATATATATATACATATCTTCTTTGTATACTACACACGAGGTTGTTGAACATTTCTTGAAGAATTTGGTTCCATGAACGGGGCAGAAGCTTTCTCAGATCATTTAAGGATTCTGTGGTAGGTTGATGATTATATAATCTTCTTCGGAGCATATCCCATGCATGATCTATGCTATTCAAATCTGGTGAGTACGGAAGTATTGGTAAATGTGGAATACCAAGCTCCTCACACGCATTCTCAACTATGGCAGCACGGTGTGGTCTAGCGTTATCGTCTAGAAATTGAAAAGTTTTACCAATAGCAGGTGGAAATTTGGCAATGACATGTTTCCTATAGTGTGGGGCGGTCATATTCCCAGGACAAATGTGTAGATCTGTGCGCCTGTTGAAATATATCCTGGCCCATACCATAACACTACCCCCTCGGAATGAATGGACTTCTTGAACATAACGACGATTACGGGATATGCGTGGGATTGTCTATATCAAAGACCTTTTATCCTATTATGATAAATCTATGGTCTATACCCTTATTCTTCGGGAATCTGAATATCGTCCATATCTGGATTCATCAGTGAAAAGGACATTACGCCATTGATCGTTCCAATTGATATGTTGCCTTGCCCATTCCAGTCTTTGACGCTTATGGTCACGTGTTGATGGAACTCCTCTTAATGACTAGAACCTAGATTCACCTCTCTCTTGGGCCCCATCTGCATTTTGTAGCAATCTACACGTAGATGTAGGCTTTCTTCTCGGCGAAACGGTGATGAAACGATCCTGAGCAGGTCTTGTTTTTCGTCGCCCACCAAGCCTTGGTCTTTCCAACATGGACCCTCTCTCCCTAAACCTATTTCAAAGTCGGGATTTCACACTTTGGCTGACTTGGAGCCTTTCCGCTACAACAACCTGAGTTAGGCGACCCTGTAGCATTCCGATAGCACTATTAGCCTCAGCGTTTGTTAATTCACGTCTTGGCATTTTCAGAAAACTCGTTTCAAATCGAAACCGTTGATAAACTGACTCCATTTCAAAATAAGAACATTCATGAAGCATATGCAAAAAAACAAACTTCAGAAAAGAGACGTCCAGATTGACGAAATGTCTCATACTGATTTTTATTGGATCGATTCAAGTTGTCATTGAGTTTTAAATGATTTTACATCGAGTTTCTGGAAGATTACATTCTTTTCAAAACGGTTGAAAACGATATCCCTAACTCTTGTGAAGCAGTATATTAGCCATTACGGCAGTGGCGTACTCACTTGAGCTTTGGACGGATGTGGTCCCCCCTGGAACTCAACGGTCCCATAGGCGTCCGTTGGGAAGGCAGCAGTACATTTTGATGGTAACCATATTTCGGTTTGGATTTTTTCCGAATTTTCGGTGATAAATTTATGTTGTTCTAGAGTTCTATCACAGCAACACCTGGAAAAAAATACGAGTTAGTATCGACCAACAACAAATTCGAAAGCGTGAAAAAAGTATTTGCATACATCATGAGGTTGCGTGAAGTTTATCTTCTGGAAATTACCCTTTTCCAGGGCGAACTAAGCGGTGAGTCATTTGCATGTAACTTGTTAGTTTAGGTCTATTTGGAGCTCGAAACATTGTGAGGTTTATCCCTATGGGACGTTTTAACAACGACCCCAGTAACAGTTTTTTCGAATTCTACAGTTTTATTTGGTATTTATTTGGTGTTGACCAGTTTTCATTTCTTTTAATAGAATTAGTATTCTATAGATCTATAGGATGAAATAATTCAAATGTAATGAAAACTGGTCAGCACCGCTTGTGACTTTTAATTTATGATCCGAATAGTATCGAATTTATCGAAATTTTGCAACTTTTTCTCCAGAATTGAATGGGAAATACACTGCGCAAAAAAATAACGCACATTCTGAAAATCTCAATTTTAATGAAAGTTAACTCTACATTGACTTTATAACTTATTTTTTATTTTCTCTCGGGAAGGTTTTGAACGAAACAAGACACATTAAATGGAAGAAAAATTCAGGATTTCCCCGAATCTTATGTGAAAGAAGAGAAATGAAAAATTTTCAAAATACTGGAATGCTGATAAGTGATTTAATACTTGGTATTTCCACCCCTTGCGTTAATTACAGCTCGGCAACGACGGTTCATACTAAAAATGAGTGATCTTAAAATGTTCTGATCTAATCCTTCCCAGATTTCTCCGAGTTGGATTCCTAAGTCATTAAGAGTAGCTGGATGATTTTCTTAACTTCTCAGCCTTCTATTGAGGTTGTCCCAAACCTGCTCAATCGTATTGAGATCTGGACTTTTTGCTGGCCATTCCATTCGAGAAACTTCAACCTCTTCAAGGTACTCCTGAACGATGCGCGCACGATGGGGTCTGGCATTATCGTCTATAAAAATGAAATTTTCACCAATGTATGAGGCAAATGGCACTACATGCTCTTCAAAAATGTTCCTTATATACTCATCAGCATTCATAGCTCTATTATCAACGACCACTAGGTCTGTGCGAGCAGACAAAGATATTCCACCCCATACCATAATCGATCCTCCCCCGGAACCAGTAGTATATGGTATACAAGGGAACGTCGATCACAATGGTAAAGGCAGAATCTAGACTCATCTGTGAAGAGGACTCTTTCCCAATCGGCCTCTTCCCATTGGATATGCTCTCTCTCAAAATCCAATCGCGCCCTTCGATGGGCTTGGGTAAGAGCTGGGCGACACGAGGCCTTAAATCATATTCTCTGAGGCGATTTCTTATTGTCACAGTGCTAATTTGCACCCCATGATTTTGCTCAAGCTGATTTTGAAGGAGGCGGTTGCAAACCGTTGTCTCAACGAAGAAACTCTCAAGTAACGTTCTTGAATGGCAGTTGTTACCCGTGGTCTACCCTGTCCTGGTCTTCGGACATTCATACCTGTCTCCCTGAATCGCTGCAACATTCTGGACACACTTGTATGGGAAACTCCAAACCTTTCTGCAATATTGTGTATGTCCACCCTTCCTCTCGCAAAACTACCGCTTGGCCACATTCCTCTTGGGTCGAATTGCGTGTTCCGCGTTGCATAGCGATCGAGTGTAGAAAATCAAACGAAAGAAAAACTATTGATCACTAGAATTGATCGAGAACAACTGATTTTAGAATGGAGCCAATACATTCAAAATCTGATAATATCATCTTTTTTTATTCCTGCTGGGAAAAAAAATCTGTATTGAAGAAAAACGTTGAAAGTGGATAACATAAGCATGCATATTTCTGATAAAAATAATTATCATAAAGAACTCCTTCAGTTGTAGAATAAATTTGAGATTTCCATAATGTGAGTTAACTTTTTTGCGCAGTGTATTTTTTCAATAATTCATCTTCGTTTCAGAAATTCCAAGAAAGATTATATTCTCTTATTCAAAACCAAGACATGATTCTGAATTTCTATATCGATTATTTCGTCTGTGAAATAGACGAACCCGTGTGATAACGTTTAATTGTCCCATTGTTAGAGTCGATTAAGGCAATAGGCATAAGTGCTCATTGTTGCGATGTTCCCCAATCAATTGTTAATGAACTATCAGAAATCAATAAACCGACTCATTGTGAATTCAACGAAATTACACAAGAAATAGCGTTTATCAAGAAGACGATATAGGGGGCGTTTCTTAACAATGGTTAAAATTGCAACTGGGGCTTTCATATTAAAACAACTCGGAATTTGATAAGGAATCTATTCTAGTAATAAAATAAATGGCTTCCCATTGCTTCTTTATTGAAGCTTATATTCATGAAATCAACAAATTCTCGAATGTAAGGAATCATTAACACTTACCACTTTCGTGTCGATTTATTTTAATTTTAATAATCATTTACAGGACCTAAATATATTCAGCGTGAATCCCAACATTATAAGGTTATATGTAAATATAGGTTCAAGCTAAGTTTCGTCTTTTTGTACCTGTTTTGTAAAATAAAGTCGTTTTGAATTGAATTGAATTTAAAATAAACGATATCGTTGACCTACCCACTATTAGTTTCTACGAAACCGGAAATATTCAAGTCGATGATTTGGATAATACACGGAAATTTTATTCAAATTCTTTATGGGTTCACAATAGCACCAATGAATTTTTCCTGGAACTGAAAGATGAATATTTCAAACTGTTTCCGCCTTCAAAACTATGATGAGTGCAGATGGATTTCAATTAGACGGAACTCGATGAAATTTGTCTCGGAAATTGATTAAAAAGCTTCATGACGTTCTAACTAATGGATTAATATTCAACTAGCGAGACAGCTTTCTGATTATGGTATTATGAGAGTTCCTTTCATTAATTTTCGAGTCATTCGAGAATGTTTTGGCACCGTTTAGAGCGAATTTGGCCGTTCTAATCTTGACAGGGATATTTATTTCAGGAAGCAACTTTGAATTCCGAATTAGGTTTATTCGGGCCGACGAATTATTTTTCTTCTCTTCTTGAATCTTCAGATTTATTCAAGTTCTCAACGCAGAGAGAAGATTAATTTATTTCAACTGACGCAGGGTGTTCAAAATCAATTCAAATTTCGTAATCTGTCAAACCAACTGCCAAGATACAAAATAAAAGTCACTGATTTGAATTTTTATTTGAATTTCGAGAGTATTTCACAAAACTTGACTGAGATAAAGAAAACATCGTCTGATACTCGTAGGAGAAAGCAATTCCAACACTCATGCTTTCGAAAACTCGCTACTTCGTCGCGATATTCATTAAGAACGAATAAGCGATTTTTTTTTCTACAAAAATTCGTTTTGTTCAATTAAAAATAACTTTTTTTCACCTCTCACATGAACGTGGAAAATGAGCACAAGAATGTCATTTTGCTATTTTTTGGTTAATGGACTGTTATCATCTTCAATATTGGGAGGAAAGCTCGGGTTATAAAAATTTGGCAGCCTGATGTTTCCCAAAGTCGCCCCCAAATTGGTAGATCGATCGGTTGAGCGGTTTTTTTGGACCGATTGATTGAACATTTGGAAAAATTTAGAGAACGAGGTTTTTTTCTTCAAACTTGAGATAATCTTTTTAAATCGGTTTTTTTACCGAATAGTCGAAAGGTTTTCAAAAAAACTGTTTTTTAAAACGTAGTGCGGAAAATTCTGTCGCTCCGAATTTTGTTTAACGAGTACCGTGGGTGGGCAAGTTGGGGGTACAACTTTAAATTCATTCCATGATTTTTTTCGAGGAAAATGAAGGTTTAAATGTATCCAATGTCCATAGCTCCAGTGGAGGTGAGTCAGAAATGGTCTCTTGTTTTTTTTCAAAAATTTTTTTTATTCTTATTTTACTTTTAGAACAAAATTGAGCGAAATTCTTCGAATGTTTTTTTCCAAATTTCGGAAATTTTTGAAAATTGTTTTTCATGCTTTATTAAAAAGAAAATTGAGTGAAAGGATAAAAAATAATGTGATTATTGATTGATTAAGAAAATAAGGTCAAGTTTAGGGAACAGAAACCTTGTTCCCTTAATTTTTTTTAAATTTCAATCAATCGGTTCAAGAAAACTGAAGAACCGGTCGATCTACCGATTTAGGGAAGACTTCTTGGAACATCAGGATGTAAAATTTTTTCATAATCTAAGCTTTTCCGCCAATATTGACGAAGATACAGTCCATTAAACAAAAAATGGTAAAATGACATTTTGTCCACGTTTATGTAACAGGTGAAAAAAATTTCTTTTAAATTGAACGAAAGTGATTTTTGTAGGAAATTTTCTGTAGAAAAAGAAATCGCCTTTCGGCTCGCTAGGCGATCAGTATTTCCGGACATATCGGCAGTTTGTGAAAAAGTTTGCATTCAAAACAGGATAACTTGAAGAAAATAGTAACAGTAGAATCCGTTTATTATGACTCCGGCTATACTGACCAATCGCTTATCATGACGCAAATGCAGTGTTAAGTTTGGTTTCATTCAAAACTCCTTACAATAGGGGTCCGGATTCAATGACTTCGGTTATAAATGACATGTCGCTTACAATGACATGATTTGAGATATAACAACATGATTTTCCGAAAATTTTTCCGGTTATAGTGACCGCTCGATCGTTTTCTCAAGCCACCCCAGCTTTTTTAATGCGATGAGGTTTGATACAATTCGAGACATACGCGTGCCGACATGCTTTTTAGTATAATCCAGATCCTTGAAGAAATTATTGGTGTTTTGTGGACAAAATGACATCCATTGAAGCCATGTCTAAGTTGTACAGGGTGGGCAAAATTGGTGATACATGAACTACAACTTTTTAACCCAATGTGATAGAGAAAAATGAATGGCACGTTACGGTGGTCTTTTTTAGAGAAACTGATAATGCCATCAACTGCATTCCTCTATCTTCTTTTGTTTTCGAGTTATAGGCAAAAATTGAAATTTGGGGGATTTCAACTTCGGTCATTATCTCCGTTCCTGTTTGTGCTAGGATGTTGAAATAAAAACATTATACAGGCACTTTTTTCAAAGCAATCCAGTAGCTTACTTTGTTTTTTTCCCAAGAGATTTCCTTGCTCAGCTATAACATAAAGTTGTGTTTTTTTTTATGGAAACAATAGTTTCGAATGGCTCAGGAAGAATCGCCATTTTTTCCCCGTTTCAGAAATATATCATACATCATACATCGCCCTCAGATTCATTCAGATATCATGAAAAATATAGTTTGTATGTGAAATTTGAATTATTGAGTATTAAGTAGGCTTGATCACAGAATAATATGTCTCTTCGCATGGTGTCATAATTATTTCGTGATTGGTTACTTGATTCAATTCTCCGCGGTTTGATCTCTGTTCAGAACAACTGTCAATTCGAAGTCATTATTTCAGCTAAAATGAAACATTTCAACATATCATATTTCTTGTAGTTTTCAAACATTTCCATATTGCCGGCAATAATGACTTCGAATTCTAATAATTGACAGTTGTTCTGAACAGAGATCAAACCACGGAGAATTGAATCAAGTATCTAATCACAAAATAATTATGACACCATGCGTAGAGACATATTATTCTGTGATTAGGCCTACTTAAAATTCAATAATTCAAATTTCACATACAAACTATATTTTTCATGATATCTGAATGAATCTGGAGGCGATGTATGATATATTTCTGAAACGGGAAAAAATGGCGACTCTTCCTAAGCCATTTGAAACTATTGTTTCCATAAGAAAAAACACAACTTTATGTTATAGCTGAGCAAGGAAACCTCTTGGGAAAAAACAAAGTACGCTACTGGATTGCTATGAAAAAAGTGCCTGTATAATGTTTTTATTCCAACATCCCAGCACAAACAGGAACGGAAATAATGACCTAAGTTGAAATCTCCCAATTTTCAATTTTTGCCTATAACTCGAAAACAAAAGAAGATAGAGGAATGCAGTTGATGGCATTATCAGTTTCTTTAAAAAAGACCACCGTAACGTGCCATTCATTTTTCTCTATCTCGTTGGGTTAAAAAGTTGTAGTTCATGTATCACCAATTTTGCCCACCCTGTACAATGGTGTAAGAAGCTATTATTTCAAGTCGAAAAAAAACAAACGCAAACTAAAATTTCAGATTATTTTTCTAAAAAATGAAAAAGTTCTTTATATTTAGTTTTTTTGTAAGAGAAGCTATTTTTTATTTTTTCAATAAAGCAAAATTTTAATTCGTCGTTCTTTTCTTAAACTGTATCCAGGAAAAATACCATCAATTTTGCTGAAATTCTGCTATATGTGACTTCCGGTTATTATGACGAATTTCCATTTCCCCTCGATGTCATTATAAGCGAATTCTACTGTATATCTGAAAGTCATGAAAAGCAAATTAGAGCTAAATAATTAGGTTATGTGAAATTTGCATCGGTCAAGCTCGAAAAAATTTTTCCATGCGCGTAGAGGAAAAAAAAATTGAATTTCTATAAGACCATTTTTCACTGAGATACAGCCTGTTGAAAATCACCAAAAAATTTTGAATATTCTGTTCCTTTGAGTGTTGCTCGAAGTATATATTGACAATATTTGAGAAATTACGAATTTAAATTTTTTTTATGAAATTTGTTATTTGCATCACGTAGCGTATTTACCTTTTTTCAGGTTTTCGATACTCATGGGGGGTAATTACCAACCCTACACCGCCCTCCCGTAAATCCGCCCTGGATTAGTAGAACTCTAAAAAATATTCTGATCATTGTTTGTAATTCATAGGTATGTTATGATTTAGATTTGAACTGGGTAGGTACCTAAGTATCTACCTTCTACCTCTACTCTCTTACTTTTGAGTGCATATCAACATTTTTTATTGTTTCTTTAATTTTTATTTTTCTTTGTTTTTTTTATTTTGTCTGATTATTTCGGTATTTGGCCTCTCACAATTGCATCTCATGAAGAATGAATGAAACTTTTATTCGTTACTGATTGGACAACTTTTCAGGTTCACTCCTTCTGCCAAGGTAGCGCTCCTGATACAAGGTGGTAGATTATAAACATGACACCATTAGGTTCTTACGCGTCTATCCAATTATCGTAAAAACCTCGTGGTAACGTTCCCTTTTTGCCATATCGTATTCGAAAGAACGATTTAATGTAAATGAAAACCATAATTTAACATCAAAGCCAACACTATCCCCTGTAATGTTCCAAAATAACGGGCTGTCGCGTCCTAGCCTCACTCCCCATCGTTATCCATTCAGTCTACCTCCATCCGATCTCCCATAAAATATCGCCCCCATTGTCTGACAGAATGATTTCTCCTGGTTACGCCGAAAGATGAAGCCAGAAAATATCCTTTCTACTTTCACTGAAGGTTAAATCTACCGCAACCGCCATAAATTTGGTTCTTCGTCGCTGATTATGCCACGGGTTGTTTGCGAAAGGTTCGGATCGTTCGGAGTGCCTTAAATTTCGAACGAATCGACGAGATTGAAGCCACAGAGACAGACAAACAGCGGAGTCGAAGAAAATCTGAAAGAAGTGTTCATGGAACCCCGTATTTGAAGTTTAGATTAAAATACAGTATTCCAGCACTTCAAGTTCGGAGTAGAATATCGAGTAGAGCTTCTTTAATCCGAACAATCAAAAACAAACTCCTGTTTACATTAACAGAGCGTGCAGAATATAGTCTGTAGAGAAAAATTAAGAAGAAGAATAAAACGGAAAACAAAAAAATTCTTTGCTTTTACGGAGGCCACACCGAAAACATTTCTGAAACATAGATGAATTTAAAATAGATATCATCGGAATGAATACCATTTTCAATTACCAGGCTCAGAGATCTTCTATCATGAGGTTGGAGAAATGATATTAGATTTTGTCACTGAGATGAGAGATATACCGGTTTCAGCCTTGTTTGGCCTCATCAGTATCCCATACATCTCAGGGACGAAATCTTCATAAAAAACTTCGATATTTGAAGCAATTAGGTGTGATGTACTGAGTAGAGCCAAGTGTTTTTACGAAAAAGAATAAAACGTTATATTTCTTTTTCTTAAAAACACTAGGCTTCACTCTCGCGAAAAGAATTGGGCGTTTCCATCACTCCGAGAAACTTGCATGAGGGACCTGATTTAGGGCCACTGCCAAACTCTCATTGAGTGAAAGAGGATGTACAGGGTGGGCAAAATTGGTGATACTTGAACTACAACTTTTTAACCGTGAGAGATAGAGGAGAATGAATGACACGTCAGGGTGATCTTTCTTAGAAAAACTGATAATGCCATCAACTGCATTCCTCTATCTTCTCTTGTTTTCTAGTTATAGGCCAAAATTGAAATTTGCGCGATTTCAACTCGTTTCTGTTTATGCTAGGATGCTGAAATGAAAACATTATACAGGCACTTTTTTCATAGCAATCCAGTAGCGTACTTTGTTTTTTCCCAAGAGGTTTCCTTGCTGAGCTATAACATAAATTTGTGTTTTTTCTTATGGAAACAATAGTTTGAAATGGATCAGAAAGAATCGCCATTTTTTTCTCATTTCAGAAATATATCATACATCATACATCGCCCTCAGATTCAGATATCATGAAAAATATAGTTTGTATTTGAAATTTGAATTATTGAGTATTAAGTAGGCTGAATCACAGAATAATGTCTTTATGCACGGTGTCATTATTATTTTGCGATTGAATAGTTGATTCAATTCTCCGTGGTTTGATCTCAGTTCAGAAGAACTGTCAATTCGAAGTCATTATTGACGTTAAAATAAAACATTTTAACATATCATATTTCTCGTAGTTTTCGAACATTTCCATATTGACAGTTGTTCTGAGCAGAGATCAAACCACGGAGAATTGAATCAAGTATTCAATCGCAAAATAATAATGACACCATGCGTAGAGACATATTATTCTGTGATTCAGCCTACTTAATAATAATTCAAATTTCAAATGCAAACCATATTTTTCATGATATCAGGAAGAATCTGAGGGCGATGTATGATGTATGATATATTTCTGAAACGGGAAAATAACAGCGATTCATTCTAAGCCATTTCAAACTATTGTTTCCATAAGAAAAAACACAAGTTTATGTTATAGCTCAGCAACGAAACCTCTTGGGAAAAAACGAAGTACGCTACTGGATTGCTACGAAGAAAGTGCCAGTATAATATTTTCATTTCAACATCCTAGCACAAAAAGAAACGGAGATAATGGCCAAAGTTTAAATCGCCCAAATTTCAATTTTGGCCTATAACTGGAAAACAAAAGAAGATATAGAAAAGTAGTTGATGGCATTATCAGTTTCTCCAAAAAAGACCACCGTAACGTGTCATTCATTTTCCTCTATCTCAAACGGTTAAAAAGTTGTAGTTCAAGTATCACCAATTTTGCCCAGCCTGTATGGAGTTCTTTTTTAGCATGTTATTGGGATGTGGAACTTCATTTTGACGCAATTGGATGTAACTGCTTTATAATTTCTACTCAGTACATCACACCGAATTGCTTCAGGTATCGAATTTTGTCTATGAGGTGTATGGGATACTGATGATGCCAAATAAGGCTGAAACCGGTATATCTCTTATCTCAGTGACAAAATCTTATATAATTTCTTCAACCTCATGATAAAATATCTCTGAGCCTGGGAATTGAAAATGGTATTCATTTCGATGATGACTATTTTGAATCAATTTATGTTACGATAAAGGGAAAAAATTGCATGTAATTTGAATGTCTTCCATGTTCAGCTTAAGATTGTAACTTTTGATGTTCGAAATAATCTCTGCTTTTGAGTAAACTATATGGTGTCCATCTGTTAGAGCATATTCCTGATAAGCTCCTAATCAATCAATTCACTAAGGAAATTGAAAAGTATGGTGCTCTACCTGCCTAATAGGAAACTAGGACACAGGGTAGGACTCCTATTAGAGGACACATATCCAAGTGGATATGAGGATTATTACTGGTACTATCATATATACACCTACTCCTTGGTTACCAGTCCTCTCAAATATTGTCTCTCCCCATATTCGCAGAGAGACAGCTTTGAATTTTTGGAACAAAAATTTAATTCCTTTCCAAATTCATTTCCCATACTCACCTATATTCGAGGTAATAAGGTCCCCAAATTAAAGTCGCGTAAACCTTTTTGGTCAAATTTTCTGATTGATATGAATTTTGCAATCTGAATGGAATTTATGCAATTTTTTCAATATATATATATATATATATATATATATATATATATATATATATTCTTATGAAAAAGAGAGCTAAACTAATACAATAAATGTTGAAACAAAAAGTACCTAAGCTGAGGTAAAAAAAAACGGAGTATCATAACATTATTCGTATGATACTATAGAATCATACGATACTATCATCACTAGTATCATATGATACTATACAGCCAGGGGAAAAAACCTCAGCCGAAAAAACCTGTCTCCCCGTAAAAAAAATAACATAAAATATCAAATATCAGGAAAATCTTGAAAGGACATCAGTGTGATAATCTTCATGTTATCCGTCGATGGGCTCGGATAAACAGATTCTTCCCAAAACAACTCGCAATTCTTAATCTGAAATGAAAAAAAAAAAAGGAGAAAAGAAACAGATTTTTAAGAATAAATCAAATGCATTTTAGAAATGCATTTGCTACTTTGAAAAACATCAACATTCAGATTTTTTTTCAATAAAGATCTCATTACTGATCCTGACATCAGAGTTCCTGGTTTTGACCTTCCCAGGAGAATATGGTCTGCGCTAAATAGTATTAGAACAGGCCATGGACGATGCAACAACATGCTCTTCCGATGGAATTCGGTTGAGAGCCCTAGTTGTAGATGTGGGGAAAATGAGGCGACTATAGAACTTTGTATAAATAGTTGCTCCATTTATAAATTTCGAGATGGTTTCGAGGCTGTACATGAAGTAACAAATGCATTTCTGAAATGGGTGGTTAATTTCAAAATAATTTAGTTAATTCTAAACAATTGGTTTCTTTTCTGCTTTTATTTTTTTTTCCTTTCAGATTAAGAATTGTGAGTCGTTTTGTGAAGAATCCGTTTACTGAGTTCATAGACGGATAACATGAAAATGTTTTCTTAGATCACACTGATTTCTTTCAAGATTTCCCGGATATTTGATATTTTTGGTTTTTTTCACGGACAAGGTAAGGTTTTTTTTTCAGCTGAGGTTTTTTCCCTCTTCTCATTCAATCATACTTCAGACCTCTATAGTTTTCCTGTGTTGCACCAACCTCAGCTAGGTACATAGCGATTTTCGAAGATAAATGTTTGTTTTTTCTCTCTCAACCCGAAATATAAAAGTCAACACATATATAGGCCAAGTGCCTTCAATCGTATGATCAATATGACCTATCCCTCTTCTCCTTGAGCAATCTTTCGTAATTTCCGTAGTGGAAAATCAGGTATAATTTTAGTTTGAAAGCAAGTACTCCAGAGGACTATTTCCCTTTCATTTTTCGCGACGACCTCGCCGAATATAGCGGATGCAAGCTGGAAGTACGTATACAGACTAGAAATTGCATCCGGTGGAACGTTTGTGCCTGCAATACCACCTGGAATAAGGGCAATTCAACTCTACTTTGATGATGAGAATTCCTGCTCTCTTCGGGGACGCTGATAAAAAATTCAATAACATCAAAACTACCGTGAATTTGAGTGAGGGGAAGAATTTTCACGTCGAAATGTAGAGCTCTTGTTGTATTTATAATCTCCTCCAGAAAAGTTATATTTTCTACTTCTCCTAGAAAGTGACGAAATTCGTACAAGGTAATTCACTCATTTTCTCGAAAACGTCCGAATATTTTTTCATTCTGTGAATGGCGTTTTGAACGAGTCAATATTGTCTTGAGATGCGCGTGAAAATCTGGGAAAAAAATTAAAGCGCCAGGGTCGGGGCGCTATAAATTTTTTTTCTAGGAACAAACTATTTTCATCGTGCCATTCGAAAGATAATTTCATTCTGAATTTTTTCCCGTATACAAATTTGAACTTGGTCCATGTGAAAATAAAGATATGAAACGCATGTGTCCAAGTAGACCCTTTCATTTTGACCAAAGTAACTCATAATGAAATGAAGAAATGATATAATTCTGGTATGGACCATGAAGCCTAGATCACCTAGATATGATTTTCTTTCGTAAAATGAAGGAGGCTTCCTAACAAACTATTTCTCTATAATTATATTCATTGACTCTAATATTTTATAACAATAAACATTTTTTTTTAATAACAAACGAAACATTTCGAATCATATGTTTTATATACCGGCCATTATGATCCATACATAAGTTATAACGTTTCTCTATTCTATCATAAGTTACTTTGGTCAAAATATAAGGGCCTACTTGAGCACATGCGTTTCTTGTCTTTATTTTCAAATGGACAAAGTTATTAGAATTATCTTCCTGAAAACTAAGTTTGGGTTTTCTCTCCCAGTCTCTGAAACAAGAAGCAATTTGAAATTTTTTTTAAATAATAGAAGAAAGGACTAATTTATCAAGGGCCAAAACTTTCACAAGACTAAATTATTGCCTAACAATGAACGAAAAAAAAACACTTTGAACTCTGAAGCGTAACGTTTCGGAGTCTAAATCAGACTCCTTCGTCAGACAATTTCCATTTTTCATACAACTTTGTAGAATCGTGACAATTAAAAAAAATCGAAATACTGTCACGATTCTACAAGGTTGTATGAAAAATAGAAATTGTCTGACGAAGGAGTCTGATTTAGACCCTGAAACGTTACGCTTCACAGTTCAAAGTGTTCAAATTTTAACGCAGGGGCCTTTCTTCTATCATTTAAAAAAATTGTTTTTTGTTTCAGAAACTGGGAGAAAAAACCCAAATTAAGTTTTCAGGAATATGCAAAAACTTCCCAGACAACATTTCAATAGTTTGGTACCCCTCAGAAAGTAATCTATGAGCGTTGTTAGTTCTGGCGATATCTGATGGGTCCATTGGCTCCTATCCATATATCTTCGATATCTTGATCTGAATCTCTCTTTCACAAAAGCAGGGTTGTCGCATGTACCCCATCTTGCTGTAACGACATATTTCGTCTTATTTGAAGAGGCACATTTTCTAGAAAACTAGCCTTCCTGAATTCAAGACACAAAATCATATCTATGTCTCCGAATAAAGGCAAACTATCACAATACAGAAAAAAATAAATGGAATAGAATTAACATAAAACACGCTGCAGATCGCTGACGGTTAGAAATGGAAAAAAATTGTATTCGGAGAAAAAATCAGAACGAAATTTTCTTTCGAATGACACCATAAAAAAAGTTTTGTTCCTGAAAAAAAGTTTTGATAGCGCCGCGACGCCTGGCGTGTCTATTTTTATGCGCATCTCAAGTCAACATTGACTTATTCCACACACCATTCATAGAATGAAAAAATATTCGGATGTTTTTGAGAAAATTAAGGTTACCAAGATAAGTGAATCACCCTGTACACAACTCGAAGAACTTTTTCTTGTCGTGAGTAACAACTCTTGTACAATTATATACTATTATAAGGAGAAAATGTTTTTATTATTCACCGCACAATGTTTACACCTAATGGAAGAGAGCTGTCAACAGTAATTTGAAAATTTCAAAAGACCTATAAGAGCAATATTCTTCCAAATTTGATCAGAATTTATTGGGTCATTTGCAGAAGACAGTCGAGTTGGAAATATGACAGAATAAGTCGCACCTTCAAGGAAGCGTGATGACTTAATATGCAAAATAGATTCAAGTTCGCAAGTTTCGCTTCTATATCATAATGAAATTAGAAACGAACAACCTCATATCTTTAGAGGAAAATTAAATTCAGAACTGACATGCATTCAGTCCGCTCAAGAATTAATTTCTCGTCCGGTGGCTGCGAAAAACTCGAAATTATGTTGGTAATTTCATTAACATTTAAGTTACAGGATAAGGTGTTGGGAAAACTCACTGATTTAGGACATTTATGAGTTTGAGTTCGGGCACCTAAGATTGTTTGAATTCAATTCTATTTATATAAAATGTTCTTGAACTAATCAAAACATTGAAACAATAATAATAATAATAATAATAATAATAATAATAATAATAATAATAATAATAATAAAAGGTCTTTATTTGTACGTGGTAAGTACATTTGAAGACAATGAATTGTCGTATTTCTTCTGTCTGGCGTAAGCAAGAATAATTACGACCCAGAACTGGGAATCACCGTGTATGATTCAAACGAATTGATGTGGAATATTTTTGAAACCGTCCAAGCGACTTCTTTTAAGTGTACAGGGTGATTCACTTATTTTGGTAACCTCAATTTTCTCGAAAACGTCCGAATATTTTTTCATTCTGTGAATGGCGTTTCGAACAAGTCAATGTCGACTTGAGATGTGCATAAAAATCTATGGAATAAATAAAAACGCTAGGCGTCGCGGCGCTATTAAATTTTTTTTGCTCCTCTACCTTTTTTATCATGTCATTCGAAAAATAATTTCATTCTGGACTTTTTTTCGAATACAATTTTTATCCATTTCTAACCGATCTGCAGCGTGTTTTATGTTAATTCTATTCCATTTATTTTTTTCAGTATTGTGGTAGTATGCTTTCATTTGGAGACATAGATATGAGTTTGTGCCTTGAATTAGAGAAGGCTAGTTTTTTCGTCAATGTGCCTCTTCAAATAAGATGAAACATGTGGTTACAGCAAGATGGGGCTCCATGTCACAAAGCTGCCATTGTGAGGGAATATTTAGATCATGAATGTATAACCATTTGATACAAAGAAGCCTCAAATTTCGGGAAGAAACGGCGGAACTAAAGTTGTACACCATCTCCTCTGCGTGCTCTTGGACAATTTTTGGTTGTTCATCATTTTCATACTTTACTGTAACATAAATGGGATGAGTAAAGAAAATCTAAAATAAATTCTGCTGGTGTTTTCATAGCTCGCCACATAAACGTAGTGTTTTCGACTGGGCTCAACTCAACCCAGTATTATACAGATAATAATGGTGGATAACACGAAAAATCCTCATTAGAGCAAATTGAGATGAAGGCTGAATTGTCACTGAACAAAACTCATGGTACATTAGTTACCTGTAAACTCGAAATGACCTCTACTTCTATTTCCGTATACTGAGCTATTTATATTTGGATACCTGTAAGTGCTTTCATTTTCTCTCCATTTCCAAGGTGGTAATTAATGGCCATTCAACATGCTAATGAATTAATTAATTTTTCTTTCGCATGGAATATTATTCTCCATATGGAAAAAGCTAAGATCTTTCTTAATTGAAATAAATTCCTTTCTGTATCTGATTTCTACTAGATGAAATGGCAGATGTATCATTTTTCTTCTCAAAAGATGTAGTTATTATTTTTAAATTCAATGATTTTTTTCCTATTGAAAAAAATGTGGTTTTTTCGCAACATTGTCGTCAGGAATTATTTTTTTCTTATAAAGAACTTGAAAATTATTGTTAGATACTTCAAAACTCTTAAGTTCTCGAGTTTGATGTTTCAACCGTCTGTATTTGATCACCTTTGGACGGTTAGTTCCGAGGTTAGTTCATTATAAGATTACTTTGTGAATCATGAACCGATTTTGAAAATTTTTACTGGATTGTACAGAGTATCCCAAATTTATTGATTCTGGCTGTTTCTGGTACTTCTAGATAAGATAGGTAAAACGTTAAAAGGAGTCGTGGGCTCGATTTCCGTGAAAACACCATTAGTGAAAATCGTTTCACGATATCTAAATTTTTTTTTAATTTAGATATATTAACGATTGCGAAAATGTGCCATAACTTTTTCATTTTCGAAAATATCTGAAAAAATAAAAACTTTCAGCCTTTTTTCTCTGGAAATGAGACATTATTTTGAATTTTTTTCATCTTTAAATTTTTCTGATGTAACATGAAAAGAATGCATTCGTATTCAAAATAAAAAGATGTTTTTTTTCCACTGAAAAAAAAATTGAATATAGTTTCTTATTTTCGGTGACAGAGCGTTTCTATAAAATTTTAATCGTTTTCACATATTTTTGTGAATGAAAAAGTTATGGCACATTTTCGAAATCGATAATATATCAAAATCATATCATAATCAAAATATCGTGAAACTGTTTTCACTAATGGTGTTCTCACGAAAATTGAGCCCAGGAGAGGAATTTTCGTTTTTCTAGTCCAGAAGTACCTAACACAGTCAGAATCGAACAATTTGGGATCTTGAATTGGTAGACACTACACTGTATCTCAGCTATTATTGAAGATGGAGACATGCGGTTTTCGCGACCTCGTGTCAACTTTTTGTAAAACTTTTAAATCCACAAACAGAAATATTTCAACTACTTTTGTTTCTGAAATACAGGGCGAAAACGAAAAATGTGCACTTTCGGAGATGTTTTTTTTTTCTCGGGCCCTGTATAAGATAGAAAAGAAATAAAGCTGCCTATAATAGTATATTCTAAAACAAGTTGCAGAATGGCTCCTATTCCAACACGAATGCGAAATTCGAAAACGAGTGACGAAGGAGCGAGTTTTCGAAAGCATGAGTGTTGAAATTGTCTTCTGTTACGAGTTTTGGACGATATTCTCTATTTCAGTCAAGTTTTCTGAAATACTCTTGATTTTCGAATAAAAATTCTGATTAGTGACTTTTATATTGTATCTTGGCAGTTGGTGTGACTTACGAAATTTGACAGATTACGGAATTTGAATTGATTTGATTTGACAATTGATACGATCAAAGGTCAGTACTGACAACTAAGAAACGAAAAATATTACTAAAAACAAATCTGTAATGAATTCATTACAGCACTTCTTTTAGTACTGTAATGAACTCATTATGATACAGTAATAGAGAAAAGTCATGTTTACGTAAAAGTCAGTGGCGTAGTTGAAAAATACATTCAGGTCACTGTTTTTGAGATTGAGAACAAACTAGACTTCAATAAATTTCAGCTTCAGAAATCCGAAAAATCCATATTTTTTGTTTGTTTTTCCAATAGTAGGCCATGAATTTTCTCACACATGCATTCAACTAATACTTTTTAAAACGCCATGAAACTTAAACCTCCTCATTTTATCATATTTAAACATAAACTCAAAATATCACTCGTCAACATAAACTTGAAAATGTTGAAAATAAAAGGAATTTTAATATTTATATTGAATTTTTTTTATGCATGTTCAACTTTCATGCATGTGTGGAGAAATTCATGTTTCACTATTAAAAAAACAAATAGAAATATGAATTTTTCTGATTTTTGAAAGAAATCAATGGTTAGGTTGAGATACATCAATGTATTCAAAAATGGAATTATTCGACGTTGAAATATATAGGTTGTTCCATTTGAAAATTTCCACGTTTTTGCTCAATTCCAAAAAAAGTGCCCTAAAATTTTTTTTTAACTATGCCACTGACTTCTACGTGAAAATATCTATTATAAGTAGTTTTCATTTTTTTTCTGTCTTATTCAGACATAACATCCTAAAAAAGTGTTTTCGCCGTGTATTGCAAAAACAAAAGTAGTTGTAATATTTCTGTTTGTGGATTTAAAAGTTTTACAAGAAAGAGACACAGGGTCATGAAAACCGCATCTCTAGCTTCAATAATAGCTGATATACAGTGCAGTCTCAACCAATTTAGGACACAGTGCTCAAGATATAAATAACTTTAGAAGTAACCAATACTTGAAATTTTTTCACTATTCAAAAAATGTTGGGGGCTGATGCCACCTTCATGGGGGTTTTTTTATGATGAAAAATCGTCACCCTCAAATGAGAAATTCACTTGTTTATTTTAAATCTGTCAAAATTCTTTGTTTCTCAGTTCTGGGGCCAGTAAAAATTTCGTCGGGACACCCGGTATATGTTTCCCTTTTTCACTTTCCATGCCGTTATTGTTTTACAGATAGGGAATATAGAGCAATCCATTCTCCAACACCATCAATTACGTCATGACTGCCGACCGTATGTAAACTGTCACGTCCATCTCACTTGAAGACTTACGACCACTATAAAAATGGGAGTTGGGGGATGGATATCTCCTCACGATAGCAGAGAGAAACAATAGCATATGAATGAAAGACCATACAGAAAATTCGGAGTATGGTGGATTCAGCCATTAAGAATCTAATTGCCAATAAACTTCATGATATTGTTGCAGCTGCGACACGACAATGTGTAACTCCAGTTAAATTCTAAACATGGTTGCATGAATTCCAACAAACGACGAACTCAGACAGAGTTTTCCACAATGTGGTAATATATTCAGTTCTAATTTGCTCCTTTCTTGTTGCTCATATTCTTGTTTATAAATCTCCAGTTATTCAGTGAAGTGTAATTGGGGGAGTTGACTGATAGAGGGCGCTTCATTCAACTCCTCTATTATTATATTCGTCGTGATAAAATCTCACATTTGTCTACTCTAATCTACTACATATGTTACATTGGATTTTGAACAGTCGCATTCAGTGTTCAATTTGAATTGAATTCATTAAATAAGTATCTCAAACTATAGCGCCCTCTATGTCTAACTTACTCAACTACTGTCCATTGAATAACTAGAGTTATATAAACAATGCTCATATGAATCGAGCGCGTCCGCCATTTTGCAACAAAGCAAAGGCTTAATTTTTGTTGTTTTCACTACTGCTGTTTGCTTCAAGTTTAGTTGTATATTTTCTTCATATAAATAATTTTGTGAGTTTATAGGCCTGTCCTCAACGCCTTCCTTTTATATAGTGTGTCCAGAAAGGGTAAGAGGTATCTGCGCTGACCAAGCAAAGGAGAGGTTAGGAGGGGTGTCGAATCGAATCAATTACACTCCAAACCTGGTATGGGTGATTTCATAGCTGTTGCAAATGAACACGACAATTTAATTTCACTCTGTAGCGAAGAATTTATTTGCCTCAATGAATGAGACAAATGATTTTCTGTGGAAATTAGTATTCAGGTTCTTTTTCGCCAAAACTGATTTGAAAATGAAATAAATTCTAGAAAAAAAAATGGAAACTAAAAATACATTCTACAAAAATTTATTCGAAGAAAATAAAAAAGGAAAACAAAAACAAATTCTAAAATATGCGAAATTGAAGATCGACAAATTCATATTAAATGTTCAGATAATTCACCTTGCTGTGCCAAACAATATCCGAATCTATTATGAAAAAATAATCTCATATCTCTGAGAAATTTAGGCATACTTGCTATTTTGTCATAAAGTATGATTATTTTGGACCTTAATTCAATAATTTTCGTCGCTCTTTCAATTTCTTGCCCATACACCAAATTTTTCAGATATCCCCAAGGAAAGAAATCATTGGGGATAAATCTGGAGATCTGATGTGCCATTTGACGAAATGACACGGTCAGAAAAAGTCGTCTTCAGATATTCAGTGACTATTCTCCCGTTGAAACCAGACATCATCGAAATTAATTGGTAGCTGTCGAACTGTCGGAATAATTTGATTTTTTAAAGCTCCAAATATTAAGAAGCATTTAGATTACACTCGATGAAAAAATGGCCCTTTGATGTAATTCCCCAGTATTCCTGTCCAAACATTAAGTTTTTCAGGATACTGGGTACGCACATACTCAGGTGCCTGTTCTTCCAAGACCAATATCTTACTACGGATGGGTTTTATTTTCTATTCAAGGAAAACGATGACTCATCAGTGAATAATATATTGCTCAGAAATTAACTACTCTCATCCTCTTTTTCCATCATTATTTCACAAAATTACATTCTTTTGAAATGGTTTTCAGAAAAAATTTCTTTAGAGGTTCGCAATATTCTGTAACCATTTCTGTAACATCTGTAACCATTTCTTTTCAAAATATTCCGAACAGTTCTAGCGCCCAAATCGACGTGTTCAGCAATTTCTCTGCTAGAACAAGGTGCACTGATTTCAACAGCAGCACACACATTCATTTCATTCGTCAAACGATTTTCATTGATGTTCTTCGGTGGTCTATCAATCCTGCAATGACGGAATGTATGTAAACATCCACATTGCTCGAATTTTTCGATTATTTTGGAGATGACCGAACGCGAAGGTATCGGCCTATCTCCAAAGGCAACAATGAAAGATTTCATTGTCTCCGCAATAGATTGACCACCGAAGTACCATTTTATGATTTGAATTTTCTCTTTTACCGCAAACATTTTGATTTACGCGAATCTAATTTATTTTCAAACCGTCTAGCTATCACATCTGACGTTCGGATGCGACGAATGTGCATTTCAATTCGCGACAGCCGATATCACTCCCTCCTGCCAAGACTTGCCATTCCAACCGTCCAGTCCCATATTTGTTATCGAATCGCAATGAGATTTCGATTCTTCCACTGTTCTACTAGACTCGGAGCTCATTCGAATTTAGCGTTCATATTCCTATGTAAGGATTTTCTTTATCTGTATATCGTGCAGAATTAAAACTGCCGTTTCTGGGGTAACGAAAATCCAAGTCAGAAACATGAACGACCACTACATAGCACCAAGGTTATTATTTCGTTTGAGGGTTTCAATATGGAAACATGGTTTCAACAAGATTGATTATTTTTTATGGGGATACCTTGGACAGAAAGTGTATGCAAAAAACAACGAACTTCAGAAAAATTGAAGCATAATATCTGCACCTAAATAGACGCTATCAAGTGCCAGCAGGGCGAGGGTGAATATTTGGACAACATAATCTTTGCCACACAATTTTCCAAAACTTTGTCAAAATTTTAATGCAGACAAACTTTCTTCTGATTTGTTGTTTTGTTTTTATTAAATTACAAATACCCAACACCCTTTTTGCACACCCTGTATGATAATAATAATTTGAACTTCTACCTCCTTGATATTTCTCAACATACATTTTGTAGAACCCATAAGTCATTGGGGAGGTTTATATTTCTCCGACTCGATTTCGAAACATTCATCTCGGAAAACGCAATATTATTATACTTTATTAGTTAGTTAGTATAGTAAAGTAGTATAGTTTAGTACCTCCTAAGAATTTTTTTTATCAATATAACAACTAATCTCTATTCATATTCCAAAACTGATATCGTCAAATTAGATGCGATCACACATCTGGTTTTTAGAATGTCGTTCGACTGAATTCGAGTTGCGATACCGTATGCTAGATATGAATATGCATCCCGGAAGATGTTAATTCTTACCTAAATTCATATTTCTTCCAACTGTCATATCTCGCAAAATATCAGTAAAAAATATGCTACACAGAGCATGTTTCAAAAAGAATACATGCCGCAGATGAGCATCACATCTTTCTTTCTATCATTAAAAAAAACCTGTAATCGACTTTCCTACCAGAGACTGGGAGAGAATAACCTTAGGAATATTTCAAAAAAATTACACATTGACGTTGAGATATTAGGAGAGCTATGTTTTATAGCATTCGAGGATATTCTTTGTTCCACTTTTAAAGCCGAACATGATGTAGTTAAACGTTAGTCCACTGCACTCACAGTATGCGAAAATCATGAAAGCCCTTCCGGTCATTTTGAATGCCGAATACCCAATCTCCGATCTGCAGCATCCGGAATGGGGACAACGCCGATGAGATGAGAAAATCGTTGAAATATCCGTTATTGCCCCAGTCAAAAGGAATCCGATAAAAAAAGGATGTCACATTTCACCACGCATGAACGGAAGATTATGCAATACTGCCATGCCTTCGAAATGGTCCATTCCTATGGGTTTTCCAGACGTTTTCTCATTTTTCTCCTCACGAAGAAAGCAGCTGTGTCACGCATTTTTCAAGGATGTGAATGATGACTCCTTCTCATGTGTCAGAGGAATTATTTCATTTCCGATCTATTATCTACTACTCTTCAAAGTATTCAGACAATATTATTTAACGATTTCCAAAAAGAGAGAAATGAAAGTTTGTTCTGGAAACACCAAATATCATACAGGGTGTCCAAAAAGGGTGTGGAGTATTTGTATTTTCAATAAAAACAAAACAACAAATCAGAAGCAGAGTTTGTCTTTATTAAAATTCAGACAAGGTTTTGGAAAATTGAGTTGCCAATATTATGTTAACGAATGTTACGTTAACGAATGTTAACCAAAGTAAATGAAAGACGTATTTGTGGACATCATGTCCATGGATAAAAACGCCTTATTTTGCTCGTTATTTTGTCCTTGAAATCTTGATGCTGGATTTCGAAACGGAACACTTTCTACCTATATTTATTTTCGATATCCATTAATATTTCATTAATTTTCGATGTACGATGAATATCGATCAGTTTAATTCAAGTCGAAAAAAGGAATGAAACTTTTGAAAAAATTCAAAAGGAATAATTGAAAGATAACATCATTGAACATTTCTTGAGAAAATAAAAGATGACGACAGAATATAAGAAATTGGACAAACTTTTGGAAAAAATCATAATTTCATTTGTCATAATGAGTCTTGAATCTATTGAATTGTTGATATGAATATTGAACAATATTCCTGCATTAGCATCATTAAGCGAAGACGATTATCAAGAAATGGAACTATTTGCGAAAGGCACATCGAGAGACACATTATCAAAAATTTTGGAAAAGGATTGAAAGAGAAGAAATTTTCGAAATATTTGAAGAAAATATTGAATTATTCAAAATTCAGCTGAATATTTTATCATCAGAGCATTGCAAAAAATATTATAACAAAAGACAGCCGCATAAGGAACAATCCTTGGAGCAACGTCAGAATGTTAACCATAACAAAATAGAATAATATTAGGAGAATTATGGCTCAACTTTGAGCTTATCTAAATTCTTTTCACTAGAAAAAAAAATATATGACATTTTACTAAAATAGTAAAATCATGCTGAATGAAATATTCCAATGCATATAACAAACAAAAAACTAAAAAAAAGTCAAAGGATATCTTTTTTTTTAGGAATAAAAGAATAAAAGATTCAAATAAATAGAGATGTTATAGCGAGTGTTCTATGTGTTCTCTCTCAATATGATGTGTGATGTTTTCTCATCCCTACAAGTAACAAGAGATCGTATGGACCTATCCGAAATCTCTCGTTATCATACAAAATCATCCAAAATCTCCCGAAATCCTGAGAAAAAAACCTACGAAGTAAAAAGTGAGTTTCAAATAAATAGAGCTCTCAGCGAATGTCAGTCGATGTATTCCCTTTCAATGGTGAAATGTAATTATGTCTTTTCTTCCTGAAATACTTTTATGTAACAAAAAAACACGTGTGGCACTCCACGACTGCCGCGGTAAAGCTATTGCAAAGCATCTATTCAAGAATAAGAAGATAATATTTTTTAGTTAAAATATTTTTTTCATTTACTTATCTTACAATACATGTAGGTTATTCAGGAATGTTTATCATTGAAACTATAGTTTCAGGGTAACTGAAATATGAAACAGAAGTTTGAGACTCAATGTGTTCGGAATATATGGAAAATACCGCGTCAATAGTGGTCCCATATTTTGTTGTGGATTCTTGTGGATCATTACTCATTTATAAATTCAATTTTTCCGAAAGAAAAGTTTTCAACCGCTATGATTTTTTATCAGCGAAGTTAATGTTGAAATCGCCAGCCAAGATAAGTGGAAATTTATTACCATTTGTACCAAGTATTTTCGACCCTTCTTCAGTGTACTCCAGTAATGTGAGATGAATAAAATGCTCTACCTTGTCCAATTTTGAATTCGGAGAAATGTAAATTGCTACCATGACTATGTGTGGGCCATTTCTAAGTTTTCATAAGCATGCACAAATATTTCCAACAAATGAGCGTCTAACATTAACATCGCTAACGTCTTCAATATTTTTTTCAATATTCGGAGTAATAATACTAGTAACATTATTACTATTTTGGTAAATAGCTGCCCCACCTTTTGGAACAATATCTCGTTTGAATTGGACAATATAATTGAAATAAGGTATTTCAATCGGATTATCACGCGTCATGCATGTTTTGGTAAGAAGTTCCTCATTGGTTTATCTCGTAACTGAATCTTGTAAATCGTATTTGTGATTATCTAGACTTTGGAAATTGAAAGTCATTATTGAAATTCCATTTCTATTACTTATGAAATCTAAGACACTTTGAGCTATCGTCTGAACACTATTTAAAGACAGTCGATGCAGCTTGCCTTCGATTATGATAAAACTTCAATGCAGAATTATCGTTTTTTGTCGTGATATACAATTTTTCAATATAAGTCACCCGAGAGAGTGCAACATAGACGAGTTCCTGAGAATGTGACTTACTATACTCATATACTTTTTGGTCAAAAGTTCCACCTTGCGACTTATGTATAGTTAGAGCAAGAGCTGAAGTTAATGGAAAATGTTTGCGTTTGGCTATACATTTTCTATCCGATGTTAATGAAATATCTGCCGTTTGCAATTCAATAGGAACAGCGAGATTGCTGACTCCATTTTGCACTGCTGGAGTGGCTGCACGCATCCGTCTAGTCGCAAGCACCGAAAAACTGAACCGACGATACACGGCTGTGTTAGTTTTTTTCGTTACGGAATTTCTACATTCGGTCGCCGCGCTCAAAGCCTGAGATAAAAGCTATGCAATAGATTAAAAATTGTTTTCAATCATCCGAAATCACTCGCATTCATCCGAAACCTACGAAATCATCCGAAATCACTTGATTTCCGAAATCAATGTACATTTTGCACCGAGTGGTTACCCCCTCGGAGTAGAGTAACAACCCATGCATCTGCTACCCCTTAAAACCTCTCCTTTTCTGGAAATACTGTATAATCTTGAACCAAATGTAACTGTACTCGCCTTCTATAATTTCTTTGTGACAAAGATTATAGATATTTGTCACTTTGTCAATGAACACTATGCCTGATATTGGTAAAGCAGATCGAAACAGTCTTTCTCATTTCACGAACAAAAACATTTCCTCAGCAGATTCGATTATGACCGAAGAACTTTCCAGAATCCTTGAACTAATTCAGAACTGGTTCCTAATTAGACAAATCCATTCCAATAATTCAAATAGTCTACTTGAGTTTCCGTCAACCTGAATTAGCTTTTCGCGGCTATCGTAAGGAAACTCAGGGTTGTCGGGAAAACTTTCAGCGTTGATATGATCTTATTGGGTTTTGTTAGAATATCATTCCATAACGAAGAGACGACAGAGTTTCAGCTGAACCCTCAGGGGTTTCGCTGAAATTAATCATACAAGAAAGTTATATCCTGATGTTGTTACGCTAAGGATTCTATGTGGAAAGTCAAGAGGTTCGACCTTTATCTCTGTTCAGCTTTGAGAACGCGATGATGGTGGACATGTTGAGCTGACATTGCTCAAGAAGTTTCTGTAAATTTAATTATTTTGTGGATACAGACAAAGTTTTGAACATTTTTGAATCAACTGATATATTTTCGAAATCGCCCTTAAAAACCTCTCGTGTGTGGACAACTTTAGGCATTCATCATCTCGTATATTGTGAAGCAATTGAGCAGGTTGTACATGTAGACTTGTTCGTTAAGCGATCATTTCGTCTCGCGATTTGAGTGGGACTGGGAACTTTCGAAAATGAATGAAATTGCGTTTGTTGAGGAAACCTGCGCGAAGAACTAGATCCAACCGAAAACATTTTCATGTAAAATATTGCCAAGACGAGGCCGTATTTCTTACATTGTCAAAAAGTTATCAGATCTCATGTAGAGCCAAGCTGCTAACTCTACACTCTTCAACTTCACAAGTACTTATTTCACAAACTCTATACCTTGGTCAAAATAAGTGATTTGGCCGTTTCTCTTTCATAAGGTGAAAAATTCATTCGCTGTTCATAACTTTTCTGTTATATGATAGTTCTTATAGTTACGAAACGACGGCTAAGTCACTTATTTTGACCAAGGCACAGAGTTTATGAAATGAGAACTTGTGAAGATTCGTAAATAGAGTTTTTAAAGTATATATTTAGACTGATTAAAAAAAATCGACATTTTTGGTTTTCACGAGACCCCCCCTAACTATCTTAAGGATATCGAGAAAAGACCTCTGTGAAAATATCAGCTTCAGACAATAATATTTAGAGGTCGCTCATCAATTATTTCTATTTTTCCTACTAATAGCAGGAAAAATATTTCTTTTTTCAATAAAAAATTCCTAGAGCACAAAACAATCAGATACTCTACAAAAATGTCCCTTACGATATTTAGATATTGAAAAGTTATACGATTCGATGCTAATTTTGAGGAATTTTTGAAGAAAAGAATTATTCATAAAAATTTACTTTGATTGTTTTCACGAAACGCGCCTTGTTATCATCTTCAGATTATCGAAACAAGGCGTCTGTGAAAATATTAGCTTTAAATATTAATATTTAGAGGTCGCTCATCGATGATTTCTATTTTCGCTGCTGATGGCTGCAAAAAAATTTCTTTTTTCAATAAAAGGTTTTTTGTTCACGAACCAATAGACGGATTCCACTGTATGATACATTTTGTTGTAGGGAACTAGATACTCTACGAAAATGTGCGAAACGATATTTCAATGAAACCGCTCGTTCGAAACTTATTCGAATTATTTTTTTCAAAAATACATCAATATAAGGTATTAATATTGAAGTATTTGTGGCGAAAAAGTTAGAATATCTATAAAACGAGCGGTTTCATCGAAATATCGTATGAAACATTTTTGTAGAGTATCTAGTTCCCTACACGAAACTGTATCACACAGTGGAATCCGTCAATTGGTTCGTGATCAAAAAACTTTTTATTGAAAAAAAAAAATTTTTCCTGCTATCAGCAGCAAAAATAGAAATCATCGATGAGAGCGACCTCTAAATACATATTAATATTTAAAGCTAACATTTTCACAGACGCCTTTTCTCGATACCCTGAAGATAATAATAAGTGGAGTTTCGTGAAAACAAACAAAGTCGATATTTTTGAATAATTTTTTTCTTAAAAAATACCTCAATACTAGCGTCGAATCGAATAACTTTTGAACGCGTCGTTTTAATCAAAATATCTTGGGGAACATTTTTGTAGAGTATCTAATTGCCTACACGAAAATGTATCACACAATGAAATCCGTCCATTCGTTTGTGCTCTAGGAATTTTTTATTGAAAAAAGAAATTTCTTCCCTGCTATTGGTAGGGAAAATAGAAAAAATCGATGAGCGAGCTCTAAATATTATGATCTGATGGTGATATTTTCACAGAGGTCTTTTTCCGATACTCTGAAGATATTTAGGGGGCGGTTTCGTGAACACAAAAAATGTCGATTTTTTTGAAATAGTGAGCTGATTCAGAGAGCTAAAATAAAAGAATACATATTGAAACAAAAAAGGTACCTAGCTGAGGTTGGTGCAACACAGGAAAACCATACAAACATCCAGTATGATTGAATGAGGAAATGGAAAAAACCTCAACTGAAACAAAACCCTTACCTCGCCCGTGAAAAAAAATTTACTAAAAATATTAAATATCAGGTAAATTTTGAAAGACATCAGCGTAATCTAAGAGAACAACTTCATGTTATCCGTCTATGGAATCAGATAAATAGATTCTTCATAAAACGACTCGCAATTCTTAATCTGAAATGAAAAAAGACATAAGCAGAAAAGAAACCAATTATTAAGAATAAATTTTTCTAATACGATTAAGAACAGACCATATTTCCCTGGGAAGGTCAAAACCAGGAACTCTGATGGAAGGATCAGTAATAAGATCTTTATTGGAAAAATTGCATATATTCCATTCAGATTGCCAAATTTCTTTGTCGCTTCTATTCATATCAATCATAAAATTTGACCAAAAAGGTTTACGCGACTTCAATCTGGAGACCTTATTACCTGGAATATAGGTGAGTATGGGAAACGAATTGGGTCAAGAATTGAATTCGTTCCAAAAATTCAAAGCTGTTATGGGGAGGGACAATATTCAAGAGGATTGGTAACCAAGGAGTAGGTGTAGATTTGATAGTACCAGTAATAATCCTCATAGAAAAATTTTGTTGGGCATCAATTTTTTTTTACATGAACACTGTTCAACCAAACAGGCCAACAATATTTAACAGCAGAAAAAAAGTGAAGCGAGCTCTGCTTTACGAAATATTGTTTGTTGTATCAGCACCCCATGGGGAACCAGCTAGTTTCTGAAGAATATTGTTTCGAGTTTTGAGCTTCAAGCGCAGATCATCTAAATGGGAGTTGAAATTTAAAGAGGAATCAAGCTTGATTCCTAGGTACCTATCTAGGATTGAAATTATGTTTCAAGGGAGAAAAATCGAAAGTGACACTCAATTTTCTATATTTCTGATGATTATTCAAATGAAGTAGAATCATGGAATGAAATAAGATTTTCGGTACGCCACTGGCTACGTGTTGAGATTAGGACCCTGCCCCCGCCCTCATTGTCCTGCTGCCCTCATTTAAATAGACAATAACAGTGTAGTTTGTGAGCTTGAGGCCCAATGCCTTCGAATATTAGGGTCGTCGCAATGCAGGGGATCATCATCCCTTCGAATTATGATAATTTGAATATGGAAATTCATGAAAATTGGACCACAGATAAACGTTCCGATTTTCATATCTCGATTCTATTTCGACAATCCTTATCTGGTTGAAAGTACCATAGTTTTCAATTGAATCTCCTTATCCCATCGACTCCAAATGGGAGAAATGAAGCCCACTGGGAAATCAAAAGGAAGAATTATACATTTCCAAGCGCATTTCTTCCATTCCATTGGTGGACAAGATTTGTGGTATGAATTTCCCGCCCTAATAACGTTATATATTGCTCAACCTTGAAACTAGGTTTTTACCTCAATGTGGTAGACCACTTGTTTCGACATGCACATGGAACTTTCGACTTCCTTGAAAGTTCAGTGGTTAGAACACTGACCCAGCATTTTAGAGGTCGTGGGTTCAAGTCCCGCCAGAGTAGTTGATTTTTCCAAACTTCAAATTTCCCCCTTTGGGCCGATGAATACACAAGGTGTATCTGAATTATTTTTGATGAAAATTAAGGGAGTATTTGGTATAAAATTTCTTGGAAAACCTCTCTACGAAGAAATATTTTCGAAGGATGTCCCCATCAATGTGTTCGGTTTCATTTTCAGGAAAGGGTTGTAAAAAAAAAGCACATTATGTGCCAGCTGGAAATTCACAGAAATATGAAAAGATTACCCCACAGTTCCTTCATTACTCCTCATAAATTTTGTCAGAATTAACAACAATCTTCACTCGAATTCAGTTAAACAATTTCTTCTCATTCAGATTGAGTTATATGTATTCTCACCGTCTCAGTAGAAAGATTCGATGATAAAAATACATATGGTGGTATTCTTCATTCTCTTTTTGTGTGGTAAAATTTAAGAAGTTGCCGAAAGGTATCCTTTATTAGTGAAATTTTGGGATGTGAGGTTTTTCTTCTATTCTCTCATCTTTTCCATGAAATTCAATCCCATATCACACAGACAGAAGAGAGAATAGCAGAAAAACTGTACAGGGTGGTCAAAGTTGGTGATACCTGAACTACAACTTTTTAACCGTCAGAGAAAAATGAATGACACGTTACAGTGGTCTTTTTTAGAGAAATTGATAATGCCATCAAGTGCATTCCTCTATGTTTTATTTTGGAGTTCAACTTTGGCCATTATCTCCGTATCTGTTTGTGCTAGGATGTTGAAATGAAAACATTATACAGTCACTTTTTTATAGCAATCCAGTAACGAACTTTGTTTTTTCCCAAGAGGTTTCCTTGTTGAGCTATAACATGAAGTTGTGTTTTTACTCATGGAAACAATAGTTTGAAATGGCTTAGAAAAAAATCTCCATTTTATTTTCGTTTCAGAAATATATCACATACATCATACATCGCCCTCAGATTCATTCAGATATCATGAAAAATATAGTTTGTATGCAAAATTTGAATTACTGAGTATCAAGTAGGCTGAATCACAGAATAATATGTCTCTACGCATGTTGTCATTATTGTTTTGCCATTGAATACTTCATTCAATTTTCCGTGATTTGATCTCTGAACAGAACCACTGGCAATTATTAGAACTTGAGGTCATTATTGCCGGAAATATGGAAATGTTCGAAAACTACGAGAAATATGACATGTTAAAATGATTTATTTTAGCGGCAATAATGATTTCGAATTGACAGTTGTTCTTCGCATACAAACTATATTTTTATGATATCTGAATGAATCAGAGGGCGATGATGATGTATGATATATTTCTGAGCGGGAAAAAATGTAGATTCTTTCTAAGCCTTTTCAAACTATTGTTTCCATAAGAAAGAATACAACTTTATGTTATAGCTCAGCAAGAAAATCTCTCGGGAAATAACAAAGTACGCTACTGCATTCCTATGAAAAAAGTGTATGTTTTCTTTTCAACATATGTGATGGCCAAAGTTGAAATCGCCCAAATTTCAATTTTGGCCTATAACTCGAAAACAAAAGGAGTTAGAGGAATGCAGTTGATGGCATTATCAGTTTCTCTAAAAGAGACCACCGCAACGTGTCATTCATTTTCCTCTATCTCTCACGGTTGAAAAGTTGTAGTTCAAGTATCACCAATTTTGCCCACCCTGTACATCCCGAAATTTCACTAACAATTTCTTAACTATTACCATACAAAAAGAAAAAAAAATATACTATATTTTTATGATCGAACATCTTACTACCGACACGGTGAGCACACCTCTAACCTAACCTAAATAAAGAATATTTGTTTAACAAATTTTTTCAATTATGACAAAATTTATGAAGAATAATGAAGAAACTGCGGAGTAATGTTTTCATATTTATGTATATTTTCAGCTAGCCTGATGATGGCAAACGCCAAAATAGATCGTCAATAGATTTCCAACACATAATGTGTTTTTGTTTCATGACCAATTTCTGAAAATTAAAAGAAATGTTTTTCCTTTTCATTTTTCCTGCATATTGAGCTGAAAAATATTTTCACCCTGAAGTCTGTTTACAAATGGTCAAAATAGTCAACCCCTGAAATATTTTCATTTCTGGGTGAAAATTGTCCTTTCAGAGAACATGGCTGAAAATCTGAATTCATTTACAAACTATTTTATTTCTACGAAGTTTTCATGTTTCATTCAAAATAAAAAATAGGGATTGGTTAGGAAGAGACCCTCGTTCATAGAAACAAACACATAAGAAATATGTTTAAACTTAACACAAAACAAGTTGCAGAATGGGCCTCTATTCCAACACGAATGCAAACGCATGAATTGCCTTCTGCAACCAGTATTAGACGATATTTTCTCTATTTCAGTCAAGTTTGTAAAATACTCTGGAAATTCAAATGAAAATTCAGATTCTTACATCCCAGTGACTTCTGTATTGCATCTTGGCAGTTAGTGTGACTTACGAAATTTGACAGATAACGGAATTTGAATGGATTTGATTTGAAAATTGATAGGATAGGAAGTCAGTATTGACAACCACAAAACGAAAAATATAACTGAAAACAATGCTGTAATAAGTTAATTACTGCACTCCTTTTAGTACATTATTGAACTCATTACGATACTGAAATAGAGGAAAGTCGACAGAATAAAGGAGAAATTTCAAATAAAAATGTAAAACAAGAAGAGAGCTAATTGAACATGAAAGTTGCCAACATTTGTCTGCAACATTACAAAATTCATTTCATGCTTCATACTTGACTTCAATTCAAGTGAATATTGTTAGATAAAATCTTATTCAACAGAAACATTAATGGCCCATCAAAAACACATGTTCCATATGAAAGAAAATTGGATCTTCGATAACATCTATCTCGAACCAATTATTAAGCTCATTCTGTTATTTTCAAACACCACTGGGAAGACACGGAGTATCGAGTACTGGAGCCCATCAAGTTACGTGAGATGTCGATTTCGAAAGAGTCTATTTATCTTCATTCCAATTTATACGGGCCTCCTTTAAATATTTATCAATTTATTTATTTTCGTCTCAGTTTCCCTTTGAGATCAGCCCGGAGTAATGTTAAGGTTACTCGGCATTTATACCCGGTGGATTTTCATTACTTTTTAATGGTTTTCACTCAATCAGTGATTGATTTATATCTACCACGAAATTTCCGACATATATTTCGGATAATGTAAATAGGAACGTTTCGTGAAGAACATTTTGATCGCAGAACTTCGAGTTGAAAACCAATTTTATGATCTTTCCAATTAGAGATTTGTTATTGTTTTGGATATTGCCTGTTTTCATTTCTGAATCAAATTGAGTGGAGGCAAATTGAGAGGTCGACAAAATGGTCCCGAAAAAAGATCATCGCTAACTTAAAGGGTTCTATATTATACTCAACCTTTTGAGTACCCGTTCCTATGAATTTTATCTTCTTATCAAAAAATATACGCAGAAATATGTACAGTGTGTCCCAAATTGAGACTGGACTGTTGTATCTCAGCTATTATTGAAGAAAGGGAACCTGTGGCACTTCTTTGTAAAACTTTTAAATCCAGAAACAGGAATATTTCAATTATATCTGAAATACAGGTGAAAACGAAAAAAGTGCACTTTTGGAGATGATATTACTTCTCAGGCCCTGTATAAGATAGAAAGAGTCTGCTGTAAGAATTTTCAACTGTTTAATATGTAGATATGTCCCCAAAATCGTTATCAACTCTGCTCGCCTTGAGTGGTACCTATTTTGTTTTAGTTTGGTTCAAGGTGGGTTGATTTAGCTGTAACCATGAATATATACGGGGTGTACCAAGTTCGACGGCTTTTTAGACGTTTCTGGAGACCTAGACCACTTTCGCTTATACAGCGAATGAAACAAAATTTTCCCAAAAATTTTTTTCTGAATTTTCGTTCCCAATTTTGATAGAGTATTTTATTCTGAATACATTCTCATTCAAATCGTTGCATTCGTCGAAATAATTTTCAAAATATCGAGAAAACACTGAAAAAAAAGGGAGAAAAGACTATTCGATATTATGATTGTTATTCCTATTCTAAATATCTTACGCACAAACCGTTTTAATATTTTTGAGGCGAAGACTGTGAAAATATTGTACATTTCTAGAATTTTGAAATACTCTTCACAGTGTGATCCAAATGTTGGGACAAAAATTGGGATCATGATTTTCCCATAACTTTTGAGTTTCGAATTGGAACCCTCTTTTTTAAGATTGTGTTGGATTCTGCGGAGAAAAATAATGATAGTGTTTCGACATGATACACTTAAAATGAATAATTTTTGAGTTATTCAGGATTTTTTGATTTTAGGTCGTATGTAGGTTCAAACTCATAAAGTTTGTTTCATATTAACAATGATAAATGAATTAGAAAAATAGGTCTGTCACTAGCGATTTATTGGAAATATTTATCTCCTATTCTATGACCATAGATCATTGTTGATATGAAACAGATTTTATGAATTTGACTCTACATACAACATAAAATCAGAAAACCCTAAATAACTCAATAATTATTCATTTCAAGAGCATTAATATGTTCAAACACTATCATTATTTTTCTTTGCAGAATCTAACGCAATCATAAAAAAATAGGGTTCCACTTCGATAAACAAAAGTATGGGCCATCTTGATCCCAATTTTTGACCCAACATTTTGAATACCCTTTGAGGAGTTTTCCAAAATTCTAGAAATTCACAATATTTCCACAGTCTTCGACTTCAAAATGGTTTGTGCTTAAGATATTTAGTATTTAGAAAAGAAATAGCGCACATAATACCGTATACTCATATCTCTCTTTTTCCTCCAGTTTTTTCTCGATATTTTGAAAAGTGTTTCGACGAATGCAACGATTTTAATACGAATGTATTCAGAATCGAATACTCTATCAAAAATGAAAGCGAAAAATAAAAAAAATTTTCATTTCCTCTATAAATGAAAGTGGTCAGACTTGAAGAGTATTTTAGCTCGGTAGATAATGTCCAACAATATCATAATCCCAATTTTCAGACTTCAAATAGTTCTAGTTCTCCAGAAATACGTTATAGGCCGTCGAACTTGGTATCCCTTTATTGAGTAAATCCCTCCTGATATCTATTGAAATATTTTATGGGAGGTCTTCACATTTCTCTGAAAGTTTTTTTAAGTGGTTTCTCCACAGTCTCTGGAACAAAAATCAATTGAAAAAATTATTTAAATAATAGAAGAAAGCCCTTTGCGTAAAACTCGTATACCAATTTGTTTCAGAGACTGGGGGAGAAAACCATAAAAATCCCTCCCCACTATATTTCGAAGACCTGACCACGATTAATTCTCATACAAAATAACAGTATTGTCAGAAAAACCTATTGGTCATCTTCCACCGATTGTTCATGTAGATACGGAAGAGAAGTGGTCCAAGTATTGTGTCCTGAGGAATTCCACAAATAAATAATCTTTTCTGTTCTCTGAGTTTATCACTCAATTTCTACGACATAGTAGATATCGATGAGTTCAGTATAATTTCGAATGATCAGGAAATATAAATTGAGTTGGTTTAAATACATCTACAGTGTGTTTCAAAAAAAGGTGACCATCTATCTAGGATAGATAGAAAACTAAAAAGTAATAGGGGTTTGTTCAGTACGAAATTTTCGAAACGCCATCCGGATTCAAGATACAGGGCGTTGAAAAAGAAAAAGTATACCATTTTTTAATATTTTGCCGAAACTACTGTAATTGTAATGAAACTTTACACGAATATGTTTTGGGCGGTGATACATCTGATGGATGTGTTTTGATGTCTGATTCTCATAGGGGGCGCTAGTTACACGGTTCATACTAAGTTGTTTTGAATATAACTTTTTTGATATCAGATTTATTGAGCTGAATTTTGAGCGATATTTAAACATAATTCAATTTTACACCAAAAAGGTACTTCTGATGAAACTCGATACTGTGCACCGTTCTCGGAATATTTTGATTTGAAAATTATGAAGCAATATCCGATGCTTTTATGAAGTATTGATAAAGTAATTGATTATTATTATTTTTAGTTATTAAGCACGATGGAGCTCCACGCCACATTGATAGAAGGTGCCATAATCGGTTAAGTAATCATTCCCCGAATCGATGGATTCGTAGAAGTGTAGAAGCTTCGATTCATTGGCCTACTCGATCATGCGATTTCAATCCCTTGGATTACACAATTTGGTCGTATCTTGAAGAAAAAATTTATGCAACAGGGGTAAATTCACCTCAAGAATTGAAGGACAAAATTCAACGTCGCTTCAATGCCCTCATAGCTGACTCCCAAGCGTTAAGAAGGTTAAGGGATTGTTTAGAAAAAAGAATAGAGTTGTGTATTTGTGAAAACAAAGGACTTTTTGAACACCTACTTTAATTGAGTTTTTTCATGTTTTCAGCCTTTTTTAAATTTTCTGGTGATATTTTTGTTCAATCAATACATTCATCACAACTTTATACCAGCATCGATTATAACTTCATGATTTTCAAATCAAAATTATTCGAAAACGGTGTACAGTATCGAGTTTAATCAACAGTACCTTTTCGGTGTGAAATTGAATGATGTTTGAGATGGCTCAAAATTTAGCTTAATAAATCTAATATCAAAAAAATTACGTTTAAAACAACTTGGTACGAACTCATTAGATGTATCAGCTTCCAAAGCTTATTCGTATAAAATTTCATCACATTGTTGCCAGTAGTTTCGGCAAAATTATAAAAAATGTGTCTATTTTTGTCTTTTTCAACGCCTTGTTACTTGAATACGTTACTTGATGGCGTTACGAAAATTTTTTACTGAACAAACGCCTAATATTTTTTAATTTTCTATCTATCCTAGAGAGATGGTCACTTTTTTTTAAATACCCTGTATATTCTCATATATAAATGAATCACACAATTCAATGAACAAACACTGTGAAGGAATCCTTTTTTCCTGACATCATTGTCTCATTTGAAATATTGAAACAATATCCTCTCAAATAAAGAAAAACTGACACATCAGAAAAGTGTCTCCATAAAAACCGTCGATATCTTTTATTATGATCAACTCATAAACCACACAGCTTGCCACTTTGTATACCAAAGACGTTAAAAATGGAATGAAATAGGGGAGAACATTGTCGTATATAAAAATCCAGAACAGGTTTAAAGCTTGAACCACTTCATGTGGAATGGTTAATTAAGAAATGTTCCTTTCTTCACGTATTTCAAAATGACTGGCAAATAAAGAAGCGTGGGAGTGCGAAGGTATTATAAATCTCGACGCGGCGGAAGTCTAGCGATTATTAAAAGTTTTTTCGCCCTTTCTTTTCCAGCATCAATGAAAACTGAGGAGTGGAGGGATCATTAGCGGAAGAACAATGAAAAGCTACCGCAATTTACGGAAACCAGGAAAGGTCTGAATTATTATCGTGAAAAATATCTCGAATGAGAGAGAAGAATCTTCAATCGCTATATTATCCTCCCCGACATCATACTAAAGGTGATATAAAGGTAATATTTTGGAATTTTGTTCATTAAACACTGAAAACGTCATACAAAGTTTTTCGGAAATTTTACATAAGGATGATCTCATTAGGAATAAATCGTAAATGAAAGTTTCTGAAGCCATTATTTTTGCCTGTCAAGCACAAAAATAGGGCACTTGTTTCACAATAAAATTTGGTTTTGAATTTACAACCTGGATTTCTACATCTCGCAACATTTTTCAATTCACTCGCTACAATTGGTAGATGACAACCATCATAAACACAAACTTGATAATCACACAGCAATATAATAGCAAAACAACGTTGGATCCTTAGCCTATACAGGGTGAGTCTTTGACTTGTACATATATTCAAACCATAGATTCTTCAGGTCAAAAGAAATACCTTTTTCATATACCATTTTTTCCGATTCAGCCTATATAAAAAGATATGGCCATTTTAAACTTTCATAATGAGCTATGCCTCCCCTGGAAACATGACACTAAAGTTTTTCTGAGCGTTAGATCTACTAGCTAAACTTTCGAGAGAATGTATCAGAAATTTATTCCTCTGAATTTTTTGATCAAAGTTGCATCCAGGCAAAGAAACCAATTTTTTCAATTTCGCTGATATAGATTTTTTTAAAACATCAATTACTCGAAAAATGCGCATTTCACGAGATTTCAAGAAGAATACTTTTATTTTCTAAAATGGCCAAATATTTATTAAATAGCATCTAACTTAGTTTCAAAAGTTAGGACCATAGAATTTTTGGAATAATTATGGAATGTATTGGTATACAGGGTGTCCCACCGGGAGTGCCCATTAGAAGTTTATGGAGAAATAATATTTCGATCATTTCCAAATTTTGTGTGAAGATATAAGCCAAGAAGACCTTCATCTATGATATATTTTTGAGTTTCAATGACTTCCGCTTTCACCTGAAGTGGTATCAACTTTCTTATTTCAAATGAAACACCCTGTATATTATGACATTTTCGGATAGATCTTCGAATGCCACATTAATTTTATGTATCACTCCCTATAGCCATATCTAGAGCCGTTTTCGAGTTATTCACTGTTTTTCGAAGAAATTTACAAATTGGGGCTTGTAAAACACTGAGAATTCAATGAAAGCGCAACACACAATCTCAGATCTTTTTTTTGAAATGGGTTACTGACAAGATATTCAACATAACTCTGTAGAGAAAATAACGTTTTGATATACTGGGAAGTAAAATCAGAGTGTCAAAGTTATAATTCAAAACAAGCCAAAAACTCAATTTTTTCAAATGGAAACCATACTTTTTCCACTCACATATCAATTTGTGAGGTAAAAATAGGTAGAGTTTATTCAGGGTTCCCTATATCCAAAATGTACCATTTTCGAGATATTCAGGAAAAACTGTTAGAGTATCAAAGTTTGAATTCCAAAAAAGGCAGAAATTAGATTTTTCCAAATGGAAGGCGTATTTTTTTCATTCCCATTTCAATTTGTGAGGAAGAAATAAGTAGAGTCTCCTAAGGGTTCCCTATATCTAAAATGTACCATTTTCGAGATATTCAGAAATAACTGTTAGCAACGAGCATATTATAATAGGTGAGGTATCAATTATGATCTATGTTCACCCTTTCATAAGAATCTGTATGACTTTATTCAAAATAATTTTGGAAGTTTCATGGCTTGTTTTATGAGGTTTGCATTACAATTTAAGCATTCGATATGTATGACATATTTTTCGAAGAATAACTCGTTATTTTCATTATGAGCAGTAAAAAAACTAGTGGTCGTTTTCTTTGAACAATGAAATAAGTTTTGAGGATTATCAACAACAGAAGCATGGAAAAATATTCTGAATAAAGTCAAACATTTTCAAGAAAGGGCGAACATAGATCATATTATAATAATATAAAGCTCGCAGCCGATATTTCTGAATATCTCGAAAATGGTACATTTTAGATATAGGGAACCCTGAATAGACTCCACTTATTTTTACTCCACAAATTCATATGTGAGTGAAAAAAATACGGTTTCCATTTGAAAAAATCGAGTTTTTGGCTTTTTTTGAATTCCAACTTTGACACTCTCATTTTACCTCCCAGTATATCGAAACGTTATATTCTCTACAGAGTGACGTCGAATATCTTTTCGGTAACCCATTTCAAAAAACAGATCTGAGATTGTGCGTTGCGCTTTCATTGAATTTTCAGTGTTCTACAAGGCTCAATTTGTATTTTTTTTCACAAAACAGTGAATAACTCGAAAACGACTCTAGATGGCTATAGGAAGTGATACATAAAATGAATGTTCCATTTGAAATAAGAAAGTTGATACCATTTCCGGTGAAAGCGGAAGTCATTGATGTTTGAAAATATATCACAAATGAAGGTCTACTTGGCTTATATATCCACGTAAAATTTGAAATCGATCGAATAATTGTTTCTCCATAAACTTCTAATGGGCACTCCCGGTGGGACACCCTGTATATTGTACATAATGAAAAAAATATAACAAGTGAGTAGAATTTTGAGTTCGTAAAAGATTCGCCGAATAAATGAAAATCTATATTCTGAAAATCATTTTATTCGATAAAATCATTCACGAGATATATTCGAAAATTAAATTTTTTTATGCATTTTCAACAGCCTGTATCTTTCCAACCGAGCCGAATCGGAAAAAATGGTAGAAACAAAATATGGTTCTTTTGACCTGAGGAATCTCCCGTTAAAATAGATGTACAAGTCAAAGACTCACCATGTATAATATATAGTCTGATATACAGGGTAATTCACGAATATGGCTCTATAGTATATTTTTAGGAAAGAAAAGGTGAGATTCAAGTAAGAAGACGACTTCTCGTATATTTTTTGAAGGTTCTAGGACTTCCGTTTTTTCCGGAAGTGATTTCAACTTTCGTTTTTTAAATGAGAAGACCCATGATTTATTGCATAAATAGATTCTCCACTGAATTCTCAATCTTTTTGAGGCCAAAAGTTTGAATTTTGCAGAGAAAATTATCTTCAAATGAGGAAATATGAAAAAAACTCTCAAAATTGAACTCTGTTGAAATACGGACAACTTCGAGGTTTTTTCATTAAAAATTCTCATTTTTGAGAATCTCCAAGAAAAAAGGCTGATGCTTCTTTCCCGATGGCGTGATTTTCAGAATATGATACAGAGGTCATAAATTCTTTATCAAAGTAAGAAGTGCCGAAATATAAAAAAATCGTTTTTTTTACATTGGAACCCCATTTTTTCGAAGCATTTCCGAAATCTTCGTCAAAAAAGTTTTATCCCAAAATGAATATTTTTCGAGATATTCAGGAAAACCGATTCTGTCTTCAATTTTCAATCTCATTCCGAATGTGTTTTTTACTGGAAAATAATTAGCGGTCAAGTGAAATTTTTGGAAATCTCTGTTATCGAGAAAATATTTTCTTATAGTTCAGACGAGTTCAGATTTTCAATTATCAGCTGTATTTCAATCCTGAATCTTGTGTTTTTCCTAAAAAATATTCTATAGAACCATATTCGTGAATGACCCTGTATAGTCTAAGGTTGAATCGAAGGATTTACTACTTCATTAGATAAATAAAAACAATTTTGATGTCCAACATATTGGACATCAAGACTGATATGTACTGAGTAAAAATTACAAAGAAGTGACATCCAATTGCGTAAAAATAAAGTTTCACATCTCAAATCATATGCTAGAAGGACACAATTAGATGACACTGCTTTGTAATTTCTACTCAGTACATCACACCTTATTGCCTTAAATATCGAAGTTTTTTATGAAGATTGTGTATGGGATACTGATGATGCCAAATAAGCCCGAAAACAGTATATATCTCATCTCAGTGGCAAAATATAATATCACTTTTCTAAGTTCATGATAAAAGATCTCTGAGCCTTAGAATTGAAAAGGGTATTAAGTCAAAATTCAATTAAGAAAAAACCCTGAAAAAACTATTTGTGAAAATAAGATTCTCCTTCGATGAAACTGTTTTTTCATTGATTTTCTATATTTTATTTTCTCTAGTATTTTTTATTGACTCTATTTTGTTTGATCTCTGAATTTTATTTACCTTCCGTTTTCTTCACCTGTAATTGTTGTCACACTTTGTATTTTTAAATAGTGGATACTATGTTGGGTGGTATCACCTGTTTGTATTCCGAATTGTAGAAATAACTAAATAAATAAATGAATAAATTTCGATAATTACCACTTTGAAGTCATCTGTGTGTCAAAATGTTTTCGGTGTCACCTGCGTGAAGGCAAAGAATTTTCTTGTTATGTTTGTTATGAATCTATAAATCACTTTGACTGCATATTGGAACTTATTCAATTCACTAATTCAATATGTCTAAATACACAGTGTTTAGCTTCTATACTCGTACAACAACAATTCGCAGTATGTGGAATCTAATTGGGAATCTCACTAGCACGGTACACTCTTCTCTGTAGGTAAACTACATCTGGCAACCACTTGTGGCATTCTAGGCGACCAAAAAAATTCGGTGTGAAAAATTCATAGCATGTGAGTAATATGCAAGGGAAAATGTACGCTTATCATCCAATTTTCCAGAAAAGCATTTCATAAGAACATGAAGTTATCTATTCAATGTTCTACCAGGTATTAAGACAATGCAACCTCTGGAATGTAATTTCTATTTCACCATGATATGAACAGGATGTTTTGGCAGTCTGGTAACTATTGTGTTCCTTCCAATAGCTGATATGAGTACTTGGAATGAACGAATCTTTCCCTCAAACGCTCAACACGTTAATTCGTCTCAGGGGCCCCAGACGTTACTTATTTTTGAAGTAACGAATTTCACAGTATAGACAGTCTTATATGTGTTAAATAGTGTGTGCATACTCGCTAGCTTGGCTAGGCGGCCCGTTCACAGGTAGCAGGTAGAAAAGGTAGACAAAAACATACCGAACTTTTCTTAAGTTCGGAGAAGTAATTTTTATATATAACGCGCAGAATATTATGAAAAATAAATATTTTATGTTGCCAGACAGTTTCCGTGGGCCGAAATTCCTTCCAGACGATTTAACTTTCAATAAAAAAATCATAGTTAGAAACATTGTTACGAAATGGCCAGATTCAGCACTTTTGTTAAATTCGAAGCACTGATTTTTATGTATGTCCCGCAGAATAATATAAAAAATAAATATTTCATATTGCCAGATTGTTTCCGTGGGCCGTAATTCCTCCTAGGCGCTTAAAATTACATTAAAAAAAAATTACCTTTTCTTACAGTCGAAGTCTTCAATTTTGAAAATAATCCTTGGGGATTATTTTATAATACCTTTTTTGGAAGCCAGACCAATCCCAAGAGCCAAATATTTTGCCAGACACAATCAGAATTTTTATAAGGTCCCTAGAAACTATTAATTTTTTTGCCTATAAAGTGTATGGGAGGAATTTCGGCCCACAAGGCAGGTTCTACCAATTTGAGGAAATTTGAACAGAACCCATAGTTACGAAACCTCTATCAATAAAATTATTGTAAAACGCCAGGTACGAGTTAAACATCGAGTGAAACTGACAATGAAGATTGAGATTAAGATACTAATGAAAAAGATTATAATTTTTGATTTCTGTTATAATTAAAATAATAAATTATTGTCATTTCCATAATTTGATGTTGAGAACATACACTTTGTAGGCAAGAAAATTAATAGTTTCTAGGGACCTAATATAATGTCGATTGTGTCTGGCAGAATGTTTGTCCCTTGGGATTGTTTTGGCTTTCCACAAAAGGTATTAAAATAATCCCCCAAGGTTCATATTCAAAATTGAAGTCTTCGAATGTAAGAAAAGTTCTTTTTTTCAATGAAATTGAGAGCGTCTGGGAGGAATTACGGCATATATAAAAATCAGTTCTTCGAATGTAAGAAAAGTTCGGTATGTTTTTGTCTTCTTTTTCTACCTGCTACCTGTGAACGGGCCGACTAGCCAAGCTAGCGAGTATGCACACACTATTAAACACATATAAGACTATCTATACTGTGAAATTTGTTACTTCAAAAATAAGTAAGGTCTGGGGGCCCTGGGATCTTAGACTATTAGGTTTCCTCGGCCCCAGAATCTACGAGAAATCGGCAATATCCGATCTGATAAAGAAAATTCTTTGCCTAAAGGCAAAGAATTTTCTTCAGTAAACTGAGGCCACATCGAGAACATTTTTGAAACATAGATGAATTCAAAATAGTAATCATCGAAATGAATACCATTTTCAATTCCCAGGCTCAGAGATCTTTTATCATGAGGTTGGAGAAACGATATTAGATTCTGTCACTAAGATGAGAGATATACCGGTTTCGGCCTTGTTGGGCCTCATCAGTATCCCGTACATCTCAGGACAAAATCTTCATAAAAAACTTCGAAATTTGAAGCAATTGGTTGTGAAGTAATGAGTAAAATATTACAAAGTACTTAGGTGGTGACATCCAATTGCGTCAAAATGAAGTTTCACATCTCCAATCAAATGCAAAAAAAGAAATCTGTACTTTCTCCTTCACTGATTGAGATTTTAGCAGTGGCTCTATTCAGAGCCCGCTTGCTAGTTTCTCAAAGTGATGGAAAACGCCCAATTCTTTTTGTGACTGTGAAGCCAGATGTTTTTAAGAAAAAGAAAATTCTTTGCCTTTACTGAGACCACATCGAGAACATTTTTGAAACATAGATGAATTCAAAATAGTAATCATCGAAATGAATACCATTTTCAATTCCCAGGCTCAGAGATCTTTTATCATGAGGTTGGAGAAACGATATTAGATTTTGTCACTAAGATGAGAGATATACCGGTTTCGGCCTTGTTGGGCCTCATCAGTATCCCGTACATCTCAGGACAAAATCTTCATAAAAAACTTCGAAATTTGAAGCAATTGGTTGTGAAGTAATGAGTAAAATATTACAAAGTACTAAGGTGGTGACATCCAATTGCGTCAAAATGAAGTTTCACATCTCCAATCAAATGCAAAAAAAGAAATCTGTACTTTCTCTTTCACTGATTGAGATTTTAGCAGTGGCTCTATTCAGGGCCCGCTTGCTAGTTTCTCAAAGTGATGGAAAACGCCCAATTCTTTTTGTGACTGTGAAGCCAGATGTTTTTAAGAAAAAGAAAATTCTTTGCCTTTACTGAGACCACATCGAGAACATTTTTGAAACATAGATGAATTCAAAATAGTAATCATCGAAATGAATACCATTTTCAATTCCCAGGCTCAGAGATCTTTCATCATGAGGTTGGAGAAATGATATTAGATTTTGTCACTGAGATGAGAGATATACCGGTTTCGGCCTTGTTGGGCCTCATCAGTATCCCGCACATCTCAGGACAAAATCTTCATAAAAAACTTCGGAATTTGAAGCAATTGGTTGTGAAGTAATGAGTAAAATATTACAAAGTACTAAGGTGGTGACATCCAATTGCGTCAAAATGAAGTTTCACATCTCCAATCAAATGCAAAAAAAGAAATCTGTACTTCCTCTTTCACTGAATGAGATTTTAGCAGTGGCTCTATTCAGGGCCCGCTTGCTAGTTTCTCAAAGTGATGGAAAACGCCCAATTCTTTTTGTGACTGTGAAGCCAGATGTTTTTAAGAAAAAGAAAATTCTTTGCCTTTACTGAGGCCACATCGAGAACATTTTTGAAACATAGATGAATTCAAAATAGTATTCATTTCGATGATTACTATTTCGAATTCATCTATGTTTCAAAAATATCCAATCTGACATACGATAAAGCCGCTCTAACCGGGATCCATGGGAAATTCCCCCGAACAGGAGCAGAAATGCGATTCCCAAGCCGAAGAACTCGTTTGTCGTCCTTCCATCCTGGCAGAACAGGTTCGACGCTCGGGGCTCCAGGCCCCTATCGGGAGAAAGAAAGCGGCTGCACAGAAACAATGGGGGTAGTTTCGAACCACACGATGCGACGGAACATGAATATATGCGCTTCTCGCGGGGCCGGAACAACTCGTTCCCACAGCTATATTTCACTTTATTCTCCATTCCCGCGATGCTACAATTCGTGTACAGTCGAATTCCCGTTGTGTTTTTGGCATTGAACTGCCGACAATTAAACAAGAGGGGTAGAGCATTGAACTGCCGACAATTAAACAAGAGGGGTAGTGGGTCGAATTCGTGATTTTGAGGTCCCAGGTTCGAATCTCCGAACAGAGGAAAATTTTTTCATCGGGATATCAGAATTAAGTTGGATATAACTAATAAAGGAACTGCCAAACCCAGAAGAAGCTGTTTGAATTGAATTTTGAAATTTTTTGATCGGGAAAACCGAATTGGAAACATCACAGTTTCTACAGTAAATTCGAACAGTGGCAGAATCAAAACCTTAGAGGGAAGTGATATCGAATGAACTGCTGGGCCGACAGTTGGGTGGGGATGTAGAGCACAACGTATGGTACGCGAAGTGTCGAATCGAATCAGTAACACTCCAAATGCGGTATGGGTGATTTCATAGCTGTTGTAAATGAATACGGCAATTCAATTCCAGGAGGACGCGAGGAATTTATTTGCCTCAATGAATGAAAGAATAATTTCCTGTGGAAATTAGTATTCAGGTTCTTTTTCGCTGAAACTGGTTTAAAAATGAAATAAATTCTATTAAAAAAAAATTAAAAAACAAAAATACGTTTTACGAGAAGAAATTAAGAATCAAAAATTAATTTTATGAAAATAAAAAAGGAATACAAAAACAAATTCTAAAATATGCGAAATTGAAGATCCACAAATTCAAATTAAATGTTCAAATGATCCACCTTGTTGTGCCAAACAGTAGCCATATCCATACTAATATCCATACTATTATAAATGTGAATGTCCGTGTGTTTGTTTGTCCTCAGCGGACTCAGGAACCAGATGACCGATTTTGATGAAACTTTCACTATACTGTGGAGAATTTTTTTTTGGAGGTTTTTATGTAGGGTTCATCCCTATATAACGAAGAAATAAGAAAAAATATCGATTTTTCATGAAAAATCCCGGTACTTTCCGACTTTTACAGGCGACGCTGCGTAAACTACAAGAGATAGAGAAACATGGTCAGAGACAATTTTGTAGTGCGTGAAGAGTTCTATAAAAAAGTCCGCGACGGCAAATGTCTAACTGCCGAAGACAACCCACGATAGTCATTTTTATTATTTTCAATTCAATCCAAAATAATGGTCAATTTGAAGAGGGCTTTTGACTGGCATGGAATGAATCAATATTAAAATGAATGTGACTGTTATCTGCGGCATTTATTCCTGATGAAAAATGCTTTTTACAGTATAGTTTTCTAATAGATACTTTCAAAGTTACAGTAGGTTGAACGGGTGTGAATTTGAGCAAGAAATTATTGAATCTATACGCGACATCGTTTTGTCATGTACACACGTGCAGTCTCTCCTTCGATACGAGGTTACGAATGTGGGGTTGCGGACCTATCAGTATCGTTTTAAATTAAACTATAACGCGGGCGTAAGCGCGGGTATGAGCTTGTCTATTATAAGGAGATAATCTCATATCTCTGAGAAGATTAGGCATACTTGCTTTCTTGGCACAAAGTTGGATTGTTTTGGACCTTAATTCAATGATATTCGTCGCTCTTTCAATTTCTTGCCTATACACTAAATTTTTCAGATATCCCCAAAGAAAGAAATCATTAGGAGATAAATCTGGAGATATGGGGGGCCATTTGTAGAAATAACACGGTCCGGAAAAGTCGTCCTCAGATATTCAGTGACTATTCTCGCGTTATTCCTGAGACAGCCATCCTGTTGAAACCAGACATCATCGAAATTAATTGGTAGCTGTCGAAGTGTCGGAATAATTTGATTTTCTAAACGCTCCAAATTTTTTAAACATTTAGATTACCTTCGATGAAAAATGGCCCTATGATGTAATTCTCCAGTATTCCTGTCCGAACATTAAGTTTTTTAGGATACTGGGTACGCACAGGAATACTCAGGTGCTTTTTCTTCCTAGACCAATATCTTACTACGGATGGGTTATGTTTTCTATTCAAGGACAACGATGACTCATCAGTGAATAGATATTGCTCAGAAATGAACTACTCTCATTCTCTTTTTCATCATTATTTCACAAAATTAAATTCCTTTAAAATGGTCTTCTGGAAAAATTTCTTGAGAGGTTCGCACCTGAAAACATCTGTAAGCATTTCTTTTCAAAATATTCCGAACAGTTCTAGCGCCCAAATCGACTTGTTCAGCAATTCCTCTGCTATAACAAGGTGCACTGATTTCAACAGCAGCACACACATTCACTTCTTTCGTCAAACGACTTTTACTGATGGTCTTCGGTGGTCTATCAATCCTGCAATGACGCCATGTTTGTAAACATGCCGAATGCGAAGGTATCGTCCTATCCCCAAAGGTAACAATGAAAGAATTTATTGTCTCCGCAATAGATTGATCACCGAAGTACCATTTTATGATTTGAATTTTCTCTTTAACTGTAAAAAATTTGATTTACGCGAATCTAATTTATTTTCAAACCGTCTAGCTATCACATCTGACGTTCAGATGCGACTAATGTGCATTGCAATTCGCGACAGCCGAGATCACTCCCTCCTGCCGAGACTTGCCATTCCAACAGTCCAGTCCCTAATTTGTTATCGAATCGCAATGAGATTTCGATTCTTTCACTGTTGTATTAGACTCGGAGCTCATTCCAATTTCGATAAATTCTTTGTACACGTGCTCCAGGCATTTTGACAACAACTAAACATCGACTTTGGACTAAAATATTCAAGCACCAAAAATTTTTCACGGTTTCTTAATTTTAATCATTCACCCCTTGCTTTATGATCTATGTCTTACCAAGAAAAAAATTTAAATTTAAACAGCTGCTTCTAGGTGTAACAGTTCCTTTGTCAGTTAGTATATCACTCAGATTTTGAAAACACTATCTGAGCTATCATGTTCAATTCCAAACAATATTATAAATTTCTTCCGAATCTTCTTCTGAATTAGATGAAATCAGGTTAATTTACATAAATACTCTCATAAGCATACAAAATTATAAAAATATAAGATGTCAACAAAAAATTTATAACTGAAAAAAATGTATAGGGTGTATATTTTGATGACGAAAATAACATAGATATATCAAAACGAGTGAAATCATTTGTGGAACAACTCAACAGAATATTATAAAATGTAATAAGAGACCATTACATAATGATAAAATCGCGACAGAAAAATCCTTATAAAATGAATCATTTCTGAACAGTTTCTAGATTTTCGTGACCCTAGTCTTTGGAATGATCCCTCACTGTACACAATGCATCGTCAGAATTCGGCGCAGTGAAAAATTTCCATTCATGCGCAGTACGATATACAACGACCCCAATTTTTTTCAACTTAAAAATCTTCTTTTCTGGAGGTAGTGGAATAATAATTCGTCTTGAACGTCTTTCATGCCGCAACAAATGTGAAACTCCGTATTTCAACTCTAAAAAAAAAAGATGAGGAAAACCCCGATCTCCACGTCGTTTTTCCTATATTCCTGGAGCCGCAGCCGTTTCATAATCTCATTTCTCATGAATAATGAAAGAGATGAATCTTCACTGGGTAATCCGATCGAATTCAAGAATTGCTTACTACACGAAACTTCATTTTCATTTCATCAACGTACATTCACTTGAATCTTCAGGGAAGAAATCGGCTGTAACTGAGAGCTTTTTGGATTATTTTTACGACATCAGTAGGAGGAATTCCTGTTTAGTATTACGAGTTCCTTGAGTTAGTGGTGTTGTTAGTTATATTTTACCGCTTTCAGGTGACGTTTATAAGATGTGGAAGATTTGCTTTCCCATATTGCACCTATTAAATCTGTTTAATATCCATTTATAATAGCCACATAAAACAGTCCATGAATGTCTGTTTTGCTTTATATAGGTAGAAGGGCAACACAGAGATAGAACTGAGAATCCAACGTTTAGGGATATCTTGGAAGGTCGTTGACAATTTAAAAAAAAAAAAACAGATAATCTGCAGGGCGATTGGAATGTATTCCAGGCAGATTCTGAATTTTCTGAAACAATATGATCCCCTGTGAGGCGGAGCCGAACTTGCAATGAACGATATTTTTCATTATACCATTCTAGCGATATTTGTTCTACAGGAGAAATCATTTCGATATTGTAGAACAAAAATCACTCAAAACACAGACATCTAACGTCATGATCAAAGATTATAGAGTATAAAGATGGAAAACGAAGCGGCCACAGTGATGTGAGCGACATCTGTAGTTTCAAAAGTAAACGGGTTATGATTAAAATATTTAATTAGGATCCATTTAGAAACGATTAATAGTAGGCTGTTGTCAATTTTGAAAGAAATACTTGAATAAATATTTTTGCTGAATGCATTTTCTCGCGTATTTTCCACTGAAATAATTCGAAATCTACAAGAGTAGCACCTAGCTCACTCCATAATCTTTTCTTGTGTATTTTTCTGTTATAAATTTTGTGTTAAAAACTGGCTGATTAATTGCAGAAATAATAGAAAGAATAATCTTAAATGTGCATGCTTCTCATTACCAAAGAGAACGAAAATGTAAGTTTTGAGACTCGTATCGTGTACCTAACTGTCTTGTTCATTGCTTTTTATTTTCAGTGCTGTCAAATGGATATAGGTTTCGGGGCAAAAATATATTGTTCTGGATAATGCATAAAGAACTCTTGCTGGGCTGACCTACAAGTCTTGTTGTACACCTCTGATATTTTTCTTTTATTGTTGTTCAAACATTCTGTAATTAATATACAGTGGACTCTCGTTAAGTCGAACTCCTAGGGACCAAAAAAACTTCGCCTTATCTATTGTTCGGCTCACCAAACATTCGAGTTATTCAAGTGAGACTTCACTTCATTGAGAGAAAAACTCAGGTGAACACGAAATCATCATCAATGAAAAACGAGCAACTGGAAACATGTCCTTAGAGGTCGAAAAATCGTATGATATTCATCATGTGTGGTGATTTGTTTGCGAACCGAATTTCTTTTTGACTCATTCATTAGATCAAAAAGTTCCACTCATAGAGGCAATGGTGGTCAGAAGAACAATCCATAGAAGTGGAGGTTCTCTTGACGACCCTCCCAGCAGTTCGACTCATCTACTAGACCCTCTACCCTCTAGATGTATGAATCGGGTCCAGAACAACTGTTCGATTTATCGAGAGTTCACTGTATGAATAAGTTCTTGAAATTGTTATAATAATTCTTTAATATGTGAACAAATTTTTGAAATGTTCTCAATATCATAGTTATTGTATTGAAGTTAATTTCACACAATTTTTTCAAATAAAAATATAAAGAATCCAGAAGCGTATTTCATTTGATTCAAAACAATGTGTAGATGGAAAATATCATCCTAATGAAAAAGCGGAGCCCTCCTTTTGTTTTGTCGATCTGGACGTTTCTTTGAAAGCTCGACAAAGAGTACTCAATTTAATGAAAATTCATGAAAAATATGTTTCGCGCCTTTTATAATAGTTTTCTGTACTGACTAATGTTTTCAGAGCCATCAGGTGTCAAAAGTAAGAAACTAGCCAAAAATTGTTGTCGGATTTTAGTACCACAGATATAAGGGCGTTTCCTATCGGTTAGGCCGCACGGAAAAAAGGTACATTTCGATGGTCTGAATCGACATGTTATGATGAGGTTTTCAGAATGGTATAATCACAAAATATTTGTTGTGCTTAATTGTGCTAGGTTTTTCCATGTAGTTCTCGAGATATTTCAAAAATCAAAATTTTCACAAAATTCTTCAGATTCACTGGCAAATCACGAAAAAAAAATCAGCCCTGCGTTTTCCTTCTTTTTCCGACGAAAATTGTCTTATATGCCACAATTGTGCCGGTCAGATTGGCAGAAAAAATTATTCTCCTATGCAGAACATTTTTGTTGTGCCGAATTGTGCAAGATTTGTTGTGCTTTGTGTCATTGAAATTGAATACGGTTCTAAAGATATTTAAAAAAATGTGTTGTACAAAACATGTGTTCGTTCAACACATTATCCTGACAACCGTATGGAATAAAAACAAAATTTCAACGACACAAAGCAGCATATCCATAGATATCCATTGAAATATTGTCTGGGAGGTATTTGCATATTCCTGAAAACTTTATTTGGGTCTTCTGTCCCAGTCTCTTACACAAGAAACAATAAGAAACATTTTTAAATGATAGAAAAAGCATTAATTTGTCAGGGGCCAAAACTTTACAAGAAGAAATTGTTGCCTAACAATGAATAAAAAGAAAACACTTTAAACTCTGAAGCGTAACGTTTCAGAGTCTAAATCAGACTCCTTCGTCAGATAATTTAAATTTTTCATATAACTTCGCAAAATCGTGACAATATTTTGATTTTTCAATTGACATTTGTCAATATATGATGAACATAGATTAATATTGATTACCCTGAAACCAGTTCTTTTTTCAATAAATCCATCCAAATTCGATCTGTTCCTGGCGAGATTATTAGCCTCATCAAACAAAATACAAGCTGACTCCTTGAAGTTTCTTTTATTATTATCAGGTTCCGTCATTATAATTTTTGCGCCATTCCAATCCATGTGATTGCCGGTATTGGAACACACATGATCTGCTATCTGCAATCTACCAATATCTCTATTTTTTATGTTATTTTAATGTACACGCTTTCTGATTTCTAAGGGTCTTGATGTTTCTCCTGTATAAGATTTTCTACAAATACAAAGAATTTTGTAAATACAATTCATTGATTTTTAGATTCCATTCAGAAGTCTAGTTTTTGTTTTTATAGATCGTAAATCAAAACAAGCACCACAAATATTAAAAACTGATAAACTTCACACATACAGTCATCCGTTCAGTCAAAGCTCAACTACAAAATTTCAATAATGAATTCCGATTCCTTCCCTATAATATCTTGACAAATAGTATTCCTGGGACACCCGGTATAATTACAACAGAACCACACATTTACATACAAGCAAATTTCCTCGGTTATGTCACTGATATAGGTAACATTGTTTTATTGTTCTACAGATTGATAAAAAAAAAAACTGGACTATCTAGGGGTCTGAACTCGTTGTATAGTAACGAAAAAATCTGAAAATTGAAAATTTTCGTCAAGACATTCGGAAGAGTGTGTTACTGCATGTGTGATTCTTTTAAATGTAAATTTACTGCTTCATATTTTTCATATTTATAATTTTATCTGATTTGATCCGTATCTTTCGAGATTTTTAAACATTTCATTTGTTGCTCAGGTTGCAAAAAGGTTGATGTGATAAAAATATTTACTCTGTAATACAATTTCTATAAAGATAAAACAAATATACTCATTTCCGAATTTTTCATATCGGATTAGTCTCTGATTTGGAACTAACAATTCATGTGATCCCCTTGTACAGAATTGAGAGCTGAAAAATCCCAACCACCCTCAAGGCCCTGTCAAACTATGCCAATAAGACTTTGCCACGAACGCATCATTTGACACCTCCCCCTAGCAGTATTCAAATTTAGAATCCCAGTGAACTAATGAGACCCGAAAAACTTTTCTCGATAAGTACAACGGTTTAAGCAGAATCGATTGTTCTGGAAGTTTCGGAGAATAGAATCGTCTCGACGTACAAAATAATTGGAGAGGTTGAGACGAATTGTTGGATTTTCGTTGCAAAAAAAACGGGTCTAGACACTCGAATTCGTTTTTTTGCGGTCTTGAACCGTCGTTATTCAATACGAATGAAAACGTTTTTCTCAAGATCAGACCTATCCCAGAGCCCAAAACTCCGATGCTACGTTTTGTATGAAATGCCCAACGGATGCGAAAGTTGAACAATGGATCCAGAGACAGAATAAAAGGATGGTGGATGCTTTCAAAATGTATATGTATCGGGTGTCTTAAATTCGTTGCATTGTAAGGAAACTCTGAGGGTAAAAGCAACAACCTCATAAGTTCAACTGTTTTCTGAATGAAAAAATTGAAGAATGGCTTGAAATGAAAAGTATTCATAACTTCCTCAGTACTGGTGCTGAAACATGAAACAAAAACATTATAGAGGTCCGTTTTTCAGTGAAATTCATTGGCATCATCAATTTTTTTCTATTGCAGTTATTTTTGAACTTATAATACACACTTGAGTTTTCTTAATGTGAACCATGAAAAATACTGTAACAAATAATAATGACTGATTTTCATGTTCTCGTTTTGTCTTCATCTCGTTCAATTTTGTTGCAAACTAGTTCTACTAGAATAGGTATGTATTTTCAGTCTCCTCCAATGTCTCCTTTCCAATGTAGTTTCATACTTCCATTTTGTATGTATCGACAAAAATATTGATAATCCTCATTAGTCTATTCAATTTACAGGTCAATATAATTAACTTCGTTTATATGCACTCTTCTTAATACATATATATTTTGTTATATCTTAATATATAAAACTAAGTCGGCCATATTGTTGGTTACACCATTTATAACTCAAGATTGGATGAACTGTTTGTTATGAAAGAGTTTTTGTTGGATTCTTCTACAATGGGGTTAACATAAAATACATTAAAACTGATGAAATGGAAAAAAATAGGAAATTTATTTCCTTCTTGCGAATAACGCCAGTAGATGTCGCTACGGTTAACAGCGGTAGAGCTCTTTCTTCTGATTTCAAACATATATACCTTATTGATATTATCTCTGGCAGTTTTCTAAGAATATAGATATTTTCTTCTAAATCTAAGGCAGTTGTAGAATGCCACACGAGAACGATGCGATTTTTTCATATCAAAGAACCGTGGATAATGAAACACCTGATATTTATATTATTTATTTATTGACTTTAAGTTCAATTAGGAATTCAAGTGACCCTTATTCACTTCTAGACAGAGTCGATATCTTTTTTTAAAGTTTTTGAGGATTTTCCCCAACATTTATGGAATATATTGAGGTTGTCAATTTCTTCTTCTATTCTGAATTCAATGTCTTCAATATTTCGCGGACGGGCATTTCATATTTCAAATATCCCCATGAAAAAGTGTCCAATGATGTTGAGAAGTGACTATCAGGAGGCCATAAAATGGAACTTCGATATAAATAAATCACAGCATTCTCGAGTGGCGTTCTACAGCTGCCTTAGATTAAGACAAAAAAAAACCTATAATTTTCAGAAACTGCCGAAAAAAACCTCAATAAAGTATATATAAATATTTAAAATCAGAAGAAAAAGCTCCACCGATTAGGAAAATAAAATACAGGGTATGCCATTTGAAAAACAACAATTCACATAGAATTTTTAGGTTAACGATGCATTAATGCAATTCTTAGTACTGAATTCTGAATGTCCATAAAAAATACTGCAAATTCGCCCATTTGAACTTTTGTGTACTACCAATATTAACTGAGATAGCTATTGAATAATATATAAACAATCACCCTGTACATACCTATTTCACTCCAATTAAATTTTTTGTATATTTTGTACTTTTGGTTTTTTTGTATTTCACCTAATATCTTTCCTTTAAAAAAAAAAAAACTTTATTCATCTCTAAGGCGGAACAAAGTTTGCCGGGCCAGCTAGCTTATCTAATTGCCAATTGCCACAATTAGTCCCACCACCAGATCCCTTACGTTCTTTAGTTTCTGGGATAGTAAATGATTCTAAACACTTCTTGGCCAGCATTCAGAAATTTAACAGCTCTTTTCAGAACACAACGTTTGGCGCAACACATACTGTACATGACAATTTTATGTCCACGTTCAAGGTATTATACCATGATAGTTTATTATAAAATTAAAGTTGCTTTTTTTGAGTCAATACGAAGTCTGCCAGGTCAGCTAGTTTTTACAAATAAAAAAGATTTTTACAACTCTTTAGGTTTCTCACGTAGAAATGGTGATGGCTTCTGTTTTCGCGATTCAGATGAATACATCCTCGTTCTTCTGGGATGAACCCTGGATCTAGTTGATCTCCTGCAGATGACGATGTGAACGTTCAACGGTCAATTGTAATATACATGAAACTGGTTTACGGTCTCTCATCCTGGTTTCACCCTCTAAGGTCTCTCTGATGATGGTGAAATCAATCATTCGATATGATCTATTCATTATAAGCCAGAATTCAAAAGTTCATTCATCTGATTGAGTCGGATCTCAAGGTCTTCTCGAAATCATTCTGTTGAAATCATATAAAATGGGTTTTTTCGAAGACATTAGACGAGCGTTAAATGGCACTGCAGCTTACCAACTCAAGCAATGGTCCAATATACTTTACAAGTTGGGTATGACAATAAAGAGATTTTGAACATCAACCTTTATTCTTTTGACCAGAAAACTCGAAAATTTAGTTCTGATATTATTCGTATTATTGTTACATTTCAAAAAGCCTCTTTTATTTTATCCTCTTTCTCATAAATCTCTCAATTCCCTCTGTTCCAATCTCTGAAACTTCCTGAAATTAAAAAAAACCTTTTATCCATTTGTGTTTTTCCCCGAAAATTTATCATCAGCCAACTTTGGCCATTTCCCACCGTCACCAACAGTGGCTGGATGGGTTATCAATTGAAATTAAAGTTCCAACCGAATCCCATCGCGGAAGTTCCCCAAAGGATTCACATCCGTAAGGATAAAGTTCTGCGTGAGTGCAGATGTTTCACCCTTGTTAGGGAACTCATTTTGTGATACGAACTCGGTTTCCAAAGAATCTCTTGAATTCTTCGAGCATGGAATTAACGAATCTATTGTGTGGGAGGTTTCGGAACAGAGGAACGAGATCTTCGATCCCATTTAGGTAATTGCTGAGTGCGATGACGGTAATACCGCAACAAAATTAAGTTTTTTTCTATTGAATGAGGCAATTCCAGTACATACTCATTTCGCATTATTGTTGGAAAAGGAGCCCATTCTGCAACTTGTTTTAGAATATACTATTTTGATATGCTCAAACGAGCCCAATCGGAAAAAAAAGTGTTACCTTCTACCCCAGCAATCCCAGATAAAATACAGGGTGGCCATTTGAAAACGAAACAGACGAGATTACAGACGAAATAAATTTTTTCGATAGAAATGCTCGGACAGGTCGATTTCTGTTTCGAGGGGGACAACTTAAGATGTAGGTTACGGACGCATAGCGCTTCAACCCTTGCTACTACAACCCTCACCCCCAATTTTTGAATAGGGAAGATGGGGTGAGTGATACCTCATTTGAAAGGTATTTTTATACTGATTTCAGCATAGTAATTGTTTTTTCATTTTATGAAATAGTTCTCGAAATACAGGGTGGCCATTTGAAAACGAAACAGACGAGATTACAGACGAAATAAATTTTTTCGATAGAAATGCTCGGACAGGTCGATTTCTGTTTCGAGGGGGACAACTTAAGATGTAGGTCACGGACGCATAGAGCTTCAACCCTTGCTACTACCCCCAATTTTTGAATAGGGAAGATGGGGTGAGTGATACCTCATTTGAAAGGTATTTTTATACTGATTTCAGCACAGTAATTGTTTTTTCATTTTATGCATTAGTTCTCGAAATATTTTTGACTAAGCATATGAAAATGAAGTGGTGTTTTCATGGCACTTGTAGTGTTTTTTTGTGAAAAACCTTTCAAATGAGGTATCACTCACCCCATCTTCCCTATTGAAAAATTTGGGGTGGGGGTTGTAGTAGCAAGGGTTGAAGCGCTATGCGTCCGTAACCTACATATTAAGTTGTCCACCTCGAAACAGAAATCGACCTGTCCGAGCATTTCTATCGAAAAAATTTATTTCGTCTGTAATCTCGTCTGTTTCGTTTTCAAATGGCCACCCTGTATACGGAGAAGTCAAAAACTCACTCTGTATTTATGGAATATTTTGTAATAGGGAATACCTCGATACAGTCGATAACTATTCTTTGAATGAAGAAAATGATAGCGATATGATAGCGAAAATTGAAAAAGTTGTGTGATGGAAAAAGAAGAGGACAAATACCCGTTGTATTTTGTTTCAATAAAAAAAATAAGGATGGTACAACAGTTATAAACTAAACACTTCATGATCATTTAATTTTAGCTGCCGAAATAGAAATTGGAACGAAGATGATTTCATAGAAACTTTTCTCAAAGGTATTCAGTCCCCAGCAGATTTAATAGAAAAAACAATATCAAATCTAATGAATTGTTTGAGGCTTTCGCGGCCATAATAAGGCATATCCTTAAAGAATAACTCCTGAAGATGACAGACAATCCAAATGACGAAACGTTGAGAAGTTGATTCACTAAATTCGAGGGTGAATTGAAAAATTTTGTTGGACAAAATGAAAAAACTCAGTGTACTTATGTTTTTCAAAGCTAGATCAGTTATTCAGTACTCGTTTATTCATAGAGATATTCATCGACCCGCAATGTTTGTTCTCTTTTGCCCTTCTTCATGCAATTAATTCGCTAATAGCTCTCTTGATATTTCAGACGCGCTGACTGAAAAAACGTTCTAACAGTGGATATTCCGCTCATTTCAGCTCCGATGAATATTAATGAGGCTGAAACGTGCCTTATAGTTTGATGGAACTTCGGATATTGGATATCGGATACGAGAGGGGATTATACCCTTTCAGCAGGTGGAGAAAGACTTCCAGTGGAATTCTAAGCCTAGGAGAACTCCTGGAGAATTCTATCAGAATCGATTTTGAGATTTGAATTCCTGTGAAAAATATTTGATTTTAATATCGGAGCAGGTGCCAGAAAATTATTCTGATTTCACATTTCATTGATGATTCTTTCCGATATTTCTTAATTTTTCTCGCTGAAATGAGCTGATTTATTTTAATCTTAATATATGAAACTAAGTCGGCCATATTGTTGGTTTCATCATTTATATCTCAATATTGGATGAACTGTTTGTTATGAAAGAGTTTTTGTTGGATTCTTCTACAGCGGGGTGAACATAAAATACATTAACACTCTGCAAAATTTGATGAAATGAAAAAAAAACAAGGAAATTATTTTTCCTCTTGCGAATAACGCCAGTAGATGTCGCTACGGTTAACAGCGGTAGAGCTCTTTCTTCTGATTTCAAACATATATACCTTATTGAGATTATCTCTGGCAGTTTTCTAAAAATATTTTCTTCAAAATCTGAGGCAGTTGTGGAATGCCACACGAGAACGATACGATTTTTTCATATCAAAGAAACCGTGGATAATGAATCACCTGATATTTATATTATTTATTTATTAACTGAAAGTTCAATTAGGGATTCAAATGACCTCCATTTACTTCTAGACAGAGTCGATATCTTTTTTAAAGTTTTTGAGGATTTTCCTCAATATTTATGGAATATATTGAGGTTGTCAATTTCTTCTTCTATTCTGAATTTAATGTCTTCAATATTTTACGGACGATCGTTTTATATTTCAAATATCTCCATGAAAAAGTGTCAAATGATGTTAAGGGACTATCAGGAGGCCAAAGAATGGAACTTCGATATAAATAAATCACAGCATTCTCGAGTGGCGTTATACAGCTGCCTTAGATTTAGACAAAAAAACACCTATAATTTTCAGAAACTGCCGAAAAAACCTCAATAACGTATATATATTATATATATAATATATTTAAAATCAGAAGAAAGAGCCCTGCCGTTTAGGAAAATAAAATACAGGTTGTGCCATTTGAAAAAAAAATATTCACATAGAATTTTTAGGTTAACGATGCCTTAATGCAATTCTAGTACTGAATTCTGAATGTCCATGAAAAATACTGCAAATTTGCCCCTTTGAACTTTTGTGTACGACCTATTGGTCGTTAATATTTTGTTTCAAAACGTACTACAATATGCAGATGTGTTGACCCCATTGACGTATTTGTATATACTTAAACATCTATGGTTTGCCCACAAGGGCCATATTGATTATTATTTGACAGGTTGTTGGATTGCCTAATTCCATTATGAAAATTAACATAAGAATGTTTGGAGATACAAAAAATAGCCTACAAAGTTAATTCTGCTTAACGCCAAGCCTACATCTTATTTCTCTTTTCGCCAACAACAATCTTCTTTTTTGAATCGATTGTCATATAATAGTAGAGTACAAAACGTAAGGTTTCATTCAAATTGGGTCATTATGCAGTTATACAAGAATACCTTCATACTGAATCAGAGAACTTAGTTAATTTGTGATGAGCAACTTCTTTCTAGATGCTATCATTTTAGACTTATCGATGAATCTAGTTCAATATTTCCTGTGGTATCGTTTATCGTTGACATAGATAATAAGATCTTTCTGTAAAGACGAAATTCGAGTGATATGCAATTTTTTAATATGCTTTTCATCACTCTTTGCTTTTGACAGAAATACTTTTATGGAGGACAGTTCTTACTCTTTTCTCTCCAAGTTGATTGGGAAGCTAAAAATGATATCGCACATCAATCGTTTGCAGTCATAAAGAGCCTTTTCGAGCCTGAATCATTTTCCTAATGTAACCTGCCGTCACAGCGCTCTGCAAGTCATGTTGAAACCCGTTTTATATCGAGCCTCCGCCCCGGTGTTACCATAGGATGTAATGGAAATATCATTAATAACGTGAAGTTCGCAATAACGAAAGATCAAAGGTGCGTTACTGAACAGAAAGAAGTGTTTCGAGTACTTCTATTCGTTGCTTGAAATGAATTTCCACGCTCAGGACTTTTCAGTCATTCTGAAAAATCGATGAAACTGAGAAAAAGTCATTTGCCATTGGTAGATGGAATATCAATAGGAAATTCGTTAAGCGAATATATCACCGGCACGGAAGTTTATGAAATATTTATGGAATTCTCCACTCTCAGATGGTTCCGATGGAATTCCTTAGGAGTTTGGTGAAGGTTGAAATAATGATAGGGGCGTGTTGAAACCTGCCTGGGAAGCTCCACATTTATACAGGGTTAGAGGAAAAGTCGTAGTTAATATTCGAGGACGTTATTTATCATACAGGTAATTTCTGGTGGATTTGATTCTGTAATATGCATAGGACGAAATAAAAATTTTTTGTGAGGGAGCACAACTTAGAGAATTCTTAGGTGGGTTCGCACAAATTTTTGAATTAAGTAATTTTTAAATAAATTTTTAGTCGTTTCGGGGCGGGGCACCGTGAAACTCTGGTCCGTCTGGAGAATACGGCGGGTGGGGTAAGACTTTCTAATTCGAAGTTTCTAAGCAAGTCTTGACCAATTTCGCAACATGGGGTCGAGCAATGTCATGCTATAAAATCACTTTATCATGGCAGCGTTCACAAACTTACTCAGAGAGTAGAGTAAGAGTATGGCCATATGATCAGAAATATACTTCGGTCTTTACTCCACACTCGTCGTTCACAAACTTACTCTGACAAATGTCATTCAAAATTCAAACATATGTATAGGTTATGAATAATACTTTTGCATCATATACATTTTTTATATATCATTTTTATATTGAATTGTTGCTATCATGAATGAATAATAGAGGTTTAAGAAAAAAATTCTCTCTAGTCGTACATTTTCAGTTGTGTCTTCGCAGTATAGTCAATTTTTCTTTTATTTGAAAAGCAGAGCACAACCGTGTTTTTTTTATGATTGTGAGGAAACTGAAAAATGTCCTCAGGACTTTGAATTACTTTTAATGAGACAGAAAGAATGAAAAAGGATATTATTGTCTACAATCTTCTCTTGCAAGCAGAAAATTGAAAATGTTATTACATGTTTTGTTGTTTTATTGACTCTACGGCAGAAAAAAATTAAATACTTCGTAACAAGAAATAGTTTCATTTGAGGAAGCTAACAAAAAGAAGTTAAAAAAATAAGCAAAATATGAATGAATCTTGACAGATCTAAACTCTCGAATATAACAAAATATCAACGATTCCAAATCAGGTACAAAAAACAGTTATTGTGGGACTTTTCATGTCTCGATTTATTTGAACTTGAACGGACCACTCTAGGTTCTGCAATACAGGAAAAAACTCTTTTTTTCTTTACCATTATCTCTTGGTAAAGTTCACTTCGTGCTTCGTTAATTCACTGCTAGCAATTTCATGAAATTTATTAATCATTAAAGTAATTCTTTCCAATATTTCTTTATTTCACAGAATAGTTGTTTCACTTGAAAAATTAATTGTTTCGTATTTCGTTATTGAAATGAAACAAAAGAAATAAATACTTATTCGAATAATATTCAAGTTTCAAAAAGTCTGCGGGAGCAGGACAGAATGAAAATCGTACGTCACAACTGTCAGAGTATGTGTTTACTCTCCCAAATAGCAGAGTATGCAGAGCTTACTCAGAGGAAGTTTATGAACGCTCACAGAGTATACTCCGAGGAAGACAAAGCAAGTTTGTGAACGCTTCAGAGTAAGGGAGCTTACTCTGAGTAAGTTTATGAACGCAACCCATGTCTCTCGTTGTATTGCGGCCGTTTGTCTTTCAATGCTCAAACGCATTAATTGCGTTCGATAACGATTGCCTGTGATTGTCCTGATCAAGTAATGCATCTAATTCTGCAACTTCGAAAACCTTTTCTCTTCCACCGCCTTGCTGGTCTTCGACGTTGAAATCGCCGTTTTTGAAGTAGTGAAACCACTCTCGGCACGTTCTTTCACTGAAAGCGGCCTCGCCATAGGTATTTGAGAGCATTCGATGAGCCTCAACCGCAGATTTTTCCATATTGAAGAAGAAAATTAAAACTTCCCGCAAATGACGAGAAATCGGCTCGTTTACTGACATGATTAATTGAGAAAAACTTTACGATGCAGACACAAATCGACTAATATTTCGATGGCGTTATGTGAACAAATACCTCAGCTCCTTGTATGAAATTTAAGATCTATTTATTTCAACTACCTCTTACCGCTAGAGACAGCTATTGCAAAACAACGGAAGCAAAGTTACATCTTATGTTATGAAAATATTGAACCTTTAAGTCTTTTTTTAATCCTTCATTTTCTTGATTTTTTATCAATTTTGTCGGATTAAGCGAGAGCAATAAAAACAAGTTTGGCACAGCGGTAGGAGGACCTTCAGATAGTTACTTTCCGTCCAGAGTCAAATCGAGGAGATTTCACACAATCGTTCAGTTTTAACTGAATGGAAAGAACCCAAATCTGGTGTTTTCCGGAATTACTTTGTCGGAATCTTGCAAGATTCCGTCCCAAATCTCTAAAACTCTGATGTTTCCTGGAATTACCTTGCCGCAATCTCGAGCATACTTCCTGAGTACGATCCTGGCAATCTCTTAGGGCGGTCAAAGGGAGCGTTGTTATGACCGTTTGGCCAATACGAGCTTTATTGTGGCAAACCAGATGATTTTGTTTGTTGTTATTGCTCTCGCTTGAATTTGAACAGAGTATAGTTAGAGGGAATGTCAATTGAAGAATTTTCATTGAGGGTTTTCAACTTTGAAGCACTTCAAAAAAAAAATAAATGAAACTTATTCGAATCTGTATATTACTCGAAAAATTCTACGTTCCATAAGCTTTTCGCAAATGTGTAAAACTTGGTTCTAAGAAGGCAAAATATTGACCGAACATTTCTAGATGTCAATCAATAAAAATGATTAACAAGCACTGAATCCACCGCAGTGAGATTCCAGTATGATGGATTCCGTTTATACTAGGTTTTTATTTGGGTCGTTTCTTTTATGTTGATTTATTTTTCAATGTATTTTTATGCGGATAACCTGTTTTCTTATTAGGCCATTTTGTTTTTGTCCTTAAATATCATTTCCAATATGTATTTTTCATGATTAAACTGCTCCACATGAATTAGGGATATTGACTTAAATTGCAAAAAAATTATAGCTTAAATGAAATTTTGTGATGAAAATTCATATTAATATGATTTCAAGTTGTAGGAAATAAAATTAATTTTAGCCTGTAGGTCTGCAGCGTTAAGAAAAATCGAGTGAAGATCATCAATACAATGTATGGCCTCCACGGGCATCAAAAACAGCTTGACATCTTCTTTGCATACTCCACACGAGGTTGTTGAACATTTCTTGAGGAATTTGGTTCCATTAACGGGGCAGCAGCTCTCTCAAATCATTTAAGGATTCATCAGTGAAAAGGACACTACGCCATTGATAGATCCAATTGATATGTTGCCTTGCCCATTCCAGTCTTTCACGCTTATGGTCACGTGTTAATGAAACTACTCTTAATGGACGTCAAGAACCTAGATTCCCCTCTCTCAAACGTCGTCTGATGGTTTCGATGAAAACTTGGACCCCATCTGCATTTTGCAGAGTATTCCGTAGCCTTCTACACGTAGATGTAGGCTTTCTTCTCGGCGAAACGGTGATGAAACAATCCAGAGCAGGTGTTGTTTTTCGTCGCCCACCAAGCCTTGGTCTTTCCAACACGGAACCTGTCTCCCTGAAATTATTCCAAAGTTGAGATATTACACTTTGGCTAACTTGGAGCCTTTCCGCCACAACAACCTGAGTTTGGCCACCCTGTAACATTCCGATAGCCCTATTAACCTCAGCGTTTTTTAATTTACGTCTTGGCATTTTCAGAAAGCCGTTGATAAACTGACTCCAATTCAAAATAAGAAAATTCATGCAGCATATGCAAAGAACCAAACTTCAGAAAAAAGGCGACCAGATTGACGAAATGTCTCATACTGATTTTTATTGGATCGATTCAAGTTGTTATTGAGTTTTGAATGATTTGACAGCGATTTTCTTGAAGATTACATTCTTTTCAAAACGATCGAATACGATATCCCTAACTCTTGTGGAGCAGTATATTTGAGTGCGATTTGAACAAAGTGTAATTTTTTCGTCGGAGGACATTATGCATTTATTTTTTCCGAACTTTTCTGGTTATGTCAGTGCCTTTTATGCATTTCAGCATAATTTCGAATAGTTCAGTAACTGAAAGAGGAAAAGTTACATGCATAGCTAAAAAAATTTCATAAATTTGGAAAATATGATTTTCGTTGTTCGGAGACATACCGAAAATTATCATACCTACATCCGGAACACGGTTATTCATCCTAGAACTCATTTCGCATCATACGCGAATCCAATTATTATAGAAAGTATCCAATGAAATTGACCTCTCTCTGCCGGTTCCATTCACAAATTCATTTGAAATTCAAAATAGACCGAATCTATGGCGGTAAATTTGATGGTCAAGGTTTCGCCATAACATACAATACGATCCGATATTAATGAGTTTTGCTGTCGAAAATGCCATTATGAATGGATGGCGTTTGTTAGCCGAATCGATAGTAAAATACCCATGGAAAATTCTAGTGGAGCTGATAGAAAAACGACAGCTGCGGTTTCCTGAGCCATTTTGCGATCAAAGATCGATAAAGAGTTCTCCCTTTCATTTTCCCAGCTTAGGAATGAAGGCTTGTTTTCCTTGCGTTAACTTCCCAACGATACTTGAAATTGAGTTGTTATGGAAAGAAGCTGACTCCATGTTATTCAAAGGTAAAAATAATTCTCCAGATTCTAGAAGAAACCGACTCATTCCATTCGAAATTTCACAAGGATTGAATTCTTCTAATTGAGAAAATATAGAAATTGTACGGTAGATAAAATACGAATGCCAAGGTTAACGGCCTGACTTCTCTGTCACCCTCTATCCTTTATATCAATAACAACAAAATTCACCACCTGAAAATAGATATTTATGATATGAGTGTTAAAAGTGACGTTTTATTTTATGAGTGAAAAAGTTTGTGAAATGACCGGAGCGAATTGAACAATTTCACGAACAAAATAAAATCACTTTTAACACAAATACCATCCAATGTTTTTTGTACAACTGCCCTATTTTGATAATGAAATGGGCGAATTTGCAATGACAATAAACTTCAAAATGCATTTCAATATTCATTGTGGAGCAAATTTTCAATGATAAAGTCAAGCGCCTTTGTTAGAAATGGTGGATGTTAGTAAATATTTTAAGGTAATAGCATATTTAAAATGGAAAAGTGAAGGAAATCGTCCCAGAAAATCGAAAATTCTCACTCGTGAACAAGTTGAAAAGTTTATTAAGGAGGCACTAGATGAGAAATACTTCGTCACCTTAGAGCAGAACTATTTTATGTCACATTATCAGAATTTTACAGTAGAAGCATTTTTGTTTTTTGAAGAGAGTTCAAGATATTTTCTGTTTTTTTTCTGACTGATTTATTATGAAAAAAATCCAATTTTTCATTAAAAAAAAAAATGGAGTTAGAATATCAATCTCATTTTGGAAGTATTCTATGTTCCCTTATAATATAACTCCCACAACTTTGATACCAACTTAGACTAGTTCTGCATGATAACATGAATAATACTAGGTGGTTTTTTTATTGTTACAATCTTTATTCAGATCATTAGATACAAAAAATGAAATCAAAAGTTATCAGTGAAATAAAAGACGAAAACAAAAACGAAAAAATTGAGTAATCTCAATCGTCCTCGGAATCTGAAGACACTTTTTTATCAGTATACTTCAAATTCCGGAAAAAACTATGATACTGTGTTAATATTACATTTTTGTCACACAAGTATTGTAAATGTTCAAATTTTTTTTTTGTTAACGGTATTGGACCGTCAAACAGTTTTTTTAAGTTTATATCTTCCAAATTGTAACTCCAAACTTTTCTTCCCTTCTTTAGGATACAAATTTTCTCTTCTTCCACATTTTCCAAAGTATATCGATAAAACACAATGTTAGGAAATTCTGGTTTAAATTCCACAATTTTAATCTTATTCCATAGTACATTTTCATTTTTCTCGTTTTTCGTCCAGTTTATTGATGTTTTGTTGGTAAGATCTTTCATATCAAATATGTCCTCTTGACAGAGCTCCACCACTATGTAAGGATTATTTTTCTTACAAGTCCTTACAAGTGTGTACCATTGATCGGGAGTATAAATTGGTACATTTCTCGAAGATCTCTCTATCACTGAATGAACAGAATCTCCTTCATTTTGAGTATGTCCTTTTTCAAGAAATGTGTGTTTTATTTTGATGTTATATTTCTGGACAGCGTAATTATAGAAAGAAAAAAGATATTTGTTTTTGTTTTGTCCAGGACAACTATCCGAATAAAAACTAAATTCTCTAGCTCCCTTTTCCATATTTTCTTTTAAGAAAAGAAGTAAGGAACTGGCAATTTCGGATGAACCACGTTTGCCTATGGATTCGTGCCACATGTAGCAAAAACCTTGTTTAGTTGCTAAATTGAAAATTGTAAAATTAAAAGTAGACAGTTTCAGCTTGTAATATGCTACCCCCACCTCTGTCTTTGGAACTTGCAATACCTGTTGTAGGTCAAAAGTGGCACAAATATAATTTCTATTTCCCTCTGCTTTTTTTTTATCTTCAGTTTTAATAGTTCTTGCTAAATCTTTATTTTTTGTGTGAAATTGATAATCTTCTTCAAGAAGTTTTTTTTCTTCTGTGTTGCTATTGTCGTATTTGTGACATATATCACAAAGATCTTTCTTTGGTGCAAAAAAGGAAATGTTGAATTCCGTACTGAAAACGTGACGATACATACTTTCTGTTGCCTTCTTGTGAATATTATTTTCTTGACAATAATCTTCATACATTCTATACATTTTGGAAATATTCAAATTTGGTGGTAGAAAGACGCGACTACTGTTTTTTCTACAATAATGGCTCTCAATTGGTTCAAACATTTCAATGTGCTTTCTTATTGAAATTTTTACGGATTCATCTAATTGGGAATTTTTACAAGCTTTTCCGCGTTGATCGAAAGTAACGACATTTGCCGCGTTCAATTTATTATATGCAGTTCTTATCATTTGAGAACTGACACTTAGAGTATTTTGAAAAAAAGGCTTACAAACTTTGTGTTTTGCTCCGCCAACTTCCAAGTAATAAAAGTAACTAAAATTTCTGCGTTCATCTTGATGTTCTGTTCCATGTTTTGAACGACATCTTGCTTTTATTTTGCATTCCGTATTCCTTACTATAAAGTCTCTCTGGCGATTGATATCTCCTAGATTCCAAAACGATTGGAAAAGTAATTCTCTCTCTGATTCATTTATTTTTTCTGTGCATTTCATGCGGCAATTCTCACAAGAAGGTTTGAGTTTTCTCTCTTTCATCTCCTTTCCCTTCCAGCTTGTATATGCTTTTCCAGAGTTTCTCAGTTTCTTTATCTTATTTCTTCTCCATGTTTCCGGCTTCTTCAAACGTTTCCTAGAGTTTTTTATGGGTGAATTTTCATTGTCAGTAGACAATGACAGAATTGATTCCTTCAGCATCGTTTTCTTACGAATAGGAACTGTGAAATCAGGATCCTGATCATCATCACCAGCGTAAGGATCTGAATCAGATGATGAAAGCATCAAATCGTTCTCTAGAAGATCTTTTGATACTTCAGTTAAATTGACTGTCGAATTGGAAGGACCAGCTTCGGAGGAATCTAGATTTTTTTCCAAGATCGGTAAAAATTTCAAAATGTCGTTTTTGGGGGTAGTTTTTGTTTCTCCATAGAGTAAATATGTGGGTGTTCGTAAGTCAGCGGATTCGTTGACTAACTGCTCGATTTTCGGAAGTCTTGCCCTTGATTCGTCTTCAACCTCTGAAAAGTGATGTAAAATGAATTTCAATGTTGACAGCAATATAATAGAAATATTGAGGATTGATGACGAAATTTGCCAAGTCCAAGAGAATGTGAAGAATACAAGGAGTTCGAAGATTACTATATCACCTATTCACAAGATTTGAAATATAATTCACAAATGACTGTATTCTTATTGAATTGGAAACTTACCTTCCTCTATCCGCAATAAGTTTAAAATTTTTTGGCTTCTCGATAACATCCTTCTAGTTCATACTCGTCACTTCATATATCTCACAGTCTCACACGCTTCCCAATTTGAATAGTCTTTTTCAAATCAGAACTAGTTTATGTCCTTTCAAACACAATACCATGTAGCACGCCAACAAAGCAGAACTATTCTAACTCCAAAGGCGGAATATACTAAATACTCGAAATTGTACATGGACTTCTTCTGCACTGAGCGATTATAATCGTGTCTATACTGGTATATCTTCACGGCGGGATTTCGGGGATTCCCCGGTATAGTGGAGTTATAATACTTCTGCACCAGATGAAATGATTAAAGTCCTCATCGAATATCACAAAAACCCATATTCGTGAATTTTGGAGTTGGAATAGTTCTGATCTAAGGTGACGACTTGATGGTTGAGGTTGCAACTATTTTCGGATTATTTGGAGGCTGTCGGCGTGAAGAATTGTGTAATTTATCAGTGGAAGACATCGAAATAACAAATAAATCATTGGTTATACAACTTCCGAATACAAAAACGAAAATCAGTCGTTCTTTCAGTATTATTGTATGTAGACTATTTTCATAAGTACTTCGCACTGCACCCTTCTGTCATCAAACATCGTCGTTTTTTCCTGAAACACATGAATAATAAATGCACTGCCAATCCAGTTGGTATTAATACATTTGGGAAAATTCCATCTATTGTTGCCGAATTCCTTAAACTGCCAGAACTAAACAATATACAGGACACTGTTTTCGAAGATCCTCCGCTTCATTGCTAGCAGAATCAGGAGCAAATATTACGGATATAAAAAACATGGTGGATGGAAGTCTACGACGGTAACCGAAGGTTATGTTGATCATTCCATTGCATATAGAAATGTCATTGGTGAAAAAAGTACTGATAGTGCTGAGGATTCTAATAATGTGTTGCGAAGCTCCCTAACGTCACAGGATATGTTAGTATCTGTTCCAGTTTTACGATTAATATTGATGTTCACAGGTAATGATCGTTAAATATTGATAATAAAAATTTGCAATTGCTGAATTTTTCTCATTTGATTTCATCATATGAAAAAGAAGTGCTAAAAATATTTTTAACACTAATGTTAAAAATATGTTCAACACTCTTCCACGTAAACAATCAATTTTAACATTGTGTGCTGTCATTAAAAGTGTCACTTTTAATGACAGTTGTGCGAAAATAAATTTTTAGGGCTAGTTATTGATGAGCGACTAATATGGAATGCACACATTGATAAAAGTGGAAGTGAAATAGCACCACTAGCTGGTATTCTCTTCATAATTAGAAATTATGTTTTCTTGGAATTTCTGGAACATATTTATTCTTTATTAATTCTCTTTGCTCAATTATACTGTATTTCATCAGAAAGAATAAAGTGAGTTAGTTATAACTCAAGTTTTCTACTTGAAAATATCATAAAAGGTTATCGAGATACACAGTATTCCAGAACACGCAATAATATCTAAATCACCCTGTAATTTCCAATAATATATATATAAAAAAAGTGAAAGCACCTTAGAATCTGTCATGAAAAAATTGCCCATAAACTTCTTCTTTAAAGTTTTATATTTCCAACAGTTGCGGAAATACCCTTAATCTTAAACTACATATTTTTCATTCTTCACATGACTTGATTATTTTATTTTTAGCTATGTCTCATTTTCAACTTTCATTATGTAATATTGTATCTCAATGTGATCTTGTGTCAATGACCATTATCATGTGCCGAAATATCAGGTTGTCGAACAAATAATTAAAATTTAAACTAATAATATAAAAGTAATAGAACTTCCGAACTTTGTTGTTTGAAATTGTGTGAATGGGTGAATTTTGTTTTCCGTTTTTTCGTGCAGTTTTCCCATATCGTCGGCGACACCGCAAAACCAAGTAACTGTAAAAACTGAAATTTTCAGGAGGCACTAAAAACTTAATAGTTGTGGATTGATGAATTCGATTGAATATGTTATAATTATTAATCATTGATTTATAACTATATACGTATTAAATTATTTATAATTATAACGTATTCATTCGAATTCATCAAGTTTTTAGTGCCTCCTGAAAATTTCAGTTTTTGCAGTTACTTGGTTTTGCGGTTTTGCCGACGATATCTTCGACGAAAATTCGAGAAGAAAATAACGAACTGGTTTTACCGTTCAATTTATGTTGATTTGCGAAATTGTTCTTGTCGCAAATTGGCGGATGCGTCGGGTTCTCCTTTTTTCACAAAATTTCTCAATTCTCGTGCAGTTTTCTGATTTTATATTTCATAAGATCCTTGTTGAGACAATAAAAAACAATACAGGAGAGGAACTAGTTTCATTTTCATTTATACAGATCGGGAAAACTCAATTGGAAACATCACAATTTTTATAGTTAATTCGAACAGGACCATACTCTAGTGAAACAGTGGCAGAATCAAAACCTTAGAGGGAAGTGATATCAAATAATCGTCTGGGCCAACAGGTTCGGTTGGGTGGGGATGTAGGGCATACGTATGGTAAGCGAGGTGTCGAATCGAATCAGTAACACTACAAACGCAGTATGGGTGATTTCATATCTGTTGTGAATGAATACGACAATTTTATTCCACTCTGAAGCGAGGAATTTATTTGCCTCAATGAATGACACAAATAATTTTCTGGGGAAATTTGTATTCAGGTTTTCTTTCGCCAAAACTGAAAATGAAATAAATTTTGAAAAAGAAATTAAAAGAAAAAACACATTCAACGAGAAGAAATAAAAAAAAATAATTCTATGGAAATAAAAAAAGGAAAACAAAAACAAATTCCAAAACATGCGAAATTGAAGATAGGTGGTCAATAAATTGAACACCGAAGTACAATTTTATGATTTTAAGTTTCTCTTTAACCGTTAACATTTTGATTTACGAATATCTAATTTATTTTCAAATCGTCTAGCTATCATATCTGACGTTCGGATGCGACTAATGTGCGCTGGCAGAAGTCAGCCAGTTAACCAGCTGCAGGCCATCATTCACAAAATATGGTGTACTCACCGTCCCAAGTTGTTATGTGTTAGAATGTCTCCTATATATACACAATAGAAAAGACACATTATGCAAACATTCCGAAATACATGACCATAAAACAAGGTTCAGGAACAAGTTCATAACCCCAAAACATAGGATACAGACCACTCAGAACACTCATATTTTCAATGGGATGAAATTCTATAATAGACTGCCTGAGCAGATCACTTCATTGGATGGTGCAGCATTCATAGTCCAGTAAACGAAGGTCTGAAATCACTTTTTTGCGGAAAGAGCTGCATTTTGGATATAATGATTGTCACTAGAGTAGGAACTCATGGTCAAAAATGCAGGTTTCCAAATTTTCAGGAACCTTGGAAAATTCGTGAAAATATGAAAAAAATTACGTTTTCTCGAAAACTAGAAGGTTTATCGAAAAAAGTTTCAAACAAAAGTTGTAGAGCGGAAAATTTTAGTTGAAATGATGGCTTTTCGCATTCTCGTGCTGTTTATATTGACTATTTAGAGACGGATTTCTGTATTGACATTCTCAGTTGCTAACTTCATTACGTACGAATTGCCGAAGAAGCGAAAAGAAAGCAGGTAGTTTTACCATTCTCATTTTATTACGTTCATGTTTGTAAACGAAAATGACAAGGCTCTTCTTATCCCGGACATCTCTCAAATTATTTCGAGTGCAAGAGAATATATTGGAAGAAATAATCATTTTTGAATGCATTTCAGCATTTCGATCAGCGTTGATTCAAAATTTTGTAGAGCTTCCTAATCGAATGCTACCCAGAACTACTGTTGAAAGTTAAATTAATTTAATTGGAAATGTGAAATGAGTGAGAGATATGCTTGATTTTTCCTCTAAATTGAAGAACGACTTCCCATTGGAACTGTAGTATGAAAGTATGAAACTTAGCATAGCGATTATAGATTCGCTTTTGCAATCATTGTAATATTTCGTACAACTCGTCGAAAGAAACACAGAACTTCCATAAGGATGGTCCAGAGATCGATTGTTCCCACCTCGAATAATTATTGGTTTGGCCAGTAAGTAACAACAGCTAACATTCGACGAACGACTAGTTTTTCAATCGAAATCGATCAAAAAACTTTGATGAACTAACTGAACAATAATCAGAACTTTTCTGGCTTTCAAAAAGTTCTTCGAAGTTTAATATTCACAAGAGTAAATGAACGAGAATGATTGTTTTTTGTTATACTTGAAAATATTTTGTCAAAACACATTAAGCGGTTTTCAGAAATGTTTCTTAAATTGGTATACTTAATATTTCGAACTTTGAACATCATAATAGCTAATCGAAGATTATTTTTTTCGGATTATTACCCATTCGCCTTTTGGTTGTGTAGGTCCGCAGAATGGAACTCAGTTCGATCTCTTATTTAGTCAAAAAATATTGTACAGACTCAAGGGCGGATATAGCTTTTCTTCGTGGGAGGGGTAATAATCATTGAGAACGAATAACTAGAGACTTACGGTTTTTTGAGCTTGAAAAGTATTTGCTTACCACAAATTTAGGAAGTTTCTATTGATAGTACCCTTCGCGAAACAATTAAGATAACAGGAAGAATTTTCAAATTTTTTTTTCAACAGGCGTAACTCAGTGAAAAATGGTCGTAAAGAAAATATAAAACCAACTTCTGAATTGATAAACAATAATTTTTCAGAGTACCGTGGTCATGCAATCATAGAATAAAGCACGAAGAAAAAATTTTGAAAAGTTTTCGAATTTTTATTTTTTTTGCTCTACGCTCACGGAGATTTTTTTCTTGCTAGACCGATGAAAATGTCGTATAACCTGATCATTCAGCTCTAATTTGCTTTTCACAACTTTCGAAATATTCTGTTTTGAGTGTAAAAGGGTCCTTTTTCACCCAACTGCCGATATCTCCGGATTAACTGGTCGCCTAGCGAGTCGAAAGGCTATCTCTTGTTCTCGGAACATTTTCTACGAAAATCTGTTTGGTTCAATAAAAAAAAAAAATCACATAATCTTGGAAAAATAGCGCACAAATATCATTTTGTCATTTTTTGGTTAATGGACTGTATCATCTTCAATATTGGGGCAAAGCTCAGGTTATGAAAAAATTTGGATGTTCTCCAAAGTACCCAAAATCGATTAGTTCAGCGGTTTTCTTGGACCTTTTGATGGAACATTTGAAAAAATGAAGAGAACGAGGTTGTTTTTCCTTAAACTTGACAAAAATCTTGATCTCTTAATTTTTTCAAAATTTCAATCAATCGGTTCAAGAAAACCGCTGAACCGATCTATCTGCTGATTTAGGGGGGACTTCGGGGAACATCAGGCTATAAAATTTTTTCATAAATTAAGCTTTTCCGCCAATATTGACGAAAGGATAAGGTATATATATCACAATAGGTATATCACATTCAATTTAGGTAACGTTGAGTAGCATATTTTCTGTAGTAATGTAGAAGGTTAATCTTCATTCACTGCTATATGTATATTGACATTTTCGATAAATTTAGGAGGAGATTGAATTACTTCAAATATAAAAATACATTACTTCATCAAGGAGGTAAACAACTCAAACTTCTACAAAATTAGCAATCTTCTCACATCGGAATCATTATCTGACCTTTTTTTAATCAATCCGTTGAATGCAGAACTTTCAAACAAAAACTGCTCTGTTTAGAGCAGAATATTCCTTTTGAATTTTTCCAAAAATTACTATTTTTCTTATTACAGTGTTAAGCTTAGTGAAAATTTAAAAAAAAAATTCATCTCATATAATGAGCTTCTTGGACTCACTTTTATCTATATTTTTCAAAAAAAAACTAGATTGCACTTTCGTGATTGTATGAGTTTTGTACATTGTGCATCATATTTCTGAAAAATTCTTGAGGGTGTGCCATCAACAATTTTCCTTTCATTTTCTTTATTATCTAAAATTCCAAATGACAGATATTTCGATGAAATTTCATATTCTTGCATGGAATGCTAACATCTGATTACCCAGTAACATCCGATTAAAAAAAATCAGGTGTAAAATCACAAGAGAAACAAATATAAGTGTAGTTTTCGGGCAGATTTGAAAGAAAATGCTGCTCAACGAAAGCTGTCTTCATTCTTGAACTCGCATAGCATTGGGTAAGGGTGCTGGCATTTCGCCCTGTAGTTCATAAACATATACATCATAAAAGGGAATAATAAAACCCTCGGCAAAACCACAAGCTCTCTTGGAGCGTCTTCGGCTCGGTCTTCGGCTATCCGAACGTAATGAAGTTAGCAACTGAGAACGCCATTACATAAATGCACCTCTAATTAGTCAATATTAACACCACGAGAATGCGCAAAGCCATAATGTTAACTAGAATTTTCCGCTCTACAACTTTTGTTTGAAACTTTTTTCGATAAACCTTCTAGTTTCCGAGAAAACGTAACTTTTTCGACATTATCACGAATTTTCCAAGGTTCCTGAAAATTTGGGAACCTGCATTTTTGACCATGAGTTCCTACTCTAGTGACAATCATTATATCAAAAATGCAGCTCTTTCCGCAAAAAAGTGATTTCAGACCTTCGTTTACTGGACTATCAAGAAGAAGATCAAGTCCTTTCTTATAGAGCGAGCTGCGTACACGATGAACGACCTATTGACCTGTACTATAGTCTGAATTAATTGTGTTTTTCGAATGTTCTTGTGTTGTTCGTATTCTAGATTGTTGTTGTTTATTGTAGATATTAAATTATTTAATTTTAAATGTGACATACCCTGTACATTTTGAGGGCAATACAGGAAAAATAATCATTGCAATTCGCTTCAGCCGAGATCACCCCCTCCTGCCGAGACTTGCCATTCCAACAGTCCAGTCCCTTATTTGTTATCGAATCGCAATGAGATTTCGATTCTTCCACTGTTCTACTAGACTCGGAGCTCATTCGAATTTAACATTCATTTTCCTATGTTTCCATAAGGATTATGTTCATCTGTATATTTAGCTGCATTATGGAACATTATGCACATTTCCATGCCATGAACTAGCCTGGATACCAACGAATAAGTTCCCGTTCCCGTCAACAAATATTGGGGATAATCACATTCGATCGCGAACTCATCAGGAAAATGCATTAGTTTCAGTCTGGAATTAATCAACGAAAATTCAATTTCAGCCTGCGAAATTTCGAAGTTTCACGGGGAACTTTATTCAATCGAGGCGAACACAAAATTTGTGTGTTTTTGCGTTGAAACGAAGTGGAAATTAATTTCCGTTAGGCGTTTCTGGTCGAACTACTCTTATTTTCGAAAGGAGGCAGAATTTACATTTTCCGATATAATTAATTTACAATATATTCAGGTTACTTTTAACAGGGTCTTCAAGTATACTTGCAATTGGTTCAATTTTTCTTCGTATCGGTGTTTGAGAAATCCATACTAATAATATAAATTTTAAAGTCAGAACTCAGGAACCAGATTACTGATTTTGATGAAAATTCCATTATAGAGTAGAGAATTTATTCGATTGAGTTCTCATTTGGAATTTATTCCTATACAACAAAGAAATGAAAAAAAAATATCGATTTTTCATGAAAAAATCGTTAAAAAACCTGTGGATTTCAGGCTTTTACGGCCTGAATTGTCAAAATGACAATTCTCGTAATATTTCTCAGTTTTTGCTCCTGAAAAATATTCTGTTTTCTTGTGTTATAACATGTTTGGTTTATCTATGGGAGATGATTGCCTTTCATTGGGGTCCCGTAGCGGTCTTCAAACATCTGAAGTGCCGAAAAATCATGACCTGGAAGGTCGTATCTGGTTTGAAAAAACCCTCACGACCAGAGAGCAACAATTTGTGGATTTTGAATATCGGAGGAATTTCGAAAGGAAAGTGTGATTACGTCCCCAAATTAGCTGATGAACATGGTATCAAAGAGATTCTTCTGCAAGAAACCCACACGGAAACAGAAAAAAATCCTCGTGAAAGAGGACAGTTGAAAGGTTATGTATTAATTGATTTTTTACAAGTTTAGCATGTTATGTTGAAAAATTATCAGTTTCGTAACATTCAACAGATTTGGAAAGGGGAAATTGATGGAGTTTTTTTTTCATTTCTTTCAAATTTTGTGACATTTCTGTCATGAATATTTATAAACCTCCGAACATTATTTGGCCAAGAAATCTTAATGTTGATGTTTTTTAAAGTAGCAAATGCATTTCCAAAATGCATTCGATTTATTTTGAATAATCAGTTTCTTTTCTGCTTTTGTCTTTTTTCATTTCAGATTAAGAATTACGAGTCATTTTGGGAAGAATCTGTGTATCCGAGCCCATCGACGGATAACATGAAGATGATCACACTGATGTCTTTCAAGATTTTCCTGATATTTGATATTTTATGTTATTTTGTTTACGGGGAGGCAGGTTTTTTCGGCTGAGGTTTTTTCCCCTGGCTATATAGTATCGTATGATACTAGTGTTGATAATATCGTATGATTCTATAGTATCATACAAAGAATGTTATGATACCCCGTTCTTTTTTTACCTCAGCTTAGGTACTTTTTGTTTCAACATTTAATGTATTATTTTAGCTCTCTTTTTCATAAGAATATATATATATATATATATATACTGGGTAAACTATACTAGTTAGAGGGGCATGATCAAAATCAATTTTGTAGTGCTAAAGAAGTTCTAAAGGAAAGTGTCCACAACGGCATATGTCCAACTAATGGAGATAACTCACGATAACCAATTTTAACATTCACAATTCCATCCAAAATAATGTTCAATTTGAAGTAAGCTCCTGACTGGCATGGAATGAATTCATATAAAAATGAATGTGAGTGTTATCTGCTTCATTTATTCCTGATGGAAAATCCTCTCTACTGAATGGTTTTCTAACGAATAATTCTTGAGAAATGACAAGTTGAAAAAATACGAATTTGAGCAAGAAATCATGAAATCTACGACTACGCAAGAACGCTTTGTCACGTGCTTCTACGAAATTATTGAAGGCAGAGCCCGATCAAAGCAATTAGGAATTGTAGAGTTTTTTTCAGGAAAGATCTGCGAATCTTTCGATAACTTGAGTTTGTTTTCAGTTTTCTCCAGCGTGGGAGTTTTAGATATATGCCTATTAATTTTGTGATGTAGAATATTAATTGTAGGTAATTATTTTTTATTTCATTTTTCGTAGTAAGGTTTTTTGATTTTCTGTTCTCACCTGTATTTGATGCACAGAATCTGCATATTATGGCAATGAATACAAAATCGCATATTACAGTAGCGTACTTCATTCAAATATTACGCGGGCGGTTAAAACTAGAGTAGGGGTATAGTTTTATTATCGGAAAATGCCGAGATAATAAATTTGATCTATTTTTGGGCAGAAAATTTAATGAATATGAATTTGAACTAGTTTTCGTTTTGACAAACAATCCATAGAAGATCGAGTTGATCCAGTGTTCACAAGAAAATCCGAAGAAAACCAAGAAACTCAATCCACTTCCGAATTAGCCTTCACATATACACGTTGAATCTTTGCTTGATCGAATAATGACTTAATTTAATTTATGCTGCATCAATATAATTTCTCCAACCTCATGATAAAAGTTCTGTGAGCCTAGGAATTGGAAATTGTATTCATTTCGATTATTACTATTTTGAATTCATCTATGTTTCAAAAAATATAATAAATTATGTATGTAAGATGTAACGTTCCAAAAACTATTGAAGTTATAATGTCATAAGAAACAGCTTTATACACTTTATTCAACAGCAACGTTTCGAGATAATATTCTTCTCTTCTTTAGGCTAAGAAGTACAAAGAAATGGTATGAACAATATATAGGTTCAAATATACGGACAACAAAGCAATTACAAGAACCAGCAGAGTAAAAAGTAATGAAAATTACAAAATACGAACAAACAGTGAAATCACAGAGATAATATCAATGACGAAAATAAAGTTTTTTATCCTGAAAGAGTGAAAAGTACTGGACCCATCCCCGACCATCTCCTATCGAAAACTATCGAAGAAATTCAATGGACTAATCTGAAATTCAATTGACGCTTTCTGAATTTAAAATGACAAATCTGAAATAGATACACTTGATGGTTTCTGAATTACACTTGGAAATGGTGTAGTTGATTGATAGTTTATTCTAAAACTAGTTGCAGAATGAGCTTCTATTCCAACACGAATGCGAAATTCGAAAACGAGCGAGTTTTCGAAAGCATGAGTGTTGGAATTGCCTTCTGCAACGAGTATTAGACGATATTTTCTCTATTTCAGTCAAGTTTTTTGAAATTCAAATAAAAATTCAGATTAGTGACTTTTGTATTGTATCTTGGCTGTTGGTGTGACTTACGAAATTTGACAGATAACGGAATTTGAATTGATTTGATTTGAAAATTGAGAGGATCTGAGATCAGCACTGACCACCACAAAAGGAGAAATATAACTGAAAACAATGCTGTGATGAGTTTCATTACAGCACTACTTTCAGAACTGTAATGAACTCATTACGATACTGAAATAGACAAATAACTATTATAACTGAAAAAATCAAAACTGGATGAATAATTCCATAAAAATGAACCCAATTTTCAGAGCTACAAAGATTTGCAGTTTCAAGAGCTAATAAACCGAGGAACACTTTAAATCGCGAACAATATATCTCACTTAAGATGTTAAGCAAATCGCGACCTTTCAGTTGGGACGAAAACACAAACGACTTAATTGGAAAGATCTTTTCGATCGGAATAACTTCGAATCGTTATCTCAATAGGGACCCCCATTTCCTCTGGTCGAATTCGAAAGGCAAGGAAATCGTAAAAACCGTAAAGAAAGGCTGAATGAGCCAAAGTTATTCCAGATTGAATCGGATTGAAGCAATTCAGTTCGATTGCAGTCAATTCGGAGTTGTTTCGGAAGAGCGGAAATGAATGGCACATCATTTAGCCAAACTTAATTCCTCTGCTTTAATCCGAGTTCGAAGAAACAGTATTCGACGGAATTTTTCTGGCAACATTGATAAAGAACTTTTCCTCGATATTAATCGATCTCTGTGATTACACGGTAATCTGTTTATTTCGTGTCACGTGCGACTGTTATCGTTGATAAGCGAAATTTTGTTGTGGTCCCAGCGGAAATGAGATAACCATACTTGAAATACTCCAATTGGAACAACTACCGATTTTCGGACGAGTGAGAGCTTGAAAGATTAGTGGAGATTTAATTGAATGATTTAGATTGAAACTGTACGCCTCTGGTGCTGAGATTACTTGCACGATCAGTCATCACCTTGTAGTAGTGTGCCTTTTTTCTGTTTTTCAGAAACGAAAGAGAAATTTCTGTTTTTGGATTTAAAAGTTTCACAAAACAGTACCACGCCTCGTGAAAACCGCATGTCTCTATCTTCAATAATAGCTGAGATACAGTGCAGTCTAACCGAATTAAATTCATCTCTGATTGTGGAGATAATTGACCATATTCATCAGCTATCGGTTGCAGCTTTTTTAGTGTTTTTGGGTTGGCGACAATGTGTGATTAATCATTATGACATTCATCGAAGTTGTCAATTGTCATTATTTGTTTACTTTTTTCGAATTTTGAATTCTGAAATTTTTCCAATAGTAATAGTAAACAGACATTTTTCAAAATAATTCATCAATCTAGTAAGGTTTCTCCCTAAATTTACTACAATTATTTGAAAGAGATATCAATAATCTTTATTGATAAAACAAATACATACAATTTTAAATAAAATGGATGCTAGAAGGCTGTAAGTATTTCTTGTATATATTCAACATGTCCAAGAGTACAATATTAGGTTCATGATTTTTCTATTTTAGCAACCACATTGTTGAAGGTGGCTGAATATGTGTAGAGCACTGTCAAAGTCGTAGCTCTACCGAAAATTCTAAATTAAAATTTTATAGGTTTGTTCGAGTTTCATAGGTTCCCTAAGAATAAAATAATTGCTAAGAAATGGTCACATTCTCATGGAATAGAGCAAGGTGCTCATTCATTAATTTTCAGAGGAAGAGAATATGCGGTTTACATTTCAAAAGGAAATGAAGAGAACTAAAGTTCCTACATTATTCTTGAGGAAGCCTATGATTTCTAGTAGGCACTAAATTTTCATTTACATCTGTCCACTCATTAACATTATATTTATTAGCAGGTCAAACAGAAATTTAGAAGATGATAATATAAATGTGTTTGCGATGGCCGATGTGAATCTTAAAAAAAAAATCATAGGTTTCAGCAGGAATAATGTAGGAACTTTAGTTGTCTTCATTTCCTTTTTGAAATGTAAACCACATATTCTCTTCCTCTGGAAATTAATGAATGAGCATCTTGCTCTATTCCTAGAGAATGTTACCATTTCTTAGCAATTATTTTATTCTTAGGGAACCTATGAAACTCAAAGAAACCTATGAAATTTTAATTTGGAATCTTCAGCAGAGCTACGACTTTGACAGTGCTCTACACATATTCAGCCACCTCCAACATTGTGGTTGCTAAAGTAGAAAAATCATGAACCTAATATTGTACTCTTGGACATGTTGAATATATACAAGATATACTTACAGCCTTCTAGCATCCATTTTATTTGAAATTGTATGTATTTGTTTTATCAATAAAAATTATTGATATCTCTTTAAAATAACTGTAGTAAATTAAGGGAGAAACTGAACTAGATTGTTGAATTATTTTGGAAAATGTCCGTTTATAATACATGATTGGAAAACTTTCAAAATTCGAAATTTTAAAAAAAGTAAACAAATAATCACAATTGACAACTACGATTAATGTCATAATGATTAATCACACATTGTCGCCAACCCAAAAACACTGAAAAAGCTGCAACCGATAGTTGATGAATATGATCGATTTGATTTGATGATATTTCTCAAAGTAGGCAGGCAACCTTGATTTCCACTTGGCCATTGATCGAGACTTATTAGGATAAATAGAATATCAATAACGTATATTCAATTGATTAAATAAAAAAAAAATTGAAAATTCACTTCGTGAACACAAAACAAAAATTATTGTCACTGTCGAGAAAAAAACATCAGTTCTTTAACCTTGAAAGTGCAAAGCATATTATTGAGCGAATTAAAAAAACGAATCTTACATTTTACGCTGATATCGAAAAAATCATGAAAGTCATTCTATAGGCTGATTTCACAAAATTCTTCCAAATTTCATTTGATCGGTGACTCCATTCAAAAGATAAAGTGGTTTTAATTTCCATTCAATTTCGAAACACAACCTGTAAATCAGAATCTATAACTCCTAGATACTATCCATCTTTTCCGGGACACCCTGTATGATGAAAATTAAAGGTGCTCGAATACACTGCGCAAAAATATTAACGCACATTATGGAAATCTCAAATTTATTCTACAACTGAAGGTGTTCTCAATGATAATTATTTTTATGAGAATTATGCATGCTTATGTTAGCCTTTTTCAACGTTTTTCTTCAATACACATGTTTTTTCCCAGTAGGAATGAAAAAAGATGATATTATCAGATTTGGAATGTATTGGCTTCATTCTAAAATCAATTGTTCTCGATCAATTCTAGTGATCAATAGATTTTCTTTCGTTTGATTTTCTACACTCGATCGCTATGCAACGCGAAACACGCAATTTGACCCAAGAGGAATGTGCCCAAGCGGTAGTTTTGCGAGAAGAAGGGTGGACACACACAAGAATTGCAGAAAGGTTTGGAGTTTCCCATACAAGTGTGTCCAGAATGTTGCAGCGATTCAGGGAGACAGGTATGAATGTCCGAAGACCAGGACAGGGTAGACCACGGGTAACAACTGCCATTCAAGAACGTTACTTGAGAGTTTTTTCGTTGAGACAACGGTTTGCAACAGCTCGCCTCCTTCAAAATCAGCTTGAGCAACCTCATGGGGTGCAAATTAGCACTCAGACAATATGAAATCGTCTCAGAGAATATGATTTAAGGCCTCGTGTCGCGGCAAGAGGCCCAGCTCTTACCCCAGCCAATCGAAGGGCGCGTTTGGATTTTGCGAGAGAGCATATCCATTGGGACGAGGCCGATTGGGAAAGAGTTCTCTTCACAGATGAGTCTAGATTCTGCCTCTACCATTGTGATCGACGTTCCCTTGTATAGACGTCCACATGAAAGATATGCTCAGTGCAATTTCCTGAATACTACTGGTTTCAGAGGAGGATCGATTATGGTATTGGGTGGAATATCTTTGACTGCTCGCACAGACCTAGTGGTCGTTGATAATGGAGCTATGAATGCTGATAAGTATATAAGGAACATTCTTGAAGAGCATGTAGAGCCATTTGCCCCATACATTGGTGAAAATTTCATTTTTGTGGACGATAATGCCAGACCCTATCGTGCGCGCATCGTTCTGGAGTACCTGAGGTTGGAGTCTCTCGAATGGAATGGCCAGCAAGAAGTCCAGATCTCAATCCGATTGAGCAGGTTTGGGACAACCTCAATAGAAGGCTGAGAAGTTCAGAAAATCATCCAGCTACTCTTAATGACTTAGGAATCCAACTCTGAGAAATCTGGGAAAGATTAGATCAGAACATTTTAAGATCACTCATTTTGAGTATGAACCGTCGTTTCCGAGCTGTAATGAATGCAAGAGGTGGAAATACCAAGTATTTAATCACTTATCAGAATTTTGAAAATTGTTCATTTCTCTTCTTTCACATAAGATTCGGTGAAATCCTGAATTTTTCTCCCATTTAATGTGTCTTTTTCGTTCAAAACCTTCCCGAGAGAACATAAAAAATGAGTTATAAAGTCAATTTAGAGTTAACTTTCATTAAAATTGATATTTTCAGAATGTGCGTAAATTTTTTTGCGCAGTGTAGTTTTGAACACATATGTGGAAGGCCCAAATACTTCATTCAGAAAATCCATAATGCAGTAGAAGCAATGAAGACTGAAAGGGGTGTAACGACCACAGAAATGCAAATAACTATTTCCAGCAGTTATCTTTTGTAACATTCTACCCAGCATCCCCCCTACGAACAGTGGCAATAACAGTGAAAACAAATCAGCACATTCGCTCACTTCGCAACCGATGGTTCCATTCAGTTAATTAACCCATTCAATGCAAACTGCATATCTGAAATATACAACGAACGCTGAACGAAGCCGTAGAGTTGGTGCGTTACCAGAGAAAATTCCCTAGGAAGAGCAAATTCATTTCATTAAGGGAAATCGTGTTAGCATTCGAGGTCTTCTCTAGCAGCTTGCGTTGATTCACCATTCACTGCTTGAGCTAGATTGGAAAATATCCATGACCAGCTTCCAACTCTCCGATCTGTAGGGTACTTCAAACTTCAGTATGAAACAGATTGAATCAAAATATTAATCATCGAAATGGAGTCCATTTTAAATTCCTTGCCCACAGATTCTCTACCATGAGGTTGGAGAAATGAATCAGATTTTGTCACTGAGAGGAGAGATATACCTGTTTCAGCCTCATTTGGCATCATCAGCATCTCATTAAACTCAGGGACAAAATTTTCATAAAAATCATCTATATTTAAAGCAAATAGTTGAGTCGTTCTGAGTTAAATATTACGAGGTGGCGACATCTAGTTGCGTCGGAAGTGAAGTTCCATATAACCAACCTGTATACAGGGTCTTTCACGAGGAACCTCACCCATATTTATACGGGTAACTACTGAACGTATTTTCATGAAATTCAGCACTTATAAGTATTTCACGATGCTGATGAAATCTAAAATATTTTCAAGGCATGAGCACCTCCGGTTTTTCCGGAAATGACGTCAACTTCCGTTTTTCAAATTAGAACACCATTTTTTTATTGCAGAAATAGATTCCTTAGAAAATTTCAAGTTATTTTGATGTAACATTTTTCAGTTTTGGTTGGAAAATTCTCTCTGAGCGGGAAAATTCGAAAAAAAATCGAAAATAGAGCTCCGCTGAAACAAGAATAACTTCGAGGTTTTTGGATGGAAAATTTTCATTTTTCGGATTTTTCAAGATGTAAGATTGATGTATCCACTTTAAAAATCGAAATCGCGATTCATGATACAAGGGGTGAAAAAATCGCTTTCAAAGTTAGGGATGACAAAATCGTGAAAAATCAATTTTTTCAAATTAGAACCCCATTTTTTTATGGCAGATATTGAATCTACGTTAAAAAATAATGTGAGTGTATTACGTCTACTCATGAACCTGAGAGTATAAGAATCAGATTGCCAGCAACTCTATTGTAATCCTTAACTCAGTTTTTCGGAGAATGTCAAATGTCTGGTTTTGCATTTAGACGCTTCATTTCAAGTTACGTCTTCTTTTTGCAGTTGATCTTTTGTGATAGATACTACTCCCCTCAAAGTGTGCGAGAAATTTTTGGTCAACTTGGTTAATTTCAATTGGATCTGTTAATTGAAAAATAAAAGAACACAAGACTACGTTCACAATATTGTGAACGTAGTCTTGTGTTCTTTTATTTTTCAATTGACCAAAGATGTTTCACCAAGTGTTGAGCGAGGAATCAATTTCGTGGATCTGTTAGGCTGTGTGGCAATCAGGATCCAGGCTTCTTAAAAATTTTTTGTGTTTGAAGATAACATTGAACTTATAATAATAACAACAATAATTTTGATAGCTGATTTGGGCAGACGAAGTTGCGCGGGCCAGCTAGTCACATGCTAAAAAGAATTGCGTGTATCCTCTTCTACTCCATGAGATTTTAGGAGTGGCCCTCAATCAGGGCCCCCATGCAAGTTTTTCCGAGTGATGGAAACTCTCAATTCTTTTCGCGACTGTGAAGTCAAGTGTTTTTAAGAAAAAAAAAATAAATCGAAAAACAAAAAAGAATTGGGCGCTTCCATCACTCAAGCCACTGATTTAGGGACACTGCGAAAATCTCATGGAGTGAAAGAGGATGTACGCAGTTCTTTTTAGCATGTGATTGGGGACATGGAACTTCTCTTTTGACGCAACTAGATTTCACTACATACTTTTGTAGTATTTTACTCAGAACGACTCAACTATTTGCTACAAATATAGAAGTTTTTATGAAGATTTTGTCCCCGAGTGGTATGGGATACTGATGATGCCGAATAATGCTGAAACCAGTATATCTCTCTTCTCAGTGACAAAATCTGATTAATTTCTCCAACCTCCTGATGAAGGATCTGCGACCATAGGAATTAAAATGGTATTCATTTCAATGATTACTATTTGGATTTCATGTATGTTTAAAATTGTTTTCGGTGAGGCCTCTGTGAAGGCAGAGAATTTTTTGTTTTTCGATTTATTCTTTTTCTTGAAAACATGCAGTATGAAAATTTCAGAGGCGCTTAATTAAGACCAATTGAGACGTTTTTGTTCATAAAATACATGTCGAGAGTAGTCAGACCAGCGCGAGAATAATCCTCGGTGAAAAAAAGGTTAGGCTTTGTATGTATCACTGGAGTTATGATAACGTGTTCAACAAGGGCACAGGATACCATTATAGATCGCATACGTCTTCATTTTTTGAGATAGATACGCCATCTAATCCTAAAAATATCCATTGAATGATGAGACAATAAATAATGCTCATAATTTTGATCTTCAGGACAAAGGTTACTGAATGATTCTGATAGAGAAAATCGAAAAATACACTAGAAGCGTAAAAAGAAAAAAAATTGACCCAGTTGAATTTTATATTTTTGTCTGGAGGCAAACGTCCAAACCTAAAACGGTTGCTGCGCTCAAAAATTGCACTTTTATAAAATGGCTTAAAAAAATTTCAGAACTAATATTTTTTTCGAAAATACCTTTTTCGTTAAGGAGTTGTTTACATAAATTATAAGCTATCAATGATACTCACTTATCTTCGTGTTTAGGATGTGTAACGTATTTAATGCACTCTCTTTTCGTGAAGGTTGCTTCTATCCAACTCCGCGCAGGAGCCTGGAAAAAAAAATCATTTTGAAAAAAAATACATTAAAGGGAAACGTTTGGTATGTTTCTGTCAAATGTATGTGTGGGGTCCCCAGGTGAACTGTTTTTCTCGTTTTTTTGAGAATTGATGTAATATCAACTTAGATACATCATAAAAAAATTGCTGAAAACGTAAAGGAAGTTCGGGACATTGGCCTGCACGATTGCCGCATTTAAATACTCTAATATCACTTCTGAGGGGAGGTATTTTGAACATCCGTTGCAGCTTTGAGCCTCCTTATTTATTAGTTTTTAGTGTCATGCTATTGTCGTAGAAAGTTCATGAGGATAGTATATAGGGTGATTTTCGAAGACCGTTAGTTAGTTCGAATATTTCAAAGGAAAACTCGATATGAATAATTTCATAGTTAAGCTTGAGAGCATTTTTCTTGAAAATTTGGAAAAAGCCTTTATTTTCCAATAAAAGTCCCAGGAAAATATGGTCTGTTCTAAATCGTATTAGAACAGGCCATGGATGATGCAACAGCATGATCTTCGGTTGAGAGTTATAGATAGTTGTCCCATATATAAATTTCAAGATGGTTTCGAGACTATACATGAAGTAACAAATGCATATCTGAAATGGGTGGTTAATTTCAAAATTTATTCTAAATATTTGGTTTCTTTCGCTTTTGTCTTTTTTCATTTCAGATTAAGAATTGCGAGTCATTTCGTGAAGAATCTGTTCATCTGAGTCCATAGACGGATAACATGAATATGTTCTTTTAGAACACGGTGATGTCTCTCAAGATTCCTCTGATATTTAATAATTTTAGTTAATTTTTTGTCACGGGCGAGGTAAGGGTTTGTTTCAGCTGAGATTTTTCCCTTTCCTCATTTAATCCAACATCAGACCTGTATGTTTTTCCTGTGTTGCACCAACTTCAGCTAGGCAACTTTTTGTTTCAATATGTATTGTATTATTTTATCTCTCTCTCTAAAAAAAGGCCACATAATGTCACCACAATGTATAATTATATTATAATTTTCAATAAGGAAATAGGACCTCCCTGTACATATACGAAATATATTACATATTATCAACATATCCAGTAACCATACCGAAAATGCCCACATAACTCAAGTGAATTGACATTTTTCCCAATTGCTACCCACCCAATTTCATGGTTGCGCATAATTTATTGTGGGTGAAATAGATGATACATAATGACATGGATACCAGTATACTGAATTCATCCCGTAATCCGTTCTGGGACTGCTCGTGACAGGATAGAGGCTCCGCAGAGCCCGCTTCCAGCTGAATTCCTCGACAAGGGAATAATCAGCTCAATGCCGCAACAGATGTAGGTACCTTCATATTTTTTGTTGACGTAAACGTGAGCTTGTCTCGACTGGGCAATGAGATGATCTGTTACGTTCATCTTTTGTACGCCGTTGTCATCCAATATCATCGTCAATGTGACAATTAAGACAGATTTCGAAATTTATCCTTTGGACGGGTGAATTTGAATTGAATTAATTAATGTCGCGAGTGACAGAGAGGTCCGAGGTCGATATACCGTGTAATAATAAAGGACCCTGAATGTAGGACAGTGCGAATGCTCAGTACGTAAAGTATTGTACTCGTACTATGCTTAGTTTAGCTTAATGATATTCAAATTTATTTTTCTTCACGGAAAGCTAGCTTTGACGACAATTTTTAAGAGTTTCATCATCAAAATCGTCCCAGCCACCCAAAAAACACTTTCTAACCATTTTATATCACAACAATACAGAATAACACGTGTTTTCGATGCAATTATACCTAATAATAAACCTTTATTTGATTCATTACAGATGTTGATCGCGTCAAAACAAATATAAACACAGTTGTACTCCCAAACTCCCTAAAGTCCATCAAAGGATTTCTCATTTATAAATTCATTAATTAATGCTGTAATAACATTTTCTCTATTTCAGTATCGTAATGAGTTCGTTACAGTACTAAAAGTAGTGCTGTAATGAAACTCATTACAGCATTGTTTTCAGTTATATTTTTCGTTTTGTGGTTGTCAGTACTGACCTCCGATCCACTCAATTTTCGAATCAAATCAATTCAAAATCTGCAATCTGTCAAATTTCGTTAGTGACAGCAACTGCCAAGATACAATACAAAAGTCACTCATCTGAATTTTTATTTTAATTTCGAGAGTTTTCCACAAAACTTAACTGAAATAGAGAAAATATCGTCTAATACTCGTTGCAGATGGCAATTCCAACACTCATGCTTTCGAAAACTCGCTCCTTCGTCGCTCGTTTTCGAATTTCGCATTCGTGTTGGAATAGGAGCTCATTCTGTAACTTGTTTTAGAATATACTATTTCACATAAAAATCGTTTCAATATTTTCTTTTGTAATACAATATTTTTTCATTTGAAACTTTTAGGTAACATATTCCAAATTCTAAGTATAAAGTAAAAATTTTTTTTCTGTATATATGTATAATTTGCTCCCTCTATACTCAAAAAATCTTTAATAATATAATAATCATGGTTTGAGAGCAATATTTTAAAATCATTATTAATTACAAACATTATACTTTCATATATGTACAAACTGTGAAACGTTAGTATTTTAATAATAATAATAATGAATGTATTTAAGGCCATCGACCTGAGTCCTTCAGCCAGCAGTATTTTATTATCAATAAATATATTTTCACTAGTTTCAGTTGGTTTTAACTTGAAAATTGCCCTCAAGCACCTTTTTTGTATAATAAATACTCTATTTGAATCAACAGGGTTTACCCAGAAAATTATTTAATATCGTAGTCTGGAATGCACGTAAGCATGATAAGCTGTCATTGCTGCACCAACCGCAATTGTGTTCCTTAATATTCTTAAAGCAAAGCAGTATCTTGCAAGACTTGTGGAAATGTACTCAATATGATATTATAAGTCATCAACCATTCCATAATAACGCCGTACTGTTTACAATATGGAGGATAGTAGGGGTACCTCTTCCCTCCATAGTTGACGTACCGAGCATTCGCACTGTTCTGAATTCAGGATCCCATCAGGTACGACTGAGACGTTCGGTCCTTTATTATTACGTATACTTACCTCGGATCTCTTTGTCACTCATTTATACAAGCGTCGAAATTTAAATCTTTAAAATTCGCAAACCACTATTAGGATATGTGCATATCAACATGTGCGCAATGAATCAGTGCTTACACTGATATAAAAATTCTTCTTTTATCACATAAGGAAAAGTAACTGGTATCGACATACATGTTTATACCTGGCAACCCAATAGTTCGTCAAGGTAAATGATAGAAAACCCTGTCAATGCGAAGTCTGTCCATTCTACATGTTTCATACTTTAAGTCCAGTAAAAAATGTTCTTATTATCTTCATGTTGCAAAATTTCATGAAAAAGGATTTTTTATACAATCCATTCTCAATATATCTTCTATTATAGGAAATTTATCATGAAATAGGTTTCATTCTATTATAAGCACGATGAAGGTCGATAAAGGATCGGATATCAGACTATGACAGCAACAACGTAGCATAAACAAAGCGTTGATTGGATGAAAATTTGAATTTCACAAACGTACCTGAAACAAGTCATTATCACTTGATTTGTTAATAGTATATTCTAAAAGAAGTTGCAGAATGAGCTCCTATTCCAACACGAATGCGAAATTCGAAAACGAGCGACGAAGGAGCGAGTTTTCGAAAGCATGAGTGTTGGAATTGCCTTCTGCAACGAGTATTAGACGATATTTCCTCTATTTCGGTCAAGTTTCGTGAAATACTCTCGAAATTCAAATGAAAATTCAGATTAGTGACTTTCGTGTTGTATCTTGACAGTTTGTGTGACTCGAGAAATTTGACAGATTACGGAATTTGAATGGATTTGATTCGAAAGTTGTTTGGATCGGAGGTCAGTACTGACAACCAAAAAACGAAAAATGAATCCATTACAGCACTACTTTTAGTACTGTGATGAACTCATTACGATACTGAAATAGAGAAATGAATGAACTTTACGCGGTTCGGAGAAAGAATAAAACGGTAAACAGAAAATTCTTTGCCTTTACGGAGGCCACATCGAAAACATTTTTTGAAACATAGATGAATTCAAAATAGTAATCATCGAAATGATTACCATTTTCAGTTCCCAGGCTCAGAAAAACGAAAATGGTATTCATTTCGATGATTACTATTTTGAATTCATCTATGTTTCGAAAATGTTATCGGTGTGGTCCCCGTAAAGGCAAAAAATTTTCTGTTTACCGTTTTATTCTTTGTCCTAAAAACACTTGGCTTCACGGTCGCGAAAAAAATTGAGCGTTTCCATCACTCGGAGAAACCTGCATGAGGGCCCTGATTTGGGGTCACTGCTAAAATCTCATTGAGTGAAAGAGGATGTACAGAGTTCTTTTTTCGCAGGTCATTGGAGATGTGTAAAAATTCATTCTGATGTAATTACAGAAATTACAAAGTAGTGACTACTTTGTAATTTCTGCTCAGTACATCACACCTAATTGTTTCCAATATAGATTTTGTCCCTGAGGTGTAAGGGATACTGATGAGGCCAAACAAGGCCGAAACCGGTATATCTCTCATCTCAGTGACAAAATCTAATATCATTTCTCCAACCTCATGCTAAAAGATCTCTGAGCCTGGGAATTGAAAATGGTATTCATTTCGATGATGACTATTTTGAATTCATCTATATTTCAAAAACTTTACGCGGTGTTTTCAAAAGTAAGCTTTTTTTGACAGTTAATAGCACTCATCTAGAATATATAATATATTTAGGTATATACAGGGTGTTTTAAAATTTATGCGACAAAATACAGGAGGTGTTTGCTCTTATTAATTAAGATGCCTCTTTTCTGTAAAAAAATTTCCTCAGTCCACCTCTAAAATTCAGTTGAGCTAGAAACTTGCAATTCTGTAACTTTCATATGCACTCGCAAAGTACTATTAACTTTAGGTATTTTTTCAATCTCCCTGTTACATTATACGAGTATGAAATTGGCAATCCGGACTTAATTTCATAACAAAAAAAATTGTTCCATGAAATAAAATTATTTGAACCCCCATATAATGTAACAGGAATATTGAAAAAATAGTTGTGGTTAGTCATTTACGAGTTCATGAAAATTACAGAATTTCGAGTTTCTAGCTTATAGTGCACAAAAAAGGTCAGGAGTGTATTCGTTGTGAAACATTTGGAACAGAAATCATATGCCGCATCGCGGTGATCATAATAATTATTATTAGGGTACGATTCCAAAGATCACTCTCACTTCTTCATATTCAATATTCTATACGAACAACAAACTAATTTAATGAGTTCTACCACCTGTTGAAAAAAAGCTTCACCTTTGAAAAAAAAGGTGTATAGGTGAGTCATGTCTGCTAACAATGAATATATAATATCCCAAGGTGCTCCTACAATAGGATATGATGAATAAAACAACACCAATATTAGTAAATACAAAATATATAGTTGTTAGAGAAGAAACTGAGAGCAATGAAGACCCATCCAAGATTCCAAGAAAGAGATGAATGTAGAAACATCGATGGTTCAGTGTTAGCCCAGCTACGTTTATTCATTAGGGATTAGACAACGAAATACAACAGAAAAATTCAACTTACTGATGAGAACGGTGATGCAACTGGCCATAAAAAAGTCGATAACGAGTTCAATAAAGAATCAAACAGACCTTGACGATTCAGCTGAAATTTAAGAAAAATTAAGGTTTACGTAAAAATAAAATCAGGTGCATTTTGGAAATCATACTCGAGAATGAAAATTAAGCAATTATGGCCCAAAAAACTTTCTACAAACGTTGGACAATGCCAAATATATCTTCATTGACTAGACCATCGTGAGAACTAGTTGATCAAGTAATTTCACTATAAGGATATTGAGATTTTCAAAAGTGAGAACATTAATTCAATTCAGAACTTATAGTTAACATTTTCACAATCATTAGTGAATTGCGAGAACTCTTCTGTATTTTTTATATTTTCCCCACGTTTCCCAAAGAAAAGACAAGAGAAGCTTAATCGCTAATGAATGAAAATGAGAATGTTAGATAACAACATTGTGATGAAATGATCTGGTTAGTTATTGCGGATTTGTTCGAGTTCGTAGCTCCTAACATAGCATGGATTGCGGGATCTATTGACATCGATGAAAAATGTTGCCATACAAATCTGCAAGAAAATAGTTATTTGTATTTGTGTTATTGATAGCATTCGACTCTCGCTCGAATGTATGAATGTGAGAGACAAGATCGAGCTTATCGAGTTTATTTAAATTTATTGACCACGGAACTCTAGTAACTGAATACCGTTTTGTTCCTTTCCCCCTTCCTATTCCTCAATCCGTGTTCGAGTGCAGTATGATTTTGTATTATCACTATTGTGGGATCAGTTCTTGTCATATCTTGTTTTCCTTTTAATAATTATTAGGTAGGCAGGAAGATATCGCTCAGTGATATGCTCACCTTTTGCACTGTGGTTTATAAATTCTTGTATGACATAGTTCTGGCAATAAAGTGTTATTATTATTATTTTTTTTACAATTAACCTCATTCGAAATAGAAATCTCTTCAATAAAAAAAATTATAAAACAAAATTCAACATAAAGAAGACCGACTTTGAAAAAATTAATTCCAAAACTGCGAAATAAAAAAAATTCGTTTTTACCACACAAAAAGCTATGAGTACAAATACCTATGAATTACAAGCAATGAGTAAAATACAGGGTGGCCATTTGAAAACGAAACAGACGGGATTACAGACGAAATAAATTTTTTCGATAGAAATGCTCGGACAGGTCGATTTCTGTTTCGAGGGGGACAACTTAAGATGTAGGTTACGGACGCATAGCGCTTCAACCCTTGCTACTACAACCCTCACCCCCAATTTTTGAATAGGGAAGATGGGGTGAGTGATACCTCATTTGAAAGGTTTTTCACAAAAAAACACTACAAGTGCCATGAAAACACCACTTCATTTTCAAATGCTTAGTCAAGAATATTTCGAGAACTAATGCATAAAATGAAAAAACAATTACTGTGCTGAAATCAGTATAAAAATACCTTTCAAATGAGGTATCACTCACCCCATCTTCCCTATTCAAAAATTGGGGGTGAGGGTTGTAATAGCAAGGGTTGAAGCGCTATGCGTCCGTAACCTACATCTTAAGTTGTCCCCCTCGAAACAGAAATCGACCTGTCCGAGCATTTCTATCGAAAAAATTTATTTCGTCTGTAATCCCGTCTGTTTCGTTTTCAAATGGCCACCCTGTATATTTAAGGGTTCTAGTTATTTATACTATGAGGGATGTAACTATTCGAGAACTGCCTGAGTGTCACACTCAGTCAGCTCAGTCCAGTGAGAACATCTCCTGAAATATAACTCCTCAAGATGCCAGACACTCTAACTGGCGAAAGGTCGAAATTCTCGAAAGAACGGGTTACAGTTCTTCCTTATTCAAAATAGAGTCATCAGAATTATCTCTGGCCTGACTTTTAGGGAATTTTGTAGAGGAATATTCAAATCGAACCATATTTTGACCATATATACGCCCTTTATATCTATGAGGTACTCATTCATATGTATGAAAATCCAGATAAATATAGACAATGAAGTTCCATGCACGCCTTACGTGTGTATAAGATTATATTACTGAGAACCTGCAGAGATGCAATGACTTGAGAACTTTTAAAAACAGTATTAAAGAATTCTTAATTCACTTAGAACCATTTTCTGTTGAAAATTTTCATAATAGATAGGGTGTAACTAGTGCCCCCGCCAAGACGAGCCAAGCGAAGCGCCGCGCCGGGCATTACCTATCTTTTCTCGAAATGTTTCGTGGTATTTTTGAACCCTCGTAACTTGAGTTTGGAATATAGCAAAAGAACAAAATTCTCAGGATATAAAGCCAGTAGTGAACTCATCAAACGTGCAAAGTTCCAAGTGCATAGCTCGTACACTTTAAATTTTAGTGATATCTAAAAACCCCCGATTTCGTCACTCACTCACTGATGATCATGAAAATTGTTAGGGTTCTTCCCGATGTATAAGTTTGTATGAAACTTCGGCCATGCTATGGTGGTCTGAAAATTGATATAAACGGAGGATTGCTTGTTATGAATGTTAAAAAAAATATTCAAGAATTCTCAGGGAAAATCACACCCACATTTTGAATGAATGAGTATATATTAGTGTATATTAACACCAAGTACAATTTCCCTGTAATAACCTCAACCACAGATTCCATTGTGCAATTTCCCGTTTTGATCATTGTATAACGATGGGATACTTTATACAATGGTTGTGATTGCAGCTCGCAAATACATCGCGATCGCAGCTTGAACCTAGGTAGGTAAAGGTATATTTTTCGACTCCGTACCTTGTTGATTTTGACATGGATTGTGCATAAATTTGACTTGAAATAGATCTCGCAATAATTATATTTTATTTAATTTTTGTTGGAGAATAAATGAACAAAATGAAACGATTTTGTCATAAGCAACGTACAAAAAAGAATTGAAATCCAACCAAAAACATTTTCATGTAAAATATTGCCAAGACGAGGCCGTATTTTCAACATTGTCAAAAAGTTATCAGATCTCATGTAGAGCCAAGCGGCTTACTCTACACTCTTCATCTTCACAAGTCTTCATTTCACAATATGCCTTGGTCAAAATAAGTGACTTGGCCGTTTCGTAACAGTGAGAACTATTGTATAACATCAAAGTTATGAACAGCTAATGAATTTTTCATATCACGCTCACGTGGCGGTAGAGAAACGGCCAAGTAACTTTTTCTGACCAAGGCATAGAGACTTGTGAAGATGAAGAGTTTAGAGTTAGCAGATTGGCTCTACATAAGATGTCATAACTTTTTGGCAATGTTGAAAATAGGGCCTCGTCGTTGCAACATTTTACATGAAAATGTTTTTGGTTGGATGTACTTTTCTTTTTCTTCTTATGACCATGTTTGCATCTAATGTATATGTTGTGGACCAAGTGATAAATCCGGGCATTTTTCATAATGCCCGGGCATTATGAATAATGACAAACCATTTAGGGCAAAGTGATTAATTATGGTTTGAAGTTTCTTATTTATCACATTGCCCTGACATTATGAATATTGCCCAGTCGTGTTTGGGCAATGTGATAATACACTTCTGTATGGGCGAAGAAGAACGCGGGGGGATACGCCATAATAAAAATAATAATAATTTATTAATTACCCTCAAATAATTATAGAGAATGTCAAGCACGGATACAATTATATACAGATATATAGCATAACAATAAAACAATAATAAATTTCGAAAAATAAACACTTAAATGATATACTTAACCACATAATCACAGACAAACACAGAAAGTAATGGAAATGACAACCGCTAGTCTTTATAGATTAGGAAGAAAATATGGTGTAAAAAAATTGATCATCGGGAGAAAGAGATTTCACTGAGAGAGGTTGTGAGATAGTCATCTAAATGTGGTGGACAAGGATACAGTCGTTATAGTTGCAAAGGTGGCTGTGAGTCCGACAAATGCAAAATTATGCATCTCGAAGTGCCATCAAAGCAGAAATTGTTTCAATACATAATTGTGTAAATTATTTGAATTTTCCTCTAAGTTTTTCTATTCGATTAAAGTAAAATTCATTTTGAGTTTGAAAACTCTAAGAATTATATCATCTAGGAAAAAAAGGAAAATGTTTATTTTATGTGATTATTGTTTTGTTTTTTGTTACATATATGTTTCCAATAAAATTATGTCAATCATTTGAGTTTTTCTCTAAGCTTTACTATTTGTTCAAAGTAAAATTCATTTCTATACTTCAGAATGAGTTCATTACACTTCAAAAAACAGTGCTGTGATGAACTCCATAACAGCATTGTTTTCAGTTATATTTTCGGTTTTTTGGTTGTCTACATTGACATTCGATCCAATCAGATTCCAACAAAAGTCGATTGTCAATATGACATAATTTGAATTTATGTTAGAATACGTGTGAAAAAAATTCAAATCCCGTAATGTGTCAGTTTTCGTAACTGTCATACCAACTGCCAAGATACAATACAAAAGTCAGTAGGATGTATAATCTCAATTGTGCATTGAATTTCGACAATATTTCATGAAACTTGACTGAAATAGAGAAAATATCGTCTAACACTCGTTGCAGAAGGCAATTCCAACACTCATGCTTTCGAATTTCGCATTCGTTTTGGAATGTACTATTTAAGTTTGAAGATTCTAAGAATAATATCATCTAGAAAAAGGAAATAATATCTGTTTTTGTGATTAATGTTCTCTTTTTTGTTACACATATGTTCGAAATAAAATTATGAGAATTAAAATCTGGGTTGAATCACTCTGCCCGATATTAAATATGCATTTTTAATAATGCCCGGGCAATTTGATTATTTCAATACTTATTATCACATTGCCCTCTTATATTGGGCATTATTCATACTGCCCGGGCATTTATCATAATGCCCAATTAATCACTTGGTCCATAACATATATATTGTTTGTATGTCGCATTCTTTAAGAAATAATGTATATTCTATTCTATTCTTGCAGTTTGAGTCAATATCGAGTACACGTCAACCACATGCTGATTGCATAAATGTCTTACAAGGTCTCCACGTGTGCCACTCGATTGCTAGTGGAACACACCGCCTAACCGTCGGGTCAGACTATGTGATCAACAAAAAACCTCGAGTTCTGTCACAGCGTGCAGGCACGGATGCTGAATGCTGGATATTGTCCACACGAGATTTTCAAATTGAATTGGGATTAATCAAATCGCTTTTCCATCACCCCTCATTGAATTTCACTGAGGTTTCGACCAACAATACTCATCCGGCAAGGTGCACTCCAATTCCGTTTCGATTGAATCGTTCGGACGATTTCACTGTGTTCGGTTATCTATTGTTGATTGGTTCATGAAACACGCGAACCACTTTGTAACTGGTTCAATTTGCCCTTCTTTCGGATGCTGGGGCGAGAGAGATCAGCTGCAAACAATCAGTCGAATTCGGCAATGGGAGGGGATGAACTACACTGCTCAGAAATTGCGGTGGACAATTTGTTTGAATGTAATCTTAACTTTCTTACTAATACACGGGGTTCTTTGGTTCTTTATGGAAACCCTAATTTATACTCCTCCACAAGAGTTAGTGATATCGTATTTAATTGTTTTGAAAAGTATGTTATCTTAGTGAAAATCGCTGTAGAATCATTTAAAACTCAATAACAACTTGAATCGATCCAATAAAAATCAGTATGAGAAATTTCGTCAATCTGATCGCCTTTTCTCTGAAGTTTTTATTCTTATTTTGACATTGAGTCGGTTTATCAACTGCTTCGATTCGAAAAAGTTTTCTGAAAATATCAAGACGTAAATTAACAAACGCTGAGGCTAATAGGGCTATCGGAATTCTACAGGGAGGCCGAACTCAGGTTGTTGTAGCGGAAAGGCCCCAAGTCAGCTTAAGAGTGATATCTCGACTTTGGAATAGGTTCAGGGAGACAGGTTCCGTGTTAGAAAGACCAAGGCTTGGTGGGCGACGAAAAACAACACCTGCTCAGGATCGTTTCATCACCGTTTCGGAAAGAAGAAAGCCTACATCTACGGAATACTCTTCAAAATGCAGAGGGGGTCTAAGTTTCCATCGAAACCATTAGACGACGTTTGAGGGAGGTGAATCTAGGTTTTAGACGTCCATTAAGAGCAGTTCCATCAACATGTGATCATAAGCGTCGCAGACTGGAATGGGCAAGGCAACATATCAATTGGAACGATCCGAGGAACGATCAATGGCGTAGTGTCCTTTCCACTGATGAGTCCAGATATGGACGATTTTCAGATTCTCGAAGAATAAGGGTATGGACAATCCCACGCATACCCCGTAATCGTCGGTATGTCCAAGAAGTTCATCCATTTCGAGGGGGTACTGTTATGGTATGGGCCGAGATATGTTTCAACGGGCGCATAGATCTACACATTTGTCCTGGGAATATTACCGCCTTACACTAAAGGGAGCATGTCATTGACAATGTTTTGCCAAATTTTCATGCCACTATTGGTGAAACTTTTCAATTTCTAGACGATAACGCTAGACCGCACCGTGCAGCCATAGTTGAGAATGCGCGCGAGAAGCTTGGTATTCCACATTTACCAATACCTCTGCACTCTCCAGATTTGAATTGCAGAGAACATGCATGGGGTATGCTCCAAAGAAGATCAGATAATCATCAACCTAACCCAGAATCCTTAAATGATCTGAGAGAACTTCTGAACTGTTTATAAAACTAAATTCCTTAAGAAATGTTCAACAACCTCGTGTGTAGTATACAAAGAAGATGTCAAGCTGTTATTGATGCTCGTGGAAGCCATACATTGTATGGATAGTCTTAAAATGCTTGAATTCTCTGGGAATAAAATTTCGTTATTTTACTCGATTTTTCTTAACCATCCTGTAAGCTGCAGACCTACAGGTTAAATCAATTTTATTTCCTGCAACTTGAAATCATATTAATATGAATTTTCATCACAAAATCTCATTTAAACTATATTTCATACGCCTCTCATTTAGATTTTCCTGTCTGCTCTGTAAACAATCTTTTGCATTTGGTTCATTACAAGTCTCTTCTCATCTTTCTTCGGTAATTTTTACCTTTTTTCCCCAATTTCTGTTTTTTTCTTCTTCAGTTTTTTTGCTTATCTTTTATTTATCACTTTTCCTCTATATCTTCATTTCCTCAGATGACTCTCGTCTGTATTTCTGCCGAGAATCTTCGGTATGTTCATCATTCTTGTGTTCCTATATCGCTTCTTGGAATTTCTCCTTCTGTTTGTTTACCATTTTTTCTATCGTTTCGATTTTGATTTCTCTCCGGAATTTATCGTTAGTTATATACCAAGAGACAGCTATCGTTCAGAGTATGTTGAAGTTCTTTCTTCTTATAGCTTGCTCCGTCGTTATACCATACGACACCAGCATAAGTTATGCTTGGTATAATAATTATACTTTCGAGTAAAATAACCTTGTTTTCTAATGAATGCTCTACGCATTTAATAGCGGATGAAGGCTACCATAATGCTCTTTCGTCTTCATCTTGTTTTCTTCTATCTGTTCTCTAAGGTTGAGGTTTGCGTCCAATATTACTCCAAGATACTTCACTTCTTTCTCTCATTCTATCTCTTGGTCAACTATCGCCACATTTTATTCTGATTTCTGGTAGCTCCAAAAAAAATTATTCTTGTTGATCTCGATTTTCCACTTCTTGAAGTTGAATATGGCTGTTTCTCGCCAGAAGTCAAACTGAGAAAGGTTTCACGCTTTGAGGAAAATCATATCGTCAAAATACAAAGGCAAACCGGAAAAGTTCAGAAAAATTAATTTCCGAACTCTGAGTTAACTAGGTTAATAGAAGGTAGAGCGGAAATGAAAGAAAATTTCACCGCCACATGTGAAGGAAGCGTCACTGAAAATCTTGAGAGAATGCGTGGGACAGCTGATATCTTCGAGAGTATCCCCAAAGAAAAATGAGAAAGCGACTGGGAGACATATAGGAACGAACCATTTCGAAGGCATGTCAGTATTGCATAATCAACCGTTCATGCGTGGTAAAATGTGACATCCTTTTTTCATCGGATTCCTTTTGACTAGGGCAATAACAGATATTTCAACGATTTTCTCATACGAGAATCGCGACGTTGTCCCCATTCCGGATGCTGCAGATGGGAGATTGGGTTTTCGGCATTCAAAATGACCGGAAGGGCTTTTATGGATTTCACATACTGTGAGTGCAAAGGGACTAACGTTTAATCTACATCATGTTAGGCTTTGAAAGTTGAACAAAGATTATATTCACTACCGCTATAGAATAAAGCATTTCTAATTTAGTATTTTAGCACTGAATGTGTAATAAAAATTGTATTGTTTTGTATTATTCTCAAAACATATATTAATTCCTGTAATTCTGTGGTAAATCTGTCTGCCAGGTTGATGACAATGATCTAATCCGGGAATTCACTAGCTCGTTCAGATAAGTGGGTTTTGATAGACACCATAAGCACGAGGTTGGCGGTTTGGATAGCGCTGAGCGTAAATCTTTGCTGCTTCCCTTGCGTTATAGGCGGCACTACCTCTTGCCAGCTCAAAAGTGGGTTTCTCTGCCAATGAGATGAATATCTGCGTACTCCTTTGCAGTGTAAATCACTTTCTTCTTTGTTAATGAATACTAATCTCATATACAATTAATCGGAATACAAGTTAATGCCAAGTCATTATCCATAGTTAATTGTCCAATCGTTGGGTGTCGAAAGGTTCCGTAGCGGATTATTTAGTTAATTGCGGAACACCTTTATTTTGTTGAAAACCCCTACCAGATTGTTGTTCGGTATAATTCGAAACATATGGGACGTTTGTCCTGCCGCGCATTCATTCCTTTTCCTTTCGTTGAGCGGTTGATGAAGAAAAGCGAGCCCTGTGAGTGTCCTAGGTCAGATATTCTTGAGAATATACGAACGATAAGATTGTTTTGTCGAGAGTTCTGTTTGATTTTTATTGTATTTTCTTCTGCAGACTTCATAAAACTGTTAAAGAAACGAACCTGGTTTCAATATTTTCGACCCAATTCCCAATCCATTTTCACCTGTGCCTGAATCCACCGTTACAGTTCGATGGTCATAAAAATATTTCTCTATTTCAGTATCGTAATGAGTTCATTACAGTACTAAAAGTAGTGCTGTAATGAAACTCATTACAGCATTGTTTTCAGTTATATTTTTGGTTTTGTGGTTGTCAGTACTGACCTCCGATCCACTCAATTTTCGAATCAAATCAATTCCCAACTAGCAAAATAGACCCCTAAAAGAACGAAATTGTTTTATAATTATCCTATAGCGCCACTGGAAAGAATAAAATTATTTTTCAATGCATCTGAATACGACAATTTTATCATAAAACAGAGAGGTTTCTATAATGCTGTTTTATAGACGTTCTTACAACTCATATAATACGACAAAGAAATAGCGTACGCATACAAATTTTATAATAGTCGCATAAAGAACTATAAGATTCCTATGATATAATTTTAAAACAGTGTTATACACATTATAATGCGGTTGCATAGCTATTGTATTACTTTTAATAGCGACGTTGAAAGTTGGTTGTAAAGGGAGCTGTATAAAAAGTTGTATTAGAGTTTCTTAAGAAAACTAATAAAATTGTTGATTTACGCTGAAGTAAAATATTACACGATAAATATAAAAGTATTTTATAATCATTTTATAACTTCAACAGTATTCTCTCTTATGAAGAGCTTATAGAATAAATTCATCCCATGTTCTGCGTTATAAAATCTTTTCATATCATCGATCTCTAATAATAATTATTATTCTCCGAACATATAAACATAACCCAATAGTACCTAATAGAAAAATTACCCGGGCTTCCCAGCAGGTTTCGTTTACAAAATGAATTCGGTAATATCTGACTGGAAAAAAGCAAAGCAAAGTGGTCACTTCAAAAGATCAGTTAAAAAAAGGTACAATAGAATACTTTCTCAGAATTGCAGTTCGTGTGATCAACCTCTAGTTGAAGTGGCAAATAACGAAGAGGCTAATCTAGAGGATACACCAATTTTAGCTTCAGGCAGGAGAGTTAATACTGAAGAACAATATGAAGGAAATAAAGACCAACATGACATGACAAATGAAAGAGTCGAAATCAATAGTTCTCATGAAGTAACTGCTGACACCGAGGACGAAAATTTGATTCATTCTCTATCTGAAATCGAAAAGAAGATTATAATAAAGGAACTACTTAAGATATGGGAATATCTTTCAACATAAATAATTCTGCATTGAAGGAGCTTTTCGTTATATGGAACCTGGCTAATCTCCTCCCTATGATCCAAGGACATTCCTGAAGAACTGCTATCTTGAACATCTTTAAAGAATATGAGTACCGGTAAAAACGAATCTAATAGCTCAAGCTTGGGAAGAATCTGTATAGGTATACTGAAGTTATTCCAATCACAATACAACCAAAGAATCCTTTACTGTCGTACCGCACGTATGTTAAGCGATACTTCTGTTCTATTATGTAGTTTGCCAACGCGCTATACGATAAGCCGGAAAGCTCAAGTCCAGTGTTGCTAGCTTGGGCAATTAGTAGTTATACCAACATACATTAAATTAGTTGCAATGAATAGGAAGACCATTTAATTTATTATGACATCTATCTTGTAGATCCTTATGTTCTGCGCGTACAATGTATGAGTAAACAGCTTTTATTGAATATTAACTGATAATTATTGCGAACATTTTTGTATAGCCTACACTTTATGCAAAACAGTGACGTGTATTTTTTGCACACACTCTGACCACTCACTATACCACTATACCAATACACACTTTTTATATGAGTATTTTCCTTTTTTTTCTGTAAAAAACAAAATGCTATTGGAAATTTTTCATTAAATCTGGCAACATTCGAAATTGGTCAAGAATCAAACTTCACCATGACTCCCAAGACTGTCAAAAACAACTTTATGGCGCTGCATCAAACAACATTATAAAACATTAATATCGTATACAGCTCAGAAGAAAACAGAATCATTGTATAAGGCGTCTTATTTGTATTCTACCCTATACGCCATATTTATTAAACGTTTGGCTATTCAGAAACCGCCGCCATTGTGAAAAAATTATATGCAAACGTAAGAAAGTGAAATAAAAATGGAATTTTCAAAGATTTTTGTCTGCTTCCACAACTACCACAATGCAAATTTCGTTTCAAGTTGAAAATTCAACAAATGAAACAAAATTTTATATTTCTCATTTTTCATAATACCTATTAAATGTATGCTAAACGGAGGCGCTTTTATTTTTCATCAAAAAAATATATATATATTGTCAGAAAAGTTAGCTGGGCAAATACATTCCGTCCAGTAGCGATATATAAGGTCTTTAATATCTGCAATATGATGAAATAATAATCACCCACCACCATAATGCCCGATGTTGGATCTTAAACCTACACAAAACGCAAACGTTTATATAGATATACCTTATGAAATATTCTTGTGACAATTCTATTCCGAATTTCAACAGTAGAAAACAAAATTATCGTATTAGCGATTCTGTCTGCATTATAAAATACTTATAAGATATTATGGATTGTATAACTAATCCCGAAGACATGCTTATAGGACAGTTATATAATCATCATATTGATGATCCTATAACGGTTGCGTAGTTTACTACAGGATGTCCCAAAAGAACGAAACTGTTGTGTAAACGTGGGCCCTTTTTGGTTGTAAAGACATTGTATAAGGGTTTATAGCCACATTATAAGATTTTCACGTTTCTATAAGATATGCTGTATAGCAGTCCTTACAACCTTTATAAAATTAGTTTTGCTAGTTGGGTTCAAATTCCGCAATCTGTCAAATTTCGTAAGTGACACCAACTGCCAAGATACAATACAAAAGTCACTGATCTGAATTTTTATTTGAATTTCGAGAGTTTTCCACAAAACTTGACTGAAATAGAGAAAATATCGTCTAATACTCGTTGCAGAAGGCAATTCCAACACTCATGCTTTCGAAAACTCGCTCCTTCGTCGCTCGTTTTCGAATTTCGCATTCGTGTTGGAATAGGAGCTCATTCTGCAACTTGTTTTAGAATATACTATTACGCTATTTTTCTCTAGAAATTAAATCAATAGAAAACCATAGAAAGATGAAATTAAAATACTCAGGATTCTTTAGAACCTGAAAAAAATTAATACTGTTTGCCCGAATAACCCATCAACAAGTTCTAGGGAATGTGTTTAAGAGGGGTACCTCTAATGATTTTCATTGGGAAAGCAATCATTTGCAGACGCTCCCCGTAGCTGATACTAAAAAATATGTGGTTAGTTTCATATGTTGTTATATTTTCATTCCTATTTAATTTCTTATACAAGCGTTTGAACATGGAGAGTTGTATGAAAAGAAATATACTGCTCCACAAGAGTTAGAAATATCGTATTCAATCGTTTTAAAAAGTATGTAATCTTCGAGAAAATCGCCGTAGAATCATTCAAAACTCAATAATAACTTGGATCGATCGAATAAAACTCAATACTAAACATTTCGACAATCTGGTCGCCTTTTGGTTATTTGCATATGCTTTATGAATGTTTTCATTTCGAAATGGAGTCAGTTTATCGACGGCTTCGATTTGAAACAAGTTTTCTGAAAATGCCAAGACGTAAATTAACAAACGCTGAGGCTGATAGGGCTATCGGAATACTACAGGTGGCCTGACTCAGGTTGTTGTAGCGGAAAAGCTCCACGTCATCCAAAGTGTGATATATCGACTTTGGAATGATTCAGGGAGACAGATTCCGTGTTGGAAAGACCAAGGCTTGGTGGGCGACGAAAAATAACACATGCTCAGGATCGTTTCATCACCTTTCAGAAGAAAGCCTACATCTACGTGTAGAATGCTTCGGAATACTTTTCAATGTGCAGATGGGGTCCGAGTTTCCATCGAAATCATGAGAGAGGTGAATCTAGGTTCTAGACGTCCATCACATTACCATAAGCGTCAAAGATTGAAATGGACAAGGCAACATATCAATTGGAACGATCAATGGCGTAGTGTCTTTTTCGCTGATGAATCCAGATATGGACGATTTTCAGATTCTCGAAGAATAAGAGTATGGACGATCCCACGCACACCTCGTAATCGTCGCTATGTCCAAGAATTCCATCCATTCCGAGGGGGTAGTGTTATGGTATGGCCGGGATATGTTCCAACGGGCGCACAGATCTACCTATTTGTCCTGGGAATATGACCGCCTTACACTATAGGGAGATGTCATTGACAATGTTTCACCAAATTTTCACGCTGCTATTGGTGAAACTTTTCAATTTCTAGACGATAACACTAGACCGCACCGTGCATCCGTTGTTGAGAATGCGAGCGAGGAGCTTGGTATTCCACATTTACCAATACCTCTCCACTCACCAGATTCGAATTGCATAGAACATGCATGAGGTATGCTACAAAGAAGATTAGATCATCATCAACATCCCCAGAATCCTTAAATGATCTGAGAGAACTTCTGCCCCGTTTATGGAAACAAATTTTTCAAAAAAATGTTCAAAAACCTCGTGTGTATTATGCAAAGAAGATGTCAAGCTGTTATTGATGCCCGTGGAAGCCTTACATTGTATTGATAGTCTAAAAATGCTTGAATTCTCTGGGAATAAAATTTTGTTATTTTACTCGTTTCTTTTCAACCACTCTGTATACGCTGCACACCTATAGGCTAAAATTAATTTTATTTCCTGCAATTTGAAATCATATTAATATGAATTTTCATCACAAAATCTCATTTCAACTATATTTTTTGCAATTTAAGTCAATATTCCTAACATATGTGGAGCAGTTTATTTCGCAATAAAAAATCCCACCTTTTTCCTTGAACTTTTCAAGCTGTGATTGGGATCGAAATGGATGGCATTTTTGTAAAAGAATTATTCTACTACATGATAAAAAATAATAAGTAATAGTAGCAGCTGATACTGCGAACATAAAACACACCCGTTAATACCAAAACGACTGAAAATTACGAATTCAAATGATATAGTGAGTATTCTTTCATCGTATTTTTAAAACACACGAGAAAGTAAATTAATACTTGCATATTATCATATCCACGTAGGAAACCTACACGTTTCTAAACAGTTTGCAGGGTTGAAATCGTGTTTTTTTCATCCTGAAGCCTCCTGCATATTTAATTTTCAACGATTGTACATGCGCCTTTCATGAGGAAATTAGGTTGGTATGTTTAACGGGTAGTTCAGTATGCTCGGAATCGCCACATATTAATTATTTATGTCGGGTGGAATTGTGGGAATTGCCACTTTTCACCCGACTAAGGGGCAGTGTCGACTCGTGAGTTTTTAATGAGGAGAGGTCACCATTTATGTCCCCTGATAAATGCGAGTAGAAATGAGGATATTATTATAGTGATAACAGATTGTCCATTTTCGTGAAATTATTTTGAATATAGTAAACAAATTGATGTGGAGAATTTGTGGAAATTATGAACAAAAGTATGTCACTGATGACCAGCAAAAAAACTATAGATTTTAGCATATACATACAAATAATTCTAGAGGTACTTTTTTACCTTTATTTTTCACATAATAATGTAAAATATACTAAGTGACAAAAAACTGCAACACGAAGTAGGAGAAAATAATCGTGAAGGTTTTTGATACTTTTTTCGAGTAATTCCCAATTCTCCCATCGAAATTATATGACAAAAGCAGTTACAGCCATTTATGACCCTTTATGTCTCGGGTTGTCTGAATTTTTAGTAAATACTTCCTCGCAAAAAACGTGACCATTTCCTCAGCTTTCAAAAAATATTCTTTGAATATTTAGAGTCAAGTAGCTTTTTCAATATTAAATATTTTTTATGACTTAGCAGAAAATTTCAAAAATGTTAAAAAATCTCCATATCTTCGTAACCATAGATTTTCGGACCATGTTTCACTCGATGTAATTTGCTGCAAATGATGTCTAGTATATCCCCTATCAAGGATCAAGTCAAATTACCAAACACCCTGTATACAAAATATCCCAAGAGATTCCCCCTTTTTGTCTATGAAATATTTCAAAGTATTCTACAAACATCTAAGGAAACGATAATTCAAAAATGAACAGCTGGCTGATCCAACAATCAAACAATCAATAGTATGTGATTCTCATCGTCAGATTAGATAGCAAGTCTTAACCTAATCACTGCGACATATATTATAATTTGGATATTTGGAGAACAATGAACGATTTTCGGAAGGAGGAGGACTCCCTTACCATGTAAACATCTACCTGCCTTGTCCAAACAAAGTCCAGATTGGAACACTCGCTTACCTTAATGACGAAAATTCCATTCTCGTTGAATTCAGGATACGCTGTTGATTTTTCATATCGCATGAATACGAGGAGACTCTAGAAAAACCTTACACGAATACGTTTCTGGTACCTCAGTTCAACCACACCTTCGCACAAAAAACACCGGAGTATTGTTTCATTTGAAAATGGGTCGATTGAATACGAGATATAGGAACGACACACATTGGTGCATTTCGAACGATTGACAACAATCGGCTGATCTTGACTGACAACTGATATAAACCACTCAAACTCGGGAAAAACGAAAACTGATCTGAACTTCAAGTACAGCCGGCTTGTGCGAATTAAAGTAAGGTGGATACTCGAATCAGAACTCGTGAAAATCATACTTGTTAGGAGATGATGGCTGATAAAAGATTCACACAATCTGTGTGAAAATTAAGTTGAAAAATTTGCAAAAAGCGACTACAATATTTAAGTAACAAAAAAAGTTCACATGGAGAAACCTTCACGATTTTTTTCTCAAAATTTTGATCATTTACTCCTTGCTGTACTATGTATGTTTTATAAAAAAAAATATATAAATTTGAACAGATCCTTCTGAGTGTTGAGGTTTCTTTGTCAGTATAACCTTGAAGTAAAGGTCAAGTTAACAAAATATTTTCATTTTATTTCGCCCTCGAAACATTTTTCTAAAGTAAATAGTTGATAGTACAGAGTAGTGATACTTGAGATAATTTCCTGTTGAACAAACTATAAGTTTGTATAACCCAGACAACCTCCAATGAATTCTACATAAAAATATCGAGATACAAAGTATTCCCGAAAACGCAATAATTTCAAAATCACCCTCCAAACTTTAACATATCTACACTGCGCAAAAAAATTAACGCCTATTCTAAAAATATCAATTTTAATGAAAGTTAACTCTACATTGAATTTATAACTTAGTTTTTATGTTCTCTCGGAAAGGTTTTGAACGAAACAAGACACATTAGATAAATGGAATAAAAATTCAGGATTTCACCGAATCTTAGGTGAAAGAAGAGAAATGAACAATTTTCAAAATACTGAAATGCTGATAAGTGATTTAATACTTGGTATTTCCACCCCTTGCGTTAATTACAGCTCGGCAACGACGGTTCATACTCAAAATGAGTGATCTTAAAAATTTTTATGTGGACGGTATACAAGGACGTCGATCACAATGGTAGAGGCAGCATCTTGACTCATCTAAGAAGAGAACTCTTTCCCAATCGGTCCCTTCCCAATGGATATGCTCTCTCACAAAATCCAAACGCGCCCTTCGATGGGCTGGGGTAAGAGCTGGGCCTCTTGCCGCGACACGAGGCTTGAATCATATTCCCTGAGGCGATTTCTTATTGTCTGAGTGCTAATTTGCACCCCATGAGTTTGCTCAAGCTGATTTTGAAAGAGGCGGTTGCAAATCGTTGTCTCAACGAAGAAACTCTCAAGTAACGTTCTTGAATGGCAGTTGTTACCCGTGGTCTACCCTGTCCTGGTCTTGGGACATTCATACCTGTCTCCCTGAATCGCTGCTACATTCTGGACACACTTGTAAGGGAAACTCCAAACCTTTCTGCAATTCTTGTGTATGTCCACCCTTCTTCTCGCAAAACTACCGCTTGGGCACATTCCTCTTGGGTCAAATTGCGTGTTCCGCGTTGCATAGCGATCGAGTGTAAAAAATCAAACCAAAGAAAAACCATTGATCACTAGAATTTATCGAGAACAACTGATTTCAGAATGGAGCCAATACATTCAAAATCTGATAATATCATCTTTTTTATTCCTGCTGGGAAAAAACATCTGTATTGAAGAAAAACGTTGAAAGTGGATAACATATGCATGCATAATTCTGATAAAAATAATTATCATTGAGAACACCTTTCGTTGTAGAATAAATTTGAGATTTCCATAATGTGGGTTAATTTTCTTGCGCAGTGTATATCAAAAACTGAAAACACCTTTGAATTCGATATCGAAAAGTAAATTTCTAATTTCAAATTTCATATTGCAGAAATACTGCAACAGCGAATTTGAGATGAGCTGTACATACACTCATCAGAAGTTGAAACTTGTGACTCGATAAGGTTTAATCTCTAGAGTTGGAGCTAATGTACCTTGTAGTTAAACGTACTCATTCGGAAAGACGGAATAGTACAGGCGATCAAGCACATAATTCCCTCGAATTGATCCTAGCCCGTGCTTCCCACAGGACAGTGCAGGAGAAACTAAAATCAGGAATTTAGTTTTACCCAATTATCGATGTGATGCGATTGGGAAACTCATAATACGGAGTATGGAAGCTTCGAGGAGATTTGGTGAAATATCATTATCAATTATGTAGGTTAAACTTAAGAATATTTTATATGTTGGACAGAGTATCCCATCTGAGTGTTTTCGTTTATTTCCTTCAACTAATTTGGCTACTCTTGATGAAAAAGAAAATTCTTTGCCTTCACGGAGGCCACATTGAGAACATTTTTGAAACATAGATGAATTCAAAATAGTAATCATCGAAATGAATACCATTTTCAATTCCCAGGCTCAGAGATCTTTCATCATGAGGTTGGAGAAATTATATTAGATTTTGTCACTGAGATGAGAGATATACCGGTTTCGGCCTTGTTGGGCCTCATCAGTATCCCGCACATCTCAGGACAAAATCTTCATAAAAAACTTCGAAATTTGAAGCAATTGGTTGTGAAGTGATGAGTAAAATATTACATCTGCCTTCATAGTCACAAAAAAGAATTAGGCGTTTTCCATCATTTTGAGAAAGTAGCAAGCGGGCCCTGAATAGAGCCACTGCTAACATCTCATTCAGTGAAAGAGGAAGTATAGATTTCTTTTTTTGCATTTGATTGGAGATGTGAAACTTCATTTTGACGCAATTGGATGTCACCACCTTAGTACCTTGTAATATTTTTCTCATTACTTCACAACCAATTGCTTCAAATTTCGAAGTTTTTTATGAAGATTTTGTCCTGAGATGTGCGGGATACTGATGAGGCCCAACAAGGCCGAAACCGATATATCTCTCATCTCAGTGACAAAATCTAATATCATTTCTCCAACCTCATGATAAAGGATCTCTGAGCCTGGGAATTGAAAATGGTATTCATTTCGATGATTACTATTTTGAATTCATCTATGTTTCAAAAATACTCTTGATGAATTACAAAAAATAAAAAAGAGGTATTAAAACCTACTTATGATATACAGCGTGCCCAAAAGTAACGTAACTTTGTACGAAGAATCATTAAGGCACTCGTCGATTTTTAATTTCAAAAGAAGTTTATCGTGCCCTTTTTTTAATTTGATGTTTCTCACCCCCACGCCTCGCAACCCTCTACTTAACTTTTTCAAACGGAAATATACGGATTGTGACACCAAATCCAAAATAATTTTATTACCTATTCAGCGATATGGCTAAATATAGAATTGGATGTGCCGTTTTTATATTAAAAAATTAGGAAACAATTTACAATTTGTGATTGTGAGTACTGCAATCAGACCATAATTTTTTTTACCAGTTATTATTAAGAGAAATCCACTAATCCACGAGATTGTAATTTCGCAAGGTAGGCCAAGCAAATTAGACTTTTACCTGGAAATAATTGGTGAAGTTCCAGAAACTGTTTTAATCATTTACTTAGGACTCTAATACGAGAAGTTTGAGTTTTGCCCCAATTTCCTAGTGGAGCGTCGTGACGTTCGAAAGACCTTCAAATTTTCGGACTATTTTAAGCACTTTGCAATATTCAAAAGTGTTCAGCATCAAATTCTGTTTCTAAAAAGAACTACGACATCATATTTAGAACAAGTAGTTTCAAAGAAATGATACGTAGTGATATGGCAAATTCTTACACATTCTTTTTACTCTAAAACGTGAAATATCTATAGAACTACGATTTGTAGAATGAAATGTCGTAGAATGAAAGTTGTAGACCATCATATTGTGATAAAAACGTAAGCCCACCCTTCCAAACCACAATGTTAAATCGCACAGTAGCTCATCCTGCTGAGGATGGTGATCATTTAATATTAGCTAGTGCTGTTGAAGTTGCTCAGCAGTCCCATGAGTGTGTAGTTATTGTTGTGGAGGACACTGACTGGAATTTTGACTGCACCAGCTTCTATGTGTACCAACATTTTTTTTACTAGAGCCTGGCAAAGGCAAGCGAGAAGATTTGTCTATTCTCCCTTGTACTACAAGTTCTCTTCTGTTTCTAAAAACAACATATTATTCCTTCATATTGTTTTTAGTGGCTGCGACACTAGGTTATCATTTTTCGGTAAAGGACAACTGAAATTCCTAAAGACGTTGGAAACCAACTAAATTAATTATAATGACAAACGTGGGACTCATAAACTAAAAACTAACAATACGACTTCTTACTAACTAAGAACAATATATTATTACCTGTACATACGTCCTAAGCGAGTGCTGTCGAGCAGCTGCTTCAGTTGGAGGCAGAGAAGTAAGATTGAATAAAGTTTTGGTTGATAATGGCCGCATTCACCAGAAGAATATTCCGTTACAGATACCTAGCTAAAATTGAAAGTGCTCCCAAAAATGCCCACTGCTCCAGAACGTGTTAAGCTTGCAGCGCACGTGCCACCGGACGATTCTGCAACAGTTGCACAACTGTTACGTCCGGTGAATGCAACCAATGTACCGCGATATATTTAATTGCTTGATATTTATAATGATGGCTGCTATGCATTTCTTCGCTGCTTCGTCAACCTTTTCGGCAGAAGCATTAGAATTGCTAAACAATTCTGCTGCTTTTAGCAGTTTTGACTTGATTTCCAACGTCCTTAGGAAATTCTGTTGTCCTTTACCGAGAAATGATGACATAGTGTCGCAGCCATTAAAAGCATGAAGGAATTATATGTTGTTTTTCGAAATACAGGAAAACTTGTAGTGCAAGGGAGAATGGACAAACAACATCGTCTTGCTTGCCTTCGCCAGGCTCTAGTAAAAAAAAGTTGGTACACATAGGGGCTGAAACACTCTAAATTACTAGAGAAGGTCAGTGTCTCCCCAACAATATCCACACACTCATGAGACTGCTGAGCAATTTCAACAGCACTAGCTACGATTAAATGATCAGCATTCTCAGCTTTAACATTGTGGTTTTGAGGGGTGGGGTTACGTTTTTATCACAATATGATGGTCTACAACTCTCATTCTATGATATTCCGTTCAAAAGCTCGTAGTTCCATAGTAGTGCTTAGTTTAGGAGCTATTCGAGAAAAACCTAAAATAGTCCGTAAACTTAGAGGCTTTTTCGAACTTCAAGACATACGCTCCGCTGCGAAATTGGAGCAAAACTCAAACTACTCTTATGAAGGCCTGCCAGAGAGGGTGCTCGGAAACCACTCACTAGCCCAGAACCTTTCTGTGGTATAGAAAAATGTACTTATAAGAAAAAGTTTCTGGAGAAGGAGAAAACTGAAAGAGAAACACTCTGGCAGAATCTCCCAGGGTTGGATCACTCCAAAAAGTTCCTTCGGAATTTTTAAACTGCAAGATCCAAAAAATATTTGGATCTCAGTAAGAACCCACTACACCTCCTCACTGGCTTTCTTACAGGGCATTGTCGCCTCAGAAAGCACTTACTGAGAATGGGCGTATCGGATACTGACGAGTGTAGATTCTGTGGGGAGGAGGAAGAAACTCCTATCCACCTAGTCACAGAATGCTTTGGCATTGTAAACCAAAGGAAACAATGCTTTAGTCAAGAGACCTGTTGGAGTGAGGAAGTAGCTTCACTGAAGCCTTCCGAGATATTGGATTTCATAAGATCTCTGGGACTGGAAGACGAGCTGTAAAGCTTTGTCAGGGTGCACAATAGACCATAAGGTGGCAGTGGACTGTAACCCCTTTTAAACTATCAACTATGGAAGGCCTAAATAATTGTTTGAAAAAGTTTTCCGAACTACATCATTTATTTCCAGACACACCTTTTTTTGAACTGGATTTGCTTGGCCTAAGCAGTCAAACCTCAAACTCCTCACCTCTCTACTGTTTTTTTCTCAAATAGAATAAGTATATGGATTGTGTTCATGTGTTTGTTGTTTAATTTGCGATCTAGTACATCATTTCGCAGAGATTTTCAACTTTTTTTTCATCGGATCAGTTTCATTGCAAGGATTTCAGGGTTACATTCAATTTACGTGCAGATAACTGAATTTTTCATCGAAATACATTTGATGCGATATATCACAGCAATACTCCTCTAATGAAAAAAAAATTCTCGAACGAAAATATAAATCAGAGGGTAGGCGGATATTTCTCAATAATTATTATTTCAAGAATAGGAACCTGACACCAATCAGGAACTTTTAAATTTGTATTAAAAAATAGCTCAACAAACTCTTTTTTCAGTCACTCCGCTTATTTTTTACGTAGAATACATAGCTTAAGTTTCTTTGTTAAGAACATCCTGTACAACGAAAGCGCCTGAAATATCAACCGACACCGTTTTTTTGGTACAAAATCTGATTTATTTAGTTACAACCAACAAGATGCAAACATAGAAACATAATGAAATTATAAAAAATGCTAGGTATTACTTCGTCAATCGGTCGAGGTAATGTGGTAGAGGATGGACGTCTCGGCTAATGTCAATCGATCCATTGACATGACATACTTAATATGCTGGATTTCTTGGGAAAGAATTTTTTTGCCAAGCAAAAAAATTGTCATGGGGGAAGTTCTTATTAAAAAATTACCTCATCCTTCTTCTTCTTACGTCGTTTCAAAAACCTGAATGCGTCCAATTGCTGTACGCTGTCACCTAGTTTCTTAGATAAGGCGATGATGTCACTCCTACACAAAGAATCCGCGCAAGGCATCCTCAAAAATAAACAAACACCGATCACTTTCACCACGCGATTTCGATACAGGCGAATGTCAACATTCTGCGACGAGATCAACTGTCCGTTTTTCCATAAAATCGGAGCTACGAACCCGATTCCATCGGATCGTATATTAGTCTAAAATGGCAATGGCCTTAAAAAAATTAACACTATGCGATGGACGCGCAACGTCTAGAGATGGAAAGTTGTTGAAATCTACTGCTGCCGGTATCAGAGTGATCTTATCTTGCCAACACTGAAATTGTATATTCACAGATAAAACTATGGAAATATTGTTGGATAAATAGAAAATCAGTCTGCAATTGCTCCTGTTATTCACCGGAATAGTCGATGACAGGCGACGCAAAAATTGAATAGTTAGTGTGTGATGGTTTTTTCCAAATTGTTATGAAAACGAAACAGTTCAAAAATATTCGGAATGCTGAAAATGTAACAAAACAATTATGTGTTCGAGAACACTTTTCAGATACCAGATGAACGGGATATGATGCTTATGAGTACTTATCAAATATACAGTTTCAATTGCATTGCTACTACACTTGAGATTTCATCGTTATTTTACAACCCTGGTTTTGTTCCTAACACACACGCTGATTGATGATCATCAAAACTGTAAAGGTAAGTGAGTTGTGTTTCGATATTCTATATTTGCTTCAAAATCTAATAAATGGATACAAGCATAATAAATAATCTGTGTAAAATGCAATTACATGCATGAAAATTTGATTGTTTCAAAATTTCATTTATATACAATTCCTGAAAATTTAATTCAACATTATCATAATTGAAGTCCATATATCATCTTATCATATGAAGAACTGTATGGTATTCCCGTTGCACTAACCTCAGCTAGGTGCTTTAATGTTTCAATATGTATTGTATTATTGTAGTTCTTTGAATCAAAGATAAAACTTACGTATGGAATTTTATTTAAAAAGTCAAGCCCTTGTTGCAAATATACTGATCCACAAGAGTTAGGGATATCGTATTCAATCGTTTTGAAAAGTATGTAATCTTCGAGAAAATCGCTGTAAAATCATTTAAAACTCAATAACAACTTGAATCGCCTTTTTTCTGAAGTTTGATTCTTTGCATATGCTTTATAAATGTTCTTATTTCGAAATGGAGTCAGTTTATCAACCGCTCCGATTTGAATCGAGTTGTCTGGAAATGCCAAGACGTAAATCAACAAACGCTGAGGCTTATAGGGCTATCGGAAGGCTACAGGGTGGCCTAACTCAGGTTGTTGTAGCGGAGAGGCTCAAGCCAAAGTGTGGTATCTCGACTTTGAAAGAGGTTCATGGAGACAGGTTCCGTGTTGGAAAGACCAAGGCTTGGTGGGCGACGAAAAACAGCACCTGCTCAGGATCGTTTCATCACCGTTTCGGCGAGAAGAAATAAGCCTACACCTACGTGTAGAATGCTACGGAATACTCTTCAAAATGCAGTTCAAGTTTCCATCGAAACCATCGGACGACGTTTGAGAGGGGTGAATCTAGACGTCCATTAAGAGGAGCTCCATTAACACGTGACCATAAGCGTCAAACACTGGAATGGGCAAGGCAACATATCAATTGGAACGATCAATGGAGTAGTATCCTTTTTCACTGATGAATCCATATATGGACGATTTTCAGATTCTCGAAGAATAAGGGTATGGACAATCCCACGAATACCCTGTAATCGTCACTATGTCCAAGAAGTCCAACCATTCCGAGGGGGTAGTGTTAATAATAATAATCTTTATTGATCCTTTCAGACATTTAAGAAATGTATAGGACAAGTCATCTAAATAGAAACACAAGAGAGAAAAAAAATACACAAATTCAATTAATGGAGTCCGCAATGAACTCCTCTACACTGTAGTAACATCCTCTGATTAATAGGATCTTTACCTCCCTTTTGAAAGACCTCCCATTCATTGACTTGAGTCTACTCGGCAGATGGTTGTATAATTTAATACCTATATAGCTTGGTGAGGACTCATATTTAGCTGTATGATGTCTGGGAAAGGCTATAGTGTCAGTGTGACGTGTATCATACTTATGGAAATCAGAACATTTCTTGTATTTATTGATATTCACGTGAATATGAATGAGGCAATTAAGAATGAAAATACAAGGGAAGGGAAGAATACGGAATTGACTGAATGTCGGACGACACGAATCGCATGGCCGAAGTTTGAATATAAGTCGTATAATCCGTTTTTGAGAAACGAACACTCGATAAGACCCTACAGAGTAACCCCATAGAACTACGTTATAGCTTAAGTGACTAAAAACCAAGCTGTAATAAATAGTTAGCAACTCCTCGACAGGTAGACAACTCCTAAGACGTGATAAGGCAAAGTAAGCACTGTTAAGCTTACCACAAACATGATCAGTGTGAAGACACCACCTCAGGTTACCATCCACACAAAGACCTAGAAACTTCACGTTATCAGTCTCAACCAATACTCCTTGTTTGTGTTCTATCATAATAGGATCAACATTTGGATTTTCCTGAATCTGAAACCGGACTATGACAGACTTCGTCATATTGACGATGAGGGCATTTCTGTGGCACCAATCAATGAAACATTCTATTATTACTTCGCACAGCGACTTCAATTCCTGGCAACTTTTTGCTTTGATAGCGACAGAAGTATCATCAGCGAACATTATCACTTCTTCTATCACGTATGCAGGCAGATCATTAATGAATAATATAAAGAGGAGAGGGCCTAAAACGGATCCTTGAGCGACACCCAAGTTGTTGGTGTACTCGTCAGATGTGATACCATTTAAACTCACAAATATTCTGCGATCAGTTAAAAAACTCTTGACCCAATCAAGAAACACGCCTCTGAATCCCATCTGGTACATCTTATCCAAAATGAACTTGTGTTGAAGAGTGTCAAAAGCTTTCGACAGATCAAAAAATAACCCGGCCACGTAGTAACCACTGTCCAGGTTGTTGTAAACAAACTCGAAAAATTCTAAACTGGCTGATTGTGTAGACCTACCAGGCCTGAAGCCGTGTTGATGATTTGATAGTATGGAGTACTTCATCAAGTAATTGTACATGCGCTTATATACCACCTTTTCGAAAATCTTAGACAATTGGCTCAAAATTGAGATAGGTCGATAATTTGTCATGTCTTGGGTGTCACCTTTTTTGTGAACCGGTATAATCCTTGCCAACTTGAGGACAGTTGGATAATGACCAGAAGACACTGACTCATTTAGCAAAGAAGCAACGGGCTCCGATATTAATGGAGCTAAAAATTTGAGGGCCCTGGAAGATATCATATCAGGACCTGCACTGTTACTGTTCTTCAAGGAACAAATGGTAGATGAAATTTCTTCGGCAGTAGTGGGGAAGAAAAAGAAATTTCTATTGAGAGTAGTTTGCAGTGTGCACGAACCGGATAAAGAACCACCAAAATGCTTGTGTATAGATACATAATTCATTTCAGTAAAATATCTAGCAAAAACCTCGGAAATCTTCCTTGGACTAGAAATAATCTCATTATCCATTCTCAAAGTGATCATTTTCTCAGATTTAAAGTTATTGTTCAATTCATTATTAACTAATTTCCAAACAGTTTTGCAAACATTATCGGAATTTTCAATAATTTTCTTATTATAGTTGAATTTAGAAGTTTTCAATAATTTATTGTACTCAGACCTAGCTCTCTTGTAAAATGATGATGCTTCGGGCGTATTCAAATTTTTAGTTAGCCAGTATAGGTTTTTCAAGTTGTCTCGGGCTTCAATTATTGAGGAATCGATCCAGCCGGGTTTGTGTCGAATAGAGGACAGATTGACATATTTGAGTGGAAAAGCTGCCTCAAATGCAGACTTCAACAAAGTAACAAAATTTTGAACCTTATCGTCAAGTGAGAAATCAAAATCCAACCAATGGAAATCAGTATTTTCGATCAATGAATGGAAAGTTTTCCAATTATTATTTGACATAGTTCTTATCAGTTTTTTCCTAGAGCAACCAGACTTAATCCCATAACAAATGTATTCCAGTATGATCGCTCTATGGTCGCTGATGTATGGCTCAAACACAGTTGTATTAACTCGCTGTGAGTCAACATTTGTAGCTATATAGTCAACCTTCGTGGAAGAGGTTTGACTGTTTTTATTAGTAACAACTCTTGTTGGCTCAGTCGATGTTACGACTAATTTGTGACATGAAAACAAGTCATTTAAAGATCTAGCGTGTGGAGAGAATGAGAGATAATCTATATTAAGATCTCCACACAAGAAAATGTTACTAGAGGCAGTACTGCAGTAGGTTAGTACATATTCTAAGGTTTTATAGAACAAGTTAAAGTCACCTGAAGGAGGTCTATAAACACTTATAACACAAAAAGTAGTCTCGCCAATTTTTATCTTAGCTGCACACAGTTCACAGTGCATTTCCGCTGAAAATTTTGCTACATTAAGCTGACACACTTGATGACCCGACTTGACATACAAGGCAACACCACCATGGTCTCGATTTGGTCTGGTATAAGATGAAACTACCTGGTAACCTGTCAGTGACATGTACGGTAACCGCTCTGAAGAACACCAATGCTCGGCCACACTCAATAAATCAGGGCTGCAAGAACTGAGTAAAACCTCAAGGGAAGATATCTTGTTCGTAATACTTTGTGCATTTATTTGCATTAATTTGAACTTGACAGGTCTTCGTTGTTCACCCTGAAAGTTTCCAAGATCCGAGATGGACTTTTCGGAATCGGAGGATCTTTCTGCTGACGCCGCGGAAAAAACCTATTGATAGCCACTCCTTCAGGCCAAAATGCAGAGTCCATCAGCAGAGGTAGATATTGAGATGGGAATGACAACTTAAAGGAAGAGTAGATCTCAGGCTTTTTAGAATTGAGTTTTTCACATATTGTGTTTTGAATTTTTTCACCGAGAAACTTGAGTACATCATCGGCAGTCGTTGACGGACTGAGCCTCGAAACATGGAGATGAGACATGGAGATTTTTGGGGCGCTAATCAAAGCATTACTTTTCGATGATCCGACAATAGGTATCTTCAGTTTAGCTGGGTTTGGGGAATTTATTTTGGACATTACCCTTCGGTTTTTTGACCTTTTTTTCCTTTCAACTAAATTCCATTCCGAGTTCTTACCCACAGGCTGCAAAGAGATGCACACTGAGTCTTCATTTTCAGCATTAGTTATTCCTTCTTTCTTATTCGGACCGACTGTAGATGGATGAGATTTATCAGAATTAGTCTTATGTTTCATCGCCGTATCAGTAGGGAGATTCCATATGCCTGTCGTAGATTCAGACGATTCACTATCTTTACCCGACGTATGTTTAATCGCTGTATCAGTTGGGAGATTCCGTGCACATGCTGATTCAGTTGAGTGGGCGTTTTTTCCCTTAGCCATTGTTTTGATTATTTCAGTTAGCGAATCAATTCGTTCATTCTGTGAAACAATCACATTCCTCAATTTGTTCAATTCGGAATGGAATGGTCTTAATGCTTCTTGAACAGCTTTGAAAATAATAGGACTCAACCCAGGCAACTCGGAAGCGGAATCTACCTGGGGGAACGCTGTCGTACCACTTGAAATATTTTCACAGGATTGGCAAATCCATCCGTTACCCTGGGAATTTTCACGCATTTTAGTGAAATCTTCCAGGGAAATATTGACACACTTGATATGGTAATTACCATCACATGATCGACAACAAATCGGATCGTCATATCGATCAATCTTGTTGAAACACAGAGAGCAGATAATACCACGTACTCTCTTCATGACGACTACTCGTCGTTATGGTATGGGCCGGGATATGTTTCAAAGGGGGCACAGATCTACACAATTGTCCTGGGAATATCATCGCCTCACACTATAGGGAGCATGTCATTGACAATGTTTTACCAAGTTCTCACGCCGCTATTGGTGAAACTTTTCAACTTCTAGACGATAACGCTAGACCGCAACGTGCACCATAGTTGAGAATGCTCGCGAGGAGCTTGGTATTCCACATTTACCAATACCTCCGCAACTCATCAGATTTGAATTGCATAGAACATGCTTAGGATATGCTGGAAAGAACATTAGATAATCATCAACCTACCCCGGAATCCTTAAATGATCTGAGTGAGCTTCTGCCTCGTTTATGGAACCAAATTCCTCAAGAAATGTTCAACAACCTCGTGTGTAGTATGCAAAGAAGATGTCAAGCTGTTATTGATGCCCGTGGGGGCCATACATCGTATTGATAATCTTGAAATGCTTGATTTCTTTTTTACTCGATTTTTCTTAACCACCCTGTATACGCTGCAGACCTACAGGCTAAAATAAATTACATTTCCTGCAACTCGAAATCATATTAATATGAACTGTCATCACAAAATCTCATTTGAACTATATTTTTTTGCAGTTCAAGTCAATATCCCTAACTCACGTGGAGCAGTTTATTTCGACCGGCCAAATTTGTGGTACACCCTGTGAACTATGTTGCAGCTTTTCGAACAAATCGTTCCATTGGGAAAAATTCGCAAGCAATAAAAAGAGCCCCGTTCAATTTATTTTTATCTTATCGTTACAAGAGGAATCTGAACACGAGAACCTGTTATTGTTAATCCATCGGATAGTGAGAGGGTATCATTCTTTTCTAACGACTTTTCGGGTTACATCCGAAATAGGACCTTGGTCGATCAGTTCCATCGGCTGTTATAGGGGTGGAATTCAGCGACAAGACTTTTCGTTTCCTTTTATGCTTCTCACTCTCTCATAATTGCCAATTATACTGAATACCTCTCGAAAGGAATCCGGAAAAATGGAGTGGGAAAACTCGAGCTTCAGTTTTATTTAATATAAAAGCTATATGCCTCTTGTTAGCGCAGAAAAATTATCCACATCTGTTGAACTGTTAGAAGAATTCCTCTCTGTGTTGGAATTCTCTTTTCGGGAATAAAATTCTGTGATTTGCTCCATTCTTCTCGCGTTCCCAGGATGAATTCAGAGTGAAATTCGTTAACCTACTTTGAACAGAGAGGGGCAGAAACTGTATAAATGAATTTGAATTCAGCATTCGAAGACCTTTTCAACGATGATAAATTTAATATATTTGAAAGATAGATAAATTGAGGATAGTCATCATCGAAATCAATGCAATGTTCAAAGAAAAGATTAAATCAGAGAGAAGGTTTCGGACTTTTCAGTATCCCATATTTCTCAGAGACAAAAACTTCTACTGGTAATGTCGTTTTAATTTACATTCACTTTTTGAGTTTTTAGCAGTGGCCCTGAATCAGGTGACCAATGCAAGTTTCTCCGATGGATGGGAACGCCCAATTTTTTTTTGCGAGTGTGAAGTTATTATTTAAAAATAAATAAAAAGTAAAAATCAATTTTTTTCAGTACCTCTGGACCCGCTAGTGTTGCAATCTGGCATTTGACAGATCTATCGTGAAGTTTGACATTTTTGAGGTTATCATGCCCAGAACGTTTTGACATACGAGCTCTTCTTGTGTTGTTTGCGGTAACTTGGAATATTGATTTCGGCTGAAAAATAAAACTAAATCGTGAACAGGAAAAACAACCGCCGAAGACGAGAATCACTTTTCACCCTGTAAATAATATCCATAATCTCATATTCCTTAATATATCCAGGAAATCCTTCAGGGATTACCAGACCAGCGATCTACCAACCCAACGGACCATTGTAATATGTCAACATGATATTGTCCAACGTATAGTCTCATGTAATGGAATATATATGGGTATTAGCATTCATGCAATTGATTGATTGACTTGTTGTGATGATAAACATGCTCGTTGAATCTAATACTGGGCCTGAGGGCCCTGAGCTGATATTTGCTAGATGAAATGCGGGATTCTGGGTAACTTTAGACTCGGTACACATCAGGCGTTTCGCGCGTTTTACTACCACGCTTCTAAAACTCTTCTTCAAGTGCCTATCCATTTCGGAGGTTGGCATTCATACCAGCAATCATTACTTTGCTGGTAGTAGCTCGAAATATATGTGCTGAACTTTCCCCAAACCAAGTTCTTACGTTCTGCAACCATGATATTCTTCTTCTTCCGGATGCTCTCTTACCTATTACTTTTCCCTTAATTATATTCTGCAGCAGAAAGTATCTATCTTTATTTCTCATCACATGCCCCAGGTATTCGAGCTTTCTTCTCTTTACTGCATTTTTCGAGTTCTTTTCTCATTCTCTCTAGGACTTCTTTATTTGTTACTTGAGCCACCCAAGGTATTCTGAGCATTCTTCTATAAAACCACATCTCGAACGCTTTCAGTTTTTTCGTGGTGATTTCTGTCAGTGTCCAAGATTCCACGCCATATAGTAATATGGAGGAGATATAGCATCCTAAATGTCTTACTTTCGTTTCCAGGGATAAAATGTGGTTCCCGAAGATGGCACTCATTTTGCTTGAAAACATTCTAGCCTCCCCTATGCGACTTTTTATTTTTTGTGTGCTGGCCCACTACTGAATTATTAGAGTACCAAGATGAGTTCCGTTCACATACAAGTGAGCTGCACGTGTAACGACTATAATGTGCCATTAATTTTCCTCTATCTCGTTGGGTAACAAAGTTGTAGTTCAGGTATCAACCCCAGGGCGGGCAAAATTGGTGAAACTTGAACTGCAACTTTCTAACCGTGAGAGATAAAGAAACATGAATGACACGTTACGGTGGTCTTTTTCACAGAAACTTATAATGCCATCAACTGCATTGCTCTATCTTCTTTTGTTTTCGAGTTAAAGGCCAAAATTGAAAGTTGGGCGATTTCAACTTTGGCTATTATCTCCGTTTCTGTTTGTGCTAGGACGTTGAAATTAAAACATTATACAGGTACTCTTTTCAAAGCAATCCAGTAGCGTATTCTGTTTTTTCCCAAGAGGTTTTCTTGCTGAGCTATAACATGAAGTTTTGTTTTTTCTTATGGAAACAATAGTTTGAAATGGCTTAGAGAGAATCGCCATTTTTTTCCCGTTTCAGAAATATATCATACATCGCCCTCAGATTCATTCAGAAATTATGAAAAATATATTTTGTATGTGAAATTTGAATTATTGAGTATTAAGTAGGCTGAATGACAGAATGATATGGACTCCACGCATGGCGTCATTATTATTTTGCGATTGAATACTTGATTCAATTCTCCGTGGTTTGATCTCTGTTCAGAACAACGGTCAATTAGATATTTATGCCGCTGAAATAGAACATTTGAGCATATCACATTTCTCGTAGTTTTCGAACATTTCCATATTGCCGGCAATAATGACTTCGAATTCTAATAATTGACAGTTCTTCTGAACGAAGATCAAACCACGGAGAATTGAATCAAGTATTCAATCGCAAAATAATAATGACACCATGCGTTGAGACATATTATTCTGTGACTCAGCCTACTTAATACTCAATAATTAAAATTTCAAATACAAACTATATTTTTCATGATATCTGAATGAATCTGAGGGCGATGTATGATGTATAATATATTTCTGAAACGGGAAAAAAGGGCGAATCTTTCTAAGCCATTTTAAACTGATGGTCAAAGTTGAAATCATCCAAATTTCAATTTTGGCCTATAACGCACAAACAAAAGAAGATAGAGGAATACAGTTGATGGCATTATCAGTTTCTCTAAAAAAGATGACCGTAACGTGTCATTCATTTTCCTGTATCTCTCACGGTCAAAAAGTTGCAATTCAGGTATCACCAATTTTGCAGACCCTGTACATAAATTAGCGATTGGCGTATTTGTCAGAAAATTGGTATTCTTTTCGCATAAATGTGGCTACATCGCAATCCGTGACGGCTCGTAGTTCAGATGAAACAATTAGTTATGACAAATGAAATAAGTACCGCTTTAGGTTAGTGGATTGTGGATATGTCCAATGTGTTTTCCTTCCAGTTCTGTTGTTTTGATTAGTTCTACACAATGCTTAAGTTGAGTCAGTTCAAAACACAATAAAAGCTCTGCCTCTTCATAATTAGGAGTGAAAATCCGAAGAAGTTTAAGAATTACCTCTGTATCCATTTCAAGAATTTTTCGCAAAGCTTCACTTGTTCAATTAACCACATGACTTCACATATATCTCAGGCTGGAAGAGTACATCCTTCACGTAAAACTGAAATTGGCCGGTCTTTTCAGTAGACACCATTTCAGCTAGCTGTCATATTGCCCATGCCTTCATCACTTGAAATATCCCGACTGCTTGAGAAAAACGAATTCAATTCGAATCCACATGTCTATTTGATCTCTCAGTTCATAAATCAACACGGTAAGCAACATTGATAACAAGTACACACATAACCGTACATTGAAAATGATACTGTTAGATTATCTCAATGGAGTTGGTGTTAATGAAGGAAATCGAAGCCTTTGTAAGAGGATCCATAATGAGGTTATTGCTTCTCTCTGGCGCGAAATGGTATATGATTTCGAGAAATGATCAACATCGCATAGGTCTTTTATTAGTCACATAACAAGAATGAACATATTTCTGAGAAAATATTAGAGGGATATCGTGTAAGAATGCAAGTTCTTAACACTCTGCTAGGATGACGTTGAAATTTAATCGAAAGTTATTTCAGGAAACTTTGATGCTCTTACATCACACAATTTTTTTTTTAATTATGTTGTCAATTTATTAGTAGTGCTCAGTGGGATATCCAAGCAAACAATCTCTCTAATTCTTCGAATATGTATTTGGTGGATTGATTCAATAGATGTATTCTTCCATTACGTAGATTTATCTTTATGAGATATACGTTCTGCTCCACAAGAGTTAGGGATATCGTATTCAATCGTTTTGAAAAGTATGTCATCTTCGAAAAAATAGTTATAAAATAATTTAAAACTCAATAACAACTTGAATCGATCGAAATATCAGTATGAGACATTTCGTCAATCTGGTCGCCTTTTTTCTGAAGTTTGGATCTTATATGCTCAATGAATTTTCTTATTTTGAAATGAAGTCAATTTATCAACGGCTTCGATTTGAAACGGGTTTTCTGAAAATGCAAAGACGTAAATTAACAAACGCTGAGGCTGATAGGGCTATCGGAATGCTACAGGATGGCCTAACTCAGGTAGTTGTAACGGAAAGGCTATAAGTCAGCCAAAGTGTGATATCTCGACTTTGGAAAAGGTTAAGGGAGACAGGTTTCGTGTTGGAAAGACCAAGGATTGGTAGGCGACGAAAAACAACACCTATTCAGGATCGTTTCATCACCGTTTCGGCGAGAAGAAAGCCTATAACTACGTGTAGAATGCTACGTAATACTCTTCAAAATGCAGATGGGGTCCAAGTTTACATCGAAACCATCAGACGACGTTTGAGAGAGATGAATCTAGTTTCTAGACGTCCATTTAGAGGAGCTACATTAACACGTGACCATAAGCGTCAAAGACTGGAATGGCAAGGCAACATATCAATTGGAACGATCAATGGCGTAGTGTCCTTTTCACTGATGAATCCAGATATGGACGATTCTTAGATTATCGAAGAATAAGGGTATGGACAATCCCACGCATACCCCGTAATCCTCGCTATGTCTAAGAAGTCCATCCATTCCGAGAGGGTAGTGTTATGGTACGGGCCGGGATACGTTTCAACGGGCGCACAGATCTCCACATTTGTCCTGGGAATATGACCGCCTCACACTATAGGGAGCATGTCATTGAAAATGTTTTGCCAAATTTTCACGCTGCTATTGGTGAAACTTTTCAGTTTCTAGAGGATAACGCTAGACCGCACCGTGCAGCCATAGTTGAGAATGCGCGCGAGGAGCTTGGCATTCCACATTTATCAATACCTCCGCACTCACCAGATTTGAATTGTATAGAACATGCATGGGATATGCTCCAAAGGAGATCAGATAATCAACCAACCTACCCCAGAATCCTTAAATGATCTGAGAGAGCTTCTGCCCCGTTTATGGAACCAAATTCCTCGAGAAATGTTCATCAACCTTTTGTGTAGTATGCAAAGAAGATGTCAGGCAGTTATTGATGCCGGTGGAGGCCATACATTGTATTGATAGTCTCAAAATGCTTGAATTCTCTGGGAATAAAATTTCGTTATTTTACTGTTCGATACTTCTTAACCTCCCTGTATACCCTGCAGACCTGCAGGCTCAAATTAATTTTATTTCCTACAACTTGAAATCATATCAATTTGAATTTTCATCACAAAATCTCATTTAAACTATATTTTTTTGCAATTCAAGTCAATACCTGTGCTTTACTCATGTGGAGCAGTTCATTTAATTTTGTTCCTTTTCTGTTTTCGTTTTTGCCTACAGTTGAATTTAATGTAATTTTTGGAAATGAGGTTATTAGTTTTATTCTACTTCAAATAACAACACTCGAATTACTGTAAAGATCACAAAGTTGTTGAAATTGGTAAATTTTATGTTGAATTTTATCAAGAATCTGTAGAAACAACAAAGTATTGCCAATTCAAATCATTTTCAACGCTACGATTCAAGGTACAGAACTACTGGTTGCATCATCGACAGGTTGTTGAACATTTTTTTTGTGTAGGTGTATACCTACTAGGTGACAAGGACTCCACTCGGCAATAATTTATACAAATAATTGATTATTATAAACTATTATTACGAATTATTTTCAAGACAATGTTTCTTCAGTGCTCTATTAACTAATCTACGGCTAACGATAGTAGGGTGATATCCTCATGTACAATTATTTTGAGGAGTGAGCTCTTTATGTTCAGTTTCACGAGAGTGCATTAAAATTTGATGCTTCATTAAAACGTTGGAGGTATCCATGGCTTCTCTGAAAATGCAGGTTTCTATTGTTGCCATAAACATCGATCTTTCGGATTCAACTCATGATATGAAGCCGATAAATTTCACCGAAAACAATTTTCAAGTTCCGTATTACAGAGAAAAAATTCACATGACGACATTGTTCTGAGAAAACCTACTGAGGGTGGAACAACCCCAAATTTTTTTAATTGGAAAGAGATGGAGGATGTTTCAGGTAAAAATCTTCTTTTGTTCTCCAAACATCGCAGTTTAAATTTTCGTGATTTCTTTATGTTAGAAATATTGGAGTTTGTTGCCACCCGGTGTTTTTTTCGGAAGCTTCCTAGAACAGAAATACTTGGTTTCATGGGCGCCCGCAGTGATATAAATATTGATGTTACAAAAACTTTTGAATGGCTCATTGGAGCCCGAAGTTCTTCTTGACGGTATTATCTTTTATAACCCGAGTATAAGTATAACTGACGAAACACGACATCTTTTTATCTCTTGGAGATATACTGTTGTTACTCAAAATTCCCCACGGTATCGAATGCAAAAAAAGATAACCATGTTTGCAGGAATATGTGACATATTTTTCGAACGTTCAGGAACTGTCAGGAATAAATTATTTACTTTTGTGTGTATTTTTGCTCTTTCTTCAAAAGCTTATATTTTGTTCTTGGGAGAGAAAGTTTCTTTATTTATTATGTAAATCTTCATGTGTTTTATAATGTTTTTATAATTACGATTTCACAATTGTAAACATTACTATAATGAAATACAAGGTTATATGGCTCAATAGAATCTTTTTAGGAAAGACGTAAGATTCAGGAGTGAAATTCTGAAGGTGAACTTCAAGTAAGAAGACAACTCCTCGTAAATTTTTTGAAGGAAGTGAGATCAACTTTCGTTTTTCAAATGGGAAGACCCATTTTTTATTGCATAAGGAGATTCAAAAAGTTTGAATTTTCCCGAGAAAATACTTTTTAAATGAGGAAATGCGAGAAAAAAATCTCAAAATTGAACTCTGTTGAAATACAGACAACTTCGAGGTTTTTTGATTAAAAATTTTCATTTTTGAGAATCTCCGAGAAGAAAGGCTGATGCTTCTTTTCCGATAGCGTGATTTTTAGAATGATACAGGAAGTCACAAATTCTTTGTCGAAGTTAGAAGTGGGGGAACATCAAAAAATCGTTTTTTTTCAAATTGGAACCCCATTTTTTCGAAGCATTTTCGGAATCTTCGTCAAAAAATAATAAGAGCATACGTCCCAGACTTTTATCCAAAAATGAATAATTTTCGAGATATTCACGAAAAACGATTTCGTCTTCAATTTTAAATCTCATTCCGAATGTGTTTTTCTATGGAAAATAATTAGCGGTGAAGAGAAATTTTTGGAAATATCTGTTAATGAGAAAATATTTCCTATAGTTCAGACGAGTTAAGTTCTAGAATTATCATCTGTAATGCGAGAGCAACAATTGGTTTAAAGTTCTCAATGTGAGTATTAGTGGAGTCGACGTAAAAAAATCTCAGGAATGCAAAAAAATAATTTGTAATAATTTTTAATGCTTTTGAAAAAATAATTACCAGAACCTGTAACAATTTCATTACTGAAAATTCAAATTCCTCTACCATGTCAAAAAAGAAATTCTCCAGAATTGAGGATTTGCGGAAATTATCCTAAGCTTTGAGAAATAAAGAGCTTGAGACAATATGAGGTGAAATAGAAGAAAAGCCAATGCTCAAAATGTCTTCGTTCTTGTTCAAGGCACTTCAATATGAGATTTCGAAGAGACTGTGTCGTATCCCGAATTTTCGAATGATCTAAATTGTGAAACGCTTCTATTATTTTGTTACTCAGCTGTTCTCTGTTCTCAATCGTATTTGCCTACACAATGTCGTTTATCCTTCCCCATAAATAAAAGTCCAATGGAGTGAGATGTGGGGTATGAGGTGGCCAGAGCATAGGTCTTGTAATTCCCCACCAGCGTCAGTTTAAAATCTATAACCATCTAGACGAATGAGCAGGAGTACCATCCATTTGAAACCATCTATCGAAAGCCATTCCAAGAGGTAGTTAATCGAGGAAATTCGCAACTACGTTAGTTAAAATTCTCAGTCACCCCGCAGCATTCAACAATCTAACCTGATTATCCATGAGCAGAAAATTTGAGCAACTTCAACAGGTTTTATTGGGATCGCAATTTGAGAAGCTTCAAATGCAGTTCCAAAATGGTTGTCACGGTGGAATGACTACATTTCCCCACGTCCTGGTTTGGAACTCAAAAAATTACTTCTACACCGCAAATATTCGTTTAAAAAGTGCATTCTTTTCGTAAAAATTGTATAAGTTATAGTGATCGTCTGGATTAATTGTAGTTTATGTGTTGAACACGTGATCCTGTGATTGGTTATATCCAAGACACAGGGCACGACAAGAACATTATAAAGAAGAGCATAGTTTTTACAAATCACTCGATATTGGGCACATAGCATAATTGCTGAGCCTAAGTCCCTTTCTGCATCTTGACAGGGGCTTCTGTCATACATATTGGGAATGAGAAAATGAATGAATGAAGCTTCAGATGAATATAAATATCCACAAGAAGCAGCCTGAGCAGAGAAACCTAGTGAATTGAAATTGATGCGAATATAAATGACATTGCTCCAAGGGGATATTCGTCAAATCATCCCGGTTGGCCATGTTGACAAGCCAACAAACAGCGATTAACCGCTGTCATAAAGCCGTTGAATTTATCAATCGATAGTCATGCAATCGTATGTCGAGAACAAAGGGTTGCGGATTTCATTAGCGATCTCTGCAATTTGCAGATGTGTTTCACCTTGATTAGACACCTATTGCGCACTCTGCTGGATGTACCTTGTAGGTAAATTATGTTGGATCGTTGATTTCAACCCTTGATATGGTAAGGGATTTGTTTCCTGGGGCTATTAAATTCAGGTTTACACTTCTGCAAGCATCACATCATTTTAAACACAAATCAGTGCGTGGTTATCGAGGTATCGGCCTTTGATGTGCTGGACAAATAGCAGTAATTCCAATCAGCAAGGCACATTCTTTCCGCAATATAACGAACTGAATTTTCGATGATGAATCATATCCCGATTAAAAATTACCATTCCAATTGGCAGTGAAAATTCATTGAGTATTTCAGAAAAAGGCGATCCCATTTCTAGGAGATATAGAACACTGAGATTTCAGCTGTGGCTCTAAATAAGGGGTCCAAATGCAAGTTTCTCTGAGTGATGGAAACATCCATTTTTTTTTAAACACTTTCGGCTTCACAGTCGCGAGAAAAATTGAGCGTTTCCATCACTTGGAGAAATGTGCATAAGGGCCCTGATTTAGGGCCATTGCTAAAATCTTATGGAGTGAAAGATCATTCATGTACAGGGTGGGCAAAATTGGTGGTACCTGAACTACAACTTTTTGACCGAGAAAGAAAAAATGAATGACACATTACGTTCGTCTTTTTCAGAGAAACTGAAAATGCCAACAACAGCATCAACAGTATGATTGAATGAGGAGAGGGAAAAAAACCTTAGCTGAAAAAAACCCTTGCATCGCCCGTGAAAAAAAATTACTAAAAATATTAAATATCAGGGAAATCTTGAGAGACATCAGCCTGTTCTAAGAGAACATCTTCATGTTATCCGTCTATGTACTCAGATGAACAGATTCTTCACAAAACAACTCGCAATTATTAAGCTGGAATGGAAAAAGACTGAGAAGTAACCAATTATTTAGAATTGATTGAATTATTTTGAAATTAACCACCCATTTCAGAAATACATTTGTTACTTAATGTATAGCCTCCAAACCATCTTGAAATTTATAAATGGGAGAACTAATTATAAGATGTTCTATAGTCTCCTTATTTTCCCCACACTCCTAATTAGGGCTCTCAACCGAATTCCATCGGAAGAGCATGCTGTTGCATCGTCCATAGCCTCTTCTGATGATTTAAAACAGACCATATTCTCCTGGGAAGGTCGAAACCAGGAACTGTGATGGAAGGATCAGTAATAAGACCTTTATTGAAAAAATTGCATACATTCCATTCAGATTGCCAAATTTCTTTGTCGCTTCTATTCGTATCAATCAGAAAATTTGACCAAAAAGGTTTACGCGACTTCAATCTGGGCACCTTATTATCTGGAATATTGGTGAGTATGGTAAATGAATTTGGAAAGGAATCAAATTTGTTCCAAAAATTCAAAGCTGTTGTCTCTCTGCGAATATGGGGAGGGACAATATTTGAGAGGACTGGTAACCCAGGAGTAGGTGTAGATTTGATAGAACCTACCAGTTATAATCTTCATAGAAAAATTTAGTTGGGCATCAATTTTTTTTACATGAACACTGTTCAACCAAACAGGACCGCAATATTCAACAGCAGAAAAAACTAAAGCTAGCGCTGCCATACGAAGTATTGTTGCATCAGCGCCCCATGAGAAACCAGCTAGTTTCTGAAGAATATTGTTTCGAGTTTCGAGCTTCAAACGCAGATCAACTGAATGGGCGTTGGAATTTACAGAGGAATCAAGTTTGATTCCCAGGTATCTAGGATTGAAATTATGTTTTAAGGGAGAAGAAGCGAAAGTGACTCTCAATTATCTATATTTCTGAAGATTATCCAAATGAAAACATGAAACCCCGGTTTTATTTTCATTCAGGCACAAACGGCACTTAAAAAAATAATTTTTCATGATATCCAAATCTGCGGAAAGGGTACTTTCTATTGTTTGAAAATTAGGATGATGAAAAGTAAGAGCAATATCATCAGCATACATACATTTTTCCGAAGAAGTAGTTGGAATGTCACACAAATATAAATGGAATAGCAGAGGTGCTAAAACTGAACCTTGTGGAAGACCATTATTCAATGTTTTGAAACTTCTACTATTATTATCGACAAAAACTCGAAACCTTCTATCGGATAACATATTTTCTAATAGTCTTAGGGTCGGTTTCACAAAACTTTAATTGTGCGATTAAAAAACCGAACGAATCGAATAACTCGTTTTGAAATTTCAAGGAATCGCGGTGGCTCGAATTAATTTAACGGTATGAACAAAATTTGTGAAACCGACCCTAACCATTTTTCCACATTTTAAATGATTATAAAGTGCATAAATTAATCTATCTTTCCATACTGTTTCATATGCAGCTTATAAATATATTAAAATGAAAACATTAAACAGACACTTTTTTCATAGCAATCCAGTAGCGTACTATGATTTTTCCGAGGAGGTTTCCTTGCTGAGCTATAACATAAGGTTGTGTTTTTTCTTATGGAAACAAAAGTTGATTATGACTTTTTTTCCGTTTCAAAAATATATACATAATACAGGGTGGCCCACGTAAAAAAGTACCTACTGAGCAATATTTCCGCGAGTAAGTTCTAGAAAATGCGCAGACAAAGTAATCTTTTGATGCCTTTTTACTGCGAGGTCAGAGGTCTATGATCAAATCCCTTATCGGGGTGGCAGCTTCTTCAAGACTCAAAAATCTATTGGGTTCGAGTGGCACATAATTGCAAAGGGTTTGCAAGTATATTCATGAATATACTGAACAATTTCTATTTGGTGACCTGTCGAAGCATTTTCTACAGCAGAAGTACAAAAATATGGGACTGAACTCTTTTACGTGGCCTTCCATGTATAATGTGTCATTTATTTTCAAAACGGAAAAAAATGATGATTCTTTCTCAGTGATAATCAACTATTGTTTCCATAAGAAAAAACGCAACTTCATACAATAGCTCAGCAAGGAAATTTCGCAGAAATTTCAATTTCGGTATATAACCCGAAAACAAAATAAGATAGACGAATGCAGTTGATGCCATGTTCAGTTTCTCTAAAAAAGACGATCATAATGTGCCATTCATTTTCTTCTATCTCGTTGGGTTAAAAAGTTGTAGTTCAGGTATCACCAATTATGCCTTGTACACAGTTCTTTTCAGCATGTGATTGGAGAGTTGGAACTTCCTTTTGACGCTATTAGATGTCACTACTTAGTAATATTCCTCTCAGTACGTCACAACTAATTTCTCTAATTATCGAAGTTTTTTATAAAGATTTTATCCCTGATGTGTATGAGATTCTGATGATGCCAAATAAGGCTTAAACCGGTATATCTCTCATCTCAGTGACAAAATCTAATATCAAAGATTATAGAATATAAAGATGAAAAACGAAGCGACTACAGTGATGTGAGCGACATATGTAGTTTCAAAAGTAAACGGGTTATGGTTAAAATATTTAATTGGGGTCCATTTGGCAAAGATATATAGAGATTATTAGGGGGCAGTTGTCAATTTTGAAAGAAATACTTGGATGAATATTTTCGCTGAATGACGATTACATTTTCTCGTATACGCGTATTTTTCACTCGAAATCTACAAGAGTAGCACCTAGCGCATTCTATAATCTTTGTTTGTGTGTTTTTCTGTTATAAATTTTGTCTTAAAAACTGGCCGACATTTAAAATGCATGGTGATTAATTGCAGAAATAATAGAAAGAATAATCTTGAATGTACACTGGATAAGAAATGTATGAATTGGGTCCAGAACAACTCAATTTTGGACTTATCGATATTCGATTTATCGAGAGTTCATTGTACGAATAAGTTCTTGAAATTGTTATAATAATTCCCTAATATGTGAAGAAATTTCTGAAATGTTCTCAATTTCATAATAATTGTATTGTGATTCATATTACACATTCACTTAAAATAAAAATATAAAGAATCCAGAAGCTTATTTCTTTTGATTCAAAACAATGTGTAGACAGAAAATATCATCTTCATCAAAAAGCGGAGCCCTGCTTTTGTTTTGTCGATCAGGATGTTTCTTTAAAAGCTCGACAAAGAATCCTCAATTTAATAGAAGTTTATGAGAAGTATAATTCAAATTTCGCGTCTATTAAAATAGTTTTCTGTACTGAATACTGTTTTCACCGCTTTCTAGGTGTCAAAAGTAAGAAACTAGCCAAAAATCGTAGTCGAATATTAGTACCACAGATGTAAGGGCGTTTCCTATCTCTCTAACTCTATAATCTTTGTCTAATATCATTTCTCCAACCTCATGATGAAAGATCTGTTAGCCTAGGAATTGAAAATGGTATTCAATTTGAATTCATCTAGGTTTCGTAAAGGCAAAAAGTTTTTTGTTTCATTCTTTTTCTTGAAAATGTTTTTTCACGCATGAATTCCCGAAAACAAAACTAAAATCGATAGTAACACCGAAAAGAACGAGAGACAAGAAAGAGCAACCCCTCCGTCAAAAATGAGGTCAACAGAAGCGACTCAATATTCGCATTCCGCGTACCAAACGTACATTTTTCATGCAAAATTGATACTTGCATGCAGGAATCTCTGTGGGTACATGTTAATGTTCCGGACGAACCTTTTCATTGGCCCCATATTTCCCCGGCTGTTCGAATACTTCCAGAATGCAAACAAAGGGCAACGCGGCTTCTTTGTCGTAAAACGAGTTTTATGGACTTGTTTTTCCGCGCAGATGGATTCTCGAAGGGTCCTGGGATTGACATGCAGTGAAATTAAAGCGCAATCGTTGAACGCGAAAGGGACGACTGATATTCGAAAAACAGAAGGGGCAGAAGGATTCGCTGAAAATACAACGATGGAGAAAAAAAGGAAAAAGTTCATGTCGCGAGTGGTGACTGATAACTGAGACCTGCAGGGAATCATCCTGAAAGGTTGTTAGATATACTCCAGGTCAATAAATTCCGGACAGGCAAAATTTTTGTCAAATTCAACACCCTGTATCTTTTTTCTTGGTTCTCCGATTTTGTTGAAATTTTCACCAGGTATAGTATTGGGTCCTGTAATATTCACCTGAAATTTACTTCGCAAAAATACCTGTAGTTTATTTGCTATACAGGGAGAAACAAAACCTTGTTTTATACCCTTCATTTCTAAACACCCTGTGGTGAATTTGAGGCGGAAAATTTGATATTATTCAGTTTCAAGTTGAAGTGTGACCCTTTCTTAACAAAATGTTTCTTCATGTACGTCAGTATCTGCTTAAAAAAAAAAGATACACATTCTCAAAGAAAGTGTTTTTCAATTTTTATAACAATTTAAAACATTACAATACCTTATCGACTAGCAAACATAAACAAACATCTGAAAATTAATAACCTGTATTTCCACCTCGCTTTCTCATCACTCCTACCATACGACGTGGCATACTTTCAATGCATTTACGAATTGCTTCTGGGGAGAGCAACAATTTCTGGTAATGCAGAACAATGCTAGGCCTCACGTTGCACGGGTTGTAACAGAATACTTTGGGGCGAATATTCAACGATTTGTGTTTCCAACCAGAAGTCCGGATTTAAATCCAATTGAACATGCATGGGATATGCTAGGTAGTTCGAAATCGGCAGCCTAACATCTTGTCCGATTTACGAACAGCCCTTCTTGAAGAACGGGAAAATATTCCCCCAGAAGCAATTCGGAAATGCATCGTATGGTAGAAGTGTTGAGAAAGCGAGGTGGAAATACACGCTATTAATTTTCAGATGTTTGTGTATGTTTGCTAGTCGATAAGGTATTGCAATGTTTTAAATTGTTATAAATATTGAAAAAATGCAATACTTTATTTGAAAATGTGTATCTTCTTTTAAAGCAGATACTGACGTTAATCAAGAAAGCACAGTTCAAATTAAAACTTAATGATTTCAAATTTTCCGCCTCAAATTCACCACAGGGTGTTTATAAATGGAGGGTATAAAATAAGGTTTTGTTTCTCCCTGTATAAGGGATAAACTACACATATTTTTGCAAAGTAAATTTCAGATTAATATAACAAGACCCAATACTATACCTGGTGAAAATTTCAACAAAATCGAAGCACCACGAACAAAGATCAGGGCGTTGAATTTGACAAAAATTTTGTAGTTTACGAAACATTTTTGTCAGAGTTTTCTTAGATTTTTCTCTCCCAGTGTCTAAAACAAAAAACAATAAGAGAACCTTTTTGTTTTAAATAAAAAAACATTTTTCTAATTTTTTTTTTGTTTCAGAAAGTGGGAAGGAAAACACTAAGAAAACCTCCACGAAAATGCAAAGACTTCCTATAAAATATTTCGGAAAGATATCACGAGAAATTCCGAAACTTCCTCCATTCAATTTTCTCTCAACTTGAGTAAAATCAACATTTGAAAATTATTCCGCATATCAATACAAGCATGTGACATACTTGAAGCTTATTAAAATAATGATTGATGAAGATTAGAAATCAGGAACAATGCATCAATGACAATAATGAACAAATCTTTCGAATTAATCAGAAAATGTATAACAAAGTTGATGTCCCACTATCTTGATCGAAATAGTTATTTATGATATGAGTGTTAAAAGTGAAGTTTTATTTTGTGAGTGAAAAGTTTGTACGAACAAAATAAAATCCAAATGTTGGGTCAAAAATTGGGATCAAGATTCGCCTATAACTTTCGTTTTTCTGATTAGAATCCCATTTTTTTATGATTGGGTTGCATTCTGCGAAGAAAAATAATGATAGTGTTCTAACATGTTAATGCACCTAAAATGAATCATTCTTGAGATATTTAGGATTTATTGATTGTATGTCGTAAGCTAAGTCAAATGCATAAAATCTGATTCATATCAACAATGATAAATCATTCAGACAATAGGTCCATCACTAATGAATTATAGGAATAATTTATCTTTTATGACCATAGATCATTGTTGATATGAAACAGATTTTATGAATTTCACTCTACGTACGACATAAAATCAGAAAATCCAAGATAACTCAAGAATTATTGATTTGAGAAGCATTAATATGTTAGAACACCATCATTTTTCTTCTTCGCAGGATCTATCGGAATCATGAAAAAATAAGGTTCTAATTCGAAAAACGAAAGTCATGGGCCAATTTTGATGCCAATTTTTGACCCAACATTTGGAACACACTGTGATGAGTATTGGAAAATCGGTAGAATGTACAATATTTCCACAGTCTTCGATTTCAAAAATGTGAAAACGGTTCGAACTTAAGATATTTAGAATAGGAATAATATACGTAATACCAGATACTCTTATGTCGTTTTTTCTCGATATTGAATACTTTATCAAAATTGAATACAAAAAACAGAAAAAAAATTTTTTCATCCCCTATATAAGTGAAAGTGGTTAGGCGTCAAGTATACAGGGTGTACCAAGTTCGACGGCCTTTTAGGCGTTTCTGGAGAACTGGACCTATTTGAAATCTGAAAAATGGGATTATGATATTGTTTGACATTATCTACCGATCTAAAATATTCTTGGAGCTTGACCACTCTCAGTTATACAGGGAGGAAAAAAAATTTTCAAAAAATTTCATATCTGTTTTTTTGTTTTCGAATTTGTTAGAGTATGCAATTCTGAATATATTTGTCTTCAAATCGTTGCATTCGTCAAAATACTTTCCAAAATATCGAGAAAAAACTGAAGAAAAAAGGGAGATAAGTGAATTGGGTATTATGTTTGTTATTCCTAACCTAGATATCGTGAGCCCAAACCGTTTTTACCTTTCTGAAGGCGAAGAATGTGGAAATATTGTACATTTTCAGGATTTTGAAAAACCCGTCACAGGGTGTTCCAAATGTTGGTTCAAAAATTGGGATCAAGATTGACCCATAACTTTCGTTTTTCAAATTAGAACCCTATTTTTTTATGATTGCGTTGGATTCTGCGAAGAAAAATGATGATAATGTTCCAACATGAGGATGCTCCTAAAATGACTAATTCTTGAGTTATTTAGGATTTTCTGTTTCTATTCATGAAATCTGTTTTACATCAACAATGATAAATGAATTCAGAAAAGAGGAAGTTACTAGTGAGTTATTTGAATAATTTGTCTTCTATGACTAAGGTCATTGTTGATATGAAACCGAGTATGAAACAGATTCTATGAATTTGACGGTACGTACGACATGAAGTCAGGAAATCCAGAATAACTCAAGAATTATTAATTTTAGGAGCATTAACATGTTGCAACATTATCATCATTTTTCTTAGCACAATCCAACGCAATCATAAAAAAATAGGGTTCTAATTTGAAAAACGAAAGTTATGGGTCAATCTTGATCCCACTTTTTGAACGAACATTTGGAACACCCTGTGAGGGGTTTTTCAAAATTCTGAAAATGTACAATATTTCCACATTCTTCGCCTTCAGAAAGGTTAAAACGGTTTGTGCTCACGATATCTAGGTTAGGATTAACAAACATAATACCGAATACCTTTATCTCCCTTTTTTCTTCAGTTTTTTCTCGATATTTTGGAAAGTATTTCGACGAATGCAAGGATTTGAGTACGAATGTATTCAGAATTACATACTTTATGAAATTCGAAAAAAAAACAGAAAAAAAAATTGCAACTGGAAGTGGTCAGGCTCTAAGAATATTTTAGATCGGTAGATATTGTCAAACAATAACATAATGCCAATTTTCAGATTTCAAATAGGTCCAGTTCTCCAGAAACGCCTAATATGCCGTCGAACTTGGTACACCCTGTATATTAGCTCGGTAGATAATGTCGAACAATATCATAATCCTATTTTCAGATTTCAAATAAGTCCAGTTCTCCAGAAACGTCTAATAGGAAGTAGAACTTGGTACACAATTTTCAATTAGCACACATTTCTCAATAGTATACTTTTATCAAGAATGCTTAGAAAGGAACTAATAAATATTGAAATGAAAAATACCTATACTTTCTTATGCAAATAATCTCTAACCGAAGCCGCTGCTAAAAATCTTGAAATTTCTGCTCTTTCTAGAGTCAACGATTTCTTCAGAATATAGCCGCTGGTTTTTCTTTTTAGGATGGCCACTTATTCTGCGAAAAATGAACGAGGATTTAATTTTCGGAACCCTTTTTTATTCCGCGTTGGGCCAACTATTCTTTGAATAAACTGAATTCTTTTAAATAGGTATCGGTCTTACGATTTCACAGGCAGCAGATTCATGGAGCCCCATTCCAAATTTGTGGCGAGATTTTTCATCTTCCCTTCATCTCCGCAACAGATACTGGCCTTTGATATCAGCTCGATGGTTTGAATTAAAGGGTTAGACATTTTCAAGGATCGCCAAATCGACAGTTTAAACTTACCAACAGGTTTTCTTTTCCTCAATGTGAAAGTAACCACAGTTACACCATTCAAAGATGATGTATCTCTCAAGACGAAGTCGTCAGGGACTGCTAGTATCATCTACATTTGATGGTTATCTAATTTTTCAAAATCTCACCAATATTTTCAACTTCCTCAACAACTACTTCTCTACATTTCACTCAAAGCGATGAATGCTTCAATATCTGCTTTCGCCTTCTTGCTAATAGATGATGTTTCATGTCTTCTCGTACATTTGATCTACCATGCTGATCTTACCAACAAAAGCAATGCACCAGTGGAATCGAGAACGATTTCCAGATTTTCGTATACCGTGCTTCCGTTTCCTGATTCATCATCGGAGATTATAATCTTTCACAATGTAATCTGCATATTATACATACTTGGTTCATCTTGTTTTGAGTAGGATTATGTCAAGTTCAAGGTCAATCTTATCATTTGTTACATATATTTAAAACCAACTCAGTTAAATGTCAGCCAAAGAAACCTTATTGTATGGAGAATCAAAATTTTAATGTCCACATTAAATGTTGATGGACGTTCATGCAACTTACAGTTTTTCAATAAATTTTCAAGTAGTCGCGAAAAATATGACAAAAAAGAAACATAGAAGAATTGATAAATATATCTGAGTATGCATTGAAACACAAGTATTTTTCTGCGAAATATGCAATTTGGCCTGAAAGGTGAGCTTGAAATTGAAATCCGACTCACCCGAAAAAGTAAGATCATATGCAGATTAAGATTACAATGTAAAAAATGAGGACCAGCAATGCAGCAGATAAAAGAGATGGAAGATTTCAACGGAGCACGGTATTATATTGTCATTGCGCGAATCAGAGTGTATTTCGAACTTTAGCGCTGTATTCTACAAGCTTCTTGTTTCAGCAATCAACTTAACCTTCGGAATGAAATGATCACTACTTGCACATGCTGAAATGATTTTTCGCAATGAAGCGATCTAGAATTGAAAGCCTACTGCTTTCAACGACAGAAACTCACTCGTTTGGGTTTTTCAGTATAGCCGTAGGAATGCTGCAAGGATATAAATGATTAATATATTGCATCAAAAAGTATTTCTGGCATATTTTCCAATATCATTTTCTCTTTTTTTGATGATTACCTCCTTATTGCTGAGTTGCATCAACTTCGATTAAAATCAATGATTGATTAAAATTTTATTCTAATCAGTCTAAATGAACCATTACATTTTAATGGATGTTCCTGCACTTTCATGTTGTTGGCGACATAAATGAATAACTATACTCCATTCACTTTTATAATATCACATAGGAGGTCATGGTATCGTTTTCAGGAGTTGGTGCACCTGCTGAAAAGTCAGTGCACACACAGAAAATATAGTCAATGACAAAATGACGTTGCCAGTTTGTTTCTTTGTTTACATCGAGGTTTACATATTGTTCGAAATCGAAATATTGCAAATAACTAGAAAAAAAATCCTTTGAATCAATTCATATGAACGTTAATTATTTTCGTCCACCACATCTTTTCCAAGTCATTCATTTTTCGAATAAATTCACATTCTGAGAAATACATAATTGCTGAAAATGTAGAAAGGGCAACATACTGTTGACTTGGAACATAAAGAAAAATTTGACAAGCGTCATAACCTCCATTTTCGTTCGATACAGAGTGAAATGTGTTAAATTTCCAAGGCAAGAGGTGAATTTATATTTGTGAATGGAATATATCTACTTTTAAATCAGGAAATGTCTAAATTTGTGTTTTTTCATGCAAACGTTCGAATTTTGACCTTCATTATTTCATTCAGTAACCAATATTCAAGGCTTCTTGGCCGTGGTTTATTAGGAATTATTTAACCTAACGTTTCGCCTACAACTGCGATGGGCATCTTCAGAGGACACTTGGTCTGAGGTTTTAACTCGACCACTAAATTTGCGAAAGTGATGACGTTATGTGGAATGATTCCTAATAGACCACGGCCAATAAGCCCGGAAGACTCTCTTAATGTCAGTATATCTGGTCATGAAAGCCTGAAACTATTTATTTCCTGGTAGTTGTTGCGATTGATTTTTTCCTCAATTTTTTCTGAAAATTGTTGGGGTTTATGAATGAATACCTCTAAAAGTGAAGTAGAGGGCTCTTGAATCTGATACCTTGGTAGTAATTATAAATTAATGAAGTCTTATTTCCTATCCCTAGAGTACTATTCGTTGAATTTATTGTGTTTCTTCCTAAACTAGCATTTTAATCTCATGTAAGCTTCGATATTCGGTCACTTGTAAAGTGTGTTCCACTGAACAGATAATTGAACATGCAGACGTGATTGATAAATTTGCGATAACTAAAACTACCTAGTGATATTCAAGCTGGTAGGGAGCAAATGAGGTTATCCGAAAAATATCAAAAAAAAAGTATGTATTGTAGTTTTCCCTTCGAAATAAAAAATTTAACCTTGATTTACCTTCATGGTGACCTTGGAATTGATATTTGTCTGACTCGAAAAAAAAATGATCATATAAAGATTGAGATTGCTCTGTAAAAATTTCAAAACTCCATCACATGAAATTTTAGATAGAAATAAGAGATTTCACAAGAGCGCGGCATTATAATATGTTCTGATTGCGCAGTGCAATGTTCTTTTAAGCAAGTTCCTCTTAGCACTGTATTCTACAAGCTTATTCTACAAGCTTATTGTCTCAGCAATTAACTTGACCTTCGAAATAAAATGATCACTACTTGTACATGCTGAAACGATTTTTCGAAATGAAGCCATCTAGAACTGAAAGCCTATTGCTTTCAACGACAGAAACTCACTCTTTGTTTGGGTTTTTCACTATAGCCGTAGGAATGCTGCAACGATATAAATTATTAGTATTTTGCATCATATAATAACTCTAGCAGTCTTGAATTCTCTCTACTTCTGATGATCTCATCGCTGGACTTCCAATATACTCAAATACACTGTGCAAAAAATTAACGCACATTCTGAAAATCTCAATTTTAATGCAAGTTAACTCTACATTGACTTTATTACTAATTGTTTATGTTCTCTCGGGAAGGTTTTGAACGAAACAAGACACATTAAACGGAAGAAAAATTCAGGATTTCACCGAACCTTAGGTATGTGAAAGAAGAGAAACGACAATTCATACTCAAAATGAGAGATCTTGAAATGTTCTGATCTAATCCTTCCCAGATTTCTCCGAGTTGGATTCCTAAGTCATTAAGAGTAGCTGGATGATTTTCTGAACTTCTCAGCCTTCTATTGAGGTTGTCCCAAACCTTCTCAATCGGATTGAGATCTGAACTTCTTGCTGGACATTCCATTCGAGAGACTTCAACCTCTTAAAGGTACTCCTGAACGATGCGCGCACGATGGGGTCTTACATTATCGTCCATAAAAATGAAATTTTCACCAATGTATGGGGCAAATGGCACTACATGCTCTTCAAGAATGTTCCTTATATACTTATCAGCATTCATAGCTCCATTATCAACGACCACTAGGTCTGTGCGAGCAGTCAAAGATATTCCACCCCATACCATAATCGATCCTCCCCCGAAACCAGTATTATTCGGGAAATTGCACTGGGCATAATTTTAATGTGGACGACTGTATACAAGGGAACGTCGATCACAATGGTAGAGGCAGAATCTAGACACATCTGTGAAGAGAACTCTTTCCCAATCGGCCTCTTCCCAATGGATATACTCTCTCGCAAAATCCAAACGCGCCCTTCGAGGGGCTGGGGTAAGAGCTGGGCCTCTTGCCGCGACACGAGGCCTTAAATCATATTCTCTGAGGCGATTTTTTATTGTCTGAGTGCTAATTTGCACCCCATGAGTTTGCTCAAGCTGATTTTGAAGGAGGCGAGCGGTCGCAAACCGTTGTCTCAACGAAGAAACTCACAAGTAACGTTCTTGAATGGCAGTTGTTACCCGTGGTCTACCCTGTCCTGGTCTTCGGACATTCATACCTGTCTCCCTGAATCGCTGCAACATTCTGGACACACTTGTATGGAAAACTCCAAACCTTTCTGCAATTCTTGTGTATGTCCACCCTTCTTCTCGCAAAACTACCGCTTGGGCACATTCCTCTTGGGTCAAACTGCGTGTTTCGCGTTGCATAGCTATCGAGTGTAGAAAATCAAACGAAACAAAAACTATTGATTACTAGAATTGATCGAGAACAACTGATTTTAGAATGGACCCTTTACATTCAAAATCTGATAATATCATCTTTCTTTATTCCTGCTGGGAAAAACATCAGTATAGAAGAAAAACGTTGAAAGTGGATAACATATGCATGCATAATTCTGATAAAAATAATTATCACCTCCATCAGTTGTAGAATAAATTTGAGATTTCCATAATGTGCATAATTTTTTTGCGCAGTGTAATTGATGGATGATTAAAATCTTATTACCTCAAGGCTACTGCAAATGGTTTATTTGATGAAGGATGGAGATTTCAATGAAACATTAATTTCTAATGGATGTTCTGGCGTCTGAACATTTATGGAATGAATGAAAAGTTATCTTAAAATCTCGAACAATATATGTGTGAGGAAATATCTGTAAGTATCTGTGTTTTTTCATAAATTAGCACCTTCAATTTCTCCTCAGATGCCAATGTTCAATGCTCAACATTTTTCTCCGAAACATGGTCCGTCTATTTTTTCGGAAAAAAAATTAATACTTCCTGCGAAAAAAATTAACAACCTAACTACTGAATACCCCTGAAACCTCTCATTCCTATTCCAAATCGAGGAATTGTGCTCATCCCCGTTTCTGTGGCAGAAAAATTTAATGAAGGTGTTACCTACTAGTACCTTTTCATGCTGAGAATGTCGACCCGAACAACCCTTACCTAACCTCTCGAAATCTTGAAAGCTCCCACGAAAAAAGATGAGATCTCGAGTATCATACGTGAATAAACAAGTCCACCCTCTTCAGTTTCCAGACATCATAAAATTCTGCATCTGACAACTTGAATTCTCTTACATATGAATTTTAGAGCAATAACAAGAAGCGCTGCGAGGTAGAACAAATATTCGGCAACGGCAATACGCCCGAAGAGGTAATTGGACACGAAAAGCAGCAGGAACATACCCCTCCCCCCCATCTGGAACGAACACGTTTTTCGACTACGAGCGCAACAGTTCAATTCCGGGCCCAAACTGTCATGTTAAAAAAATGTGACGTGGAGAGACGAGAATTGACGTGATTGATGTGCCAGTTGTCATTTTTGTTTTTGATTGTATCAGGCGGTACGGGAATTAATGAAATTTTGCGTGCCGACAACGTTTGTTGATGGAATATGGGAGCTTTTACGACCCCATTTTACTGCACAATATAACCTTTGAAACTAGAGGTTGATAACAATTTGGAAATGTCCTCCATCCTATTTGTGGTTGAGGATAGTTATTTCGCTGTTTTCGTCTTTTATGATCATTGTAAAAGTACGAATTCCAGGCAGAGAGGAATTCAGTTATACTTTAAATAATACTAAACCTCAATCATCATAAATATCAATCAATATGGGCACTTTTGGGCATATTGAGTTGACTTGCAAGAAATTATAGTTTAAATGAGATTTTGTGATGAAAATTCATATTAATATGATTTCAAGTTGTAGGAAATAAAATTAATTTGAGCCTGTAGGTCTGCAGGGTATTCAGGGTGGTTAAGAAGTATCGAACAGTAATAAATCGAGATTTTATTCCCAGAGAATTCAAGCATTTTGGGACTATCAATACAATGTATGGCCTCCACGGGCATCAATAACAGCTTGACATATTCTTTGCATACTACACACGAGGTTGTTGAACACTTCTTGAGGAATTTGGGTCTATAAGCGGAGCAGGAACTCTCTCAGTTCATTTAAGAATTCAGCGGTAGGTTGATGATTATCTAATCTTCTTTGGAGCATATGCCATGCATGTTCTATGCAACTCAAATCTGGTGAGTGCGGAGGTATTGGTAAATGTGGAACACCAAGCTCCTCGCGCGCATTCTCAACTATGGCTGCACGGTGTGGTCTATCGTTATCGTCTAGAAATTGAAACGTTTCACCAATAGCAGCGTGTGAAGAGGTCGTATTCCTAGGAAAAATGTGTAGATATGTGCGCCCATACCATAACACTCGGAATGGATGTACTTCTTGGACATAGCGACGATTACAGGTATGCGTGAGATTGTCCATACCATTTGTTGTATATCCAGGGGAAATAAAAGTGTACTCCTTTTTATATCTTTAATGAATTATCTGCACACGTACACTCGATGACCCAATTTAATTATATTACAGAAAAAAAGATAAAATCTTTTATCGTGATCTTAGTAATCGAGTAGTCTCTTATTATATTGACTTCGCGCAAGGACACTAAATGCAAGTGTACAATTTCAGCGCCCTCTGCTTCCGTACAAAAATAAATCGGGAAAGTTCAAACAATCACAACACCATTATTCTTTGAGAATCTGAAAATCGTTCATATCTGTATTCATAAGTGAAAGGACACTACGCCATTGATCGTTCCAATTGAGATGTTGCCTTGCCCATTCCAGTCTTTGACGCATATGGTGTTAATGGAACTCCTCTTTATGGACGTCTAGAACCTAGATTTGACTCTCTCAAACGTCGTCTGATGGTTTCAATGGATACTTGGTCCCCATCTGCATTTTGAAGAGTATTCCGTAGCATTCTACAAGTAGATGTAGGCTTTATTCTCGCCGAAACGGTGATGAAACGATCCTAAGCAGGGGTTGTTTCTCGTCGCCCACCAAGCCTTGGTCTTTTCAACACGGAACCTGTCTCCCTGAACCTAAGTTTAGGGAGAGGTAGAGATATCACACTTTGATTGACTTGGTGCCTTTCCGCTCCAACAACCTGAGTTAGGCCACCCTGTAGCATTCCGATAGCCCTATTAGCCTCAGCGTTTGTTAATTTACGTCTTGGCATTTTCAGAAAACTCGTTTCAAATCGAAGCCGTTGATAAAATGACTCCATTTCAAAATAAGAACATTCATGAAGCATATGCAAAAAACCAAAATTCAGAAAAAAGGCGACCAGATTGACGAAATGTCTCATACTGATTTTTATTGGATCGATTCAAGTTGTTATTGAGTTTTAAATGATTTTACAGCAATTTTCTCAGAGATAACATACTATCCCCAACTCTTGTGGAGCAGTATATTTTGGAAACGGTACATTTTCGCTGAAATAATGTCGGTGTTATACGATAGTATTTGGTCCACTCCATCGTGGTGTATCGTTTGATTCATTAGTTTCGGGTCATCCTGTATAGAAGAAAGTCCGAGACGGCATATGTCCAACCTCTAAGGATAAACCACGATAATAAATTTCAATATTTTCTATTCAATCCGAAATGATGTTCCATTTGAAGAGGGATCTTGAACAGCATGAAATGAATGTGACCCTTATCTAGGGCATTTATTCCTGATGAATAATACTATTTACAGCACAGTTTCGAGAGATATGACAAGTTGAAGAAATACAAATTATAAAATATATGCATACGCGGTATTATTTCTTAACTTTCCTCTACTTCGAGAGGAGGTTTTTGAAGGGGCGCGATGGACCCACGATCATTTAAATTTGAAATAGGATGATAGGGTCAGTGAGAACGTAGAGTAGCTGAATCGAGACAATAGGGTATTGTAGAATTTTTTTTTCTAGAAGGTTCTACGAATCTACATGTTCATTAATTTTGGACAATGATTATCATTGTTTAATATTAATTGTTATTCCTTTTTTATTACATTTTTCGTAGTGAAGTTTTTCATTTTCCGTTCTCACGTGTATCTGATACACAGAATCTGACTCGATGAACGCATTATATGGTGTACAGGGTGATTCACTTATCTTGGTAACCCCAATTTTCTCGAAAACTTCCGAATATTTTTCATTCTGTGAATGGTGTTTTGAACAAGTCAATGTCGACTTGAGATGCGCATAAAAATCTGCGGAATAAATAAAGACGCCAGGCGTCGCGGGGCTATCAAAAATTTTTTCTCCAGGGACATACCTTTTTCATCATGTCATTCGAAAGATAACTTCATTCTGAACTTTTTTTGTCGAATACAGCTTTCATCTATTTCTAACCGTCAGCGATCTTCAGCTTGTTTTATGTTAATTCTTTTCCATATATTTTTTTCTGTATTGTGGTAGTATGCCTTTATTTGGAGACATAGATATGATTTTGTGCCTTGAATTCAAGAAGGCTAGTTTTCTGCCTCCTCAAATGAGATCAAATATGTGGATACAGCAAGATGGGGCTCCATGTCACAACACTGCTATTGTGGAGAGATATTGAGATCAAGAGTTCGAAAATGAATGGACACTTATATTTTGACCGAAGTAACTTATAATGAAATAGGGAAATGATATAACTTATGTATGGATCATAATGGCTAGATGACCTAGATATTATTTTGTTTCGTAAAATGACGGAGGCTTTGTAACGAACTATTTCACTTTTATTATATTCATTAAAAATTATATCTTATAACAATAAACATTTTATTTAATAACAAACGGAACATTTCGAATCATATGTTCTATATACCGGCCATTATTATCCATACATAAGTTATATCATTCCCCTATTTCATTATAAGTTACTTTGGCTGTATCCACATATTTAATCTCATTTGAGGAGGCAGATTGTTTAGAAAACTAGCCTTCTTTAATTCAAGGCACAAACTCATATCTATGTCTCCAAATAAAGGCATAGTACCACAAAACAGAAAAAATAAATGGAATAGAATTAACATAAAACACGCTGCAGATCGCTGACGGTTAGAAATGGATAAAAAGTGTATTTGAAAAAAAAAATTCAGAATGAAATGGTCTTTAGAATGACATGATAAAAAAGGTATGTCCCTAGAGAAGAAATTTTTGATGGCGCCGCGACTCCTGGCGTCTTTATTTTTTCCGCAGATTTTTATGCACATCTCAAGTCGACATTGACTTGTTCAAAACGCCATTCGCAGAATGAAAAAATATTCGGACGTTTTCGAGAAAATTGGGGTTACCAAGATAAATGAATCACCCTCCTGTACAGTAGCGATTTTCATTGAAATATTACGCGAGCGGAGCCAGGAGTTTGAGCTAGTTCGAGATAAGCACTGACATCTAGTTCAGAAAATCATATTATAAGTTTTCTCTTAGTTGCGGGTGGAATATCGAATGGAAGGGAAAAATTTCATTTTTGCCCATAATCTCGTTAATCTGCTCAGTTCTGGATCACGCAGTATCCCTTAAACGTGACCGAATTGGGGATGGGAAAAACGTAAAGGGAACGTTTGCAAGGCGCCTCACACCTCTGGATCAATGGAGATTACGTTTGCCCTGGGCGTCATAACATGGATTTATTTTCAATTTACCGAAAGGAATGTTGAAAATAGTAGAAGATATTGATTCGGAACAGTGCTCAGGAAAAACAAGTGTAAAATTGAACGAAATGATAAAATCACTTCTCCATGTCAACTCCAGTTCAATTGAAAAATATTACATATGTCGTCTAGTTTAATCCAAAAGATTCCATGAACTCCTACTAGAATCTGTAAAATTCATATTTGTAACTCTACTATTCCATTTATCCTTCCCACTAGCAGGTACTTTTTGTTTCAACATTTATTGTATTATTTTAGCTATCTTTTTCATAAGAATATATATATACAGGGTGTCCCACCGGGAGTGCCCATTAGAAGTTTATGGAGAAATAATACTTCGATCATTTCCAAATTTTGTAAGAAGATATAAGCCAAGAAGACCTTCATTTATGATATATTTTTGAATATCAATGACTTCCGCTTTCACCGGAAGTGGTATCAACTTTCTTATTTCAAATGGAACACCCTATATATTATGACTTTTTCGGATAGATCTTCGCATGCCACATCGATTTTATGTATCATTTCTTATAATCATCTAGAGCCGTTTTCGAGTTATTCACTGTTTTTCGAAAAAATTGACAAATTGGGGCATGTAGAACACTGAGAATTCAATGAAAGTGCAACAGACAATCTCGCATCTGTTTTATGAAATGGGTTACTGATAAGATATCCAACATAACCCTGCAGAGAATATAACGTTTTGATGTACTGGAAAGTAGAATGAGAGTGTCAAGTCTGAAATTCAAAAAAAGCCAAAAAGTCGATTTTTTCAAATGGAAACATACTTTTTCCACTCACATATCAATTTGTGAGGTAAAACTTAGTAGAGTTTATTGAGGGTTCCCTATATCCAAAATGTACCATTTTCGAGATATTCAGGAAAAACTGTTAGAGTGTCAAAGTTTGAATTCCGAAAAAGGCAGAAATTAGATTTTTCCGAATGGAAGACATATTTTTTCACTTCCACTTCAATTTGTGAGGAAAAGATAAGTAGAGTCTCTCAAGGGTTTCCTATATCTAAAATGTACCATTTCCGAGATATTCAGAAATAACTGTTTGCAACGAGCATATTATGTGAGGTATCAATTATGATCTATGTTCACCCTTTCATAAGAATCTGTATGACTTTATTCAAAATAATCCAGGTTTGTTCCAACTGAAGAATTTATCGTGCAATGGATTGGCAGAATTCTGTTCTAGAATAAATAAGGAAATCCACCAACCAAGAAATATTGAGAAGGTGCGAAAATGTTTGGAAATAGGTGGACGGAATTTTAAAATGTGTTATGATTCAATATTTTATTTTGATATACCTGAATAAAAGTTTGGGAAGTTTCATGACTTATTTTATACGTTTTGCATTACAATTTAAGCTTTCGACATATTTTTCGAAGAATAACTCGTTATTTTCATTATGAGCAGTAAAAAACTAGTGGTCGTTTTCTTTGAACAATGAAATAAGTTTTGAGGAATGTCAACAACAGAAGCATGAAAAAATATTCTGGATAAAGTCAAAGATTTTTATGAAAGGGCAAACATAGATCATATTATAATAATATTAAGCTCGTAGCCGTTATTTTTGAATATCTCGCAAATGGTACATTTTAGATATAGGGAACCTTGAATAAATTCCTCTTATTTTTACCCCACAAATTCATATGTGAGTGAAAAAAATACGGTTTCTATTTGAAAAAATCGAGTTTTTGGCTTTTTTTGAATTCCAAATTTGACACTCTCATTTTATCTCCCAGTATATCGAAACGTTATTTTCTCTACAGAGTAACGTCGAATATCTTTTCGGTTACCCATTCCAAAAAACAGATCTGAGATTGTGCTTTGCGCTTTCATTGAATTTTCAGTGTTCTACAAGGCTCAATTTGTATTTTTTTTTTCACAAAACAGTGAATTACTCGAAAACGACTTTAGATGGCTATGGGGAATGATGCATAAAATGAATGTGACATTCGAAGATCTATCCAAAAAATAATATACAGGGTGTTCCCTTTGAAATAAGGAAGTTGATACCATTTCAGGTGAAAGCGGGAGTCATTGATATTCGAAAATATATCATCAATGAAGGTCTACTTGGCATATATATCCACACAAAATTTGAAATTGATCGAATAATTGTTTCTCCATAAACTTCTAATGGGCACTCCCGGTGGGACACCCTGTATATATATACTAGCATTCATTGGGCTCATGAGTTTCTCTCTGTTTTCATTTGATGAAGTTTCTTTGTTTCTTTCCTCCTCAAAAATTAAAAATACAGTTTCTTCTGACCATCTAGGGATGCATTCCTTGCGAAAACCTTCAAGAATGATTTTATTAGGTGCACCTTCAACCCAAGAATCTAGAATAATTGTCATAGAATCAATATTATTTCGCTATCGACTTCATTCGCAAATTGAAGCCAATTAGCTCTATTGAAACTCCAAACGGGATTACCTAATCATTACCTACCTAAAGTTTTTATATTTATAACATTGGGCTATGCAGACAATTTTTATATTAACTCTTAGAGGTTTGAAAGATGTATCACATGAAACTGAACAAAGATCAGGTTATAAAGTCTATTTCATCTTGCAGAATGGAAAGAAGGTGTATCTTTCGCATCAAAGATTTAAGAATAATCATTGTTTTCCATCCAGTCAGTAAGAGTTATACCACTTAATATTATTAGAGTAATATACTGCTCCACAAGAGTTACGGATATCGTATTCAATCGTTTTGAAAAGTATGTAATCTTCGAGAAAATAGCTGTAAAATCATTTATAACTTAATAACAACTTGAATCGATCCATTAAAAATCAGAATGAGACATTTCGTCGATCTGGTCGGTCACCTTTTTTCAAAAGTTTGGTTCTTTGCATATGCTTCATGAATGTTCTTATTTTGAAATGGAATCAATTTATAAACGGCTTCGATTTGAAACGAGTTTTCTGAAAATGCCAAGACGTAAATTAACAAACGCTGAGGCTAATAGGGCTATCGGAATGCTACAGGATGGCCTAACTCAGGTAGTTGTAGCGGAAAGGCTCCAAGTCAGCCAAAGTGTGATATTTCGACTTTGGAAAAGGTTAAGGGAGACAGGTTTCGTGTTGGAAAGACCAAGGATTGGTAGGCGACGAAAAACAACACCTATTCAGGATCGTTTCATCACCGTTTCGGCGAGAAGAAAGCCTATAACTACGTGTAGAATGCTACGTAATACTCTTCAAAATGCAGATGGGGTCCAAGTTTCCATCGACACCATCTGACGCCGTTTGAGAGAGGTGAATCTAGGTTCTAGCCATCCATTAAGAAGAGTTCCATTAACACGTGACCACAAGCGTAAAAGACTGGAATGGGCAAGGCAAATCAATTTGAACGATCAAATGGATCAAATGGATCCAAATATGGACGATTTTCAGAATTCGGAGAATAAGGGTATGGACAATCCCACGCATACCCCGTAATGTCCAAGAAGTCCATCCATTTCGAGGAGGTAGTGCTATGGTATGGGCCGGAATATGTTTCAACGGGCGCACAGATCTACACATTTGTCCTAGGAATATAACCGCCTTTCACTATAGGGAGCATGTCATTGACAATGGTTTGCCAGATTTCCACGCTGCTATTGGTGAAACTATTCAATTTCTAGACGATAACGCTAAACAGCACCGTGCAGCCATAGTTGAGAATGCGCGCGAGGAGCTTTGTATTCCACATTTACCACTACCTCCGCACTCACCAGATTTGAATTACATAGAACATGCATGAAGAAGATTAGATAATCATGAACCTTCCATAGAATCCTTAAATGATCAGAGGGAGCTTCTGCCCTGTTTATGGAACCAAATTCCTCAAGAAATGTTCAACAACCTCGTGTGTAGTACGCAAAGAAGATGTCCAGCAGTTATTGATGCCCGTGAAGGCCATACATTGTGTTGACAGTCTTAAAGTGCTTGAATTCTCTGGGAATAAAATTTCGTTATTCTACTTGATTTTTCTTAACCACCCTGTATACGCTGCAGACCTACAGGCTAAAATTAATTTTATTTCCTGCAACTTGAAATCATATTAATATGAATTTTCATCAAAAAATCTTATTTAAACTATATTTTGTTGCAATTTAAGTAATGTAGAGCAATTTATTTAGTAGACACAGATTCAGCATTGTTTCATTGGTACAGAATCATATGTTTTTCATCTCATGTATTCAAAATTTGTTCGATTAGTTGCGTTCGACATAAACTCTCCCTTCTTCGTGGTTGCAAGTTGTTTCTCCGATTTGTATTCAGAATTTTATCTCTGTTCATTCAGCATCATGTTCAAAGTAGTTTTTTCAGTGTTCTTCATTCAATAATTCTATCAATGATTATGCGGGAACAAAATGATTCTGATAACACTCAGAAGTCAATGCTAATGAGATAAACATTCACGTATAAATGATAATTATACACCATTACTTCATGGTGATGAATAGAATTGTACATTGAGAATTGGATATGTTCAGGTTATTAGTCACATAATAATTGATGATAATTGAAGCTTTCAAATGATCTGAATCATTCGAGTAGAAACTATTGAACAAATCAATTAGTCTGAGTTAACATATGATTCGCTTCAATCCCATATTATATCAGTGGAAAAATAACGGGACTTCCATCATGTGTTCATTAACTTATCGCTTTTTTTTTAAGTGTTACCGTCAGACTTTAGTTCAGAGGCAAACCACATCCAAGAACGATTGAAAACAGAACTCTTGCAGATATTGCAGATGAAAGATTTCCCCTAGCGCACTCTACCCTTATAATTAAACTCAAAACTCGATGGGATACAGATTATTTCAGAGGAAACCAATAACTTAAATTCCATTTCTGAGAACAACTCATAGGACAATCAATAGAAAACAGATGACAGCTTCATTAAGACTCGAAAAAAGTGAAGTAAAGTTTATTCTGCTAATCAACACATAGTTCTTGTCACAGATGATTTCCAAATTTAAATTTGATATATTGTGGATCAAGAGGTAATTTTAACATTGAAACTAATCAGTGATAAAACGATGGAATATTTGTGCACAACTGTTCAACTGGAATGATTCAAAACTACACTATTCCCAAAATTATAACTCTTCAACATAAAACACCAGATATACAAAAAAAAGCAATATTATTTTGATTACCATTATGAGGCCAAGAAACTGTAATCGTAATTTGAATTATCCATTCCATGTTTCCTGTACAAAACTGTCTCGTGTCTAAATTATTCAAATTCATATGAACCAAAAACAATTTCACAAAAAGACCAACACACAAAATTAAATACTAGTTTTCTTGAAAGGAATACCAAACGAAAATGCTACTTAATTTTCATTCTTATCAGTCATGCAATAATCTAAGATCTAAGGATACATTCAAAAGTTTACAGGCACGCCAGAGTGGCTCTAGAGATTATTTTTACTCACCGATTTCGAATGCAACTTTGACTTCTTCATGCTGACTGCGCGTGATTTCACTCGACACTATTTCTACCATTGTTTCACAGAGATCGCTGTTGTAAGAGATCTGAAAAAAATTTCAGCTGAATTAGGGGATGATCACAATCACACATCATCACAATGTTGAAGTGAAAATAATCATTGAAAATAATATATACTGCTCCACAAGAGTTAGAGATATTGATTCAATCGTTTTGAAAAGTATGTTATCTCCGGGAAAATCGCTGTAAAATCATTTAAAACTCAATAACAACTTGAATCGATCCAATAAAAATCAGTATGAGACATTTCGTCAATCTGGTTGCCTTTTTTGTGAAATTTAGTTCTTTGTATGCTTCATGACTGTTCTTATTTTGAAATGGGGTCAGTTTATCAACGGCTTCGATTTGAAACAAGTTTTCGAAAATGCCAAGACGTAAATTAACAAACGCTGAGGCTAATAAGGCTATCGGAATGCTACAGGGTGGCTCAACTCAGGTTGTTGTACGGGAAAGCCTCCAAGTCAGCCAAAGTGTGATATCTCGACTTTGGAATAGGTTCAGGGAGAAAGGTTTCGTGTTGGAAACACCAAGGCTTGGTGGCAACGAAAAACAACACTTGCTCAGGATGATTTCATCACCGTTTCGGCGAGAAGAAAGTCTACATCTATGTGTAGAATGCTACGGAATACTCTTGAAAATGCAGATGACGTCCAAGTTTCCATCGAAACCATCAGACGACGTTTGAGAGAGGTGAATCTAGGTTCTAGACGTCCATTAAGAGGAGTTTCATCACATGACCATAAGCTTCAAAGATTGAAATGGACAAGGCAACATATCAATTGGAACGATCAATGGCGTAGTGTCTTTTTCACTAATTAATCCAGATATGGACGATTTTCAGATTCTCGGAGAATAAGGGTATGGACAATCCCACGCATACCCCGTAATCGTCGCTATGTTCAAGGAGTCCATCCATTCCGAGGGGATAGTGTTATGGTATGGGCCGGAATATGTTTCAACGGCCGCACAGATCTACATATTTGTCCTGGGAATATGACCGCCTTACACTATAGGGAGCATGTCATTGACAATGTTTTGCCAAATTTTCAAGCTGCTATTGGTGAAACTTTTCAATTGCTAGACGATAACGCTAGACAGCAACGTGCAGCCATAGTTGAGAATGCGCGCGAGGAGCTTGGTATTCCACATTTTCCATTACCACCAGATTTGAATTGCATAGAACATACATGGGATATGTCCAAAGAAGATTAGATAATCATTTACCTACTCCAGAATCTTTAAATGATCTGAGAGAGCTTCTGCCCCGATGATGGAACCAAATTTCTCAAGAAATGATCAACAACCTCGTGTGTAGTATGCAAAGAAGAAGTCATGCTGTTATAGATGCCCGTGGAGGCCATACATTGTATTGATAGTCTTAAAATGCTTGAATTCTCTGGGAATAAAATTTCGTTATTTTACTCGATTTTTCTTCACCACCCTGTATACGCTGCAAACCTACAGGCTAAAATTAATTTTATTTCCTGCAACTTGAAATCATATGAATATGCATTTTCATCACAAAATCTCATTCAAACTAAATTTTCTGCAATTTAAGTCGATATGCCTAACTCATGTGGAGCAGTTTATTATTCAATCAGCATACGATGACCAAGTTGTTCGCGACTAGACCATTTTCAAATGTATTTCAGAAATCGTCAAGTGGCATTCAGAAAACATCAAATTTTATTCAGATTTGTCAATTGTATTTCAGGAAACATCAAATGTTATTCAGATTTGTCAATTGAATTTCAGAAAATATCAAATGAAATTGAATTAAGTGATCCGAAATACATTTGATGTTTTCTGAAATTCAATGGACTAATCTGAAATTCAATTGACGCTTTCTGAAATCAAAGTGACTAATCTGAAATACAGTTGACTGTTTCTGAATTACACTTGGAAATGGTGTAGTGTATCTTGTGCGTTTTATTATCTGACAAAATATCAACGCTTGAATTCAAAAATCTGTGAGTCGGCAGATCAACCGTTCGCTACACATTTGATGTCAGTAATTCTTGAAAGACGTATACAGGGTGAGTCTTTGACTTGTACATATATTTTAACCGTAGATTCCTCTGGTCCAAAGAAACACTTTGTTCATCTTCCATTTTTTCCGATTCGTCTTCGTTGAAAAGATACAGGCCGTCGAAAATCCATAAAAAAATTTAATTTTCAGTTATATTTCGCAAACGAATCTGTCGAATGAAATGATTTTCGGAATATAGTTTTTCGTAAACGTGATTGATCTATCCCCAACACAAAATTCGCCAGTTTCTCAATTATGACCATAACATTCTATAAATTCACCAGGAATTCAAACAGTAATTGTAAACAGTAAATTCAATGTGATGAGATGAATATTCATTCATATTGGAATATAAAAGTATTCTTGATATTTTCTTGTACAACCCGCTGTTTACGAGTAATTCCATATTGAAAGAAAAAATTTTTCTGAGAAATTCCATTAATGGGGTACTTTGGCTGAATGAAACTCTGTCGAAAGTATGGACACAATTCAATTTTTGCTACGTTGTCACGTTGAAAATCATCGTGTTCAAATCCGAGAATTTATGTTCTGGAAGGACAAGGTTATTATGAATGGAAAGGGAACTAGCAGACTTTGGAAATTGAGCTATATTAATGAGCTCACCTCTACTTTTTCGATTTACATCCTTATTTATTCGAGCAAATTTACACACTTCTTTCTAAATACCTAATGCTTCAGGCAAGTTACATTTTTTTAAAGGGGATTGTTCGTTAGAAGCCCTAACTTCTCGCTTTCATTAAAAGCGAGAGTGAATGCTCCACCCAGAGACAATCATGTTGGTGTCTCTGGCACCACCATTCGAATCTAACGTGCACGTTTTTCCATTAGTGAAAAAGCGTTTCAGCATATCTACCATTTTCTAGTTAGAATACATTCTGTAGATTCACACTGATGAAGTCGAATAAACGAAATAACGTTTCAATTGAAAATCACGATACCATTAATCATTAATTCCCAATTTAAATTGTTTGTTGATCACTCTATGCGCAACAACGATCAACATAGAAGAGTCGCGAAAAATCTGCTTTGTCAAAGTGAAAATTTTTTCCTTTTCATTAAATTATAAAGTATATTAAATATAATGATGAGTATCTTCTGGAATGTTAAGTCAAATTTCAGATAACAAATTATTCACAACAGCGTTATAATTGAAAAAAACTATCAACACACAATGACATTTGATCATTATAATGTGTTTAGTCTATGCACACTCTACACTTTATAATAGGTCTATGATCTATGGTTACGGCGTTCTGTCTAACTGGCAACGTTCAGCTTAGTGGTGAACGTTCAATTCAATGACATTTGTTTGTGTTTGGTAATGAAAGGTTATGATTCTGTTGGAGAACCTCAAGAAAAAAAACGATAAAAAATGATTACATACTGAAGATATAGGTGATAGCAAGCTGAATACTTCATTATCAATAATGGAAAAGAAATCAAGAAAAGAATATTCAACATTTGCTGCTAACGAAATTCTGTATGAAGTATAAGTATTCAATGTAGGTACATTTTATAACTTCGGTAATTATTCAGAGCTAACAAAATCGTACTGCATCTTTCGTCGAATAGGATTGAAAAAGTAAGTGTGGCATAGCTCATTATGAAAGTTTAAAATGGCTATATCTTTTTTCTAGGCCGAATGGATAAAAATTGTGAAGGAAAAAAGTGTTTCTCTTGACCTCAGGAATCTACGGTTAAAATATATGTACAAGTCAAAGACTCACCCTGTATATTGGCAGGACATTTGTTCATTAGTCCTGATACAGTTGCAGTGGTGATTAATTTGCCATTTTCGCTGTGTGTTATGGGACGAGTTACAAAAATATATCATTTGGCTTACTCGGACGAGTTTTTATTTATACACCGGCTTATAAAAATAAATATATCGACGTAGGGTCTATTCGAGTTCCGGATAATTCGCGTATCATAGGTACACTCCACTTTTCGCAATATTTAACAGGATAATCTGTTATTCAGGATGACATTCGAGGTCGTACGGAATTCGAACTCTGTGTGATGCATGGAAGTTTAACAGTAGTCTTGTCTGTTTGATTTACAAGCGTTCACGCTGAAACAATATTTGAGATGTAACGTAACCACCCTATTCAATTATTGGAGTAGGAAATAATTGGTTGAACGAAGTTTTGCTAATTTGTGTTTCATCAAGAATTTATCTCGCGTATGCAGACACACAGATTGAACGCAACTACACCATTTCCAAATGTAATTCAGAAACCGTCAATTGTGTTTCAGATCAGTCACTTCAATTTCAGAAAGCGTCAATTGAATTTCAGATTAGTCCATTGAATTTCAGAATATGTCATATGAAGTTCAGATTAGTCAATTGTATTTCAGAAATCTTAATATGTTTTTCAAAAATTTTGAATATTATTTGAATTTAGGTAAGTCGGATTTTGAATCGTATATTACTTATTTTCATAATGGTTGTCAAATCGTTAATCATATATTCAATCAGGTATGTTTCTATGTATGAATAAAACCAATATAATCTGGTGAAATCTCTTGGTGCTGGCTCTTTCTTTTCTTCAAAACTGGATTTTAGTGAAAATATGCTTAACCTTCGAAATCGATTCCTCAACTAACACCGTAGCTTCACGAAGCACATAACACCTGATGAAAATTAGTCAAATTGAGAACATATTTAATTGGAGATGTAATTGACAACATTGTCTGCAGCTGGTGTATTAGCTTTCAGCAAATGAATGGGTTGAGGGTTTATTTCAACAGTGGCAAGATATGAGGAACCAGTTTTCAGATTGAGTGATCGTCTGTGATAATGCTGCATGCCATTCGAGATTGGAGACCGTAATCACCCAAACAGTAGCAGTATTGCTGCGGATGAGCCCTTATTCTCCCATGCTCAATCCAATTGAAATTTTATGGTCGAAAATAAGAACTTACGTAAAAACAAACCTCAGAAATCCAAACAGTGTGCCAACGGGAGTAATTGAAAAAAGACTAACATACCTGGAAAATATTATTGACTGAGCTAAGATGCAACTGCGATGGCAAACATGCCTGTATGGCTTCAGATTTTTTGAGTTTTGTGTTAGAGATTAAATGTTCCACGTGAAAATTAAAGTTCATTTATTATAATTGTTTTATTTCTGAAACTCCTACAAATAATATTTCATTGAATGCAATCTGGTATCAATGTGCGTATGAAATGAATTTCAAATTGCCATTTCTGTAATACACTGCGCAAAAAAATTAACGCACATTCTGAAAATCTCAATTTTAATGAAAGTTAACTCTACATTGACTTCATAACTTATTTTTTATGTTCTCTCGGGAAGGTTTTGAACGAAACAATGAAAGAAAAATTCAGGATTTCACCGAATCTTATGTGAAAGAAGAGAAATAAACAATTTTCAAAGTACTGAAATGCTGATAAGTGATTTAATACTTGGTATTTCCACCCCTTGCGTTAATTACAGCTCGGCAACGACGGTTCATACTCAAAATGAGTGATCTTGAAATGTTCTGATCTAATCCTTCCCAGATTTCTCCGAGTTGATTTTCTGAACTTCTCAGCCCTCTAATGAGGTTGTCCCAAACCTGCTCAATCGGATTGATATCTGGGCTTATTGCTGGCCATTCCATTCGAGAGACTTCAACCTCTTCAAGGTACTCCTGAACGATGCGCGCACAATGGGGTCTGGCATTATCGTCCATAAAAATGAAATTTTCACCAACGTATGGGGCAAATGGCACTACATGCTCTTCAAGAATGTTCCTTATATACTTATCAGCATTCATAGCTCCATTTTCAACGACCACTAGGTATGTGCGAGAAGTCAAAGATATTTCACCCCATACCATAATCGATCGACCCCGAAACCAGTGATATTCAGGAAATTGCACTGAGAACATCTTTCATGTGGACGTCTGTATACAAGGGAACGTCGATCACAATGGTAGAGGCAGAATCTAGACTCATCTGTGAAGAGAACTCTTTCCCAATCGGCCTCTTCCCAATGGATATGCTCTCTCTCAAAATCCAAACGCGCCCTTCGATGGGCTGGGGTAAGAGCTAGGCCTCTGGCCGCGACACGAGGCCTTAAATCATATTCTCTGAGGCGATTTATTATTGTCTGAGTGCTAATTTGCACCCCATGAGTTTGCTCAAGCTGATTTTGAAGGAGGCGAGCGGTTGCAAACCGTTGTCTCAACTAAGAAACTCTCAAGTAACGTTCTTGAATCGCAGTTGTAACCCGTGGTCTACCCTGTCCTGGTCTGCGGACATTCATACCTGTCTCATTAAATCGTTGCAACATTCCGGACACACTTGTATGGGAAACTCCAAACCTTGCTGCAATTATTGTGTATGTCCACCCTTCTTCTCGCGAAACTACCGCTTGGCACATTCCTCTTGGGTCAAATTGCGTGTTTCGCGTTGCATAGCGATCGAGTGTAAAAAATCAAACCAAAGAAAAACTATTCATCACTAGAATTGATCGAGAAAAACTGATTTTAGAATGGAGCCAATACATTCAAAATCTGATAATATCATCTTTTTTTATTTCTGCTGGGAAAAAACATCTGTATTGAGGAAAAACGTTGAAAGTGGATAACATATGCATGCATAATTCTGATAAAAATAATTATGATTGAGAACACCTTCAGTTGTAGAATAAATTTGAGATTTCCATAATGTGCGTTATTTTTTTTTGCGCAGTGTATAATTGACCATATCTCGAATTCTATTGAGTGTGTTATCTGAATTACATTTTATATTTTCTGAAATTCAATTGACTAATCTGAATTTCATATGACATATTCTGAAATTCAAATGAATAATCTGAAATACATTCGACGTTTTCTGAAATACAATTGACTAATCTGAAATACAAGTGATGTTTTCTGAATGTCAATTGACAATTTCTGAATAACAATTGAAAATGGTGAAGAGGTGTGCCAATCAGAACGAACGATTCAAATTTGGAGCTCCGAAATTTTACCGCTCTGATCAAGAATCCTTGTGATTTATTTTATGTATTTATACAGGATTAGTCTTTGGTTTGTATATACACTGCGCAAAAAAATTAACGCACATTCTGAAAATTTCAATTTTATATTGACTTTATAACTTATTTTTTATGTTCTCTCGGAAAGGTTTTGAACGAAACAGGACACATTAAATGAAAGAAAAATTCAGGATTTCACCGAATCTTATGTGAAAGAAAAGAAATGAACAACTTTCAAAATACAGGAATGCTGATAAGTGATTTAATACTTGGTATTTCCATCCCTTGCGTTAATTACAACTCGGCAACCACGGTTCATACTCAAAATGAGTGATCTTAAAATGTTCTGATCTAATCCTTCCCAGATTTCTCCGAGTTGGATTCCTAAGTCATTAAGAGTAGCTGGATGAATTTCTGAACTTCTCAGTCTTCTATTGAGGTTGTCTCAAACCTGCTCAATCGGATTGAGATCTGGACTTCTTGCTGGCCATTCCATTCGGGAGACTTCAACCTCTTCAAGGTACTCCTGAACGATGCGGGCACGATGGGGTCTGGCATTATCGTCCATAAAAATGAAATTTTCACCAAGGTATGAGGCAAATGGCACTAAATGCTCTTCAAGAATGTTCCTTATATACTTATCAGCATTCATAGCTCCATTATCAACGACCACTAGGTCTGTGCGAGCAGTCAAAGATATTCCACCCCATACCATAATCGATCCTCCCCCGAAACCATTAGTATTCAGGAAATTGCACTGAGCATATCTTTTATGTGGACGTCTGTATACAAGGGAACGTCGATCACAATGGTAGCGGCAGAATCTAGACTCATCTGTGAATAGAACTCTTTCCCAATCGGCCTCTTCCAAATGGATATGCTCTCTCGCAAAATCCAAACTCGCCCTTCGATGGGCTGGGGTAAGAGCTGGGCTTCTTGCCGCGACATGAGGCCTTAAATCATATTCTCTGAGGTGATTTCTTATTGTCTGAGTGCTAATTTGCACCCCATGAGTTTGCTCCAGCTGATTTTGAAGGAGGCGAGCGGTTGCCAACCTTTGTCCCAACGAAGAAACTCTCAAGTAACGTTCTTGAATGGCAGTTGTTACCCGTGGTCTACCCTGTCCTGGTCTTCGGACATTCATACCTGTCTCCCTAAATCGCTGCAACATTCTGGACACGCTTGTATGGGAAACTCCAAACCTTTCTGCAATTCTTGTGTATGTCCACCCTTCTTCTCGCAAAACTACCGCTTGGGCACATTCCTCTTGGGTCAAATTGCGTGTTTCGCGTTGCATAGCGATCGAGTGTAGAAAATCAAATGAAAGAAAATATATTGATCACTAGAATTGATCGAGAACAACTGATTTTAGAATGGAGCCAATTCATTCAAAATCTGATAATATCATCTTTTTTATTCCTGCTGGGAAAAAACATCTGTATTGAAGAAAAACGTTGAAAGTGGATAACATATGCATGCATAATTCTGATAAAAATAATTATCATTGAGAACACCTTCAGTTGTAGAATAAATTTGAGATTTCCATAATGTGCGTTAATTTTTTTGCGCAGTGTATTATAACGTTTTGTGGGTAAACAAACTGACACTGTGTTAAAAGTCTAATTCATTTCACAAACATAACACTAATGTTTATTCACAGACTACTATTCTTCATTTACACAATATATTTACTTCCACCACCTCGATAGTAGCTGCGTGCTATTCTCGTTCGAATTCTCACTGCCCCCTCCTCGGCTATGTGGCCGCTTTATATCCAGTACACCAATATTCTAGAAGTGAGAGTTCAGTCATATTAGGGTTTTCACCTCGAAATTTGAGATAATTGGCTGCAAACTTGTGAAAGACCTTATTTTGACATCTCGAAACTTGTAGGGAGTCAAAGAACACCAAAAATTAGCTCGACTAGGGACTGCTCCATCTCAGCTTGTCCAACATCCCCAGAATGAGAATAATATTATCCAGTGGAATGAAGCCTTCCATTATATCAAACGAAGATGAACGGAGAAAAAGAATACTGGGGGAAGCTGCCTTTTTAAGTCTATTACCGCGAATCCAATTAATTCGCTTTCCCTGGAAGGCCAGAATTCCTCGGCTGCAGTTATAAAATCCGATTTGCAGAGGATTCATTCAGTTCGAGGAAGAGGGAATGCAAAATTATAGGTACCGTAGCCTTCTGATTTTGAGGTTCTGTCATGATGTTTCAGGAAAGTCAAGGAATATAACGGAGAGAATTAGGCAATTCAACGACCTGTCAAATAAAACTGATTACAGCGGTTGTGGGCAAAGCATGGACAAATACGAATAGATTCGTCGATTGGACAAACACAGCACGATTCAAAACAAAAAATTTCACTCATAACCCTGGGAAACATATAGGTTTACCTTTTGTAAGTGGCACAGTTATTCACTAGACAAAATGGAATTCTAATCAAACAGTATAGATCAAGATTATATAAATAATATAATTTTCTCTATTTCAGTATCGTAATGAGTTCATTACAGTACTAAAAGTAGTGCTGTAATGAAACTCAGTATACAGCATTGTTTTCAGTTATATTTTTCGTTTTGTGGTTGTCTGTACTGACCTCCGATCCTCTCAATTTTCAAATCAAATCAGTTCAAATTCCGTAATCTGTCAAATTTCGTGAGTCACACCAACTGCCAAGATACAATACAAAAGTCACTAATCTGAATTTTTATTTTAATGCCGAGAGTATTTCACGAAAGTTTACAGAAATAGAGAAAATATCGTCTAATACTCGTTGCAGAAGGCAATTCCAACACTGATGCTTTCGAAAACTCGAACTGAAAGTTACGTTGAGGATTGCCTGGAAAGTAAACTAGACTTTGCTGAAAAAATTTTGCATACTACGGAACGTAGCGAGTTGCGACATGAAATGTTTAATTCAGCAGAGGTTTCTGTGAATTCGGCTATTACTCAATCCAGTGGTATTTCCATCAGCAATTGTAAAAATTGTTCTTTCACTTTCAATATTAAATGAACTGAATTCAAATTGTTTGTCTTATTTCATTATTTCAAAGAATATTCAGTCATTCACTCACCGTTCTGTTTACCTTAGCAACCAGTAAAAATGATCTACCGATCTAGCAACAAACGCGGTAACTAACAAAATTCGTTCTATCGTGCAAAATAGTATATTCTAAAACAAGTTGCAGAATGAGCTCCCATTCCAACATGAGTGTTGAATTGCCTTCTGCAACAAGTATTAGACGATATTTTCTCTATTTCAGTCAAGTTTTGTGAAATACAAATAAAAATTCAGATTAGTGACTTTTGTATTGTATCTTTGCAGTAGTTGGTGTGACTTACGAAATTTGACAGATCACGAAATTTGAATTGATTTGATTTGAAAATTGAGAGGATCGGAGGTAAGTACTGACAACCACAAAACAAAAAATATAACTGAAAATAATGCTGTAATGAGTCTCATTACAGCACTACCTTTAGTACTGTAAAGAACTCATCACGATACTGATATGGAGAATAGTATATTCTAAAACAAGTTGCAGAATGGGCTCACATGAGTGTTGGAATTGCCTTATGCAACGAGTATTAGATGTTATTTTTTCTATTTCAGTCAAGTTTAGCGAAATGCTCTCGAATTTCAATGAAAAATTTTACATCCTAGTGACTTTGGTATTGAATCTTGGCAGTTGATGTGATTGTTGCGAAAATCGACAGTTCAAGGAATTCGAATTGTTGTTTGTTGGAAATTGATAGAATAGTCAGAGTTGACAACCACAAAACGGAAAATAATGCTGTAAAGAGTTCATTACAGCACTACTTTTAGTATTGTAATGAACTCTTTACGATACTGAAATAGAGAAAATTATATTATTATAATGACTTCAGCCTCTCCAGATGAATATTCACTCATACGAGATTTCCCAGATATCAGAAGCGGATGAAGCTATATTAGAAAGCTTTCTAGGAGACAAAACCTTCGTGAAAAACTTCTAACTTCAAGCCTGCCAGTAATGTCGATTTGAGCAACACAATACAAAGTTTTATCTTTCCAGTTCACATGCTTAAAACACTGCTTGTATCCTCTTCCACTCTTTGAGATTTTAGCAGTGGCCCCCATGCAAGTTTCTCCGAGCGATAGGAACACCCAATCTTTTGCGAGTGTGAAGCAAAGTTATTTAAAGAAAAATTAGGGTCACTGCTAAAATCTCAAAGAGTGAAAGAGAAGGTAAGCAGTTTTTTAGCATGTGAAATGGGACGATAAAATTTCTTTTTGACAGACTCAAAACAGAATTAGTGGCAGGTTTAGAGGTAGAAGTTTTCTATGAATATTTTGTCTCTGGGGATACTGGGAGACAAAAACTGTTCTATATCTTCTCTCATTGACAAAATCTTATCTATCTCTACACTTCTCTTTATGAGATATCCTTGAGCCTTTAAATTGAAGATGGTATTCATTTTGATCATTAATGCTTTCAATTCACTTTTGTTTCAAAAATGCTCTCCTTATGACCTCTGTAAGGGCGAAGAATTTTTTGTTTTCCTAAAAATTGTTGATTATGTTCGTTTCGTTTAGAAAATAAGAAATGGAATAGAATGAAACATTAGTTACACACTGAGAGAAGTATTCACTTGATATTATCGATCATGCGTTAAAGTTAATAAATCATTTATTGGCCAAATGGACAAATAAATATTTCTTTCATGGAAATAAAGAATTTATTTAAGTTTTCGCAAATCACCTTCACTCAATATTATATCACATTTATTTATGAATAATAACATTCAATAATACCGAATAAAGACGCATTACACTGAAATAAATATATTTAGTAATAATTAACAAACTTCATGAATTATGAATGAATGTTAACGTCTGATAGCAAAATTGAAAATTAATGGCTTTGCAGACGGAATTGAATTCTGGAATAATGACCAGTCCGTGCAGGATTTGAACCTGCGACCCTCGAAATACTAGTCCAATGCGCTAACCAACTGTGCCATTGGGAAGGTTGAAGGTTCCATCTGATCTTCGGTTGGCGACTCTCCCAGAATTCGATGTTAGTTTGTTAGTTTTAATTCTTCATCAACTATGACGCTCGTGAAGAATTCTTTGGGGAGTTAAGGTACGCATTTTAAGAATCCGTTTGCTTCCGTATATAAAACGGATCCGTTCAGTTAAATAATGAAAGCCTATAATTGAATCAATGTGCATTGTAAACAAACGGAATTTAATGAAACGTTGATTAAAATCGGGTGGTGAATCGAACGGTACCAATTTCATTTCGGATCAGTTTTTTTACAATGCACATTGATCAAATCATTATTTAACTGAACGGATCCGTTTTATATACGGAAGCAAACGGATTCTTAAAATGCGTACCTTTAGGGTTGGAAGGGGAACTCATTCGCTATCGGTGGTCATCGATGATTCGATTTTTACCTTTCATCCGATTGCGTCATTCGCGATTTATCGGCAGGAGTCGGGTAGTTGAATCTACCGACCACCGAACAATGTTAACTAGCCAAGATGACTGAAACATGTCAAATGCGGTTTGTTCATTGTTAATAAATCCTGTATTTTGAGTAAACATATCGTGAAGTGGTGGAAGTTTAGAATCATTTAGTAATAGAAACCAAACGTTCGTTTATTACCAAATGAACATATGTTTTCAATGAATATATCTTATATTTGAAGAGAACTGCAGTTTAAATGAAATACATCATACCCAAATATATTAAATATTAACAAATACCGTGTAAATAAATATTTCGTTATATATGAATGAATTCTTTCAGAGGCAAGATCTGTTAGTTAATAAATAAATTAAAGATTAATAAGTGGATTTGTCTGTTAATCAATAATCTCGAAATAAATACTTTATTGATAAAAACAAATTTATTTCTCTCAGTGAGAACTTCGATAATAGAAAAATCGTGACTCTGCTGTTGGATCGTTAAAACAAACTTTTTTCAACAATTTTCAGGATAGCTATTCGCAACATAGGTAGAAAGAGTCGAAATAACCATCCATTGTCGACGGAAAACTAGATTAAAAATAAACTCGACAGATTTTTCATCCCGCGAAGTTTTAATTGAGCCAATTGTTCTTGCGCTGGTCCAGAGTTTTCTGGATGTTGCGTTTAAGCCCGGTCGTCCACTGCAAGCGTATTCAGGCGGCAACGCGCTCACGCGAAACAAGCGTTCGTAGCTGCTACAACACAGGCGGCAATGGGCTGCAGGGTTCGTCCACTGGCAGCGGCGACGGTTGCGGCTTCTTGCGTTCCATTCAGTGATATAACCAACAAAGACCATAGTTTGTCTTCGAAAATGACATCGTCCGTATTCTTTTAGCATTGAGTGCAATATGCTTTGAATCCGGAGGACTTGTACATTCTAGAGTCAAGTTATTTAGTCAAAAGACGACGGAAACACAGAGGTCCTGCCGTTATTGGATGCACCCAATTTTCAGAACCAAATATCCTTGGGAGAATTCAAACATCTCCAAAATCAATAATTGGAAAAATATCCTGAGCGATTTTTCAATTCCTATGGGAAGAAGCACAGAATATTTCTGAATGTATTTGAGAAACGATAAAACTTCATTGGGGCAACACTTCGAACTCTCAAGCTTTGTAACGTTTCGGAGTTTATATCAGACTCCTTTTCCAGACAATTTCTCAACATGAGCTTTACGTAATATTGAGAATTATTGATTTCCCAATTGACATTCACCAATCCATGATGATCATAGATTAATATTAATAACTATGATGGTGAAATTGGTACTTCATTTCAAAATTCCCTGAAATCAGTTCCATTTTCAACAAATCATTCCAACTACGATCCACACCCACCGAACCATTTAACAGATTATCATTCTTTTATAACTGTCAGGTTCCAGCATTAGATTTTTCGTGTTATTCCAATCCATCATGTGATCGCCTATTGGAAGTCACATGATCGCGATCTACCAATATCTCTACATTTTATGTTATTCTAATTTTCTAATTTCGAAAGGTGTTGATGTTTCTCGTGTAGGCATAGGTTTTTCCATAAATCATTTCGTGTTTTGAAAACGGTTCTCATATTGAATTTAGAACCAATTCTTTGAATTTTTCCTGAAAGTCCATGAAAATGAGAAATCAAATTAAATGACATTGTTTATTCTTGACGGTTTCTTGTTGGTCCCTGATTATCATTATACTCTCTAAATTTGAATTAATTTTTCAAATGAAATTCGTTGGATATTTATTATCCTCAAGAATACTTTTAATGAAATTAATTTAATTATTTCTTATTTCATTTGTAGATGAAATTAAATGAGCCCCATCGTTAAGTGTTTTTTATAATACCACTCATTTGACTGATTTGAATATATATTAGATATCGATTTTTGTGTGACTTCTTTCTGAAACCACTTGATTCTTCTTTGCCATGTTGTCAAATCACGAAAACATCATTGGAATACCGTCATCAAGTCTTTAGGCATTGCACCACAGACTTATCATCACACAAAATTTGACATCAAGATTTCCTTGAATTTCATTCATATAAGAGACAAGTGTGTTCAGAAAAAAAGACACACCAATCGATATCAAATGAGTGTTAAAACAGCTTTTATGAAAACACTTTATGATTGGGATCATTTAATCCATCTATAACTGAAAAAAGAAAAAATGAAATTAATTTCATTAAAGATAGTTTTGAGAAGGATCCATGTCCAACGAATTCCATACGAATTTCTCTACGCGGAAAGGATTTTACTTCGTAAATAGAGCCAGCGCCTCTAGCGTTCGAGCGTACACGCGCTACAGATCCCATTTCAGGCGGATCAAGCGGCGAAGCTCGTAGCCGCTCGTGTACGCCCGCTCGAAGTCGCCTGTACTGGACGCAGCTGCATGCTGCATTGGAATATATTGCTTGGGATCTGTAGCAACTTGCCGCACGTATACGCTCGTTTCGCGAGAGCCATAAAACGCTCGAAAACGCTTGCAGTGGACGACCGGGCTTACTACCGATCAGAATTAGTCTCATGTCCAGGCCGAAGTTTGCTGTTTTAACTGTGCAGGCCTGATTACATACCCTTAATAAGTTCGGACCAGAGGATTGTAATCAACCAATTACTTTGCCTCGCATCTGTTTCACGAAATAACAAGACCTAATTGTTTGGTTTAATAGGCAATTCGTTCTGATGACCAAAGAACGACGAAGCGAGGTTATCAAGAAAATGTGCTTCCATTCGATTAATCGATTTCGTTCAATGCGATGTGGTTAGACGTCGGAATGTTTGCCGGTTGATTTTTTTTTGTGAACGAGGGCAATGAAAGAATACGGAATTCCCCAGAGTCACTGTCCTGTACTTTCATGTCGAACGAGAATTCTAGACATCAAAGGATATTTCATGAGACTTTTAGAATTCAGTAAAGTTCATAATGTTGATACGTTCATCCTGCTATATTCCGCCATACTAGGAACTCTCCTTGCACGGATTCACCTGTTATCTCTCAAATTCCTGATAATACAGAAAACAGTTCTCTCAACCAAAATTTTTCAATGCGAAAATCACTTACCGTTATTTATGCAATTATAGGTACCATTGTTTCAAATATACAAAATCTAAAAAAGCAGCCGGTTTTTATGGAATTTATCCAGAATTCATCAAACATTTGGGAAAAAAGCCCTATCTTGGTAACTAACTTTTTCGAAACGTGGAAAAAGTTCTTCTGATCCGAGTAGTTCAAAATTCTAGAAGGATTGATTCTATTTAAAACAGAATCAACCAAAGAAGAATCATTACAGAATTGTCAGGGGGATTTCAGGAAAAAGGGAATTGTTGTTATTAGATTCTTAGTCTTATAGTCAGAGGAAACTGAAAAATTATACAAAGATTATCAAAATTCCCCATCAAATGAAAAAAGTGAAAAACCCATGAGCTCAATAAATGCCAGTCGGAAGGATAAATGAAATAGTGTAGTCACAAATAAGAATTTTACACATTCCAGTACGAGTTCATGAGATGTTTTGAGAAAACTAGGTAAATCTGCACCTCTCGCGATATCATCTTCGAAAATTAACCCTAAATTGATTGCTCGTCGTCTGGTTAATGTCTCTAATACAGTTAAAATATGGAAATCCCAAATCAAAGATATGAAGTTGAAATTACATAAATATAGGACATCAAAACATACCGCGAATACTATTTCTACCCCATTCAATATTTATGAATTAATTTCAGCGATCAAATATACAAAATCTAGAAAAGCTGCCGGTTTTGATGGAATTTATCCAGAATTCATCAAACATTTGGGAAAAAAGCCCTATCTTGGTTACTAACTTTTTATAAGGATTTATTGAATTTCGGCAATTTTCCGACCGAATTTCGCAAAACTAAAGTAGTAACAATTTTGAAACGGGAAAAAAATTCTTCTAATCCGAGTAGTTACCGTCCTATTAGTTTATTGAGCGTTCCTTTCAAAATTTTAGAGGAATTGATTCTATTTAGAACAGAATCAACTATAGAAGAATCATTGCAGAATTGTCAGGGGGGTTTCAGGAAAAAAGGAATTGTTGTGATCAGGTTCTTAGCCTTATGGTCAGAGGAAACTGAAGAATTATACAAAGATTATCAAAATTCCCAATCAAATGAAAAAAGTGAAAAACTCATGCATGAGCTCAATAAATGCCAATCGGAAGGATAAATGGATTAGTGTAATCACAAATATGAATTTTACAGATTACAGTAGGAGTTCATGGGATGTTTTGAAAAAACTAGGTGAAGCTGCACCTCTCGCGATATCATATTCGAAAACCAACCCTAAATTGATTGCTCGTCGTCTTGTCAATGTCTCTAATTCGGTTAAAATATCGAAATCGCAAATCAAAGATATGAAGTTGAAATTACATAAATTTAGGACATCAAAACATACCGTGAATGTTATTTTCTCGGTTATTTCTAACCCATTCAATATGGATGAATTAATTTCAGCGATCAAATAAACAAAATTAAGACAAGAAGCCGGTTTTGATGGAATTTATCCAGAATTCATCAAACATTTGGGAAAAAAGCCCTATCTTGGTTACTAACTTTTTATAAGGATTTATTGAATTTCGGCAATTTTCCGACCGAATTTCGCAAAACTAAAGTAGTGACAATTTTGAAACGTGAAAAAAAATCTTCTGATCCGATTAGTTACCGTCCTATTAGTTTATTGAGCGTTCCTTTCAAAATTTTAGAGGGATTGAATCTATTTAGAACATAATCGACTAAAGAAGAATCATTACAAAATTGTCAGGGGGGTTTCAGGAAAAAAGGAATTGTTGTGATCAGGTTCTTAGCCTTATGGTCAGAGGAAAGTGAAAAATTATGCAAAGATTATCAAAATTCCCAATCAAATGAAAAAAGTGAAAAACTCATGCATGAGCTCAATAAATGCCAATCGGAAGGATAAATGGAATAGTGTAATCACAAATATGAATTTTACACATTCCAGTAGGAGTTCATGGGATGTTTTGAAAAAAACTAGGTGAAGCTGCACCTCTCGCGATATCATATTCGAAAACCAACCCTAAATTGATTGCTCGTCGTCTTGTTAATGTCTCTAATTCAGTTAAAATATCGAAATCCCAAATCGAAGATATGAAGTTGAAATTACATGAATTTAGGACATCAAAACATACCGTGAATATTATTTCTACCCCATTCAATATGTATGAATTAATTTCAGCGACAAATATACAAAATCTAGAAAAGCTGCCGGTTTTGATGGAATTTATCCAGAATTCATCAAACATTTGGGAAAAAAGCCCTATTTTGATTACTAACTTTTTATTATTATATATCGAATTCTGGCAATTTTCCGACCGAATTTCGCAAAGCAATTTTGAAACGTGAAAAAAATTCTTCTGATCCGAGTAGTTACCGTCCTATTAGTTCATTGAGCGTCCCTTTCAAAATTTTAGAAGGACTGATTCTATTTAGAACAGAATCGACTATAGAAGAATCATTACAGAATTGTCAGGGGTATTTCAGGATAAAATGGAATTGTTGTGATCAGGTTCTTAGCCTTATGGTCAGAGGAAACTGAAAAATTATACGAAGATTATCAAAATTCATCATCAAATGAAAAAAGTGAAAAACTCATGAGCTCAATAAATGCCAATCGGAAGGATAAATGGAATAGTGTAGTCACAAATATGAATTTTACACATTCCAATAGGAATTCATGGGATGTTTTGAGAAAACTAGGTAAAGCTGCCCTCTCGCGATATCACCTTCGAAAATCAACCCTAAATTGATTGCTCGTCGTCTTGTTAATGTCTCTAATTCAGTTAAAATATCGAAATAACAAATCAAAGATATGAAGTTGAAATTACATAAATTTAGGACATCAAAACATACCGTGAATGTTATTTTCTCGGTTATTTCTAACCCATTCAATATGGATGAATTAATTTCAGCGATCAAATAAACAAAATTAAGAAAAGAAGCCGGTTTTGATGGAAATAATCCAGAATTCATCAAACATTTGGGAAAAAAGCCCTATCTTGGTTAGTAACTTTTTATAAGGATTTATTGAATTTCGGCAATTTTCCGACCGAATTTCGCAAAACTAAAGTAGTAACAATTTTGAAACGTGAAAAAAATTCTTCTGATCCGAGTAGTTACCGTCCTATTAGTTTATTGAGCGTTCCTTTCAAAATTTTAGAGGGATTGAGTCTATTTAGAACAGAATCAACTATAGAAGAATCATTGCAGAATTGTCAGGGGGGTTTCAGGAAAAATAGGAATTGTTGTGATCAGGTTCTTAGCCTCACCACATTTGTGGATTTATCAGCTGCATATGATACAGTATGGAGAGATGGATGAATTTATAAACTCTATAATCATTAAAAATGTGGAAAAATGGTAGGACTATTAGAAAATATGCTATCCGACAAGGTTCCGTATTTTTTTCGGTAATAATAGTAGTAGTTTCGAAACTTTGAAGATTCAGTTCTAGCACCTTTTCTATTCAATTTATATTTGTGTGACATTCCAACTATTTCTTCGGAAAAATTTATTCATGCTGATGATATTGCTCTGGCTTTCCATCATTCTTATTTTCAAAAATAGAAAGTACCCTTTCCGTAGATTTGGATATCATGAAAAATTATTTTTTAAAGTGACGCTTGTGCCCGAATAAAAATAAAACCGAGGAGGGCATTCACGGTGGGACACCTGTATATATTAATACAATTATTGTATAACGCCTTCTATGTGCTAATCATCGAGTGTAAGTAACATAACCATTATCTACTGGTAGCCAGCGATTGTAAACCGGTCCTTACCAATAAAAAAATTCCCAAACCAAAAAATACCTCCGATTATTTTATCTAAGACCGGGGTTTGGTGATAATCGCATCATCTCACATCGCCAGATGTTTGTTCTCAAAGATTCCAAAGTGCTGCACTTGTGTGATTAAATTCCCATTCGTGTCGAACACTCACCTTTTGCACTTGTTGCATAAATAATCATTTCATTAAATAGCATCGAATTAATGCCGCACGTGCATTTATATTCCACGTGGTAAACGGTGAGGGGTTTTTTCGGTTCTATTTTCGCTTCCTTGCCTCTATGAAGATCAGCGTCATCATTTCACCCGAATGAGAGTAATTTTCGGAATATTTTTAGCCGGAAATGATCTCAAATGGTACGGTTGTGCTCACTGGTGAATTATCAGTGTTCGAATTCCATTCTTTTCTATTTACAAACTCAAAGTAGACATGGGAATGCCGGAGCAAACTCAATGAGGTAGGCAAGAAAAATAAGGTCTCTTTAATCTGGGTTCCTGGTCCTTCGGGAATCACAGGTAACGAAGAGACCAATAAACTTGCCAGAGGGGTTGCTCGGAAACCACTCACTGGCCCAGAACCTTTCTGTGGTATGAAAAAATGTACATATAAGAAGGAGTTTCTGGAGAAGGAGAAAACTGAAAGAGAAACACTCTGGCAGAATCTCCCAGGGGTGGATCACTCCAAAAAGTTCCTTCGGAATTTTGAAACAAAAAATATTTGGATCTCAGTAAGAATCAACTACACCTCCTCACTGGCTTTCTTACAGGGCATTGTCGCCTCAGAAAGCATTTGCTGAGAATGGGCGTATCGGTCACTGACGATTGTAGATTCTGTGGGGAGGAGGAAGAAACTCCTATTCACCTAGTCACAGAATGCTTTGGTATTGTAAGCCAAAGGAAACAATGCTTTTGTCAAGAGACCTATAGGAGTGAGGAATTAGCCTCACTGAAGCCTTCCGAGATATTGGATTTCATAAGATCTCTGGACTGGAAGGCAAGCTGTAAAGCTTTGTTAGGGGGCACAATAGACCATCAGGTCGCAGTGGACTGTAAACCCTTTTAAACTATTATTTACAAGCTGGCCCGCTGACCGTGAACTCTAACTTTCGAGAAAAACCACATGACTCTTGATATTTTCAGGTTACGTTTGTAGTCTAAATATACTACATAACTGACAGAGACACTGAAACACCCGAAACTAGCTGTTTAAATTTTGACTTTTTTTTTTGGTTAAACATAGATAGTATAGCAAGTAACAAATGATCAAAATTTGAAGAAAAAAGTGATGAAGTAATAGTATATTCAAAAACAAACATGGCTCCTATTCCAACACGAATTCGAAATTCGAAAACGAGCGACGAAGGAGCGAGTTTTCGAAGGCATGTGTGTTGGAATTGTCTTCTGCCACGAGTTTTAGACGATATTTTCTCTATTTCTCTATTCTTGGCAGTTGGTGTGACTTACGAAATGTGACAGATTAGGGAATTTGAATTGATTTGATTTGAAAATTGATAAGATCGAACAATGCTGTAATGAATTCATTACAGCACTACTTTTAGTACTGTAATAAACTCATTACGATACAGAAATAGAGGAACATTTTTTGTTACTCAAATATTGTAGTCGTTTTTTGCAATTTTTTTAAATTTCACGAAAAACGAGCTGTTCAAAAAGATCAAAAGTCGATGTTTAGTTGTTGTTAGAGTCGTATAAGGTCTGTTGGACTGCAGCATTATCGATCCCATATTGTATACCCACTTACGGTTGAGCATCGCCGGCAACGATTACAGTGATGCAGAAAACGACAACATTGGATTGTGAAATTGCATCAGCTCGTCTTTTCTGATGAATCTCGATACTCCTTGGGTGCATATGATGGCCGAAGAAGGGTTAGACGACATCATTTTGATGTTGAGAGTCATGTACAGGGTGGGCAAAATTGGCGATACTTGAACTACAACTTTTTAACCGTGAGAGGTAGAGGAAAATTAATGAATGACACGTTACGGTGGTCGTTTTTAGAGAAACTGATAATGCCATAAACTGCATACCTCTTCTTTTGTTTTCGAGTTATAGGCCGAAATTGAAATTTGGGCGATTTCAACTTTGGCCATCATTATCTCTGTTTCTGTTTGTGCTAGGATGGTGAAACGAAAACATTATACAAGCACTCTTTTCATAGCAATTCAGTAGCGCATTTTGTTTCTTCCCAAGAGGTTTCCCAGCTGAACTATAACATAAAGTTATGTTTTTCTTATGGAAAAAATAGTTTGAAATGGCTTAGAAAGAATCGCCATTTTTTCCCGTTTCAGAAATATATCATACATCATACATCGCCCTCAGATTCATTCAGATATCATGAAAAATATAGTTTGTAGGTGCAATTTGAATTATTGAGTATTAAGTAGGCTGAATCACATTAATATGTCTCTACACATGGTGTCATGATTATTTTGCCATTGAAAACTTGATCAATTATTAGAATTCGAAGTCAATATGGAAATGTTCGAAAAGTACGAGAAATATGATATGTTAAAATATCTTATTTTAGCGGCAATAATGACTTCGAATTGACAGTTGTTATGAACAGAGATCAAACCACGGAGAATTGAATCAAGTATTCAAACGCAAAATAATAATGACACCATGCGTAGAGACATATTATTCTGCGATTCAGCCTACTTAATACTCAATAATTCAAATTGCACCTACAAACTATATTTTTCATGATATCTGAATGAATCTGAGGGCGATGTATGATATATTTCCGAGTATATTTCTGAAACGGGAAAAAATGGCGATTGTTTCTAATCAATTGCAAACTATTGATCCCATAAGAAAAAACACAACTTTATGGTATAGCTCAGAAAGGAGACCTCTCGGGAAAAAACAAAATACGCTACTGGATTGCTATGAAAAAAGTGCCTGTATAATGTTTTCATTTCAACATTCTAGGAGAAACAGAAACGGAGATAATGGCCAGAGTTGAAATCGCCCAAATTTCAATTTTGGCCTATAACTCGAAATCAAAAGAATATAGAAGTATGCAGTTGATGGCATTATCAGTTTCTCTAAAAAAGACCACCGTAACGTGCCATTCATTTTCCTCTATCGCTCACGGTTAAAAAGTTGTAGTTCAAGTATCACCAATTTTGCCCACCCTGTACATCGGGCAGTAGGCGTTTGGGGTGATATTGCATATGCAAGTAGGTCACCTTTAGCCTTTATTCGGGGTAATATGACAGTGCTGCGTTACCTTCAAGAAATAGTGGAGCCATATGTTCTCCCTTACATTAACCGACCCGAGAATCCGATATTTCAGAAAGATAATGTTCGCCCTCATGTTACCAGAGTTGGTTTAAACTTTTTTGAAGCGACCCATGTGAATCTATTGCCATGGCCGCCCAGATCCCCCGATCTTTCGCCAATAGAGCATGTTTGGGACATCATGGGTAGAAGGCTTGGAAATTTACCTCAGCCCTCACATGATGAAATTATTGCATTTTTCATTTTCGAATTTACCTCGGAATTTACTTTCAAACGCTCTAGTAAGAACAACATGACTAGCAGTGAGCAATTCAGTGTTTCTTCTCAAAGTTTTCGACCGGTTTGAAAACCTCCATGTCCAACAATGACGACAGATTGCCTCAGAGAATGTGAAATATAGCGTCTATATAGCGAAATATAGGGGTCTACCCCTTTGGATTTTTTCGGCCAAAATTTCGAAATTTTCGATTGCGATTTTTTGTGCTAGACGGAAAGTGGCCTCTTCGCTGATTACCGATCTGCAAACCCCATCTCAATCCCGAGCGAATTACTTGATCTATGCAGCTTTAAAGTTTCAAAAATTCTCATTTTGAACGTGAAAATTTTTAAAATCGGGAAAATTGTAATTGTTTTCTTCTTATCGAGTCAAGCAACTTCGAAAACCTAGATTTTCATATAAAATTTGAGAATATCTACGGTAGTTTTCGGCTCTGAGACATGAAGTACAGGAAGCTTGGGATAGTATACCATCTATGTATATGTTTTCCAAAAAAAAATTAAAATTCGAACAGTTCCTTCAGGATGTTGCAGTTTCTTCGTCAGCTAGTATATCAGGATTACTTGGTATCGTTAAGTTCATCGTGTGTTCCATTTTCTTGCGGGTAAAATCACTTTCCTCGCGTAATTTACGTTTCCATCAATGTTATGAGTTAACGTATTGCTGCTCAGCTAGGAAATCTGCGGGAGTAAATTTGTCTCGCTTTACCCCCTGAGAGAGTAAAATAATAAGCCTGAACCGTATCATTTTTTCCTAAAATTGAATATTTCGTTTTCTATACTGATGCGCTATTCTCCTTCGAGAATTAAATTAATGAAGGCGAATCCCGGTTTGAGGAAATAAATACACACAATCTTCTTGTTTTTTTTTCCTTAAACTGAGATTAGTCTTCATTCATTTAATTTTCTGTTGAAAACATAATCGTTTGGAGGAATATGAAAAATTTTGTTGGGTACCGTTTGCTTTGCAACGAAAATTGATATCCTTAAATTAGTTTCAATTCAAATTTCACAGCGAAGGGTCGGCTGAGGCTCATAAAAGAAGTTGGCTATCATATTTCCGGATTGGTTAACCCTAGTGTCACCTGACAACTTGAAATTTTGAGATTACAGGTACTCAGAACGTTTTGAAATACGAGTCACTCAAAAAAAGTCTCGGCCAAAAAATTTCATTAATTCGTGACAATTTTTGTACGATTATTTTTAAGGAGATTTGAATACCTAACTAATTTCAGGAATCCCCATGAATTTCTGAATGATTTGCTCAAGAATATGTTAGTTAAGTCGTTAAACATAATAGGTACCAATAACTTTTGATGTTTATCCTTTTGTCATATGCGGGGTATTCGAAAACCCTTTCGTTTTATGTCCGCTAATCTTTCCAAACTCCATTTATTAACTTATCATCACAAGGCAATAATTTGTTTGTCCAAAAATTGTTTACATCCAAATATTTTGATAATTAGTCAATTTGATAAATTCCATAAATAATTCATGATAGGTACACAAACTTTCTGGTAGACCAAACTGCTTCAGCTCAAAGAGTCAGGGTTTTGTCGCTCATTATCAATTCCGTGAAAGACAGATCTCCCAGAATATAGTCGTTTAAAAAAATTAAAACTTTCAATAATCGATTGTTTATACTCCCTCTGATGACAACTGTACTTAACCTCAAACACGAGCACGAGTCATCAACTGTCGCAACAATCATTTCGGCAACTAAAGGTCGATGTATTCAGTAATTTTCGCACAAACTCATTGAATTCCTCCCGGTTAATTTATGTCGGAAATATTATTTACTTATTAATTCTGAATTAATGGCATGCTGGTATTAATGCAACAGATCAAGTGAGACTCGAATCAAAAATTTACCTTCGCATCCGAAAGAATTGTTTTGTACTATCACGTCTTTAAACAGAGCACACCATCCGATTTTGACTTTTCGCGGACTACATTTCCCCACGATATTCAAAAACGAACTGAGTTTTGTCGGACGTTGTCGCAAAATCGGCATGCCTCGTGAAATGCCGTAGTGAGTGCCAGAATTCCGTGAGTGGCGCAATCGAGTCTGGTTGAATGTTGCTGTTGAGGTTGCGATTCGTTTTAGGTTATGTGAAAAGCAAGTGATTCAATTGGAAATATGGAAAAACGATTACGATAACGTATTGGTGACTCATATAAGTAATAAAATGGTGAAATTCACTACGAGAAGTCTAAGTTGCCCTTCATATTTTGTTAACGTTTGTTCACTTGATGATATTCGGTGACACAGAAGTAGCATACGATGTAAGTTATCTAATGTTTTATGTTTATGTGAGCAAATATTGGTTATTTATCTATGATTGGTTCGGCATTAGAATACATATATGCAATTAATATACGTTGTTTGAGTTTTATCAATGTTATTCCAAAACATAACCCTAAGGGAAAACAAAGGAGTTTTCTTCAACGTCAGGTTAGCGCCATCTATGATGGAATGTGCTCAACTATAAAAGAGAGTTCAGAGAATTCCTGGACTTCCAAATGTTTATAGTAATGTCCACTACGTAGAGATGGCGCTCTCGATGATGCGATGGTTGAAATCCCCCTGAATTGAACTTTTGAACCACTAGAATTGGAGGACAATGGATGGCATTTATTTTGGAAAAACGCAGAATGACATCAATTGAAGTAATCTATCTTCTTTTATTTTCGAGTTATAGGTTTATACCAGGACAATCAGATTATTTCCGGGTGTTTTCTGAAAAAAAAATTTTTTGCATGGAAATGTACAGAAAACACTGAAAAAAACCCTCATTAAGGAAATGTGACCTCATGCACAATATTCGAAAGATATCCTTTTTGTTACTTTTTCGTGCACTTCGGGAACACTATTTCACTAAATCAAATTTTTTGTTGGTCCAGCACCTTATATTTTCGAAAAAATTTTTGTTGTGCTTAATGATTGTGCTAGGTGTAGGTTTGTGCTGCTTTGTGCCGTTGAATATTTTTCTTAATTCCATTTGGTTCTCAGGATATTTCAATAACCGAAAAAATGCAGTTTTCGAAAAGTTTGGGTCCAAGGACTGACAAAAATTGTGCTACACATGTACTGAGTTGTACCGTTCGAATGTTTCTAAGAGTCCGTCAAGCTTCTCGAAAAATCGAAATTAAAAAAAAATTTGGCCTCACAAATTAATGGAAAAATTTGTGCTATATTCGTGCTGTTTTGTTTCTTGAATATTTTCACGAAATCTTCAGATTTTCTGGCAAATTATAGGTACGAAAATGAAAAACAAGTGGTTATTATAAATTTTATAGGCTCCGTCGCCGATTTTAAAAATATTTTGCACAGTGAATCTATAGGACTTTCTGATACTACATTCTCAATTACAGCTCTGGGGAGGCAGTAATTCTCGAGAAAAAAAATAAATTAAACTCCTAAATATACTCCATTTACCTCGGATAAGGCTCTGATTTAGTCTTATATACATATAGTTTATATAGTTTAGTTTAACAAGGTTAGGTTATGATAGGTTAGGTTAGGTTCATTTTCCCTACCTCAAGATCACAAAAAAAATACAAATGGGCAGGGAACTTTATAATTACCAAACAAGCCATCTCAACATTTTTCTTATTTTCCCGACTGAATTAATTTTATACTAACTCAAACCCGCGGCTCCGCTCGCGTAATAATTCAATTTAAAACGGTACTGATAGGTCCGCAACTCTACATTCATAACCTCTTATCGAAGGAGAGACAGACACTTGACTACGTGACAAAGCTATCTCGTGTAGATTCAGTAATTTCTTGCTCAAATTCCCATTCGTTCAGCCTGCAGTATTTTTTGAAATATCCATTAGAAAACTATCCTGTAAAAACCATTTTTCATCAGGAATAAATGCCGCAGATAACAATCACATTCATTTAAATATGAATTCATTCCATGCCAGTCGGGAGCCCTCTTCAAATTGAACATTATTTTGAATTGAACTGAAAATGTTAATAATGGTTATCGTGGGTTGTCCACACAGCAGCATCACATATCTGCCGTGTTAATTGAAAAGGGCGTATCTGCAAAAAAGCACTTTTGAGATATTTGACTTTAAAGACAATTTTAATTGAATCAAAATGAAAAAGCAATGCATGTTATGGCATATCATGCATTGCTTTTTCATTTTAATTCAATAAAAATTGTTGATGGCATAAATGAAAGTCTTTAAAGTCAAATATCTCAAACGGCAGATATGCCGTCACGGACTTTTTTTTAGAACTTTTTCAGCATTGTCTCTTATAGTTTACCGAGCGTCGACCGTAAAAGCCTGAAAAAACACTGTTAATTACCGAGTTTTTCATGAAAACTCGATATTTTTTCTCATTTCTACGTAGGGAATGAACCCTACATGAAAACCTCCCAAAATAAATTCTCTACATTATACTGAAAGTTTCATCAAAATCGATCATCTGATTCTTGAGTCCATAGAGGACAAACAAACACACAAATATTCATAAAATTTTTTATTTTCATTAGTATAGATGATTGTTTCGCAATAATTGTACAGACTTGTGGCTGTAAGATTTCCAGAAAAAAATCAACAGGTTTTCCCTCATATGAAGAAAATAAGAATCAAATTTCAAATTCATTTGTGATATGGGAATTGTAGGAAAATCAGCATACCTGGCAACGCTTTTGTTCTGCTGAATTGTGCTAGTTGTGCTGCTTTTTGCTTTTGAAATTTTGTTTTTATGCCTAGGGTTTTGAAGATATTTTACAAAGTGTGTTGAACGAACACATGCTTTGTACGACACATACTTTTGACGATATATGAATTAACCACGTAATTTTTTTATTAATAAATTTTGTTGAAGCCAACAAAAATTGAGTACACTTACTTTCTTCACACGCCTCGTACCATCTATCAGTTTCCTCATCGTTTATTTCATTTATTCATCTCAAATCCTTGCTGTTTCAAACACTTTATTGTTTTGGTTTGCTCGCAGCCAGTCGAGAGTATACATGTGTTAGAATGGATTCAGTGAAATTTTGTAAAATTTGCAATAGACCTGCGAAAACAAGTACTGTCCAGTGTGTTAATTGTGAATCTATGATGCATAAATCATGTTGTACAAGAAAAACCATGAAAATATTTGATGATCAAGTGAAATGTTGTGATGACCTCGACGGAAATATGAATGACACCGTTATTGAAAACAATGACGGCAACGATCTTGAGCAAATGCGTAGGGAAATTGTCTACTTGAAATTGTTAATTAAGGAGAAAAACAAAATAATATTCGACAAATGTACTATTATAAAAGATAAGGACTCAATCATCAGTCTTTTGAAGCAAAACGTGAAAAGTTCGGAGATTAATAGAGACGTATTCATTGAGAACCCCAATAAGTCAAGGAATTATGGCTCCCACAATATGGCAACACCGGTGTGCAGCCCGCCGCCGAGTCCGAGTAATAAACAAAAAAATTCAAAACAATCACATACATCTGACGTGATAAACAATTCCAAACAAACGCAAAATGTCAGTAATGGTGCTGCGGATTTCGAATGGAAGATGGTCCGGCCGAGAACTGCAAAGAGAAAATCACAACGGTCAATTAGGAAGTCCAGCGGTGTGGTAGGAAGTGGTAGTATTGCGGGACTAAGTGCGGCTCCAAGGAAAATTATGCTATTTGTGTCTCGTTTAAGCGCTCATACAAATGTGGATATTCTACAGAAATATGTCGAGTCAAATTTTCCAGGAGCTTTGTGTAGTGCTCTGAGTTCCAAGCACCCAGAACACTATAGTTCTTTCAAAATAACAATTGATTCTAATCATTATGAGGCAGCAATTAATCCGAATATGTGGCCTGAAGGTGCTTATATTTCAAAATTTTTTTTTCGGAAAACGACTGTCCAGGAACAGCAAGACTAGAACCCGGGTACGAAATTTTTTATATGAATTGTCAAATATTAACGCAGACGAAAGCCGATTTGATTTCGCTTGAAATTACAGATCAAACTAAAATAATATGTTTGACCGAGACAGGTGCAAATGCGGACAATATGAAATATTATTACTTAGAAGGCTTCTTGAATTGGGCCAATTATACTAGATCGGTGCATAAAGGAGGCGGTGTTGGCATATGGTGTCACGAGAGTATAAATGCGGAGCCCTTAAATATTCCTGTCACCTGCATAGAATTCGATTTTGAAATGTGTGGAATTTTACTGAAATCTGATAACTATAAAAATGGAACTATAATTTTGACTTGTTACCGATCTCCAGGCAGCAATTTTAATGTTTTTTGTGATAAGTTAATTCAAGTGTTTGAATACATTTTTAAACCGAGTGTACAAATAATACTGATAGGTGATTTTAACAAGGATCCCGTAAGGGATGCCAAAGATTACAATATTTTGTCCCAAATTTTAGCCTCATATAATGTTTCACAAATTAATGACACACCAACGAGGGGTAATTATATATTGGATCATATTTATACCAATACTTTGGGAGCCTCGTGCTCTGTTAAGGGTGTTACGTTTTCTGATCATGACGCAGTCACAATGCATGTAAGTCAAAATTGTTTAGAAGAAAATTCGGGGCAGTCTGTGGTTAAGAGAATATTTTCTGAAGATAATATAAAATCTTTTTATAGTAATCTCGAAAACGAGGACTGGATGTCAGTATTGCGTGTGGGATGTGTTGATAAAGCTTTTAGCAGGTTTCATGACCTTTTTTCTTACTACTTCAATCTCAGCTTTCCCCTTAAAATTATAAAGTAAAAAACCAAGCAACGAAATAAATGGATAACTTCTGAAGTTATTAAGTCGAGTATGGAATTGAAGGACCTTTATAAATTAAAAGCGAAATATCCCGAATTAGAAAATTTTTATAAAATGAAGAAAAAACATCACTCAAATCTTGTACATACCACAAAAAAAGTTTTTTATCAAAATAGAATACAGAATGCTGACAATACAACTAGGGAAGCATGGAGAATAGTGTCTGATTTGACAAATAAAAAAAAATGTACTAAAAATATTGAGATTGATATCGACGGTTGCTTGAGGACAAATACTCAGGAAATAGCCAATCTTTTCAACAATTTCTTTCAACAAGCACCCATAAACATACTAAAAAATATTAACCGTGACCAAAATTACCAACCAAATATTGATAAGAATTCATCTAGCTTATTTCTTAGACCTATTGATCGAGATGAATTAATTGGAATAGTAAACAAAAAAATAAAAAACAAAAAATCATCCGGTTATGATGAGATCTCGGGATTTCTTTTGAAGCAAGTGATTGACCCTATAGCAACTATTTTGACGCATTTAATTAATTTCTCACTCACCGAAGGGCGTTTTCCTAACATATTGAAAACAAATAGAATTATACCCATTTTGAAGGGTGGGGACGGCCGATATATGGAGAACTATAGGCCAGTTGCATTAATTTCGGTTTTTTCCAAGGTGCTGGAATATTCCTTTTTGAGTCGAATCGAAATATTTTTCGAGAAGCACAACATTTTGTCCCCAAGCCAATATGGCTTTCGTAGAGGCTGTTCGACTATGGGGGCTGTCCAGCATTTATATGAGAGGGTTGTTGGCCATCTGGAAGAGGGGAAGTGTCCTGCTGGGATTTTTTGTGATCTCAGTAGGGCATTCGATTGCGTGAATGTTACACTCCTTATAACGAAGATGGAGTTGTATGGCGTCAGAGGACCTGCATTAAGTTGGTTGTCAAGTTACTTGACAGGGCGACAGCAGTATGTATGTCTCCCATCTTGCGGTGGGGGTGATTTTAAGTCGGATGTACTAAGCGTAGATGTGGGTGTACCTCAGGGCTCCGTATTGGGCCCTTTTTTATTCATCTCCTACATCAATGACATTATAAAAAAAATTGATCCGAATTGGCTTGTTTCACTTTTTGCTGATGACTCATCATTTATTATGTCAGCCAAGAATGAAGAAATCGAAATGATCTGTAATTCGGGCATGGATGATGTTTTTCGATGGTTTAGTGATAATTCTTTATTTCTCAACAGCACTAAATCAACTTACATTAGATTTCATGCTAAACAGAACAAGCAAGATTTAAACATAAATTTGAGAGTAGGATCTGAAATTATCAGTAGATCAGCTACGACAAAATTTCTGGGATTAACCATAGACGAGAATCTCACATGGGGGGCTCATTGCGATGCTTTGAGGACGAAATTGAACAGCCTTTGCTTCATGATGAGAAATCTAAAATTGGTTTTCGATCGTGCGCAATTAATTCACATCTACAATGCACATATAGGTTCAAGGTTACATTACGGTATATGTTTTTGGGGGAACTCATCTCATAGTGGTCAAATATTCACCACACAAAAAAGAATTTTACGTACTATATTATGTCTAAAACCACTACAATCGTGCAGGGGTCAGTTTATAAGGGTTGGCATTCTAACCCTAGTGGGAATATATGTATATGAGATTTGTAAATACGTTTATTCGAATAGGTCGAAGTTTCTCTGCAGTGCTGATGTACATAATCATGAAACCCGTTTTCAACATGATTTTCGAACGGAGAGATATCGATTGAACATATGTAAAAACTCTCCACAATACATAGGACTGAAAATTTTCAACAGACTGCCTTTACACATAAAGAACATTAATAATTTCAATATTTTTAAAAGTCAACTTAAAATCTTTTTGGTGAATATAGAACCATATAATTTAAACGAATATTTTGATTGTAATTGTAGATAATTTTGAAACACCAATGATAAACGTCTTCAATGTTATTTTATTTTTTACTCTTATTTATTGACTGATATTTATTATTTATTTATTGACTATTGTCTGCCAGGGAACTTTAGTTCGTGTTCGTATTAGTTGTCCAGTTGTCTTTTTATATACTATTGTATATACCTATTTACTTATTTGCCTGTACTATTTAATGACGCACTCCATACATTGTAAAAATGTCTCACGGAAATAAAGGGTATTATTATTATTATTATTATTATTTATTGTTTCGAGTCTGATTTAATTTTGTTGACAAACTCGGAAAAATGTCGTCACAATTCATGATGCGCTAGTGATTCGATCATTAAACTCTTATCTTTCAATGTTGCAGGTCAATAGGTTTTACCAGAAATTTCATGAAGAATTCCTTATTTTCCGCAATCGGCAAAACAATGTCGAAAATCAAAGACCAAAAAATCAAATTGAGGGCCGTTGTCGCTGAAAGATTGGTGAAATTATCAAAAGAAGAGAAGGAGGAACAAAGTAAAATAGTTATGGAGAAAGTAAGTATCTCATGTGATTAGATCAAAACACGGTTAAATTTTTGTTGGCGGTAGAAATCTGCAAATCAACATCATTTGAGTGAAGGGTTGGTTTGTTTTAGTGCACTTTTCGTCAATCAATGCCAATTTCTTTTTCATGAAGTGCATTGTTCTGATCATGTTTAAATTTTTTTTATTTATTCAATCAAAAGCACATTGCTTGGCCATTTATTGAATAAAACGAGTGAATTTGGTCACTGTAGTAATTAGAAACTCAATTTTTTCAGGTTTTATCATTACCAGAATTTGAGAAGAGTCAACGTGTATCCATATTTATGAGTACCGATAATGAAATAAACACCAAACCAATGGTCGAGAGAGTATTCCAGGATGGAAAGCAATGCTTCATACCACGGTAAGGTTCAGACTTTTGAATCCTACAGCTATTAGGCATCATTATATCGGAGATGAATAAATGTTCCTATTTTAGAGACGAAAACAAATCTATTTTTTGTATCAAGTTTTCCTATGAGTATTGAGTATATCAGCATGAATTTATCATAATTTTTTTCAAGGTATAGTAAAAAAGGAATGGAAATGGTAAAATTGCATTCTATGGAAGATTGGGAAAAACTACCTTTAACACCTTGGAAAATAAAGCAACCGAAGCTGACAGAGGAGAGAGAAGATGCTTTGAATACTGGTAATCATATAATAGTATATTCTAAAACAAATTGCAGAATGAGCTCCCATTCCAACACGAATGCGAAATTCGAAAACGATCGAAGAAGGAGCAAGTTTTTGAAAACATGAGTGTTGGAATTGCCTTCTACAAAGATTATTAGACGATATTTTCTCTCTTTCAGTCAAGTTTTGTGAAATACTCTCGAAATTCAAATAAAAATTCAGATTAGTGACCTTTGTATTTTATCTTGGCAGTTAGTGTAACTTACGAAATTTGACAGATTTGGGATTTGAATTGATTTGATTTGAAAATTGAGAGGATCTGAGGTCAGTATTGACAACCACAAATCGAAAAATATAACTGGAAAACAATGCTGTAATGAGTTTCATTACAGCGCTATTTTTAGTACTGTAATGAACTCATTACGATACTGAAAGAGGGAAACAATTTTCGCAAATAGGGAGCCATCCAAATGTGATTTTCTAAAGTTATCTAGAGATTTGAAGCCAAGACAGGGGTAACCAGCATTCGATTTCAGACAAAGCATAATGCGTAGCATTGACTTTTAGTAAACATTCTTCTGCTGGATGTCTGGTCCTTTCTTCATTCCTTTGTTTTTTTTCACATAATTTACAATTTATGCAAAACATCAACATTTCCTGAGTTATATTCTTCTTCTCAGTCTAGAAAATTCATCAAGTTACTAAAGAACGCAAAACATAATAATGATAATAAATGAGGAAGACATAAAATAGAAAATAGTTCAGCATATAGAAAATAAACTTAAAACTTTAATAACTAAACAAAGAATGATTCAAGGAGAAGAATAGCATATCTAACAAAATATCACGAAGACAATTATAAAAATGAATATACCAGCTCATCTCATCAATAATCACTAATTACACAAAGAAAGATGCCTTAATTTTCTCCTTGCTTCATAATATCTCCATTGTTTCAATTGTATATTTTGTCTAACTTGAGTAATATCGGCAATGTTTATGAAAGCTCAAGAAGAATCATTCATATAATGATGAGATGAGTTATCAAGGTAGCCTACTATATATTACTTTTTTCTTGCAACCTTTGATATGTTTATATTATAACACTTCCCTCGTTTCATTCCACCTCATTTATAATTTTTTTTCAGGTGGTTTGGATCTCATGATTGTCCCCGGAGTTGCCTTTACAAAAAACGGAAAAAGGTTAGGTCATGGGGGTGGATACTATGACCGATATATACAAAAACTTGGAGAAAATCAGGAAACACCAGTAGTGACCGTGGCTGTTGCTTTCAGAGAGCAAGTTCTCGATGATATACCTACAGATGAGCATGACGAGATAATTCATAAAGTATTGTACGCAGAATAAACTATTCTGTTTAGATTAAAAAGTATTCTTTTTGATTTAACTTAATAAGGGTTGCTGACACCTGGAATACTTGCAGAAGTTTTAGAAATCAGTTGTTTTAGTTACTCTGGAAAGAAAATTGATTCTTGTTGTGTAAAGAATTTTATGGCACAAATTTCATGCTGAATATAAAAATGTCAATGAGAATATAATCACAAACTGAAACAAATGAATATTTCCTTTTATTTTTCAGATAAAATAATAATAATAACTGTCTTTATTGAAGATGAAAGAAAATTATCATTTACGAATAGGCCATATTCAGCTAAAGCTATTCTTACATATAACCTACTCGAAATGAAGAAACATAAAGCATAATAAGTACTTACTGAAAAAACGAATAGATAAGAAAAAAAGAATCTAAAAAAAGTCAATGTCGATTTTCAAATGACTATATAGGTACAAAAATAAAAAAGTAATCATAGCATTGAGCTAGACTTCGCCTTTCGCTGCTAGGTTGTGGGTTGATGTATTTCACCATTTTGTTTTCTTTTTTTCTCCTAATAAAGACTTCATTTATTTATTTATTTATTTATTTATTTATTTATTTGCACTGAATGAAAAAATCAAGGGTTTGAAGTATTTTCATTCGATAAATTAGGCTCAAAATCAGAATAGAATTTTCCCTGAGAAAACGAATGTGTTGTGATATGCATAGGAAAAGCCAAATATATAGATAACTACAACACTTTGAGCATATATCCCTTTCAATCATCAAGAGAAGATTCTGCAGTAAGGTTTGTTCTTGAGCTTGGAACAATGTGTGTGGAGTTTCCTACATTGTCACTTTTACTTTTTTATGAAATGTGTGGATAAAAATTCAATTCATAATTTTATTGATTAATTTCGAATGGAGAAGTAACATTAGAATAAAATATACCAGCTTTAAATCAGGGAATAAAGGATAACAAAGTTTATGAGGAAAAAGGTGGGTACCTACATTATATTATATATTTTATTGCAGAGATCACCTTGAAAAAAAAATTAGCTTTTTGACTTCTTCTACTTCTTGGTCTCATGAATCTTTTTTTATAGAGAAGTGGGAAGGGTTTTGTGTCCGTGTACAAAAATAAAGCGGAATTATTCAAATGTTAGTAAAGTATATCTTTCTTCTCCAGAAACTTCTGATGAAATACGGTGAGACTTCTTCAAGGCTCCTGAAGAATCTCCATTTTTTCTGCTTAAGGGATCCAACATTCAAAATATGAAAACAGATAAATGCGAGAGCAAAAACATTAAATGTACGTTAACATTATTCAAGATTCAGGACATAAATTTTACCAAGCAGAATAAAATCAAACACTAACCACCCATTTGAAACATGAATCCGAAACTGCTTAAATTATCTAGAAACCATCCTGATATCTATATATTCGACAATTATTCATGAGATGTTCAATTGGCTCCTCTGCATAGATGCAAATATGTACAATTAGGGCTTCCAACTGAATTCCACTCAAAAAGCATGCTATTTCAACGTCCATAACCTGTTCGTATAGGATTCATAACAAACAATACCATCGAATCTAGGAACTCAATCAGAAAGAATAATAATCAGATTATTGTAGTTATCAGACTTATATCAACCAAAAGATCTTAAAATTCAAAGTTGTAGAAGCAAGGAAGGTCACAGGTCGCATCAATATGATGCCGTATAAAATGATTTATGGGACGTATGCACCGTAGTGTAGGTATTAAACTTGAATTAGACATTTGTTATGATACACTACTAAAACCAGTTTAAGTGTTGATCGAGTTTAATACCTACATATCACGGTGCATAAGCAATTTCGGATTTTTTGTTGCCAGCATCATTCTACGTTGCCGATGTCATATATATTTCACTGCATTGAACAAGAGTTCAATGCAGTAAAAGGATTATCGTGAGAGTCTGTCAAGAATGTTTACTATTCGATCTTTGACATTATGCTCTACAATGAAAATTAACGAGATAATGAACTACTAGATCATTAGATATTAGTATTTTTATTGACAACTTTTTTACCTTTCACTATTCATAAATTTTACATCAAATTTATAAATTTTGATAATTTTTCTTGAAATAAAAGGGTGCTCTTGCTTGACAGCTCCTAGTTGCACCGGTTTTGTGAAAAATTTATTTAGAATTTTCATTTCATTCCCTACTCAATGTTCGTTATGTGAAGAATCATAATGAAGTGAGTGAAATATCAATTTATTGTACTTGATTTCAATAATTTGATTATAGCTTTGCCTCATAAAACCATCATAGTACGAAATCATCTAATTCCCTCGAAGTTTATTTTTTAAAGAGCTATTCAGACCTCTTTGTACTTAACTAAATGATGAAGAAAGAACATTTCAAATCCATTTTCTCTAAACTGGTGCAACTGGGCGATGTCCATCAAGAACAATTTTTCTCACGAAAAAATATTAAAATTTATGAATTTGATGTTAAACTTGTGAAATAATCAAAGGTAAAAAAGTTGTCACCACAAATACCCCTCGCCTCCCAGAATGATATCAAGCGTATATACGCTTATGATCGAGATGAAAAAAATTCACTCGAACCATTCGATACGTATTCTTGATAGTAGCCAATGTGTGAAATTTCAACACTTTAAGTGACGCAGTTTTGGAGATTAGTGACATAGAGTGTTGCATGGAAGTCATCTTCAGAGGGCCCGAGCACACCTTAACGAAGAATTTTTGTATTATATGATTTTCGTCGAAAGTGTCTCTAATAATGTCTAGAAGTTTGTCGGTCTAATTATGGGACATCCTGTATAATCAAGCATATTATAAGTACCAATTTCTCTGACGCGCGAGCCGCCACTGCAACACCTCAAAGTGGAGTTCTAGTATCTGAACGATGACCTAATTAATGAATTAACAGAAGGATTGTTTCGGCAATGATACAATCAATTTCAATTGGAAAATATACCTTATACAATTTGGTTCTTAAGTTTTTGTTCGAAGAATATAAATCTGGGACTAAAAAATGGTTCCAGTTACTTTTTCACATCAGAACTGATATTTATCTCATCTTATTCAAATAAAAGATTTTTGGTAATGACATATCCCGATGAAAAATTTTCCGCCTAATTCAAATCTGCAATAAAAATATGTGTTTTTGCATTGGAAATTTCAAATTTGGGCCTCATGTCTAGTATAAGGCCCTTTTGGGCCCAAAATCTGATGGGCCCATCAGATTGCGCGGGCAAAATGACTAAAGACCCCAGTATCAAAATTCAGATTTTTCACTTGTGCGCGAAATAAATTCACCGTTTCCAGACTTTTGAACAACCCGCTAAAAATATTCGCCAAATGATTTAGGTACAGTGCGCCAATGCAATCCGGGGCTTTACCGAATGACTAATATCTCTATAAACATGAGTTGGATAATGAATTCTATGTTTATTTATCAGCTTGATTTCAAATGAACGATATGAAGTTACTAAGTGTCAGTTTATTATTGTTGGTGAGTGCGGTTCGCAGTGCAAAAATATTAGCATGGTTTACCTGTCCTGCCGTGAGTCATCAGAGTGCCTTCCAACCAATTTGGAAGGAACTTTCCTTGAGAGGCCATCAAGTGACTGTTATAACCCCAAATCCTCTCAAGGATTCTGATCTGACCAACCTTACAGAAATCGACATAGGATTCACCTATCAAGTTTGGAAGGAAATAGACATTTCGAATATGCGTAGAGAGATGTCTTCGGCTTTCAGAACTCTCTATTATTTTCACAAGGTCCATGAAAAATCAATAGAGATGTCGATGGAAACAGAAACAGTGCGGGATATTTTGGAAAAACCGGAAGGTTTCTTCGATTTGATCATCATAGAAGCTCATTCCCCTATTCTTTTTGGGCTGCAACATAAACTGAAGTCACCGTTGGTAGCTATTTCCTCTCTTGGTTTCTTTAACCACCTCAACTTCTTAATCGGGAATTCCGTCCATTTGTATCCAGATTTTGTCTCTGAACTTTCTGCACCAGTTACGATCTTGGAAAAGTTGGATAGTGTTTATCTCGCCGTTGGAAACTATCTGATCAATAAGTTGATAATAAGTCCTCATGCCGACGCAGTAGCCAGATCTTACTTTGGTCAAGATATGCCTTATATTGAGGACATGATTAAGAGAAGCAGTTTGGTCTTCGAGAATATAAATCCAGTTTTTTCTGATAGAAGAGCATTGGTACCAAATTCAATGCAGTACACCCATGTCACCATGAATAAGAATGCAGTTTTGTACAAGGTAAATCATCTTGTGTTGTTTTAATTCAAATTCAAATTATTTATTTGTCCTTCAAGAACTACAATTATGTACATATAGGACAAGTCGAATTAATGACGACAAACATAATCAAGAGCAGTAGAGTCACGAAAAAACAAATAACAAAAAATTATAAAAGGGAAGTATCGAAAAAATCAAAACGAATTTATACTCTTCTTAGAAGTATTGATCTTCCTATTCTCCTACTGGAAATATTCAGCCACAAAAGTTTTTTGGAAATATTTCCGAGCGGTGATTTCAATACACCCCTTTAAACAGCTAACATATTTTACATTTTCGGAAATAACGAAATAAAAAAATATAATAATGAGCAAACCTATAGAATTGACTAGCACACTTTTTTCAGTACAATCGTCACTTTCAATGCCATAGCAGGCTTCATAATTCCATTTTCCACATGTGAAAAACATTTGATCCAAGCTTTGAAAGAATAAATATTCTTTCTATTTCAGTATCGTAATGAGTTCATTACAGTGCTGTAATGAACTCATTACAGCATTGTTTCGTTTTGTGGTTCTCAGTACTGACCTTCGAATCTCTCAATTTTCAAATCAAATCAATTCAAATTCCTAGTCATTTGAAAATCAACATTGACAAATTTTTTAGATTATTTTTTTATCTAGTTCGTTTTTTCAGTATGTACCTATTTTTGCTTTTTGTTTCTTCATTATTCGAGTAGGTTATATGTAAGAATAGCTTTAGCTGAATATGGCCTATTTGTAAATCATCATTTTCTTTCATCTTCGATAAGGACGGTTATCATTATTATTTTATCTGGAAAATAAATTAAAATATTCATTTGTTTTGGTTTGTGATTATATATATATATTCACATTGACATTTTTATATTCAGCATGAAATTTGTGCCATAAAATTATTAACACAATAAGAATCAATTTTCTTTCCAGAGTAACTCAGACAATTGATTTCTAAAACTTCTGAAAGAATTCCAGATGACAGCAACCCTTGTTGAATTAAATCAAAAAGAATACTTTTTATTCTAATGAGAATTGTTTATTCTGCGTACAATATTTTAATAATTCTCTGGTCATGCTCATCTGTAGGTATATCATCCAGAACTTGCTTTCTGAAAGCAACAGCCACGGTCACAACTGGTGTTTTCTGATTTTCTCCAAGTTTTTGTATATATCGGTCATAATATCCACCACCATGACCTAACCTTTTTCTTGAGCATTAATCAAGTTACTGAAGTAGACAAAAGATACAATTGAAACAATGGAGTAATTATGAAGGAAGAAGAAAATTAAGTAATCTTTTTGTGTGTAATTGGTGATTATTGATAAGGTGGGCTACTATATATTCATTTTCATAATTTTCTTTGTGATATTGTGTTAGATATGCTACTATATTCTCCTTGAATCGTTCTTTGTTTAGTTATTAAAGTTTTGAGTTTATCTTCTATATGCTGAACTTTTTTTAATTTTATGTCATCCTCATTCATTATCATTATTATGTTTTGCCTTCTTCAGTAATTTGATGAATTTTCCAGACTGAGAAGGAGAATATAACTCAGGAAATGTTGATGTGTTGAATAAATTGTAAATTATGTAAAAAAAAACCAAAAGAACGAAGAAGAGACCAGATATCCAGCAGAAGCATGTCTACTAAAATTTCTTCAACAAAGTCAATGCTAGGCATTATGCTTTGTCTGAAATCGAATGCTGTTTACCCCTGTCTTGGCTTCAAATCTCTAGATAACTTTAGAAAATCACGTTTGGCTGGCTCTCTCTCTATATTTGCGAAAATTGTTTGCGTAATGAAACTCATTACAGCATTGTTTTCAGTTATATTTTTCGTTTTGTGGTTGTCAGTACTGACTTCCGATCCTAACAATTTTCAAATCAAATCCATTCAAGTTCCGTAATCTGTCAAATTTAGTGAGTCAGACTAACTGCCAAGATACAATACAAAACAACTTATCTGAATTTTTCATTGATTTTCGAGAGTATTTCACAAAATTTGACTGAAATAGAAAAAAATATCGCCTATATAATACTCGTGGCAGAAAGCAATTCCAACATTCATGCTTTCGTCACTCGTTTTCGAATTTCGCATTCGTGTTGTAATAAGAGCCCATTCTGCAACATGTTTTAGAATATACTATTTAATGGGCATTATTTTGCCTACTCGATTTCCTATTCTGTTGTTTTCATAAACAGCCTTCCTGTTTTTTCAATCATCTAATATTTCCTTCACACTATTTTGGCTGTATTCATCCTACTAGTATTTAAAAAATTCAAGTGTAAGATGATCCCCTGGGATCATATTGTACACAACTTTAGGGCATGATCATACAGAAAGTTCAACTTTTTCATTCAATATTCGCTATTTAATCTATACGAACTGCATTGTCTTCAATTAATTATCATCTATCATTCAAAATGAAAGTTGCATAATCTCAAGGTTAACCTCATTTTAGATCAAGCTGTCACAATTTAGATTTTTCACTGTGAATATCGACTTTTCGCTTGCACTGCTTGTTAACTGCTACAATACGGTAATCGGTAATGCAATAGAATTCAACCAGATAGCATTTTTCAAGAGCTCGTAATCGAAAGGGATAGTCTCACCCCATGAGATCAACTCGTGCACCTTTCCTCTATAGGTATATATAGCTCCTTCCAACAACAAGGTCTAATTGTTTTCGTAGATCCTAAACTTTTCATTTACGCTGCACACTATTAGAGATTTGTTTTCGGTTTGCGATGTCCAGAAATTACAGCAATACCTACGCCTTTTCCATCAGAGAAACGATTGAAGTTAGATTAATAAAATCCGAATGGTTTCATTGTTCTTTTGAAGAAAATATCAAAAATCGACAAAATACCTAAAATATCACTGAAACTTCACGGAAAAAAAATCAATGTTTTACTAATAATAATGATAAAAGTCACCACCTCTTATTTCACAAATATCCACAGCGTTCAATGTCAAATATCCATTCCTTCTCCGGCGACTACTTATCTTTCCAATCATAGCACGCCTATGGAATTCGGAATCACTGGCATGCTTGTGTGTATGATAAGAATAAATTAGATGAGTGGAACGACATTACGTGTATGTCCATCAGTTAATAGAGGTATGTTTGTTTGCAACTTCCGAAATGAAGTTTCTCAGTGTAACTTTATTTTTGTTGGTGAGTGCTGTTCGGGGTGCAAAAATATTAGCATGGTTCACCTGTCCTGCGGTTAGCCATCAGAGTGCTTTCCAACCGATTTGGAAAGAACTCTCTCTCAGAGGCCATCAAGTAACAGTAGTAGCTCCAAATCCTCTCAAAGAATCCGGTCTGACCAATCTCACAGAAATCGACATTGGTTTCACCTACCAACTTTGGAAGGAAATAGATATGTCTAATATGCGTAGAGAGTTCTCTTCCGCTTTCAAATCTCTGTATGATATTCATAAGTTGAATGAGAAGTCCATATTGATGGCGATGGAATCCCAAGCTGTCCAGGACATTTTGAAGAAGCCTCAAGGATTCTACGATTTGATCATCATAGAGGCTCACAGTCCAATCCTTTACGGATTGCAACATAAACTGAAGTCACCATTGATAGCGATTTCATCCCTTGGTCTTTTCCATCATCTCAACTTCTTACTTGGAAATTCTGTTCATCCTGCTTTATACACAGACTTTCTTTCTGAACTGTTCGCACCGAAGACGCTATTGGAGAAGTTGGATAACCTATATCTCGCCATAGGAAACTATCTAACCAACAAGCTGATAATAAGTCCTCATGCTGACGAGGTAGCCAAATCTTTCTTTGGTCAAGATATGCCTTATATTGAGGATATGGTGAAGAGAAGCAGTTTGGTTTTTGAGAATATTAATCCAGTTTTTGCCGATGGAAGAGCGCTGGCGCCAAATTCAATGCAGTATACCCACATCAAGAAAGACAAAAACGCAGTTTTGGACAAGGTAGGTAATGCTATTGAAGTAATTTTAATCGAATTCGAATTTGAGAGGAAGGATGTTGGTATGGTGTAGGATCAAAAAAATTATGCGTTCGTATTCAAAGTAACTAAGTTGTTTTTTTCACCCTTGGAACAAGACATTATGTATATAGAAGACTAAATAAGTTTTTTCTTGGGTCGAAAATACACCCATAATTAATAGTTAATAGTTTAAAAGGGGTTACAGTCCACTGCGACCTGATGGTCTATTGTGCCCCCTGACAAAGCTTTACAGCTCGCCTTCTAGTCCCAGAGATCTTATGAAATCCAATGAGTGAGGAGGTGTAGTTGGTTCTCACTGAAATCCAAATATTTTTTGGATCTTGCAGTTTCAAAATTCCGAAGGAACTTTTTGGAGTGATCCAACCCTGCCATAGTGTTTCTCTTTCAGTTTTTTCCTTGTTATTGGAGTAATTTTAATCGAATTCGAATTTGAGAGGAATGATGTTGGGACAATTGCATCTTTTTTGGTAGGATATAGGATGAAAAAAATGATGCGTTCGTTTTAAAAATAACTAAGTGGTTTTTCCAACTCGTGGAAAAAGACATTATGTATAGAGAAGACTAAATCAGTTCATTCCTGGGTCGAAAATACACCGATAACTTACCTTCAGAATTAGAAAAATACAAATGTTTTCTTCTGTTTCCATAGGTTGTTCACACAAAAAAGTACCTACGGTATTCTGGCGAAATGTGTGATACCTTTCCATCATTCATCCACTGATGAGAATGAAAATGTTGAGAACGCCACTAATTGTCCATATAAATATACTGCTCCACAAGTTACGAGTTAAGAATATCGTATTCAATCATTTTGAAAAGCATGTAATCTTCGAGAAAAATCGATGTAAAATCATTTAAAACTCAATCTTGTCGCCTTTTTTCTGAAGTTTGGTTTTTTGCATATGCTTCATGAATGTTATTCTTTTGAAATGGATTCAGTTCATCAACGGCTTCGATTTGAAACGAGTTTTCTGAAAATGCCAAGACGTAAATTAAGAAACGCTGACGCCAAAGTGTGATTTCTCGACTTTGAAATAAGTTCAGTTTTGGAAAGACCATGCCTTAGTGGACTTCGAAAAACAACACCTGCTCAGGATTGTTTGATCACCGTTTCGGCGAGAAGAAAGCCTACATCTACGTGTAGAATGTTACGGAACACTCTTCAAAATGCAGATGGGATCCAAGTTTCCATAGAAACCATCAGACGACTTTTGAGAGAGGTGAATCTAGGTTCTAGACGTCCCTTAAGAGGAGTTCCATTAACACGTGACCATAAGCGTCAAAGGCTGGAATGGACAAGGCAACATATCAGTTGGAACGATCAATGGCTTAGTGTCCTTTTCACCAATGAATCCAGAAATGGACGATTTTCAGATTCTCGATGAATGAGGGTATGGAAAATCCTACGCAAACCCCGTAATCGTCGTTATGTCCAAGAAGTCCATCCATTCCGAGGGGGTAGTGTTATGGTATGGACCGGGATATGTTTCAACAGGCGCACAGATCTATACATTTGTACTGGGAATATGACCGCCCTTACACTATAGGGAGCATGTCATTGACAATGTTTTGCCAAATTTTCACGCTGCTATTGGTGAAGTTTTTCAATTTTTAGACGATAACGCTAGACAACACCGTGCAGCCATAGTTGAGAATGCGCGCGAGAAGCTTGGTATTCCACACTTACCAATAACTACGCACTCACCAGATTTGAATTGCATAGAACATGCATGGGATATGCTCCAAAAAAGATTAGATAATCATCAACCTACCCCAGAAGAGGGAGAGAGAGAGCTTCTGCCCCGTTTATGGAACCAAATTCCTCAAGAAATGTTCAACAACCTCGTGTGTAGTATGCAACAAAGATGTCAAGCTGTTATTGATGCCCGTGGAGTCCATACATTGTATGATAGTCTCAAAATTCTAGAATTCTCTGGGAATAAAATTTCGTTATTTCACTCGATTTTTCTTAACCACCCTGTTTACGCTGCAGACCTACAGGCTAAAATTAATTTTATTTCCTGCAACTTGAAATCATATTAATATGAATTTTCATCACAAAAACTCATTCAAACTATATTGTTTTGCAAGTTACGTCAATATTCCTAACTCATGTGGAGCCGTTTATTTGAATAAATTACCAAGAATCTTTCATAATTTGCTGAAAGCTTCTCCTACAGTTGATTAATCGAAACATTTCTCATATTCTCAAATTGGCGAAACAAAATCTAATCAGTGCATACACCATGTATTCAGATATCTTTGTATACCATTCCTATGTGACTACAGGTGGCACCACTGATCTGCCAACTATTACAAGTTATGCCCTTACTTCTCTGAATACTTTACATAATTTCGTTACCAATGTCCATGTCAAATTTTCTAGGACACTCAAAGCCTTGGAATGAATTTAACGGGAACTAAACTCTGAGTTTGACTTATTTTTATCATTGTGAGTCTGATAATTAAATTTTGTTACCCACACTCATTACGGATAATCAGCAATACCATAATCTTTCGTAAATTTATTTTCTCCAAATGCTCCTACTAGGTAATAATCCTCGAGTAAACTGTTCACTGGAATAATATGAAAACGATAATTTCAAGCAGTCGAACAATTCCTTATCTAACAATTCAACGAGTTCCCTACGACTAATTGTTAACATTCGGATACTTTCGTTCGTGAACTTCACCAGTTTATAAAATCCCAGAAGTGATAATGTTTTATAATTGGATTTTCGCGGTTTTGATAAGTGAGGTGCATTGTGCAAGAATATTAGGATGGACCGCATTTCCTTCCATCAGTCACCAGAAGGTCTTCCAGCCGATCTGGAGAGAGCTGTCTTTGAGAGGCCACGAAGTAACAGCCATTGTTCCTAACCCTCTGAATGATCCAACTTTGGAAAATCTGACAGAAATAGACACAAGCTTCACCTACGATCTCTTGAAGAAGATCGATATATCGCATTATCGAAGAGAAAACATGAATGCTTTCGCAGTTCAGGAGGCTTTTTATGACGTCGTAACAGAGGCTATAAAAATGGTGTTGAAGCACGAAAAGGCGCAACAAATACTACAGAAAGAAGGTTATTTTGACTTGATCATTATAGAAGGCATAAATCCGATTTTATTCGGGTTACAACACAAGCTCAAAGCACCGCTAGTGGCTGTCACCTCCTTACAATTGAAGAATTATTGGCATTTTCTCTACGGTGATTCTATTCATCCTGTTCTCTTCACCGATTATTATTCAGAGCTTCTACCAAAGTTAAACCTTCGGGAAAAATTTGAAAGTATCTATTTAACGGTGGGAACTTACATTCTACATAAGTTCTTCTTGTTTCCAAGTGCGCATGAAATTGCAAGAACATATTTTGGGGAAGATATGCCTTATATCGGAGAAATGGTTAAAGGAGCGAGTATAATATTCAGCAACAACAACCCGGTGTTTTCTGATAGAAGACCTTTGGCACCCAACGTGATGGTATACCATGACATCGTAGATAGGAAAAATAATCACTTGCCTGAGGTAGGAGTTCGAAATAAGCATGTTACTATGATTAATTATTATATTCGTTGCGAAAAATTCGTATTCATTCGTATTTCTGCATCCGTGGGGGATTTAAAATCATGAGTAAGAAATTCATAGGTTACTTTTTCATGACAAAGTCAAAGGTTCTTTCAATTCTGCAATTATTGCTTTGTCAAGTGTACTGTGTATCTCTATAACATCTCATGATATTTTCTGGAAGAAAACTGTTCTTCAGGATTCGTTGACGTACACTAAACAATTTTCTGTGTTATCGAGTAGTTCATCATTAAAAAAATCCATATCAAAGAAATTTTAAAAAATTGGTTACTCTGACTAAATGCAAACCAGAACTATATTCATGCTACAATTTCTCGAAGATTTAAGGCACTGAAAAATTCAACTGACATGCTTCCTTTTTTATAGGCTGAATCGGAAAAAAGTGTTTTTTTGCCACGAGAATCTATTGTTAAATATGCACAGGGTGGTTAGTTTTCGATTATTTAGTACTGCATGTCCTAAATTGACAGAGATATACATGTCATGTTCTCTTCTTTCGAGAAACATAAATTGCTGAATACCGCTAATTGCTACGGTGTCTATAGTCTGTTCAAACATACGAGAGAACTTGGGTAAACAAACCGGAGCATGCCCAGTAAACACGGCGATGCAAATGTAACTCTTATGCGATGTACTGTTTACCTCCCCAAGCGCTCGCATTTGCATCCAAATGTGCGCCACATCAAGTACGCATTTCGGAAAAATGAGTAGTTGAATATGCGATTGTAAAACTGGTCACAAATGATACTCCATTTCTTGTCGCATTTGTGAAGCTCATGCGAGTTCATTTTGAGACCACTTTTGTTTATTTCCTTCCGACGTCGCATAGGAATTTTGATGTGATACTAAAAGATATCTTCAAATAGGAAGCCATTTCTCATCGCATTTGAGACATATTTTGTTATACTCATTGCGTACATGAATATTATACCATTTTTGATGGGTAATTATTTCAATGATTGCAGGAGGATACTAAAAAAATTTATTCGAACAAAAAATATAATAATTAGTAAAGTCAAGATAGAATACATTAGAATACAAAAAGAAAGGAAAAAACGAAACAGAAAAATGTACATAATAAGTGTGAGAATTAATTATGTAGTTGGGTTTTCAATCTACCTTTCCTTCCTCTGTCTGGCATGTTGAAACTATTCCTTCGCATAGATTTCGAAGACCTTCTCGGAAATTCCACTGTTCTTCCTCACCACATCTGAAAGGAATGAAAATAAAAGTTAAAATGATTCTTTTTTTTATTAGCAAGATCGTAATAAATTCGATTATTTGAGAAATAATATCAGATTATAGGAGTATTGTACATTTCTCTCCTCCATCCTTCGATGAGTGATTAAGGAACAGTAATTTTTAACTTGAGCAAGTTTATCAATTTTGTTCAACTATTCAATTTATTAGTTGAAGTTATTTCAATTGATGAGAAGATAAAGATATAACGGCGATTACTGCGAACGATTTCTACGTTCTTATAGGTGTCAAAATCATTGAAAAATTTCTGGACAACAAATTTACAAGAAATTTTCGACTAACTGCAAAGGTTGTGTTTGACAGTATCGCGGCTACACCTCGAATCAAATACTCACTGAATGAAATCTTCATAACGGGACTTTCAACTGTTTTGTAATTAAACCCTTGTCATGTCCGTGAACAAAGTTTAGCCGTTTCATCGGTGATGGTTCTTTTCAGACATCTCACCAACTCACCACGAAATCCTTGCTGCTGTTACCCCCAACGGCTTCATATGGTTTTTACTGAAAAAGTATATTTCGTATAAGGTTAGAAATTCAGTTTTTGAAATTATAAGACATGAAAATCCCGAAATAGATCGGATTTGAATGCAGTTTCACTAAAGAAATATGTAATTAGTTCAAATATAAGCTTTCCAAATATGGTGAAATGAATTACTAAGAAATCTGTTCCTATATTTTATAATTTCTCAAAAATTAGACCAAAGGAACTCAAGAAGGAGTAGTTTCTTTCAATTATACTCATTTTCTAAATAACAAAACTTGAATTTCATTCGAATGCTCCAACTGTGTTATTGTGAATTTCGCAGAAAACATCACCAATTTTGCCAACCCTGTACAGCACAAACTATTTCGGACACGTTAAATAAAACCCAATATTTTGAAAAGTGCTGGCATTGCCTATTCTACGGATTTTTGAAATATATCTAGAACCAAATGAAATGAAAAAATATTCAACTGCAGTAATCAAGACAAATCTCAGAATAAAACTTTTTTTTTAGATCAAAAAGTTCTGCGCCAACACACATATTAAGACTTCATTATACGATTATTAATGCAGCTAAACTGAAATATCAAAATATTTGATTTACAACAATAACTAAAAGAATTTACTTACCAATGAATACACTCAAATTGGAGAAAACCAAAAAATTCAAATATCGGATCAAACGAACAGCGAACTCTCGAAGCGAACACTAGTCACAAAATGATGATGGATCATGAAACCAAAAGAAAAAACTCGAGTGTAAAAATTGTTTTCGTTGAATTTGTCAGACGCAAAACCACCCCCCTTTCTTCTCACCACTGCGAATTTCATAGTCCAAACCGGGTCCTCGAGAGAAAAATATCCCGGCCGAATGTAATTATTTTTTTGTTTCCGAATTTGTTAGAGTATGCAATTCTGAATATATTTGTACTCAAATCGTTGCATTTGTCAAAATATTTCACAAAATATCGAAAAAAAACTGAAGAAAAAAGGGAGATAAGAGTATTCGGTATTATGTTTGTTTTTCCTAACCTAGATATCGTAAGCACAAAACGTTTTCACATTTTTGAAGGCGAAGACTGTGAAAATATTGTACATTTTCAGAATTTTGAAAAACCCGTCACAGGGTGTTCCAAATGTTGGTTCAGAAATTGGGATCAAGATTGACCCATAACTTTCGTTTTTCAAATTAGAACCCTATTTTTTTATGATTGCGTTGGATTGTGCGAAGCATAATGATGATAATGTTCCAACATGTTAATGCTCCTAAAATTAATAATTCTTGAGTTATTCAGGATTTCCTGATTTCATGTCGTACGTACCGTCAAATTCATACAATCTTGGTCATAGAAGATAAATTACTCAAATAATTCACTAGTGACTTCCTCTGTTCCGAATTCATTTATCATTGTTGATGTAAAACAGATTTCATGAATAGAAACAGAAAATCCTAAATAACTCAAGAATTACTACTAATTTTAGTAGCATCAACATATTGGAACATTATCATCATTTTTCTTCGCAGAATCCAACGCAATCATGAAAAAATAGGGTTCTAATTTGAAAAACGAAAGTTATGAGCCAATTTTGATCCCAATTTTTGAACCAACATTTGGAACACCCTTTGACGGGTTATCCAAAATTCTGAAATTGTACAATATTTCCACAGTCTTTGCCTTCAAAAATGTGAAAACAGTTTGTGCTTACGATATCTAGATTAGGAATAACAAACATAATACCGAATACATTTATCGCCCCTTTTTCTTAAGTTTTTTCTCGATATTTCGGAAAGTATTCTGACGAATGCAACGATTTGAGTACGAATGTATTCAGAATTACATACTCTATCAAATTTTAAAACAAAAAAACAGAAAAAAAATTTAGAAAATGTAGAACTGAAAGTGGTCAGGCTCCAAGAATATTTAAGATCGGTAGATAATGTCAAACAATAATTTAATCTCAATTTTTCAGATTTCAAGTAGGTCCAGTTCTCCAGAAACGCCTAATAGGCCGTCGAACTTGGTACATCCTGTAGGTAGATTCCTTTTATGACGAAACAGTTATTCGTGTTCCAGTAACTTTCTTTCCAATTATAATTTTGTTCGAATATACAGTGAAACTACAAATTTTCTGTCAACCCTCGTATCACAAGTAATATCGATCGACATTGCTCATTCATTTCATTCAGCATCGAACAGAAAACAGTTTTTTATTTTCATGCAGATGTTGTCGAAAAAAGTTTCTCGTCTGAAGAAGTCTGTTTAGCACGCAATCATTTGATTCTCGAACTGTGTGTCTTGTGATCGTGGTTTTAAACAAGTAACGATGAAGTACTTCAGTGTTACAGCAATTTGTGTTTTGTTACTTTCATTCGTGTGTTGCGTGAACTGTGCGAATATCTTAGCGTATTTTTTCTTCCCCGCCAAAAGCCATCAATTCGTCTTTCAACCGATATATAAGGAATTGGCGTTACGCGGTCACAATGTAACAGTTATAACTCCTGATCCGTCCAACGAACCAATTCCAAACCTTAAGGAAATCAACGTTGCCGAATCGTACAATGTTTTCTTAAAACACGATTTCACCAAAGTGAAAAGAGACAATACGGCCCCTTATGTCATGATTGATTTTCTTCAAGATGTCATCGTGGATATTTTCAAGATACAGATGGCCAACGAAGAGGTGAAACAGCTTCTCAAACTTCCTAGGGACACATTCGACCTGATTATCTTAGAGTCCCACTGCAAGATGGCGTTCGGATTGAAGCATAAGTTTGATGCTCCTGTTGTAGCAATATCTTCGTTCGGACTGCCTGTTTTCACCCATCATTTACACGGGAATCCTCTTCATCCAGTGCTGTATCCGGATTTTCTCTCTGGGATCCACGAATGCCACACCCTTACGGATAAAGTTGAAAGCACCTATTTCACTTTGACTGTTTGGTTGTTGGTGAAGTACAAAATAGGACCGGAGGCAGATTCCCTAGCAAGGAGATATTTCGGTGCCGATATGCCCTACCTCGATGAATTGGAGAAGGACTGTTTAGTTTTTGTTAATGCGAACCCGATATTTTCTGACAGGAGGCCTAAATCACCGGATGTTATGGAGTTTTCACTTGTTCTTCCCCAGAGAGACCCCATGACCAAAGTAAGTGTCATTCGGCCAGTTTTCGTTTCAACAAAGCTATACAGGGTGTACCAAGTTCGACGGCCTATTGGACGTTTCTGGATAACTGGACCTATTTGAAATCTGAAAATTTTTTCTTCTAATTTTTTTGTATCAAATTTCGATGAAATATTCAATTCTGAATACATCCTTATTAAAATCGTTCCATTCGTCGAAATACTTCTCAAAAAATGAGGAAAAAACTGAAGGAAAAAGGGATGGAGATAAAAGTATTCGGTATTATGTTTGTTATTCCTTTTCCAAATATCTTTTCACATTTTTGAGGTCGAAGATTTTTGAAAAACTCGTCACAGGGTGTTCCAAATGTTGGGTCGAAAATTGGGATCAAGATTGACTCATAACTCGTTTTTCGAATAAGGACCTTACACTTTTTTATGATTGTTTCGGATTCTGCTGAGAAAAATAATGATAGTGTTCTTACATGTTAATGCTCCTAAAATGAATTCTTTTTAAGGGATTCAGGGTTTTCTGATTTTATGTCGTACGTAGAGTCAAATTCATAAAATCAGTTTCATATCAACAATGATCTATGGTCAAAGAGATAAATTATTCCAATAATTCACTAGTGACAGACATTTCTCCTGAAAATACAGGGTGAGTCTTTGACTTGTACATATATTCAAACCATAGATTGTTGAGGTCAAAAGAAATAATTTTTTCGTATAGCATTTTTTCTGATTCAGCCTAGATAAAAAGATATAGCCATCTTAAACTTTCATAATGAGCTAAGCCAACCCTGCAAATATGACACTAACATTTTTCCGAGCATTAGATCTACCACCTGAGCCTTCGAGAAAATGTAGCAGAAATTTAATTCTGCGAATCTTCTGAAAAGAATTATATTCAGTCAAAGTAACCAATTTTTTTAATTTCGCTGACATAGATTTTTTTAAATCATTAATTACTCGCAGAGTGTGCATTTCACGAAAAATACTTTTGTTTTCCAAAATGGCCAAATATTCATTAAATGGCATTCAACTCACTTCCAAGGGTCGGAATCATAGAATTTGTGCTATAATTATGGAATGGAATGGTATATATTGGTCATAACGAAAAAAATAAAACATGTGAGTTAAATTTTGTATTCGTAAAAGATTTGCAACATTAATGAGAACCCATATTCTGAAAATCATTTCATTCGATGAAATCGTTCACGAGATATATTCGAAAATTACATTTTTTTATGGATTTTCAACAGCCTGTATCTTTCTAACTGAGCCGAATCGGAAGAAATGGTAGAGACAAAAAGTATTTCTTCTGACCTCGTTAATATATATGTACAAGTCAAAGACTCACCCTGTATTTATCATTGTTGATATGAATCGGATTTTATGAATTTTTATCTACGTACGACAGAAAAGCAAAAAATCCGAAATAACTCAAGAATTATTCCTTTATAAGGTGCATCAACATGTTAGAACACTATCATTATTTTTCTTCGCAGAATCGAATTCAAACATGAAAAAATAGGGTTCTAATTCGAAAAACGAAAGTTATGAGCCAATCTTGATCCCAATTTTTGAACCAACATTTCAAAATTCTAGAAATTCACAATATTTCCACAGTCTTCGACTTTTAAAATAAGAAGAAAACGGTTTGTGCTTAAGATATTCAGAAAAGGAATAACAAACATAATACCGAATACTCTTATCTCCTCTTTTCTTCAGTTTTTTCTTCATACTTTGAAAAGAATATCGACAAATGCAACGATTTCAATAGGAATGTATTCAGAATTGAATATTATATCAAAATTCAAAACGAAAAAATTGAAAAAAAATTTTTACAATTTTTTTTTCATACCCTGTATAAGTGAAAGTGGTCTGGCTTCAAGAATATTCTAGCTGGGTCGATAATGTCGTACAATATCATACTCCCAATTTTCAGATTCCAAATAGGTCCAGGTCTCCAGAAACGTCTAAAAGGCCGTCGAACTTAGTACACCCTGTATAGGATGTCCCACTGTGGGGGCGCATTAGAAATTTATAGAGAAATAATAATTTATCTGAATAAAAATTCGAAAAGTTTTATGACATCCTCCATAAGTTCTGCATTACAATGCTTTCCATATGTATGTTACATTTTCCGAAACATAACTATTTATTTTCATTATGAGCAGTAAAAAACTGGTAGTCGTTTACTTCAAACAATGCACTAATTTTTCAGCAATGTCAACAATAGAAGCATGGAAAAATATTTTGAATATAGTCGTAGCGATTCTTATGAAATATCTCGAAATTGGTACATTTTAGATATAGGGAAAGCTTGAAGACTCCACTCATTTTTTCATCACAAACTGATAATTGAGTGCGAAAATACTTTTTCCGTTTGAAAAAATTATTTTTGAATGTTATTTTCATAAAATTATGACAAAAACATTGGGATGTTATATGAAAAAAATCGACTCTTCTTATTTTCACCTTGACACTGAATATAATCGAAAAATGAGATATTTTCCTTGATAAAAACTAAAATTTCGGCAATTTCTATAAAGAAAATCCAGAGATGTGATCGTTCAAAATGAGGCCAATTTCGAGTTTATTTTTTGAATTTTCAAATTTTCCGAAACTCCCTTTCAAAATGAGATTTGGTTCGAAAAACATCTCAAATCAAGTATAATTCAGTGATTCATTAAAAATCCGGCCATGAATTAAATTCATATTATGCGTTCACCTACATTCAGACACTAATGTATTTTGATGATTCCACCAGAGAAACGCTCATAAACGTTGAAACGTTCTGATTTTTTTTGTTCTTCATCAGAAAATGGCAGATGTTTTAGGCTTTTTTCTTATTATTCTAATGATACGATTACCAAGAAATTCCACATGAATTTTTGTTTCATTAATATAAGTCGTAGTGAGATTACAGGATCTAGATCCAATTCCGCTATTTTATTGTCTTTGATACGTCCACATCGATCCTTGTCTTTGATTATAGTTATCTCAGCAACCAATGATCTCACGGAAAGTTAAAGGTGGGTTTCGAGAACTTGAGTGAATTCCTTTCATTGTTTTCTCGAAAATTTTGTTTTTGTGACATGAATTTTAAAATGCAACGAAAAAAAGGATTTGGTTCAAGCGCTGGATCGAAAATATTGACGAAACCAATACTGTTAAGTGTGCGTTTTACAGTTCAATGTGTCCAGAAAATCCTCACAAAGAGCAAAAACATGGAAAAAATTATTCCGAGATTTTTTCAAAACTATATTGCAGAGTGTGTTTATATTTTCAAGAAAAAAAATTTCAAGTTTGAGAAAATAATTTCGATTCGAATCATACAGGTTGGTCCAAATTTTTGCTTTATTACTTTTGCATAGAAAGATATGTCCAAAACTACTGAAGTGCAATATTGAAAAAAAAATATTTTTTATTTCTAATTTACTGCACTGTATGTTTTTAAGAATTATTTAGCTTCTAATATTAAAAAAGCTTTTGCTGAAAAAAAGATCGCATGTTATTTTTATTTAAAGAAATGCATCATTCTGGAAATAAAAGAGTACGAAACAAACATAAACCACAATGTCCTTAAGTGGATTCTGTTTCCTCCGTATTTCATTATCCCGAAAACGTTGTATTCTATGAAAAAAAATTATGAGACTTTTTTTCAGTAAAAACTTTAGTGATCAAAAATGAAATAATTTTAAAGAAAAAAAAATGGAGTAGAGTGGAAATTAAAATCTGATTTCATCTTTGAACATTAACATTCTTTATCTCGAAGGCAGAGCATGTTTAACCATAGGTTCATATGAAGGATGATATCAAAGTTGAAATCTGGACCACCCTGTATATTGTTGAGGTTCCGATTTTCATGTTTTTATATCCTTTTTTTTTGTATTGCAGGTTCAAGTGGAAAGAAATGAACGTTTTCATTTTGAACCTAATTAGTATTTTGTTTAAAAAAACATGTTTGTGTAGAAAATCATGGTATTTTCCATTGATCAGTCGTCAAATCATACTCGACATAAATGAGAGATTGACATATTCCAACCATGTAAAATTAGCTTCCCATGACAGTTCATTTTTCCGACATTCAATCATTTCTTCACACCAAACAAATCAGCTATCTAAACGAGTAAATAACCGGATCATATTATATTATTTATCTAATCAAATCTCAATTGACCTGTTTCGATAGTGAAACCACTCCAATTCACGCTTTCAAGGATGACTCATCTGATCAAAGAATCTTGGAAAAGTGTAATATTACCTTAAGTGCATGACGACAACAGAATGAATAATTAAGTGAAGGTCATGTCGATTCAATAACAACTTATTTTTCAGTAGAATATGGTTCCACACATATAATAATAAGTTCCAGACCATCTCATTCAGGTATACCTACTGATAACTTCAGTTATCAAGTGATTCCATTCGTGCATAGTAAAACTTGTTTAGTTGTTCGAATTATTAGTTCATATCAGATCGTTTATCTGAGTCGTTAACTGTGTTTAGGAATAAAATGAAGTTGCTTATTATAGTGCTCGCTGTAATTCTGAGTGGTGTTAGTGGCGCTAAAATTTTATGTTTCTTTTACTTTCCATCGATTAGCCACCAGTTTGTGTTCAGACAAATCGCCAAACACTTGTCACTTGAAGGTCACGAAGTGACGTTCGTCACTCCTAATCCCTTGCGAGATCCGCAATTGATCAATTTAACGGAAATTGACGTTAGTGAAGCCTACCAGGTATTCACTAAGTATGATCTGTCCAAAATGAACAGTGACAACACGGACATCCTCACTATATTCAACCTCATGTCAAATGTCAACGAATATGTCCTACGTACTGAGCTTTCCTCTGAGAAGATCAAGGAGCTTTTGACGAAGCCGAAAAATAGTTACGATTTGGTTTTGATAGAGTCCCACACTCCTGTTCTTTTTGGTTTACAACATAAGTTCGAAGCCCCTCTGATAGCAGTCTCGTCCCTCAATAGTTTTTCAGAAATGCATGGCATATTCGGCAATCCGACTCATCCCATACTTTATCCAGATTTGATGACGTCTTATAGTAAACCAGTCACTTCAATGATGGACAAAATGGGGAGTATAATTTTCACCACTCTACAACGCCTCTTGCATGAATTTCGTATATATCCAGCTTGTGATGCCCTAGCTAGAGAATATTTCGGGGACGATATGCCGTACATTAAGGATCTTGTCAGGAAAACTAGTATGCTTATGTTGAATGTAAATCCAATTTTTTCTGACAACCGACCGAATGTTCCGAACGTCATCGAGTTCTTCAATCTTCATATGGGCAGAAACGATTCATTAACTGAGGTGAGTTCGAAAATATCCCCTATTATATAATACATGTTATAGTTGCAGGAACGTCCATCAAATTTTAAAGCTCCCTAAATTCTTCCTCAAATAGAGTACCCATAGGTGGTAGCCATGGACACTCCGTTTAATGGAGAATTAAGGGACCTTAAAATTTAATGGATGGTCCTGTAACTCAGGGTTGATAAAGCCGAAATTGGAGAAATTCTCATAGTTATGTCGTATTGATATTATAATAAATAATAATAACTGTCATTTATTGACCACAGTCAAAGGCCATCGACCGAAGTCCTTCAGCCTTGATATTATAATAATAATATAATTTTTTTTCAAGAAAAAAAAATGAATAAACGATAACTTATTTGCCTTCACGGAATCCATAATGAGAACATTTTGAAAACATAGATTCAAAATAGTTATCATGGAAACGAATATCATCTTCAATATATAAGAACACAGATTTTTCATTGTGAAGCTGGGAAATGAAATAAGATTTTATCACTAACAGAAGAGATAAGAGGTTGAGTACAATCAGTTCTTTTTATCATGTAACTGGAGATATACAACTTCTCTTTTGACGCTTCTAGATGTCGCCATTTTTACTTAGTAACTCAAAAGGCATATACTAGTTGGTAAAAACCAGAAGTTTTTTATAAAGATTTGAGGGATATGGAATACTGATGAGGACAAATAAGGACGAAACCGGCCTCCCACTGAAAAAATCTGATTGAATTTCTCCAGCCTCATAATGAAAGGTCTGTGAGCCTAAGTATTGAAAATGGTATTAATTTCGATGAAAACTTTTGGGCCTTGATTCATTTTTCCTTAAATTTTTAATATATTTCCTTTCTTTGCGATGGGTTTCATCTGACTTCAATTTTTTTTTTCAAAAATTATCTATTCTGGTTTAATAATACGTCTCCATATTGAACATATTGGTGAATACATATACAGGGTGTAGCAAGGTCGACGGCCTATTATACGTTTCTGGAGCCCTGGACCTATTTGAAATCTGAAAATTGGAATTATGATAGTGTTCGACATTATCTACCGTGATGAAATATTCTTGAAGCCTGACCACTTTCACTTGTCCAGGGTATGAAAAAAATTTTCCAATTATTTTTTTTCTAGATATCTATTGAAATATTGTCTGGGAGGTCTTTGCATTTTCCTGAAAACTTAATTTGGGTTTTCTCTCCCAGTCTCTGAAACAAATTAGTGCTCAAGTTTTTACGCAGGGGCCTTTCTTATATTATTCATAAAAAAAATTATTTTTTCTGTTTTATCGTTTCAAATTTTCATAGAGTATTCAATTTTGAAAACATCCCTTTTAAAATCGTTGCATTTGTCGAAATACTTTTCAAAATATGAAGAAAAAACCGAAGAGAAAAGAGAGATAAGGGTATTCGGTATTACGTTTGTTATTCCTATTCTATACAGGGTATTTCAGAATTGAAATTCATGAAGGTTCTGGGACCGGTTATTTCGGAAGTGACATTAACTTTCGTTTTTCAAATGGGAAAACCCATTCTTTATTGCATGAATAGATTCTCCATTGAATTTTGAGTCTTTTTGATTCCAAAAGTTTCCCGAGAAAATTCTCTTTTTAAATGAGGAAATACGAAAAAAATTTCTCTATTGAAACAGACAACTTCGAGGTTTTTTCATTAAAAATACTTATTTTTGAGAATCTCCGTGAAGAAAGGCTGATGCTTCTTTTCTGATAGCGTTATTTTCAGAATATGATACAGGAGGTTACAAATTCTTTGTCAAGGTTAGAAGTGACGAAACATCAAAAAATCGTTTTTTTTAATTGGAACCCATTTTTTCGAAATCTTCGTCAAAAATAATAGAAGCATACGTCCAAGACTTTTATCCCAAAATGAATATTTTCACAGGTATTCAGGAAAAACAATTTTTTCTTCAATTTTCAATCTCATTCCGAATATGTTTTTCTACTGGAAAATAATCAGCCGTGAAGTGATATTTTTGGAATTCTCTGTGATCGAGAAGATATTTTCGCCTAGAACCTTCAAAAAATATACGAGAAATCTTTTTTTTTTGTTCGAAGCTCGCCTAGAATTACAATCCTGAATCTTGTGTCTTTGCTAAAAATGTTCTATATTCGTGAATAACCCTGTATATCTTATGCACAAACCGTTTTCACATTTTCAAAGTAGAATACTGCGGAAATAATGCAAATTTCTAGAATTTTGAAAAACTCGTCATAGGATGTTCCAAATGTTGGGTCGAAAATTGGGATCAACATTGGTTCATGATTTCGATTTTTTGAATTAGAACCCTATTTTTTATGTTTTCATTGGATTCTGCGAAGAAAAATAATGATAGTGTTCTAATATGTCATTGCACCTAAAATTAATAATTCCTGAGTTACCTAGGATTTTTTTATTTTATGTCGTACTTGGAGTAAAATTCAAAAAATAAATAAATAAATAAATGAATAAATAACGTCTTTATTCAGAGAAATTATAATATGCCTGGCAATCATGACATCAAGGGCGAAGTCTAGCGAGCTATTCAACTTAACCCCACAATGATGTACGAAGCCAGACTAATAGAGCATAATTTTAATTCATATTAACAAAGATATATAAATTCATAAAAAACGTATGTCACTGGTGAATTATTCGAATAGTTTATCTTCTATTACCATAAAATATTGTTGATATGAAACAGATTTTATGAAAGTCACCTGTTCTTTCGAAACATGTCAGCCCTCGTCGTAGATTAGTTGTCCTGAAATATAACTCCTGAAGATGCCAGACACTTGAACCGATTTCAAGCGAATAACCTGGTCCTCATTGGTAATTACCAACTAGGACCAACTGCATTCAAGCGACTTCGGTCATTGTAGGTTATAATCATTTTACAAGGAATATCCCTGAAGGCTATAACCGTAGATAACCGCAGGCAGGACCGTAGATAACCGCGGTCATTACTGGTTATTCGCTTGAAATCGGTTTTGAACTGGCGAAATGTCGAGAACTAATCCACGACGTCCGCCGAAATGCACGAAACCAGATTTTATTAATTTGACTCGACATGAAATCAGGAAATAGTGAATACCTCATTTTAGGAGCATAAACATGTCAGAACATTACCATTATTTTTCTTCGCAGAATCCAATGCAATCATAAAAAAATAGGGTTCTCATTCGAAAAACGAAAGTTATGAGTCAATCTTGATCCCAATTTTTGATCCAACATTTGTAACACCCTGTCACGAGTTTTTCAAAATTCTAGGAATTTACAATATTTCTGAAGTGTCGGACTTCGAGAATGTGGAAACTGTTTGTGTATAAGATATTTACAATAGAAATAACAATCATAATACCGAATCCTCTTATCTCCCTTTTTTCCTCAGTTATTTCTTCATATTTTCAAAAGTATTTTGACGAATGCAACGATTTTGATAGAAATGTATTCACCATTGAATACTCTATCAAAATGTGAAACCAAAAAACAGAAACATGTAATCCCAATTTTCAGATTTCAAGTAGGTCCAGTTCTCCAGAAACGTCTAATAGATCTTCGAACTTGGTACACCCTGTATATGGTCTTATCCCACTGAAGTACTATTTCACGATTTGAAATTTCTCTCTAACTGTAAAAATTTTGATTTACGTTGAATCTTATTTATATTCAAATCGTCTAGCTATCACATCTCACGTTCGGATGCGACTAATCTAATGTGCGTGCACTGAAATTCGCGGCAGTTGAAATCCCTCCCTCCTGCCGAGACTTGCCATTCCAACAGTCCAGTCCCTTATTTGTTATCGAATCGCAATGAGATTTCAATTCTTAGACTGTTCCACTAGACTCTGAGCTCATTCGAATTTAACATTGATATTCCTGACAGTATCTGCATAAAACCTATCATAGATATGGATGAATATTATCTCATGGTACCACATGCACATTCATCAATCGAACACCCGGTAAACTATGGAATTCAAATACATACTGACACAAAAATATACCTGGCTTTGATATCCTCCCTTGAATCAACGTATAATTGGTGCAACTCCGTGAAGTTTCAGATAATTCAAGGAATCTTTTTCATCGCTCATTCGTAGTTTGGATTTAATCCGATTAGTTCGGAGCTTGTACCCTGCTCTGTGATAAAATGAAGTGCCTTCTACCATTATTATTGTTGATAAGTGTATCGAATAGTGCAAGAATCCTGGGCTTCTTTTATTTCCCCTCCATAAGCCACCAATTCGTGTTTCAATCAATTATGAAGGAGTTATCTCTGCATGGGCACGATGTAACTTTCGTCACTCCGAATCCTCTGAAAGATCCATCTCTGGTCAACTTGACTGAAATCGACGTCATCGAAGCTTATAAGCTGTTCCAAAAATACGATTTCTCCCACATTGGAAGGTCATATGATGGTCTAATGGGAAAAATGCGTTTGGTGAATGATTTCAGTGCAGAAGCTATCAATACTGAAATTCAAAATGAGATGGTGCAGGAATTGTTGAGAAAGCCTCGGGATAGTTACGATTTAATCATGATAGAACCACATTATCCTTTTCTGTTTGGTCTCAAGCGAAAGTTCGATGCTCCTATCATTGCAGTGTCTTTTCTGAACGTTTACCCTTACTACCATCAACTCATAGGTAATCCAACGCACCCTGTGTTGTATCCTGATTGGTTCCTCGAGAAAATAGGACCATTATCAAATATAATGGATAAGATCGAAAGTTTGTATCTTAATTTTTTGTGGGTCATCATAGGCGAAGTTTCTATGCTTCCTGCAGCAACTGCCTTCGCAGGCCAGCATTTCGGCAAAAATTGTCCTTCGATCAGAGAAATTGTGAGAGGAACGAGCTTGTGGATGCTCAATGTGAGCCCCATATTTTCGAATCGACGACCGAATGTCCCTAATGTGGTGGAGATTTTCAACATTCATTTGAAAAGAAACGAATCTTATCCGAAGGTAAGTTAAGATGCGTTGTCGGAAGGTAGTTAGTATAGTATAACCAAAATCACATAGCTAACTTATAAAACCACTTGTATATTACCAACACTCTACCAATCTGCTGTCTTCCTTTTTTTCAATATGAAATTATAAGAATACTAGTACGTAAATGGATCCTTCATTGTAAAAAATCGTTCTACATGTTTCTCCCTATGGAGGCATCATCAGGAGCTTTGTCTGAATTTACAGGTCGTATGCAACTTCTATTCTCCAGTCTTATAGAATTGAGTAGATTTTTGGCATTGGTATTGACATAAATATCCCGATTATCGTCATTCAAAATTCTTTTTCATTTCCTTCCTTGTGAAGATCAAAAATTCATTGCATAAAAATTGTAATTTAATTTTTTTTCAACAAACAGAGAATATCTCAGAGTAGTCGATGATTGGGATATTTACCTTAATCGCTTGAAACCATTCTTAGTTGGAAGAAATACACAGAGAAGGTAATAACATGGCTTTATCTTCACGATATTATCTTCTGATCAATTCAAGTTTTTTGAACTATCAGATAATTTGATAAATATCTTTATCTATCATTCGTAGTTTGGATTGTATTCGGTTAGTTCGTTTGTCGTTGTGACAGCTCTCCTCGTGTTACTCCACTAAAACGGCAAACCCTCCTTTGTGATAAAATGAGGTGGCTTCTACCATTATTATTATTGATAAGTGTGTCGAATAGTGCAAGAATCCTGGGCTTTTTTTATTTCCCTTCCATAAGCCACCAATTCGTGTTTCGTTCAATTATGAGAGAGTTATCTCTGCATGGGCACGATGTAACTTTCATCACTCCGAATCCTTTGAAAGATCCATCTTTGGTCAACTTGACTGAAATCGACGTCAGCGATGCTTATAAGCTGTTCCAAAAATACGATTTTTCTCACATTGGAAGGTCCTATGGCCTCCTGAGTACAATGCGTTTGATGACTGCATTCACCGAAGAAGCTATTGATACTGAAATTCGAAATGAGATGGTACAGGAATTGTTGAGAAAGCCTCGGGATAGTTACGATTTAATCATGATAGAACCACATTATCCTTTTCTGTTTGGTCTCAAGCGAAAGTTTGACGCTCCTATCATTGCAGTTTCTTCGTTGAACGTTTACTCCTACTACCATCACCTGATAGGTAATCCAACGCACCCTGTGTTGTATCCTGATTGGTTCATCGAAAAATTAGGCCCATTGTCGAACATAATGGACAAGATGGATAGTTTGTATGTTCATATTCTGTGGGCCATAATTAGCGAAGTTTCTATGTTTCCTGCAGCAACTGCATTGGCAGACAAGCATTTCGGCAAAAATGGTCCTTCACTCAAGGAAATTGTAAAAGAAACAAGTTTGTGGATGCTGAACGAAAACCCGATAATTTCGGATCGAAGACCAAACATTCCTAATGTGGTGAAGTTTTTCAACATCCATTTAAAAAGAAACGAATCGTATCCAAAGGTAAGTCAAGAAGCTAGTTGGTATAATGCAATCAAATCACCGGGTGCGTGAAGTAAGCGAAAAGTTGGAAGCACTAATTCTGAAACTATATAAAATATTTAGTGCCTATTAGTGCCGTATGAATCACCATTCTAGTTTTCGAGTAATTTACAATTGATCGTTTTGGTGCTGATTCAACGCTCAGCACCAGAAGTTTCGAATAACCATGAATTTAATATACAAATATTTGGTCCTTAATCAGTGTTTATTGGTGTTTTTGGAACCGAAGGAAAACAATTAACTTTTTTTATACTATCAAAAATGTTCTCCTTCAGTGCTGACTTCGCGGTCAGCACCAACGTATTGGAATTTCTTGAAAATTTTTGTTGCATTACTTAGTGCATAATTAGTGCCTGTTAGTGCAGTTAAAACGGCTGTGATATCATTTTTATTTTCAGCTGATAACTGTGAAACAGAAAATGATATTATACAGCAGTTTTAACGGCACTCATCATAATCATCATCACTCATCCATTCAGTCCATTGCTGAAAATATTCCTCCTCTAGGAATTTCCACTAGTTTCTGTCTGGTGCTGCCGCTATTATGTTTACATGAACACTGTTCAACCAAACAGGGTGACAACATTCAGCAGCAGAAAAAAACAAGGCTAGAGCTGTCGTCCGAAGTGTTATTGCATCAGCGCCCCAAAAAGTACTATCTAGTATCTGAAGGATGTTATTTCGAGTTTTAGGCTTCAAACGCCTTGATGAGCACTGAAATTTAGGGAGGTATGAAGTTTGACAGCGAGATTAAAATCATATTTTTTAGGAAGAAGAACTAAAATTCACATTCATCTATATTTCTGATAATTGTTTAAATGAAAACATTCAGATTATAATTGAACCCTTGAAAAAACATTCTTCTCATTAGAATAATGTTGTGTTTATGGAAGATAGAATCGAATATGGCCAAGAATAATTCGTTATCAGACTTAATTGTTTGAGACCAATATTAGCTTGAAAAGAAATAAACGGAGAAGGTAATTTTATTAGCTTTACCATCGTGATAATATCCTGCAATCAATTCAGGTTAATTGGTACAACTCCGTCAAGTATCAGATAATTCAAGCAACTTTTTTTGTCTCTCATTCGTAGTTTGGATTTCATTCGATAAGTTCGTTTGTCGTTGTGACAGCTCTCCTCGTGTTACTCTGTGATAAAATGAAGTGGCTTCTACCATTATTATTGTTGATAAGTGTATCGAATAGTGCAAGAATCCTGGGCTTCTTTTATTTCCCCTCCATAAGCCACCAATTCGTGTTTCAATCAATTATGAAGGAGTTATCTCTGCATGGGCACGATGTAACTTTCATCACTCCGAATCCATTGAAAGATCCATCCCTGGTCAACTTGACTGAAATCGACGTCAGCGACACTTATAAGCTGTTCCAAAAATACGATCTTTCCCACATTGGAAGGTCCTATGGCCTCCTGAGAACAATGAGTTTGATGAATGAATTCACCGAAGAAATTATCGATACTGAAATTCGAAATGACATGGTGCAGGAATTGTTGAGAAAGCCTAGGGATAGTTACGATTTAATTATGATAGAACCACATTTTCCTTTTCTGTTTGGTCTCAGGCGAATTTTCGACGCTCCCATCATTTCAGTGTCTTCGTTGAACGTTTTCTCTTACTACCATCACCTGATAGGTAATCCAACTCACCCTGTGTTGTATCCTGATTGGTTCATCGAAAAAATAGGCCCATTATCCAACATAATGGACAAGATCGATAGTTTGTATGTTCAAGTTATGTGGGCTATAATTAGCGAAGTTTCTATGTTTCCTACAGCAACTGCTTTGGCAGACAAGCATTTCGGCAAAAATGGCCCTTCACTCAAAGAAATTTTAAAAGAAACGAGTTTGTGGATGCTGAACGAAAACCCGATAATTTCGGATCGAAGACCAAACATTCCTAATGTGGTGAAGTTTTTCAACATCCATTTGAAAAGAAACGAATCTTATCCAAAGGTTAGTAAAGAAGCTACTAGTCATAGGCTAGTAAGTATACTATTACTAAAAATCACTAGGTGCGTGAAGTTATAAACACTAATTCAGTTCCTAATTAGTCCGTATAAATCATCGATATCACCAATTCTGTTTTTGAGAAATTGACAAGTGAAGGTTTTGATGCTGACTGAATGCTCAGCACCAAAATATTGGAATTTCTCTAAAATTTGTGTTGCATCAATTAGTGCCCAATTAATGCTTTCCGTGGTCAACTTCGATCATTCATTGGTTCGATTTTTGGCTCTGTATCCAAAGTTTTTCTTCTTGATGAAACGTTTTTGTCTTGGGAAATTTAATCAAATAAAATTTTCTCTACAGGGTGGGCCAACCATAACTTTCCATCCCGAATTTTGAGCTTTGGGATGGAGTAACGAAAAAACATTCGGTCAGGTCGAATTTTGTTGAGAGGGGGACAAATAAGGGTGTTCAAATGAGTTTGATATCACTACCCCTTTAGCCCTAACAGCTCTAATTTTTGAATCGGGAAAAGGGATCGGGTAGCACCTTGTTGGAAAGGCAATTGAATTTCCTGCATGGGTGTATTTTTTTCATCGCTTTATTATAATACAGAGTGATTCAGTATTCCATCAATAACTTTCACACGCCGAATTTGGATTATTTAGATGGAACAAACGCACGGGCGGTTCAAAAAATGATTTCGATATCACTTCCCCCCTCTTGTCGTAAAAAAAAATAAAACGCTCATGCAGATAATTGAATAACCTTTTCAATTCGACCTATTATTCAAAAATAATTGCTTTAAGTGGTAGCGGATAGAAGGGTAGTGATATCGAATTAATTTTTTGACCCGTTTGAGCGTTTTTTCCATTTCAAAGATCCAAATTCGGCGTGTGAAAGTTATTGGTGGAATACTGAGTCACTCTGTTTAATTATAAAACGATGAAAAAAAATGAATTGCCTTTCCTACAAGGTGCTGCTCGACCCCCTTTCCCTACTAAAAAATGAGAGCTGTTAGAGGTTGCAGCTAGTGAGGTAGTAACATAAAACTCATTTGAACACCATTATTTGCCCCCTTTCAACAAAATTTGACCTGTCCGAGCGTTTTTTCGTTATTTAATAATAATAATAATAATAATAATTGACTTTATTCAGTAGGCAATATAACACCATATTACAAGATATTTTACATTACTATCAATTTACTACCTACCAAAAAGGCGAAGTCTAGCAGAACTGCTAATCAACTTAACCTGAAGAAACTTCCTTCGTATACTTCAAGATGAATTACACAAGTAAAAAAAAAAAATTAATATAATGATGACGCACAAAAACAAAAAATTATTTTACAAAAAAAAAAAAAAATTCTTCTACAAAATTCAGAAAGTGAAGCCAAATGCAAATGATCACAAACATTCATACATGGCACAATTTGAATGACTACCACTGTTGATTCAACAAAATCATTTTGTATGTTGATTTAAATGCTCTAGGACTCAACGATCTGAGTTCAGGTGAGAGTTTATTGTATACAGAAATGGCATTATATGTGAAACTTCTTTTGAAAAGAGACGTACGGAAACGTGGCATCGAAAGATCACCCCTATTTCTAGTTGATCGAGAGTGAAGCGATGACCTAGGAATCAACTTATCATCGAGCGAAGCAGGAAAACCATTTTTCTTCAGGGAGTGAACAAAAACTGTAAAATGGAGGATACGCCTGTTGCTCATATTCAGCCAACCCAGCTCACGTATTCTGGATCTTATACCCCGCTCAAACCTCCTCATACCAAAAATCAACCTTATGCAACAGTTTTGCACTCTCTGAAGTCTTTTTTGTTCGATTACATCCAGACAATTGCCATAAATAACATCTGCATAATTTAACTTCGAAAGCACCAGAGATTCGCACAGTTTCCTCTTAAGATGAAAATCTAAAATATGCCTATTGCTATACAACACCCTCAGAGCACCATAACTTTGACACACAATTTCACGCACGTGAGATCTGAAGCGCATGTCTCCGTCAAAATACAGGCCAAGATTTCTAGCACAAGTCACAAAATTAATGTTTTGACTGCCTATCTGAATTTGCCTAAGAAAAGGTTTGACGGCCTCGACCCTACTCACACCCCCAAAAATCATAGCCTGCGTCTTCGAAGCATTTAGATTGAGACCGAACTGAGCCGCAGTATTAGAGATCAAAGTCAGATCAGAAGTCACCCTCTCAGCGGACTGAGGCGCATCATCCACAGAAAAACTCATATGTAACTGAGTATCATCCGCATAAGCCTCAACTTTACAGTGTTCAACAGATCTTAATACTTCCGCAGTGTAAATGATGAACAGCAAGGGACCCAAAATTGAACCTTGAGGGACTCCACTTGACATCTTGACTTTTCGTGAAAAGCTATTATTGACCTTCAAGACCTGATATCTCTCAGATAAATAAGATGTTATCAAAGTAACGGCTGCCTGGTCAAACCCGAAATAATGCAAAAGTGCACACAAAAGCTCATGGTTTATGGTATCAAACGCACGCGAAAAATCCAGTAGTAATAACACTGACACCAGCCCATCATCCCACGCCCGCAAGATGTCATCGGAAACATTAGCAAGGGCCGTCATGGTACTGAAACCTTTCCTGAAGCCATTCTGACTCGTTGGTATCAAGTTATGGGATGAAAAATATCGATACATTTGTGAGCAAAGAATTTTTTCGAAAATTTTAGAGATCGTAGGCAAAATACTGATTATTCTCAAATCGGAAAAGGTAGTAGGTGTGCTCTTCTTAGGCAACGGTATTCCGATACCAGTTTTCCAGGCGCAAGGATAGTACTCTGTTTCTATACAGCAATTGAAAATGTGCATCAAGTAAGTGTCAATGACAGGACTACATAGTTTCAACATCCTAAGGGATATTTCATCATTGCCAACTGAATTTGAAGTCATAGAGTGCAATACCTCATTAACCTCCTTGATGTCAGTAAGAGAGAAAGTAAAAGCAGGGTGTTCACCTTTTTTACGTTTACTGTAAAAAGCGGTCCTCTCCTCACACAAACCAGTGGGTAAAGGCATTGATGAAGCGAAGTATTCACTAATTTTATTAGCATCAGCAAGCTGGGAAGGAAGAGCATGTTTAACGGATTTTTTTATGTTAAGTTCTTTCAAAGCTCCCCAAACCCTACGAGAATCTCCCTGTAGACATAAGTCGTTCAAGTATTGTTTTTTATCATATCGAACCCTACATAGTACTTCATTGCGAATTTTTCTATAAGATTCGAAAAGTTCAGGTGAACGGTCTTTCCTAAACTTCGCATAAATTTTGTCTCTCTCCCTCATCAACAATTTACACTCCTCAGAAACCCAAGGTGCCTTAGGTTTAGAAACTCTCACTTCTCTGAAAGGGGCCCACTTATTGAACAATCCAATCAACAATTTATTCATTGTTTCTATTTTGACATCAATATCTTTATTACGGAAAATAGCATGAAAAGGGGTAGTCAAAAGATCTTCCTGGAAAAGTTGCCAATTGAAATTCTTGAAACACCGATATGATATGAGAGTTGGACAGGAGGGAGTCCGAGTCAATACCAAGTCACAAAAAACCATTTTGTGGTCGGAAATACCCTCCGCGGGCAATGTACCAGAAGAAGAGACAAGGTCACCGTTCGTAACAAGAATAGGATCTAATAGAGACTCACATTTATTAGTTATTCTAGTAGGTTCACACAGGATCTGATTGAGCCCGTAACTTGACAAGCACTGACTAAGGGAGTTATCAACCTTTAAAAAATCTACATTAAGATCTCCCATGCATACAAGTTCATCAACAGACGGAGCCACAAACGATAACAATTTATCGATATCCTCAATATGGCTGTTCAAGCCAGAACCAGGAGGTCTGTAAAAGTTGCAAATCCCAATTTTTAATTTGTTTATATGCAAAATAATACCGATATATTCCAAGGAGCTTGCAACATGAGAATCCCAAGAAATCTCCCGCCATTTTAAAATATTTTTAATATATATTGCTACTCCCCCTCCACGCGATGAGCGATCTTTTCTCAATAGTGAATAATTGGGAATAGAAATGAAGGCAGAATCAACATTAGATGTCAACCATGTCTCAGTTACTAACATAATATCAAAGTCACTCTCTAGCAGCAACTGAACGAAGTCATCAAAGCCCGTGAACACAGACCTTATATTGAGGTGTCCTATCCTCATGATAAACACGCAAAATAAGCAAACACTTCAAGCACTCAAATACGCCATACATGAAATACAATTCTTACATTAACATCAGAAGCTATTCTTCAGAAATACTATGAGCAGTAAAATACTCAGGTAATTATAACTATACAAAAAAAGGAAACAATACTTTAAAATTACTGAAATTTCCAAAAATTCAGTCTGAATACTACTGCGATTTGGCTTTAAAATTATGAAAATAAAGACTAACAAAAAAAATAAAAGTTCTACTTAGATATTACCCTGAAAATATTAAAAAAAAATTACAAAAAATTTTCGAGAAATCAAATATGTAATGAACTCATATCTCATGCTAGCCACGAATCAAGGCGACTTTACACGAAATATTAAAATCCCTCGCTAATCAAAAGAAAAACATTACCCCAGAATAACATTGAACATCAGAATGGTTACTTAAAAAAAAATCACTTTCCAGCCTTAGCCAGCGCCCGGAACTCACTCAGGTTTTGTATTATTTGCTTCTTATTATTATGCAAAATGAAAATCTTTCCATTCAAAGTCCAGCAATCCTTTTTCATAACACCCCGTATTTCCTTGAATAATTTCAACCTCTCAGATGTCAACACCTCGGTAATCAGTACAGATGATCCTTTCAACTTTTTCTTGTTATGATAAACAACATCCCGCTGCCATCGACTCCGGAAATAAACAATGATCGGCCTTGGTTTCCCCGACGTGGAATCCCGTGCTCCACCCAATCGGAAACAGTAATCTAAGTCTTCCTTTTTTATATCCAAATTCATGTTGATATGAAATACCTCCGTTACAGACCCATAAATATCACCCAGATCCTCCGAGACACCATGCAATAATAATGATTTCCTGTTATTCTCCGAATGGTATTCGTCTTTAAACTTATTTAATTCAGTTTTAAGCGATTCTATTTCTTTCACAATCGAGACCCTGAAATGATCAAATCGTTCAGCTATTTGATCAGGACTGTCCACTACTTGGTTACATTTCCGATCATCCAATTCTGCCTGGAAAGCAGTCATTTTCGTCAAGAAATTGGTACTTAATTCCTCCAATCTCTTTTCAAGATCTCTATTCGAAACCATTTCACAAAAGTCAATTCGCCTTTTCAGGGAAAGCAGAAAAATTTCAGATAGGAAAACGAAAGAACGCCTTCACAGGAGCCGACACGAGACACGTCCACTCACTTGTGCGTCATGTGAAAAATTTTTTTCATCCCAAAGCTCAAAATTCGGGGTGGAAAGTTATGGATGGCCCATCCTGTATATTAAAAAATGACTTAACTAAATGAAGAATTATTTGAATGATGAAATTCATTCAGATTCAAAATTTACTTGGTTATGATAAGAATAGGATAATGAATATCGACATAAGAGAAGAAAAATTTTGTCACTGTCTCGATAAAAAAATCAGTCCTCGGCAACCTTGATAGTGACTTGAAATATTATTGTATTATTGTATAAATGAATCTTTCAGTTCACGCAGATGCCGAAGAAATAATGAAATTCATTAGACAGGCTGATTTTACGAACTTTTCAGAACTCTTCACATTTATGTGAAACGGTTCTGAAAATCGAATTATATTTGATCGCAGTTTTCTGGAATCTATACTTATTCCAAATGTCATATAAATCGGCGATTCCGTTAAGGAGATAAAGTAGTTTTAATTTCCATTCAATTTTGAAAAACACCCTGTAAATCAGAATCCATAAGTCCTAGATACTACATATTTCCGATATGCTATTCTATACAATACCGATCTCTGTCAATATTTCGTGTACTATAATCAGTGAGTGACCTTGTATTTCCAGACATTTGAGTTATACCAGTGATTTCCTGTCGACCTTCGGATTGCATAACACGAATAAAATTGGCTTACCCACTCCATGCACAACAAGTTGAGTGCTAATCAATCATGCTGGTGTGAAAAATAGAGTAGTGAGAATTATCAAACGTTATCGAAATTTTATCGAAATATCTCCATGACATTCAAGTTTTATAATATGTTTATTTACACTGTTCACCTTATTCCATCAAGTCTTCACAATATTGACTGAAGTTGTGCAATGAGAATGAGACGATAGCCCGAGTACTTAATAAGTGTATACCGTCTGATTCAATCCAGAATGAAATATTAAAAGGAGTACCTACGAAATATAGAAACTCAAGTGAACATCATGAAGCTGTTTTTAGTGTTAGCGGCTTTTTTAAGCTCTGTTAATGCCGCAAGAATCCTGTGCTACTTCTACTTCCCATCCATAAGCCATCAGTATGTGTTCGGACAGATAGCCAGAGAACTGTCACTCAGAGGGCATCAAGTTACCTTCGTTACACCAAACCCGATGAAAGATTCTACACTGAAAAATCTCACGGAAATCGACATAAGTGCAGGTTATCAAGTGTGGAAGACGCAAGATCTGTCTGGTATCAGCACGAGTAACAACAACCTTGTATCCATATATTACTTTTTGAACGAACTGAATGAGAATATAATGAATCTGGAACTGTCAACTGAGGGAGTAGCTGGGTTATTGAAGAAGCCTGGGGATAGTTTTGATTTGATACTGGCTGAACCTCAGTCCCCCATTCTGTTTGGGTTGCAACATAAATTCAAGGCTCCCCTGATAGCCATATCCTCCTTGAACGTTTTCTCGGATTACCATAACTTATTTGGGAATCCTCTACACCCCATATTGTATCCAGACATCATGGCCGACTTTAACAAGCCTTTAGTGACGATTTCTGACAAAATCAGAAGTTTGTACTTCACAACTGTTGGATGCCTTATGCATAAGTTTGTTATTTATCCGACAGCGGATAGAATTGCTAGAAAATACTTCGGTCAAGATATGCCCTACATTAGGGATGTGGTGCAAAACGCAAGTTTGCTGATGCTGAACGTCAATCCAATTTTTTCTGATCGCCGACCTAATGTTCCTAACGTGATAGAGTTTTTCAATGTTCATATATCGAAGAAAGTGAAAATGTCAGATGTGAGTAGCCAGTATTTTACATATATTACCCTGTATGAAAAGAAGCGTATTTCATTCAGAATTCGATGGTTTATCGAGACATACAAAAACGGTTGAAAGTGCATTTTTTTAAATGGGATGCCGTGTATATTTTAAGAATTACTGAAAGAAAATTGAACTTCCTTTCAAACGAAATATCATATTCCTATACCTAGATTGTAAGATTCTGCGTTGAACTGAAATTTTATAGTTGCGCACTTGCGAACTTGTTCATCGAGAAACATTTCATTGAACCTTCTGCATGTTCCTGCCGTTATTTGGTCACATTGCCCATGGTGAATGAACAACTTCATCAAAATTTCATTGGAATAGGTATTTCTCTCCATTTCACTCATGATTTTTCTTATACTATGAAGAATAAGCGAATTTATTATTATCAACAAACTAATCGTCAAATCTGCATAATGTGAATTTTTATCATGTTCTGGTATTTCACTGATATCGACGATGAATACCTGTATAGACGTTTCGAGATATACGTGCATCAGAGATTGAATTTTTTTTGGCTAGAACAGCCTAATCGTTCGAAGAATGAACAATATTAGAATTCTTTTATTATTTTGTAGTTTTTAGCTCATAATTATCATCAGCAAATCATAGCAATTCGCTGAAGTCAGTATGTATGAACCGCCCATTTTGAGCTTGTTTTTGTTAGTAGTTTCAGGAGGTTTGCAACATTAAAACGTGGGCAACTATAAAACTTCAATTCAACGCAGAATCTTACAATCTAGGTTTAGGATATGACATATTATTTGAAAGGAAATTCAATTCTCTTTCGGTTATTCTCAAAATATACATGGCATGCCATTTCGAAAAATGCACTTTCAACTGTTTTTGTTTGTCTCGAAAAACCATCGAATTTTAAATGAGAAACGTATTTCGTAACATGTGCATGATGCATAGGATCTTGGCATTTTGCATACGGAATTTCAACTTCCTAACATTTATAGTATGGAAGATATGGATGTCTCAACTCAAAAACCGCTGAAGATAAGTATGAGAAAGTGATACCAAAATAATCGTGTTTCTAAGATGAATAGAAAAATGCAATATTATAAAGGGTGTGCTATTTGAAATAACAAAGTAGTTACTATTTTTTGAAATAGCACTGAAAATATTTTAGATCGATAGAGCATCTGTGCTTGTTTGAAAAACCAAATTTTTAATGAATTCTTGCTTTCCGTTCTACGTAAACGTCTTACGTACCATCGTCCGTGGATCACCCTGTATACAGATGTTCCTAAATTGGAAGTACAAACGCAGAGGGTGATGAAATTTATTTTAATGTTGTTCAAGTTTGTCCTCATAGTATCTACACTTCAGAAGATATTCAACTGAAATTTTACGTGAATATTACAATTGAGCGATTACAATATATGACATGCCAATTTCGATATAAAATATACAGGGTGATATTCTTTTTGGAACACTGTACCCTGTGTTCCTCCAGATTGTCTTGTTATTGCCACTTTTTATTTGAAAAAATGTAGGAGAAGCTTCGTTGTAAAACTGAAATTTATGGTCACTTGTAGTTTTGTCGTATGTGCTACCGATTTGGAGAAAAAATGTTGTAAGATTTTCTCGAAATCATCATAAAAATCCAAATTGTCATGAATATCCAGTTAGTGAGTTTGATTGTAGATTTGCTTTCGTAATTGGCATGTTACATTCTGTAAACTCTCAGTTGGTATATCTATGTCAAATTCAGTTGAATATTTCATGCTAGGAGAATTAAGATAATTTTGACAGAATGGACCATAAGCTTTAATTACCTTCGACTCTACAGGTCCAAAACTGCGAAAGGACGATACCACACTGCTTTTTCAAATGAAAAATTCTCGATTTTTCATCATACTCATAATCTCCGTGTAATTCTAATTTCGAAACATCAAAATTTTTTCCACAATTTTTTTAGTTATAGCTAGTGGTCCCAAATAGACATTAGGTGGGTTTCACAAAACTTTGATTGCACGATCAAGCACCGTCAATTTGATTGGAGCTAACGAAATTCGTTGAAATTTCAAATCATGTGATTCGATTGGTTCAAATCCACATGAGGTTTTTTGATAGCACACTCAAAATTTTGTGGAACCCACCATAAATATGTAATTTGAAGAGCGTTCGAGTTAATTGACAAGTTAACGAGTCTTTTGCTAATTTTTGGATCACTGCAAGTGATCTGAAATATTTTTGAAAAATGACCTTCAAATAATGTCCATTTATTCTTGAAAACTGTTATTCAGTGGGGTCAATCTGATGTTTTCATTGTCAACATTAACAAAACTCATCTGTTTTTTCGAGATGAGGAATTCTTAAACCACTTAACTGATTCTGCGGTGTTAGAATGCAGAGGTTACACGATATTTATCGACAGTATTCTGAAATGAGATCTATTTTTTGAAAAATGTGTTTGCTAATAATGAAATTTAGACAATTCTCCATCTCATTTTCAATACCTATCTAGTTTATGTCTTCTGGCACCTTCGATGGAATTATCCAGCAGTGATGACGACCAATAAGTCAGAAACCGGTCTGCCCCTTTCGTTCGACTTCATGATTTAGACTTTTACTAGCCCGTCTTTATCGTTATTCTATAACTTGACTAATTGGTATTTGTTTTTCTCCACAGGATCTCCAGAAAATCTTGGACAATGCCAAAGAAGGAGTTGTATATTTCAGTCTGGGAACCAACGTAAGGTTCGACCATGTCCAGGGAGATATGAAGAAGACTATACTCCAGGCGCTTGGGGATTTACCGTACACTGTTTTGTGTAAATGGGAAGCAGAAAGTGTTGAGGGCCAACCCAAGAATGTGCATCTGCGAAAATGGCTGCCGCAACAGGCTATTCTAGGTATGCTTATCTTCGGCGTTAACAATATTTATCAGGGACTCTCAAGAAATATTTTTTCGTATCTTTTGTCGCAAATTTGATAGATTTGATCTGAATTGAACAACGTCCATCAAAATTTCAAGATGCCTTAAAAGTTTAATCCTCCTCTGAACGGGTTATCCATGGCTACCGTCTATGGAATATTCGATTTAATGAAGAATTCATATTGTGATGGAGCATTGAATTTTAATAGACGTTGCTGCAACTCAGAGATACTATACCAAACTCTTGAAAATTCAGACTTTTGAGCACACTTGCAGTAAATATTTACCTTACTCTTTTCGGACTTCGTTGAATTATCAAGAAAAAATCCTCGTTCGGAATAGCTCCACCAGTGTGAACGCTTTCACTTTCAGTGTTTTCACCGAACGAGCATTGTTTTCGAAAGTTTAAAAACGTTTCGGAACGTTCTAAAGCAATGCTCGTTAGGTATTAGTGTGCCTCAAGTTGCGAGGTAACCTCTCGCAGCCCTGAGTCGACGCCTTTGGAATTTTTCCTATGGAGTTTTTTTTAACATATACTTGATCAGGGCTGTGTCAGAGCACTGTGTTCTGTGCTCATGAAATTTGTGTCATTAGAAATTTTAATGTTAGATCGATTGAATGTCGCAAATGGAAGAGTAGACATTCACGTTGCGTTCATAAACTTACTCAGAGTAAGCTCTCCATATTCTGAAGCGTTCACAAACTTACTTTGTCTTCCTCGGAGTATACTCAGTGAGCGTTCATAAACTTCCTCTGAGTAAGCTCTGCATACTCTGCTATTTGGGAGAGTAAACACATACTCTGACAGCTGTGACGTACGATTTCCATTCTGTCTTGCTCCCGCAGACTTTTTGAAAGTTGAATATTATTCGAATAAGTATTAATTTCTAGATTTATTCTGTTTCAATAACAAAATACTAAACAATAAATTTTCCACGTGAAACAACTATTCTGTGAAATAAAGAAATATAGGAAAGAATTAGATTAATAAATTTGATGAAATTACTAGCAGTGAATTACCGAAGCTCAAAGTAAACTCAAACTAAACAGGAGATAATGGAGTTTCGAAAAGAGTTTCTCCCTGTATTACAGAACCTAGAAGGGTCCGTTCAAGTTCAAATAAATCGAGACATAAAAAGTCCCACAATAACTGTTTTTTGTACCTGATTACAAATCTACATTGATATTTTGTTATATTCAAGAGTTAAGATTCATTAATATTTTGCTTTATCTTTCATACAATATTTTTTAACTTCCTTAGATGAAACTATTTCTTGTTACAAAGTATTTAAATTTTTTCTGGCGTAGTAAATAAAGTAACAAAACATGTCATAACATTTTTAATTTTCTGCTTGCAAGAAAAGATTACAGACAATAATATGCTTTTTCATCATTTCTGTCTCATTAAAAGTATTTCAACGTCCTGAGAACATTTATCAATTCCCTCACAATCATCAAAAAACACGGTTGTGCTCTGCTTTTAAAATAAATGAAAAATAGACTATACTTCGAAGACACAACTAAAAATGTACGACTAGAGAGAATTTTTTCCTTAAACTTCTATTATTCATTCACGATAGCAACAATTCAATATTAAAATGACATATAAAAGATGTATACACAAAAGTATTATTCATTGTTCACATGTTTGAATGACATTTGTCAGAGTAAGATTGTGAACGACGAGTGTAGAGTAAAGTCCGAAGTATATTTCTGATCATATGGCCATACTCTTACTTTACTCTCTGAATAAGTTTGTGAACGCAGCCTCAGACAACATTATTATCAAATGAATAAATTACCAAATGAAGTTTTAGAACAGCATCTGCTTGACAAACGCCTTTGCTTTTCAGCTAAGCTTTTTTGAGACACCTGGTTTAATTAATGCTTGATGATATATTGTCTTGATCGAAAATACTCGTTTAATGTTTTGATTTTTGTTTAGTCATCTTGAAATTTGACTTCATCATCAACCAATTATCCAGTTTTTGCAAGACCTCGGAACATCGCGTCAATTAACAATAATTCGCCTGTAATTACCAAAACATGTGATGCAGTACTGCAGTAGTAGTTAAAGCTATTATACACGAGGACTCAAAAAAAAAACGATGACAAGGAATTGACTATTTGAATTTTATATGGAATATTATACAGGGTTAGAGGGAAAGTCGTACTCAATATTGCACAACTTTATTATTCAAGTCATTTCTGATGGACTTGATTCTGTAATATGGTGTCCGAAACTTAACTGTAATGAAGAGATCTTTCAAAAAATCTTCAACTTTGATGCGCTCGAAAAAATTCATTGAACTATGCCCCACCTAATTCTCAAAACTTCTACTTCTCTTTAGCAATTCGAAAAGGTTTAACACCCGCTATTAAATATGCAAAAAATTAACTGAATAACAGTTAAAGTAGTAGAGGGTACACATTTTTAGTTTGAGGTGAAAGTAGCTGGAATACATAAATAAAACAAGAGAAAACAGAGCAATATTTTTATAATTCTCTTCTCATTCTTTTTCTTATATTACTTCTCACGGCAGCACTTGATGAATTTTTCACGTCATGTTTTAAGAAGTTTCTTGTGTGTTCATTGTGATGTTTCACTTCATCTTTGAATTGTATATGTATTTTTATATTATGAATTATTCATAATAAGAATTGATTGTGTAATGTTTTCTTTCATGATTCTGTAATTGAAAATCAACTGTGTTAATATTTTTCCGCAACTTTTAGTCAGTGGAAATAAATATATTTATCTAAATTTCATGCTCGATGCCGTAATATTGTAGATCCGATTTTTTTTTAATAAAATCATGTATACAAATGAGTCGAAATTTGATGAAGATGACATCACAAATTATCATGAGGCCTATCAAAGTTGAAAAATCTTCAATTCTAACAGTTGTCGAACAGTCCTTTCAAGCTGTTAGTAGTAGGTTCAGTTTTTGTTAATCATTTTCATGAATTGAGAAGCCCTCTAACTACATACATCAGAACAACAGAAGCTCTAATCCGACAAAATCAAAGTCCACAAATAGAAAAAAAATATAAATGTTTCATTTAAAATCCATTTTTTCCAGCCCATCCCAATGTCAAAGTGTTCGTCACACAAGGAGGACTCCAGTCTTCAGAAGAAGCAATCATCAACGCAGTTCCTTTAGTGGTCATACCCTTCCTTGGTGACCAACCTTTGAATGCCAAAATATTAACTTCGAAGGGAATGGCCGAGACTATTACTCCGAAAGAACTGACCAGAGAAATTTTAACAGAAACAGTTCTGCAAGTCGCAAATAATGAGGAGTGAGTACTAGGAGTGATATTTTCCTTGTGAAAACTACAGAGTGTTTCATATTTGATGCACACTAATCAGTCTTGAATTATGTTTGAAAAAACTTTCGCAGGAAATACACTCCCCGTCAATAAATTCCGGACAGGCAAAATTTTTGTCAAATTCAACATTCTTTTTTCGTGGTTCTCCGATTTTGTTGAAATTTTCACAGGTATAGTATGGGGTCTTGTTATATTAACCTGAAATTCACTTTGCGAAAATATCTGTAGTTCATCCGTTATACAGGGTGAAACAAAACCTTGTTTTATACCCTTCATTTCTAAACACCCTGTGGTGAATTTGAGGTGGAAAATTTGATATCATTCAGTTTTAATTTGAAGTGTGACCCTTTCTTAACAAAATGTTTTTTGATTCAGGTCAGTATCTACTTTTAAAAAAAAGATACACATTTTGAAAGAAAGTGTTGCATTTTCTGAATTTTTATAACAATTTCAAAACATTACAATACCTTATCGATTAGTAAACATAAACAAACATCTGAAAATTAATAGCGTGTATTTCCACCTCGCTTTCTTTTCACTTCTACCATACGACGTGGCATACTTTCAATGCATTTCCGAATTGCTTCTGGGGGAATTTTCCAGTTTTTCGAGAAGGGCTGTTCGTAAATCGGGCAAGGTGTTGGGCTGCCGATTTTGAACATGTCTACCTAGCATATCCCATACATGTTCAATTGGATTTAAATCCTGCCTTCTGGTAGGCCACGCAAATCGTTTAATATTTGCCTCTTCAAAGTATTCTGTTACTACCCGTGCAACGTGAGGCCTAAGCATTGTTCTGCATCAACAGAAATTGTTGCTTTCCCCAGAAGCAATTCGTAAATGCATTGAAAGTATGCCACGTCGTATGGTAGAAGTGATGAGAAAGCGAGGTGGAAATACCCGCTATTAATTTTCAGATGGTTGTTTATGTTTAATAATCGATAAGGTATTGTAATGTTTTAAATTGTTATAAAAATTGAAAAACTGCAACACTTTCTTTCAAAATGTGTATCTTTTTTTGTTAAGCAGATACTGACGTAAATCAAAAACATTTTGTTAAGAAAGGGTCACACTTCAACTTAAAACTGAATGATATCAAATTTTCCGCCTCAAATTCACCACTGGGTGTTTAGAAATGAAGGGTATACAACAAGGTTTTGTTTCACCCTGTATAACGGATGAACTACAGGTATTTTCGCAAAGTAAATTTCAGGTTAATATAACAAGACCCAATACTATACCTGGTGAAAATTTCAACAAAATCGGAGAACCACAAAAAAAGATACAGGGTGTTGAATTTGACAAAAATTTTGCCTGTCCGGAATTTATTGACGGGGAGTATGTACAACCGAAATCTTAATTTGTCTTACAGTTCTTGTGTTCTTGAAAAATGTTTGGAATATTTCGCTTTCTGTTTGAGATTTTTCGATTTTTTATATTTGTTATTGTTCAATTGCATGAATAAGAATATCATACAAATCTTAAATTTGAAGGAAGTATGGGCGCGACGAAGGGAACTTTTTATTTATTTGTTTTAAATTTTTTTTAATCCCTTTTTCTGATAAACGCCCTAAATTTGTTTGCTCTTTCAGGTATCGCAATAGGGCCAAAGAACTTCGAGACATTTTCTTAGATCAACCCCAGTCTGGAGTAGAAAAAGTGATTTGGTGGTGCGAATATGTCATCAGACACAAGGGAGCGAAGCATTTGAGAAGTCCCGCTGCAGATATATCGCTTTTCGAATATTTCATGTTGGATGTATTAGCTGTGTTTCTGTTATCAATGTATATAGTCTACAAAACGATCAGACTAATTATAGCAATTATAGCGGGTTTGTTCAAGAAGAGCCCGGTCAGTGAGGAAGCTCCTAAAAAGAAGAAGAAGAAGAATTGACATTTCCATTCTGGACAATAGGATTTCAATGAACTGCCATAGATAATTCACGTTGTTCAACTCATTCACCAGAAATGATGATTTTATCGAGAAAAGGAAAAAATCAGTTATTGAATAATTGATATTGTTTTTATAAGTCGATTCAGAATCGATTTTTGTTATTTGGCACTGGTGAATAACTTTTGTATTTATTGTTATAAAATAGATCAATTTTAATTAATTTTTGTGTTTGATTTTGAATTCTGGCCAATAATAATTGACAATGAGATTAATCCAAGTCTGAGTAATAAAATAATGAATTTTTGTACAACTGCCATTAAAGGTGACACTTTTAATGACAGCAAACAATGTCGAAATTGATTGTTTACGTGGAAGCGTGTTGCAAATATTTTTAACATTCGTGTTAAAAATATTTTTAACACTCCATTTTCTCGTGATGAAATCAGATGAGAAAAATTCAGCAATTGCAAATTTTTATTATCAAAATTTAACAATCATTACTTATGAACATTAATATTAATCGTAAAACTAGAACAATTACTAACAATAATGCCCTGTGACGTTGGGAAGCTTCGCAACACATTATTATAATCCTCAGCACCATCAGTACTTGTACAATATTAGATTGATGATGATGCTCTAAAATCTGATTTTCAGCAATGACATTTCTATATGCAATGGAATGATCAAAATAGCCCTCGGATACCGTCGTAGACTTCCATCCACCATGGTTTTTGATATCCGTAATATTTGCTCCTGATTCTGCTAGCAAAGAAACGGAGGATCTTCGAAAACAGTGTCCTGTATATTGCTTTGATTCTGGCAGTTTGAGGAATTCGGCAACAATAGATGGAATATTCCCAAATGTATTAATACCAACCGGATTGGCAGTGCATTTTATTATTCATGTATTTCAGAAAAAAAAGAACGAAGTTTGATGACAGAAGGGCATAGTACTTATGAAAATAGTCTACATACTTCCTAATAATACTGAAAGAACGACTGACTTTCGGTTTTGTATGTGGAAGTTGTATAACCAATGATTTATTTGTTATTTCGATGTTTTCCACTGATAAATTACACAATTCTTCACGCCGACAGTCTCCAAATATTCCGAAAATAGTTGCAACCCTAACCATCAAGTATTTCTCATCTGGTGCTTCCTTTATGAACTTTTCAACTTGTTCACGAGTCAGAATTTTCGATTTTTTGGGACGATATCCTTTACTTTTCCGTTCTAAATATGTTATTACCTTAAAATATTAACTTACATCCACACCATTTTTAACAAGGGCGCTTGAATTTATCATTGAAAATTTGCTACACAAAGTTGATGAACTCCATATTTTTGATTATTCTTCTAATTATGCCAGGAAAACAGTTTCACTGAAGTTTCCTTCTACATTTTTCAATTAACACCAGGCCAGGAAATTGTTATATGCAATATCGTACTGCTGAACAGATTTTTTAGGTAGGAATTCCAGATTTGCTCTTCTTGCAGACTCTTCAATATCCAGAGGAACAACCAAGCGTCACTTTTATTAATAATTGGACTTTCGACAAACATATTAAGCAGTTAAAAACCCAAGACGAAAATTGGACAGAAACAAAATTCAAATGACAGCGTCTTTTCTCATTTGTTAGTGATCACAAAGTTTGCCATTCACAACAACCTTTTGATTATTTGAATATTGAAATGCATTCTGAAGTTTATTGTCATTGCAAATTCGCCCATTTCATTGTCAAAATAGGGCAGTTGTACGAAGAACATTGTATGGTATTTGTGCTAAAAGTGATTTTATTTTGTTCGAGAAATTGTACAATTCGCTCAGCTCATTTCACAAACTTTTTCACTCACAAAATAAAACGTCACTTTTAACACTCATATTATAAATAACTGTCATGAGAGTTTAATCGATTAGTTAACACATTTGGGGGTGATGAATCTCATATTCAGCATTCATATTTTTCCTTTACATTTGATCAACCCATTTGCTCCGAAACTGAGTAGGTTAATTTGGTATATGATCGCAAGCATGCCTAAAGATGCTTCTGAACTCAATTTAAAAATTTTGGAACATGATATTTCATGAAAAATCATAGAGGGTATGCCACATAAATTATTATTTGTTGAGTTTTTGTTCGTTTCTTCAATTTAACCCCTTCTAGGCTTTCTATGTCATGGAAGAGGCATTGTATATATATCAGATGAGGGTCGACTATTCTCAGGGGATCAATATTTTTCAAACCTATCAGTTGGATGTTTTTTATTGACAGAGTTATTCGAATAGCATATTTCCTATTTCGGAGATGTGGTCCAAGATGTAATCAATATCCTTTCTGGTTAATCCAGAATTTTGTGAAACGAATCTGAAGAAGTTCGGCAATTTCTTCAGTGGTTGGTAGTTCATCATCACGGATCCATGTGTCACCATGATCGCCTTGATTTGTGGCGCCACCTGTAAGCATTTCATTGTACTCTCAGATTTCAGATCAATATCTAGTGACATTCTAACTGGGTAAAGAGGAATTCTCGAAGATAGCTTTGCCAACCAGCACTTTGAATACTAGATGTCACTGAATGTACTTATACTTCCCGTCAATAAATTTCGGACAGGCAAAATTTTTGTCAATTTCAACACCCTGTATTTTTCTTCGTGGTGCTGCGATTTTGTTGAAATTTTCACCAGGTATAGTACTGGGTCTTGTTATATTAACCTGAAATTTACTTTGCAAAAATATCTCTAGTTTATCCCTTATACAGGGAGAAACAAAACCTCCATTTCTAAACACCCTGTGGTGAATTTGAGGCGGAAAATTTGATATCATCAAGTTGTGATCCTTTCTTAACAAAATGTTTCTTGATTTACGTCACCCAGCAAACACGGCGATGCAAATGTAACTCTTATGCGATGTACTGTTTACCTCCCCAAGCGCTCGCATTTGCATCCAAATGTCCGCCACATCAAGTACGCATTTAGGAAAAATGAGTAGTTGAATATGCGATCGTAAAACTGGTCACAAATGTAACTCCATTTCTTGTCGCATTTGTGACGCTGATGCGAGTTAATTTTGAGACCACTTTCCTTTATTTCCTTCCGACGTCGCATAGGAATTTTGATGTGATACTAAAAGACATCTTCAAATAGGAAGCCATTTCTCATCGCATTCGAGACATATTTTGTTATACTCATTGCGTACCATTATACCATTTTTGATGGGTAATTAATTCAATGATTGCAGGAGAATACTAAAAAAATTTATTCGAACAAAAAATATAATAATTAGTAAAGTCAAGATATGGAATACATTCGAATACAAAAAAAAAGGGAAAAAACGAAACAGAAAAATGTACAATTGAGAGAGTGAGAGAATTAATTATTTAGTTGGGTTTTCAATCTACCTTTCCTTCCTCTGACTGGCATGTCGAAACTATTCCTTCACATAGATATCGAAGTCCTTCTCGGAAATTCCACTGTTCTTCCTCACCACATCTGAAAGGAATGAAAGTAAAAGTTGAAATGATTCTTTTTCTTGTTAGCAAGATCGTAATAAGTTCGATTATTTGAGAAATAATATTAGATTATAGGAGCAAGTTTATCAATTTTGTTCAACTATTCAATTTATGTTCAACCTATTTCAATTGATGGGAAGATAAATATATAACGGCGATTACTGCGAACGATTACTACGTTCTTATAGGTGTCAAAATCATTGAAAAATTTCTGGACTACAAATTTACAAGAAATATTCGAATAACTGCAAAAGTTATATTTGACAGTATCGCGGCTACACCTCGAATCAAATACTCACTGAATGAAATCTTCATAACGGCACTTTTAGCTGTTTTGTAATCAGACCCTTGTCATGTCCGTGAACAAAGTTCAGCTGTTTCATCGGTGAGGGTTCTTTTGAGACATCTCACCAACTCACCACGAAATCCTTGCTTCTGTTACCCCCAACGGCTTCATATGGTTTTTACTGGAAAAGTATATTTCGTATAAAGTTAGAAATTCAGTTTTTGAAATTATAAGTCATGAAAATTTCGAATGAGATCGGATTTGAATGCAGTTTCACTAAAGAAATATGTAATTTGTTCAAATATAAGCTCTCCAAATATGGTGATATTAATTACTAAGAAATCTTTTCCTATATTTTATAATTTCTCAAAAATTAGACCAAAGAAACAAAGGAAGTAGTTTCTTTCAATTATACTCACTCTCCAAATAACAAAACTCAAATTTCATTCGAATGCTCCAACTGTGTTATTGTGAATTTCGCAGAAAACATCACCAATTTTGCCAACCCTGTACAGCACAAACTATTTCAGACACGTTGATTAAAACCCAATATTTTGAAAAGTGCTGGGATTGCCTATTCTACGGATTTTTGAAATATTTCTAGAACCAAATGAAATAAAAAAATATTCAACTGCAAAAATGAAGACAAATCTCAGAACAAAACTTTTTTTTAGATCAAAAAGTTCTGCGCCAACACACATATTAAGACTTCATTATACGATTATTATATGTAGCTACAAATGAAATATCAAAATATTTGATTTACAACAATAACTAAAAGAATTTACTTACCAATGAATACACTCAAATTGCAGAAAACCAAAGAATTTGAATATCGGATCAAACGAACAGCGAACTTCTCGAAGCGAACACTAGTCACAAAATGATGGTGCATCATGGATCCAAAAGAAAAAACCCAAGTGTAAAAATTGTTTTCGTTGAAGTTGTCAGACGCAAAACCAACCCCCTTTCTTCTCACCACTGCGAATTCCATAGTCCAAACCGGCTTCCCGAGAGAAAAATATCCCGGCCGAATGTAATTAGGGGCAATAAAACCCAGATGCGGTAGTTTCTCTACAGTTAAAGATCGAAGAAATCCTTATATTATATTACTCAACGCTCTTTGGCTATGAGTCACAATACGAACGAATATTTGCATCTCTTGGGAATCACATTTGAGATATCTTTATTCATCGTCAAAATGTTGAAAATTTTTATTCCACATTTCGTTAACAAAGCGATATCACAAAATTAATAGGTTTTGGACGCATATGCGACATCACAATGAAGATTTTATTTCATGTTGAAAATGTAACGCCACAAAAGTGTCAGGCGATGTAACGTGTTTGCTGGGCAGTATCTGCTTCTAAAAAAAAGATACACATTTCTAAAGAAAGTGTTGCATTTTTCCAATTTTTATAACAATTTAAAACATTACAATACCTTATCGATTAGCAAACATACACAAACATCGGAAAATTAATAGCGTGTATTTCCACCTCGCTTTCTCATCACTTCTGTCATACGATGTGGCATACTTTCAATGCATTTCCGAATTGCTTCTGGGGGAATATTTTCCCGTTCTTCAAGAAGGACTCTTCGTAAGTCGGGCAAGGTGTTGGGCTGCCGACTTCGAACACGTCTACCTAGCATATCCCATACATGTTCAATTGGATTTAAATCCGGACTTCTAGCTGTCCACACGAATCGTTGAATATTCGCCTCTTCAAAATATTCTGTTACAACCCGTGCAACGTGAGGCCTAGCATTGTTTTACATTAACAGAAATTGTTTCTTCCCCCAGAAGCAATTCGTAAATGCATTGAAAGTACGCCACGTCGTATGGTAGAAGTGATAAGGAAGCGAGGTGGAAATACACGATATTCATTTTCATATGTTTGTTTATGTTTGCTAGTCGATAAGGTATTGTTATGTTTTAAATTGTGGTAAAAATTGAAAAAATGCAACACTTTCCTGAAAATGTGTATCTTTTTTTTTTAAAGCAGATACTGACGTAAATCAAAAAACATTTTTGTAAGAAAGGGTCACACTTCAAATTAAAACTTAATGATATCAAATTTTCTGCCTCAAATTCACTACAGGGTGTTTAGAAATGAAGGATATAAAACAAGGTTTTGTTTCTCCCTGAATAACGGATAAACTAGAGGTATTTTTGCAAGGTAAATCTCAGGTTAATATTACAAGACCCAATACTATACCTGGTGAAAATTTCAACAAAATCGGAGAACCACGAAAAAAAGATACAGGGGTTGAATTTGACAAAAATTTTGCCTGTCCGGAATTTATTGACGAGGAGTGTATAATTTGATATCTTTCTATGCTCTCTTTAAATATTTGATGCCAATTGTAATACGAAGGTATCTGGACAGTTTCACAGGACTCAAGTTTGATATCTTTCAGTCTAGTGTTCTCACAAAGCAGTTCCCATAATTCTGAACTCATTAAAGGGAAGGAAACATGGGTACAAAAGGGTAGAATAGAAATGGAAAAAACATCTACTGAATCGACTTTCGGAGTGGTTCAATTGATTTGAGTAAAATAAGCTGTTCCGAACTCTCTTGAAATGGTCCAAGCATCGTACCAAGATCTTCTAATTTCAAGACTCCCATAAAACTAAATATTGCACGACTCTTTCAAGTTGAAATAAGTTTCCTTCACTATTCAAAGAACTCTAATACACTGCCCAAAAAAATTAACTCACATTCTGAAAATCTCAACTTGAATGAAAGTTAAATCTACATTGACTTTATAACTTATTTTTTATGTTCTCCTGGGAAGGTTTTGAACGAAACAATACACATTAAATGGAAGAAAAATTCAGGATTTCACCAAATCTTATGTGAAAGAAGAGAAATGAACAATTTTCAAAATACTGAAATGCTGATAAGTGATTTAATATTTCCACCCCTTGTGTTAATTACAGCTCGGCAACGATGGTTCATACTCAAAATGAGTGATCTTGAAATGTTCTGATCTAATCCTTATCAGATTTCTCCGAGTTGGATTCCTAAGTCATTAAGTGTAGCTGGATGATTTTCTGAACTTCTCAGCCTTCTATCGAGGTTATCCCAAACCTGCTCAATCAGATTGAGATCTGGACTTCTTGCTGGCCATTCCATTCGAGAGACTTCAACCTCTTCAAGGTACTCCTGAACGATGCGCGCACGATGGGGTCTGGCATAATCGTCCATAAAAATGAATTTTTCACCAATGTATGGGGCAAATGGCACTACATGCTCTTCATGAATGTTCCTTATATACTTATCAGCATTCATAGTTCCATTATCAACGACCACTAGGTCTGTGCGAGCAGTCAAAGATATTCCACCCCATACCATAATCGATCCTCCCCCGAAACCAGTAGTTGCATAGTAGTGAGGATATCTTTCATGTGGACGTCTGTATACAAGGGAACGTCGATCACAATTGTAGAGACAGAATCTAGACTCATCCTTGAAGAGAACTCTTTCCCAATCGGCCTCTTCCCAATGGATATGCTTTCTCGCAAAATCCAAAAGCGCCCTCCGATGGGCTGGGGTAAGAGCTGAGCCTCTTGCCGCGACACGAGGCCTTAAATCATATTCTCTGAGGCGATTTCTTATTGTCTGAGTGCTAATTTGCACCCCATGAATTTGCTCAAGCTGATTTTGAAGAAGGCGAGCTGTTGCAAACCGTCTCAACGAAGAAACTCTCAAGTAACGTTCTTGAATGGCAGTTCTTACCCTTGGTCTACCCTGTCCTGGTCTTCAGACATTCATACCTGTCTCCCTGAATCGCTGCGCATTCTTCACACACTTGTATGGGAAACTCCAAACCTTTCTGCAATTCTTGTGTATGTCCACCCTTCTTCTCACAAAACCACCGCTTGGGCACATTCCTCTTGGGTCAAATTGCTTGTTTCGCGTTGCATAGCGATCGAGTGTAGAAAATCAAACGAAAGAAAAACTAGAATTGATTGAGAACACAACTGATTTCAGAATGGAGCCAATACATTCAAAATTTGATAATATCATCATTTGTATTGAAGAAAAACGTTTAAAGTGGATTACATATGCATGCATAATTCTGATTAAAATAATTATCATTGAGGACACCTTCAGTTGTAAAATAAATTTGAGATTTCAATAATGTGCGTTAATATTTTTCGGCACTGCATATAAATTCAATCGATCTTAATACATCATATGATGTATTATGATCGATTGTAGTATATACTAAAAGACATATTGTTTTGTTCTAATGAAAAAAAAAATGGTGTGCCTGGAAATAATTGGTGGAGTTCGGGAAACTTGATTAATCATTTATTAGTAATTTAAGTTTTGCCCCAATTTTCCAGTGGAGCGTATGTAGTGACGTTCGAAAAACCTCGAAATTTTCGGACTATTTTAGGTTTTTCTCGTATTTCTCCTAAACTAAGCACTTTATCCAGAACTTTGTTGTATTCGAAAAAGGTTCAGCATTAAATTCCTTGTGTTTTCCTCGTGGAACTCTCTACTATCATCGGTGGTAGATTCAGTGTATGTGAATACTTTCAAGAGTACCTACGATAATTTTTTTCGTCGTCAGTGAGTGTCAGTTGTGGAGCTGTCAAGTTTTTTCTGCTCCTTTTCAAGTCTCTTTTCAACAAATTAACTTTTTGTGAGTTTATAGGCCTTAACTATTTACCTTCATATAATAGTAATATGATAATGAGCTTTCGGAAGTTATAGGTACGTAAATCGATTAGATCCGATAGACTTATTAGGCGGCAGCATCAGTCTGGCTCCGAGCAAAGTGGATAAAGTTTTCATGCATTTCCGAATGTTCAGGAAACTTCCGGACAGTTCGTGCACACATTTGAAAACTCTAGAATATCGAGGTCTCTATTGGCCTAGATGCAATCCCCACGAGTTTACAGACTATGGAGGTCGCAGGTGAAGTTTTCAGCTTTTTTCACCTGTTTGATCTCGTTTCGAGTATTTTAGGGTCGAGAGCTTCGAGTAAATATTACATATATTAAATGAATGAATTCATTTCTTTCACATTTTTCTCTGCCAGTGAAAATTTTTCCCATTTGCGGGGTATACTTGAACTTCAACTTTTTAACTCAAGGTCCTTGAGAGATAGAGGAAAATGAATGACATGTTGCGGTTTCTTAGAGGAACTGATAATGCCGTAAACTGTATTCCTCTATCTTTTTGTGTTTTCGAGATAGAAGCCAAATTTGACATTTGGGCGATTTCAACTTTGGCCATTATCTCCGTTTCTGTTTGTGCTTAGATGTTGAAATAAAATCATTATACAGGCCTTCTTTTCATAGAAGTCCAGTGGCGTACGTTTTTTTCCCCAAAAGTTTTCCTTGCTGAGCTATAAAATAAAGTTGTGACTTAAAAAGAATCGCCATTTTTTCCCGTTTCAGAAATGAATCATACATCATACATCGCACTCAGGTTCATTCAGATATTATGAAAAATATAGTTTGTATGTGAAACTTGAATTCTTGAGTATTAAGTAGGCCGAATCAGAGAATAATATGTCTCTACGCATATAGTGTCATTATTATTTTGCGATTGAATACTTGATTCAATTCTCCGTGGTTTGATCTCTGTTCAGAGCAACTGTCAATTAGTAGAATTCGAAGTCATTATTGCCCTCAATATGAAAATGTTCGAAAACTACGAGAAATATGATATGTTGAAATGTTATATTTTAGCTGCAATAATGACGTCGAATTGACAGGTTCTGCACAGAGATCAAACTACGGAGAATTGAATCAAGTATTGAATCGCAAAATAATAATGACACCATGCCTAGAGATATTATTCTGTGATTCAGCCTACTTGATACTCAATAATTCAAATTTCACATATAAACTATATTTTTCATGATATCCGATGCATCTGAGGGCAATGTATGATATATTTCTGAAACGGTAACAGAATGATGATTTTTTCTAAGCCATTTCAAACTATCGTTTCCATAAGAAAAAATAGAACTTTATGATATAGCTCAGCAAGAAATCTCTTGAGAAAAAACGAAGTACGCTACTGGATTGCTATGAAAATTTCCCTGTATGATGTTTTCATTTCAACATCCTAGCACAACAGAGATAATGGCCAGAGTTGAAATCGCCGAAATTTCAATTTTGGCCTATAACTCGAAAACAAAAAAAGATAGAGGACTGCAGTTGATGTCGTTATCAGTTTCTCTGAAAAAGATATATGTCATTCATTTTTCTCTATCTCTCAAGGTTAAAAAGTTGTAGTTCAAGTGTCACCACATTTTCCCACCCTGTACTTTGTTCCAAATTGGTTGAGACTTCAATGTATCTCAGCTATTATTGGAGATAAAGAGACAAAGATATTTCGCGACCCTGTATCACTTTTTTGTAAAACTTTCAAATCCACAAATGGAAATGATCCAACTACTTTTGTTTCTGAAATACGGGGCAAAAACGAAAATATTCACCAGATTCATATTCAATAGATATTTTCACGTAGAAGTCAGAGGCGTAATTAAAAAATATTTTCAGGAGCATTTTGTTTCCAGGATTGAGTACAAACTTGGTATTTTTCAAATGGAACACCCTCTATATATTAACATTATTATTTCATTATTAATACATTTTTTTAAATTTAAATTTAATTTTAAATTTAATTTAATTTAATTAATTTAATTTAATTTAATTTCAATTCATTACATTATAACCATAACAAAATGCATTTAATTATTTGGTTTTCAAAACGCCATGTGCCTGGAACCTCCCTTTTCATGATATTCTGAGCACGAATTCAAAATATCACTTTTCAATAATATAAACATAAAATGGGGAAAATGAAAAAAATTTTTGATGCATGTGTTAAAGAATTCATGACCTACTATTTAAAAAACCAACATAAATATGGATTCTTCTGATTTTTAAGCTAAAATGCATTGCAGATTTGGTTGTGATACATAAGAGAAATGCAAAAATTGACGTTATAGTATACAGGATAATCCATTCGAAAAATACCAAGGTTGTGCTCATCAATCCTGAAAACTGTGCTCTGAAAAATATTTTTAACTACGCCCCTGACTGGGAAATGTTGCCGTAGAATATTTATTTTCTTTATTTCTGTATCCTAATGAGTTCATTAGGTAGTGCTGTAGTGAACTCATTAGAGCATTGTTTCCAGTTATATTTTCGTTTTGTGGTTGTCAATACTGACCTCCGATGCTGTCAATTGCCAAATCAAAACATTTAAAATTGCGTAATTTGTCGAATTTCGTCACACCAACATCCAAGATTCAGTATAAAAGTCACTAGGATGTAGAATCTGAATTTTTTTTTTAATTTCGAGAGTATTTCACTGAAATAGAGTAGATATCGTCTAATACTCGTGGCAGAAGGCAATTCCAACAGTGTGATAGCCAAAATGAGTGTATATTGGTAATATTTCGAAATATGTCTCGGATTACCTTATGCAGTTGCGTCGAATAATCCATTATGTTACTTTTGCCCCTCAAGAACTTGGGCAAGTACCAAAAGCACACATTCATGTATTGCCGCTTAGAAACCATCATGAAGTCAGGCCGGTGTTCAACTTGCTGCTCCAGATATTCAGCTATGTCCATGAGGGAATCCACATGATTAGCAAAACCAGCACTGCCCTGTTGATTACAAATTGATACATCAACACAAATAATTAATTTGACAGTGTTTCACGAGGAGACATTAGCGATTGGTTAGTTGAATTAGAGGCACGAAATGATTTCGCTCATTAAATTTGAATTCGTGACCGTATTTTACCCCAAAGCTGAGGTTCAACAGACAAATAGGGTTGTTTAATGATCGCTTTGCCGTTCTTGGAGTGGTTAATCAGGATGAATAATTAAATAAAGAAAGGAAGAATGATCATTACGAAAATAGAATTCTACGCTGGACATTACACAGATATTATGAAACAATACTTCGTACAGCAGAGCTAGCTTTGGTTTTTTTGATGCTGAATATTGTTGCCCTATTTGGTTGAACAGTGTTCATGTAAAAAAATAGATGCCCAACTGAATTTTTCTATGAAGAATATCAGCTGCATATGATACAGTATGAAAAGATGGATTAATTTATGAACTCTATAATCATTTAAAATGTGGAAAATTGTTTAGACTTTTGCAAAATATGCTTTCCGACAAAAGGTTCCGTGTTTTTGTCGATAATAATAGAAGTAGTTTCGAAACCACAAGGTTCAGTTGTAACACCTCTCATACTCAATTTATATTTGTGTGATATTCCAACTACTTCTTCGGAAAAATTTATTCATGCTGATGATATTGCTCTGGCTTTCCATCATTCTAATTTTCAAACAACGCTGATTTTGATATCATGAAAAATTATTTTTGAAAGTGGCGTTCATGCCCGAATGATAATTAACTCGAGGTTTCATGTTTTTATTTGAATAATCATCAGAAATATAGAAAATTGAGTGTCAGTTTCGGTTCTCCTCCCTTGAAACATAATTTCAATCCTAGATACCTGGGAATCAAACTTGATTCCTCTCTAAATTTCAACTCCTATTTAGACGAACTGCGTTTGAATCTTAAAACTCGAAACAATATCCTTCAGAAACTAGCTGGTTCCTCATGAGGCGCTGATGCAACAATAGGTACTTCGTACGGCAGCGCTAGCTTTGGTTTTTTCTGCTGCTGAATATTGTTGCACTGTTTGGTTGAACAGTGTTCATGTTAAAAAAATCGATGCACAACTAAATTTTTCTATGAGGATTATTACTGGTGCTATCACATCTACACGTACTCCTTGGTTGCCAATCCTCTCAAATATTGTCCATCCCCATAATCGCAGAAAGACAACAACTTTGAATTTTTGGAATAGAAATGACAAAGAAATTTGGCAATCTGAATGGAATGTATGCAATTTTTTTCAATAAAGATCTTATTACTGATCCTTTCATTAGAGTTCCTGGTTTTGACCTTCCCAGGAGAATTATGGTCTGTTCCAAATCGTATTAGAAGAGGCCATGCAAAAGCATGCTGTTCCGATGGAATTCGGTTGAGAGCCCTAGATGTAAGTGTTGGGAAAATGAGGAGACTATAGTACATCATATAAATAGTTGTCCAATTTATAAATTTCAAGATAGTTTCGAGGCTTCCAATGTCTTTCAGTAACACATGAATTCTTCCAAACATGCATAAAAGTTGAACATGCATCAAAATTCAATATTAATATTAAAATTTCTTTCGTTTCCAACATTCTGAAGTCTCATATCTTGAGAATACCTATGTTTCATCCGTAACTGGTGAGGTGAAATTTTACTCACATAACTGGTAAGGTGGGGTTTGATAAACGCCAAATGGAAAACATTGTAATTTTGGATTTATATGAAAAATAATAAATTGCAAGATATTTTTAGGTAGGATTTTACATTTATAAATAGTTTATCATTGATAGTTTAATGAAATACGAAATATGGTTGTCTATTCAACTAAAATTCGAAGTGTCGAAAAAAATGGAGCAAAATAACATTTTCGTATTCGAAACATTGAAATAATATAAACTTAGCAAATAAGCCATTGTACTATCAGGAAGGATATAAGAGTAATATAATAGATAGGAAAAAATAAAAAACAATTCTTGGAAGTCAGTGGACGTGCTAGGGCTGAAGAAGAAGAAGTCGTGATGTGGTTTGAAGGGCCAATCACCACCAGAAGATGCTCGAACGTTGGGATTTGACCACTTGAGTAAATTTTTTCGATAGTAGTATTTTTCAACATTCTTATTTTTTTGTAATGGTGAATCTTCATCTGAAGATGAACTATCTTCATTTGAAGCCCATTCTTGGAATCAGGGATAATCTTATTTCATTTTATCATTAGAAGATCAGAAGCCATGTCTCTGCGTCATTCGTGAGGTGGGGTTTCACAAACCCCAAATACAACTAGAACTGAAATTTCATGAAACAGAAACGTTATATCGACATGTGCGTGATCTTAGGGCTTAGATATCGTTCTGATTGAAAGCTACATATAATCTCACCGACTACGTCCAATTCTCAATTCTTATTTTCCGGGTTGAATATATTGAAATGAATAGGTTTGAGTCAAATGGTGTTAGAAAAGTAATATTTTAATAATTAAATACGTGTGTGAAAGAATTTATGTCCTACTATTAAAAAACGAACATAAATATGGATTTTTCCGATTTTTGAAGCTATAATTCTATGAAAATTGGGTTGTGAAATATAAAAAAAAATCCAAAAACTTGACGTTAAAAAAGACAAGCTGTTTCATTTGAAAAATATAAAATTTATAATCAATCTCAAAAAGAGTGCTCTGAAAAAATTTTTAACGTCACCAGTTTTTCAAAACAGTGATACAGTGTCTCGAAAACCTCATGTCTTTATCTTCAATAATAGCTGAGATGAAGTGGAGTCCCAACCAATTTGGAACACAGTGGGCAAAATTGATAGAGATAGAGGAATATAAATGACACGTTACGGTGGTGGTTTTTAGAGAAAATGATAATTCCATCAACTGCATTCCTCTATCTTCTTTTTTTTTTTAGAAAGTTATCCAAAGGTAGGTAGCCAAAATTAAAAGTTTCTGTTTGTGCTAAGATGTTGAAATGAAAACATTATTCAGGTACTTTTTTCATATCAGTCCAGTATCGTACTTTGTTTTTTTTTCATGAGTTCTCCTTGCTGAGCAATAACATGAAGTTGTGTTTATTCTTATGGAAACAATAGTTTGAAATGGCTTAGAAAGAATCGCCATTTTTTCCCGTCTCATAAATGTATCATACATCGCCCTCAGATCCTTTCAGATACCTTGAATAATATAGTTTCTCTATTTCAGTATCGTAATGAGTTCATTACAGTACTAAAAGTAGTGCTGTAATGAAACTCATTACAGCATTTTTTCAGTTATTTTTTCGTTTTGTAGTTGTCAGCACTGACCTCCGATCGAATCAAGTTTCGGATCAAATTAATTCAAATTCCGTAATTTGTCTAATTTCTTGAGTCACACCAACTGCCAAGATGAAATATAAAAGTCACTAACCTGAATTTTTATTTGAATTTTGAGAGTTTTTCACAAAACTTGACTGAAATAGAGAAAATATCGTCTAATACTCGTTACAGAAGGCAATTCCAACACTCATGCTATCGAACAATCGCTCCTTCGTCGCTCGTTTTTCGAACTTCGCATTTGTGTTGGAATAGGAGCTCATTCTGCAAGTTGTTTTAGAATATACTATTCTATGTGAAATTTGAATTATTCAGTATTAAATAGACTGAATCCCAGAATAATATGTCCATACTCTGTTCAGAAAAACTCTCAAGTCAACTGTCGGCAATAATGACTTCGAATTCTTATAATTGACAGATGTTCTGAACAGAGATCTAACCACGGAGAATTGAATCAAGTATTCAATGGCAAAATAATAATGACACCATGCGTAGAGACATATTATTCTGTGATTCAGCCTACTTAATATTCAATGAATCAAATTTCAAATACAAACTATGTTTTCTTGATGAACCTCTTGGGAAAAACAAAGTACGCTACTGGATTGTTATGAAAAAAGTTTTCATTTCAAAATCCTAGCGCAAACAGAAACGAAGATAATTTCAAATTCTCTAAAAAAGACCACCGTAACGTGTCATTCATTTTCCTCTATCTCCCACGGTTGAAAAGTAGTTGTAGTTCAGGTATCACTAATTATGCTCAACCTGTACATTACAATATTGAAATATAAAGAAAAGAATTTTTTTCTTCATTGAAATCAGAAGAGCATTCGGTACTGAAACTGAAAGGATTAATGTCGGTGACTAAAACTGTTTATTCGAGTTCCAGCTCTGCTTCTGCTTCATCACGTGACAATCTGCCTGATATAAGACTCACCTTAGCCTTCCACATGAGCCAGAACTTGAAGACGTCGCATTTCCTGCCACACTGCAGATACTTGTCGCCAGGATCGTACTTTCCGTCGTAATACTTATCTTTTTGGAATAAATACTCTGCCTCCTTAGAATGACAAGCGTGTAATATATCCTTGCCCCTGACAAGCAGCAGAGAGCACTGCTGGGGAACAGCAAGGAGCTTGTGAGGATTGATGACTATGGAATTCGCCCTGCGGAGTAAATTTCATGAAAAATTTGAATGGGCCGCGGAAGTTGCTGAAAAACATTATTCTTCATTACCGCGGATACGGGAATAAATGGTGTGTTGTACTGGTGTCAAACGGGAGTGAAGGGCGTGGGTGCAGGCCTGCTGCCATCTATAGTTACAGCGCGATTTGTTTTTTTTATTTATGTATGAGTGTCTCAAACTTCATAACCATATTCCCGCGGTCTTACAATTTGAGGTTATATTTTGGTAGAGGAAGATTCCCACTTCCTACGAGTGTTTCAAATGCATTTCATCTTTGGGTTGCTTTTTTTTAATGCATTCTTGATGATAGAATCAACAACTACACATTCTGGGTAAATGATTTGATCTACTTTCATAGCAAAATAAATCTTTACATCTTGTAATTTCCATGCAGATATCTGGATAAAAAATTCCTCGAATCAGTTTACATAGACGTCAATTATACTCATACCATCTTTTCAATAAATTTTTTGGAGTAGATGCACATCCTGAATTCTTTAAACCTTTATGAAGAACTGACAACATAGCGCGGATTTATAATGAAAAAATGTTTTAACGAACATCAAAGCCCCACCCATTTTCATACTGGAAGGAATGTGTCAAATTTACAATAATTTCATAAAAGTACACTGTTTCATGATAGCTGAAATGAAAAAAAATGTACACTGTGTCCGAAATTGGTTGAGACTGCACTGCATCTCAGCTGTTATAGAAGAAAGAGACATGCGGTTTTCGCGACCCTGTGTCACTTTTGTATCCACAAACCGAAATATTCCAAGTACTTTTGTTTCTGAAATACAGGGCGAAAACAAAAAATGTGCACTTTTGGAGATGTTATTACTTCTCGGGCCCTGTATAAGGGCCCGATTATAATATATATTTTTGAGTAGAAGTCAGTGGCGTAGTTGAAAATTTTTTTCAGAGCACTGTTCTTGAAATCGAGCACAAACCTGTTTTTTTCAAATGGAACATCCTGTTTATTTTAACGTCAAATTTTTGCATTTTTTTTAATATATAAATGAATTAATAAATTATAAAAATTTGAAAAATCCATATTTATATTTGTCTCTTTTGAATAGTAAGATGTCCTTCACACATGCATGAAAGTTAAAAATGCATGAAAAAATTTCAATAAAAATATTTCAATTTTCTTTGTTTTCAACATTTTCAAGTTTATGTTGACAAGTGAAATTTTGAGTTCATAATTAAATATAATAAAATAAATAGTCCTAAGTTACATGGCATTTTAAAAATGTAACAGTTAAATGCATGTGTGAAAGAATTCATGGTCTACTATTAAAAATTAAACATGAATATGGATTCTTCTGAAGCTGAAATTTAGGTTGTGATACATCAATGTATTCAGAAAAAAAGCAAAAATTTGACGTAAATATATACAGGATGATTCATGTGAAAAAAAACACATTTGTTTTCAATCTCAAGAACAGTGTTTTCAGGAAAGAGAATAAAACGTTAAACAGAAAATTCTTTGCCTTTACGGAGGCCACACCGAAAACATTTTTGAAACGTAGATGAATTCAAAATAGTAACCATCGAAATGAATACCATTTTCAATTCCCAGGCTCAGAGATCCTTTACCATGAGGTTGGAGAAATGATTAAAGATTTTGTCATTGAGATGAGAGATATACCGGTTTCAGCCTTGTTAGTCCTCATCAGTATCCCATACACCTCAGGGATAAAAACTTCGATATTTGAAGCAATTAGGTGTGAAGTACTGAGCAGAAATTACAAAGTAGTGACATCCAATAGGGTCAAATTGAAGTTTCACATCTCCAATGAATGGAGAAAAAGAACTCTGTACATCCTCTTTCAATGAGATTAAGCAGAGGTTCTAAATCAGGGCCCTCATGCAGGTTTCTCCGAGTGATGGAAGCGCCCAATTCTGTTTGCGTGAAGCCAAGTATTTTTAGGAGTGTGAAAAAAATTTTGACTACGTGCCGACTTCCACGTAAAAATATCTATGATAAGCAGTTTTCATTTTTTTCTATCTTATACAGGACCTGAAAAATAATAACATCTCCAAAAGTGCACATTTTTCGTTTTCGCCCTGTTTTCAGAAACAGAAGTAGTTGGAATATTTCTATTTGTGGATTTAAAAGTTTTACCAAAAAGTAATACAGGGTCGCGAAAACCGCATGTCTCTATCTTCAATAATAATTGTTGATATACAGCGCTGTCTCAACCAATTTGTACTATAATAGGAACCAAGTGATTGTTTATATTTCCCTCGATGGCCAATTAGTAAATTTTGGTAAAAAAAATCGTTTAAATTAATAATAATAATAATAATAATAATATGGTTTATTTCTGTGAGACTACAGGGTATAAACATAGAATCACAGAGGCGTTAGCCTGTACGTGACTTCTAATTATACAAAAATATATTACAGTAGCCGGTATTCGAACAATTTTTCACATACATAGTAATAACCAAATATACATATATTTTGACAAAACATAACTAAAACTCAAGAGCACACCCTCCATAACAACCGTAAATAAATTATTACTATTCTACATAAGCAACATAATATATCCTCTATATATATACATATATTTATACATATACAAATATAATCGAGAACCCAGGGAGGTGGACATATTCGGACTAAGCTATATTCACAACGTAAGGTGGAAAGTCGCATCCGGCAAGTATTGCAATAAATGAAGTATGGTGTTTGCTATTGGGGATTTATTATGTTATTGAAAAATTTTCTCCCTCTATCGATCACCCAATTTTTCAATTTTTTTCTTTGCGCAATAGACGTTCTCGCACTTTTCAGGTCCCTTGGAACTGTAGCATATATTCGGGGGGCTAAGTAAGCGAAAGATCTCTGGCCTATACGTTTTCCCGCTCTTAGCGTAAGGTACTGATTCTCCCTATTGCGTGTTTCATGTTGACTTTCACTTAATTTAAGTATAATTTTTTGGTCGCTCATGCCGATAAGTATTTGTAGCGCAAACAATTGGTGAGGATTCATCACTCTGGAGACAGCAAACAAGTCATCCGTCGGATACAGTAGAGGTTTTCCGTAGATAATACGGAGCAACCATTTCTGGACCACCTCAACCCTCCTCATATGACAACTGTACGCTCCACCCCAACCTATTATTCCATATCTGATTAGAGACTGACATAGAGCTGCGTAAACCATCATTAAATTTGGTACATCCAAGTGCTTTTTCAGATGTTTAAATTTGGTAAGTAAACATCTTAGTTTTGCCACTAAGATATCTATATGTTTATTCCATTTAAGGTGTCGATCAATTGTGATCCCTAGATATTTTATGTGCTCAGCTTCGGGGATTGATGTTCCGTCTTCAAATTCCAGGTTACCCATATGTGGAAGTCCTGATTCGTAAGCAGCAAATGGTAGGTATTTTGTTTTCTGTAAATTCAGCGTTAACTTATTTCCTCTGAACCATTCTTTTATAACTGAAAGATCTCCCTCTGCTTGTTGCTTCAAATCTCTCCAATTACTGTCTTCATAAAGTATTACAGTATCATCTGCAAAACTGATAATTTTCCCTTTTCTTTTCGCTAGTAACAAGCTGTTCATGTAAATAAGGAATAAAACTGGTCCCAATACTGTTCCCTGCGGTACCCCATATTCAACAGTTCTCTTCTCGCTTGCGTGTTCATCCATTTTCACAAATTGTATCCTATTTGCTAAATAGCTTTTCATTAGTTCAAAAGCTTTACCTCGAAAACCATAAACATGTAGTTTTCTTAGTAGTTTTGCATGCGATACGGTATCGAAGGCTTTCGCAAGGTCGATAAATACGCACAGACCCACCTTGTTACCATCCATCCACTGGTAAATTCTCTCGACTAGTTTTCTAATTGCATCCTCCGTAGATTTGCCTTTCCTGAAACCGTATTGATTTTCGGACAAAATTTTATTCTGTTCTAAAAAGTTCACAATACGGACTTTCAATAATTTTTCCACTATTTTAGAAACATTTGAGGTCAAACAGATTGGTCTATAATTGGATAAAATTGTTTTATCTCCCGACTTGAACAGCGGTTTGATCACACCCACCTTGAAAACATCTGGAAATTCAGCTGTCTCAAAACATAGATTTGCAAGCATCGTCATAGGTTCCACTATTTCGTCCTGGATATTTTTTATTAGTTCAGTCCTGATACCGTCATCTCCCGGAGCTCCACCATTTTTTAGTTCCTTTATCATTCCTTTAACTTCATCTTCTGTGGTTGGAAACAGAAAAAGGGTCTTGTCACAGAAACGCTCTCCCACCTCCGTCTCTGGAACTTCTTCTATGTTATGTGCTAGTCGTTTTCCTATTTCACCAAAATATCTTCCGAATTCCTCCACCATATCTTCTTTCGATGTTAGTTCTTGCCCATTGGGACCCTTAACCGAATTTATTTCTGTTTCAGGCCTAGTTCTTCCGCAGAGATCATCGATATAATACCATAGGGACCTTGCCTTTGAATTGTTCTCAGTTATGAAGTTATTCATGTGTTCTTTCTTTGCAGTTTTTATCAACTTTTGTAACACATTTCTGTATCTTGCATATTCAAACTTCAATCTTATATTGTGTGGCTCTTTTATGGTTTTCTTGTAAAGGTTATTTTTCGTATTTATAGCCCTCAATAGACCTGGTGTAATCCAATCCTTTTTCCCTGACTTCTTATATGATAATCTTATCCTTGTTGTGTTCTTCTCTGTATAATAAGTTAATAAGTCAATAAAAGTTTCTGCAAAAGAATTTACATTTTTATCTTTAAACATATGACTCCAATTTATTTTCCTGAGTTCTTCTTTGAGATTGCTGTAATTAACATAATTCTTATATCTATGTGCATTCACCCTTTGAACTTTTTCCAAATCTAGACATAACAGTATTGCATAGTGATCAGTAATATCGGAACGAACGATGAACGCATTATTCCTATCTTCAGTTGGATCACGACGAGCAAGGAAAAAATGATCTAAACAGCTACCACCGGAAGGTCTGGTAACATCATTTATATATGAACTATATCCGGATGAACTGAACAAGTTCTTATATTCTTCAACAAGTTCACAGTTTGATAGTAAGTTAATGTTCATATCTCCCACCACAACATGGTAATCCCATTTTCCCGTATTTTGAAGGTAATCCAATAAATCCCTACTGAACATCCTCTGACACAATTGCGGCGAGCGATAAACTCCCGTTATTTTAATTGTCTTTCCCATCACCTTTATGTCCAACTCCAATACCCTCGTTTCTCCAACCGACACAATTTTTTCTTCAAACTGTAAATCCTCTCGAACATACATGATAACACCGTCATTTCTATTGTAATTTCCATAATTGTATGAACATGTGTACCCATTGATTTTAAAAAGATTCAAATCTGGAATCGTGAATGTTTCCGTCAACACAATCACATGAAATTCCCCGGGATAAGTTCTCAGAAGTAATTTCAATTCATCGAAGTTTTTCTCCATACTCCTAATATTATTATGCACTATTTTGAAATTCTTATACACATCGAAGTTTTTTAAATCAACCAATCGATCCAGATATTTAGCCCGGTATATTTCCACCTCAAAATCTCTTAAAAATTGATCCATATTGAAACAACAAAAAGTATATAATCAAACAAAGTATGAAATATAATTATGTAATATGATATCCCAAAAAAATTTATCAAACTGTCAAAGTACACACAAAAAGAAAGAGAAGAAAAATAAACAATTTTTTTTTTTTTTTTATCAAACTTAACTAACTGTCTTAGCTACCTTTCTTGATCTTAGATGAGGGGTTGACCACCTTGTGTTCCCTCCTGGCACCTCCCGAAGACTGTGACTGTGACCTCGTTCTGCCCAGCTCCTCCCAGTCCTTGGCCTTATGAAGCACCTGTCCAGTTGCTGTATTATCCCTGCTGGTTCCCGAATCCTCTAGTGTTAATGAATGCTCCTGCTCATTCAGTATTTCTTTACGAGCTACAGGGGTAGGACTGTTTGGCGGATTCGTTGTCAGCTCCGAAATTTCAACAGCCCGGGTATTTGTAATTCTTTTTGGGTCCTTTTCTGTTGGAAGTAATGAATCTGAAACGACTCGTTCCTTGAGTTGTTCGACGGTGAATTTTTCACCGTTAACAAATAGGCACTTGAACCTTATATATGCAGTTTTCCTATCCCCCTTGGCCAAATTCAACTGTTGCCTTAAGAGCCTGAAATCCTCACGGTCCTCTTCGCAAAGATCCTCGTTAATGTAAATTTGAGAACCCTTTAACTTACTTCGATTTTTGAGTAGTTTAGACTTTGCAAAAAACGACAGGAACTCCACCTTAACAATCGGCTTATTCTTTCCCAGTCTATAAATGTTGTTGATCTCGATGTCTTTTAAATTGATTTCCAGAAGCGCGTTGAGCTGGGAGATAACAGAAAGCAACAGATCGGAGTCGTCCAACTTCAATCCCGAAATGATGACGTTGTTCTTCAAAGCATTTCTTTTGAGATTAAGTACCTCTGCTTCCACCTTGGAGATCCTATTCTCACACGACTGCAATCTCAATCCCACGGTAGATCTTACTTGCCTGATTTCCTCTCTCACCTTCGCCAGTTCCTCCTTTAGAGTAGCAGTATACTTGGCAAATTCACTTTTTAAAAACTTCGATAATTCTTCATTAAAAGACATTCTTCAGTTGATATGTCCTGCGGTGTATGTTATGCTTTATACCTTCAGTTGACAATATCAGCAGATGTACTCGATTGATATGATAATCGAGGTAGTATAAACAAGAATTATCAAGATTATTCAGTCACGTTAATGAACCATGAAATATGAAAACAGTCAGAAAACGAATATTCCGGTGACGAATTTACAATTTGATTTACCACCCTATTCGAATTTGGGTAAATTTCAACACTATCAACTTAAAAATCAATAACAAACTTGGAGAATTCAAGAATACGTCTTCACTATCATATGGCTACAATATAATATGAATTAGCAAATATGAAGTTTTTTTTTCATGAGCATTCAGGATTTATAGTAGGAAATACAGAAAGGCATTGTTAACCAAAAAATGTTGGGTCTCAAAATACCTAAAAAAACTGGAACACCCTGTTTTCAATTTTCCTAATCAACAGAGCTCTTTATTCTGCTTTTAAATATACAGGATGAGTTTTCGTCTTGAACAAATGCACAAACTTTCGAAAAAAGTAGCAGAAATTATTTGGATGTAAATTCAGATATATATTTAATAGTTTTCGGCAAGAACGAAAAAGGCCTCGTTTCAAATTATATTACATATTTTTATTTATCCATACTAGTCCCTACTGATATTATAAATGTGAATGTCCGTGTGTTTGTCCTCTATGGACTCAGGAACCAGATGATTGATTTTGATGAAACTTTCACTATATTGTGGAGATTTTTTTTTGGGGGGTTTTCATGTGAGGTTCATCCTTATATAACGAAGAAATAAGAAAAATTTTCCATTTTTCATGAAAAATCTCAGTACTTTCCGGCTTTTACGGGGGACGCTGCGTAAACTATAAGAGATAGAGAAACATGGTCAAAGACAATTTTGTAGTGCTTGAAAAGTTCTATAAAAAAGTCCGCGGCGACATATGTCTAACTGCCGAAGACAACCCACGATAGTCATTTTTATTATTTTCAATTCAATCCAAAATAATGGTCAATTTGAAGAGGGCTTTTGACTGGCATGGAATGAATCAATATAAAAATGAATGTGACTCTTATCTGCGGCATTCATTCCTGATGGAAAATGCCTGTTACGGTATAGTTTTCTAATGGATACTTTGAGAGTTACAGTAGGTTGAACGAGTGTGAATTTGAGCAAGAAATTTCCGTTTTAAATTAAACTATAACGCGAGCGAAGGCGCGGGTATGAGCTTGTTAGGAATAAGAATAGATTCACGAAACTGTGTCATTGTCACTGTCAGAGTCGCTTCGATATTCACGTATATTCTGTGGTCGATCTCCGTATATATTATGTATGAAGTTTGGCAACAGGTCTCGATATGACGAAAAAATTATGTTTGATTCTGCTTATATTTTTTTCCAATTATGATTTTGTATTAGATAACCGCAGTGATGGGTGATTTGAAAATCACCGTTAGTGAAACGTTTCTCATATCTACTGGGCACGTCTCATCGTGCCTTCATACTTGCCTCTCGATCCCGTTCAGCTTCGATCTGTGCCTCTGTGAGAAGATGAGCCCTCCGCCCCAGGCGGCGTCTATATGGAGCCACATGTTGTGCCTTTTGCAAATGTCAGCTATTTCGTTTATTGGGTCGAAAGCGCCTCGGACTGTCGTCCCTGCGAACATTGAACGTAAATGTATTAATTTACTCTTCTCCGTCCTGCAATCATCCGGCAGGGGTGTCCATCGATCGATGGAAAACGTGCGAAAAGACCCCGCGAAACGCTTATGAAAACGGCTCTCGGCTAAATTGGCTGAAACTTTGCGGAAAGATGGTTCACATTATGCTGATCAAAAGTCTCATGGGCACAACTCTTCATTTTCAACCCTCAACAGCCCCCCAAGGGATGTGTGTGGAGTTGACGCAGCACTTTTGGATTATCAATTTTTTTTTGTCTATTTCACATTCGTAGTGAGTTCATTACATCACATTACAGCCATGTTGTAATGAATTCATATGCAGCATTGTTTTCAGTTAGAATTTTTTTTTGTGGTTGTCAATACTGAGCTCCGATTCCATCAATTTCTAAATCAAATCAATTCAAACTCCGTAATCAGTCAAATTTCGTCACACCAACTGCCAAAACAAAAATGCAAAAGTCACTAATGGGATGTGAAATCTGAATTTTGGATTGAATTTCGAGAATGTTTCACAAAAATTGACTGAAATAGAAAAAATATCCTCTAATACTCGTGGTAGAAGGCAATTCCAACACTCATGCTTTCGAAAACTCTCTCCTTCGTCGCTCGTTTTCGAATTTCGCATTCGTGTTGGAATAGGAGCTCATTCTGCAACTTGTTTTACAATATACTATTACGTCCCTGGAGATACGGCTGATTCTGATAGATCTTTAGAGTGATCTATTGAATTGTCTTTAGACCCTCCTGAATATTTCAAATATATGGATTAATGTTCTACAGAAGGATGCCAAAAAACTCATGACAACAGCTCCCAAATGTGCAAACTGTAGTGGTGACCACGCCACCGATCTTAATAGTTACACCAACTGCCAAGATAAAATACAAAAGTCACTAGGATGTATAATCTGAATTTTTCATTGAATTTCGACAGTATTTATATAACTTGACTTGAATAGAGAAAATATAATAATAATAATAATGTTCCTTTTCTATAAACCAATCGAATTACAATCTTCACAGTCACAATTACAATTTTTCACAAGAAGATGTTCTTTTGAATATTTTTCTTCTACATGTTACAGAAAATAAACAGTTAAACTCACTAAGGCAGTGCCAGAGCGTGAGTATATCTTCAATCCAAACAATTTTGGCAGAATTATTTCATATCAACGCAGTGTATTAACAAAAATTAAGTAGTTGATCTGGAAAACAAGAACAAACATTTTCTACAATCTAGTTATATGGATATATTAACTTGTGAACTGTAGCCCCACTATGATTCTTCAAAAAGAATTTTACTTTTATTTTGAAAATATTTTTGCTGGGTACTGCTTTTATCTCCATAGGAAGATAATTGTATAGTCTACTAGAAAAAAAGTTGAGTAGTAGTTCTGGAAGCAAAGTTCGTTGTTACTTTTGCTTGTGTCATGTATCGAGTTCGACATGCATGACTAACATATGTAAGTTCTTGCTTTTTGGAATATTGTTCTATCACACATTTTGAGAAGAACACTTTTCTCACATCCAGAATACCTGCATCCATGAACAACTGATCTGAAGGGTTAGTAGTGGGTTTAGCATACATTATTTTTAGAAATTTTTTTTTGTAAATTTTCTAATCTTTTTAGGTGAATATTAGCCGCTGCCGCCCATGATATTTTACGCCATATGCAAGCTTGCACTCAATGAGAGCGAAATACACCATTTTTAGTCTATGTATATCTAGAATTTGTTGTAGAAATTTAAACTTAAACCTTAACCCTCTCAATGTGCACACTATTTTATTAATATGACAATCCCACCTCCGATGCCTATCAATTGTAACACTTAGATACCTCACCTTCCCAAGTGTTACTTTCGTAAAAAATGACATCGTCTAATAGTCGTGGTAGAAGGCAATTCAAACACTCATGCGTTCGAAAACTCGCTAGTTTTCGAATTTTGCATTTGTGTTGGAAAAGGTGCCCATTCTGCCACTTGTTTTACTATTGAACTGCTAAATTGTGCAAGGTTTGTGCTACTTTATAAAGCTGTTTTTTTTTCAAATTTTTTTCAAAAAAATGGCTCGCACAACACTTTCCGAAAAATAAAATTCCATTGAGTTGTTCTATTTGTATTTTTCCGAAAAAAAAATATGTTCAAATAATTTTGCCACTCGTAGGCAAAGTTGGCAGTTGTAATTCTTCGGAATATGTCTGTAATTCACCAAAAAAAAAAAAAAAATTAGATGAAAATTTGCCCAGCCAACTTTTTTTCCATAAGAATTGTTTCATGTTATTGTGCCACAATACTTGTGCTGGTTAGATTTTCAGAAAAATCTAACAGTTTGCTTCTTATATGGAGGAAATAAGAAAATTCAGTAGATTTTAGGAAAATCGGTATATCTGGCAACAGTGTGTGTGAAATTGGTACAGCCTTTTTGATTTCGAAAAAAGAAATTGTACCTCATTGTGCTAGGTTTGTGCTGCTTGAATCGTTTATTTTTTTTTACTTCATACCGTTCTCAAGATATTTCCCAAAATTTGTTGTACGAATCAGCCTAGCATTTTCCAAAAAATTTGACAGCTGGAATAAGTTGTGGCATATACCTATGTATTGAACTGGATCGTTTCAATTTTCCAAAAAGTCCTTTAATTTCTAATGGAATTGAATTTGAAAAAATGTTATTTCGACAACGACGAATTTGTGAATGAAATCCCTACATTTGTGGAGGAATTTGTCAGAAAAACTTAAAATTTTTCTCTCGAATAATGGAACATATATGAACAATATATTGTAGGAAATCGGTGAACATGACTTGTTCATACAACACATTTTGTGAAATTTGTAGAGAACCATATTGAATGAAAAAATTTAATCACAAAAAGCACAACAATGAAAGACACAGTAGTAATCTGCGATCTAAAAATATGTTTGTTTTCAATGTTTTTATCATCTTTCTCCGCTCTAAAGGTATTCATGACTTTTCTGTTTATGTTTTTTCCACAAACACACGAAATATTTGTTATACATTTTTTTATTTCCGATTTCCATTTGGAATTTTAGTTTGTGTTCAAATAGATCTAAGATAATTTCGTGTTTTGAAAACATGTTGAATCTGGAACCGATGGTTCTAGTTTTTTCTCAAAGGCCATGAAGGTGAGGAATCATATCATTTTCATTGTTTTTGACGATTTCTCTTCTTTCCTAGTCGATCCTAATTTTGAATCGGAAAGAACATCATAGATTAGATCAACGAGTCTGAATTTTCAAGATTTGGTCCGAGAAAGAAGTCGAAAGTTGTTAAATACTTTCTTGCCTTTCGTTGGGCAACTATTTTCTTCAAATCATTGGCGCCTAAGGAGTTGGTGAAGATGTCAATCAGGAGCACTTCCATTATTTAAAATACCTTGAATTAAATTGTTTTCCTAGATTTCGGGTGTAAACCGAAAAATGAGAAAATGTTAATCTGACTCCAAAATTATAAATTAGTGACCACTACATGTTCGAAGACCTGAAAAAGATGCTTGCAGCAGAAAGATAAGGCTTGAATGAAGAGCCTTTAGCCTGAATTGATGATAGATGTTCAAACAAAAAGGTAGCTAAATGTGAGACTTATGCATCACTAGGAGGAAACTATGTTGATGAACTGGATCAGAAACCCAGCAGATGTCTTGAATATTGACGATTAGTTCATTTTTTCTAATAGTTTGAGTGTCTGATCACACTAGAAATTCAAAATATTCCCGAAAATTCCCCCCACGAAAGAGAAACCATAACGTAGATCCCTTGCCTACTAATAAGGTAGGAGAAGTCCTTTCATGTTGAATCGTTTCAGTGACGGCGACGTTCTATGATGTTGTTAAACCTATAAATTCCTGGAATTTGCCACCCCTATATCGGTTCATTGCGTCGATCGGATATTGGATTTGTAGGCTCGAGGACATTTAGGAGTTTAGATAGGTATTCGCGTCATTCCATCATGAAATGCTGGTTGAACAGAAAAACGATTGACATAGGTTATCCGACGCAGAAATGGCATAACTATTATTGAGGCGCCAAGAACAGGTTTTTGGGCGAATTATTAGGGCTGCAAGCGCACATTGTCAATCTTTTTTTTATTGGACGAACGTAGGAGCATGGCATAATGAAGTAAAAGAACAAGAAAAATGGTACCTCTGCTTTGAGTAGATTGGATATTTCGTAAATGAAGGATTTTAAGATCATTCGGGATCTGAATATAGATTATTTGAGAGATTTCAAATTTTTTTCTGAACTATCTAATATTTCGAATCTTTGAACATGAAAAACACAGTTGAGGAGAAGACTCTTGCTTACAATACCTAAGATTACATATTTACAAATAATACTACATCCTCAACTCATATATTAGTAAAAGGCGCTTTTGCTGGATAAGTTTTTTGAAAGATCTACCGACTTAGACTTATGATTACTGATTACCGAAGAAATTTCAATAGAACCAATATTAATAACTTTGTAATTGATCTTGCTCTTGAATGTTTCAACACGCAGGAGTGTTCGAGTTGCCTTCTGCCACGAGTGTTAAACGATATTTTCTCTATTTCAGTCAAGTTTAATGAAATACTGTCGAAATTCAATGAAAAATTCAGATTATACATCTTGTGAATTTTGTATTGTATCTTGACAGTTGGTGTGACTGTAAAGATCGGTTGTGTGGTCACCACCAACGTTTGCGCATTTGGGAGCTGTTGTGACGGGTTTTTTGGATCCTTCTGTCATGTGTACCTCGCCACATTTCATGCACTTCAATGTAGCATGATAGTTTTTCTGCGAATAATTGACATCAGTGACATTGAATATTTGCATTTTCTTTTACAAGGCTTTATACTTGCTAGAGATTCCGCAGCAGAATTGCAATTTATTGAATATTGCTTTATGAGTTTCATCTAATATACCAGAGGCGATGGTTTTCCTTTTTTCTCCTTTCTTCTGGTTTTTTTCGTTACAGGGTAACCTTTTTTGGCTTAGTCAGATTTTATTTTCTCCTCCGTTATTTCGATAAGCGTGAAATTCAATATTTTCTTCTTTTATGCTTTTGCCTAAATTCTAAAGTCGTTTTCTGAAGCCAGTTCAACTTGAATTCCTTGGGTTACCGCTATCATTTTTTGCATGTTCATCTGCTTGATCGTGTTGTTTACCTTTTGATTTCTGAAAGATCTACCGACTTTGACTTATGATTACTGATTACCGAAGAAATTTCAATAGAACCAATATTAATAACTTTGTAATTGATCTTGCTCTTGAACGTTGAGAGCATATTTATGATTTGTCTGATTTGAATGAAGTTTTAATTTTATAATAAGTTCAAATTCCATTTCCTTACGTAAGTTTCATAAGAAGTGGAATAAGATATTAAATGATATTAAACAATCTATTTACCACTCAAGAGATATTTTTCTACTGAGAGACAAATTTCTGGATCAAGTGTGGCCTATATTGATTGTCTCAACGCAATCGTCTGGCAACAAAGTAAAAACAGCTTGAAACATTGTCAGCTAGCTAAGTGAGAATCTCAAAATGCTGACTACAAAACTAGATAAAATAGATATTCGTGGTGAAGCTTTAGACTGGATGAAAAATTATCTCACAAACATACGAAAATTTGCTATTGGTGTCGACAGACTCCAAATTACCAACAACTGGAGTGGATTCCACAGGGTTCCATTTTGGGTTCGGTATTTTTTACTCTGTATATCAGACAATTTTGACTGTAATTTGTTTCTATCCGCAGATGATGCTGCAGTATCAGCATCATGCAAAGATAGTTTCGCTCTGCAGGAAAGTTTGCTGAGAAATTCAAATGTTTCATGTGACTGGTTAAAGAGTCTTCTCTTAACTTAGATAAAACTGTTATTGTGTTATTTCAAAAAAACACGTGTGGCACTCGAGGACTGCCGCGGAAAAGCTATTGCATAGCCTCTATTCAAAAATAAGAAGATAATATTGTTAATTTGAAATATTTATTTAGCTTACAATACATGTTGGTTATTCAGGGATGTTTATTATTGAAACAATAGGTTTATGGTAACTGAAATGAGAAACATAAGTTTGAGACTTAATGTCTTCTGAATATCTGGAAAATACAGCGTCAATAGTGGTCCCATATTTTGTTGTGGGTTCTTGTGGATCATTATTAATTTTTGAATTCAATTTTTCTGAAAGAAAAGTTGTCAACCGCTCTGATTTTTTATCAGCGAAGTTGATGTTGAAATCGCCAGCCAAGATAAGTTGGAATTTATTACCATTTGTACAAAGTATTTTCTACCCTTCTTCAGAGTACTCCAGTACAGTGCGATGAATAATAAAATGCTCTACCTCGTCCAATTTTGGATTCGGAGAAATGTAAATTGCTACCATGACTATGTGTAGGCCATTTCTAAGTTTGCATGAGCATGCACAAATTTCTCCAACAAATGAGTGTCTAAAATTAACATCGCTAAGGTCTTCAATATTTATTTCAATATTCGGAGTCATAATATTAGTAACATTATTACTATGTATTTTGGTAAATAGCTACCCGACCTTTTGGAACAATATCTCGTTTGAATTGAACAATTCGATTGAAATTAGGTATTTCAATCGGATTATCACGCGTCATGCATGTTTCGGTAAGAAGTAACACATTGGTTTGTCTCGTAACTGAATCTTGTGAATCGTATTTGTGGCTATGTAGACTTTGGCAATTGAAAGTCGTTATTGAAATGCCATTTGTATTACTAATGAAATCCAAGACACTTTGAGCTATCGTCTGAACACTATTTAAAGACAGTCTTTTGAATTCTTGCAACAAAGATGCAGTCGATGGAGCTTGCCTTCGATTATGCAGAATTATAATTTTTTGTCTTAATATACAATTTTTCAATATAAGTCACCCGAGAGAGTGCAACATAGACGAGTTCCTGAAAATGTGATTTACTATACTCATATACTATTTCGTCAAAAGTTCCACCTTGCGACTTATGTATAGTTATAGCAAAAGCTGAAGTCAATGGAAAATGTTTGCGTTTGGCTATACATTTTCTATCCGATGTTAATGAAATATTTGCTGTAATTCAATGGAAACATTTTGCACTTCTAGAGTGACTGCACGCATCCTTCTAGTCGCAAGCACCCAAACACCGTGCCGAAGTCTGCCGAACTGAACCGACGATACACGGCTGTATTAGGTTTTTTCATTACGGAATTTCTACATTCGCTCAAAGCCTGAGATAAAAGCTTTGCAATAGCTTAACAACAATTAGACCGTAAAAAGGCCATGGGATAGGTCGACAATCACCCATGTTTTTAGGTATGAAGATGTTTAATAAATTATGTATTGAAATGAAGAGCTCAAATAACAAAAATGTTTGTTCAAGAAGAAGCTTAGATCGTTTTCAACCCATATATTCGTCTGTCAGAATTTTTCGATTAGGCGAATTTTCTTTTTGTTTGGCTTTTTCCATAATGTATTGTTGACATTATATTGAAATGAAGTGTTATCATTAATATTATTATTGTGATTCTGCACGGTTGATGAATACTCACCTAGAGTGGCTATAACAACAAGCGGAATACAACCTTCATTTTCTATTTCTTCAATTTTCCGCTCCAAATCCATTACTTTCATCTGTCCTATTTCGTCTGTTTCTACAGAAACTACGTTTTCATCGCCAATACCTAAGAAGGATGAAAATTTGCTGATAGAGTAGTGGCATTCTTCAGACGTGAATATTTTGAGTGGGGGTAGGTTCGCGCTTCCTTTTTTCTGCAAGAGAAAAACATCTCTTATAAATATTGTTATTTTCTACTCTGCCTGAGTGGCCTTAAGCAGCTCAAGGTCTCCTGAAATATAACTCCTGAAGATGTCAGACACTTGAACTGGCGAAACGTCGAGAACTAATCCACGACGACGGCTGAAATGCTCGAAAGAACAAGTGACAAAAGAAATCTGGTCTCGACATATCGAAAATTTCAAATAAATTTCAATCTTCAATAAGTTTATTAAAAAATTATTCGATATTCTGGAACCCTGAAGCACCCGAAAGATTATTGAAAGAAAAATTCCCGAGTCAATTTGTGCCTCAAAAAAATCCCAGAAATTGCATGGAGCGTGTTTTGTGAAAGATGAATGGACTAATGATGGATTTCACAAAACTGATTGCACCGTCAAGTTGATTAAAGCCATCGAGATTTGTTTAAATTCCGAATCAAGTCATTTGATTGGTTCGAATTTTCGTAAGGTTATTTGATCTCACAATCAAAGTTGTGTGAAAACCACCTTTAATGTTGAATTTCAGTTTCTGTTGAAGTGACTCTTCGAATAAAAAATGTAAAATGAGTACACATTCCTTTTTTTTCATCAAAGATATAGACACGGTTTTGTAAAACCCATTCTTTTTCATGGAACACAATCACATCATTAATCATTGAGTTATTGTTATTGAGCCAGGTGAATCTTATAAGGGTAAAACGAACAAAATACACTAAAGAAAATTACGAGTTACACATAAGTTCTTTCAAGTATTGTATCAAATATCACGAATTGGAAACAATTTCATTCGAAATTGCAAGACTACCAATACAACAACCTTTCAAATGCTTCATTGTTCGTGATCGGATCTTTTTCAAAAAACTTATTCAGGTCTGAAATTTACATTTTCATGTGTGCATTCATTGCAGTGCAGTCCTATCCCAACCCAGTAAAGGCACTCCAGATGTTCAACTTTCCGCACTAATGAATGAGATCCTCATTATTTCAAAGCGAAATTGGTTACATGTTCGATACCAATTGTCGTAGGAGGAAGACTTCGTGACTTGTACCAAGACAGGGAAATGATATGAAGTAAATTATTCAATAGAATTCCTTGCCTATTGAAATGGAGGCTGTAGACTTTGAGCCATCTGGCCCATCAGTCGACATTAAAGGAAACTGCATTATTCAGAGAGATGACAACTTTATGATCTTCAATAGCTAGGATGTGAAGTTACTGTATTTGATGTCTAGGGCTCTGATATGAGCAATATGTGTCTAGAAGTGTAACTCGATATTAAGTAGAAGGTGGTAGTTTTTTTTATAAATGAGAATAGACTAAAAATCATTGAGAATTGTGTGAAATACCCCAGAAGAAATATGACACCACTTTTCGTCATTGACAATAGGTACACGACGATTTTATGTCAATCGTTCCTTCTGCAACGTAACAAGCTCGAAACATTCTTCATGAAATTATGAGGCATTTGTTAAAAAAAACAAACGTTTGCGATACCAAGTGTATTGGACTTTTTCGAAATACTCAAGGAATCTTCCCTCTCCGTTTGTACTGATGAAAACTTGTTTTTGTTCTCACCTTGACGCTGGGAAATCTATCAAATCTGGCCAGATTAATGGCCATTCCATTTGCTGTTGAACCTCCAGGACAGAAAATCCCATCATGCCACAGCGGACCAATCATCTTGCAGATTTCCCCAATCAAAGCCTCTTCCATGAGAGTGAAGACTGGAGCTACCTCATAGGTGTATACGCTGGCATTCAAAGCATCTGTCAACCATTGACCAGCAAGACCGTAGGGATCCAAACTACAAAAAAAAAAATTATATCGAGTGACATCATTGATAAGGAGTATTTTTGGCAATACATATTCATTTGTTGAAAATAAATCACATCAACTTTTGTCAAGTTATTGGATTATACAAAATATTAGAACCGATCTAACTCAGTAGAGCCAGAAAACGATGAAAGTATGTATTTTCTCGAAGAAATTGCAGAATGGGCCCCCATTGCAACAAGAATAAGCGTTCAAATTGCCTTCTGTAACGAATATCAGGAGATATTTTTTTCTATTTCAGTCAGTGGGGTTCACGGGGCCAAAGCCAAGTGTGCACTATCTTTAGGCTCCTGTGTGAGTGTTCTGCAAGCAGAAATATTAGCAATCTAAAGATGTCTAGACATTAATCTAGAGAGAAACTATCAGAATTGCGACATAGCTATTCACTAAGATAGTCAAGCTGCTATTAAAGCACTGAACTCCTATGTCATCGACTCAAAGTCGACATGAAATGCCGGTCTCTTTGATCTGGGTTCCTGGTTATTCGGGAATCACAGGTAACGAAGAGGCACACAAACTTGGCAGAGAAGGTGCTCGGAAACCACTCCCTGGCCCAGAACCTTTCTGTGGTATAGAAAAATGTTCCTATAAGAAAAAGTTTTTGGAGAAGGAGAAAACTGAAAGAGAAACACTCTGGCAGAATCTCCCAGGGTTGGATCACTCCAAAATGTTCCTTCGGAATTTTGAAACTGCAAGATTCAAAAGATATCTGTATCTCAGTAAGAACCAACTACACCTCCTTACTGGCTTTCTTACAGGGCATTGTCGCCTCAGAAAGCACTTGCTGAGAATGGGCCTATCGGACACTGACGAGTGTAGATTCTGTGGGGAGGAGGAAGAAACTCCTATTCACCTAGTCACAGAGTGTTTGGCATTGTAAGCCAAAGGAAACAATGATTTGGTTAAGAGACCTGTAGGAGTGAGGAATTAGCCTCAGTGAAGCCTTCCGAGATATTGGATTTCATAAGATCTCTGGGACTGCAAGGCGAGCTGTAAAGCTTTGTCAGGGGGCATAATAGACCATAAGGTCGCAGTGGACTGTAACCCCTTTTAAACTATTAACCCTTTCAGCTATTTTTTATTATTATAATTGCATCAATAGGGTTTTTTTCAAACAACTACGCCTCACAAGAAACAGAAAAGCAGGTCATTCATCGAAAATGTTATAGCCATTTATTATTCATACTACCTACAAACCACGATTGGACATTTGAAAAGTTAAATTTTAAATGAAAAAGTAAAAGATAACTAAGTCAAAGGATATTTTCCTAGCTTTCAAATTTGCAAATTCATTTATGATTTTAGAAAAATCTGTTCTTAGTGTAAGGTATTTTTCACAGAACAGTACCATTAGAGAATTCAATAATTTATTGCCTGAAAGGGTTGATCTTTTCTCATTCTTGAGAATACTTAAAACAGAAGAATCTCTTTCTGCGGATCAGTTAATGACTGTTGGGGTCAAAAAACCCCTTAATTGATATCTCCAGATTAGGAAAACTAGTTTTCAAACCATTTTCCCTGATGTATTCACAGATACCATGAATTCTACCAATTTTCTCTAGTGCTACATACATTATGAAGTTTTGACATTCATTTTTGAATTCACTTCCGATGTCTTCAGGGTAGGATCCGTAGCCTGCTTCTGTCATGTATACCTCGCCACATTCCATGCACTTCAATGTTGCAGGACAGTTTTTCTGCGAATAATTGACATCAGTGACATTGAATAATTGCATTTTCTGTTATGAGGCTTTCTACTTGCCAAATCTGCAAATTTCCGATTTATTGAATATTGCTTTATGAACTTCATCGATGTCAACAAGCACCAGAGGCGATGGTAATCCTCTTTTTCCCGTTCTTCTGGTTATGTTTGTTAGAGTGTAACCTTTTTCGACTCAGTCAGTTTTTATCTTTTCCTCCGTTATTTCGGTAAGCGTGAAATTCAATATTTTCTTCTTTTATTCTTCTCATAAAGTTCTACAGTCGTTTTCTGAAGTCGTTTCAACTTGGATTCCTTGAGTTACCGCTATGAATTTTCTGCATGTTCATCTGCGTTATCGTTTTGTTTACTTTCTGTCATTTGGAACGATTTCGATTATCAGTGGGCCATTTTTTCCCTTTTAGACGTTATATTCGATTCTTGCTCACCCACCTTTTCTTTCACTTCACTTCAGTTCCGTTTTCTTCTTCGTCACTATAATTTCTTCTTCGTTTGTTTCCAAGTCTTTCTGGTATTCATAATCACTCAATCTTCCATTGAGAAAAGATTAAACTTATGTCAATAAACTTTTGAATCGGGTAAAGATATTCATTTGATTCTTCTCTTTATCGTCTTTTTACTGCAGTGGAGGTCTTTCTGGATAGATTTAGGGCCATAAATATTTAACCGGGCAATTTCCAGTAATAAGCCCAGCATCCCACATTTCGAAAAGTTATATAAGATGATTTCGGACACAGTGTAGGCGTCTCGAGAACTTCGCCGCTTCCATACATAACTCAGGTCGTCGATAATTGGAAATTCATGAGATCCAGATTCATAATAACCCTGAGCCTTTTCATCTCGAACATCCTTGTCAGCCAAAATGTGCCGAAACGCCGAAAATATTTATTAAGAATGCAAATAAACTGAATTAATTTTCAATTTCGCGGCTTGGGCGATAGGGCATCTAATTTTTCTCCTTCAGGTTGAAATATTGATTACGTGACCTTTGTTTTTTCAGGGTATCTCCCTAATTTTCAGCAGCGTTTGGGATTGACCTAGATTAAAATCGTGTTTGTAACAAATGGCGGATATTGGTCAAATCGTCTGATGAATTTCCTTCTGACCTTATCAACGAATAACAAATTTCTTCTTAACTGAGGTAAATTGATGATTCAGATGAATGTTTAAGTATATGTTGATAGATAAGCTGAAAAAATGTTGGAAATGGTCTTTGAAGCAATCCCCTCCATATAAATTTCAAATATTTCAACACCGAATTTACACTACCTAGTATTCTATTGAAGGTCGACATTTTTTTCAGAAATACAGTGTTTTGATTTCACCGAAAATACAAATTATTCAAATTGAATGGACACATTTCATTTGTATTTTTTGATTCATTTGGAGTATAGTGTACACTGTGTCCCAAATTGGTTGAGATCGCACTGTATCTCATCTATTATTGAAGATTGAAACATGCAGTCTTCGCGACATTGTGTCTTTTTTTGGAAAACTTTCAAATCCACAAACAGAAATATTACATCTTTTGTTTCGGAAAAACAAGACTAAAACGAAAAATATGCACTCTTGGAAATGTCAGTAGCGTTGTTAAAAAAATTTCTGAGGGCATCTTTTTTGAGATCGGGAACAAACTTGGTATTTTTTGAATGGAACTCAAATTTTTAATTGTTTGTTAAATGGAACAATCAAATTTTTGCATTTTTTTTCTGAATGCATTTCACAACTTAACCTTTGATAAATTTTAGCTTCAAAAGTCGGAAGAATCCATATTTATGTTTGGTTTTTCAATAGTAGGCCATGAATTCTTTCACATATGCTTTTACTTATTACTTTTTAATACGCCATGTGTTTATTTTATTATATTTAAACATAAGTTTAGTTTTTGTTCCTGAAAAATATTCTGTTTTCTTGTGTTATAACATGTTTGGTTTATCTATGGGAGATGATTGCCTTTCATTAGGGTCCCGTAGCGGTCTTCAAACATCTGAAGTGCCGGAAAATCATCACCTGGAAGGTCGTTTCTGGTTTGAAAAAACCCTCACGACCAGAGAGTAACAATTTGTGGATTTTGAATTTGAATATCGAAGGAATTTCGAAAGACAAGTGTGATTACGTCTCCCAATTAGCTGATGAACATGGTATCAAAGAGATTCTTCTGCAAGAAACCCACACGGCAACAGAATCGTCGTGAAAGAGGACAGTTTAAAGGTTATGTATTAATTGATTTTTTACAAGTTCAGCTTGTTATGTTGAAAAATTATCGGTTACGTAACTTTCAACAGATTCGGAAAGGGGAAATTGATGGAGTTTTTTTTCATTTCTTTCAAATTTTGTGACATTTCTGTCATAAATATTTATAAATCTCCGAACATTATTTGGCCAAGAAATCTTAATGTTGATGTTTTTTAAAGTAGCAAATGCATTTCCAAAATGCCTTCGATATATTCTGAATAATCGGTTTCTTTTCTGCTTTTGTCTTTTTTCATTTCAGATTAAGAATTACGAGTCGTTTTGGGAAGAATCTGTGTATCCGAGACCATCGACGGATATCATGAAGATGATCACACTGATGTCTTTCAAGATTTTCCTGATATTTTATGTTATTTTGTTTACGTGGAGGCAGGTTTTTTCGGCTGAGGTTTTTTCCCCTGGCTGTATAGTATCGTATGATTCTATAGTATCATACAAAGAATGTTATGATACCCCGTTCTTTTTTTACCTCAGCTTAGGTACTTTTTGTTTCAACATTTATTGTATTATTTTAGCTCTCTTTTTCATAAGAATATATATATATATATATATATATATATATATATATATATATCACTCTTCAACATAAACTTGAAAATGTTGAAAACGAAAGGAATTTTAATATTGATATACAAATTTTTCGATCCATGTTCAACTTTTATGCATGTGTGGAAGAAGTCATACATAAATATGAATTTTTCTGAATTTTGAAAGTCATTAAAAGTTAGATTGTGATACATCATTGTATTCAGACAAAAATTAGTTGAAATATACAGGGTAATTCATTTGAAAAATACCAATATTGTGCTCAATCTCAAAAACTATGCTCTGAAAAAATCTTTCAACGATGTCACTGACTTCTACATAAAAGTATCTATTATAAGCAGTGTTCATCATACAGGGCCCGAGAAATAGTAACATCTCCAAAAATGCACATTTTTCGTTTTCGCCCTGTATTTCAGAAACAAAAGTAGCTGGAATATTTCTGTTCATGTATTTGATAGTTTTAAAAAATGTTATGCGGGATCGCGAAAACCGCATGTATCTATCTTCAATAATAGCTGAGAGTGCTGCGCAGTCTCAACCAATTTGGGATACAGTGTAAAGGGTGGGCAAAATTGGTGATACCTGAACTACGACTTTTTAACCGTGAGAGATGAAGGAAAATGAATGACAAGTTACGGTGATCTTTTTTAGAGAAACTGATAATGCCATCAACTGCATTCCTGTATCTTCTTTTGTTTTCGAGTTATAGGCTAAAATTGAAATTTGGGCGATTTCAACTTTGGCCATTATCTAAATTTTTGTTTGTGGTAGGATATTGAAATAAAAATTTCAACATCAATGCAATTTTCATAGCAATTCAGTAGCGTACTTTGTTTCTCCCCAAGAGGTTTCCTTGCTGAGCTATAACATAAAGTTGTGTCTTTTCTTATGGAAATAAACAGTTTGAAATGGCTTAGAAAGAATCGCCATTTTTTTTTCGTTTCAGAAATATATCATACATCATACATCGCCCTCAGATTCATTCAGATATCATGTGAAATATAGTTTGTATGTGAAATTTGAATAATTGAGAATTAAGTAGGCTGAATCACAGAATAATATGTCTCCCGCATGGTGCCATTATTATTTTGCCATTGAATACTTGATTCAATTCTCCGTGATTTGTTCAGGACAACGGTCAATTATCAGAATTCGAAGTCATTTTGAAGCTCAAATAAAACATTCCAACGAAATCATATTTCTCGTAGTTTTCGAACATATTCATATTGCCGGCAATAATGACTTCGGATTCTAATAATTGACCGTTGTTCTGAACAGATATCAAATCACAGAGAATTTAATCAAGTATTCAATCGCAAAATAATAATGACATCATTCGTAGAGACATATTATTCTGTGATTCAGTCTACTTAATACTCAATAATTCAAATTTGACATACCTACAAACTATATATTTCATGATATCTGATTGAATCTGAGGGCGATGTATGATGAATAATATATTTCTGAAACGGGAAAAAATGGCGATTCTTTCTTCATGTTATAGCTCAGAAGGAAACCTCTTGGAAAAAACAAAGTACGCTACTGGATTGCTATGAAAGAAGTGACTGTATAAGGTTTTCATTTCAACATCCTAGCGCAAACAGAAACGGAGATAATGGCTTAAGTTAAAATAGCCCAAAGTTCAATTTTGGCCTATAACTGGAAAACAAAAGAAGATAGGGAAATGCAGTTATCAGTTTCTCTAAAAAAGACCTTTATCTCTCACGGTTGAAAAGTTGTAGTTCAAGTATCACCATTTTGCCCACCCTGTAGCTATCTTGAGTAGTTCTTTAGATATTTGTCATTTTTCGGAAAAATGAAGTTCAATTCCATTTCATTATGTTGAAAACTTTTATGAATCAACAATGTTACAGGCAGTTGAAAAATACCAGTTATGAAGAATTTTTAATGATGCTGTTATACTCATGGAATTCATCAAGCCTCAGGTAAATTCTTGGAAAATATTGTATTTTGATACATTTCAAACACAAGCTTACATGTTTTCTATATTTTTTGGATTTTTATGATTACTGTTTATAAACAGTTGATTGGAAGTTATTTATTCATTTACTACTTCAATATTTTGAACTTTAGTGGAAATGTGAAAATCATTTAACGTGAGTTCTTAAATTGCTTTTCTTGCTAGCTTTGGTTCTGTATGTTTCACATATCGTAACTATTTTCGATAATAACTTTATAAAACTACAAGAAGCTGGAAGTACCGAAAGAAATAATATTCCCCTGAACGTTCAACAATAATGAACCACTCACAACTCAATGCGCATGTGTGAGCCCAAAATTAAAAAAAGAATTGGTGTCTCCAGACACAAGTTTTTACGTCACCTGTATGCTGTAAGGATGTATGTAGTCAATTACTCATCGCTTTGAAACTGTTGTCTTACCCCGAGAAGAGCTGGTTTATAAAATATGGATGTCCTGTCTTGACGCTATACTTGATGGTTTGCCTCAGCAAAGACAGAAGCTTATCGTGGCCTTCCCCATTCTGCTTCAGGGAAAAATCGAACTTCCTCTTCAAATTCTCCGGTGTTTGCCACAAAACCACCTTATCACTTCTCGTCGTAAAAACAACATTCTCGAACAGAATTTTAATAACATCCCGCAAGAACTCCTCGTGTTTTTCGCGTTCCGGGATGGGATGATAGTCTGCCATATCCGGCGGGGATGTCAGTACTATAAAGCTTAATTTTTATAGCTAAATGGGCGAAAGGAAAATTCGGATTGCCTTTTATATCAGATTTAATAGTCCATTTAGCCCTTCCTTATTCAATTAAGTGAATTGTAGCGAACGCTTTTAATGTTCATTAAGGATTCGGCTTAATACGAACGAATTAACTTTTGTAAATGAGGGAGGAGGAATTGAATGTTATGGGCAATGGAGGTAGACAACAAAGGCCGTGAAAGAAAGAAAAATGTCCTAATCATGCATGAACTTTTCCGCATCTACCGCTTCAAGTGACACTCGAATACAATGGTCGGAAGTAAGACTTTAGAATAGGGAAACGTTGGAAGATCTAGTCATTTCATTTCTCAATTTTAAGACCATCCTCATACAGGATGTTTTATGAACTACAACAGTAATGAGTACTGTTCTAATTCTAAACATCATTTTCAATCTTGATTTTGCGAAGAAGAATAGTTATTTATGATAAAAGTGCAGAAGGCATTGATATTCTTACACGAGTTCAAAATTCAAATACGAGCCACGAAGTGGCGAGTGTTTGAATGAATAAGTATTAGAATGAGCCTTCTGAACGAGTAATATACATTATTTTCTTTAATTCCCTGAATTCTTATCTGAATCAATGAAATATTGCCGTAAATATCGTTTAGTCATTTTTACATTGAAAGTATCGATTGGCAAAACTGTGTTTTCGATCTCATAAATTTGACCGATGTTAAATAAATATTACTGAAAACAGTGCTGTAATGAAATATTCAAACATTGTTTTGTTCTACGAGATGTGGCAGAATGAACGGATTTGACACATCATTAGAGAATAGTATATTCTAAAACAAGTTGCAGAATGAGCTACTTTTCCAACACGAATGCGAAGTTCAAAAACGAGCGACGAAGGAGCGAGTTTTCGATAGCATGATTGTTGGAATTGCCTTCTGCAACGAGTATTAGACGATATTTTCTCTATTTCAGTCAATTTTTGTGAAATACTCTCGAAATTCAAATAAAAATTCAGGTTAGTGACTTTTATATTTCATCTTGGCAGTTGGTGTGACTTACGAAATTTGACAGATTACGGAATTTGAATTGATTTGATTCGAAACTTGATTCGGTCGGAGGTCAATACTGACAACTACAAAACGAAATATATAACTGAAAACAATAAACAATGCTGTAACTCATTACGATACTGAAGAGAGAAAATCTATTTATTTAACTGTTACCTATAACAAAAATTAATTGTAGGTAATAAATTTTGATAACACGAATATTACATTTCATGAAATTAATTCTCGACGACTCGTTTTATAGCTCGCTTTTATTTGGGAAGTGGCACGCACTGCATTAGATGTTCCACCAAGTATATCTTGTTCAATACGTTTTTCAATTTCTATGGAATTCTCCATATATCCCTTTGCAAAAGTGCTCTATATCCAACCACCGTGCGTCTTCAATTTTGAAATAAAATTTCAGCGCCACTGTCAGCTGATGAAGGCGAAGAGCAGATTCAGAAGCAGTGGCCGGTATGCAGGGTTGGGATAAAGAAGGGAACCAAGTAAATACCTTCTGAACAAAAGGGACAATATTTTTGAAAATTTACAGGAAGGTGAAATGGAGCAAATGCATCTGATTTTAAAATTTCTGTTGATAATATACTTCCGGTTGAACCGGAAATACCTTCAAAGTTTTTAGTTTATATGTGACCTCCTGTATATCTTTGCGGATGTTGAAAGAGCTTTGGATTTCAAAATCGTACATCATACGAATCTAAGATGAGTGGATGTTCCACTGCAGGGATTGGATTTTCAAATTTGCCTGATTATTATTCCACTGTCTTATTCCTGTAACGAATTTTATATATGTAACCTGTTTTTTCGATCATTTCGACCGTCGTCGTGGATTAGTTCTCGACGTTTCGCCAGTTCGAGTGTCTGGCATCTTCAGGAGTTATATTTCAGGAGATGTTCCCACTGAATTAAACTGCATGACTGAAAGATGGCTGCGAAAGCCTCAACCAAATTTTATATATTTTGTTCATTCTGACTCCTATTTTTACTGGTTTATATCGGAGTAATAGTAGGCCAAGCAAACGAGCTTCAGAAATGGTGTTCCTAGAAATAATTGGTGGAGTTCGGGAAACTGTTTTAATCATTTATTGAGGCCCCTTATAAGAGTACTTCGAGTTTTTCCCCAATATCCAGGACTATTTTAGGTTTTTCCTGAATAGTTCCTAAATGAAGCACTTCATCAAAAACATTGTTATATTCAAAAGTGTTCAGCCATTTGATTCTGCTTCTAAAACGTACTACTACACGACATTATGTTTTGAACAAGTAATTTTATTGAAATCATATGTCGAAATATGACAAATTTTCAAACTTTTTGAAAAAACACATTTTTTACTATAAAACTTAAACTATCTATGGAACTAGGATCTTAAGAACAAAATGACATAGAATGAGATATGAAGACCATCATATTGTGGTAAGAATATAAGCTAACCCTTCCAAACCACAATGTTTAATCTCTCTGTAGCTCATCCTGCTGAGAATGCTGATCATTTAATCGTAGCTAGTGCAGTTGCTCAGCAGTCTCATAAGTGGGAAGTGGGTGGTTATTGTTGGCGACGACACTAGTCTTCTTGTAATTTTGATTGCTCCAGCCCCTTTGTGTACCTAAATATTTTTACTAAAGCCTGGCAAAGGCAAGCCAGACGATGTTTTCTATTCTTCCTTGCAATACAAGTTTTCCTCTATTTCGAAAAAAAACATATTATTCCTTCATGATCTCAATTGCTGTGACACAAAGTGACATCATTTCTCGTGAAGGACAACTGAAATTCCTAAAGACGTTGGAAATCAACTCAACCTTGCTGAAAGCAGCAGAATTTTTTAGAAAATGCTTCTGCCGATAAGGTCGACGAGGCAGAGAAGAAATGCATAGCAGCCCTTTGTAGAGATGATTCTAAGCAATTAAATGTATTGCGGTACGAGATGTTTGAAAAATTATTAATCAGAACCTCATTAAATCTTGCGTCTTTTTCTTCAACTGAAGCAGCGCTAAGGACGTATTTACAGTTTATAACAATATGTAATATATTGTTCTAGGTTAGTAATGAGTCGTATTGTTAATTATTATTAGTTCATGAGTCCCACGTTCGTTATTATAATTAATTTAGTTGATATCCAACGTCTTTAGAAATTTCAGTTGTCCTTTACCTAGAAATAATGGTCAAGTGTCGCATCCACTAAAATATGGAGGAATAATAAATGTTGTGTTTCGAAACAGAGGAAACTTGTAGAGAAAGGGAGAATAGACAATATTATATTGCTTGCCTTTGCCTGGTTTTAGTAAGAAAATGTTGGTACACATAGGGTCTGGAGCAGTCAAAATTACAAGAAGGTCGGTGTCCTCCCCAACAATAACCACACACTCATGATACTTCTGATAAACTTCAACAGCAGTAGCTACGATTGAATGGTTGGTTATGTTTTTACCGCAATTTGATGGTCTACAACTCTCATTCTATGTCATTTTGTTCTAAAGATCCTTGTTCCATAGATATTTCACGTTTTATAGTATTAAAATGTGTTTTTTCAAAAAGTGTAAAAATTTGCCATATTTCGACGTATGATTTCTATGGATCTACAAGTTAAAACTATAATGTAGTATTTTTAGGAGGCAGAATTTGATGCTGAACACTATTGAATATAACAATGTTTTTGATAATGTGCTTAGTTTAGGAGCTATTCGAGTAAAACCTAAAGTCCCAAAATTTCTAGGTTTTTCGAACTTCACGACATACGCTCCACTAGCAAATTGTTGGGGCAAATCTCAAACTACTCGTCTCAGAGGCCTAAAGAAATGATTAAAACAGTTTTCCGAACTCGACCAATTATTTCCAGACAAAAGTCTAATTTGCTGAGCTTATAGCAGGAGTGCTTGTATGAGAGACCAATATCGATATGAATTTCACCAAGCTCCCGAAACTGCTGACAAAATCCTGTCCTATGTTTCATCCGTTCATTTGATTTCTAATCAATTATTTATGATAGCGCTTAATAAAAATGTATGCCTACAGAATCATCAATTTACATTACAGCTGAATCGACATATCGTAATGCGATAAAAATAGTGTCATTTATCTTCAATTTACCTTAGACACACCAATACTGGCATAAAAACGTTTCTTTATCGATTGTGGGTGATTGTGGGAGCAGGTTTCTCTACATTAGCTACGCCTACGAATCTGCAGTGTCCTCAAAGTCCGCCAGATGGCACCCAAAAGCAAAAGTTCGATCCAGGATATACACCCTATCCAGCGACTATGTGCCAAATTGTGAGAGGGTCTATTAAATTCGCGGATATAAACTAGATAATAGACGTTTGTGGTATGGCGTTAATCTAGTGACAATTTGAAGGGTTCCGAGGGAGAATGTAACAGTAATTCACGTTGTTAACAGTTACTTTGCTGGACCGAGTGCGGATCAGGATAAGCACCTCGACTTTTATGAAGCTTTTAGAAACCGACAGACGGGGTTCAGGCTTTTGAATTAATCGACATGATGACGGGTCATTCATTACCTACCTATGTTCTTAATGTGTGATTCGTTGAATGAAATTAATCCGAATACTTCTCGAAATATCATTCTGGCAACAGGTCTCTAATGATACGGTTGAAGAAAAGTAAATGTAAAAAGTAAAATGAGCTTAGTGCACATGCAATCTTTGATAAACTTTTTTGCAAAAGCTGAGATTCTTCACCATCCACCATGTCGTTTAATTTATTATGCAAGAGAAGCAAGGTCATTATTATTAATTATTTCGGGTTTGCCCATTCAGAAAAATCTATACATCTCCACAGTTTGGAAAGAATTTTTCTGGAAATTCTGCTCTTTTTATCCAGAATAGAATTTAAAATGTTATGTTTGCCTCTGCGAAATCGGCAAGCTGTCTACATTGGAAGCTACATGGCAATACTAGGACTCGCAGAAACTCACTGGAGATGATCTGAAAATTTCCATTTCCTCTGATAGTAATCTCATTATTTGTTCGGAAATTATGAAGTTCCAGAAGTTGTGTTGCTATAATCATAAACAAATACATGAACAAACTTTTCCTGAGATAAGAAGCTATCTAGCGTTTGCAAGAATTTATGCCACATCAATTCACCTCTACTTCATTGAAGCCTACGATGCAATTAGTAGGGTGAAACATTATTTGGATTGAAACAGCCCAAATAATGTTTCAACAAATATACCTTTATCAAGAATATCTCGATCATAATAAGTAAGGTACCTTTTCAATTGGAAAGTGCTGATTATGCCTTGGAATCTGTCGTTGGAAGAATAGGTAGGATGAAAAAATTAGTAGCAGTATTTCAACTTTAACTTGGTCAGGTATCAAGGTAAGGATTATAATAGCGACCATAACGCTTTAGGGTCAAACTTCTCGTTGACAACCCTATATAAAAATAATAATAATAATAGTCTTTATTTATCCATAGCATACAATCAATTAAATGTACATCAAAAAGGCTCATTGATATTACTGCAGAAAGGGATTTGTCTCGAGTCCCGAGAAAGAAAAGAAAACTGAAAAATAATATGAAAAATAATGTTTCAAAAAATTTCAAAGCAGTTTGAAAAGGTTCAAATCAGTTGGTAACATTTCAAAGCAGTTGAAATACAAAATTCCAAGAGAATTATGAAATACGAAGGAATCTAAATTAGAAAAAAGCAAGTTTGCAATCAGTACCTGACAATTTATGTATAGCCGGCATTTAATGGTATTCAACCCAATATTTTTACCATTAAGTGTTGGGAGAGATGCGGCCTCAAGAAGTAGGTACCTAGTTGTCAATTTTCCAGTTACGCCGCATGAACTGTGTCATAAAAAACCATCTGGTATCATAAATTCAAGCTGTTACTTTCAGATGAGCAGAATCATCATTAGGTATGCCCTTCGTACATTGTGTTATAGTTTTGCGAATAAATCAATGAATAAATTTAAAAAATGAACAAAAAAGATTCAAAGTTGAGTTATGTGGTGCCTTATGAAAAATAAAAAAAAAATTATGAACAGAAAATTCACGAAGGAAAACAAGTGTGAGAGAAAATTATGGCGAGTGACCACAGAAAATCGGAAGTCACAACAAAAATCGTTCTAAACACTAAATATATCCTCAATTCCAAACAGTAATTGCAAAAAACGCTGCAAAGAGTTCGAAATCGCCAATTCAAATTAGAAAATTTTTTTCAGAATTGTTTCTTCAATATTCAGGTCAAAACCGTTTCACTACTAAATTAGGAATCTGTTTTTTTTAAGGTATCTTGTTTCGTGACACACACTTTGACACACATTTTCCGATTTTTTCCCTAGTTATGTTGCTTTTCTTTATCTCAGGGAATCTGTGAGCAAAACTAAGGCTCATTTTTCATCGAACGAAATATATTTTCTGAAAATTCAGTTCCTTTTATTCTGTGAAATGGAACCATGTTAGGGATGAGCAGTTTCAATATTATGAATCTCATCAAAGTGGTAAGTGATTATCTGTGATTTCTCATCTACCCAACATTGAATCATGTATATTTCATTATTTTATGGAATCTGCTTTTTTGTGGAAAATAATTTGTTATATGATGCTTGAAATTTTGAGATACACCAAAGAATCAAAGTTAACAAAATTAAAGAATGAAACAAAAAGTGTGTCTGAAAGTTTCAGACATACTTCAAGGTACTCCTCACAAAAAAAAACCATTCCATAAAATAAAGAAACTCACATTATTGAATATTGGGCAATTGGAATATCAACGTTTATTCCTCATTGACAGAATAAAAAGACTAGATAAAAAAAAATTCGTTCCCAGTGTCCATTATAAGGAAAAGCTTCAAAACTTAAGAAACAAACAAGTAAGGTTTCGGAAAGTTTCAAGCAACATCAAGATACTCTTTATAAAAAAAACAAACTCCATAAAATCTACTTGAATGGATATTCGCTATATGAAAAAAAGTTAATTACTCCTCACTCTGTTGAAATTCATCATTTTGATTTTTTTCTTACCGAAACAAATATTATACCATAATATGTACAACGGTTTCCTGTTACTTCAATGTCCAGTTGAAAAATTTTCGATGGATTCCGCCCTCCCCCCCAAAAATTTGGCTTCGGCCCGTCCTTGTCAAAAACTACTATGTAAAATGAAAACATAAATTATAAACATAGGTATCTGAAAACAGAATGCATGCTATATCCAACTAATACAAACGTCCGCGCAGCCATTCCATATAATTACGCCTGAATTTCATAAATTTGGTATGAGAAGGAACGAGTAAATGAGGCTGCAGATTGCTGAGGCGGAGAAAGGAGTCCCCTAAATCTCAAGTTAAGAGAGTGGACGTCACTACGAAATCCAATACGGTGGACACTTATTTGTTATAACCGAATGGAATAAAACAGCAGCGTGTAATTCACGTCTAGACTCCAAACTAAGCCAGTTACATACCCTAAGCTTATGTATACCAGGATCGTATTTCCTTATGCCATATATGAATCATAAGCAAGAACTTTGTGCTCTCTGTATCCTATCACAATCAACTCTGGTCAAACATGGCCCATAAAATGCGTCGCAGTAATTGAAGTGGCTCAAGACTAAAGCATATGTGACCAAAATCCTAAGATTCGTCGAGAGAGAGAGAGTGTCTATGTGGGTAAAGCCCTATGAATGCAACACTGAATATGACCACTGAATCGCAGCTCACTGTCTATTAGGACACCTAAATTAAGACACTCATCTACACATTGAATCCGCTCTCCATTTAAGTAAATCTGAAGATCTACGTGTTCACAATAACACAGCGCACATGCTGATATATTTTCCTATTATCACACAAGTGAAAGTAACTGGTATTGACATACTTGTTTCTACCTGGCAACCCGATAGTTCGTCTAAGTAAATATTAGACAACCCTATGTCTGCACATTCTACATGTTTAATACTTTAAATCCTGTATAAAATTTTCTTATTATCTTGATGTTGCATATTTTCATGAAAAATCATTTTTCGAAATATGATTGAACATATTCTGTACAGGATTTTTTTAGAGAACCCACTTTTAATATACAGGGTTGGGATAAAGTATGGAATCAAGTAAATATCTTTTAAACGAAAAGAACGATATTTATGAAAATTTGCAAGTAAGTGCAATGGAACAAAACGCATCTGATGTACATTTTTTTGATAATAATATACTTCCGGTTTAACCGGAAATGCCATCAACTTCTTTAATTTAAATGGGACACCCTATATATTTTTACAGATTTTGAAAGAGCTTGTTATTTTGAATTCATACATACTGAGTTTAGTGTAAAAAAATTTGTAAAAACGAGGAATAACTCACTGTTAGTAGTACAATAGATGTACATTTCATTATTTTAGAATAATGAGAAACAAAATTACTTCAAATGTTCAAAATGCTCGCCGTTTACTTGCTGACAATATGCCATCCTATTAACAAATTCTTGAGTCACTCTTTCCAAGACTTCTCTCCACGAATTAGTTGACATTCATCAATAATTCTTTGTCTCAATTCCTGTAAGTTTGTTGGTCGTCTAACGTAAACACGTGATTTTAGATAACCCCAAAGAAAAAAATCTAACGGGCTAAGATCCGGAGAACGAGCAGGCCACTCTATGAATCCTCTACGTCCAATCCATCGATTTGGAAAATTCGCATCCAGAAAATCCCTAACCCGTCTATCATAGTGGGGAGGTGCTCCATCTTGTTGAAACCAAATATTTTGTGGTAATTGCCCATTCTGTTGAAGTGCAGGAATAATTTCGTTATTTAGTAGATCCAAATACTTGTCACCATTCAAGTTTCCGTCGATAAAAAATGGGCTTATAAGCTTATTTTCGACAATTCCCATCCAAACATTTAACTTCTGTGGATGCTGGGTATGTGCTTCATGAATCCAATGAGGACTCTCATTTGACCAATACCTTGAGTTGTGGCGATTAACTGTTCCATTTAAACAAAAAGTTGCCTCATCGGAAAAAACTATGCTAGAAACAAAATTTTCGTCGACATTACAGATGTCCATTAGCCGTTCGCAAAATTCCAGCCGTCGGTCAAAATCATCGTATGACAATTCTTGAACCAATTGTACCTTATACGGATGATACTTTTCACTTTTTAATATCTTTCCTACAGAACGTCGACTGATACCATGGTTTAGTGCCAAATTTGTGGTGGAAGTTTGAGGTGATTCTTCTAAATCGATTGCAATATTTTGTTTAACAGTTTCGTTCGTTGCAGTCCGCGGTCTTCCAGGTTTTAGCAAATTTTTTACCATCCCAGTAGTATTAAAACGTTGTAATGTTTTAGTTACTGTTGAGCGTGATATAGGATTTCTCTCCGGATGCAAATTATTAAAAATATGACACACTTCTTCATGAGTTCTAACACGATCACCATAACCGATCATCATTAAAATTTCAATACGCTCTTTTTCACTTAATTGAACCATTCTAAATTGTTCAATTTATTTCCGTCAATTAGAATTTGACACTTGAAGAACAAAAGACCTACTAAACAGTACTTGTTTATTTATTATTATGCATACAAACAACATCAATTAGTTTATCTAAATAGTTTTTTGCTCTAATGCAAAAAACTCAAATGAGGTTGGTTAAAGTGCTATATTCCTCGTGTTTACAAATATTTTTACACTAAACTCAGTATGTATGAATTCAAAATAACAAGCTCTTTCAAAATCTGTAAAAATATATAGGGTGTCCCATTTCCGGTTAAACCGGAAGTATATTATTATCAAAAAAATGTACATCAGATGCGTTTTGTTCCATTGAACTTACCTGCAAATTTTCATAAATATCGTTGTTTTCGTTTAATAGTATATTCTAAAACAAGTTGCAGAATGAGCTCCTATTCCAACACGAATGCGAAGTTCGAAAACGAGCGACGAAGGAGCGAGTTTTCGATAGCATGAGTGTTGGAATTGCCTTCTGCAACGAGTATTAGACGATATTTTCTCTATTTCAGTAAAGTTTTGTGGGAAACTTTCGAAATTCAAATAATAATTCAGACTAGTGACTTTTGTAATGTATCTTGGCAGTTGGTGTCACTAACGAAATTTGACAGATTGCGAAATTTGAATCGAAAATTGAGTGGATCGGAGGTCAGTACTGACAACCACAAAACGAAAAATATAACTGAAAACAATGCTGTAATGAGTTTCATTACAGCACTACTTTCAGTACTGTAATGAACTCACTACGATACTGAAATAGAGAAAAGATATTTACTTGGTTCCATACTTTATCCCAACCCTGTATTGTCTAATATAGGAAACTTATTATGAAATAGATTGTATTCTATTATCAGCTCAGTGAAGGTAGATTAAGGTTTGGATTTTAAACTAATACCTATAATATTTTGACCTCTTAATACACAAATACATATTCTGCCTTCAGCAAGTCTCCATTTTCCCATGCTTCATTTAAAGTTTTTTCTAACAGCCCAAGTGAAAAGGGAACTATCTTACTCTGTTACTCCAGAAATTGTTCTATGACTCATCCTTCATCATTATGAAATGTGTCCTCGAATACCATTCAGAAATTGAACGATACTCGGTCGCGTCCAAACTCTAAGTCCCATAGAAAGACGCAGCCAGCGCACAACAGAAGACATGGGTGAACCGGGGAATATATTGAACTCAGCTGAATTGAAGCATCCTCAATATCGAATGAGTATGGGAAAGTCTCCATTGGCTCTATTGAATTGATCCACCACAATGGGGCCAATCTCGGCATTATATCATAATAAAGTGCTGCTCCTGGTTATCCGTGGAAGGAGAACGCACGCTTTCAATAGACCTGTCAATTTCTCCTTTTTACACGTTCTTTTGTTAGCCGGTGGGCACTATCATAAAATTTCGTATGCCTTCCTGTGATATGATGGAATTGTGTGATCGACTATGTCAATCTAGCAATTTGAGTAAAAAGTAATTTGTATGGTGACCAACGAACCGACATTCAAATTAATCACTAAACCCTGATTTACAATCAGAAGTTGATTTTCGGTTGGAAAAATTTCATAATTTAGAAGTTGCAGGGCCGGTTTTACAATTGTTGGTTACGAGTTATACAGGGTGATCAACGATCGATGGTACCTTTAAGTTTACGTTTACGTTTACGGAGAACGGAAAGCATTGAAAATTTGGTTAGACAAGAACACTTTTCTATTCATCGCAGTAACACGATTATTTGGGTATCACTTACTCATACTTACCGTTTCTGAGTAATTAAATGATTTCTTTTTTTTTGTGCAAAACATAGCTTTGATTCATCATCCATAACTTCCATACAATAAATGTTAGGAATCTGAAATTTTGTATGCAGAATGCTATGTATCATGTAGGTGTTACGAAATACGCTTCTTTTCATACAGAGTTATTCAGAATTCGATGGTTTATCGAGACATACAAAAATGGTTGGAAGTGCATTTTTTCAAATGAGATGCTCTGAATATTTGAAGAACTACTGAAAGAAATTTGAATTTCCTTTCGAATGAAATATCATATTCCTATACCTAGGTTGTAACATTCTGCGTTGAACTGAAATTTTATAGTAGCGTACGTGCGAAGCCGTTCATTGGGATACATTTCATCGAACCTTCTGCATGTTCTTGCTGTTATTTGGTCACGTTGCCCATGGTGAATGAACAAATTCATCAAAATGTTATTTAAATAGGTATCTCTTTTCATTTCACTCATTATTTTTTTCATACTATGAAGAATGAGCGAATGTAATAATTGTCAAATCTGCATAATGTCAATTTTCATAATGTTATGAGAATTCATTGCTATCAACGATGAATACTTGTACGTGCATTAGAGATTGAAATTTTTTTGGCTAGAACCGCCGAATCGTTCGGAGAATGAAATTTATTAGGATTCATTAATTGGTAGTTTTTAGCTCATAATTATCATCAGCAAATCATAGCAATCCGGTGAAGTTAGTGTGTATGAACCGCTCATTTTAACCTCTTTTTTGTTAGCAGTGTCAGGAGGTTTGCAAGATTAAAACGTGCGCAACTATGAAACTTCAGTCCCACGGAGAACCTTACAATCTAGGTATGAGATATGATTTATAATGTAATTACTACTTTTTGTCATAAGCGGCAACATTTATAGTATGGAAGTTATGGATGTTTAACCAAAGCTGTGTTTTGGACAAAAAGAGAGAAAGTCATTCAACTACTCAAAAACCGCTGAAGATAAGTATGAGAAAGTGATACCTAAATAATCTTGTTACTACGATGAATAGAAAAATGCAATAATATACATGGTGCGCTATTTGAAATTACAAAGTAGTTTCTATTTTTTGACATAAGCGGCAACACCGCAGCAGTGAAAATATTTGAAATCGATAGAGCATTCTTGTCTAAGAAACCAAATTTTCAATGAATTCTTGCTTTTCATTCTCCGTAAACGTCTAACGTACCATCGACCGTGGATCACCCTGTATATGTGAAGTTGGACCAGCACTTTTAGCTTCTCGAACATTTTTTTGTTGTGGTGAACTGAGTTAGCTTTTTGTTGCATTGTGCCGTTGGTTTTTTTCTTCATTTCACATGGTTCTCAAGTGGAACAGTTTGGATCGTTCAATGGTTGAGCGTTTCTATGTGTTTATTTTTGCACCATTTGCATATATTTATAAAATTTTTCCCCGTGTTTTGAGTTTATTGAAATTTATACTTCTAATTTTATTCAACAATAATAATGATGGTCCAGCCAAGCACTTTCCGAAAATTTAGATTAAAATGAAAAATTATGCTACTCATGTACTGAGTTGTGCCGTTGGAATTTGCGAAAGTCTGTCTAATTTCCCGAAAAATCGAAATTGAAAAAAAAAAACATCGTTTTTTTTCCACCAATGAATGAAGAAATTTTTGCTTCATCTGTACTGTCCTATGTCTCTCATATTTTCACGAAAATTACAAGAAATAGAAAATTATTTTCCATGATTGTGCCAGAATTGAGCCAACTTTGCCGGTCAGTTTTTGAAAAAAGATCAACAGGTTTTTCTCATATGGAAATATCGGACGATTCAGTAAATTGTAAGAAAATCAGCATACCGGGCAGCAGTGTGTGTAAATTTGATCCAGCACTTCTGGAATTTCGAAAAAAATGTTGTTTTGATGAAATGTGTTAGGTGTGTGCTCCTTTGTGCCGTTGAAATTTTTTATTCCATATGATTTTCAAGATATTTCACAAAATGTGCTCAACGAACAAAATATGTTTGCTATCTTGAAAACATAATAAAATAAAAGGAAAATTTCAACGGCACAAAGCAGCACAAACCAAACACAATTCAGCACAACAACAAAATCCAGAAGTGCTGCGCCAACTTCCAACACACTGTTGCCAGGTATGCTCATTTTCCCACAATCTACTGATTTTTCTTATTTTCACCATATAACGAAAAAACTTGTTGTTTTTTTCTGAAAACCTCACCAGCACAAATTGGTACAACTTCGGCATAATCATATAAAAAAACTTTGAACCCAAAAAAAGAAGAAAATACTTTTTTTTTTATTTCTTCAATTTTCAGGTGAATTAGCGGGGGGGGTTGTGAAAATTACAACGGCACAAAGAGTAGCGAAATTTTAGAACATTTTTTCTTCAGAAAACAGAAAAATTCTAGGTGGTCTTCATCAGAAAATTCTATTTCTCTACCGCCCTACTGGATAGTATATTCTGTAAGAAGAACACGATGAAAATCCGAAACGAGTGAAAAATTCCGAAGGCAAGCCTGAGGAATCAAGAGCATCAGATTTTCATTATAACCACTCCGTTACTTTCTTCACGACTGTTGAAATAACACTAGATATTGAATATTTCAAATACAAATATCAATATATGACGTTTTGAAAACCGCAATAAATATTAATTTGCATCACAGATCGATTTTGTTTTCTGTTTTCGAAAGTGTTTCAGAATGAATATTCCGTAACGGTGTGCGGGAATGAAATTCAGTCAGAATCTTCAAAAAACTAGGATTGTACTCAAGCTCAAGTTGATCATTCGTGGTTATTCTTTAAGGGCAAAAACCAAGGACCCAACTGAACAACAACCGCGGTAAATACTGGTAGTTTGCTTGAAATCGATTTAGATGTTGCAGAATAAATAATCCATATAAAGTGTTGAAATACTGACATTCTTTGGATAAATTCGATGTTATAAAAGCTAGATTCTGTAGCAGTCATGAAAAAATATCCATACTTGGCTCTATTCTGATCTTGAAATATTCGATCTCCACTCATTGTTTGTCATTCAATCCTCTATTCTGGAATCATACTAAATTGGAGCTCTAGAATGTCATCCGAGGATCCATAATGTCAAACTTTATTCAAGGGGAGTAAGCGAGTTCACTGATAATTGATCTGATCTGATTAACCCTATAGATTAGTGAACAACTCTGAACTCATCTCCGATTAGTTCCCGAAGTTCAGTATTCCTATTTATCAGGTTCACCTAATCAATGTTTCGGTATAGTGCCATAATGCCTCAATGCTGAAGCTCAGAGCCCTCTTCACCTCTATTATCACTTCAGAATAGAAAGATGATATGCTCAACTAAATTGAAATATGTACTTTGTTTTATTTTCTCATTTATAGGTACCTTTCAATTCATTAATTTCATTTATTCATTGAGACGCCCATATCTGGAATAAAGGTGAGTATGGGAAATAAATTTGTTCCAAAAATTCAAAGTTGTTGTCTCTCTGCGAATATGGGGAGGAACAATATTTAAGAGGACTGGTAACCAAGGAGTAGGTATAGATTTTATAGTACCAGTTATAATTCTCATAGAAAAATTTAGTTGGGCACCAATTTTGTTTACATGAACATTGTTCAACCAAACAGGGTAACAATATTCAGCAGCAGAAGGAATCAAGTTTTATTCCCAGAATGACAATTCTCGGAATATGTCTTAGTTTTTGATCCTGAAAAATATTCTGTTTTCTTGTGTTATAACATGTTTGGTTTATCTATGGGAGATGATTGCCTTTCATTGGGGTCCCGTAGCGGTCTTCAAACATCTGAAGTGCCGAAAAATCATCACCTGGAAGGTCGTATCCGGTTTGAAAAACCCTCACGACCAGAGAGCGAGAATTTGTGGATTTTGAATTTGAATATCGAAGGAATTTCGAAAGACAAGTGTGATTACGTCTCCAAATTAGCTGATGAACATGGTATCGAAGTGATTCTTCTGCAAGAAACCCACACGGCAACAGAAAAAAATCCTCGTGAAAGAGGACAGTTGAAAGTTATGTATTAATTGATTTTTTATAAGTTTAGCTTGTTATGTTAAAAAATTATCAGTTTCGTGAATTTCAACAGATCCGGAAAGGGGAAATTGATGGAGCTTTCTCATTTCTTTCAATTTTTGTGACATTTCTGTCATAAATATTTATAAACCTCCCAACATTATTTGGCCAAGAAATCTGAATGTTGATGTTTTTTAAAGTACCAAATGCATTTCTAAAATGTATTTGATTTATTCTGAATAATCGGTTTCTTTTCTGCTTTTGTACTTTTTCATTTCAGATTAAGAATTGCGAGTCGTTTTGGGAAGAATCTGTTTATCCGAGCCCTTCGACGGATAACATGAAGATGATCACACTGATGTCTTTCAAGATTTTCCTGATATTTAATATTTTATGTTATTTTTTTACGGGGAGACAGGTTTTTTCGGCTGAGGTTTTTTCCCTTGGCTGTATAGTATCGTATGATACTAGTGATGATAGTATCGTATGATTCTATAGTATCATGCGAAGAATGTTATGATACCCCGTTCTTTTTTTACCTCAGCTTAGGTACTTTTTGTTTCAACATTTATTGTATTATTTTAGCTCTCTTTTTCATAAGAATATATATATTCCCAGGTAGAAGAGGCTTTCGACGAATTGCTGGATAATTTCTATGAGCGGGCCAAGGGGGTGTACGCAGATTGAACAGAAAGAGGAGCACAACTTCGCTGTGCACAAGCGGTTTCAGTGATCACGTTCGGACTTTTCATTCGTTAACGACTCGCCTCCTAACTTATTGGGTAAAGAAGGAATTAGTCGTATTTTTTCAAGTAGTGTTGTGTGTCTAGTTTGCATTATGGATGCAATAAATAATCATTGAGAACAACTTAGAACTGATTTTTTCTGTCTATTTACCCTTCTCCAAATGCTTGTGAAAATTCCGTTTACTACAGCTGAAGCAGAAAGAAGTTTTTAAAAATTGAAGAGAATCAAAACCTTCTTAAGAAGTTCGGTCAAAGAAGAAATACTTACGATAGTATCTAAAGAAAAAAAATTTATTGAAAATTTACTAAATTTTAACGATGCAGTTATCTATCAGTTCGCTGCGAAGAAAGAAAGAATAATGGATTCCGAATTCAAACACTGTACATAGTAGTGATTAGTTCTGCAATATAACCTTTATTTTAAAATAAGTTGCAGACTAGCGCACCTAATCCAATGCGAAATTTGAATGCATGAGTGTTGGAATTGTCTCCTGCCACGAGTTTTTGACGATATTTTCCCCATTTTAGTCGAATTTTGTGAAATACGTTCGAAATTGAAATTAAAATTCATATTATACATGTGTATTCTGTATTGTATCCTGGCAGTCGCTGTGACATTTGTATTGTATCTTGGCAGTTGGTGAGACTTTAAGAATTTGAACTAAACTTTATTTGAAAACTAGCTGACCCGGCAGACTCCGTACTGCCTCAATCGATAAAATATTTAAAAAAAGTTTCCTCTTTTATTCATAAATGAGGAGATTTCTTTTGATGTATGAATAACAATGTACATACTTATTTCAATACAATAAAATTTTTTGTACATTTTGTACTTTCTTGTATTCCACCTAATATATGTCCTTCTTAAAAAAAACAGTGGTTAGTACAATTTTATTCATCTCTAAGGCGAAACAAAGTTCGCCGGGTCAGCTACCTTATCTAATTGCCAATTGCTACTATTGGTCCCACCACCAGATCCCCTACGCTCTTTAGTTTCTGGGATAGGAAATACTGCTGTACCAATCGACGAAATCTCATCAAATAGTTATCAGAATTTTAACGAAACATTAAACGAAATGAATAATAATTCATCGAGCTCATTTTCTTGGTGGTTTTTTGGCCTAAAATCAAATAATTCAAATTTGTATACAGTAGACACTTTAAATTTTAATAAAAGTACTTACCATTCAATGGATTTATCATCTTGATATCGAAGTAATATCCATCATCACCTCTCCAAAACATTAGCGGGTATTGACGAGCATCGTATGAACGTATGTTTCATATATTCGTTGCAATTCTCCAGTATTGCGACGCGTAAGAACAATATCATGCATTTCCAAGTTTTCACCTACAATCACAATTGCCACTTCGTCTATTGTAAGGCAGTTGAATTGGCGTCATGTGCTCCAACATTTGGTTTATCTGCTCTAATCAGAACCTTGTGATCGTCACTTGGCATATGCTCCAAAGCAGTTTTAAACAATCGAACTCATGCATGCTGTTCATGAAGTAGTTGCTGCGGATCTTGAACAATTATTCTTCTTACATCTGCATTCATTGATTGAAGTTGATCATCCATATTGAGTAAATCAAGTTAATTTGGAGGAATTCATAATGTGCATCTTCAAGTGGCTGTAATGATCCAATTAGATGGCGAATCCGGCCTTGGATCTAACTAGCAAAAAGGAAAGAAAAAATTAGTGATTTGAAATTATTAATGTTGATATTATATTCTTACATTGAATGTTGAATTGAATTCAAGTCCTTTAATTATATTGCTCGAAATGAAGTCATTTTGATCACCCATTGTATTTTTGTGTGTTCGATAAAAAATGTCAATGTTTTGTTTCGGACGTTTAGGCAACTCGAAATACACAGTAACTGTCTACATTGCCATAATAGATATAGATAATTATATAAAATGTCCTAATACTAAGAAAATGAGCTGTGAGTTGATAAAAGGTGAGAGATGGCAAGACTTTTGGACTCAAACTATTCTCATCAATTAAAATTGGAAAGTTCTGACCTTTCGATTGCCTCGCTGAAATATAATCTAAATTCTCTTGAATAAACCACTCACGAAACGCTTCACTCCCGTTTCGCGAACAACTACCCTAATTTCCGATCGCGCTTCCCGACTCGAAAATCCTAACTGAACAACACGAAAAATTTCCCTTTATACAAAAACCTACTACTTCGCTTTCTCACTTCTCGAAGCTACCTAGTATTCCGACAACTACGAAATAAAACTTTTCCCTTTTTCTCTCAATGGACTTTAACCGTTTCCCGTTTTGATCTTCGAAACGACCCAATATTTCCGAATTACCAAAATTAGGACTTTACCATTTCTCGACGGACTTCAACCGTCACCCGAGTTATCTGAGGATGTCTTTTCCGACCGGAACCCCTAGATACACTCTTCACGACCTTCCTCAGAGCAACCTGGAGACCTTCACGAAACCGTCGGCCCCAGGTCTACTGAATGCTCCCTTAGGAAACCAATTTGCTTTTCACCTTTGGTGGGTGGTCTCCAACCTTCCATTTTTGGGTAGTACCAATCAGGTTTGTTGAAATCAAAAATTATTTTTTCTCCTTCTCTAAATTAGGCATGTCCGGACCATGACCAATTTCTCAATTTTGCATTTCAACAAAGATTATCGTCACACGGTCTTTATGTTGAGATCCCAAATTGAAGCCCTATCCATTGTATTATTTATAATAACTGATAAAAATATTTGGAGAATATTTCATTTCACTGAGTCCGAAAGGAAATTATTCGTTTATCTCCAGACGTTTAAGTCATTGAGGATCGGATATCAGTTCTCTGATAATCCCCTTCGCAAACATTGTAGTTACATTCATTTTCAACCATCTGAATCAATAATTCCCATGGTTTCCACAGTTCACTCATTGTCGCTAGCAAAGATTATAGAGTATCAAGATAGGAAACGACCCTATATCTCCAGTACTAAAAACCGACAACGATTTTCGATTAAGTCAACACGCGACAGACTAGATGGCGCTGTCAACTAAATTTGTCGATACAGATTTCGGCATTCTACGAAGAGCGCGAAATTTGAATGAAATCATACGTATTAAATTGAATTTCGACTTTGTCAGGCCCAGAATATAACATCCTGAGCGACAAAACAAATAGCAATGCTCTTTCTTGTTCTGCTCAGGATTTTATTTTTCACTCGGACTTCAACTCAATTCATATAAATAAAACACGCCGTTAAATTTGTTATGTTTTTATTTGAGATAAATACATTTCAAGAATATCGTACAGCAGTATCAGAGCAATTTAAAATAACCAATTCAAGAATAGTTATTTATGATACAAGATCAGAAAGCATTGATATTCTTACACGAGTTCAAAATTCAAGAACGAGTCATCTTTATGAGGATTTGACACATACTTAGAGAAAAACATATTAGTTACAGAATAATCAGAACCACAATTAAAGAGGTGTTCAGGATGTTATCCGATCCCATTCAACGACATACCTGCATCGCATACAGGATAGGAATAATATCCGTTCAGTATTCAGTATTTCTTTATGAAACAATATTTAAATTGAATAATGAATGAACAAAGAAGACATCAAGAAATAATAACATATCAACTCATGAGTGCAAATTAATTCCGTTATAACCTACAGTATATCCAGCAATAGATGGTCACATTCAGCAGACGTAGCACAAAGCGATAATGTTACCTATCGGAAGCGGTATAGGTCGGAACCATATTGAACGCATGTGCCTCCTTAGACAGATAACTTTTTGATTATCTAATCAATTTACTTATTGCTAATTTATTACTGGATATGAGAGGCTGACCTTTAAAGGAGTGACGGATCACTTTCATCCTATTAATTTTGCACCGCAAAGAGTTGATTGTAGCCTTCATCCTCTTGATTTTGTCTTAGTGGACTCTTATATAGATGATTTTTCCCCTTTTTTTCAGTTTTACTCAAAGAAATAGCTGAAAAAGAGGAATATTAGGTCATTCAATAATTTGAATGAAAATTATCTCGAATTTACATTTACAAGCTAGAATGTATTCATGAAAATGCTTAAGTTTCAAAACTTATTGTGAATGAAGTCAGTAAGACATTTAAGAAACATTTAAAGATGAAGCTATGAGGTTAATGGAGAGACTTACAGTTATTATTTGAGCATTCCCTAGGATTTACCATATTCTTCTTCTATCGATGCCTATCCACTGTGGATGTTGGCAATCACGTCAGCTTACAGCTGTCCTGAATATTTCAATGGTCGTCATCCTTGTCCATTGCCTGATATTCTGCATCCATGATGTTCGTTGGCGCCCTGGAGACAGTCTTCCTTCTATCTTGCCTTGTGAAATCAGTTGAAGCAGTTGATATTTTTCATTACGTAATACATGTCCCAGATACGAGACTTTCCTGATTTTAATGCACTACAGTATTTCCAGATCCTTCTGCATCCGTTTCATAACAGTATCATTCCTGACATGGTAGATGTACGAAATCCTGAGCATTCGGCAATTCTCAATTTGTGGTGCAGCATCTGTTTTGGAAGCTCCAGATGTTGAAATTTCTGTAAAAGAAGAAGTTTTAATGAACGAATTTAATGTTAGACATGTGTTTTTATTATATTAATATTTGCTTAGACTCACCGACAGAATTTATTGCAGCATTCATTTTCGTTCGAATAAGGCCCCTTCAGGAATGGAATGCTTCCTGGATGGTAATTGTACCTGATTTGTTCTGGAGAAAAATGCTCACTGCATACTGTGTTAAATTTACTGAGATCGATTTCGTCTCGCCCTGAAAATTCTATCCATTTCTGAGCACTGAAAATAAAAGGAATGAATAACACAGTTACAGGAGTCGTGTTTCATTACTTACATATCCATAATGTGAAAAATGCTAATCCTTCTGTTATTGAAACAGTTCTTCACCATACAACACGATCCAGAACTCATCTTAAAGTTGAAGAATAATGAATAATAATATAAGTAAATACCGAAAAAACACACGACAGCAAAAACCAAGCAAACTTCGAAACTAGTCAATCAACAAGCAAGATGGCCGATGGGCGCCTTGACAGCCACGAAGCTAGCACGTAATCAATCACGTGCTAAATTTTAGTCAACACGTGACTCTTCAGATGGCGCTGGAAACCGTTGTCGCCTCGTTTCCCATCTTTATACTTTATAATCTTTGGTCGCTAGCACCATGTAGGAGTGTTCGTAAGGGACCAAGCAATCATATAGTCAAGCCACGACCTTCAAAACATACATGCGCGTCATCTGTAGCATTTGTCTCTATATTATAATATAAATTTTATCAGATTTGTCAACAATGAGAGAATGGAACAGACGAAAACTGGAAAAAATGATGCTGAAATATCTTTCTATTCCCCCAATTACTTGATTTTCGCTGACGCGAAAGAAAAACATTCAAGAGTTTGATGGAGGCCCGTGATAAAGCACTGGGAATTGGCGAAAATTCAGGAAAGGTTTCTTTTAATTATCTTCCAGTTCAAGAGGACTGTATTAACAAGATGTAGACCTGTATTTTTCTTACTAATGGATCTCTGTCACTTTCCCCTCTTGAATAAGCGGCTCTCTGGCGGCAACCGTTTGATATTCTTCCGTTTACTGTGTTCATTAGAATTCCTCATTAATTCCCGGAGCTGTCGTATTGATTTTAAAAATTGGGGGAATGATTTCAAATTGTATACAGGTTGGTACAAAATGCGAGGCGAATAATTAACGAACCTATATACGAGGGTGGAGTGGAAAGTTTCCGGCCTGACCAAGATATGGCTTCACTAGGTCTACTTTCGTAGCGGTTTCCTACAGTACCATTCCTTCAGCTTGTATGTAAAATTTTAGCCCAATCGCTACGTTATCTTGCGTTTGGAAAGACATTACATTCCGTTGTTTCCGTGAAAATGAAAAAGGTTTTACACCGAAAAAAATGAAAGAAGGGATGGATTCAATACTTGGAGACTTGTCCCCGTCATATACAACTATTAAGCAGTGAGTTTTTGAATTCAACATGGGTCGTGTTGGCACCTTTGACGAGCCTTGCTGAGGGCAGCCCGTTGAGGTCACTACTTCGAAAAAGATTGAAAAAATCCATCAAATAGTGTTGGAAGACTGCAGGTTGAAAGTGTATAAGATAGCTGAGATCTGTAGGATGTTATCTGAATGTATGCGAAATATTTTGCACAACCATTTGCGCATGGAAAAGCTGTTTGCAAGGTTGGTGACGCGTTTGATGACGCTCGACCAGAAATTGATTCGAAAAGCCATTTCTACCGACAATTTGGCGCTGTATAGGCGTAATCATAACTGTTGATGACACTTGGGTTCTCCACTGCATTCCTGAGAATAAGAAACACACAAAACAATGGGTTGGAAAAGGAGAACAAACTCCAAAGAAGGCAACAACAATTTCATCGGCAAATAAGATTATGGCTGCTGTGTTTTGGAATGCGAGAGGAATTAAATACATTGATTACTTGAAAAGGGTAAAACTATCATCGGTCAATACTACGCAAATTTATTGCAACGTTTGAAGCACGAGGTGCAAATTAAACGACCTCAATTGGCGAAGAAAAAATAGTATATAACATTACTAGCAAGGTAAGAGGGTTTTTACTGGCGAATGGAGGATATAACTGACGAGCCGCAGGCGAGTCAGTTACCTCCTTGAGCCAGTAAAACCCGTTACCTTGCGTGTATTGTGCTCCATTCGCCAGTAAAATCCCTCTTACCTTGCTAGTAATAGTTATATACTATTATTTGTTTCTCATTTGTAAACGTCAGTTTCCAAAAACACAATATTAATTAAGAAAGTATATTTTATCAGGTCATTTGTTTTATCGTCATACCTATATGTTGAAAATCATGTTACAATTGTTATTTCCAGTAACAAAAATTTTTGATGATGAAAGAGTTGATACTGATGATGAATCATCTGTTGACTCAGAAACTGCTGAACTCGAGGACTGCAGAATATTTGTACTCTCCTTACTACCAAATGATTTGCTAGACATTGCGATTTTTTTGTTGACCGAATCATCTACATAACTCATCGCAATTTCGGTGCTCTTCCACCCTCCTGCACGCTTTAGTGCTAAAATATCTCCACCCGAATCCGCAACCATAGTGGCTCCAGTTCTGCTAAAAGAGGGGCCGGTGTACAGGGTGTCCGGGGAATAACTGTACATACTCTTACCAGAGATAGAGGTGGACCAGGTGATTACTGATTGACTATAAAAATTTAATTTCCGGATTTCCCTAGAAAGCTACAGGGTGATTTTCCAACTTCATGGAAATACTCAGACCATCATGAAATCCAAACTTATTGACGGATATTATTGAAACTTAGGAGGTTATTGGCACATGCTAAGGTCGTGTCAGAAAGATATCAATTATTTCATTATTCCAGGGCCGGGCTCATTAATCTTCATTCAAAGTGTTCAGGGTAAAACAAACACTTTGTATTTCGAATTACAAATAATTGAATTGCTTTTTAGAAAGAAGCTGAATTATGCTTCAATTTGTGGTATCGCTTAAAGTTGTCACATCAACAATCATTTTTTTATGAATTTTTGAATTTGGATAAGGTTCGAAAAATTGAATTTATTCACCTGAACAGGACTTAGTCATCTTGTAGAGGTCCAAAATAAATGTTAAATTTTCTTAAAAAGTTACTGAAGGTGAGGAAGACTATAATAATTTGTTGATATACTGGGTGGCCACCCCAGTCGAGGATCTCATTGCGATGGAGTAAATGAAAGTATATTTCGAAAAAAAAATTGGTGAAGTGTATAGGGTATACATAAGCATATTTCAAAATTATTCGTATGTATAGCGGGTGTTCGACAACAAAGAGACACACCAAAGTGACACTTCTTCCAATGTAAAACCCTCTAACTGAATTAATGAATCGAGGAGTATCTCCAGATTTCAACCCGCTAGATTATTTTTCATCGGGAAAATTGATGGATATGGTGTATTCTGAAGAAATCCAGTCAAGAGAACAGCTGATGAACAGAATTATCAACTTTTGCGATATTCAAGAAAAAATGGCGATATGATTCGCAAGACTGTATCCAATTTGAACATTCGGCAAGATAAATGTATACAAGCTAATGGTTTTCATTTTGAACCACTTCTGAAATAACGTTGACTCAGCAATTCACTCGTTCCTATTTTCATTTTTATTAGGTATTTTTTACTGTATTTTAGTTTCTTTCATTTGTTATTATTTTGTTATGGAATGTGCTTATTAAAGCTCTGAACTCTTTTGAAAATTTTCTACTAATACTTTCGCATTTTATATCCAAACATGAGATTTTCAGTTCTCTTCATGGTGAAAAATTCAATTTTTCGAACTTTATCCAAACTCAAAAATTCATAAAAAAGTAATTGTTGATGTGACAACTTTAAGGGATATCACAAATTTAAGCACAATTCAGCCTCTTTCTAAACTGCGAATCAATTATTTGTAATTCGAAATACAAAGTGTTTGTTTCACCCCGAACACTTAAAATGAAGACTAATGAGTCTGGCCCTGGAATAATGAAATAATTGATATCTTTCTGACTCGACCTTAGCATGTGCCAATAAACTCCCAAGTTTCAATAATATCCGTCAATAAGTTTGGATTTTATGATGGTCTAAGTATTTCCATGAAGTTGGAAAATCACCCTGTAGCTTTCCAGGGAAATCCAGAAATTAATTTTTTAAAGTCAATCAGTAATCACCTTGTCCAACTCTATCTCTGGTAAGAGTATGTACAGTTATTCCCCGGACACCCTGTATAACTCTGGGTCTTTTAAACCTAAATATTTCGCTATTTGCTTTGGGACACCACCAATAGTGTGCTGGCCAGCATTAAGGGAAATGCACTTTCCATGTCGGTGTGTCAAAAAAAATCTTAGGCTTTCTGTTCCAGGAGGCCGAAGATTTACATATTTCCTGTATAACATGCAGGGCTTGAAGCTGCAGCTATCATCGGTTATGGTGAATCTTCTTGTTGTTAAATTTTTTGTTTGCCGCAATGTCACAATAATGTATTTTTCCATATCTTCTACATCATTCATGTTTAAGGAGAGAATTTCGTCACTTCGACAACATCCAAAAATCCCAAATATTGTTACAATTTTCGCCAGCAACCACTGGTCATCAGGAGCATGTAAAAGAAATTGTTCAGCCCCTTCTTTACTTAATACCTTGGCCTGTTTTGGCGTATAACGCTCATTTTCTCGTTTCAGAAACGCTATTACCTTCTGAAATCTGCAAATGACAACTAATCGTCATATTTTCCAATGAATTTTTCAAGGAAAACAAACCTGCAAACAGGTGCATTTTCTTTCACTTCTAAGCAGCTTTTCAGTATAAACCATTTTGCTCATAAAGTATAAGAGCTGAATCTAGCTGATACTCGATTCAAGTAGACCAACAAAACATCTTCAGTTACCCCAATCACACTATTTTTGTTTTGCCACTTTTTGAAGTCGCTCGTACCTTGAAGCTGATTTTGCAGGTAATAAACTTCTGGTACATTCATTTTCGCTTTCGCCAAAACAAATGTAAAGAAAAATAAACAGACATGTTCATGGCAAGGCTTCCATAGCTCACGACATTTGCGACAAATTATTGAGATTTTTTTGGAATTCATCTAACGTTTTTACAAATGAGAAACAAATAAAATTTATTTCATCACGATAACGCAACAGCGCATTCCTCGATTGTTGACAAGTCGAAAATGGACAAATTGAAAATTGAACTGATGCTCCTTACTCTCTAGTCTTACCCCAGCGACTACTACCTGTATCGTAACCTCAAAAAATGGCTTGTTATCAGAGTTATCGAAGCTGTATATCAGTATTTTGAGGAGCTTGTCGAATCTACGTTTAGAACTGTTATAACTCAAGTAGAAGACCGTTATTAGGAATGTATCAGTGTTGATGAAGGTTATATTGAAAAATAAAGAGAAAAGTTTTGTTTAAAACATGGTTTTTCTTGGTCAGGCCGGAAACTTTTTACCCCACCCTCGTACTAACTGACAGGGAAGGAGCTGTTTAAATTCTTATGTTTTTTTAAACATATCAAGGTATTTACAATTTTTTTATTAAATTTGTTAATATTAAAGTGTTCGGCCACCTCGGTTATCTATACACTCCCCAACGCGTCTTGGCATTGATACAAGAAGCTGGTGTATTTCTTCTTGAGGGATACTATCCCAAGCTATCTCTACTTCATGAATTTCCAAGGTTTCTACCCATGAGGTCCTAAAAATGCTCTATGGGGAAAAGATCGGGGGATCTAGGCCGCCATGGCAGAAGATACACAGAGTTTGAACTAACTCTGGCAAGATGAGGTCGAGCATTATCCTACTGAAATATTCATGAGAAAAGACAACCTGATGCCATTCCCCATTCCAATATTATCGTTTTCTGCACCACTGTAATCGTTGCCGGCGATGCTCAACCGTAAGCGGTAACACAAGATGGTGTCGCTAATGCTGCAGTCCAAAAGACCTCAAACGTCAGTAAATCGTTTGGACAGTTACAGGATGGTCTAATTCTCCTAACCAGTTATCAGCCAAAGATCGAGTTGTCGCAAATCGGTCTGTAATGTCCATGAGTCTCAGACGTCGATCTTGAACTTCATTTGTGTCTCATCGTCGTCAGGTGCATATTCTTCTTCGATTTTGGGCATTATCAAACCAGGCTTGACAGTATCTCATAACTGTAGTTGGATTTCTGTTCGTACGGTTTTTGCAAAAACGGACTACAATATTTGAAAATATTCACATAAAGAAACCATCACGATTTTTTTCTCCAAATTTCAATCATTTACTCTCTGCTATACTGTATATGTTTTCCAAAAAAAATATTTCCTCCTGGGTGTTGCAGTTGTTTTGTCAGTTAGTATTTTAATCTCCTCAATTAATTGGAATTTGATTTTGCAATGGGCTTTCGATAAGATTTTTCTCATAATCTCGGAATTCGGTAAGGTCTCCTTTCTTAGGTTGAGGCTTTTCTGTTTGGACGTCAGTTTTTAGTTCAGGTCGGTAGTTCTTTCCACACATCTAGACCTGTTACAAGCGGTGTTCCTAAGAGGTCAGTATTAGGACGAATTTTCTTCCTCCTCTATATATCTGATTTACCTGAAATGATCAGGTCTTCCGTTTATATGTAAGCTGACGTTACAAAGATTTATGGATCTGATAAGGGCACCTTATAACAAGATATAGTCATCATCCAACAGTGTTGTGAATGTTTGGAGTGTATAGCTCTCATCTTTATGATCTTAACACCAACCAACGCCTTCGTGGTCACGAATTAAATTGTACCTCTAAGCATATGATAGTATGCTCACACCATTTTCGACCTGAAAAATATGAAATGAAAATAGGTGAGAGAAAACATTTATGTCAATTGACAGCAGCTTTTTAAATATCTCTCACTATGAAAACATCTCCGAGATTAGAAAAAAAAACCTTACCTTCAGAAAACCTACCAAAGGAAGCAGTTCAAGTCAAGACATTTTTATTTTAAACTTGTACCAGCTAGTATAAAATGTAAACAAACATTGTTTAAAATTGTGAAGGATTGTTAGCATTGATCGGATATGAAATATTCAGATAATATAGTTTATAAGTTCATATCTCAAATCTGGGATTGAAAATTTTTCAACTTTGAAACAATTTTTTTTGTCACCAATTCATCAAATTAAATTCCTCGCATACTGAGAAATTTTTTTTTTTAACAAGAATATCAGTTTGTATATGTCCTTAATTTGTCGACGCGAGCTTTGAATGACCCTGTATACCGTATGAAAATCCTGTCCGAAACATTATTTGCCTAATGAAATATCTTCGCTTTATCATCATTTAACTATTTCCCAATTTTCTGTAATCGATTCGAAGTTAGGCCGTTGTTTTGGGATTATTTTGTAATCACTTAATCTCAAATGTGAAAATCATGTAGGTAGTGTTTATCGAGAAATTGAGGCCATCCAATTGCCACGATAGCTATAATCCTATTCCGGATTCTGATTAGCATCCAAATCCAACTATCTCTTATTGACAGAACCATGAGCCTATCATAATATTTTCCTGATTGACGACAAGCCGTCATAATATGGTTCGAAGTAACGGGATCATCTAGCTGAACATTATTCATGATCATGATAATCTAATCACCCATTAATCTGCGGGTGCTAGCCTTTCATGCCAACTCCCAATTTCACCATTTAGGAAGAGTGAACATCATTGACGTTAACATTCAACATTATTCCTCATACAAGGACTTCAAAATGAAAGTGTGGAACAATTTTTCATCTTTTTTTTTCCCTGTAATCTCAACCCCGCAAAGGAAGGGACACAACCCTTGATTTTGAATACATATTTAATTTGCTGCGTTAACAAATTTTCTCTGTTTCAGAATCGTAACGAGTTCATTATAGTACTAAAAGTAGTGCTGTAATGAAACTCATTACAGCATTGTTTTCAGTTATATTTTTCGTTTTGTGGTTGTCAGTACTGACCACCAATCCTCTCAATTCCAATCGAATCAATTCAAATTCCGTAAGTCACACAACACCAAGATTAGTGACAAAAGTCACTAATTTGAATTTTTATTTGAAAATCGAGAGTTTTTCAAAAAACTTGACTGAAATTGAGAAAATATCGTCTAATACTGGTTGCAGAAGGCAATTCCTACACTAAAGCTTCCGAAAACTAGCTCTTTCGTCGCTCGTTTTCGAATTTCGCATTCGTGTTGGAATAGGAGCTCATTCTGCAACTTGTTTTAGAATATACTATTCTTTATTTCCGTATCCTAATGAGTTCATTACAGTAATAAAAGTAGTGCTGTAATGACCTCATTACAGCATTGTTTTCTGTTATATTTTTTGTGTCACTACTGACCTCCGATCTTATTAATTTTCAAATCAAATCAATTGAAATTCCGTAATCTGTCAAATTTATAAGACACCAACTGCCAAGATACAATACAAAATTTATATTTGAATTTCGAGAGTTTTTCACAAAACCTGACTGAAATATTGAAAAAATCATCTAATGACAGAATGAAATTGAAACGCTAATGCCTTCGAAAACACGCTCTTTCGTTGCTCGTTTCCGAATTACACATTCGTGTTGGAAAAGGATCCCAATCTGCAACTCTTTGTAAAATACACTATCTGACCCTAAAGTTGTTTTTGTTTCCTCCAAATTTGGGACCCGCTATTTCACTCGAATTGAAGGTGATATATTGTAGCTTTAAATTTTTATTTTCGACACTGAACGCAAGTGCTCCACTCAGTGAATATATCAGTCCGTTCGAGGCACTTGACTCTAAAGTGTTAGCAGGTGTCGAGTCGAAAAAGTCGAGAATGAGGGGAAAGTAATAACTTGAGGGTTGCATGGTCGCGCGAGAAAAAATGGCAAGAAGTATCTCTGGGATAAAATTAGGGAACAGTCGATTGAATGGAGAGACGGTAGACGGTCACAACGTGGACAAGACTTAGACGCGGTTCAGAAGAACCGATTAATAAATTATATAATAAATATAATAATAATAATAATTATAATAATAATTAATGTTTATTGATCCTTTAGGCTAGCTCTGCTAGATAGGATATGTCATATAAAAAAATATACAATAAATTACATTATCAAAGTTGGTAGTATAAAATCCAGAATAACAAGAAAAAATAAACTCACAACGTAAAAAAAAAAAAAACACAATATACGACATAAATAATACATACATAATAACATTGGGTCAAACAAACTTTCATATATCGCAGTCGCTAAGGAAATCAGTTGTTGTATAGTAGCATTTTGACAAAAATACGTTTTTTATGGCATTTTTGAACTGGTTGTCCCGCAGACTTCTGAGCCTCGATGGAAGGTGATTATAAAACTTAATTCCCTGATGAATTGGGGAAGACTGATATTTCGATGTTCTGTGCCCCGGTATGCATAATATTTCACCATGTCTGGTGTTATAGTGATGGTAGCTAGAGAGAGTGCTCAGTCCATGTATATTTTCTCTTGCATTGATTAAACACCTATACAAGTGCAAACAATGGACTGTCATGATCTTGTACTCTTGAAATATGGGTTTACAAGAATCTCTTGGTTTCAGGTTGAATATTAGTCTTAAAATTATCTTCTGACAGACGAAAACCCTCTGGATTTCACCAGAGCATCCCCATCGTGAGATGTTATAATTTATATGAGTATATGCTAAACTGTAATAGATGTCCAACAGAGTTGATATGGGGAAGCAGTTTTTAACTCTATTAATTGCAAAGTAGGATTCGATATGATTCGTCCAACTTAAACTGTCATCAACACAAAGTCCCAAGAACTTAACGACGCTACCAGATGAAATCACTTTATCAAGATGGAAAAATTGCAATCTTTCATCTGTTCTATATTTGCTCATTCTGAAATATAAACATTCTGTCTTCTCAACGTTCACCATTGGCCATTTGTCCGACACCAATCCACGAAACAGTTCATCAATAGTTCACACCTCCGCGACAACTCCTCCAGACTGGGCGCTGAGATTGCTATTGAGGTGTCATCAGCAAAAATTACCACGATATTCGCCCTCAAGTGCTCTGGCAAATCGTTTATGAAAGTTATAAAAATCAAAGGTCCCAGCACAGAGCCTTGCGGAACGCCTAAGTTTGACTTGTATTCACTCGAATGACAGTCCGCGACCCTGACAGTAATTAATCTGTCGGTCAGATAACTATGTATCCATTTAAGGAAGTTACCTCTAAAGCCTAGGTTATATAATTTGTCCAGAACAAATGCAATTTTCAAGCTATCGAAAGCGCGCGATAAGTCGAAAAACAGACCTGCCACATGAAGGCCGACATCCAAACATTTATACACATAGTTAACAAATGCACACACTGCCGACTGCGTCGAGTGATCCTTACGAAATCCTTGCTGGCTGAAACTCAAGATGTTGAATTTATCTAAGTATTTCATCATTTTATCATGTACAATGCGCTCAAAAACTTCAGAAAATGTACTCAAAATAGAAATCGGGCGATAATTCGCGATGTTTCAGGATCGTTCCTCTTATAAATCGGAACTACATACGCAATTTTGAATGATGATGGAAACTCACCAGACTCTATTGAGACATTGAATAGGTGAACAAGATGATCGACTAGATGCGGAGAAAGCAATTTCAACATCCTCACCGACACTGAATCATACCCGTAGTTTTCTTCGATCTCAACCTGGCGGCGGCTTCAAAGACTTCTTCTGGGGTTATAGGATGAAAAAAAAGTTGGAATTTAAAATCTTTGATACAGTACAGTTTGAGGACACTGAACGGCCATAATATTCGCGAAGGCTTTTCTCATTGGATTAGATGTGAAGTTTCGACTTAGTGATTAGACGTACACTAGTCGAAAGAGTTAGATGTAGACGTAATCGCGATTTTAAGAGAACAATAGACGGAAGCTGGTTTGGAAGCTGTTAAACTCATGACATCAATGCGTTCAGTGACTGTAATAAGAAGTTTTTTTTGTTTGTGTTCCTTGCTTCTATTCAGTTAATATTCTTTTAAATTACCTGGTGCCTAGTTATTTCCTTGGAACAGTAAAAATTCTACACGCATTATAATGTGTATCAAGCATTTCATCATTCAGCTGGTAGGATTTGGAAATTATTGACCACCTCCTAACGTTTCTTGTTGTAATTTGAAAAACTACATGATTTTAGTTGTAATTTTGAACATCTTAATATGGTATGTAGAAGATGTTGTTTCTATATGTTTGCAAGTGTTATATTGTAACATTCTTGATTGAAAATTTCTAAGTGCCCGTTAATCTTCTCTTAGATATTTAATGATGGATACAACCAATGTGCAGCATAATTGAGATAAATTTCAGTCATTCTGTGATATTAAGTGACACACGCATACTTTAGAACCGAAATCAACGAGAAACGGGTATTTTCAATCCATTCCCGCCCTTGTACATTCTGGAACATTAACGCAGAAGGACAGAAGGAAAATGGAGATATTCAGAAGTTTGGAGTGGGCCCAGAGGACAGATTTAAACTGAATTTTCATTCGACAGTGATTGAGCGCGACCTCTGCTATCGTTTTCGTTCGAGCTTAAAATGCGGAAATGAAGGACTGTCCTCGAGTCGACGTTTTTTAAGAAGGAATATCAGCAAGAATACGGTTTGGACAGGAAAGGGAATCCTATTCTTTAAGTTTTTTCTGTGATCGAAAGAGATATACAAGATGTTCTATGCGTGACGCAGTAGCATTAAAGATGTCTACGCTTATCTTCAGTGAATAAAAACTGAAAATGTTTTGGGAATTAGAATTAAATTACAAACTTGATAACTGAAAAATTATATTCAGCTACTTTTTGCCTAAATGTTTCATCTGCTTCTTCAGGACTGAAATGATTTTTACGCTTAAAACAGGAACAAACGACTACAGTCACATTACTTACTTATCCATGAGTCAACCAAATATAAACAAAACAAAATACAATCTCTCCAAGAACAGGACTCATGCATCACTCATTGAAATACGAGTAATTAGAATCTAATATTCAAACAGTACAACTACATACAGATCGGGAAAACACAATTGGAAACATCACAGTTTCTATTGTAAATTCGAACAGGTCATATTTTAGTATCGAAAAAAATTTCGCGACCCCCCAACCCTGGCATTTTTCATGTTTGTTGAAAATATTGAAATGTATATTATATTGTAAATTCGATTAGGGCAAAAGCGTTGCAGATGCGACTGTTTCAAATCATTTCCATTTGTGAAGTACAGGTATGGGTTCTCCACTGAAATTTGCTTTACCATACAGAGGTAAGGTAGTTTTCAATAGCAAAGTACTAACCAGAGTTATGGAACTTCACAGTGAACTTTCAGTTTAAACACAAAAAACAAACAAAATACGTTTTTCCTCAGCCCAGGGAAGCCAAGTCAGTTAACTTGGAATTCATTTTTGAGCTGGAATTTCTTTCGGAAATATAGCTTTTTCTTTCTGACTTATTTCCGCATTTAAAACAATTGAATAAACGTCTTCAAGGGCGAAATGAAAATGTAATCATAGCAAAAGACAAACTAAATTGAATTGAAATGTAACCGTCGTCTTTCATTGAAGAATATTGGGAAGTGAGATAACATCAATTCACATATCGGGTGTTTTAAAACTCTGAAAGCGATGAATTTATTTCGCGCACATATGGTCCAAATTCTGATACTGATGGGGTCTTTCGTAATTTTGTCCGAGGAATCGAATGGGCCCATCAGATTTTGAGTCCAAAAAGCCATACGAGATATGAGGCCCAACTTTGAAATTTCAGAATGGAAACCCATCTTTTTTATTGCAGATTCGGATTTTGCAGAAAATGTTTCATTCGGATTGGTTAAAACCAAAAAATTTTTTATCCTTATTTGGGTCGATTGCGGCGCAGCGTTTATGGTTTGAAAATCTCCGGCGTTCATTGAGACCAGGATGCGAATATTCATATTCTAATACTGATAAGGTCAATCAGATTTTGGGCCCGATGGGGCATTATGCAAGATATGTGGTCCAACTTTAATTTTTGAAAAAAAAACGCTGCATAGGGCCCAAATATGGACGAAACATTTTCTGATTTTAACCAATTCGGATGAAAAATTTCCCGCTTTATCCGAATCTGCAATAAAAAAGATGGATTTGCATTCGAAGTTTCAAGGTTGGGCCTCATATCATGTATAAGGCCCTTTTGGGTTCAAAATCTGATGGGTTCATACGATGCCTCGGGCAAAATAACCAAGGACATTAGTACCAAAATTCCGAATTTCCAAGTGTGTGCGGAATAAAATCTTTTTTTTTCAACCATCCGGTGTACTTTAAAAGAAAATGGTATCAGATAATGTCAATAATGTGAAGAAAAAATGAATTGTCTCATAACTTCTCAGTGAATAAAAACAAGAGCAACCTTCACATCGAAATAAACTAGTAATCGAAGAATTTGTTTTGTTAATGTATTTGTGTGAATATCATTACCAATATTCTTGATAAATTTTTTTTTGGAATTTATTGATTTCAATGAACTGGAACCTAGTACTCTCGACCTCTCGCGACCCCCCTATAAAGCCCACAGGTTGAAAAACACTGTTCTAATGGAACAGTGGCAGAATCAAAACCTCAGAGAGAAGTGATATAGAATAAATGGCTGGGCCGACAGATTCGGTTGGGTGGGGATGTAGAGCACAAAGTATGGTACGCGGAGTGTCGAATCGAATCGGTAACACTCCATGCACGGTATGGGTGATTTTATATCTGTTGTCAATGAATACCACAATTTTATTCTACTCTGACGCGAGGAATTTATTTGCCTCAATGAATGACACAAATAATTTCATGTGGAAATTAGTATTCAGGTTTTTTTCGCCGAAACTGGTTTGAAAATAAAATAAATTCAAAAATAATTCTATGAAAATGAAAAAGGAAAACAAAAACAAATTATAAAACATGCTAAATTGAAGATCGACAAATTCAAATTAAATGTTCAAATAATCCACCTTGTTGTGCCAAACAGTAGTTAAATCTATCTTTGACAGGAAATCTCATATCTCTGAGAAGATTAGGTATTCTTGCAATTTTGGCACAAAGTTGGAGAGACGAACGTGAAGGTATATTGGCCTCCAAAGGCAACAATGAAAGAAGTTATATTGCCTCCGCAACAGATTGACCACCAAAGTAACATTTTATGATTTGAATTTTCTCTTTAACCGTAAACATTTTGTGCGTTCGGATGCGACTAATGTTCATTGCAATTCGCGGCAGCCGAGACTAGCCATTCCATTATTTGTTATCGAATCTCAATGAGATTTCAATTCTTCCACTGTTCTACTAGACTCATAGCTTATTCGAATTTAACATTCACATTCCTATATATGTTTTCATAAGGATTTTCTTCATCTGTATACTATAGTAGCTATAGTAGCTATATTTTCATTATACACTACACCCTTTGAGTTTGGAACAGAAAAATGCAGAATACGTATCAATAAAATTATTCAACAAATTGCCTCATGAATATCAAATGATTGATAGTCTGAAAATTTTCAAAAGAAAAGTAAACCGATTACTGATTCTTCTGGAACCTTATAGTATTCGGGAGTTTTTTGAAGCAGATCTAAGAACTATTGACGTTTGATCAAAATTTGTATTGAAAAAAAAAACATTTTTTTTAAACTTTTTTATTTTTGTTGTTCTTGTGAGGATTTTGGGAATAAAGTACTATTATTATTATTATTATCACTCTTCTTTCCATTTGACAATTTACGCAGTTCAAATAACGAACAATAATACATTCTTTTCAGTAATAATTATCCTTTACTTGTGTTTATACTTCATCAAAATACTGTTATACAGGATGTTCTTAAGTGCATTAGACAAAATTCAAGAGGTGAATGCTCGTATGAAATTAAAAAGTGTCTTTCCTCAGCCCACCCTTTTCCAGAAATCGGAGTTATGGAGTTATTGATTAATTTGTTGAGCACACATATTTATGCAAATTCAAGGCTTATCCATATGATTTTCTCCTGGATTTTATTGGCAGATGGTTCGGATCGAAATGGGACCAAACTGCAAGCACAAGCTCTGAAATAAAAAAAATTATCATAATTTTTGCAGTTGGTTGAAAACAGGTTGATAAGACGAAAATTTAATTCCGAAAAATTGTTTTATTCGCATTATCGCCTTTTTTTAAGCAAGTGTAACGTCTTCATATAAACTAGGTAGCACCTGCTGGATTTCGACATCTCTTAGCCGAAATAAATTCAATAACTTCACGGTTGTGAGTCCCTCAAGAGATATATCTTTTCTCAGCTCCTGAAACTCGAAAGGAAATATAAAATTCCCTCCTAAAGTTATAGACTCTTGTAGGAGCTGAAATATACTCCTTCTTCAAATTAAATCGAGTGTAATATAATCCAGTATTCCGGTTGCAATACTCATTGAAACCATCCGTCTGTTTTTGCGTTTCTTCTGCGATTCCCGATTAAATTCGGACAACTTTGTAATTCTAGGCAGACACTTTGTAGATTATAAAACTGAGATATAATGCTTGGCTATTTGCCGTATTAATGGGCAACATTAATATCTCTCCAGAAATAAAGTTGGTGCAGTGTGTCACCTCTGAATTTATCTGAGACAATAAAGCCCATGAAATAGAAACTCTGGAAAGATATAATATTTCATTGATCATTCTAAAGGATGCTAAGGAAATGTGCTAAGTACAAACACATTGTATTCATTAATTGGGAAGATGCCATTTCATAATATGAACAATTTCAGACGAATGAGGCATAATCTTTTCACCAGAATGGGAATATTGAAGAATACAAAAACTCGAAGGAAGTGAAGGAAAAGACAAAATATCCAGATCTATAAAATGAAAAAAAATCAAAAAGAATTACAAAAGGCATGAAAATAAGAAAATAAAATAGTGAAAATCACAGACGTCAAGGCTACATGGAGCGCACAAGTCCAGACATAACAAGTTTGGCAAAAACCGGTCTTTCTCAGGACCAACAACACCCTGAAGGCAGCAGGCGAACGCTTGCCGAAACGTCGGTAACAACCAACCACATAGATAATGGAAACAGCCCAAATAATGTTTCAATAAATAATAATTGAAATGAATATCATCTCTAAACCTTCTACAGAACAGACCGACTGAGAAAATGAATCAGATGTGAGAGTCTGCCGAAGGTTAAGAAACATCCTGCTAAAAAAACTGCCTCTTTTGAACCTAAAATAGAAACGATATTTTGAGTAACCTGTTGTAAATGGCGACTTCCACCAGCGTGAAAAGATTTGTTTCTTCGCAGCCCGAATCAACCTCTCGGGGCAATCTATCTGAGGCCTAGAGAAGATGTCCACACGTAAACAGTATTTCTCTATTTCAGTATCGTAATGAGTTCATTACAGTACTAAAAGTAGTGCTGTAATGAAACTCACTACAGCAGTGTTTTCAGTTATATTTTTCCTTTTATGATTGTCAGTACTGACCTCCGATCGAATCAAGTTTCGAATCAAATCAATTCAAATTCCGTGATCTGTCAAATTTCGTATGTCACACCAACTGCCAAGATACAATACAAAAGTCACTAATCTGAATTTTCATTTGAATTTCGAGAGGTTTTCACAAAAATTGACTGAAATAGAGAAAATACCGTCTAATACTCGTTGCAGAAGGCAATTACAACACTCATGCTATCGAAAACTCGCTCCTTCGTCGCTCGTTTTCGAACTTCGCATTCGTGTTGGAATAGGAGCTCATTCTGCAACTTGTTTTAGAATATACTATTCTCTATTTCAGTTTCGTAATGAGTTCATTACAGTACTAAAAGTAGTGCTGTAATGAAACTCATTGCAGCATTGTTTTCAGTTATATTTTTTGTTTTGTGGTTGTCAGTACTGACCTCCGATCCACTCAATTTTCGAATCAAATAATTCAAATTCCGCAATCTGTCAAATTTCGTTAGTGACACCAACTGCCAAAATACAAAACAAAAGTCACTGATCTGAATTTTTATTTGAATTTCTAGAGTTTTCCACAAAACTTTACTGAAATAGAGAAAATATCGTCTAATACTTGTTGCAGAAGGCAATTCCAACACTCAAGCTTTCGAAAACTCGCTCCTACGTCGCTCGTTTTCGAATTTCGCATTCGTGTTGGAATAGGAGCTCATTCTGCAACTTATTTTAGAATATACTATTCTCTTTTTCAGTATCGTAATGAGTTCATTACAGTACTAAAAGTAGTGCTGTAATGAAACTCCTTACAGCATTGTTTCAGTCATATTTTACGTTTTTCAGTTTTCAGTACTGACCTCCGATCGAATCAAGTTTCGAATCGAATCAATTCAAATTCCGTAATCTGTCAAACCAACTGCCAAGATGAAATATAAAAGTCACTTACCTGAATTTTCATTTGAATTTGGAGAGTATTTCATAAAACTTGACTGGAATAGAGAAAATATCGTCTAATACTCGTTGCAGAACGCAATCCCAACATTCATGCTTTCGAAATTTCGAATTTTGCACTCGTGTTGGAATAGGAACTCATTCTGCAACTTGTTTCAGAATATACTACACTGCGCAAAAAAAATTAACGCACACTATGAAAATCTCAAATTTTTTCTACAACTGAAGGTGCCCTCAATGATAATTATTTTTATCAGAATTATGCATGCATATGTTATCCACTTTCAACGTTTTTCTTCAATACAGATGTTTTTTCCCAGTAGGAATAAAAAAAGATGATATCAAATTTTGAATGTATTGGCTCCATTCTAGAATCAGTGGTTCTCGATCAATTCTAGGAATCAATAGTTTTTCTTTCGTTTGATTTTCTACACTCGATCGCTATGCAACGCGAAACACGCAATTTGACCCAAGAGGAATGTACCCAAGCAGTAGTTTTGCGAGAAGAAGGGTGGACATAGACAAGAATTGCAGAAAGGTTTGGAGTTTTCCATACAAGTGTGTCCAGAATGTTGCAGCGATTCAGGGAGACAGGAATGAATGTCCGAAGACCAGAACAGGGTAGACCACGGATAACAATTGATATTCAAGAACGTTACTTGAGAGTTTCTTCATTGAGACAACAGTTTGCAACCGCTCGCCTCCTTCAAAATCAGCGTGAGCAAACTCATGGGGTGCAAATTAGCACTCAGACAATAAGAAATCGCCTCAGAAAATATGATTTAAAGCCTCGTGTCGCGGCAAGAGGCTCAGCTCTTACCCCAGTCCATCGAAGGGAGCGTTTGGATTTCGCGAGAGAGCATATACATTGGGAAGAGGCCGATTGGGAAAGAGTTCTCTTCACAAATGAGTCTAGATTCTGCCTCAACCATTGTGATTGACGTTCCCGTGTATACAGACGTCCACATGACAGACATGCTCAGTGCAATTTCCTGAATACTACTGGTTTCGGGGGAGGATCGATTATGGTATGGGGTGGAATATCTTTAACTGCTCGCACTGACCTAGTGGTCGTTGATAATGGAGCTATGAATGCTGATAAGTGTATGTAAGGAGCATTCTTGAAGAGCATGTAGTGCCATTTGCCCCATACATTGGTGAAAATTTCATTTTTATGGACGATAATTCCAGACCATATCGTGCGCGCATCGTTCAGGAGTACCTTGAAGAAGTTGAAGTCTTTCGAATGGAATTGCCAGCAAGAAGTCCAGATCTCAATTCGATTGAGCTGGTTTGGGACAACCTCAATAGGTACTCTTAATGACATAGGAATCCAACTCGGAGGAATCTGGGAAGGATTAGATCAGAACATTTTAAGATCACCCATTTTGTGTATGAACCGTCGTTGCCGAGCTGTAATTAACGCAAGGGGTGGAAATACCAAGTATTAAATCACTCATCAGCATTTCAGTATTTTGAAAATTGTTCATTTCTCTTCTTTCACGTAAGATTCGGTGAAATCCTGAATTTTTCTTCCATTTAATGTGTCTTGTTCCGTTCAAAACCTTCCCGAGAACATGAAAAATAAGATATAAAGTCAATGTAGAGTTAACTTTCATTAAAATTGAGATTTTCAGATTTTGCGTTAATTTTTTTTGCGCAGTGTATTTCACCTCGCCAATACCTTTCAGTAGGCAAACAAGGAATTGCCGCAGATGGCACAGATTAGAACAAATAAAGATTCCCAGTAGCCCACGAGGACCTCTCTGGGAAGTACATATTACGTCTCAAACAAATTTTCTCATGCCAGCATTTTGGAACATCGCAAAACATCCCAGAGATTTTTGTGCTCGCTGGGTTTATTTTCCAAAATGTTGAAAATTAAAACATCATGTTGGGGACGATCCCCGGAACTTCCATTTCAGACTGAAAAACGGAAAATCTGGCAGCCACCAATCAGCCACTGATCCAAATCCTCATTTAAGCCCCGCTGCACAGCTGTCTGCTTCGCAGCAAAATATGGTACCACCGGCATTGTTTGTGCATTTGTGGGAAGAAAATAATTGGGTTAGTGAGCCGAAGCCTCCCAGACTCATTCAACCCTGTCTTTTCATTACGCCCTCGAAATTGCAGAATTGAATTTATATCGGAAAATGGATGTGTCTGACGTAGACCCGATGATCAAAGGGACGTTTCCGAGCTCGTTAAAGCGAACAAACCACTGTTGCGATCACGGAAACAATTCCAGCCGACTATTTCGGATAACACCTCATCGGAAGAATTAGATGTGTCTTCGGATATTCACCATTTGTTCCATTTTGTTTTGCATAAAATTCAACCATATGCGTTTCAGTTATAACAAAATAGTATTTCTCTATTCCAGTATCGTAATGAGTTCATTACAGTACAGTACAGTAGCGATGTAATGAAATAATTACAGCATTGTTTTCAGTTTCATGGTTGTCAGTACTGACCTCTAATGCTCTCAATTTTCCAATCAAATCATTTCAAATTCCGTAATCTGTCAAATTTCGTAAGTCACACCAACTGCCAAGATACAATACAAAAGTCACTAATCTGAATGTTTCATCGGATTTCGAGAGTACTTCACAAAACTTGACTGAAATAGAGAACATACCGTCTAATACTCGTTGCAGAAGGCAATTCTAACACTCATGCTTTCGAATTTCGTATTTGTGTTGGAATAGGAGCCCATTCTGCAACTTGTTTTATAATATGCTATTCTCTATTTCAGTATCGTAATGATTTCATTGCAGTACTAAGAGTAGTGCTGTAACGAATTCATGTTTCATTTTGTCGTTGTTATTTCTGACTATCAATTTTCAACACACATCAATTCATATGCCGTAATCTATCAAGAATATCTCATTCACAATAAGTTAATTTAATCACAACTTGTATTTTGAAATTCTAACTGAATAAACATTGTTATTATTATTATCTTCCGCATTTCTCATGCTTAGGTGTTTGCATGGGTAAAGGTAATGAGGGCTTTCGCAAACTCATTCCTTGTTGACGTTTTTTATTCCTTTATTATTTTTCTCACAATCCTATATGTTTCCATTACCATTGATTTCTGCATTTCTGTTATTAAATGTGCAGGCAAGTCGTGTTTTTTCAATTTTTTCGGCAGCTGCGATGGTATGAGTCCTGTGACCGAAATGACAATGGGTAGTATATTTTCCAAATTGACTTTATTTCTTCGGCAAGGTCTGTGTATTTCCTGATCTTTTCTGTAATTGTTTTCTGTAGGTTATGATCCAGGGGGTGTGCAATATCAATTAAAGTTGTGGTCTTATCAATCTTATTTATTATCACAATGTCCGCTCTATTATTCATGGTTGTTTTGTCTGTTATAATTGTTCTGTCCCAATATACTGTATTCCTGATTCTCGTTGACTGGTTCAGGTGTGTATTTGTAATATAGTTCCTCTATCGTCTTTATTCCAAATTTTTGGACTAAGTATTCATGAAGAATTTTAGCAGTGAGACCGTGTCTGTTTAAATACTCTGTTGGTGCTAAGCTTGGGCATCCTGATGTGATGTGTTGAATTGTTTCTGATGTTGCTTTGCACATTCTGCATTTGTCGTTGTCCGTTATTATTATTATCATCATTATTATTATTATTGTCATAATTATTTCGATTATTACCCTTTTCAATGTTTCCTACCTCAAAAATTCATTCGGTATAATAAGGCCTTGGTGAAGGAGAAGAATTTTTTTTTTTTTGACTTTTCTTTCATCTCAAAATTCAGAAAATTAGTGCATAAAATGTTGATCAACAGAGATTCAGTGTGCTCGAAATTTTTTGGAAATATTCGATTGTGTGCATGAATCAGCTACCACAAAAATTTTGAAGATGTTTTCTATATGACATCCTATGGAAGTTTTTTTTTTGTGACATCCCAGAAAAGTCTTTTTGTGACATCCCTGGATCATCCTGATATTAGCTGACTGCGCCGGACATTGGATGTTCTATAATAGTATATTATTTAACGAGCAGTAATGCAAGTCATAACTCCCGCAGATGAAGTTTGCAGCGCGAGCCGCAAGCGAGTGCTGTAATTCATTATTACTGCAAGTTGAATACTATACTTTATCCACAACTATAATAATATACATTCTTACTATCACACATCATTCTTGAAAATTTTTGATACACCTTTATATTTATTTGTTTTGGGATTTCCCGCGGGCAATAAATTCTGTACCTACTGTAGAACTAGCTGCTTGTCATATTTTATTTCTGGAAGTGTACCTACATAATATTTCATCCTCACTATCGGAGGTCTTATTCAGAAAAACATTCACAACAATAATTAGGTGTCAACTAAATTTGAAAACGTCAGAATTATTCAAGTGACATGTTCGCTCTCTATCAACCGGCTCGTACAGAAGCACAGAAGAAGCTTGAGATTCGGTTGTCAAATAATTCTATGAGTCTATTCTGATTAATCACAGGGAGTTATAGGCGGGAGTTATTATAACTCCCGCTGTTTGTTCATAGATACTATTAATTGCTCAAATGCAGTTGAATAATGAATACATTATTCAATAGGAGTGGATAAAAGTTCAATTCATGTGTTAACAGAACATCGCAGTGGAGGTTCGATGTATCGAAATCTGTTACTTTTAACATCTCAGGGATGTTTTTGTGCCCGCTGGGAAGGAAAAGGTCAAGGAAAAAAAAAGAATTCTTTTTACCAATACGTACAGGGTGGGCAAAATTGGTGATACCTGAACTACTACTTTTTTAACCGATAGTGATAGAGGAAAATGAATGACGCATAACTGTGGTATTTTTCTGAAAAACTGATGATGCCATCAAGTGCATTCCTTCATTTTCTTTTGTTTTCGAGTTATAGGCTAAAATTTAAATTCAGGCGACTTCAAATTTGGTCATTATCTTCGTTTTTTTTGCAATAGGATGTTGAAATTAAAACAATATACACCTTTTTCATGCCAATGAAGTTGAGTAGGTACTTGGTACTATTTCTATGTAAATACTTCTCTATCCACTACTTGCTGACCACAGTGTTCACTGGTTTCAGTGTTACTGACATAATTCGAATAATCTTCAAAAGACAACACCATCGTTTGCCATACGCGTTTTAAGACCCTTGTAAGGGTTGATTAACGCTCTCATTCATGGGGTCCACCACCGTATCCTTATTTTTATGCGGCCTCATGTTAAACCTGTGCTATGTTCTGAAGTATTCATTGAAATAAAATTAATTTAAAGGCGAAGTTTGTAGTAAGTAAAATACTTGTGATAAATAAAGTATTCACTCTGATAATGATCTATAACGCATTATAATTATGAAAATAAAGACATTATTCTCATTATGACCATAATAGGGTCATACTAAATCCAGCTTGTTAGGTAGATATATGCCGTCTCGGAATTTTTTGTAGACCCATTAAAGAGGCACATTTCCGTCGTAAATTAAATCCGTGTATGTAAGTATTACGGTTTTTGCAGCGAACATAATTATGGCTGATTCAATAACAGTAAAAGTCATGAACTCATTCGGATTTCATTCGGGAATTATAGGAATGCATATTAAATCTGAAATACCGTGCTCAAATACCTTATTCGCGGTTTTATGGATTTTATTACATCGATAAATAGGAATAATTTGGAATGTCTGAAAGGTTTCGTGTTCGTGAATTTTTCGGAGCATTGAATTTTCCGAGGTTGGGGAACTGATGTGACCTTCAGAACTATGTGCAACCTTTAATGTTTTGCATTGGAGATATTGAGTATAAGCCCACTACTTCGTAGACGTTCTTAGATTCGCTCAAACGGACGGGTTGCGCTGTTTTCTAGAAGAACCATTTCCGCGGCAATAATATTAGGTAACTAACAAGAATATAACAGACAGTGCTTATCTCCACAATTGACTGGTGGATATACATTGAGCCAAGTTTTGTGTTGTCATTGAATCACGCTGAACGGCTGAACAAATTTTGAAAACTTGAGGATGTTTCGGCGCATTCGCCAATTTGTTACCTGGGCTCTTATTCACTAATGCCCACTTGCACCGTCAAATATATGTCTGACTTACGTCCAACTCAAATTTTAAGTTAGGTTTGAGGCGCCGATTCTCTTGCACCGCAGTTTGAGTGCCACATAAGTGGCTTAAACAAGACTTTAGCCCGTTTCAAATATTCAAACGTCAAAAACGAACCTCAGTTTTGACGTGTTGTTTTTGATTGCGTGAATTTAATAATTATTATGGATAGATTTCCATTAAATGAAATTGATTACCTATATGAGGATGATTTCGACATATTCGATATCATTGACGATGGCTTTCCTAGAAGTCTAGAATTTAATACTACCATGATATGGACGAATTCGCATTTTTTTGGCGACCAAAAAAAACTACTCTGCAACTGCTGAGATTAATTGAGGATGATTCAGAATTGCCAAGTGATATGTAAGTACATATCTTATGTATGATGATGTCAAACCTCAAAGAAGGGAGTTTAAGCCTTGATGATTGTAGGAATCAGATTGTATTACCGATGAGTCAACTCCTTGCGTGCCTCCGACACTACGCATCAGCAGGACATTTATTGGCTGCAGCGGATTTGATGAATATCCACGAATCTAAAGTATCAAGAATAGTTGTTCGAGTTTCAGTATACATAAAAATGCCTCAGAGAGAAGCAGAATTACGTTCCACCCTAACCCAATTTTACCAAATTGCTGGATTTCCTCGTGTTATTGGAGCAATTGATTATACCCATGTTATTATTAATTCTGCGGGTACTATTTACTCTTGTGAATATGAAAAGTATTACTTCGATGATATTCCACAGGTGCAGAATTATGTCATTCAAGTTACGAATAAAGAATTGTTGAAATCAAATGAAATCAGTTGCTTCAAATAAAAAAAAATTGGTTGTACAATGCCAGTTCGTCAGCGGCCCAAAGTATATGTCGTTCTGTGAATCAGAATACTGAAAAGGAATATGCATAATTATCTTGTTCGTCTACAATACAAATTCGCGTGTTCTTCTTACTTCGCTGTGCTCAGTGCCGACACAAAACCATATGATCATGTCGCATTTCTATGTCAAAACAAACAAATTCACTGATTTATACAGTGTTGCCAGATTTGGCATTGCTTAGCGCGTGCTTAACAAAGTCGTTTCTATTAGATATGCGGTGCAAGATCTGATCCGTTAAGGCGGGGAAAAGCATGACTTAAAATTCAAAGGCGCCTTAAATAAGGGTGCCCCTTAACCAGAAAACGGTGCAAGTGGGCATAATTAATGCAAAATGATATGATTCGAAAGACTTTGATTGCCCTGAGATATTTTTTCTTACGAAATTCAAAAAGTGCATCATATTTTCACATTCTTCTTCTTCGAAAATGTGTAGACGCTTCATGACTAAGATATTGAAAATAGGAATAACTAACGCATTACCTTTTTTCTCATTATTTTTTTATATCTTCCGATGAATGTAATCACACAAATCGTTGGACAAGCAAGTAAGACTTTTGCCTGGAAATAATTGGTGGACTTCTGGAAACAGTTTTAGTCATTCATTTAGGTCTTTAATAAGAGTAGTTTTGTCCCAATTTCCCAGTATATGGTGACTATTTTAGGTTTTTCTCGAATAGCTCCTAAACTAAACTCTAAATCAATAACATTGTTGTTTTCAAAAGTGTTCAGCATTAAATTCTGCTTCTAAAATGTATTACGGTATTATATTTTGAACAAGGTGTTCTATAGAAATCATACGTCGAAATATAGAAAATTTTTACAGTTTTTGAAAAAACACATTTTTTCATTTAAAACGTATAATATCTTTGGAACTACGAGCTTCAGAAGGAAATGTTATAGAATGAGACTTTTAGACCATCAAATTGTGATAAAAACGTAGCCTGCCCCCTCCCATCCACAATGTTAAATCGCGCAGTAGATCATCCTGCTCAGGATGCTGATCATTTAATCGTAGCTAGTGCTGTTGAAGTTGCTCAGCAGTCCCATGAGTGTGTGGTTATTGTTGAGGAGAACACTGACCTTCTTTTAATTTTGACTGCTTCAGCTCCTTTGTGCTCCTTTTCTTACTAAAACCTGGCAAGACGATAAATTGTCTATTCCCCCTTGCACTACAAGTTCTTCAATGTTTCGAAAAACAACATATTATTCCTTCATGTTTTTAATGGCTTAGTAAAGAACAACTGGAATTCCTGAAGACGTTGAAAACCAACTTAATCAACTATAATAACAATCGTGGGACTCATGAACTAATGACAAACACTACAACTCTTTACTAAAAACAATATATGACATATTTTTATTACCTGCAAATACGTCCCTAACGAGTGTTGTCGAGGTGCTGCTTCAGTTGAAAGGAGGCAAGGTTAAATAAGGTTTTGTTTAACAATTTTTCAAACATCTCGTACCACAATACATCTAATTGCTTGTAATCATTTTTAGAAAGGGAAACCATGCATTTTTTCCCTGCCTCGTCGACCTTATCGGCAGAAGCATTAAATTTGCTATGAACAATTCTGCAGCTTTCTGCAGGTTTGTGTTGATTTCAAACGTCTTTAGGAATTTCATTTTTTCTTTCAACGGAAAATGATGACGTATTGTCGCAGCCATTAAAAGCATGAAGCAATAATATGTTGTTTCTCGAAACAGATGAAAACTGCCTTTAGTAAAAAAATGTTAGTACACATAGGGGCTCGAACAATTAAAATTACAAGAAAATCACTGTCCTTCCCAACATTATCCACACACTCATGAGACTGCTGAGCCGGTTTGGAGGGGTGGAGTTACGTTTTTATGACAATATGAAAATAACTCTTATCCTATGACATTTCGTTCTGAAGTTCGTAGTTTCTTGGGTATTTTATGTTTTGTAGTGAAAAATTATGTTTTTTCGAAAAGTGCAAAAATTTGCCATATTTCGAGGTATGATTTTTATAAAACTACTAGCTGGCCCGTCGAACTTTGTTTCGCCTGAGAGATACATAAAGTTGTATCAACAAAACACTGGTATTTTGTCAAGTAGGAGGTATATTAGGCAGAGTTAAAGTACAAAATATACAAAAAATTTAATTACACTGAAATAGGTGGGTATGTACATTGTTATTTACATGAAGAAACTTCACTTCATTCAAGCGGTACCTGATTATTATTTAAAAATGTCTCATTGTAGTACCTTCTTTTCCCGGGTGCTAGAATAATAAGAGCAGAAGGTTTGTTGACTCGTGAACACGCAACATACAACTGGCCATGAGAAAAACAACTATTTTCTAGATTGTCTCATACATATTCTTTCATGTCTTAAGGGATCAATAAACTTATTATTATTATTATTATTATTATTATTTATGCCACACACACTCAAGGACTGGCCTTGGGATTTGTTAATTGTCATAACATCTAGACGAATTGGAAATTGAACTCTCTTAAAATCAAATGGCATATCTGTTGGGATCATCGGAATTCTGGGAATAAGAACTTTCTCACCTTTATATTTTCCTTTGAGTATTGTGCAATGTGCAACTATCTGTTCTGGTCGAATTCTATCTACTAACCAGATGAGAATGTGTGCATGTGGCAGGCCTCGTTTTTGCCATTCAATTGAATACATCGAGTACATTCATTAGTGACTTCACTTTTTGTTTGAATACTTGTGCATTGATGTCATGTCGATCAACTGATGTTTGTCCCGGAAGAAGCAGTTGCAACAATACATTATCCTAGCAACAGTATAGCAGAGAAATTTCAAATACTTCAACACATTTTGTTCTATTTATACTTTTAGGGAATAATGTGCTTTAGTCACTTTGAACGTGTTCAATGAAGCTCAAGGTTTGGAACTAACTTTTTGTGAAAAATGTTAAGCTCTTACAAAAGAACACATGATGCAGGAAAATATGCCACTTAAAGTTCAGGTTCAGAAATCTCAGAGAAAGCTCCCGGTGAAATAAATTGAGAAAAAAAAATTCTTTGCGGGAGTTTTCCTGGCAATAAGTACCCGACGAGGGAATTATACTGATCACCGATATTCACAGCTCGGTAAGACCCCAAAGTAGGCAGAAAAGGAACCCTCTTTTTTAGTGCAAATCATCTTCGCCCATATCTGAGAAGGGGACTAGATAGTTCAGTCCTATTTATTGTTTTCTGATACCTAATTTTCCTATTATTACAAAATATCAGTTTAATTTAGTCTATACCATCTTTATTTTTCAGGAAAAATAAGGTTTTTTGATTCATTTTTTCTGATAATGAATGTCTGATACTATTTTCAGAAAAAAAATATTTTTAGTAGATTATGTACATATTTCTATTCCACATAATTATTTTCAAGTATTTTTAGTATTGAGGTATTCAAAGAAACTCTCTCAGGGAGGTTGAATCGAAATCGCGTGGTTTCTTCATAGTCGTTCAAAGTATCCTCGATCGTAGGGTAACTTTGAATACCCATGACTTAATTTGAAAAAAAGGTTATTGATTATTTTGAAATCTAATTTTTTATCAGCAACATGCTCTAACTGATGCCCGGGATATATATATTTTTTTGGGATTTTTCATTCGCTTCCTTACCGGAGATATATAGCTATCGTTCAAAGTTTTACGGAACATTATCACAATCTCAACCTATCTTGCTGTAGCCACATGGTTCGTCTTATTTGAAGAGGAATATTTTCTAGAAAACTAGCCTTCTTAAATTCAAGACACAAAATCAGATGAATGTCTCCGAATAAAGGCATACTATAACAATGCAGAAAAAGACAAGGTTAGAAATATTGCATTCGGAAAAAATTCAGAATAAAATTATCTTTCGAATAACACGATGCAATGGTATGGTCCTGGAAAGAAAAATTTTGATAGCACAGCGACGCTTGGCGTCTCAATTTTTCGTTTAGATTTTTTCGCAAATCTCAAGACAACATTCTTCAAAGCACCATTCGCAAAAAAAATTTTTGGACGTTTTCGAGAAAATCGCGGTTACCAAGATCACCCTGTGCAATGATTTTCATGCTCATGTCGATCCCCGAGGTATCCAGCTCCCCATGAAACAACCTGGTTGTTTTCAATCACTCCCAGTCCCCTTCATTAGTCGCTCCCTCTCTGTCGCAAATGATGACCAGAACCTTGACTCGATCCTTCCGGACAACACATTTGTCGGCCCTCCCTCTCGCTGTTACCCGGACAATGGCCGGAATTTAATTCGCCAAGTGTCTGGGATAGTTGCTTTTTCTCCCGTCCGGATCGATGGCGAGATCTAACTGTAATTAAACACACCGCAAGGAGATAAAGAACGGTAAAAACTGAGGCCTCCTTGAAGGGAGCCGAGCTTCTTTCATCGGCTAATGGAAGTGGGTGATGTGCCGAGGGTATCTTCTTCCGGAGATGAGGGTGAACATAATTCTCACCTAGAATCGCGCCACCCACATGTTTCTTCGGGATGAATCGCTCTCTGCGGGGGCGCATTTGCGGGAGGTTAAATTAAGAATATTCGATCACTCATGGTCTTATGTGTACGAAAGGAATCGTCCAAATGGGAAGCCTTGAGGAATCATAACAGGAAGCAAATGTAAACGGACTTACCCATGATTATTTATGTAATAATAGGAAAAATCAATAAATTGAAAGAAATGAAAAGAAAAATGTATTAATCTACACTCCTCGCAACAGTTAAAGGAACAGAAAAATTTTCCAAATTTTTTGGTATTTTTCAACAGGCTGTATCCCAGTGGAAAATGATCGTATAAGAAATAGAGAAATCAACTTTTGAAGCTTGAAGACTCTGTTGTCTTATTTTATTGGTTAACAATTTCTCATAGTACTGGCAGCCATGCAATCCTCGGATTAATCACGAAGAAAAATTTTTTTAGATTTTTCAAATTTTTATTTCTGCTGTATGCGCATGGAAATTTTTTTTGAGCTAGACCGATGCAAAGTCTACATAGCTTGTTCATTCAGGTCTAATTTGTTTCTCATCACCCTCGGAAATGACCTTTTGTCTTCGAGATATCCCATTTTGAATGCAAAAGGACCCTTTTTCACTCAACTGCCGATATCTCCGGAAAAACCGGAGGCCTAGCAAACCGGAAGCCGGTTTTTTTTTCTGCAGAAAATTTCCTACAAAAATCGTTCATGTTTAATTAAGAAAGAAAAAATTTTTCACTTGTAACGGTAATGTGAAAAAAGAGCAAGGAAATGCCATTTTGCCATTTGTTGGTTAACGGACTGTATGTTCTTCAATATTGGAGGGAAAGCTAAGGTTATGAAACAATTTTACAGCCTAATGTACCCCCAAGGCTCCCCAAATCGATAGATCGATCGGTGAAGCGGTTTTCCTGGACCAATCGATTGAAATTTTGAAAGAATTCAGAGAACCAAGTTTTTGTTCCTTAAACTTGAGCTAATCTTCTTGAAAATTATTAATTTAAGTTTTTCAGATATAAGTTGATTTTGTATTTTTTGAAGATCGAAAAAAGAAATCAAAGAAAAATTTTTTTCATTCCGAAAAAAAAATTGGAAAGTTTGAATGAAAAACTATTTTCTCGTTTTCTTACGACTAAAATTTTATTGATTGGTTTACCGCCGACAGTAGCGGTACCCAAAACATACCACGTGGTGGGTCCACGGTCGAATTTACGCTTCTTCTGTGCTCAAGCACGTGTGTTCATGATTCTTCAGAAATGAGACAATGTGGTTCGTCAGCTTCACAGTATTGGACGAATCAAAACTTATTGTTTGAAGAGTGTGTTTATCAGTGTTGTGTAAGTAATTTTTAGAAGAAATGAAAGCCTGTGGTTCGTCTGCTCCACAGAATTTTATGAGAACGGAAAAGTTCTACCACAAATTTTTTTTACAACAAAAATTTTTCAAAAATTTTTAAAATTTGTAGTTTAATTTTGTTCTGAAAATCTCGGGAGAAAAAATTTTTCTTTCAGTGTGAATTTCTATTTTTTTCTCGATATTTTCAGAACATAATTCACCAGTTTTTTTCAATCGTGAAAAAAAGGCATTTTCAAATATTCAAGATTTTTCGAAAAATTGTCTTCAATTTTTTCATAGTCTCCAAAACATTCAAAATTCACTAAAAAGTGAAAAAAAAAATCAATAATTGATTCTTGAATAGAAGAGGTCAACTTTAAGGAACGAAAACCTCGTTCCCTTAATTCTTTCAAATTTTCAATCGATTGGTCCAGTAAAACCGCTTCACCGATCGATCTACCGATTCAGGGGGGCCTTTGGGGTACATTGGGCTGTAAAATTTTCTTATAACCTTAGCTTTCCCTCCAATATTGACGAATATATAGTCCGTTAACCAACAAACGGCAAAATGGTATTTTCTTGCTCTTTTTTCACATGACCGTTACAGGTGAAAAAAAATTTTTTGCTTCATGCAATCAATTCACCTGAATAAACAGGCTATACGGGCTTTGCATCGGTCTAGCTCAAAAAAAAAGTTCCAAGCGCGTAGGACAAAAATAAAAATTTGAAAAATTTTAAAAAATTTTTCTTTGTGCTTTATCCGAGGATTTCATGGCTGCCGGTACTCTGAAAAATTGTTAACCAATAAATTCAGAAACAAGAGTCTTCAAGCTTCAAAAGTCGATTTTTTTTTTCTCATAAGACCATTTCTCACTGAGATACAGCCTGTTGTATATATCGTGAAAATGGCCTAAATTACATTGTGACATAATTGCAGAATCACAAAACATAAGATCAACATAAAATCTGAATTTCATAATAATCGAGACATAACTTTGCTCCATCCAAAAGAAAAAAAATTATAAAAGAAGAAAATGATACACGTCGCGCAACAATTAAAAGAACAGAAAAATTTTCAAAATTTTTTGGTGATTTTTAACATGCTGTATTTCAGTGAAAAATGGTCGTATGGGAAATAAAAAAACTTACTTTTGACCTTGAAGACTCTAGTTTCTTCATTTATTGGTTAACAATTTTTCGGAGTACCAGTAGCCATGCAATCTTCGAATAAATCAGGAAAAAATTTTCAAAATTTTTCAAATTTTATATTCTTGCTCTACGTGCATAGAAAAATTTCTCCGAGCTAGACCAATGTAAAGGTCACATTGCCTGTTAGTTCAGCTCTAATTTGCTTTTAATGACACTCGGATATGAGCATTTTTCTTCAAGATATCTCATTTTGAATGAAAACCATCTTTTATTTTAATTCCTTAAACTTGACCTAATCCTTGACCTGAGACTTCAATATAATCCAGTAATATTTGGGGAGGCTCGACCCGCTGAGACTCCTCTGAACGGCTGCCACAGGAAATCTGTGGATTTTTTCCGAAGATCTAATAAATTAATGTTATGTATCATTCTATATTTTGACAATCTCATTTCACTATAGAGAAAATAATCGGAGCGTCAATACTATCACCTGTTTGAAATGCGCCTATTTCACTCTGATCTCTAAGATGTCGAACAGTAAATAGGATTGTTAACTGTCATTGCCAATAAGCTTAAAATTGTCATTTGCCAATTTTGGTTTACTCACCATCATCTTTCGTAATGACTGCAGATATTCCGTCGTTTTCAGACAGAATGGAAAAGAATCGTGTCAAATTATATCATCTCTATCAATAACAAAGGTTAACATTAAGAGGTTGATTGGTCCATAGCTCTCACTTCGTATTGGCTTGATTCTGGTCTTTTCCAACACCGGCAACCATGCGCTATGTATCAAAGGAGTCTGTTAGAGCATGTTCCGCTAGTGCGAATTTCTCTGTCTGATTGAGTCGAGAGCATAGTTCATGCTCCTTAGTTCTCGTATTTATACTTCGCTTCGTTGTACCAATGTAGACTTTGCCGCAGTCACAAGGTATCCTGTATTCCAAACATAAAAGTTTCTATTATAGGATGAACATGGAAGCCATTGAGATATATAAACATAAGAACAACATGAACACAAGGGACGAAACTCCTCTGCTACATAGCGCATGGTTGCCGGTGTTGGAAAAAATCCTCTGAAGATACCTACTGCAGTTGTGGGCGAAACGTTGGGTGAAATAATTCCTGATAGACTGCCGATAAGCCCGGAAGACTCTCTTAATGTCAGTATATCAGGTCGGGAGGGCCTGAAACTAAAACAAAGGATACTAGATTTACGAAAAGTCAAATCCCCAAGTGGGGATTTCGGGATTTACTCAGGTGCGGCAGATCAATATATGGGGGGATTCCTTATACCATGTTGAATACCTCCAACAAATATGACCGCTATATATATTGCCGCCCGTCCAGAATAAAGAATCAGATTAGTTAAAAAAAAAAATTTATCGTCGGGCATTGTCGAGAGCTTCAGATTATAAGATGAGGTGGGTTAATATGCGAAAAAGTGTATATACCACTAATCTGACAATTTGAGAGTAACAAAAAGACATGAGAGAACCCCAAAGTTGTAAAAAAAATCGTCGTCTGGACATTCTCGAGCGTGGCTAATTTTTTCTTTATTTTGAAGGAAATAATTCAAGGATTACGAAAAACATATAATTTGACGATTTCCTCAAGCCGAAGTAACAGAAATTCGTCCAGAAAGTTCAACGCTTGCAGCTGCATGATGTCATTTCGACAATTTTCGGAATATCTCGTACCTTTTGGTTCCGCCAAATATTTCGATTTTTGTGTGTTATAAGATGTTTGGCTTATTGTTAGGAGATGATTCCATTTCATTAGTGTCTTATAGCGGTCTCCGAAAATCTGAAGTTCCAAAAAATCAGGTGCGGGGTCTGAACAACCTTCACAATCATAGAGCCAAAATTCAAGAATTTTGAATTTGAATATTGAAGTAATTCTGAAGGAAAACAGTTATTACGTTTCGAAATTAGCCGATGAACATGATGTGATTAAAATTCGTCACATTAAGTGAATCCGTCAATTAATAATCCCTCATTTAATAATCTCTCCATTTTTTCATTCAATAATGTTTCCTATTATAACGAGAAAATCATGCTTGATCTCGTTCATATTATGATTCCGTATGGCGTCTCTATCGAACCATATTTTATATTCGACGAAATACTTGTTGATTCAGTGTCACATTCTATCCAGAAAAAACAATCGATAATATGATTACATGGTCCACATCCTCCTCTGGATTCACGCCGCAAACGCCTATTCACGTTCATATGGACCCGAAAAATGTGTCAATTGAATCATAAATTGAGCGGATCGTCCCATCCACGCTTTTTTCCATTCTATATAATACCACGCCGCTCTGCCACGAACACCGATAAATCTCATATAAAATATCGCGCGTGGAATCAGATATATTCGGGGAAGGAATTCGGGAATCTCAAAAAAGGACGGTGATACACATGCCATTCTGATCCGCCGATAGTTGTGAAGCCGTCGATAGAAATGAACAATATTCAATTAGATGTCGCCACTGTGTAATATTTACTCAGAACGTCTCAACTATTTGCTTCAGATAGGAGTTTTTTTTCAAAATTTTGTGCCTGAGTGGTACGGAATACTGATTATGCCAAATAAGGCTGAAAGCGGTATATCTCTCTTCTCAGTGACATTTCTTCAACCTCATAATAACATAGATGAATTCAAAATAGTAATCATCGAAATGAATACCATTTTCAATTCCCAGGCTCAGGGATCTTTTATCATGAGGTTAGAGAAATGATACTGATGAGGCCAAACAAGGCCGAAACCGGTATATCTCACATCTCAGTGACAAAATATAATATAATTTTTCCAACCTCATGATAAAAGATCTCTGAGCCTGGGAATTGAAAATGGTATTCATTTCGATGATTACTTTTTTGAATTCATCTATGTTTCAAAAATCTTCTCGATGTGGCCTCCGTAAAGGCAAAGAATTTTTCTTTTTTGTAAAAACACTTGGCTTCACAGTCGCGAAAATTGGGCTTTTTCCATCACTTTGAGAAACTAGCAAGCGGGCCCTGAATAGAGCCACTGCTAAAATCTCATTCAGTGAAAGAGGAAGTACAGATTTCTTTTTTGTCATTTGATGGAGATGTGAAACTTCATTTTGACGAAATTGGATGTCACCATCTTAATACTTTGTAATATTTTACTCAGTACTTCACAACTAATTGCTTTAAATATCGAAGTTTTTTATTAAGATTTTGTCCCTGAGATGTATGGGATACTGATGAGGCCAAATGAGGCAGAAACCGGTATATCTCTCATCTCAGTGACAAAATCTAATATCATTTTTCCAAGCTCATGATGAAAGATCTCTGAGCCTGGGAATTGAAAATGGTATTCATTGCGATGATTACTATTTTGAATTCATCTATGTTTCAAAAATCTTATCGATGTGGCCTCCGTAAAGGCAAAGAATTTTTTATTTTTTTTTTCATAATAACAGATCTGTGAGCCTATGAATTGAAAATGGTATTCATTTCGATTATTACTATTTTGAATTATACGTTTAAAAAAATGTTTCTGTGTGACATCCATGAAGGCAAAGATTGTTTTGTTTTTCGATTTATTCTTTTCCTCAAAAACAATATTCACGACCTACCTATGATCACCTATATTTTGAAAGATGGTGGTAAATAAACCTCAACTCAGGATTTGAAACAATTAAGACAAAATAATCGTTTGTGAACGAGATATTCTTGATAATGGTGAATTTGTTGAAACATTATCTGGGCAGTTTCCATTATCTATGTGGTTGATTGTTACCGACGTTTCGGCAAGCATTCGCCTGCCGTCTCCAGGGTGTTGTTGGTCCTGAGAAGGACCGGTTTTTGCCGAACTTGTTCTGTCTGGACTTGTGCGCTCCATATTTTTTTTCAATTTCGTAATTGCAGTGTGGGGATTCGAACGCCAGTTATCTGAGGTGCAATTTCCGAAATTCCACTCACTCCAACCAAAATCAAATCAAATCAAAAAGAGTTTATTCAATATTTTTCTACATATTTATGGCACCGGAGTGCGCATTTGTGTCTATTATCTATGTACATTTCCTAGTCTAAAGTATCCACTATAAATTTCAAATATTTTTTAATATAATTCTTTAAACAATGCAGTATGGAGCGCACAAGTCCAGACAGAACAAGTTTGGCAAAAACCGGTCCTTCGCAGGACCAACAACACTCTGAAGACGGCATGCGAATGCTTGCCGAAACGTCGGTAACAAACAACCACACAGATAATGGAAACAGCCCAAATCATGTTTCAACTAATCTTGGGTTTATAAGTTAAATGACTTAATGAATTGGTTGAGGCTTTCGCGGCCATCGTTCAATGTGACATGTTCTTTCGAGCATTTAGGCCGTCGTCGTAGATTAGTTCTAATCTACTATCTACGACGATCTACTAATCTACGACGACGGCCTAAATGCTCGAAAGAACATGTCACATTAAATGAATTACTCGCTCAATTAAATTTCAAACTAATTTCATACCACGGTACAGGGTGGTCAGATATCGATGTTTTAGTAATATATCTCCTCAACTAAGAGAGATAGAAAAAAAAGTAATATACATGTCATTTTCTCTTTTTTCGAGAAACATGAATTGCTGAAAATCACGAGTCGCTAAGGTGTCTAGTTTCCATGCTACAGGGTGATTTTGAAATTTGGCCAATTATCAGAATTAGTTATAACTTCCGCAGTATTGCCGCTACGCTCTCAAAATAAAATCATCCTTAGGGCAGTTTTTCAGTACTTTTTACCAGTGATTTCAAAATTTCAGTGAGTGTTCAAATTTTAGAGAAATTAAAAAAAAAATTCAAATGGAAACCGTAGTGTGCTTGATGATTTTCAATAGACTTTTCTTAGAAAATTTCAAAAATATATGTCGTGATATACGTCTGACCTTGAATATGAAAATTATGAAAAAAACACCTTTCGGTCAATATAATTTGAGCAGGCTCAAGTTGTATGACTTCCTCAGGTGAAAAGAAATTAATCAAAATCAAAACCCTTTTTGATTTTGTTGACCGATTCGATATTTAAGCTCGCAAGTATATCATGATGTATTTTTGAAATTGTCTGAGAAAATCATCATAGCACACTATGTTTTCCATTTGAAATTTTATAGCACTGGTAAAAAGTAGTGAAAAAACTTCACAAAAGATGTTTTTATTTCGAGAGCGTAGCAACAACACTGGGGAAGTTATAGCCAATTATAATAATTGGCCAAATTTCAAAATCACCCTGTAGCATGGAAACTAGACACCTTGGCGAATCGCGGTTTTCAGCAATTTGAATTTCTCGAAAAAGCTTTAGCTTATATCTATCAGGAATGCTTCACAGAAGGCAATGCGAAAATAAAGAAGATTTCGAATTAGTTATTATTCAGAGGTTTTATATGCAGCAAACTTTAATCACATCAAAAACATCCTCTCAACATATATTTCGAATTTAAATGTTGAAGCTTTTTCATATCTGAATATGTAAATCTCACGGAATGAAATATCATCAAACTGAGAAAGTTGTTTTTTCGTTTGCAACAAGCAGATCTCTTGAAGGTCACAGTCGTCGTATTCAACGCTTGAAGTATACATCTATCATCTGCCTTGACATTCCCACAAACGTCACCCTGAAGTTTGTAGAAAGCCATAAAAGAAACATGGCAGAAAACTTCGGATATGAAAGTACGAATAGAATTCCAACCGAGGTTCCATTTTTAGTATTTACGCTGAATTAACTTCAGTTTGTCATGTTACAGATGATTCGTAAAAAAAGTATGTGCTTCTAATGGCTATGTAAATGGAACGAATCATTTTTATCCTATCAAACGTTCTGCAAACAGGAAAAATAATAGAGAGGCTCATTATTTCGATTTATATGTATTCATCCCACCAGCAAACAAATATCTTACTCCCACTCCAAATAATCTGTGATCGATTCTTCGAATATTTGAATTGACAAAGCATTTTATGATCGGCACAAATGAAACAAGCAACTTATAAAAGAATTAGGGTTCGTGATGGTTTGGATATTGTAGTGTATTGTTTTGCAATAACTCCCGAAGAGTTGAAAAATGTTATAACAGAGTTAATTAACCGTTGCAATATTAGGTACTGAGGGTTATCAATTTGAATATTTATTGTAATTTTAAGTACCATGATGAATACTGTTATAATAAAAATATGAGACAAAAACAAGCAGATATGTGTTTTTTCACCCTATACCGGGTTATTCACGAATATGGCTTAATAGAGATTCAGGATTGAAATTCTGAAAGTGAGCTTAAAGTCAGAAGACGACTTCTGCTATATTTTTTGAAGGTTCTAGGACTTTCGGTTTTTCCGGAAAAGTGACATCAACTTTCGTTTTTCAAATTGGAAGACCTATTTTTTATTGCATAAATAGATTCTCCATTAAATTCCGAGTCTTTTTGATTCCAAAAGTTTGAATTTTCCGGAGAAAATTCTCTTTGAATGAGAAAATAGAAAAAAAATCCCAAAATTGAACTCTGTTGAAATACAGACAACTTCGAGGTTTTTTCATAAAAATTCTCATTTTTGAGAATCTCTGAGAAGAATGGCTGATGCTTCTTTTCCGATAGCGTGATTTTCAGAATATGACACAGGAGGTCACAAATTCTTTGTCAAAGATAGAAGTGACGAAACATAAAAAAATCGTTTTTTTTCAAATTTGAACCCCATTTGTTCGAAGCATTTTCGAAATCTTCGTCAAAAAATAATAGGAGCATATGTCAAAGACTTTTATCCCAGAATGAATATTTTTCGAGATATTCAGGAAAAACGATTTTGTCTTCAATTTTCAATCTCATTCCGAATGTATTTTTTTACTGGAAAATAATTAGCGGTCAAATAAAATTTTTGGAAATCTCTGACATCGAGAAAATATTTTCTTATAATTCAACGCTATAATTATTTCTTCCTAATGATAACGAGTAGGTTAACAATATTACGATTGAGATGAGACGGTAGTTTGATGACGTACGTGTTCCGTCCAAGAAAGTGAGTTTGAAGATGAGCTGGTAAAAAAATAGGTGATGAAGTAAATTGCAGAAACGTGTTGTCATCGAACCAGACTAGCAGGCAGACCGGTTTCTGAGTTATGACTCGTCATCAGTAGCGCTTAACGCAGCTTAGCGCGCTTTATTCAATGTTGATCGACACTTCCAAGATTTTACAATGTGGAGTGCCATCTAGCGGAGAAGAATGTAACCATTTGGAAGGGAAAAACGCCCTCTAACGCGCTGAACGCCAAGTATAATGAGAAGGTAGACTAACGTCGTACATCGTTGTTATTATTTGAGTTAGAATTCAAATTTGTCTCAACCATTGTAGTCCAAATTTCAATTCGTGATTCTAATTCACTAGGATTATTTTTCAACAATCTGTTAGGTAACATAATGGGATATGAATTGGGTCAGCAGTTGTATAAATCGGATCCCCTGATCTCTGATCTCGATAGAAGATTTATGTTATGATGGCTATACTCATAATTGGCCGGATATTCTGAATATCTGCCTGAAGAAGCACTGCTCCGATATAAACTGCTCTAGATGAGTTAGGTATATTGACTCAAATTGCAATGAAAAATAGTTTAAATGAGATTTTGTGATGGAAATTCATATTGATATGATTTAAGTTGCAGGAAATACAGGGGGTAAAAAAAAATCGAGAAAAATAACGAAATTATATTCCCAGAGAATTCAGGCATTTTAAGACTATCAATACAATGTATGGCCTCCACAGGCATCAATAACCGCTTGACATCTTCTTTGCATACTTCACACGAGATTGTTGAACATTTCTTGAGGAATTTGGTTCCATAAACGGGGCAGAAGCTCTCTCTGATCATTTAAGGATTCTGAGGTAGGTTGATGATTATCTAATCTTCTTTGGAGCATATCCCATGCATGTTCTATGCAATTCAAATCCGGTGAGTTTGGAGGTATTGGTAATTGTGGAATACCAAGCTCCTCGAACGCACTCTCAACTGTGGCTGAACGGTGCGGTCTAGCGTTATCGTCTAGGAATTGAAAAGTTTCACCAAAAGCAGCGTGAAAATTTTGAAAAACATCTTCCATGATATGCTCATATATGCGGTCATATTTCTAGGACAAATGTAAAGATTTGTGCGCCCGTTGAAATATATCCCGGCCCATACCATTACACTACCCCCTGGGAATAGATAAAAGATGGACTTCTTGGACATAGCGAGGATTACGGGATATGCGTAGTTTTGTCCATAACCTTATTCTTCGAGAATATGCAAATCGTCCATATCTGAATTCATCAGTGAGAAGGATACTACTCGTTTCAATTGATATGTTGCCTTGCCCATTCCAGTCTTTGACGCTTATGGTCAAGTGTAAATGGAACTCCTCTTAATGGACGTCTAGAACCTAGATTCACCTCTCTCAAACGTCGTCTGTTGGTTTCGATGGAAATTTGGACCCAATCTGCATTTTGAAGAGTATTCCGTAGCATTCTACACGAAGATGTAGGCTTTCTTCTAGCCGAAACGGTGATGAAACGATCCTGAGCAGGTGTTGTTTTTCATCGACCACCAAGCCTTAGTTTTTACAATACGAAACCTGTCTCCCTGAACCTATTCCAAAGTCGAGATATCACACTTTGGCTGACTTGGAGCCTTTCCGCTACAACAACCTGAGTTAGGCCACCCTGTAACATTCTTGTCGTTTTCAGAAAACTCGTTTCAAATCGAAGCCGTTGATAAACTGACACCATTTCAAAATAAGATCATTCATGAAGCTTATTCAAAGAACCAAACATCAGAAAAAAGGCGACCAGATTGACGAAATGTCTCATACTGATTTTCATTGGATTGATACAAGTTGTAATTCAGTTTGATATGATTTTACAGCAATTTTCTAGAAAATTAAATACTTTTCAAAACAATTGAATACGATAACCATAACTCTTGTGGAGCAGTATATATCTGTGATAATGCAGCTGTTATTTCAAGAATATTCTAAAAGGATATCGAGATAACATAATGAACCTTTTGCATCCCATTCTATCGAATGTGTCTTGTCGAGACTAACTACACAGGACAACATAATTCAACAAAGTTCTTTCCTTCACACCCTGTCACTTCTGTTTGAGTTCCAGACGTGGCTTAACGAACATTATTCTCCCAAACTTTGCCAAGACCCTAACTTCATCTAATGTATCCGGAGTTGCTTGCAGTTTATACACTGGTGTACACTAGATAACAAACACAAACTTGTTGATAGATGAATATCATATACTGCTCCTTGCATAGCTTGTGGGTTAATTGCTGTGACTTATTGCATCGGGCAAATTATTCGGAAAATTGATCTTCGCTAAAGTTTCATCCTCTCTCTGTTCGTGGACTCCTCAGGCGTTATCGTCATAAAGCAGTATTGGGTTTTCATATAGATCGGATTCTTGAATCATACGGTTCACTGGGAAATACAAAAATTCTTGATTTACAGCTGGAATCAAATCTTGGCAGTTTTCTTCTCAAGACGTCAGGTACAGGGTGGGCAAAATTGGTGATACCTGAACTACAACTTTTCAACCGTGAGAGATTGAGGAAAATAAATAATACTTATAATTCTAGATTTTCTAATCTGCCTATCACAACTCTCGATTTATGTTTCTGTAACAAAATTTTATTGAAGAAATACAATGACTAGAACTAGATGATTAAATTTAACGAACCTGTAACAAAAATCGAGAATAAAAGTCAACAATCTATCTATCTTTGAAACATCAACTGAAAAAGCTTTTCGATAAAACTTTCTTCTCGAAAACAAAACTGATTTGTCATCTAGACGTTTCTAATGCAGACCAACTAGACTTCATTACATACAAGATGAAGTTTCTATTCAAAACCTTCCGGATAGTCATCTAAGGGGCTCTTGCGGAAATCAAAAAATGGCAATTCTGATGAAGTCTGCGACTAGTTTCAGAATATAATAAACTGCTTCACATGAGTTAGGAATATTGACTTTTAATTGCAAAAAAATATAGTTTGAATGAGATTTTGTGATCATATAAATATGATTTCTCTATTTCAGTATCGTAATGAATTCATTACAGTACTAAAAGTAGTGCTGTAATGAAACTCATTACAGCATTGTTTTCAGTTATATTTTTCGTTTTCTGATTGTCAGTACTGACCTCCGATCGAATCAAGTTTCGAATCAAATCAATTCAAAATCCGTGATCTGTCCAATTTCGTATGTCACACCAACTGCCAAGATACAAAACAAAAGTCACTAATCTGAATTTTCGTTTGAATTTCAGGAGTATTTCACAAAAATTGACTGAAATAGAGAAAATACCGTCTAATACTCGTTGCAGAAGGCAATTCCAACACTCATGCTATCCAAAACTCGCTCCTTCGTCGCTCGTTTTCGAACTTCGCATTCGTGTTGGAATAGGAGCTCATTCTGCAACTTGTTTTAGAATATACTATTCTCTATTTCAGCATCGTAATGAGTTCATTACAGTACTAAGAGTAGTGCTGTAATGAAACTCATTACAGCATTGTTTTCAGTTATATTTTTCGTTTTATGGTTGTCAGTACTGACCTCCGATCGAATCAAGTTTCGAATCAAATCAAGTTTCGAATCAAATCAATTCAAATTCCATGATCTGTCAAATTTCGTATGTCACACCAACTGCCAAGATACAATACAAATCTGAATTTTCATTTGAATTTCGAGAGTGTTTCAAAAAAATTGACTGAAATAGAGAAAATACCGTCTAATACTCGTTGCAGAAGGCAATTCCAACACTCATGCTATCGAAAACTCGCTCCCTCGTCGCTCGTTTTCGAACTTCATATTCGTGTTGGAATAGGAACTCATTCTGCAACTTGTTTTAGAATATACTATTGTTGCAGAAAAAAAAATTAATTTTAGCCTGTAGGTCTGCAGCGTATACAGGGTGGTTACGAAAAACCGAGTTAAATAACGAAATTTTATTCCCAGAGAATTCAAGCATTTTAAGACTATCAATACATTGTATGGCCTCTACGGGCATCAATAACAGCTTAACATCGTCATTGCATACTGCACACGAGGTTTTTGAACATTTCTTGAGGAATTTGATTCCATAAAAGGGGCAGAAGCTCTCTCAGATCATTTAAGGATTCTGGGGTAGGTTGATGATTATCTCATCCTCTTTGGAGCATATCCCATGCAAGTTCTATGCAATTGAAATCTGATGAGGGCGGAGGTATTGGTAAATGTGGAATACCAAGATCCTCGCGCGCAATTTCAACTATGGCTGTACGGCTGTACGCGTTATTGTCTAGGAATTGAAAAGTTTCACCAATAGCAGCGTGAAAATTTGGCGAAACATTGTCAATGACATGCTCCCTATAGTGTGAGGCGGTAATATTTCCAGGACGAATGTGTAGATCTGTGCTCCCGTTGAAACATATCCCGGCTAATACCATAACACTAGCCCCTCGGTATGGATGGATTTCTTGGACATAGCGACGATTACGGGGTATGCATGAAATTGTCCATACCCTTATTCTTCGAGAATCTAAAAATCGTCCATATTTGGATTCATCAGTGAAAAGGACACTACGCCATTGATCGTTTCAATCCATATGTTGCCTTGCCCATTCCAGTCTATGACGCTTATGGTCACGCGTTAATTAATTGAACTTCTCTTAATGGACGTATAGAACTTAGATTCACCTCTCTCAAATTTCGTCCGATGGTTTTGATGGAAACTTGGATCCCATCTCCACTTTGAAGAGGATTCCGTAGCATTCTACACGTAGATATAGGCTTTTTTTCTCGCCGAAACGATCCTGAGCAGTTGTTGTTTTTCGTCGCTCACCTAGCCTTGGTCTTTTCAACAAGGAACCCGTCGAGATATCACACTTTGGCTGACTTGGAGCCTTTCGTCTACAACAACCTGAGTTAGGTCACTTTGTGGCATTCCGATAGCCCTATAAGCCTCAGCGTTTGTTAATTTGCGTCTTGGTCTTTTCAGAAAACTCGTTTCAAATCGAAACCGTTGATAAAATGACTCCATTTCAAAATAAGAACATTCATGAACCATATGCAAAGAACTAAACTTCAGTAAAAAGGCGACCAGTTTTACGATATGTTTTATACTGATTTTTATTGGATCAATTCAAGTCGTTATTGAGTTTTAAATGATTTTCTCTATTTCAGTATCGTAATGGGTTCATTACAGTACTAAAAGTAGTGCTGTAATGAAACTCATTACAGCATTGTTTTCAGTTATATTTTTCGTTTTATGGTTGTCAGTACTGACCTCCGATCGCATCAAGTTTCGAATCAAATCAATTCAAATTCCGTGATCTGTCAAATTTCGTATGTCACACCAACTGCCAAGGTACAAAACAAAAGTCACTAATCTGAATTTTCATTTGAATTTCGAGAATATTTCACAAAAATTGACTGAAATAGAGAAAATACCGTCTAATACTCGTTGCAGAAGGCAATTCCAACACTCATGCTATCGAAAACTCGCTCCTTCGTCGCTCGTTTTCGAACTTCGCATTCGTGTTGGAATAGGAGCTCATTCTGCAACTTGTTTTAGAATATACTATTACAGCAGTTTTCTTGAATATCACATACTTTTCAAAACGATTGAATACGACATCCCTAACTCTTGTGGAGCAGTATATTTCAATGAATGCCATTGTATGTATGTTGCTTGAAAGTGAGCGGGATGAAGTCTAGATCTAATGAAAAAGTAGCGAAAGAATGTAGACAAGAAACCAACAATTCTTCTCCATAGCGACGAAGTAACTACGAATCTTGAAATAACTCCGTATGATTCTTCTAACATAACAATTTCTTGAAAAACCCACGAAATCTAGCAACCGCTGAATGAAAGTAATATTTGTTTTTCTCCGACTTCCTACTTCCAGTTAGGCAATCTCCGATTTTCTGGAACCGAAAACAAAAAGCTTTCACATCCGAATCGAGAAAAATCCGTACTACTTCCGGTCGGATGAAAGAACGGTATCGGACTGATTGAAATCGACTTCGATTCACTTTGGGCCGCGGAGCGGATAGATGGCAGTGCAGTCATTTATCTGCGGCCGATGGGAGTTTAGGTATTTGTTTTCATAATTCCGCCGTATATTCGGAACCGTTCTTGGGGAGTAATTTCCATCAGCGGTAATGGAAAACGGAACGGGACGGTATATTGCTATCTCGAACTGCTCTATGTATGGAATGGATAATAATTCATCTATGCTGAAGATGAAAATTGTCCACAATGAACGGAAGTTCGATAAGTTTTAATCAGGTGTAACTATTCATGTTTTCAATGGAATATTCATTTCTTTTCAGGGAAAGAACTGGGGCAGCATTCCGCAGCATACGATACAGTATGGAACGATGCTCTATAATCATTTGAAAGTATATTATTAGTTTTTTGGATTCTTCAGAAAATTCTAGACATAATTCATGAACAAGGTGATTGTTTATATTATACTCAATAGTTATCTCAGTTAATATTGGTCGTACAAAAACGTTTGAATGGGCAAACTTGAAGTATTTTTCATGGGCATTCAGATTCAGTACTAAGAAATTCATAAAGGCATCGAAAACCTGAAAATTCGATGACAAACTAAATTTTTCTATGAGGTTACCAGTCCTCTCGAATATTGTACCTTTCATATTCACAGAGAGACAACAACTTGGAATTTTTAGAATAAATTTATACAATTGCTGTTATGAAATATTTATTTCAAACATTTCCCAGAGGGTGAATAGGACGAGGAGGTGCCATAGACCGCTAGATTTGACTTGAAAACTTTGGACCTTTGGGGTAATAGTAATAGTAATAGTAATAATTTATTCAGCATCAAAATTACATGCTTCGTCAAAAAAATTACACATTCAATTATGTAAGAATTCATCAAAAGTGTAAATTGTATTTTGCAGAAGAACTTTTTTTAGAGATTTCTTGAATTTTTTTTTGTCCATTGAGTTGTTTGATGGCATTTGGAATCCTATTGTAGATTTTAGGTCCCCAGTAGTCAACTCCTTGCTGGGCATACTTCCTTTCATGATATGGGATGGTAAGTTTGTTTCGGCTTCGTGTATTGAAATTGTGGAAAGTGCTATTAGTTGGGAAGGTGTCTAAGTTCTTATGGACATATGTAGAGCACTCTAATATATACGCTGCTGGTATGGTAGGTATGTTAAGATCTCGAAACGCATCCCTACAGCTGTCTGTCTGTTTTAGTCCTAATATTGTTCTCACCGCTTTCTTCTGAAGAATCAGGATGTCGATGGCATGAACCGATGTGCCCCAGAGAAGGATTCCATACGTTGCCAAGGAATGGAAGTTGGCAAAATAAGACATCTCTGCGGCCTTTCGGATGAGACTCTTTTTACAACCGAGATAGTGTAAATGGCTACTGCAAGTTTTCTTTTCAATGAATCGATGTGCGGCTCCCATGAAAGTGCCCCATCTAATGTAACTCCAAGCAATTTGATGGTGTCATTTTTGTTGCTCTTTATTCTCAGGTTTTGTGTTTTCGATTCGTTTACTGCAAGAGAATCACAGCTGAACCAGTGCTTAGACGTTGAAAGCACATATTTCCCCAATATCTTCAGATCTCTCTCATCCAAGGCCTTTAGGAAAAAAGAGGTATCATCTGCGAACAAAAAGTTTTCAGATATGTGTTCAACTCATCTCTTCTCAGATTCAGGTCGTTTACGAATATCAGGAAAAGTAAGGGCCCCAGCCTTGATCCTTGTGGAACTCCAGATGTTATGTTCCTGCTCCCTGATAGTAAGTTATCCCATAATACATGTTGTTGCCTATTTGACAGGAAAGAGCAGATAATAGCAAGGGCAGCACCCCCCAATCCATAATATTGTAATTTACTATGCAGGATATCATGGTCCACAGTATCGAAAGCTTTCGATAAATCCTGTGAAACAATTTCCGATGGCCATTTTTCATCCGGGGACTTGACTATTTCATCCATGACCTCCATCAGCAGAGTTGTTGTTGATTTGCTGGTCCTGAATCCATGTTGTTGATTGCTGAGCAATTTATTGTCTTCAAAATATGCTAAGAGCCTAGATTTGATCATTTCTTCCAGAATCTTTGATATGGCTGGTAGGATAGATATCGGACGATAGTTTGACAGGTCATTTTATTCTCCTCTTTTGTGTATTGGTAATACTTTTGCTATCTTTAGTCCTGTTGGGAATACACCTTCTGAGATACATTTGTTGAATATAATTGTGATTGGCTGGGCAATTTCAATGGAAAGCGCTTTGATGAATGTTGTTGACATGCCATATATGTCTTGAGTTTCCTTTCCCTTGATTCCTTTGGTGATGCTTATGACTTCCAATTCAGTAGTTGGCTGAAGTCTAAGTAAGACATTCTTGTTCAAGTTAATCTGATTCAAAAGCTTCAGGGCTTCAACTTTGTTGCCAGCCATATTTTCACTCATTCGCTGAGGTACCAATGAAAAATAGTTGTTGAAGGTTTCGGCATCCCAATTAGTTGGTGTAATGGTTTTCTTCTTACAAGTTTCTTGGTTGATTATGGACCATATAGTTTTTGTCTTATTTTCTGAATTATTTATACGTGTCTCATTATTTTCTCTTTTGGTTTTTTCAATGCGTTTTATCAATTCTTTCTTACATCTCTTATATTCCTCATGTACATAACTGGATTTAGTGACTTTAAAAATGGTGTCTAATATTTCTAGTCTGTTTTTAATCTCTCTTATATTCACATTGTTATTTAATTTAGATTTTTTAGGCTTTTGCATTTTTTGTTTTGTTTTTTCAGGAAATTCTAGTTCAAACCATTCGGAAGATTTAGTATATTTAACTTCTGTGAATAACATCAAAGTGTTTCAACAATTGTGTGCGTTAGCTACTCCAATTGATATGAAGAATGATTCCAACTGTCGCTCTAGTATGAATTTTAATAAAAGTTAATTAACCACATCAAAAGTTTTCAGCGTGTATTCAGTTTCAATGACATCTAGGCTGTAATTCTCTGCAGCCTGAAAAAATATATCCATGAATTTGATGAACACGTATGCGGCCTGTTATTCAGCACTGTTGGACAATGTGATGCTAAAAGAGAGAGTAGGCAAAAAGCCTGCTAAACCCTTTTGAGGGGCATTGAATGCATTTGAAAATCCTCTTATTTATACAATTTTCGGCGCAAACATGAAAGTAACGAGTTGCCTGAGGGGCTTTTGAAGTTCCAGAATTGAAAAAAAATGGTAGATAATTGTAAAGTTTGGTGAGTTTCCATAATTGCAATAGATCTCCCAAATTGAAAGAAATAATGACATGATTTTATTCCGACAGTTGAGTTGAAGCGAATCATGAAAATTGGCCAAATTCCAATATGTAGCACGGAAACAAGATATTGGCAATTTTTGTTTCTCGAAAGAAGGGTATATGACATGTGTTTTTTTTATTTTTTCAGATTCAGGAGATAGTACTGAATCATCGAAATCTGACCACCCTGCGCAGTTTATTGCTGCACAAGATTTCGACATGATAATTTTGATTTTTTGACTCACAAAGACTCTCAGAAATGATACTAGTCAAAGCTTTTGCATTTTCCTCGACCCATCTAGTTTTATCTCTTTCCTGGCATCACATTTCTCTCTCTTTAGTTGCTTCTTTCTATTGTAATTCATAAATTTTACCTTTATGTCTCTATGCACCCAACTCTGAAAAATTTTGCTGAGGTCAGTATCATGACGAAAACTTTAATGAAACCATTCTCTTATGCAGGTAGGGAATAGTTTACTACTAAACAAGTTGAAGAATTAGCTCCTATTCTATCGTGGATGCTCCATTTCAGTCGAGTTTTGTGAAATACTGTCAGAAATAACAATGAGGCGGTCAACCCCCTCACTAAATTTGTCCGATTCAGGCTTTGTCACCCATCCTTGTCTATATCATTCCAGATCACATAAAACTATCTTTGTTCTATTTCAGCGACCCTGCAAGTAGAGGCGCTGCGTACGCTTTTGTTGGCGTTGCCAAATTTGAAAATATACACTGCCATTGGCTGCAAATAATTTAGTCCTATCTTCTTTCTTCTATTGCGAGAGTAAAATTGTAGATTCATCAGTCCACGTGCATTTAAACCATTGTGACAATACGGAATATATTCCGTGTTGCTATAGCATCACGTGCTACAACTGAGTGATAAACAGTTTGAAATTTGAAGTTTGTGAGAGTTTGTGTATTTCAAAATAATATGTTAAGGTAAATGCTTCATATGTGGAGCTGGAGAAGTATCAAAAATTCATCGTTTTTCAACTAATATAAATGAGTGAGGTGGCAATATTTGTATGAAGAAATGAGCTTTGAATACAATTGTGTTTTTTATTTTTTCAGATCAAAAATCTGCCAAGAGAAACTAGGAATTAAATTCATGGAAGAACTTATGGAATCTGCTTTAACCATTTTACTCCAGAGTCAAATATATAGATACAAATCATAGACTACTCACAGATGCAGTTCCAAGTTCCAATGAAGTTCTTCAATAAACCACTTCCTTCGACTTGTGCGATGCCCGAAAAATGCGAACAAAGCAGATTTATTATATCTGAAAGTAGTGATGATGTTCTAGTCTACTCAGATAGCCCAAATGTCATTGCATCAGGTATGTTCAAAATGTTTACTATGAATAATTGATTCAGTTAACGTCTTTTCTGTTAGTATATCAAAATTGAAGTTCACTTTGTTTTTATTTGCAGAGATATTCTCATAACGTACAGTTGGATCAGACACCGAAACAAGATCGCAGAATTTGCAGAAATATGGAAACACTTTATCCATTAGTAACACTTTCTTGCCGAAATTGTGTCCAACCTTCATTGAATGGAGATGAGGATGGTACCTTAAGAAGAAGAAGAAGTAACACTTCACCAAGGAAGAAGAAATTGGTAAAGATTATTCAGCAAAAAAAAACACTTACATAAGCTCAAAAAACAGTGAAGATGTAGGGAAAAGTCTAGGACTTTGAGGAGTGTTTTCGAGTTGTCTGATACCCCAGAGGTTCAAAGTTGTAGGAAAACATGCCTAAAACAACCTGGAACTTCATGATGTCGCAATTGATATTTTCCAAAATAAAGGGTACAAGAGACAGAAGATGAACCTTAGACGACAAAATCATGTCGCCATTATTATTAAAGAAAAGCCCCAGATGTTACAAATTACAGGGCTCCTATTTAGCCTTTGCTTTACGTAACACCGTTTTGAGCTTGATAGAAAAAATGTCGTTGAATCCTGGCATGAATAGAAATATTTTTGAACACATATGAAAAAATCAAAGAGGACATTGATCGCTGTTGCGTGCTGGTCTTTGATGAAATGGATATCAAAGAAAACCTATCTTATGATAAGGTTGAGAGAAAAATTATTGGCTTTGAGGATTTTGGTAAAGAAAGAAGTGGAAAAAGGACCGCCAGAAAAGTTATAGTTTTTATGGTGGTGGGACTAAACTGTAAATGTATCAGTTGTTGTTTTATACGTAAGTTGATTGAATTTTAATGAAAATTACAATAGATGACTTATTTATAAGTCGTATTTTCGTTTTTTTTTCACGCAACCATATTAATTAACAAAATTCTTGTCTATGGCAATAATCCACATGGCAAAAATTTCAGCTTTCATTTTATGGTTGCGCGAAATCGCTTCAATACTTGTTAACATAAAAACAGATAAAACAGATATGAACAATTCGAAATTCCCGCGCTAAATGCTTAAAAAGCGGCCAAGGCGTCATATACGCATAGGTTCAATGCAGTGAGACAAGGATGCAAAACCTTGAACTCCCTTCTTTGAGGTTTGACATCATCATACATAAGATTTAATAAGATATGTACTTACATATCACTTGGCAATTCTGAATCATCCTCAATTAATCTCAGAAGTTGCAGAGTAGTTTTTCTTGGTCAAACGAAATCGCCGAAAAAATGCGAATTCGTCCATATCATTGTAGTGATCGGCCCTATTGAATTCTAGACCTCTAGGAAAGCCATAGTCAATGATATCTAATATGTCTAAATCATCCTCATATCATCAATTTCATTTAATAAAAATCTATTCATAATAATTATTAAATTCACGCAATCAAAAACAACACGTCAAAACTGAAGTTCGTTTTTGACGTTTGAATATTTGAGACGGGCTAAAGTCTTGTTTAAGCCATGAATATTCGCGGCTCAAAATAGTCATAACTTATGTGGCACTTAAACTGCGGTGCAAGAGATCGGCGTCTCAAACCTGACTTAAAATTTGAGTTGGACGTAAGTCAGACATATATTTGACGGTGCAAGTGGGCATTAGTGACTTTTGTATTATACCTTTTGGCATTTGGTGAGAGTGTTACGAAAACTGACACAAAACGAAATTTGGATTGACGTTTGTTGAAAATTGATAGGATCGGAACTCAGTGTTGACAACCATAAAATGAAAAATATAACTGAAAATAACGTTGTATTAAGTTCATTACAGCACTGCTTTCCGAACTGTATTAAACTCATTGCGATACTGTAATAGTTAAAATATTGTTCCTCACCAGAGTAGCATGTGTTTTTTCTCCCTTGACCGAATAATGCCGAGCGGAAAAGTATAACTTTTCCACTAAAAATAACTTTTTCCAAATATGAAGTACGATGCAATATCGCTTCCAACGGATAGTTTTCATATCCTAAGATAGAGTATCAACTTATCAAATGTTTGTGCCTTGATTGACGTTTGAAACAAACAAAGTTTGAGTTGAAAAAGCGTGCATTTTGCCTCGATTCTACTTCCAATTTTGACGCGAACAAAGGGCAGTTTCGCAACACCTTTGAATATGTAATTCAGCCTTAGGCAGACACATTGTAAACATAAATTTGAAGTTCGCAGTCGGCGTCTTCAGGGGACAGTAAATATTGTCGTTGTTACGGTTCGTCGTTCTACTTATTATAAATTCATTGCCCACCACATTATGCAAAAAGTTTCGTACACTTACATAATTTATAGATATGGGGGCTGCGACATTGGCGCGCTGAAGAAGCTTCCAGGGTGACTAATTGGTAACAGGGTCATTTCAAATTATGTCCGAAATGTGGGGTTATAAAGTACACTGGATGTGAACCATAGGAAATCATAATTGGAAAAAATCTTAACGGGGTCAAGCATGAGTTTTTCGTCATGATGGAAAAATGCAGAAATTAAAAAGACGAAATATATCAATCTAAACTACAAAAATGGCATAAATTAAATTTGGAGATAATCGCAGGAAATCAAAATGTTATAATAGTCATCATAACTGTATTTCATTCAGAAGAGAAAATCATAGAAGAAGACTCTAATACAAAGAGACTTCGACATAATTTGACTTGTAGTTGAATTTCAATCATCATTTATGGAGTTAGACCACAGATTATACGTAGATATCTAACTGACACTACTGACAGTGACGATGACCGAAAAATTTAAAATGATAAATTGAAGCGTACAGTAGAACTGATTATTCTCCTCAAAATAAAATCAAGTTGTCAATATATGGCTTGAGATATAACATTCAAAAAATCCTTAGAAAAAAAAAACGCAGAGTTTTCAGAACAGAGTAGCACACTCATTTGGATGACCTAACTGCCTAGGAATATCGAAAGAAAATGTCAGATTGGTTTTGAGTGAGCACGAATAGAACATCTACCACAAAATAGGAGAATAAATTGATAAATTATGTGAAATACTTTCGATAGCTTCCTAGGTTTCGATAACAGCAGGAGGCTTTAGACCTAACTTGTAACAAGAATCAGGTTAACTTGAAAGTTCAGTTCACTTAAAATGAGTAATCATACCGATCGATTGAGTTCACCATTATCGGAGGAGACCATCCAGGGTGAAACTAAGATGAGAGGATGTCAATCAGTTTCATGTGTATTACAATTGACCGTTTAGAAGTTCATATCATGTTCTGCAGAAGATCAACCAAATTCAGAGTTCACCCTTGAGGTTTGAGAATTAAATCATCTGAAATTTGAGAACAGTATTTAGCAATATATAACAGTGAAGAAATTAAATTAACTGACTAAAATAATGTGATGGGCATGAGAATATAATAAATCAGTTTTTATTATCAGAGAGCAAGACAAGAGAGTGTTCAATTCGAAAATCTATGTGAATTATAACAATATAATAAAATATGCATTTGTGAGAATGCACATGAACGAAGTGAATTGAACTGACCCGTAAATTGGGTAGAAATAATGACGATAACAATATTTTTGTAAATGCTTTTTGATCTAGTACATGGACATATTTCATATATTATGAATAGCTTGAAAATTACATGAAAATGGAATAATTAATAATTCAGAAGAGACTGAAAATACATACCTACCTATTCGAGTAGAATGAAAATGCACCAAATTTGAATGAGATTGTGAGAAATGTAACAGGGTGATTGTTTATATTTCACTCAATAGCTATCTCAGTTAAAATTGTCATGAAAAAACGTTCAAATGGGCAAATTTGAAGATGTTTCATGGGCATTCAGAATTTAGTACTAAGAAATTCATAAAGGCATCGTCAACCTAAAAATTTGTTGTGAACTATTGTTTTTTGAATGGTACATCCTGTATTTTATATTTGCCTAATCGGTAGAGCTTTCTCTTCTGATTTCAAATATATATACTTTATTGAGGTTAACTTCTGAATTTTCTGAAAATTATTTTTCGTTTTTTCGTCTAAATCTAAGGCAGCCGTGTAACGTCACTCGAGAATGCTGTGATTTTTTTATATCGAAGTTCTATTATGGCCTCTTGATAGTCCCTACTTAACCTCCTTGAATATTTTTTTATGGGGATATCTGAAATATAAAGTGCATAGGGCCCCTTCGCAAAATAGTGAAAAGATTAAATTCAGAATAGAGAAACAAATAATTGAAAATCCCAATCACATAATCACATAAATGGTAAGAAAAACCCTTAAAAACTTAATTAAAAGATATCGTCTGTGTGTAGACGTGAATGGGGGTCATTTGATCACTTAATTTAACTTACAGTTAATAAATAAATAAAATGAATATCAGTTGTTTTACTATTCACGGTTCCTTTGATAAAGAAATCGCATCGTTATCGTGTGGCATTCCACAGCTGCCTTCGATTTAGAAGAAAATATCTAGATTTTTCAGAAACTGCCGAAATTAACCTCGATAAAGTATATATATTTGATATCAGAAGAAAGAGCTGTACCGTTTAGAAAAATGAAATACAGGATGTACCATTTAAAAGACAATAGTTCACATTAATTCTTAAGATTTACGATGCCTTCATGAATTTCGTAGTACTGAATTCTGAATGCCCATAAAAAATACTTAAAATTTGCCCATTCAAACGTTTTTGTACGACCAATATTAACTGGGATAGCTATTGAGTAAAATTTGAACAACCACCCTGTACACCTATTGCAATGCAATAAAATTTCTTGTATATTTTGTACTTTTGTATTTTTTGGCATTTCACCTATTATATTTCCCTCTTAAAAAAAACCAATAGTTAGTACAACTTTATTCATCTCTGAGGCGGAACAAAGTTCGCCGGGTCAGCTAGCTTATCTAATTGCCAATTGCCACAATTGGTCCCAATACCAGATCTCTTACGCTCTTTAGTTTCTGGGATAGGAAATGATTCTGAACACTTTTTGGCCAACTTTCAAAAATATAATAGCTTCCAGACGACATCGTTTGGCGCAACACATATTGTACAGGACAATTTTATGTCCACTTTCAAGGTTAAACCATAATAGTTTATTATAATATTGAAGTTGCTTTTTTATTTATCGATTGAGGCAGTACGAAGTCTGCGGGGTCAGCTAGTCATTATTAATTCAGAGGAGATTGATAATTCAAACCTATTCGAGCAGATTGAAAATACCCCAAAATTGAATGAGATGGTGAGAAATGTACAATTATTTAGTGAGGTTAACGAAAAAAAGTCTAACTACAGTTTTTAACACTCGGTATCATTTATGAGCATCAGCCAATATATGTGTTGTTTCCACGAGAACCTACAAATAAACTGCTCGTCACTCGGAACGTTAATAGTGAAATTTGTCATCAACTTTCACTTCTCATAATTTCTAAAATACTGAACGCATTTTAAATTGCAGCCCAGATTTTGAAAGCTCTTTTCATCGACTATAAAAACATTTCTTACAGCTCCTTCAAGATTGATCAGGATCAAATATACAGGGTGAAACAAAATCTCCGGCATGTTTAACAAAAATTCTCCACCCCGCCATTTTGTCGGAAGACCACGTTGCTCTTATTTCATGCGGTCATTTCATAAATAGCAACCATACCTCGGGACATTTTTGAGTTTTTGCCAATAACTACAGGGGTTTCGGAAAAAAATATTTTTTTTGAACTGACTAACTTTGCAAAAGTTTTACAAACGGAGGCTTTAAGGCATGTTAGGGAAGCCTTTTACCAGTGCTTCGTGTTGTTTCAGGTAGGTATACCAGAAGGTATATATACCACGTTACCCAAAAACCATCAAAAATTTATTACTTTTAAACAGCCTATGATAAAAGTTTGAACCTTAGTAGACTGTAAGTTCAAAAGTAATAAATTATTGATTGTTTTTGGGTAACTTGGAATACATACCTCCTACAACAAGAAGCACTGCTAAACGGCTTCTTTGAAATGCTTCAAAGCCTCCATTTGTAAAACTTTTCCAAAATTAGTCAGTTCAAAACAAAATTTGAAAAATAAAATTTTTTCCGAAACCCTTGTAGTTATTGGCAAAAACTCAAAAACGTCCCGAGGTATGATTGCTATTTATAAAATGACCGCATGAAATAAGAGCAACATGCTCTTCGGACCAAATGGCAGGGTGGAGATTTTTTGTTAAACATGCACAAAATTTTATTTCACCCTGTATCTTTGATCCTGATCAATCTTGAAAGAGCTGTAAGAAATGATTGGATAGTCGATGAAAAGAGCTTTTAAAACCTGGGCTGCAATTCAAAGTGCGTTCAGTATTTTAGAAATTATGAGAAGAGAAAGTTGATGCGAAATTTCACCATTAACGTTTCGAGTGACTAGCAGTTTATTATAGTGACTATTTGTAACTAGAAATTAAAAGCTATGAGTCGAACTTCAACAATTCTGAACAGGCTATGCTTTTTAATATTTGCCAAATGGAATAGCAGGTGCCGACATCTGAATGTCATGCCAGCGCAGTAAACGGCGGTCCATAGAATCGCAATAGTTATGTTTATATCAGATCTCAGATGTGCAGACTGTATTCATCCTTTACGCAATCTCGCTTTTTACTGTTCGCGCACGTTTCGCCGTCGATTAATCCGGAGCTGGAGGCATAAATCCCAAGAGTTTACAAGTAACGGATGCGGGAAATAGTGGACAATAAAATCCGGTAGGAGCCGCGCGCCAAAACCATAGATCATAATAAACATCGAGCCTGAGCAATTACAAGGGCAAATCCAAAACAGCCGTAAATACCCTATAAAACTGGGATGGCATGGAACACGGCCAGAGGAGATGGAATTCAAGGGGAAGGAGCGGCCTTCAGGGTGTGGGATGTCTCGAGGGCCGCTCGTGGACGGTAAAGAGGGTATAAATTCGATTAGAAAAAATGATAGAAGGGACGTCAGAGGAGAACGAGAATGGGATTTTTTCCATCGGATTGTGAACGTATGAGATCATTTTCTTCTCTAAAAGACTATTAAGATGTCTCAGTTGTCGAGATATTTTTGTATAATGAGCTTTTGTATAATATAATTATAATTATGAATCTTGAATTTATATGAGGAAAACCTGAAACAAACTGTTTTCTGCATATCGCCGTGAGTATCGATAAATGTGTCTTGGATGAATCTTTTCGACTTAGGGACATTTGCTCAAAACTCGCCTAGTGTTAAGCTTCCCTCAAAACAATCCCTTGACTTGAATTACGTTGCACCTCGTGCATCAATTGTTTAAGTGACTTTTTGATGGTTGAAACTAACCTCAGATTCAAGTTCTCCCTCAAGGTCCACTTAGAAATCTGACGAAAGGATTATAACTTAATTGTTGTGTGTTTCATTTTGTGAGTGAAAAATAAAACACAAAATAATATCACTTTTAACACAAATACCATACAATGTTTTTTGTACAGCTGCCCTATTTTGATAATGAAATGGGCGAATTTGCGATGACAATAAACTTCAAAATGCATTCTAATATTCAAATAATCAGAAGGTTGTTGTGAACAGCAAACGTAGCCAATATTATGATTACTAACAAATGAGAAAAGACAGAGTCATTTGAATTTCATTCCTCTCCAATTTTCGTCTTGGATTTTTAACTGCTTAATATGGTTGTCGGGAGTCCTATTATTAATAAAAGTGACGATTTGGTTGTTCCTCTGGGTATTGAAGAGTCTGCAAGAAGAACAAATCTGGAACTCCTACTTAGAAAATCTTTTCAGCAGTACAATATTGCATATAACCATTTCCTGGCCTGGTGTAAATTGAAAAATGTAGGAGGGAACTTCAGTGAAACTGTTTTCCTGGCATACTTAGAAGAAAAATCAAAAATATAGAGTTCATCAACTTTGTGGAGTAAATTTTCAATGATAAAGTCAAGCGCCCTTGTTAAAAATGGTGTGGATGTTAGTAAATATTTTTAGGTAATAGCATATTCGAGACGGAAAAGTGAGTTTATCGTCCCAAAAAACTGAAAATTCTCATACGTGAACAAGTTGAAAAGTTTATAAAAGAGGCACCAGATGAAAAATACTTGATGGTTAAGGTTGCAACTATTTTCGGATTATTTTGAGCCTGTCGGCGTGAAGAATTGTGTAATTTATCAGTGGAAGAGATCGAAATTACAAATAAATCATTGGTTATATATTATATGTATAATTTTTCGAAAATTAGACCAAGGGAACACTAGAAGGAGTAGTTGCTTCCAAGTATACTCATATTCTAAGTCTAAAAATTGTTACACGTTGGATCTGTCAGACGCAAATCCACCCCAATTTTTTCTCACCACTGCGAAATCCGTAGTCCAAACCGGGTTCTCGAGAGAAAAATATCGCGGCCGAATGTAAATGGTGCAATAAAATTCAGATGCGGTAGTTTATCTACAGTTAAAGATCGAAGAAATCCTTACTCAACACTCTTTGGCTATGAGTCACAATACAAACAAATATTTGCATCGCATGGGAATCACATTTGAGATATCTTTGTTTACAGTCAAAATGTTGAGAATTTTTCTTCCACATTTCGTTGACGAAGCGATATCACGAAATTACTAGGTTTTGGACGCATATGCGACATAACAATGAAAATTTTATTTCATGTTGAAAATGTAACCCCACAAAAGTGTCAGGCGATGTAACGTGTTTGCTGGGGCCTTGAAACCTAGGATCTATATTTGATATTCAGTCGAGTAATAAACATCTCACGTTTGTGTGCTTTCGGATTTTGTGAAGATCTGTCTTCAATTATCAATACAGGATGGTTCACAATGAAGTCCTGTTATTGCAAAGCTCATAACTTTTGACATGAGAGTAATAAAATGGTAAAACCTTCTGATATTCTTTTCAATCTCAAGTCTTTACTGGGATGAGAGTTGAGAAAAGTTAACTACTAGATAACAATTTTTTCCAGAGAATAAACTATTAAAATGAATGGTTCCAGATATTTTGATTGATATGATCGCTTCTGAGAGGGGATGATCGATTTCAAAGTTCCCAACAACCTCACATAAAAAATTTTTTGTCTGCGGTTGTCACGCAATTAGGAGCTGTTGTTTCAGAATTCATACATTCAACTGTTTTGAACTGTCCTGCAATCCCAACTTTGATATTTATTTTTCAATCATTTTCCTTATTTACATGTTATCCAGTTGTCCAGTTGGAGTCATCACCAAAGTTTTCCAATCGATTTCAATCGTACTTTCATCACTGGAAATAATACCGAGATTATGTGTTTATGAGAAATTTTCCATGTCTATCGAAAATTCAAAGTAGATCGATTATCTCCTCTTAGCAGCCACAGAATCATGCATCTGAGACCATTTGTCGACCTGTTTTCTCATCTAGAATTCGAAAAAATTGTTATCTAGCTGTTTATTTTTTGTACATATAAAACAATTTTTTTGTCGAAAATAAGATTTTTGTCATAAATTTCTCAAAAGATGAAGCTCACCTCTCAGAAAAAACTTTGAGAATATATGGAATATCATGCGCACTCTAGTGTCCTCTTATCAAAAGTAATAAGCCACGCAAACACCCTAAACATCCACTCTGATCTGCCAATAATCTCACATATTACAGCTTAGCCAAGTAGTTCCAATTTTCATTCACATCGAAATAACCGCCCTTTGGCGTACATACAACACTTCCTAGACAAGTGCTCGAAATATCGAATTACATTCACAAAGTGCTTAGTAATCCGGAGCATATTGTGGAAACCGATGCTTAGTGCTCGCGACTCGGAAGCCCTTTTTCCCAGTGCTTAGTGCTTAGTGCTCGAAGCACTAATATTCAGGGCTCAGCACTGCTCTGTATGTCGATAATGTGTTATTCTCTAGCTCTTTTTTATGAAAAGTCCAATCATCACCCAAAACAGAAACGAGGAGTTATCAAACAAACTGAATTGTCAGGGCATGCCCTTCTGAAATCTCACCAGTTTTCCTTCACGAAAATCCTCAGTACCAGCCAATATCCGAACTGAAGTCACGAAGTGGCACGCATGAGGAAAATGTGTCACAATGGAAAAATCAAAGCAGATAACATGCTGCTCCAAAAGTGGTTTCTGAGTTATCGTCATGAAACAGGAACTGAGGGGGATATATCTCCTAGATATGTCCAATAGTATATATGTGGCGATTTGTCATTATATCACGCCACGCAAGGGGGTTGAGGATGTCGGAGGAGGGTATCCTCCTTCCTCTGAATAATGCTTGATATAGACATGTGGGGATTTATAGTTTTGCAGAGTTATGGAGATCCACGTATCTGTCGCCTGATAGAATGGAAATTTTTTGAGGAAGGTGTCGGCAATTGTTGTCGAATCGAAAAGAAAAGGAAGGAAAAGAGCAAATCTTTGTTATCAACTGATTCTCATTATTTATGGAAATTTCTCTTCTAGTATCCGGAATAAAATCCATAAGATAAATTATGCACGAGTATTTTCTTCATTTTTAAAATCTTTCATAATTTCCGTATTTTTGTATCCTTAAAACTCATGATAACCGAATTCGGATAAAGATCATGCTTTTCCTCTGACAGTATTTTTTCTATCAGAATGACATTTTCAGTCAACACGAGAAATTCTTTTCTTTCCATTGTTTTGAAAATCTTATTCCTTCTATTTTCCAGAGTTGAAATTTGCAAACGAATTATTGAATTAACATGAACTTCTGAAGATGAAATGAAGCGCCATGGTGTTTTATCTCTTTTCATCGACTTCAAGAACGAATTATCGTGAAAAACCTTTTTTTCTTCATCTATGCTATTTCGTCTTATTCAATCTACCAATTTGACACTTCATGGCTTTTTCGACCACGCCAAACAAAAACAAGAAAAACCTTCCTTTTGAAATATGTAATTTGAAATGTTTTCGTCACAACTAATATCTATTCACTGGATCTGTTTGTAGTTGTTTTCTATTCTGGAGATATTGTACATTTCTAGAATCTTCAAAAACTCGTCACACGTGTTCCAAATGTTGGGTCAGAAATTGGGATTAAGATTGGCCCATACTTTCGTTTTTCGAATTAAAACCCTATTTTTCTATGTTTGCAATGGATTCTGCGAAGGAAAATAATTATGTATTAAAATGTTGATGTTCCTCGAATGAGTAATTCTTGAGTTATTTAGGATTTTCTGATTTCATGTCGTAAGTAGCGTCGAATTAATAAAATCTGTTTCTTATCAACAATGATGAATAAATTCAGAAAAAAAGTGTCACTAGTGATCTATTCGAATAATTTATGTTCTATGACCAAGGTCATTGTTGATATCAAACAGGTTCAATGAATTTGACGCTACGTAGGACATAAAATCAATAGTGGTCCCATATTTTGTTGTGGATTCTTGTGGATCATTATTCATTTTTAAGTTCAATTTTTCCGAAAGAAAAGCTGTCAACCGCTCTGATTTTTAATCAGCGTAGTTAATGTTGAAATCGCCAGCCAAAGCCAAGATAAATGGAAATTTAGTACCATTTGTACCAAGTATTTTCGACTCTTCTTCAGTGTACGCCAGTAAAGTGCGATGGATAAAATGCTCTACCTCATCCAATTTTGGATTCGGAGGAATGTAAATTGCTACCATGACTATGTGAATGCCATTTCCAAGTTTGCATAAGCATGCACAAATATCTCCAACAAATGAGCGTCTAACATTAACATCGCTAACGTCTTCAATATTTCTTTCAATATTGGGAGTCATAATATTAGTAACATTATTACTATTTTGGTAAATAGCTACCCCACCTTTTGAAACAGTATCTCGTTTGAAATAAACAATACAATTGAAATTAGGTATTTCAATCGGATTATCAGGAGTCATGCATGTTTCGGTAAGACACATTGGTTTGTCTCGTAACTGAATCTTGTAAGTCGTATTTGTGACTATGTAAACTTTGGCAATTGAAAGTTCTTATTGAAATGCCATTTCAATTAATAATGAAATCTAAGACACTTTGAGCTATCGTCTGAACACTATATATAGATAGTCTTTTGAATTCTTGCAACAAAGATGCAGTCGATACAGCTTGCCTTCGACTATGATAAAACTTAAATGCATAATTATCATTTTTTGTCGTAATATACAATTTTTCAATATTAGTCATCCGAGAGAGTGCAACATAGACGAGTTCCTGAGAATGTGATTTACTATACTCATATACTATTTCGTCAAAAGTTCCACCTTGCGACTTATGTACAGTTAGAGCAAGAGCTGAAATTAATGGAAAATGTTTGCGTTTGGCTATTCATTTTCTATCCGATGTTAATGAAATATTTGCCGTAATTCAATGGGAATAGCGAGATTGCTGACTTCATTTTGCACGGCTAGAGTGGCAACACGCATCCATCTAGTGGCAAGCAACCAAACACCGTACCGAAGTCTGCCGAACTGAACCGACGATACACGGCTGTGTTAGGTTTTTTCGTTACGGAATTTCTACATACCGCCGCCGCGCTCAAAGCCTGAGATGAAAGCTATGCAATAGCTTAACAATAATCAATTTAAAAGAGAAAAAAAACTCTCTTCATTTAGAAATGTTTTTACAGCAAAAATGAATTCCTCAGTAGCACAAGTAACCGTGTAAGTATTTGTTATAATTATTTACTTTGCATGGATTTGATTTAAATTATTCAATTTCATATTTGTAGGTTTTTATTCCATTGTAATTATATAGTTTTTGACATGTCTTATACATCATTGTACTGTCTGAAAGGATGAATAAACTTCAATTTTACTCGTTATATTCTAACTAACGAATTATTTATCTCAGGATCATTATTATGTTGGAACATAATAGTATATTATTCGATGAGCACATAATGATCACTATTATTCACGAGGGTGAAGTTTGCGACACGAGCCGTCAGGCGAGTGTCGCAATTCACTCGAGTGAATAATAGTAATTATGTGCGAATAGAATACTATACTTTGTCCACGACTTCCTCGGTGGAATTCGAATTTATCTGCAATTTCAACAATGACAATAGTTATCAATAGCGTTGACACAATTTTCTGTGTTCACTGAAAATTCCAAGCTCACGATAAACGTCAAAATTTCACTTGACATCGATTCCATTCATTTCTTTCACTCTGATAAAAATGAATTGGATAATTTTGCATTTATTTATTTATATGAATAGCAACAGAACAATTATTGAAAATTAACGAAGGCATTGAATTCATAGATAAATCAATGTTTTGGTCGGTCGTTCCTATTTGATTTAAATTTCCAATTTGGACTTCAGTTGTTGCGTTTTGTATAGAGGTGGATATTTTCTGAGCTGTGTCTGATTTGTTTTTCATTGAATCTTCTATGTATCATTCAGCTACCATCGTAGATTTCCAGCCCCCATGTCGCTTTAATGTTGTTATGTCCCCACCAGCATCGACGAGTATGGTTGCAGAAGATCTGCGGAAGCTATGTCCAGAATATTCATTACAATTTGGCAGCTTCAGAAACTCAGCTATTTGCTTTCCCATTTTCTTGAATTTGTTCAAACCAATCCTTTGTGAAGTGCATTTTTCATTTTGATAGTTCAAAAAAATACATCAGAAGTTAAATGTGCTAGACATAGGTCTTTATTTTTTGCAAATCGAGTAAAAATCCTCATTAATAGTGAATTTTCTACTGATTTTTGTTTTGTTATTGGGCACGTTTACCAAGAAAACTGATCCAACGTCTTTTATGTCCTGTATTTTCATGTTATACAATTCATTTGTTCGGCATGCACCCATAACTCTCATCATCATTGTAACCTAATAACAAAGAAAAATATTTCATGAATATAAATCAAACAACTTCTTCAATATAGCTAGTTTTTTACCTTCATGGAATAATTTGACCATAATGTTGATGGTTTATAGTTAACTGATAATTTCGAGAAATATGCCAATAAAACTGCCTCAGAAAATGATTGGATTTTGTTCGCTGCTCTCCAGTCCATGAAGTTGTTGAACACTTTTAGGTAGAGATTTCTTGATTTTTACGGCAAAAGGTTCAATGTTGTAATTTTTGCAACTTCTCTTATTTCCGGTGAAGTACAGAACATTTCTTCATCACTTTCGATTTTCCATGATAAATTCAAGAATAATTTTCAATTTATTTTCAACACTGACGTTTCAAATATTTTTCAATCTGTCAAACTAGATCGAATATGAAACATCATAGAAAACACATCATATGGATCTATTCGCTATTTTTCCGCATCGCCAGATCGGTGTGGGGTGAAACTCCTCGCCTTCCACGCGGTGGTCCCCGGTTCGAATCCAGGGCGAGATTTGTTGGATGGAATAATTTATAGCAACTTTTTTCAAACCGTTTGATAATGATTTCAAACCTGTTGAATAATGACTCATTATTCAACACCTATTATACACGGGTTGTAAAATGACTATCATAATGTTTCTGAAAGCTCATTCGTAATGTACGAATTATAGGGTAGTCGTGGACAAACATCATTTGTCCACGACTACCCTATAATCTGTACATTACGAATGAGCTTTCAGAAACATTATGATAGTCATTTTACAACCCGTGTACAATAGGTGTTGAATAATGAGTCATTATTCAACAGGTTTGAAGTCATTATCAAACGGTTTGAAAAAAGTTGCTATAAATTATTCCATCTAACAAATCTCGCCCTGGATTCGAACCTGGGACCACCGCGTTGAAGGCGAGGAATTTCACCCCCACACCGATCTGGCGATGCGGAGAAGTAGCGAATAGATCCATATGATGTGTTTTCTATGATGTTCCATATTCGATTTAGTTTGACAGATTGAAAAATATTTGAAACGTCAGTGTTGAAAAAATTGCGTCTCATGAATTGTAATTTTTCTTGAATTTATCATGGAAATCGGAAGTGATGAAGGAATGTTGTGTACTCTACCAGAAATAAGAGATGTTTAACAACTTCATGGACTGGAAAGCAGCGAACAAAATCCAATCATTTTCCGAGGCAGTTTTATTGGCATATTTCTCGAAGTTATCAGTTCACTAGAAACCATCAACATTATGGTCACATTATTCCATGCTGAAGACTACTCTCAACATAAATGAAGGCATCGTTATCGAAAACTATAAAAAACTGCGTTCACTTTCGAAAAGGAAATCAGAAGGCTTTCGGCCGAAAAAAGCTACAGTATTTTCTTGCCAAGTGATGAAAAGTATCTTGCAATGAAGGTAAAGAACTAGCTATATTGAAGAAGTTTTTTGATTTATATTCATGAAATATTTTTCTTTGTTATTAGGTTACAATGATAATGGGAGTTATGGGTGCATGCCGAGCAAATGAATTGTATAACATGAAAATACAGGACATAAAAGACATTGGATCAGTTTTCTTGGTAAACGTGCCCAATACCAAAACGAAAATCAGTAGAAAATTCACTATTAATGAGGATTTTTACTCTATTTGCAAAAAATACATAGACCTACATCCAGCACATGTAACTTCTGATGTATTTTTTTTGAACTATCAAAATGGAAAATGCACTTCACAAAGGATTGGTATAAACAAATTCACGAAAATGGGAAAGCAAATAGCTGAGTTTCTGAGGCTGCCAAATTGTAATTACTATTCTGGACATAGCTTCCGCAGATCTTCTGCAACCATACTCGTCGATGCTGGTGGGGATATAACAACACTAAAGCGACACGGGGGCTGGAAATCTACGAATGTAGCCGAGGGATACATAGAAGATTCAATGAAAAACAAATCAGACACAGCTCAGAAAATATCCACCTCTATACAAAACGCAACAACTGAAGTCCAAATTGGAAATATAAATCAAATAGGAACGACCGATCAAAACATTGATTTATCTATAAATTCAATGCCTTCGTTAATTTTCAATAATTGTTCTGTTACTATTAATATAAATAAATAAATCCAAAATTATCCAATTCATTTTTATTAGGGTGAAAGAAATGAATGGAATCGATGTCAAGTGAAATTTTGACGTTTATCGTGAGCTTAGAATTTTCAGTGAACACAGGAAATTGTGTCAACGCTATTGATAACTATTGTCATTGTTAAAATTGCAGATGAATTCGAATTTCACCGAGGAAGTCGTGGACAAAGTATAGTATTCTATTCGCACATAATTACTATTATTCACTCGGGTGATTGCGACACGAGCCGTCACCCTCGTGAATAATAGTAATCATTATGTGCTCATCGAATAATATACTATTTTCTTCGCAGAATCTAACGCAAACATAAAAAAATAGGGTTCGAAAAACGAAAGTTATGAGCCAATGTTGAGCCCAATTCTTGACCCGACATTTGGAACACCCTGTAACGAGTTTTTGATAACTCCAGAAATGTAAAATGTTTCCACAGTCTTCGAATTCAAAAATGTGACAACGGTAAGATATTCAGAATGGGAATAAAAAACATAATCCCGAATACTCTTATCTTTTTTTTCAGTTTTTTTCGATATTTTGAATAGTACTTCAACGAATGCAACGATTTGAAAACGAATGTATTCAGAATTGACTACTTTATCGAATTTGAGAACAAAAAACAGAAAAAACATTTTTTTCAATTTTTTTTTCACCACCTTCATAACTGACAGTGGTCAGACTTCGAGAATTTTTTTGCTCTGTAGATAATGTCGATCAATATAATAATCCTAGATAGATAGATATTCTCAAATGGCCATCGACCTAAGTCCTTCAGCCTAATAATTCTAATTTTCAGATATCAAATAGGTCCAGTTCTCCAGAAACGCCTAATAGGCCGTCAAACTTCTTACACCCTGTATATTCAACTTGAGTTCCTCATTTTCAAGAATATTTCTAGAAACAACAAACTTAAAAATGCAATAAAAATATAAAAAAAAGGTAGTTCCAGCAAAAGTTGAAGCAGGTCCTCATGAACCTGGAACCCTTAGTATGAAGAAATACATGATGAACCAAGATACTTAGCTGCTAGGAATATGAAATTTCACGTCATTTTATTTTGCAATGAATTTAACATTGTGTGAATTATTCTTATGGAACATACAGAAATTTCAATTTGAGAGACTGACGCTCTTCGTTTTTCAGAGTTATATGTTTATTGATTTCATCTGAAAGCTTTTAGAAAAGTCCAGCATTAATCAAGGAACTCACAATAATTTTCTTGAAAGTAATCTAGCTAAGATAATCCTCTCTATCCCTAGCTTCACATCATCAAAAGGCACCTTTTAACTAAAAAACTTCCCGGAATCGTCGGCGGAAGCTTTGAGTCAATTCCGGCGATAAAACTTCATAAAACCCCCTAAAGCCATTAGCCGAATGAAGAGACCTAATTTGATCGAACCCTTCCATATTGTCCTGTCCGTAATTAAGTTTATCGGGAAATAAGGAGGCGGAAATGAAAGCCAAATAGAAATCCCTCGCCTGATTATCGGGCAGCGATCTCTTTGTGCCTCTGGGGAATGTAACACATCCATAGAATCCAGAAATAGAGCATCTGATATAATAGTTGATACTATCCGGGCACATTCATTGGGAATGTGAGAGAGTAGCGAATTTCTATCAAGACAATAAATTGAATCTCACACCCAAACAAGTTTATCTGCAGCAAACACAGCAAGTCACCAGCGTTTAATTCTATGACAAAATAAAAAAATATTGATAATATTTCTCTATTTCAGTATCGTCATGAGTTCATTACATAACTAAAAGTTATGGTTTCAGTTATATTTCTCGTTTTGTCGTTGTCGATCAGATAGAATAGAAAGAATAGAATAGAAAGAATAATCTTGAATGTGTATTCTCTTCATTAGCAAAGAGAATGGAAATGTAAGTTTTGAAACTCGTATCATGTCTTGTTCATTGCTTTTTATCTCCAGTGCTGTCAAATGAATAGAGTTTTCGGGGCAAAAATATATTGTTCTGGATATAAAGAACTCTTGCTGGGCTGACCTTCAGGTCTTGTTGTAGGTACACCTCTGATATTTCTCTTTCATTGATATTCTCTTTCATTGTAATTACTGTACAGTGGACTCTCATTAAGTCGAACTCCTAGGGACCAAAAGAACTGTCCGACTCATCTATTATTCGGCTCACCAAACATTCGAGTTACTCAAGTGAGACTTCACTTCATTGAGAGAAAAACTCAGGTAAACACGAAATCATCATCAGTGAGATACGAGCGTCTGAGCACTTTAAACATGTCCTTAGAGGTCGAAAAATCGTATGATATTCATCACGTGTGGTGATTTGTTTATGTCTCATTCATAAGATCAATAAGTTCCACTTATAGAGGCGATGGTGGTCAGAAGAACGACTCATAGAGGTGGAGGTTCTCTTGACGACCCTTTCAGCAGTTCGACTCATCTACTAGACCCTCTAGACTCATTGAGGTGAGAATACACTCGGTAAGATATGTATGAATCAACCCTTCGACTCATCGATGTTCGATTTTTCGAGAGTTCACTGTATGAATGAATTCTTGAAATTGTTATAATAATTCTCTTATATGTGAAAACATTTTTGAAATGTTCTCAATTTCATAATTATTGTATTGTAGTTGATTTTACACAATCATTTCGAATAAAAATATAAAGAATCCAGAAGAGTATTTCATTTGATTCAAAACAATGTGTGGATGGAAAAAATCATTCTGATAAAAAAGCGGAGGCCTGCTTCTGTTTTGTCGATCAGGATATTTCCTTGAAAGCTCGACAAAGAATACTCAATTTAATGGAAATTTGTGAGGAGTATAATGCGAATTTCTCGTTTATTAAAATTGTTTCCTGTACTGAATAATGTTTTTAGCGCCCTCTAGGTGTCAAAAGTAAGAAACTAGCCAAAAATCGTAGTCGGATTTTACATAGTACCACAGATATAAGGGCGTTTCCTATCTTTCTAACTCTATAATCTTGATTTTTATTTGAATTCCGATAGGATTTCACAAAACTTAACTGAGATAGAAAAAGTATCGTCTAATACTAGTTGCAGAAGGCAATTCCAATACTATTATTCCGAAGAAGGTACAATAAGGACTACAGTCATGAGTATGATTTACCAATGCCATCACTGAAGTAACAACTACGATAAATTGTACTATCGTACTGGTGTGTTATGTCAAAAATAAGTCACGTGATGTTCAGATTTTGAACAAATTGACAAATACTCTTTGTGGTCTATATCCATATAATTGAGTTGGAGATGGTGGAGCAAAATCGATTATTTTATATCATTCACAATCATGAAATGAATAGGTCACCCACATGAAGCTAATGCAGTCAAACTACAAATATCAAAATCATATTTAAACTCAGAGTGACATTATCCAACTAAAAAAAGAAAAGTTCAAATGCGAGGTTATTTGAAGTCAGACTTAGATGTTGAGACAATTCAACTCAATTTTAAGCACAACAGACAGAGCAATAAATGAAGTTGATTGCGAGAGCCCCTTTATTACGTCAGAAAAATAGAAGGTTGTGATAATGAGTTCTTAGAGTTGTAAAAATGAAGTAGGCTAAGAGAAAAGTACCAGCGTTGAAAGCTACATTGTCTAAGTCTGTTCTTCAATGAGATCAATACAGTACATATGAGAAAAGCAATATTATAATCAATCAAGTGCAAAATTTAGCAGTCACTACAACATTTACAGAGACAAAAGACGAACTGTTTAAGAGTAAACAAGATTAGTAAGTTCATCCGACAAATAAAAGATGCAATTGATAAATTATGAGAGATACAAGAAGAAAGTACTATGAGTGAATGAAACCACTTATCCTTTGGTTTTGAGAAGAGGAGAAGGCTTGATTGAGATCTTACTTGTAAGTAGAGTCAGTAATTTATTGAATTCTCTTTATCTGAGAATACCAACTAGGGTAAAACAAGGATAAGGCTCAAGGAGAAAAATTGAAGGATGGTAGAGATGATGTTCCAAAAAATTTAAGTCACAATGAACTCCTACGGAAACCTACCATTACCTAGATAAATGAAAACCAAAATACTTTTTCGGTAGTATTTTGTCCCCGAAATGGCATATACAGATGGGAAAACACAACATCACAGTTTCTAAAGTGAATTCGAACAGAGCCATATTCAAGTGTAACAGTGGCAGAATGAAAACCTCAGAGGGGAGTGATATCGAATAAAAGGCTGGGCCAACAGATTCTCTTGGGTGGGGATGTAGTGCACAACGAATGGTACGTTACTCGAAGTGTCCAATCGAATCACTAACAGTCCCTTATTTGTTCGATTCTTTCACTGTTCTAGTAGAATCGAAGCTCATTCGAATTCAAGATTCATATTTTCATGTTTCCATAAGAATTTTCTTTCTCTGTATTTGTTGTAGCATTTCTTTGAGGGGTTCAAGTGTTACTGTCTTGTTTACATTGATCTCAACCTGTTGTTACTTTCAAATACTCTTTTTCAGTTTCGCCCAGAGTGATGTGACCACCATCTACAACACTCCCGGTGAATGGGGAGAGGAATTATTTTTCTTCATGTGTCTAACATCTTCAATATTCAAGTATTACGGCAAGTTGTGTTCGAGATAAAGTCGGGAAAAAAAATACAAGCGACTCTGTTAATGAAGTTGGAGCTACCAGCGGAATATTCCCCATCAAATACTAATATTCTCGGAATGTTCGAGTTGAAAATTCAACGGATGGAACGAAATTGGATGACAATTGTCCCTAATTATTAGCTCGGTGTTCGTTAAGGCAAATTGAACTTTTTGAAACGGGCCCCTTTCATTTGGTGAGCGGCGACGAATGGGGAGTTGAATACATCCGATTTTTTTCAATCCAATTAAAATGCTGAAGGTACGTTTACAATGGTAATGAAGGGCAATCACAGAAACGGACAACTGCAAATATGGCCGGGAGCTTCTATTTCCGTGATTCATGAACAAATATTGTGTTTCCATCCAGATCTTTCGTTACAATGTCCCAGAAATCCAGTCATGAATGTATGAGCTGACTGCACGCTGGGAATTAGTTCATTTGAGCAAGATAATTCAACATTTGAAGGTATAATCCGTTTACATTGTGACTTATGATTTATGTGAAATTGAATCACGATTTGGTTCCTTGAGCTTGATGAATTTTTCAATAATTTGGAATCAAAGGAAAAAATATCAAATTTAAAAGACTTTTACAGGTTGCTTCAAATTGCTTAATTTCGACTGTTTCTGCTGGGAGTTCTTGACTATATAGTTAAAGATGGTGGGAAGAGTACTGGGCTCGATTTACATGAAAAAAACCATTTGTGGAAACCGTTTCATGATTTCTTCATTTGTTCGGAAGATATATCTAAAATTTGATATTTTATCGATTTCGGAAATGTGCAATAAGCTTTTCATTTTTCAGAGTATCCGAAAACGCCGGGGCACTACGTATTATTCTCGAAGTTTTTCGTCCTATTTTTGAACCCCCAAAACTTGAGTTTGGAATATATTAGATGAAAAAAATTGTCTGGATGTAATGCCAGAAATGAACTCATCAAAGGTGCAAAGTTTCAAGTGCATAGTTCCTACACTCCAGATTTTATAGATATCTAAAATCCCCCGATTTCGTCACTCACTCACTCACTGATAATCATAAAAACTGTTAGGATACTTCCCAATGTTCTATCAAGTTGAAATTTGGTATGCGAGCTAGTTTCAGTACATAAACAACGAAATAATTTTTAAACTTAAAACTTTCACCTACTAGCAGGGGATGTATAAGTTTGCATGAGACTTCCCCCAATTTTGATGCTAGTGGTGTGAAAATTCATATATATATATATATGGAGAACTGCTTGCTATAAATGTGAAAAATGTGAAAAAAATATTCAAGAATTCTCAGGGAAAATTACACATTCATTATGAATAAAAGTATAAAATAAAGCGCTCGTAAAACTCCTCATGGGAAATACAATTTCCCTGTAATAACCTCAACCACAATTTCCATTGTGTTATTTCCAGTTGTGTTCTTTGTTTAATGATTGGATTCTTTATACAATGGTTGTGATGGCAGCTCTCAAATACATCGCCATAATAAGTTTGACTTGAAATAGATCCCGCAATAATTATATTTTATTTAATTATTATTGCTGAAAAAATGAACAAAATGAAAAGATTTTGTCATGAGCAACGTTCAAAATGAATTGAAATCTAACCAAAAACTTTTTCATATAAAATATTGCCAAGACGAGGCTGTATTCCTAACAATGTCAAAAAGTTTTCAGATCACATGTAGAGCCAAGCTGCTAACTCTATACTCTTCATCTGCACAAGTCCTTATTTCACAAACTCTATACCTGGGTCGAAATTAGTGACTTGGCCATGTCGTGACTATAATAACAATTGTATAATTGAATTTTTGTTTGTTTTGGCCAGCGAATCAGTTTTTCACCTAACCCTCACGTGGCTAGAGAGAAAAGGCCAATATATACAAGTCACTTATTTCGACCCAGGCATATAGTTTGTGAAAAAAGGACTCGTGAAGATGAAGAGTGTAGAGTTAGCAGCTTGGCAATACATGAGATTTGATAATTTTTTGATAATGATAGAAATACGGCCTCATCTTGGCAATATTTTACATGAAAATGTTTTTGGTGGATATACATTTCTCGATATATTAAGGTAAAGATAAGATAAAAAAATACATTTTCACGAAAGTTCATCTCATTCCGTGTCTTCTACTATTCGCTATGAAGTATTTTACTTCTGATTCGATCGTAGAATAATGTATCAGAGACTCAACAGTTATTGTTTATTTCACTATTATGCTGATTTTTCCTTGAAGATAATTGAATTATCTTTATATTATTATTTTTGTTTTCATAAGGGAAGCATCTCGATCATTTAGTACTACATCTCCTAAATTAGGAGAGATAGGAAGAAACCAATATACATGTCATGTTCTTTATTTCAGAGGAACATATATTGCTGACTGTAAACATGGGCTAATGAAAATCTTCATCATGGAGTAAATTGCACGAACGTGTTGTCATTGAACCAGCTTAGCAAGTGTACCGGTTTATGAGTTATTAGGTACTCGTCATCAGTACTGCTTAACGCTTTCGTCGATGCAGCACGTTCCTGCAGCCCATGCTTATAGTGAGCAGTTTATGTATCTCGGAAACAGAGATACATACACATACAGATGAAGAAAATCCTTATGGAAACATAGGAATATGGATGCTAAATTCGAATGAGCTCCGGGTCTAGTAGAACAGTGGAAGAATCGAAATCTCATTGCGATTCGATAATAAATAACTGGACTGGACTGTTGGAAACGCAAATCTCGGCAAGAGGGAGTGATCTTGGCTGACGCGAATTGCAATGCACATTAGTCGCATCCGAATGTCTGATGTGATAGCTAGACGGTTTGACAATAAATTAGATTCGCGTAAATCAAAATGTTAACGGTTGAAGAGAAAATTCAAATCATAAAATGGTACTTCATTAGTCAATCTATTGCGGAGATAATAAATTTTTACATTGTTGCCTTTGGAGATAGGCCGATACCTTCACGTTGGGCTCTCCAATTTTGTGCCAAAATAGCAGGCAAGTCTAATCTTCTCAGGGATATGGGGATTACTTCTTTATAATAGATTTTTCTACTGTTTGCCACAACAAGGTAGATTATTTGAACATTTAATTTGAATTTGTCTTTCCTAAATTTCGCATGTTTTAAAATTTGTTTTTGTTTTCCCTTTTTCATTTTCATAGAATTAATTTTGGTTTTTTAATTTCTTCCATTGAAATGTATTTTCGTTTTTCAATTTTTTTTTCTTGAATGAATTTTATTTTCAAACCAGTTTTGGCTGGAAAGAACCTGAAGACTAATTTCTACAGGAAATTATTCGTGTCATTCAATGAGGCAAATAAATTCCTCGCGTCAGAGTGGAATAAACTTGTCGTATTCATCTACTCAACAGATACGAAATCACCCATACCGCGTTTGGAGTGATACTGAAACCACAGTTTAGAAATATAATACTATATAATAGTAAATATATTACTAAACTGTGCTGAAACTGATTCGATTAGACCCTTCGCGTACCATAAGTTACATCCCTACCCAACCGAATCTATTTGGTCGATATCACTATCCTCTGATGTTTTGATTCTGCCACTGTCACTACACCATTTGCAATTGTAATTCAGAAATCGTCAATTGACATTCAGAAAATATTTGTATTTCAGGTTAGTCAATTGTATTTCAGAAAACATCAAATGTAATTCAGATTAGTCATATCAATTTCAGAATATGTCATATGAAATTCCGATTACCCAATTGAATTTCAGAAAACATCAAATGTATTTCAGATTAGTCATTTGAATTTCCGAAATAATCAATTGTATTTCAGGAATCATCAAATGTAATTCAGATTTGCGATATTGCAAATTATATTTCCTAACTGGCAATTTGGAATTCATTTCATACGCACATTGATACCAGATTGCATTTCAGAAAATATCAATTGTAGATGATTCAGAAATAAATCAATAATAATGAATGAACTTTAATTTTCAGGTGAAACATTTAATCTTTAACACAAAACTGAAACAATTGGAAGCCATACAGGCATGTCTGCCATCGCAATTTCATCTTAGCTCGGTCAATAATACTTTCCAGGTGTTAGTCTTTCTTCAAGAACCCTTGGTGGCACAGTTTGGAATTCTGAGGTTAGTTTTTACGTAAGTTTTTATCCTCTACCATAAAATTTCAATTCGGTTCAGCATGTGAAAATAAGGACACGGTCGCAGCAGTATTGGTGGTGTATGGTTGATAACCATCTCCAATCTCTAATGGTAAGGAGCATTATCACAGACGATCACTGAATCTCATAACCGGTTCCTCATATCTTGCCACTGTTGCAGCAAACCCTCAACCCGTTCATTTGTTGAAAGCGCTCTGAATGAACATTGTCTTCTCTCCATGGCTACACCAGCTGCAGATACTGTTGTCAATTGCACCTCCAATTAAATATGTATTCAATTTGACCTATTTTCATTAGGTGCTATGTGCTTCCTGAAGCTAGGGTGTTAGGTAAGGAATCGGTTGAGAAGGTTAAGCATATTTTTACTAAAATCCAGTATCGAAGAAAAGAAAGGAAACATACCAACCTGATTGAATTTTATATATATGATTGACGATATGATAACCACTATGAAAATGAGTATTATATGACTCAAAATCCGACTTAAATTCAGATAATATGCGAACTTTCTGAAATTCAATTGACTAATATGAATTTAATATTCTGAAATTCAATTGGCTAATCTGAATTACATTTGATGTTTTCTTAAATTCAATTGATTTATCTGAAATTCAATTGACGCTTTCTGAAATTGAAGTGACTAATCTGAAATACAATTTGGAAATGGTGCAGAATATGGCTCTGTTCGAATTTACTATATAAACTGCGATGTTTCAAATTCTGTTTTCGCGATGTGTATATTTTTTTCTATCTCTTTTAATTCAGGAGAGGTACTTGCACATTTACTGCAAATTTCGTTGAGAAAGCTTTCATATTTGTGTATACCCCCAATTTCGGAAGACCCTTGTTACGTTTTACACTAAACTGATGCGACCAAAGATCATAGAGTATACTCTATAATCCTTGTATGGAACTTTGTGGACAAAACGCTTTGGTTACCTCTCCTCAGCTCGGACCCAATGCGGCTTCCAATCAACCAGCCGAAGCTTCATCATGGAGCGTACACGCGCCAATATCTCATTACCACGAGTCCACGTAGCCGAATATTAATACCCGAATTATTTTCGAATAATCGAAAACCACAATCTCGACATGATTTGGTTTATGGCCCACCGTTTAATTGAATTCAACGCTGGCGTTCTCGGAATTTACGTCGTCCTAGAAAGTATCAGTTGTGCATACATGGGAAATGGGGCTGTTGGTTATTACGGGACGCTGCAATGGGAATTGAAAATGGAATCTGATGGATCTTGGCTCGGAATTGGAATATGAGGATTCGAGAAACGTTGCATTCGTATCAGCCGATCGTATTAATTCTGGGATATACAGCGGGCGACGAAAGTAACGGAACTCGTCAACAATTCCTGTATGAAGAGTAAATAAGGAAAATCGTCGATTTTGAATTTCAAGAGGAATTTATCGTATGCTTTTTGAATTTGATATTTTTCACACCCTCGACGGCGCACCCTTCTACTTCAGTTTTGCAAATGGGAATATATGATTGTGATATCTCCAATGAAAGGTAATTTGAATACCTATTCAGCTATGTGGCCGAAAGAGAAATTGGATGTGCCGTTTTTTTATTAAAAAATTAGGAATTAATTCACAGTTTTTGATTGGGCGGAACATTCTTTCACTAATTATACTTAAGGAATTCATGGATTTGTTATTTCGAGAGCAGGTATATGCGTTTTTAAATTTGAAATCTCTCACCTTATACTCTCCACACCCCTGTTTATTTCAAAGAGGAATATACTCTGCGCAAAAAAATTAACGCACATTCTGAAAATCTCAATTTTAATGATAGTTGACTCTACATTGACTTTATAACTTATTTTTTATGTTCTCTCCGGAAGGTTTTGAAACAAGACACATTAAATTGAAGGAAAATTCAGGATTTCACCGAATCTTATGTGAAAGAAGAGAAATGAACAATTTTCAAAAAACTGGAATGCTGATAAGTGATTTAATACTTGGTATTTCCACCCCTTGCGTTGATTACAGCTCGGCAACGACGGTTCATACTCAAAATGAGTGATCTTAAAATGTTCTGATCTAATACTTCCCAGATTTCTCCGAGTTGGGTTCCTAAGTCATTAAGAAAAGCTGGATGATTTTCTGAACTTCTCAGCCTTCTATTGAGGTTGTCCCAAACCTGCTCAATCGGATTGAGATCTGGACTTCTTGCTGGCCATTCCATTCGAGAGACTTCAACCTCTTCAAGGTATTTCTGAACGATGCGCGCACGATGGGGTCTGGCATTATCGTCCATAAAAATGAAATTTTCTCCAATGTATGGGGCAAATGGCACTACATGCTCTTCCAGAATGTTCCTTATATACTTATCAGCATTCATAGCTTCATTATCAACGACCACTAGGTCTGTGCGAGCAGTCAAAGATATTCCACCCCATACCATAATCGATCCTCCCCCGAAATCAGTAGTATTCAGGAAATTGCACTGAGCATATCTTTCATGTGGACATCTGTATACCAGGGAACGTCGATCACAATGGTAGAGGCAAAATCTAGACTCATCTGTGAAGAGAACTCTTTCCCAATCGGCCTCTTCCCAATGGATATGCTCTCTCGCAAAATCAAAACGCGCCCTCCGATGGGCTAGGGTAAGAGCTGGGCCTCTTGCCGCGATAAGAGACCTTAAATCATATTCTCTGAGGCGATTTCTTATTGTCTGAGTGCTAATTTGCACCATATGAGTTTGCTCAAGCTTATTTTGAAGAAGGCGAGCGGTTGCAAACCGTTGTCTCAATGAAGAAACTCTCAAGTAACGTTCTTGAATGGCAGTTGTTACCCGTGGTCTACCCTGTCCTGGTCTTCGGACATTCATACCTGTCTCCCTGAATCGCTGCAACATTCTGGACACAATTGTATGGGAAACTCCAAACCTGTCTGCAATTCTTGTGTATGTCCATCCTTCTTCTCGCGAAACTACCGCTTGGGCACATTCCTCTTGGGTCAAATTGCGTGTTTCGCGTTGCATAGCGATCGAGTGTAGAAAATCAAACGAAAGAAAAACTATTGATCACTAGAATTGATCAAGAACAACTGATTTTAGAATGGAGCCAATACATTCAAAATCTGATAATATCATCTTTTTTTATTCCTGCTAGGAAAGAACATCTGTATTGAAGAAAAACGTTGAAAGTGGATAACATATGAATGCATAATTGATAAAAATAATTATCATTGAGAACACCTTCAGTAGTAGAATAAATTTGAGATTTCCATAATGTACGTAAATTTTGTTGCGCAGTGTATATTGATTTTTGGAACGTTGCCAGATAAAACTCCGTAACCATAGATCATAGACCTCCTATACAGTGTCTAGTGTGCATAGACTTACTAGTTTATAATGATCAAATGTCATTGTGTGTTGATAATTTATTTAAATTATAACGCTGTTATGTGTGAATAATTTGTTGTCTGAAATTTGACTTAACATTTAGGCAGATACTCATTATTATGTTTATATAGTTCATAATGGAATAAAAATGATATAATCTCAACTTTGACAACAGATTCTTCGCGAATGTTCTATGTTGGACCTTGTTGCGCATAAAGTGATCAACAAACAATTGAAATTGGGAATTAATGGTATCGTGATTTTCAATTATTAGTGTGAATCTGCAGAATGTATTTGTAAAGTACTATCACAGGTGTAGGTGGTGTAAGAAATGTTACACTTATTTGCTCAGATGTAGTCTAATTGCCATTAACACAACGACTGACTTAGGGAGGGGAGTCTAGCTAAATTCCCCCAGATCACCCATACCAGAAGCAATGCGCAACTGCTTAACATAGAATAATACCTACATTACAGTATTCTAACCAGGGAATGGTAGATATGCTAAAATGCTATTTCCCTAATGAAAAAATAGCTTTGGGCTCGTATTCTACCAGGGAAAACAACAGACAATACCGATGCGGAGGGAGTGAATATGTGGGCAGGCATGGTGAACCATCATCTCATTTGACCACGCAAATTGTAAGGTGACTGTAAATGAGTGTCTGAACTTTCTGCGGATTAGAGGACGTGCCACTTATTGTTGTGCAAAATATGTGGATATAGCGAGAAAAAGCTTCTTATCACAGTTCCAGAGTTGGGATAGAACGACTCAATAGAAATTTCAACAGGAGATGGATATCAGAAGGGCGAGACGGCTTCCATGAGCACCGGACTTGAATCCGTGTAATACTTTTCTGTGTAGTTTCATGAAACAACTTCATAAAAACGGTGTTGTGAATAATGTAGCCGAATTGTGATCGTATGTGTCAAGTGCATGTTTAGATTCGAATGGTGCAGCCAGGGACAACAACAAGATTGTCTCTGGGTGGACCATATAATTTGGCTTTTAATGAAAGCGGGAAGTTAGGTCTTCTAGCCAACAATCCACTTCAAAAAAATGTAACTCGCCTGAAGCAATAGGTATTTCGAAAGAGGTGTGAAAATTTGTTCGATTAAATAAGTATTTAAAATGAAGAAGTAGAGGTGAACTCATTAATATATCTTCATTTCCAAAGTCCGCTATTTCTCTTCACATTCATAACCTTATCCTTCCAGAACATTAATTCTCAGATTTATTCGTAATGATTCTCAACGTGACAACGTAGCAAATATTGAATTCTGTGCAAAGTATCCAATTCATTGAATTTTTCAGAAATCTTTTTTTTTCAATATGAAATTACTCGTAAATGGACAAATGGCGAATTTAACAATATAATATCAGGAATACTTCTATATTCCAAAATGAATGAATATTCATCTTACAACATTAAATTTAGTGTTTTCAATTAGAGTTTTTGAATTTCTGTTGTATTTGAGGAATAATTGGTCATAATTGAGAAAGTGGCGGATGTTGGTGTAATTTTGTGTTGGGGATAGATCAATCACATTTATGAAAAACTATATTCCGAAAATTATTCCATACGATAGAAACGTTTGCGAAATATATCTGAAAATTAAATTTTTTTATGGATTTTCAACTTCCTGTATCTTTTCAACCAAGACGAATCCGAAAAAATGGTAGAAGAAAAAAGTGTTTCTTTTGACCTCAGGAATATACGGTTAAAATATATGTACAAGTCAAAGACTCACCCTGTACAGGGTGTTTCAGAATAAGGTTCTGTACATTCGGCATCTTAATCCTCAGATGATTTTATGATATAAAGTTCCTATGAACTATGGGTCTCTGACGCACTGTTTCTGAGATACAGGGTGTTGAAATTTACAAAAAAATTGGTTTTATGAAATTATTTTCTACACCGTACACGATCTCTTTTTGCGTTTTGGCACATTATGAGTACGCATTAAGATACATTTTTTCCGCAAAAAGAGATCGTGTACGGTGTAGGAAATAATTTCGTAAAACCAATTTTTTTTTTTCAACACTCTGTATCTCAGAAACAGTGCGGCAGAGACCCATAGTTCATAGAAACTTTATATCATGAACTCTTCTGAGGATTAAGATCCTGAATTTACGGGACCTCATTCTGAAACACCCTGTATATACAGGTACTCTCAAAGTCATCCATCTGCATATCGCCAATTATACCGTTATACTGAATATTGACAAGGAAGAAAGGAGAAATTTCCGTGTGACCACTTCGTGAATCTTATGGTAGTCCCTTTATATGGTAGGAGTATTGTTTGAACGCGACCCTTCGGTATTTCAGTGGACTGTAATTTTTGAATATGAAATTACTTATAACGTCAAATAGAAATCAAGAAAGATATCACCAAAACAATATAATAGTGGCTCACCTTCTTCTTGTATATCGAACACACACTCTCTTCTGACACCTCAATAATCATCCAAAACTACGACTTAACGATCTAATCTTCTTACGACGAATATTCTTGCTTCCACATTTACCTCAACATGTCGGCCAACGTTGCCACGTATACTTGCCTTGGTGAAAATCAAAAGAAAAACAAAAAAAACCAGACAATTTCCGAACACTGGTCTCTACGATGTTCCCATTATCGCGAATCCCTAACAAGTATGTTAGGTTCCACCTGGGGCACATTGTTTTCCCATTTGAAAAGAAACGTATAGGGGCGTAAGGGGTGAGAAATCTCATACGATGAATTGCTTTGGAAATTATCGACGGGGATTCTTCTTGATGATTCTTCGTACAAGAATAATTGACGAGTAATGTTACCTATATGAATAACATATCGTTACCATAGTTATCATTGTTGGCTTTCGGTGCATAAGAATGAGAAAGAATTTAATTATCTCCTTCACATTCGCGACCAGAAAAGCGTGCGGAAAATGATGCAACAAGCACGTTCCTTCCAAATCTAATTTCCTCTGGATGTCACCATCCAGATATCGCCGAGTATGTTATCCCACCGCGGTATGTTTCTAATACCGAATGAAGTCGCATCGAGATTCCGAAATGATTCAATCCGAAATACCCGAGCTGCCGGAGAAATGCCGAATTACGAAAAGCGACTCACTCCTTTCCCCCGTAATTTACCATCAATACCGAAAAGAGCAAATGTCGCCTCCCCCCACCCAGCCACTCTTCATGTGTGTACAATTCAGCGGAGACGAAATCTGACTTGTCGAAATATTTCATATTGGAAAATTCAATATTTCATAGAGTAGAACCACTCCGGCTACATGATGCAGGAACTGGGAAATTCCCAGCAGGGACATCCGCGGGAAATTGAATTGGATTCCAGAGAGGCAAATTCCACATCGACAATACGCTCGAGGAAAAATCGATATATCGATGTGTACTCGATGGAAAACTAGTAAGTGGGTGTAAGAATAGATATAATACTCCGTATATTAGTCTGAAATTCGAATCTACATCGACCTCAACGAGCTGATAATACGGGGTGTCCAAAAAGGGTAGGTATTTGTATATTTGATACAAACAAAACAACAAATAAGAAAAAAAGTTTATTTTTATAAAAATTTAGACAATATTTCGAAAAATTGGGACATCCGCGGGAAATTGAATTGGATTCCAGAGAGGCAAATTCCACATCGACAATACGCTCGAGGAAAAATCGATATATCGATGTGTACTCGATGGAAAACTAGTAAGTGGGTGTAAGAATAGATATAATACTCCGTATATTAGTCCAAGATTCGACTCTACATCGACCTCAACGAGCTGAAAATACGGGGTGTCCAAAAAGGGTAGGTATTTGTATATTTGATACAAACAAAACAACAAATACGAAGAAAAGTTTATTTTTATAAAAATTTAGACAATTTTCGAAAAATTGGGACATCCGCGGGAAATTGAATTGGATTCCAGAGAGGCAAATTCCACATCGACAATACGCTCGGGGAAAAATCGATATATCGATGTGTACTCGATGGAAAACTAGTAAGTGGGTGTAAGAATAGCTATAATACTCCGTATATTAGTCCAAGATTCGAATCTACATCGACCTCAACGAGCTGAAAATACGGGGTGTCCAAAAAGGGTAGGTATTTGTATATTTGATACAAACAAAACAACAAATACGAAGAAAAGTTTATTTTTATAAAAATTTAGACAATATTTCGAAAAATTGGGACATCCGCGGGAAATTGAATTGGATTCCAGAGAGGCAAATTCCACATGGACAATACGCTCGAGGAAAAATCGATATATCGAAGTGTACTCGATGGAAAACTAGTAAGTGGGTGTAAGAATAGATATAATACTCCGTATATTAGTCCAAGATTCGAATCTACATCGACCTCAACGAGCTGAAAATACGGGGTGTCCAAAAAGGGTAGGTATTTGTATATTTGATACAAACAAAACAACAAATACGAAAAAAAGTTTATTTTTATAAAAATTTAGACAATATTTCGAAAAATTGGGACATCCGCGGGAAATTGAATTGGATTCCAGAGAGGCAAATTCCACATCGACAATACGCTCGAGGAAAAATCGATATATCGATGTGTACTCGATGGAAAACTAGTAAGTGGGTGTAAGAATAGATATAATACTCCGTATATCAGTCCAATATTCGAATCTTCATCGACCTCAACGAGCTGATAATACGGGGTGTCCAAAAAGGTTAGGTATTTGTATATTTGATACAAATAAAACAACAAATACGAAGAAAAGTTTTTTTTTATAAAAATTTAGACAATATTTCGAAAAATTGGGACATCCGCGGGAAATTGAATTGGATTCCAGAGAGGCAAATTCCACATCGACAATACGCTCGAGGAAAAATCGATATATCGATGTGTACTCGATGGAAAACTAGTAAGTGGGTGTAAGAATAGATATAATACTCCGTATATTAGTCCAAGATTCGACTCTACATCGACCTCAACGAGCTGAAAATACGGGGTGTCCAAAAAGGGTAGGTATTTGTATATTTGATACAAACAAAACAACAAATACGAAGAAAAGTTTATTTTTATAAAAATTTAGACAATATTTCGAAAAATTCGGACATCCGCGGGAAATTGAATTGGATTCCAGAGAGGCAAATTCCACATCAACAATACGCTCGAGGAAAAATCGATATATCGATGTGTACTCGATGGAAAACTAGTAAGTGGGTGTAAGAATAGATATAATACTCCGTATATTAGTCCAAGATTCGACTCTACATCGACCTCAACGAGCTGAAAATACGGGGTGTCCAAAAAGGGTAGGTATTTGTATATTTGATACAAACAAAACAACAAATACGAAGAAAAGTTTATTTTTATAAAAATTTAGACAATTTTCGAAAAATTGGGACATCCGCGGGAAATTGAATTGGATTCCAGAGAGGCAAATTCCACATCGACAATACGCTCGGGGAAAAATCGATATATCGATGTGTACTCGATGGAAAACTAGTAAGTGGGTGTAAGAATAGCTATAATACTCCGTATATTAGTCCAAGATTCGAATCTACATCGACCTCAACGAGCTGAAAATACGGGGTGTCCAAAAAGGGTAGGTATTTGTATATTTGATACAAACAAAACAACAAATACGAAGAAAAGTTTATTTTTATAAAAATTTAGACAATTTTCGAAAAATTGGGACATCCGCGGGAAATTGAATTGGATTCCAGAGAGGCAAATTCCACATCGACAATACGCTCGAGGAAAAATCGATATATCGATGTGTACTCGATGGAATACTGGTAAGTGGGTGTAAGAATAGATATAATACTCCGTATATTAGTCCAAAATTCGAATCTACATCGACCTCAACGAGCTGAAAATACGGGGTGTCCAAAAAGGGTAGGTATTTGTATATTTGATACAAACAAAACAACAAATACGAAGAAAAGTTTATTTTTATAAAAATTTAGACAATTTTCGAAAAATTGGGACATCCGCGGGAAATTGAATTGGATTCCAGAGAGGCAAATTCCACATCGACAATACGCTCGAGGAAAAATCGATATATCGATGTGTACTCGATGGAATACTGGTAAGTGGGTGTAAGAATAGATATAATACTCCGTATATTAGTCCAAGATTCGAATCTACATCGACCTCAACGAGCTGAAAATACGGGGTGTCCAAAAAGGGTAGGTATTTGTATATTTGATACAAACAAAACAACAAATACGAAGAAAAGTTTATTTTTATAAAAATTTAGACAATTTTCGAAAAATTGGGACATCCGCGGGAAATTGAATTGGATTCCAGAGAGGCAAATTCCACATCGACAATACGCTCGAGGAAAAATCGATATATCGATGTGTACTCGATGGAATACTGGTAAGTGGGTGTAAGAATAGATATAATACTCCGTATATTAGTCCAAGATTCGAATCTACATCGACCTCAACGAGCTGAAAATACGGGGTGTCCAAAAAGGGTAGGTATTTGTATATTTGATACAAACAAAACAACAAATACGAAGAAAAGTTTATTTTTATAAAAATTTAGACAATATTTCGAAAAATTGGGACATCCGCGGGAAATTGAATTGGATTCCAGAGAGGCAAATTCCACATCAACAATACGCTCGAGGAAAAATCGATATATCGATGTGTACTCGATGGAATACTGGTAAGTGGGTGTAAGAATAGATATAATACTCCGTATATTAGTCCAAGATTCGAATCTTCATCGACCTCAACGAGCTGATAATACGGGGTGTCCAAAAAGGGAAGGTATTTGTATATTTGATACAAACAAAACAACAAATACGAAGAAAAGTTTATTTTTATAAAAATTTAGACAATATTTCTAAAAATTGAATGGCAAAGATTAAAATTGTCCTCTTCATGTACCACTTCATGTATCCTGAATAATAACTTTTTTTTCATCCTCTTTTGGAGCATGAGGTGGTTGATGTACTGCGATCTCTTAAAAATGACATGGGATCAGGTGATGATTTTGTCTCTGTGCGAATATTGAAGATGATAGGTCCTGATATTGGTCTACACTTCATTTGCTCAATCAACATGTCGATTACCACGGGGGTTTTCCAGATCACCTTAAGAAAGCCACTATTATCCCAGTTCATAAAAAGGGTGATGTATTAAATATCGCTAACTATAGGCCAATTTCCATTTTCAACAGTTTCTCCAAGATGTTTGAACGATTGGTGTTCAATAGAATGGTGAAATTCCTAGACAAATTTCAACTGCTTACTACTGCACAGCACGGTTTCAGATCGGGTCGCTCCACCCAATCTGGAGCCCTGGAATTTGTCGAATTTGTATATGATAAGAGCTCACATGTTGCGAGTTTATTTCTTGATGTGTCTGAAGCATTTGATAATATCTCATTTAAATTCATATTGGACAAATGTTATAGTCTGGGATTCAGAGGAGTATTTCATGACTGGATTCGAAGTTATCTGGAAGGTAGGGTTGGAACCGTGAGAGTTAAGAATTATTCGTTCAGTAAACAGAGTTTGAAATTGGGGGTGCCTCAAGGATCTGTCTTGGGACCACTTTTGTTTTTGATATTCATCAACGATCTCCCTGAAAATTCGACGAAGGTGTTTGTCAGTAAGTCTAATAGTCATAGAGAGCTGTCGAAGATACTAAAGGCAATATTATTTGCTGATGATTTTTCAGTAGCTGTCACTGCGGAATCTTAAAGAGGTTGTTTGATTTGTTGGTTCACTGTTCCGTTGAATGGTGCCATGTTGATGCTATCATGATCAATGTTGACAAGACCGAATGCTTTACTTCTCAATTTTGAATAATGATAGTGCCCTTGAAATTCGACATTTAGATTTCGTCCTCATATCAAAGGACTGTACGAAGTTTCTTGGTATCCATATCGACAGACATTCAAAATGGGATACACAAATAGATGAAGTATGTAAAAAGCTCAATAGTTCTTATTACGCACTGAGTTGGGTCAGGTATTTGCTTCCCTTGTGTTCACTTATGAATGTATATTATAGTTTAGTATATAGTCACCTATCGTATATAATTTCGACAGATATTGATAGGGTGTTTATTATTCAAAAAAGAATATAGCGTATGATTCTCCTGTAGACCAATTTTCTTGGAAAATAGGATATTGACTCTTGCTTTCATTCTCATTTTCAGATGATTGATATTTGCTAAAGAGAATGGTCTTGTTAAATTGTCATCCTTTCATTCACATAATACTCGAAATGAGAAAATATTGTCAATTCTTAAACATGAGTCATCAAAATTTGAAAAGTCACCAAAGTATCAGAACATCAAGCTCTTCAACCATCTACTCAGTAATATTAAGTCACTCAATGTAATTAATTTTAAGAAAGTTGTTAAGTCTTTACTTCTACAAAAGTGTTTTTATAGTGTTATCAAGTACTATGATGATAATTTAGAAATTGTCTGAATTATTTTTCATTTATGGCTTGTGATATATACATACATAATACATAATAAATTATTATTATTGTTATAATTATCTTGTCCAAATGTTAACCCTCGCGCTGCTGGCAATCTTCTAATCGAAGACATCTCTGGGGCGATTTTGGTGCGGATATTGTGGTTCACTTCCTCTAAAGTTCCTCCAGTTTCTGTTTAAGGTATCCCCATAAAAATAACCAAGAAGTATTACTCTGGGGACTTCTCGAGGGCCAGTTGATAGTGCCATTACTTTTTTCGGGAAAAGAGTATTGACAAGCTCAAGTAATTGGTTGGAGGTGTTAGCAGATGACACAATCTTATTGAAATCTTGTTTCCACATTAAAACCCTCTTGCAGCTGTGGAAGCAAAAAGGGTTCTTAACAGATCGCAATACTGTTCACTGTAAGTACTACTACTACTGCGATGTTCGGTCCTTCATTGTTACACGGTTTACTTACCTCAGACCTCTCTGTCACTCATTTTCTCACGCATTGAAATATAAATCCTCGAAATTCGCTAACCTCTATTAGTACCAAATTTTTTGCGGACAACCCTATATCATTTTTGTCAAAATATCTTAGGGTTTTCTCTCCCAGTCTCTGAAACAAGAGACAATAGGAAAAAATTTTAAAAACTAGAAAAAAGACATCTGTGTAAAACTTGAGGACTCATTTGTCAGAGGCCAAATTTTTTCAAAATATTATTGCCTAACAATGAGAAAAGAGAAAATACTTCGAACTCTTAAGTTGCGTAACCTGAAAGTTATTAGTTATAAAAGAAAAATAAGGGAGTCGGCTTGTATTTTGTTGGTTGGAACTATCTAGCCAATTGTTCAGTAGGAGTGGATCATATTTTGATTGATTTGTTGAGAAAAGAACTGGTTTCAGGGAACTTTGAAATGATAAAGCAATATCACTATCATAGCAATTAATATTAATCTATGGTCATCATGTTGTATTTTTTGCGATTAGATTTCTCAAGAGATGTTTTTACTTTCTTCACTGGGTTGTAAGTCCAATGAAGTAGCAGTGCAGAATTCAGTAGGTTGTGAGGCTAGTATTTTCAGGAGGGTTATTAATTGTAGAGGGTTGTAAATCCACTACAATGGGAATTAAATACAGGGTGGTGTTTGCAGGTATTTATTGAGTAGTACAAAGAGATGTTGAACTTAAATGTTTGTAGGTATTTCATGTGTACTACACAGGGACATTGAACTTAATGTTGAGGTTACAATTGTCAGTAGAGTTTATATATAAGAAATATTTTATGACAAAGCGATTCATCATAGTGGTATGAACGATGGCTTTTGCAGGAATTCGCTACTTGGCAGAACGAATGTTCTAGGAATCGATGGGGTAACTCGGCCGTACATCGTCCTAGTTATGTGGAATTTTCCGTTCAACTAGGTCGATACTTCCAGGAAGATAATCCAATATGTTTAAGGTTAATTAAACAATGTATTGAGAAATGTAAATTGAAAAATAAAAAAAAATCCTAACGATTCTGCATAGCTTAATGAAATACATAAATTGTCCGACGAAGGAGTCGGATTTAGACTCCGAAACGTGGTGCAGCTTCAGAGTTCGAAGTGTTTTCACTCTTTTCATTCCAACAATTTTTTGAAAAGATTTGTCCCCTGACGAATTAATGCTCATGTTTTACGCAGGAGCCTTTCTTTTATTATTTGAAAATTTTTTCTTATTCTTTCTTGTCTCAGAGACTACCACCCTAATAAAGCTTTCACCAAAATTTTGTCAGAAGGTAACTCAAACCATTTTTATGTTTCAGATTCAGTGTTTTTCAATCTTTTTCATGACACGACCCCCATAGCATCGAAAAAAATTTCGCGACCCCCCAACCCTGGCTTTTTCCATGTATGTTAACGTTGAAATAATTCAAATGTATAATATTGTAAATTCGATTAGAGGAGAAGAGTTGCAGACTTGTCTGTTTCAAATCATTTCCATTTGTGTTGCAAGTATAGATTCACCCCATTGAAATTTGCCTTACCATACAGAGTAGTTTTCGATAGCAAAGTACTGACCAGAGTTATGGAACTTCAGGCTGAACTTTCAGTATAAAAACAAAAACAAACAAAATACTTTTTTTCCACAGCAAGCAAAGTCAGTAAACTTGGAATTCATTTTTGACCTGGAATTTCTTTTGGAAATAAAGCTTTTCAGCATTCAAATAGCTTGAATAAACGTCTTCAAGGACGAAATGAAAATGTCATCAAAGGAAAAGACAAACTTAATGAAATTGAAATGAAGCCGACTTTTTTCATTGATGAAATGGGAAGTGGGATAACATCAATTCACATACTGGGGTCTTTAGTAAATCCGTGCGAAGAATCGACGATTTGGGGCCCAAAAGGAGCAACATTGAAATTTCAAATGCAAACCCATGTTTTTCATTGCAGATTCGGATTAAGCGGAAAATTTTTCATCTGAATTGGTTAAAACCAAAAATGTTTTCGTCCTCATTTATTTTTCAAAAATCTGAGGCGTTCATTCAGAAAAGATTGCGAAAATTCATATTCTAATACTGATTAGGTCAATCAGATTTTGGGCCCCAAGGGGTCTTATTCGAGATACGAGGTCCAACTTTGATTTTTGAACAAAAAATGCTGCATAGGGCCCAAATATGGACGAAAAATGTTTTGGTTTCAACCAATTCAGATAAAAAAAAATTCCTACTTCATCCGAATCTGCAATAAAAAAGTTGGGTTTGTATTCGAAATTTCAAGGTTGGGCCTCATATATAAGGGCCTTTTAAACTCAAAATCTGATGGGCTCACTCGATACCTCGGACAAAATTACCAAAGACCCCAGTATCAAAACTTCGATTTTCTAGACTCCTTAATCATCAGGTATATTTGAAATGAAAATGGTATCGAATGATGTGAAGAAAGAATAAATTGTTTCATAACTTCTCACTGAAAAAAAATAATTCCACAGTAAAATAAACTAGTAATCGAAGAATTCATTTGTATGAATAACATTACCAGTATTTCTGTATAATCTTGATAAATCTTTTTTTATTAGAAATCATTGATGTTTTTCAACGAAGTAGGACCTAGTTCTCTCGACTTCTCGCGACCCCCATACAAAGGCTTTGCGACCCCCTGAGGGGTCGCGACCCACAGATTGAAAAACACTGGATTAACACATCAACATCTTTTTCCTTCTGCATTTTTCGATTTCTCAATGTTTCCTATCATGACGAAAAAATCATCCCCATCTCCGTTTATTTCCTTTTCCAATAATTATTTTGTATGGCCATCCAATTCGAGTAGCTCGCTGACTGAAAATAATAGGTAGAATATCCATGAGAATTGCATTCTCAGGATTCTTGTTAACAATTTGTAATGAAATCCCTCAGAAAATCACAACAAAGTTGTCACGAATGTTGTTTTGTATCGTGATGATGAGAATCTTCAGTTGATCGTTGACGTTCGGGCCCTTTAAACGAATTTCGCCGATTTCACACGACCCGCCGCATGCGAACAAGCGCGAATCTGACGTTGATCCACAACTAAAAGGCCTATTTTCCCAACTTCCCCGTCATTTAAACAGCCATTTATCTCTACAGCGCCACGCGCGAGCATTCACTTCTTTCACATGACGAACTTTTTTTTCGCCCACTTCAAAACCGCTCCGAGCAGAAGCGGAATTACACACCCGGACGCTTATCTCGTTTGTTTAGGGTGGACAAGCGTGGAGTTCCAAAACTCTAACGGCTTCCGAACAGTTAATTTTGATTTATCCGCCAGTGGCTCGACCCACTCCGGGCAATGTCCCCGTCCGGGCGCAAGTTCTGCTCTCGGGAATCTGCCAGCGGAGCCGTTATCGGCTAAACAAACGGATAAGTTGAATTTTACAAGGGTTTAATTAATTCTTCGGATGTTCCTTTGAGCGGAAGCGGCCGATCTAATTGTTTCGAGCCAAGGGAAGACGACAACTTCCGGTGAAGGGGTTCCCCGCCGACGGATATGAGGAATTTGACGATGTCGAACAGGGGAGGAGGATAATCGAAGAAAACATCTAAAGAGTATCTAAATATATAACACTTAGTCGGCCATTTTGTTGGTCACACCATTTATAACTCAAGATTGGATGAACCGTTTGTTATGAAAGATTTTTTGTTGGATTCTTCTACGGCGGGGTTAACATAAAATACATTGAAACTCTGGAAAATTTGATGAAATGGAAAAAATATTAGGCAATAATTTTCTTTCTTGCGAATTACGCCAGTAGGTGTCGCTATTATATTTGATATTAATTCGGTGAACTACATTTTCTTATAATATTAACGCATGTGGGTCCATGTGTTATTACACCTATCTTTCTTCCGAACACTACGGAAAATTTTATGACTAAATGTTTAGTACAAATCCTCATTTGTCATCAATATAAATAAACAATTACTGTGTATCTTGATTTGCCTAAACGTCTTGATTGTTCTGTCAAAATGGCAAGGTGAAATGAACTTATTAACTGTCTCTTCCACCTTAACTATTGCATTCTCTGCTCCGTGGAAGAACATCCGAATCAAAACATTGACTTCAATTGGAGCAGATATAATTCAAGAACGTGGACTCAATCCAACATTCAAGGTAGGAATATGATATTAACATTAATGATTTGAAATCACTCATTTTGTCTTCCCTTTCTGCTATTTAGATCCAAGGCCAGATTCACCATAGAATTGGATCATTAAAACCACTCGAATATACACAACATCATAGGCAATATGGATAATCAACTTGATCAACGTCAATCAATTAATGCAGATGTGAGAAGAATAATTCTTCAAGATCTGCAGCAACTACTTCATGAATATCATGCATTGGTTCGATTGTTTAAAACTGGTTTGGAACGTATGCCAAGTGACGATCACAAGGTTGTGATAAGAACAGATAAACGACCTGTTGGAGCACATGAACGCGAATTCAACGCCCCTACAATAGACGAAGGGGCAATTGTGATTGTAGGTGAAAACTTGAAAACCCGTGATATTGTTGTTACGCGTCGGAATACTAGAGAATTGCAACGAATATATGAAACACACCGTTCATACGCTGCTCTACAATACCCTCTAATGTTTTGTAGAGGTGATAATGGATATCACTTCAATATCAAGATGATAAATCCATTGAATGGTGAGTACCTATATTAAAATTTAAAATGTCTACTTAACCCTTAACCACCGTAGTGCCAAAACAGTAGCACTTTCACCGTGGTGCGGTCTGTGAGACCGCGCGTCCAAATACAATCATAAAATATATTAAACGCAGATATTTTTATGGAAATGATTGTTTTTAATCAAGATCTGCTTTCTAACAAAAGAATGAGCTATTTCGTTTATCTTTATTCAAATTCAAAATTGTGCAATGAGATAGAAATATGTCGAAACTTGAATTTCAGTTCATGTTCTCAGGACCACCAAATATTAGACAATAAATGGAAAACGCATCTATAAAATATAAAAATATTATGTATCCCCAAAAATAGAAATATCAAGGATTACAATGTCAGAAAATCATTCATTTAATCCTGAAAAAACACGAAAATTGCAAGCAGTGAATATCTCAAATATTACACCTACAATTTTTACAAATTTTACTAGTTCATTCCAAACAAGTCGACTTATGACAAATTATGCAAAGATATAATGTCTTTCTTTTAATTCTGGGTGGGCAAGTGTGACATGTTCTTCTTTTTTCCAAGTTTTTTCCATGACTTCGTCTTATTCCAAGACAGGAATGGATCACACCGCTTATTTCAAGAATCCGGAAAAAATCACCATCGGCCATTTCTGAGGACGAATGCTGGTAGAACATTACGCACAGTTTCCATCGAAAGCATTAACTCTTTTTTTTGTCGAATTGTAAAATACAATAATTTCAGGTTTTTGCGAAAATTCATCTGAACACTATGTATGCATTGAAGATATCTACAGCGATGCTTTGTTCTTCTTTGAGACGTATCATAATAACCTTATATCATTTGTGAAGCTATACAAAGTTGAATTGGATTCTCTATTTTGTTGTGGAAGAAAAGCCAATCGAGAAACTAATGGTATTTCAATTATATTTCTTTATAGTTCCGAAGTAAATTTTCTCTTAATTTTTCTGCCAATTCTAATCATGAAAACCAGTTATCAACTGTTATGTTCCGGTTCGTGTGGAATATGGAACGTATTTAATTCATTATTTAAGTTTCAAACGTTACGAATGAATTCCAAATTCCAAAAATTCTTCTCCGAATATAGAGAGAACGGTATTCGAATACAGACACTAACACCGTAGTGCGGTCTCACAGACCGCTCCGGAACTTCAAATACATTTTTCTTGCAAACCGTTACTACCAGAATTGTCTCATTGCAAACATTGATGGAGGATGCGACCATTTGAAGTTAAGGAAGCGATAGTGCGATAAAATTTAAGTGTGTATAAGTTAGAGCGAATCAAATTTCTGCCGCGGTCTCACAGACCGCACTACGGTGGTTAAGGGTTAATACAAATTTGAATTATTTGATTTTAGGCCAAGAAACCACCAAGAAAGTTAGCTCGATGAATTATTTTTCATTTCGTTTAATGGTTGGTCAAAATGCTGATAACTATTTGCTGAGAGTTCGTCGATTGTTGCAGCAGTATTGTGTGGACATGTATTGTGAAATTGAAACAGAGCGCCTCACTTATATCAGACTGAATCAATCTAAACTACGTTCAGAGGAATATATTCATTTACGAGATGCAATCGCCACCGAAGGAAATGCAGCTAATGTAGGTAGATTGACAATTTTACCATCAACATATGCACAAGATGTTGGATGTATTCAATTCATGTCACTCGGAAAAGTACATAAAGCTACAACGAAGCGATAGTATAGTAGATCTGAGAAGGCGAAACGGAAATGGTCCTCTAGGTTACTCGGAAAAGTAAGGCGTTAGGTATCAGGGAGAAAAGTGAGTCTTTTCAGTTTGAATGTCTGGGGTAAGTTTGAGTCCATAGACTTAAAATCTCTCCCCTCCTCTTATTTTATCTTTTTTTTCATGTTTTTTTTTGTATTCGCATTTGATCCAATTAATATTTATTTTTTGGGAAAGAATTTTCATTTGATTTGATTTAAGGACTATGGATGTAAAGTTGGTTCATGTTAATTCTTTTGATTTTATTGATTTTTCAGAAATTTATTTCATGTCATTTAGGTAGTTTCAATGAAAACCTCAAAACTAACCTCTCCATGAGGAAAAATAGATACCAAGTCCTGTGCTCCGTTAATCGGGCCTAACCGACATTCACTCCAAGCTGGAGACAGATGATCTTGTGTAAATTTTTAAAAACAAGCCTATTGATTTAGGTTTTCTTCTGTCACAATTCTAGTAGATGCTTGCTGGTGGCGATATGCTATAGCACTGAAGAGGTACAGCGGTTGGTGATCATCAGCAGAGGCCAAGAATTATGTATACAATCCTATGAAGAACATGACTGCTAACTAATCCATTAATGATATGATATTTCTTTTGAAAATACAAAAAAATTGACCACTAACCTGGTCTCCCTTGTTTCTAATAATTCCACAAAAACAGTTAATAATAATTATATCAAAATGTGGACAAAACTATACAGGGTGTCCCATCGGGAGTACCCATTAGAAGTTTATGGAGAAATGTTTATTCAATCACTTACGAATTTGGTGTGAAGATATAAGCGAAGAAGACCTCCATTTATGATTTATTTTCAAATATGAATGACTTCCGCTTTCACCGGAAATAGTATCAACTTTCTTATTCCAGATGAAACATCCGGTATATTATGACTTTTTTGTATTGATCTTCGAATGCTACATTCACTTTATGCCATCTGAAAATGGGCTACCGAAAAGATATTCGACGTCAATCTCTAGAGAAAATAACGTTTTGATATACTGGGGGATAAAATGAGAGTGTCAAAGTTGGAATTCAAAAATAGCCGAAAATTCAATTTTTTTCAAATACAAACTGAATTTTTTCACTCACATATCAATTTCATCACAATCATCTGAAATAAAAGAGTTGATACCATTTCCGGTGGTAGCGGAAGTCATTGATATTTAAGAATGTATCATAAATGAAAGGTCAACTTGGCTCATATCTGTTGGGATTGACAGAATTGTTATTTCTTCATTAACTTTTAATAGGCACTGCGAGTGGGACACCCTGTATATTCTAAAACAAGTTGCAGAATGAGCTCCTATTCCAACACGAATGCGAAATTCGAAAACAATCGACGAAAGACCGAGTTTTTGAAAGAATGAGAGCATCAATTGCCTTCTACAATTATTAGACAATATTTTCTCTATTTCAATCAAGTTTTATGAGATACTCTCGAAAATCAATGGAGAACTCAGATTAGTGTCTTTTGTATTGTATCTTGGCAGTGGGTGACTTAGGAAACACAGAGGTCACTACCGACAACCACAAAACGAAAAATATAACTAAAAACAATGCTGTAATGAGTTCATTACAGATTACAGCACTACTTTCAGAACTGTAATGAACTCATTATAATACTGAAATAGGAAATAGTATATTCCAACACGAATGCGAAATCGAAAGCATGAGTGTTGGAATTGTTTTCTGCCACGAGTTTTAGATGAAATTTTCTCTATTTCAGTCAAGTTTTGTGAAATACTTTCGATTTTCAAATAAAAATTCAGATTACTGACTTTTGAATATCGTACGAAATTTGACAGATCGCGGAATTTGAACTCATTTGATTAGAAAACAATGCTGTAATAATTCATTACAGCACTACTTTTAGTACTATAATGAACCCATTACGATACTGAAATAGAGAAAAAGTATAGTACACAACTCGGGTTGTAAGGCAATAAGGCACTTATAGAACTGACCAAACAGACATCTGTTTCCAGATTCTTCCGATGTCCGCGCATATCTATGAACTGGTATTGAGAAATGGTCATTCAAATGGGTGCTCTGTTTCGATAACTTTGAGAATTTTTTAGCTAGAATTTAGGAGTTGGTCGTTTGATAATTTATGACCTTCATACGTAATATACCTTTTAATATACTTTTTGAAGCTCTAGAAAAGACTTGAAAACGAGATTGGTTTGAGAAATCTCGAAACTAGTAGTCAAAAAATAAAGATTTTGGGAACAAAGAACTTCTTTTCTCTTCTCTAAATACGAATTATTTCCATATTCTTGAAACCAATGATTTATTGATTCAAAAAATTATGATTCTCAAGCTAGTGTCAAATAGGAGTATGAATATAAGTTGTGTCACCACACAGAAAAAAACATAGTTGGAGCTCAAACAGTGTTGCCACTTGTTTATTCATGAGTTTGATGACATTGACAGTAATACATTGTACGAAGGATCCAACGATGATACTTCCCTGATGGACGAAGACACAGATAGAAGAGAATCCAAGTACTGACATTTAATAATCAAACAAAAGGATATCATAATAACAGAATTGAATGATAAAGTGGATATTCTGAAGAAACACGTAGTTCTTTTGGAGAAATTTGAATCGAAGTTGAATGTAAACAAACCGCCTATATCAGATAAGAAACAAAATAGAACGGACAAATTGTATGAGAAATCTGCAATGAAGAAAACTCAATTAAACGACATCTGTGTACCAGAGGCATCGGTTATGGAAGATATGATATTGGTTGATGAACGGAAAGCAACAGATGACGCTGAGATGTCTACTGATATTGGGAAACTCAGAAAGAGATCAAAATCTAGACACAGTTCTGAAAATATAATTAAAGGAACTAGACAATCGGAAAATGAATAAAAGGGATTCGCTAGTACGAAACAAAGAATTTGGTTGCACATTGGTAGAGTACAGGTGAATACCACACAGGAAGAGGTTCGAAATCATCTCGAGCAAGTGTTTCCAGGGCGAAGTTTTATTATTGAGGCCCTACCGGTCAAAGAAGAAGCAAAGAGCCTGTCCTTCAAGGTGGGTGGAGATTTGGAATTGAGAGAGGAACTTTATAAGGGTGAGAATTGGCCTACTGGCATTACTGTTAGACGGTTTTCGTTTTTTCGAAAAAGCGGAGATTCCACCAAATACCACAAGTAAAAATTTCTTGACTCTGATGAATTTAAATATTCAGTCATTAGGAAATAAAGTCGACCTATTTTCACATATTTTGAGTGAGCAAGACATAGACATAGCCTGCCTAACCGAGCACTGGTTATCTGACGAAATTCTTCATAGAATTAATATACCAGATTATGTAGTTGCGAGTTCTTTCAGTCGTGTATCATCCAGACATGGTGGAGCCGCTATAGTGGTGAGAAACGACAATTCAAGGAGATTCGTGAAGTTTCAAATCGTTCTGTGGAAAAAATTATCGAAATAGCTGCAATACAGATTCCAAAACTCAAGTTAGCAATTGTACAAATTTATAGACCCCCATCATCGGATCTTGACCCTTTTTTTTCAGTCCTGCATGAGTTGTTGGAGGAGTGCCACAGAGTTTGTTCAGATCATCAAGTGGTATTATCGGGCGACTATAATATAGACTTCCTGAAGAATTCAAGGAATAAACAAAAGCTCACAGAAATTTTCAGATCTTTCAATATGGATTATATTTTCAGAGAACCTTCCAGGGTGGGTTCTTGCTCAAGCTCTTGTATCGATAATGTGTTCGCAAATTTCTCAGCGGATTCATGTAAGCATATAACGTATGATCCAAATCTATCCGATCACCGAGCCCAGATCTTGCATTTTCCTAAAATATATAATAATACAAATGAGAGCGCTTATAAGGTCATAAAGCAGGTAAATAAGAGAAATATCTCCCGCTTTGTTCAATTAATTAGTGTTGTTGACTGGGCGAAACTATACTCCAGTAATGCAGAGATCTACTACAACAGATTTCATGATGAATTTTTGCATATTTATAACCGATCCTTTCCTGAAAAAAGAGTGAAAATTCCGAAAAAAAAGAAATATAAGAGTACAAAAGACATCGAACAAATAAAAAGAAAAATTGAAGCTGCTGAAACCATTATGAAAGTAAAAAGAGATGATGAAAGTAAAAATATACTCAAACAGCTGAAAGGAGACGATATCAGAGAACATCAGAGCAAATAACATTCATAAAATCAATAATGCCACAAATAAACACCAAGCGATCTGGAATCTAATAAAAAAGGAAACAAACAAAAAACAGAAAAAAGTAAATTTCGAGGAAGACATAACTGCAGAAGAGATAAATAATTATTTTGTTTCTATTGGGAACGTCATAAAAAATGGGATACAGCCATCGAATGACTCGGCAAAATCTCTCCTCAAAAAAAAAAATACTAGTATGCAAAAGTCCATGTTCTTGGCTCCAGTCTCAGAAGAAGAAATACAAAAAAATTGTACTCGATCTTAAAAATAAAAGCACAAAGGATATTTATGGGATATCGGTTGAAATTTTAAAAAAAGTGGTACCTTTCATAAAGCAACCACTGAGCAAAATATTCAATAAGTGCATTGAACAGGATATTTTCCCGGATAAATTGAAAATTGCACTAGTAACACCTATTTTTAAAAATGGAGTATCAACAGACTATGCAAATTATAGACCAATATCAATACTGCCAGTATTTTCAAAGATCTTCGAACATATATTGAAAACTCGTTTATTGGATTTCCTTGAAAAAAACAAAATTCTACATAAATCGCAGCACGGATTTCAACGAGGAAAATCAACCATTACAGCGATGATCGACGTGCTCGATACTATCCTTACATCATTCAATAAAGGTGAGGTTTTGGAGTTGACCTGTTTAGATCTGACTAAAGCGTTCGACACTGTATGCCACGAGGTTCTTCTTGAGAAACTTTATTTTTACGGCGTGAGAGGGAAGGCACTTTCTATTTTCAGAGCTTATCTTTCGGAAAGGTTTCAGGCTACGAGGTGGAGAGATGAGATTTCAGGTCTGAAAAGAATCGAGGTTGGTGTCCCGCAGGGTTCGATTCTCGGTCCCTTGTTATTTGTTTTATTCATTGATGACATTTTTTATAACATCTCAGCAGATAAAGTATGTTGTTATGCAGACGATACGGGACTTTTGAGTGGCGCAAAAAAGAGGGAAAATCTTGTTGAAAAATCAAATCTGGCTGAAATAGAAGCTAAAAACTGGTTCTCTGCAAACGGTTTGCAGTTGAATGAAGCTAAAACAAAAAAACTTGTTTTAGACAACAGCGCTAAAGACCACTCCTCACTCAGATACCTTGGCCTGGAATTCGAATCCACTTTAAGCTGGAGAGTGCACATTGATGGTCTGTGTAAGAAGCATTCGACGTCGTTGTTCCTGATCCGGAGGATAAAACAAATAGCAGATTTAGAGACAGCCAAACTAACATATTTCTCTACCTTTTATGGTGTGGCATTGTACGGTATTGTCCTCTGGGGTCAGTGTTCCGATGCTTCGCGAGTTCTGCTGCTTCAGAAGAGGGCTTTGAGAATTTTATTCGGAATTAAAAACACAGATAGCTGTCGACCAATATTCAGAAGGGAGGGCTTGCTCACCATCACCTCAGCCTATATCCTTGCTAGTGTAAACTACGTGCACCAGCATATGGATAGATTCAAATTGAATTCACACAATCATGGTCATGACACACGGGGAAAAAATTTGATTGCTTTACCTTACGCAAGAATCGGAAGAACCCAACAGGGGCCAAACTACACATGTGTCAAACTATACAATAGGTTGCCCCAGAGCTTCAAGACCCTTCCCCAAAGGCAATTCAGTAGGAAAGTGAGAGATCTGTTGCTCGAAAATACCATCTACTACCTAAACGAGTTCCTAATGTAGATTATTTCTCAGATGTTTATGATATATGTGTGTGTGTATATATGTATATATGTATGTATATATGTGTATATATGTATGTATATGTGTATATATCTGTTGTTTGTTATATAGTGTATACTTTGTTTTTATTTGTTGTGTGTTCAGTATTTAATTAATTTATTCCGTACGACAAACCATGTAATTCTTTTGATGGTGATATTTTTTTTCTTCTGTACATGTATAGGGAATTTATATTTTTGTATATGTAGTAGAGGAAATAAAGTTAAAAAAGTTAAAAGATGAATATCATAGCTCTTGGACTTTTTATGATATGAGAATAATCGTGGAAATAGCTGTGATACAAGTACAGGCACTATTTAAGCATTATAGGAGGGTCTCTTTTTTTCTGTGATCCACAATTTTCACCCTTAGTGAAGGAAAAGTGCACTTCGAATTTGATCAATGGCAACCTTTCGAAACAATATTTTCCTAATTCAGCTCCGAGCTGATGAACGGGTTAATCCTGAGGACTCTGCGAATAGAAAACTTCGATTTTTAATCTCTTCCAATCGATTCGAATTAGTAGAAATGCAAAATCTCCAAAAACGAGATAAAGTTCTGTTTCCATCCTCGTACAACTCAATTCACTGTGGAAGAATTTCACTCTTACCGCGCCGAGTTCTTTGTTTCCCATGCAAACTTTCGTTCCCCAAATGGAATAACTGGATTTGGCACATCCAGATACATACTCCGTATTTCGGCCGGAAGATTAGCAGTGGTTCGTTAGTTCCTCAAACTGGAAAGAGCGCAGATACAAACCTCGGATAGCACGAAACAAAGACAAAAGGCTGATAAGGGTGTTCTTGCGAATTAGAGCTCGGAGAGAATGAAATTAAAAGTAAACAATGACATAACATGATTTCCCTCGGTAGGAGTTTCTTTTTCACATTGCGCTGTGGAATTTTATCTACCTGCTCTGGAAGAAGTACAGAGAGTTTGCCGGGAAAATGAGATCAACACGTGAGTTTTTTCATTGCATTTGTGAAAAATACTTTTCGATGAGTTCAAAGAATTTTTTTCTGTGACGGGAAAAAATTTGGCATTTTGTCTTTGTTGACGGGTCATAAAATATTACATTGTGAAATAACTTTTTTTCCTCGGGAAAGAAATGAGTACTTCTTACCCGGATATATGAAGGTTTCCTTAGCAAAGTAGGTCTAATTATCAAAAGCTTGTCAGTTGAAAAATTGGATTTCTCAGTGATAATTTTCTGGCTTCACTATGTTATTATATTGAATAGTCGTTTTCCCCGTCACAGAATAGTAAATTCTAAAACAAGTTGCAGAATGAGCTCCAATTCCAACACGAATGCTTTTCGCATTCTGCTGGAATTGCTTCCTGCAACGAGTATTAGACGTTATTTTCTCTATTTCAGTCAAGTTTTGTGAGAGTCTCTCGAAATTCAATTAAAATTTAGATTAGTGACTTTTGTATTGTATCTTGGCAGGTGTGACTTACGAAATTTGACAGATAACGAAATATGAATTGATTTGATTTGGAAATTGGGAGGATCTGAGGGCAGTACGAAAAAATACAACTGTAATGAGTTTTATTACAGCACTACTTTTAGTACTGTAATGAACTCATCACGATACTGAAATAGAAAAAAAATTTTAGATTTTTGCTCTCGCTTTTTTGTCTCCCTCCGCTTCACGTCCGAATACAACACGACTTCGAGCAAAAATTTAATTCTTTTTTTCCTTGTATAATAATACACTGCACAAAAATATTAACGCACATTATGAAAATCCCAAATTTATTGTACAAGTGAAGGTTTTCCCAATGATAATTATTTTTATCAGAATTATGCATGCATATGTTATCCACTTTCAACGTTTTTTTCAATACAGATGTTTTTTCCCAGCAGGAATAAAAAAACATGATATTATCAGATTTTGAATGTATTGGCACCATTCTAAAATCAGTTGTTCTCGATCAATTCTAGTGATCAATAGTTTTTCTTTCGTTTGATTTTCTACACTCGATCGCTATGCAACGCGAAACACTCAATTCGACCCAAGACGAATGTGCCCAAGCGGTGGTTTTGCGAGAAGAAGGGTGGACGTACACAAGAATTGCAGAAACGTTTGGAGTTTCCCATACAAGTGTGTCCAGAATGTTGCAGCGATTCAGGGAGACAGGGAGAATGTCCGAAGTCCGAAGACCAGGACAGTTTAGACCACGGGTAACAACTGCCATTCAAGAACGTTACTTGAGAGTTTCTTCGTTGAGACAACGGTTTGCAACCGCTCGCCTCCTTCAAAATCAGCTTGAGCAAACTCATGGAGTGCGAATTAACACTCAGACAATAAGAAATCGCCTCAGAGAATATGATTTAAGGCCTCGTGTCGCGGCAAGAGGCCCAGCTCTTACCCCAGCCCATCGAAGGGCGCGTTTGGATTCTGCGAGAGAGCATATCCATTGAGAAGAGGCCGATTGGGAAAGAGTTCTCTTCACAGATGAGTCTAGATTCTGCCTCTTCCATTGTGATTGACGTTCCCTTGTATACAAACGTCCACATGAAAGATATGCTCAGTGCAATTTCTTGAATACTACTGGTTTCGGGGAAGGATCGATTATGGTATGGGGGTGGAATATCTTTGAATGCTCGCAAAGACCTAGTGGTCGTTGATAATGGAGCTATGAATGCTGATAAGTATATAAGGAACATTATTGAAGAGCATATAGTGACATTTGCCCCATACATTGGTGAAAATTTCATTTTTATGGACGATAATGCCAGACCCCATCGTGCGCGCATCGTTCAGGAGTACTTTGAAGAGGTTGAAGTCTCTCGAATGGAATGGCCAGCAAGAAGTCCAGATCTCAATCCAATTGAGTAGGTTAAGGACAACCTCAATAGAAGGCTGAGAAGTTCAGAAAATCATCCAGCTACTCTTAATGACTTAGGAATCCAACTCGGAGAAATCTGGGAAGGATTAGATCAGAACATTTTAAGATCACTCATTTTGAGTATAAACCATCGTTGCCGAGCTGTAATTGAAGCAAGGGGTGGAAATACCAAGTATCAAATCACTTATCAGCATTTCAGTATTTTGAAAATTGTTCATTTCTCTTCTTTCACATAAGATTCGGTGAAATCCTGAATTTTTCTTCCATTTGATGTGTCTTTTTTCATTCAAAACTTTCCCGAGAGAACATTAAAAATAAGTTATAAAGTCAATGTAGAGTTAGGTTTCAATAAAATTGAGATTTTCAGAATGTGCTTGAATTATTTTGCGCAAAATTCGAAAATAAGCCTTCTGACGTGTATTGTCGGTTATTTTCTCTAATTCATCGAATTTTCATTGAAATTATTGTAATATTTCAGTGATTTTTGAACCGAAAAATATCGATTGTAATAACTGTTTTCCTCTCATCAACTTGACAGGTAATGAATAAATCTGTGGCATATACCTACATGTAATCCATAAATATCATGATGAAAAATGTACGAGAATGAGATCTTCTCGCACGATTTTGTTTCACAACTTATGGCAGAACGACACAGAATTAGAGAAATCCCTTTGTTCACGACTGCTACGGAATATAACCCTGCTAACACCCTCATCGAATGTCAGTATTCCATCACTTAATATGGAACATTCATTCTACAATACATTAAACAATTTCAAACAAATAAGCAGTAAGGACCGCAGTTGTCGTTCAGTTTGTTCCTTGGTTTTTGCCTTTTGGCAATAACCAGCCAACTTGAGCTTGAGTACAGGGTGATTCACTTATCTTGGTAACCCCAATTTTCTCGAGAACGTCCAAATATTTTTTCATTCTGTGAATGGCGTTTTGAACAAGTCAATGTCAACTTGAGATGCGTATAAAATTTTACGGAATAAATTAAGACGCCAGGCGTCGCGGCGCTTTCAAAAAATTTTTCTCCAGGAACATACCTTTTTCATCATGTTATTCGAAAGATAATTTCATTCTGAACTTTTTTTTCGAATACAATTTTTATTAATTTCTGACCGTCAGCGATCTGCAGCGAGTTTTATGTTAATTCTATTCCATTCATTTTTTTCTGTATTGTGGTAGTATGCCTTCATTTAGAGACAAAGATATGATTTCGTGCCTTGAAATCAAGAAATCTGGTTTTCTAGTCAATGTGCCTCTTCAAATAAGATAAAATATGTGGGTACAGCAAGATGGGGCTCCATGTCACAACGCTGTCATTGTGAAGAGATATTTAAATCAAGAATTCGAAAATAAATGGAAAGGAACCAATGGTATCACCAGACCTAAAGCTCATGGATTACTTTCTGAGGGTTACCCTCAAAAATATGGTACAGCAAACTGATTCTAATAACTTGGTCCATTTGAAAATAAAGATAAGAAACGCATGTGCCCAAGTGCCCACTTATATTCTGACCAAAGTAACTTATAATGAAATAGAGGAATGATATAACTTATTTATGAATCAAAATGGCCGGTATATAGTACATATGATACGAAATGTTCCGTTTGTTAATAAAAAAAAAATGTTTATTGTTATAAGATATAATATTTAATGAATATAATGAAACAGAAATAGTTCGTTACAGAACCTCCTTCATTTTACGAAACAAAATCGTATCTAAGTCATCTAGCCATTATGACCAATACATAAGTTATATCATTTCCCTATATTATTATAAGTTACTTTGGTCAAAACATAAGGGTCCATTTATTTTAGAATTTTTGATCCCAATATCTCTTCACAATGGCAGCATTATGTCATGGATCCCCATCTTGCTGTATCCACATATTTAATCTCATTTGAAGAGGCAGATTGTTCAAAAAACTAGCCTTCTTGAGTTCCAGGCACAAAATCATACCTATGTCTCCAAATAAAGGCATAGTACCACAATACAGAAAAATATAAATGGAAAAGAATTAACATAAAACACGCTGCAGATCGCTGACGTTAAGAAATGGATGAAAATTGTATTTGAAAAAAAAGTTCAGAATGAAATTATCTTTAGAATGACATGATAAGAAAGGTATGTCCCTGGAGAAGAAATTTTCGATAGCGCCGCGACGCCTGACGTCTTTATTCATTCCGCAGATATTTATGCGCATCTCAAGTCGACATTGACTTGTTCAAAACGCCATTCACAGAATGAAAAAATATTCGGACGTTTTCGAGAAAATTGGGGTTACCAAGATAAGTGAATCACCCTGAGCATTTCGTCTGAATTTCATTTCCACACACTCTTACAGAATATTCATTCGTAACACTCTTGAAAACATGGAGAATTTAATGAATTTGTCATCCGCTCTGATTGTCATATTTATTGCGGTTTTCAAATCGTTGCATACTTTTCATTATATCGTGAAAAAACTGAAGAAAAAAGGGAGATAAGAGTATTCGGTATTATGTTCGTTATTTTTTTCTGAATATATGGTGCACAAACCGTTTTCACATTTTTAAAGTCAAAGACTCTAGAAGTAATGTACAGGGTATCCCAAATTGCTTGATTTTGACTGTTTTAAGTACTTCTGGACCAGATAGGTAGAAACTTCGAAAGGTGTCCTGGGTTTGATTTCCCCGAAAACACCACTGTTTCACGATATCGTAATTTTTTTGTCATTTTGAAAAATTATCCATTTCGCAAATGTGACATAACTTTTTCATACTCCAAAATATCTGAAAACGATTTAAACTTTCTGGAAGCGCATTTTCACCGGAAATAAGAAACTATATGGAATTATTTTTTCTCGTGGAAGAAAACCCTTTTTTATTTTAAAAGACGAACGCATTTTTTTCATTTTATATCATAAAAAAATTCGGAGATGAAAAAAATTTTAAAAAATATCTTATTCCCATTGAAAAAGTGCTGGTTGAATGTTTTCATCTTTTTCGGATATTTTCGAAAATGAAAAAGTACCAGAAACAGCCAAAATCAAGAAATTTGGGATACCCTTTTCATTTCTAGAATTGTGAAAAACTCGTCACGCGGTGTTCCAAAATGTTGTGTCAAAAAATATGATCAAGAATTAAAACCCTATTTTTTATGATTGCGTTGAATTCCAAGCAGAACAATGATGATAGTGTTCTTACATGTTTATGCTCACAAATAGAATAATTCTTAAGTTATTTAGAATTTTCTGATTTAATCTCTTACGTAGCGTCGAAATCATAAAATCTGTTCCATGTCAACAATGATGAATGATAAATAGTTTCAGGCTTTCACGACCGGATATATTGACATTACGAGAGTCTTCCGGGCTTATTGGCCGTGGTCTATTAGGAATTATTTCACCTAACGTTTCGCCCACAACTGCGGTAGGCAGTTGTGGGATCTTAAGAATCCTCTGAAGATGCCTACCGCAGTTGTGGGCGAAACGTTAGGTGAAATAATTCCTAATAGACCACGGCCAATAAGCCCGGAAGACTCTCGTAATGTCAATGATGAATGAATTCAGAAAAAGAGTGTGTCACTAGTGAATTATTGTAATAATTTATTTTTCTATGAACAAGGTCATTGTTGATATAAAACAGATATTATGAAGTTGACGCTACGTTCGACATGAAATCAGAAAATCCTAAATAACTCAAGAATTATTAATTTTAGGAGCATTAACATGTAGGACTTTAATCATCATTTTTCTACGCAGAATCCAACACAATCATAAAAAGTTATCTCGATATTAATTTTTGATACGATTTTAATACGAATGTATTCAGAGAACACACAGAAATAATTTTTTTTCATTCCCTGTTCAAGTGAAAAGGGTCAGGCTTTAAGAGTATTTTAGCTCAGTAGATAATGTCAAACAATATCATAATCCCAATTTTCAGAATTCAATTAGGTCCAGTTCTCCAGAAACGTCTGGTAGGCCGTCGAACTGTATATCAGCGAAATTAAAAAACCTTTTTACTTTGGCTGAATACAACTCTGTTCAAAAGAATCACATTTTTTCCAAGGTTAAGCGGTGGATATTATGCTCGGAAAAAAATTAGTGGTATGTTTTTGTTTAGTGTGAATCGGAAGAAACGGTACACAAAGAAAGTATTTCTCCTGATCACAAGAATCTACTGTTGAAATATATGTACAAGTCTAAGACTCACCCGGTATAAGAATAAATTTCACATGAAAACCTACTAAATATTAAACTTTCTACACCATAATGAGAGTCTCATCAAAATAGGACATCTGATATTTTATGATAGTAGTAAGGATGATCAACTCAAATTAACCTTCCTTGGAAGGGTCTGTTTCGTTAATGGCTTGAAGTTGTCTGTATCAACTTTCAGGAGCAGTTGATAGTGCTGGTTAGTTACTGTGGAAAGTACAAACTTAGCTGAATATCTTACGATGAAAACTTATGAGCTTCTCAAGAAAAACAGAAATTTGCGTTTACGACTGTGAATGGGACGGTATACAGCTTGGAAGGTGTAATGTTCATAGAGGTTTGAGTGTTTTGTCTGATGGGAAACTCTCATTTGTTGATCACATTTCAGGGTTGTTGTTAGGTGCTACTAAGGGACATGGATCTATCGTTATAAAGTTTCACATAGTTAAATTGCCTCGAACTATTGTATTACTGAAACGTGCAAGGGTTATGTGGAGTCCTTTCAGTGGCGGACATGTGTTTTTAATCAGAGAAGGTTATGCAGAAATATTAGTACCGTTAAACGGGGAAACTCTGAACGATTTTTTGATTCAAACCTATTGTATATCTCCGGTAAGATAGCGAATGAAAAATCCCAGAAAATTCATATAATGGGTATAAGTTGAAGCTTTCTGCTGACGAAAGACAAAAAATTAGATTTCAAAATGATCAATTACAATTTTTTTAATGAAAGTATGGTGTTCAAAGTTACCCCATGATACTTTGAACGATTAGGATGAAACCAAGCAATTTCAATTCAGCCTCTCTCAAAAAATTTCTCTGAACACTTCAATACCGAATAATTCTTTTTTTCAAAACAGAAATACATATATGTATTTCCAGTTAGGACTACATAGTTATTGTTTCTGATACCTATAAATTTTTTTCAGGAAAACTTCTGTTTTTGCATACATTCTTTGTTTTTTGTGACAATGAATGTCTGATGCTGTTTTGAAAAGAAATATTTTTTAGTTATTATAAGACCTGTACTTCTTGCTGGCTATTCCATTCGAGAGACTTCAACCTCTTCAAGGTACTCCTGAACGATGCGCGCACGATGGGGTCTGGCATTATCGTCCATAAAAATGAAATTTTCACCAATGTATGGGGCAAATGGCACTACATGCTCTTCAAGAATGTTCCTTATATACTTATCAGCATTCATAGCTCCATTATCAACGACCACTAGGTATGTGCGAGCAGTCAAGATATTCCACCCCATACGATAATCGATCCTCCCTCGAAACCAGTAGTATTCAGGAAATTGCACTTAACATATCTTTCATGTGGACGTCTGTATACTAGGAACGTCGATCACAATGGTAGAGGTAGAATCTAGACTCATCTGTGAAGAGAAGTTTTTCCCAATCGGTCTCTACCTAATGCTCTCTCGGAAAATCCAAACGCGCCCTTCGATGGGCTGAAGTAAGAGCTGGGCCTCTTGCCGCGACACGAGGCCTAAAATCATATTCTCTGAGGCGATTTCTTATTAACTGAGTACTAATTTGCACCTCATGAGTCTGCTCAAGCTGATTTTGAAGGAGGCGAGCTGTTGCAAACCGTTGTCTCAACGAAGAAACTCTCAAGTAACGTTCTTGAATGGCAGTTGTTACCAGTGGTCTACCCTGTCCTGGTCTTTGGACATTCATACCTGTCTCCCTGAATCGCTGCAACATTCTGGACACACTTGTATGGGAAACTCCAAACCTTTCTGCAATTCTTGTGTATGTCCACCCTTCTTCTCGCAAAACTATCGCTTGGGCACATTCCTCTTGGGTCAAATTGCGTTGCATAGCGATCGAGTGTAGAAAATCAAACGAAAGAAAAACTATTGATCACTAGAATTGATCGAGAACAACTGATTATAGAATAGAGCCAATACATTCAAAATCTGATAATATCATCTTTTTCTATTCCTGCTGGGAAAAGACATCTGTATTGAAGAAAAACGTTGAAAGTGGATAACATTATGCATGCAAAATTCTGATAAAAATAATTATCATTGAGAACACCTCCAGTTGTAGAATAAATTTGAGATTTCCATAATGTGCGTTAATTTTTTTGCGCAGTGTAAATCAATCGGTATGCTTCCCGTTCTCCGAGCCTACTGCGACCGGTAGCGCATTTTTCGGATTCTAATTCGTCGAACGCATTTTTTCCTGGTGCCGTCCTAATGACCATTTCACTGACAAACGCTCACTGCTGACGTGCTCTGAATATTCGAACGGGAAGACGGAATAGCGATTTCCGCAAATGAAGCTGCCCAATTGATATGCAGACATTTTTCTCATTTTCCTAATTTTTTCGTTATTTCACGGTCGATTCGACGCCTTCTCGACACGATGGAGCTCGATTGGCAGGTTTACGGTCCGTTTTAACGATGCGAAAAGTCCTCGTTTCTGAATGGGAGCTTTTTCAGTTGGAGTGTGGTGTAGCGACAAAGTGAAAGAGATAATTCTGATGGTTGGTATGTTGGTGAAGCCCGCATCATTTTTCCCTTGTGAAACGATTTGTTGTTTACAATTAGGCCTTTTAATTCCTCTTTTTGTAGTCCGACTGCAGGATGGGCCCTGCCTGAATTCCTCAAAGAAACGTTGAAAAAAAAAATTGGAAACATCAAAAATTATTGTTAACATCATCATCATTTCCCGAAATTAACTAACTCCTTGGTGATGCAGTCACATTTAAAAATGAGACAAATGTAAGGAACAAAAAACTTGTAATGACTTAATTCACCGAAAATATAAAAAAAATTATTCAAATTTTTCGTATGATTGAAAAAATCCAACAAAGACAGTTGGAGTTTTTCCTCAATTGCAATTTTATATTCTTATGTTGAAAAAATTCCTGAGCTAAGCTCAATATTTAGTGTCCAATTTGTTCCAATTTATTTAGTATGAATGTTTTCTCTAATTCTGTGTTATTGAGTGCCATATTTAATGTAACTCCAAGCACTTTGATTGTGTCATTTCTGTTGCTCTTTATTTTTTGTGTTTTGGATTCATTCATGGCAAGACAGTACAGCTGAACCAGTGCTTAGATGTTGAAGGCATAAATTTCACCAAAATCTTCTTGTTACGAAGTATTCAATTTTTCTGGAGTAAAGTCAATAAAGCAAGAAATTTACTTCGGTTTTTACTCCACATTCGTCGTTCACAATCTTACTCTGACAAATGTCATTCAAACATGTGAACAAAGGTATAGGTTATGAATAATACTTTTGTATATAAATTTTTTATATATCATTTTAAAATTGAATTGTTGCTTTCGTGAATGAATAATAGAAGTTTAAGGAAACAATTCTCTCTAGTCGTAAATTTTTAGTTGTCTTCGAAGTATAGTCTTTTTTCTTTCATTTTAAAAGCAGAGCACAATAGTGTTTTTTGATGATTGTGCGGGAATTGATAAATGCTCTCAGGACGTTGAAATACTTCTAATGAGACAAAAACAATGAAAAAGGAAGTTATTGTCTGTAATCTCTTCTTGCAAGCAGAAAATTAAAAATATTATAACATGTTTTGTTGCTTTATTGTCTTCACGCCAGAAAAAATTAAATACTTCGTCACAAGAAATAGTTTCATTCAGGTACAAAAATATTGTATAAAAGATAAAGCAAAATATGAATGAACCTTGACAGATCTTAACTCTTGAATATAAAAAACTATCAATGTAGATTTCTTATCAGGTAACAAAATTGTTATTGTGGGACTTTTTATGTCTCGATTTATTTGAACTTGAACGGACCACTCTAGGTTCTGCAATACAGGGAGAAACTTTTTTCGAAACTCTATTATCTCCTGTTTACTTTGAGTTTACTTTGAGCTTCGTTAATTCACTGCTAGCAATTTTATCAAATTTATTAATCATGAAAGTAATTCTTTCGTGTATTTCTTTATTCCACAGAATAGTTGTTTCACGTGGAAAATTTTATTGTTTCGTATTTCTTTATTGAAATAAAACAAAACTAGAAATAAATACTTGTTCGAATACCGGTGTGAAGTTAGCAGACTATTTCCAGCAGACCGTTTGTCGAATACGCATAAACGCGGTCATCAGTGGCGTACGGACGGAAGATAAAATTAACATTGAAATTACGTTACAGCATGCAATGAAGAATATGGAGATCTTAGGATTGATTGAATTAGAGTGAAACAAAGGAATGACATACAAAAAAAATATTTATCGAAATTATTTCGGAAAAGTGGTGAAGTTTTCATCTTCGGGATATTTGTATTTCATTATAACAGAAACTATTTGTCGGAGCATGACCATATTTGGCATTTTTGATTATTATATCAATGTGACTAAGTTCACGAAAAATCATTGACTCGCGAACGGGGGTAGGGGGTCATTATTCATCCCTTATTTTTCAAAATTCGATAGAACGCTAACCATGAGCCGGAGCATAACCATATTTCGCATGGGGAATTTTTATATGAATGTTAATAAGCACACAAAAAATCATCGACTCGCAAAGGGAGGCAGGGGGTAATTCTTCATCCCCTGTTTTACAAAATTCGATAAAACGGAAACCGTGAACCGGAGCATGATCATATTTGGCATGGTGAATTGTTATATGAATATTAATAAGCACACAAAAAATCATCGACTCGCAAAGGGAGGCAGATGGTAATTCTTCATCCCCTATTTTTCAAAATTCCATAAAACGAAAACCGTGAGCCGGAGCATAATCATATTTGGCATGGTGAATTGTTATATGAATATTAATAAGCACACAAAAAATCATCGACTCGCAAAGGGAGGCAGATGGTAATTCTTCATCCCCTATTTTTCAAAATTCCATAAAACGAAAACCGTGAGCCGGAGCATAATCATATTTGGCATGGTGAATTGTTATATGAATATTAATAAGCACACAAAAAATCATCGACTCGCAAAGGGAGGCAGGGGGTAATTCTTCATCCCCTATTTTTCAAAATTCCATAAAACGAAAACCGTGAGCCGGAGCATAATCATATTTGGCATGGTGAATTGTCATATGAATATTAATAAGCACAAAAAAATAATCGACTCGCAAAGGGAGGCAGGGGGTAATTCTTCAACCCCTTTTTTTCAAAATTCCATAAAACGAAAACCGTGAGCCGGAGCATAACCATATTTGGCATGGTGAATTGTCATATGAATATTAATAAGCACACAAAAAATCATCGACTCGCAAAGGGAGGCAGGGGGTAATTCTTCATCCCCTATTTTTCAAAATTCCATAAAACGAAAACCGTGAACCGGAGCATAACCATATTTGGCATGGTGAATTGTCATATGAATATTAATAAGCACACAAAAAATCATCGACTCGCAAAGGGAGGCAGGGGGTAATTCTTCATTCCTTGTTTTTCAAAATTCGATAAAACGGAAACCGTGAGCCGGAGCATAATCATATTTGGCATGGTGAATTGTTATATGAATATTAATGAGCACACAAAAAATCATCGACTCGCAGAGGGAAGCAGGGGGTAATTCTTCATCCCCTATTTTTCAAAATTCCATAAAACGAAAACCGTGAGCCGGAGCATAATCATATTTGGCATGGTGAATTGTCATATGAATATTAATAAGCACAAAAAAATAATCGACTCGCAAAGGGAGGCAGGGGGTAATTCTTCAACCCCTTTTTTTCAAAATTCCATAAAACGAAAACCGTGAGCCGGAGCATAACCATATTTGGCATGGTGAATTGTCATATGAATATTAATAAGCACACAAAAAATCATCGATTCGCAAAGGGAGGCAGGGGGTAATTCTTCATCCCCTATTTTTCAAAATTCCATAAAACGAAAACCGTGAACCGGAGCATAACCATATTTGGCATGGTGAATTGTCATATGAATATTAATAAGCACACAAAAAATCATCGACTCGCAAAGGGAGGCAGGGGGTAATTCTTCATTCCTTGTTTTTCAAAATTCGATAAAACGGAAACCGTGAGCCGGAGCATAATCATATTTGGCATGGTGAATTGTTATATGAATATTAATGAGCACACAAAAAATCATCGACTCGCAGAGGGAAGCAGGGGGTAATTCTTCATCCCCTATTTTTCAAAATTCCATAAAACGAAAACCGTGAGCCGGAGCATAATCATATTTGGCATGGTGAATTGTTATATTGTTTTATCGGATTTTGAAAAACAAGGGATGAAGAATTACCCCCTGCCCCCCTTTGCGAGTCGATAATTTTTTGTGTGCTTATTAATATTCATATAACAATTCTCAATGCCAAATATGGTTATGCTCCGGCTCACGGTTTTCGTTTTATGGAATTTTGAAAAATAGGGGATGAAGAATTACCCCCTGCCTCCCTTTGCGAGTCGATGATTTTTTGTGTGCTTATTAATATTCATATAACAATTCACCATGCCAAATATGATTATGCTCCGGCTCACGGTTTCCGTTTTATCGAATTTTGAAAAACAGGGGATGAAGAATTACCCCCTGCCTCCCTTTGCGAGTCGATGATTTTTTGTGTGCTTATTAACATTCATATAAAAATTCCCCATGCGAAATATGGTTATGCTCCGGCTCATGGTTAGCGTTCTATCGAATTTTGAAAAATAAGGGATGAATAATGACCCCCTACCCCCGTTCGCGAGTCAATGATTTTTCGTGAACTTAGTCACATTGATATAATAATCAAAAATGCCAAATATGGTCATGCTCCGACAAATAGTTTCTGTTATAATGAAATACAAATATCCCGAAGATGAAAACTTCACCACTTTTCCGAAATAATTTCGATAAATATTTTTTTGTATGTCATTCCTTTGTTTCACTCTAATTCAATCAATCCTAAGATCCCCATATTCTTCATTGCATGCTGTAACGTAATTTCAATGTTAATTTTATCTTCCGTCCGTACGCCACTGATGACCGCGTTTATGCGTATTCGACAAACGGTCTGCTGGAAATAGTCTGCTAACTTCACACCGGTTGTTCGAATAATATTCAAGTTTCCAAAAGTCTGCGAGAGCAGGACAGAATGAAAATCGTACGTCACAGCTGTCAGAGTATGTGTTTACTCTCCCAAATAGCAGAGTATGCAGAGCTTACTCAGAGGTTGTTTATGAACGCTCACAGAGTATACTCCGAGGAAGACAGAGTAAGTTTTTGAACGCTTTAAAGAAAGGAGAGCTTACTCTGAGTAAGTTTGTGAACGAAGCTTGGTAGGACACGGATGTCGGTCGATAGTTTGACAGATCATTTTGATTTTTTTTTGTATTGATAATAATTTTGCTATCTTCAGTCCGGTTAGGAATGTCAGTTTATATATGAAAAATATTTGCAGATTAAGGGTTTCATCATAGTCGTATGATCGTTGGGTATTGCTGCAATTCGCTCATACTAGGTAATTACGCCACGATGAGGAAACTCGGCCGTGCATCGCCCTAGTTATTCGGAAATTCCGTTTAACTAGGTGTAGACTTCTGATAGAAGACGTTTCTGCCCAGTGAAGAATCACTGGGTTGTAAATCCAATGAAGTAGCAGTGCATAATTCAGTAGGTTGTAAGGCTACTAAATTCAGGGTTGGTTTTTTTTAATTGTAGAGGGTCGTTAATCCTCTACAATGGGAGTTGAACACACGGTGGTGTTTTCAGGTATTTATTGCGTAGCACAAAGAGAAGTTGAACCTAATGTTTTTAGGTATGAAAAGAGTCTTCCGGGCTTATTGGCCGTGGTCCATTAGGAATAATTTCACCTAACGTTTCGCCTACAACTTCGGTAGGCATCTTCAGAGGATTCTCGGTCTAAGGTTGTACCTCGAACGCTGAATTTCTGACACTGGCGCGTTCGAACCGGAAACGTCATCTGCGCGCCGGTTTATGGCGGGAAAAAGTGGCGCGTCTACGTGCGCGATGTTGATTGGCCCATCGCTCCCGCTTCGTGTCGGCTTGATCTTTGTTTTTTCTAAGGTCGGTAACCAGGCGCTATGCTAAAAAGGGGTCTCTTCTTTTCTATTTATGTTATTTCTGTGTTTTTAAATTTCAATGGCTTCCATGTTCAGCCTGGGATAGTAACTTCTAATATTGGAAATAATCTCCGCTTTTGAGAAATCTATGTTGTGTCCATCTATTAGCGCATGTTCTGCTAGTGCGGATTTTTCTGTCTGATTCAGTCGACAGCACCGTTCATGTTCCTTAATTCTAGTATTAATACTTCGCTTTGTTGTGCCAATATAGACTTTGCCGCAGTCACAAGGTATTCTGTAAATACCAGCTTGTGAAAGTGGGTCAACTTTGTCTTTGGTTGTTTTGATCATTTGCCCAAGTTTTTGTGTTGGCTTATAAACAGTCTCGATGTTGTGCCTTTTTAGTATTTTACCAATTCTATCTGTGACCTTGGGGATGTATGGTAAGATGACTCTTCCGTTAGGTGTAATTTGTGATGTGTTATCATCACGGGTGGAAGTTTTTGTTCTTATTGCCCTCTGAATTTCTTTGATATTATAGCCATTGGCGATGAATGCATTCTGTAAATGTTCAAGTTCATCCTCCAGAAATTCCGGCTCGCATAATCGTTGGGCTCTTTCTACGAGTGTTTTGATAACTCCTCGTTTCTGTTTGGGGTGATGATTAGACTCCTTATGTAGATATCTGTCAGTGTGGGTTGGTTTTCTATAAACCCTGTGTCCTAGTTTCCCATTAGGCTTTCTAGTTACCAAGACGTCTAGAAATGGTAGTGCACCATCCTTTTCAACTTCCATTGTGAATTTAATATTTGGGTGCCTACTGTTGAGATATGCTAAGAAAACTTGCAATTCTTCATCTCCGTGACCCCAAATGACGAAAGTATCGTCTACATAACGTAGCCACATAGATGGTTTCTTCGATGTCGATTCGATGGCACTTTGTTCGAATTTTTCCATGAAGAAATTCGCAATTGCAGGACTTAGAGGGTTTTCCATGGCGACACCGTCTATTTGTTCATAGAACTCGCCTTTCCACTGAAAGTAGCTGGATGTTAGGCAAAGTTCGAAGAGCTTTGCTATGTCATTCGGGAATATCTCCGAAACGTAGTTTAGCGATTCTCTGATGGGAACTAATGTGAACAGAGACACAACATCAAAACTAACGAGTCGGTCATTTGGTCCCAACTGGATGTTCTGCAGCTTTTCTACAAAGTGAGTAGAGTCCTTGACAAAGGTTTCCGTATTTCCCAAATAAGGTCTCAACATCGTCGTTAAGACTTTGCCTAAATCGTATGTTGGCGAGTTAATGGTACTAACAATTGGTCTCAATGGGACATTATCCTTGTGAATTTTCGGAAGTCCGTATATGCGCGGAGCCCTTGCTTCAGTCTTACAGATTCTCTTTTTAGTTTCTTCATCGAGAGAAGAAACTTTCATGAGAGCCTTTGTTTGTTTGATTTTGGATGAGGTAGGATCTCTTCTGAGTTTAGTGTAGTTTGAAGGCTCTAACAACTCCCTCATTTTGAAATCATAGTCTGACGAATTCATTACTACCGTTGCGTTTCCTTTATCAGCTGGAAGGATCACAATGGATGTGTCCTCATTGAGATTCTTTATGGCTTTGTATTCCCTGAAATTTAAATTACTTTTTGATGGTTTAGCCTTCCTGATAATTCTGGAGGCTTCAGTCCTCACTTCCTCAGCTGTAGCCTCAGGTAAAGACCGAATTGCTGCCTCAACATTAGCTACTATATTCTCCACCGGAATTTGTTTTGTTCGAATGGAGAAATTGTTTCCTTTTTCAAGGACAGATTTCTCCTCCTGTGTTAATGTCCTCTTGGACAAGTTAATCACAGTTTCTTTTCTGTTCGGAACTGAAGGAACAGATGATTCCTGCAAGCGCGAGAATTTATTTTTGAGGCGTTTAGGCCAATCAACATCGCGCACGTAGACGCGCCACTTTTTCCCGCCATAAACCGGCGCGCAGATGACGTTTCCGGTTCGAACGCGCCAGTGTCAGAAATTCAGCGTTCGAGGTACAACCTTAGACCGAGAATCCTCTGAAGATGCCTACCGAAGTTGTAGGCGTAACGTTAGGTGAAATTATTCCTAATGGACCACGGCCAATAAGCCCGGAAGACTCTTTTCATACCAGTATATCCGGTCGTGAAAGCCTTAAACTATTCACTAATGTTTTTAGGTATTCATAACCTACACAATGGAGGTTGGACTTATAGTTGAGTTTACAATTGTCAGTTTATATATGAAAAATATTTGCAGACATCATAGTCGTATGATCGTTGGGTATTGCTGCGATTCTCTGATATGAGGTAATTCCGCCACGATGAGGAAACTCGGCCGTACATCGCCCTAGTTATGCGGAAATTCCGTTTAACTAGGTCGAGACTTCTGATATGTTTAATGTGAATTAAACAGGAGCCCACAAACCACGTGACGGCCCTGGTTTCAATGAAGCTTATCCTATTTCATCACATCCATCTGATCATTCAAAACGGTTTGTTGATAGTTATATCAAAAATCCTAGTTGTGCATTTCCTAATCTGTCAAAAAGCTAGCAACTCCTCACTTCGCCAACTATTTTATCATGTGGAAAGCTACATCGAGCAGATATTTCAGAGTCAGCAGACCCTGACTCTTTATTAACGTACCGAACAAAGTGGAGGAAGACAATTCGCACTGTTAACGAAGATCCATTTCACTTCGCAGGGCTCTCGAAAAAATTTTCACGTAATTTGATTTGGATAAACTAGAAGCGTATATTTGATTATTTCTTCTAGAACCTTTGATATAGCTAGCAGAATGGATATGGGTCGATAGTTTGACAGGTCATTTTGATTTCTTTTTTTGTGTATTGGTAATACTTTTGCTATCTTGAGTCCTGTTGGGAATACACCCTCGTGAGTGTCTGGACAATTTTAATAGACAGAACTTCGATAATTGCAGTTGACATGCCATATATGTCTTGTGTTTCCTTTCCTCTGGTGATGCTGATGACTTCGAATTCAATAGTTGGCTGGAGCCTAAGTAAAACACACTTGTTTGGGTCAATCTGATTCAAAAGCTTCAGGGCTTCAACATTGTTGCCAGCCATATTCCCACTCATTCGCTGAGCTACCTATGAAAAATAATTGTTGAAGGTTTCTGCATACCCATTAGTGGGTGTTTTATTTTTTCTTTGTGGTTTCCTGTTTGATTATGGAACATTTAGTTTTTGTGTTATTTTCTGAACCATTAATTAGTGTCTCATTATGTTTTCGTTTAGTTTTTCAATGCATTCCAAACTACAATTATTTTCGAAGTCATTGTATTCGAACAGATGATAGTATTGTAGGACTGAATAAAATAAAGATGTCAGTATATCGAATGATACACATAACATTCACTAGATCCTCATTATGCCAATGTCTGGTTTGTTCGGATTCTAGTATAATAGACTTCGTTTACACTTTTATCTCATTTGGTCTTTTTTATGTTGATTCATTCTGATGAAAATGGCCAATTTTGTTATTTGGCATTGTTATTTATTCCGGAATTGTCCTTTATTGTCATTTCCAGTATGAAATTCTCATGTTACGTCTGCATGCGATTTGGACGGAGTCTGTTTATGTGGGAGTTTTTTGCCAGAGAATATTTTGCTTTGTTTTTACCGAGCTTTTCCTGTTATGTCAGTGTCTTTCATGCATTTGTGTAGGCACTCGCCTACTTTCTTGAGATTAGATTTTCTCAAGAGACTTTTCTGCTTTCTTCACTGGGTTGTAAATCCAAGTAGCAGTGCGGAATTCAGTAGGTTATAAGGCTACTAAATTCAGGGTTGGTTTTTTTTAATTGTAGAGTGTCGTAAATCCTCTACAATGGGTGGTGTTTTCAGGTATTCATTGCGTAGTACAAAGAGAAGTTGAACTTAATGTTTTTAGGTATTTATTGTGTACTACACAATGTAGGTTGAACTTATAGTTGAGATTATAACTGTAAGTTTATATATGAAAAATATTTGCAGACATCATAGTCGTATGATCGTTGGGTATTGCTGCATTTCGCTAATACGAGGTAATAACGCCACGTTGAGGAAACTCGGCCGTACATCGCCCTAGTTATGCGGAAATTCCGTTTAACTAGGTTTAGACTTCTGATATGTTTAATGTGAATTCAATGTGGTTTCAATGAAGCTAATCCTATTTCATCACATCCATCTGATCATTCATAACGGTTTGTTGATAGTTATATCAAAAATCCTAGTTGTGCATTTCCTAATCTGTCAAAAAGCTAGCAACTCCTCACTTCGCCAACTATTTTATCATGTGGAAAGGTACATCGAGCAGATATTTCAGAGTCAGCAGACCCTTTGGCTCTTTATTAACGTACCGAACAAAGTGGAGGAAGACAGATTCGCCCTGTTAACGAAGATCCATTTCGCTTCGCAGGGCTCGCGAAAATTTTTTCACGTAATTTGATTCGGAACGTACAGGGAACACATCGGCAGAACGGCGCGATTACGAAACAGGTGGATCCTGAGGGATCCTGCCCGCGAAATAAAATATCTCATTCCCGGACACCTGGCTGGCCTCGGACCAGCGCGCCGCTCTTGAAATATGACTTTCTTGCTGATACCCAATTTAACTGTGTGAGTTATAACGCGTTTGCCGGTATCCATTCGCAGATTTCGGGAGCCGAATTGATTCCCGAGCACTTTTATTTTGCTAGAGCCCTTTCTGAAGAGGCGAGATCGGGTGTGGCTAAATTCAGTAGTGGTACGCTGATATTTAGCTCAGGCTAACATTCGATCTTGCCCTAATGAAAATGATGATTTATCCTGTAAGGTTAAAGAGAAATCACGCCCTTTCACGTTGGTCACCAATTGTTCAAGAACGAGGAAAATTGTGCCTTACAATGGCTGCCAATTGTGTAAGGTTAAAGAGATAATTTACTTTAAGTAATAACGATAGATGCTCCAGCTACTCAGAACATGAGACCACCTTACATTTATATGAAGTAAAAGGAGGTAATATGCTTCTACTCAGGCTAATGATAATCAAAACTTGAACAGTCGAGATTTATTCCTCCCTCATGACAATAGATATTTACAATATCTACTATCACAAATTGAAACATTAAAACATGAGGACAAGAATATGTACAATTATGAACAATTTGTCAGAAACATCATTCACGAGCGTTTTTCGTTCTTTGGTAACTTATCTTGTTATAATGATGCCAGGTAAGGGAAGTGACTATCCCTCGACCTCTCCCAAAGTTAAATTCCTAAATCTCCAAGAAGACGTTGCAGTTCTCCAGAAGGAATGGCGTTGCAAGAAGTGAAGGTTGTACTTCTTCCAAAGAGAAGCTTTGAGGGCTCAATTTCCTCCAAGGTGCAGGTACTGAAGGTTTGAAGACTTCCAGAAGGTATTGAGGCTTGGCTCCTTCCGAAAAGTAGTTCTCAGTAAGCTCTAGAATAGATGAAGCTAAAAAATGTGAGTTAACTTCTGTCTTCTCCTAGTTCTTATAATCTATTCTATGTGATGATTGTGATTCATAAGTTATTTCAACAGAAATAGTGGAAAAGCTTGATTATTGGTTTTTTGAGATCATCGCAATAAATATTCCAGATAAAATTATAAAATTACTGCGAATATTCATTGCAGATGCGGAATGATACTTTATATCGAAATTAAGACTTAGATATTGATTGAATAATAGGTTTTTCATTTCAGTGGCATTTCTATAAGATATTTTCGATAAAATTCAAGGAAATATCTAGGAAGGGCGAAGTATTATGTTAAAGTAAGTTTAACCATACTATGCTAGTAAAAAATTTTTCAAACATTACAAATTCGTTTTTTCTAGCTGAAAAAATTTGAAGTTCCGGTTATGAATGCCTGAGAGGACAACATATCTGTCACCACATGGCAGCTGCGCTGAATTCATGAAAACAAAAAAATGAGCAAAACTCAATCCTCTAGTGAAATAAGCCTTAGACCTCTGCTGAAAAATATTTGTTTACTTTCATCATATATTATTTTTGACAACTCGTTTAAGACCTTTTTACATATCTGTTCGAAACACATGGTCTCTTGTTTGAGTATCATATTATATTGTTCTTCTATTTATTGAGAATATATATTTTATCTCTTTCTTATGAGATCAAATTCATAATGGCCCTCTTTTTCTAATTCATCATACATTTCAATTATGTAAAAAGTCACTCGACTCTCAGTCGATGTACAATATAGTATAGGATGTCCATTAATCACAAATAAAAACGTTGAATATATTGCCTGCCTTTATATTTCATCGTATTAATCGTATAAATAAATTACAAATCATTATTTCCATTATTTATTCAGTTAACTTAAGATCAAATTGTTGATCGAATGAAAGTGTTTAGCACTAAGTACACCAGTATACCTGAATATAATAAAATAGAAGGGTATCATTGTCTATATGTTTAATTGAAAAGGTGGTTTCCAAATATTTCAAATTTTCCCGGACTTCTTTATTTTTTTGTAAGGAAAAATAATTATCTGCTGAACAAATATGACTTCCATTCTTCAACATCAATTTCAAACAATAGAAAAAAGGAGTATTGAAATAAAAAATTCTCAATTTACTGATTCCATTTTCTTTTCTTCTTAACAATACTTCTGAAAATAAATCTTGCTCTTGAAAATGCTCGATTTATTTTCACTTCTTACTTTCTACGAAGTAGCAACTACTCAATCTATCGTTCTCTTTAGGTTCACGATCTGCTCTCCTGAAAAAAGAATTATATATCAATAACTGATCTATACTGAAAATATATTTAATTAATAAAAGAGGATAAAAAATGTCCAGCAAGACAATAAGTGAGAAATAAATGTTAATAATTAATCAAAAGTGAAAAATATTGTACTAGCTTACCTGCAATCTTAACTTCATTCAATGAAGATTTTTTTTTCTTCAGGAAATGTATAAAAACCAGAGCAATTTTGTTCGTTGAATATACCGATAAGAATATCAAATTTCGATTTTACTGAGAGCCTTTCGTCTCTTATGGCAAATTACATAGGAATGGATGTAAACAAAGGTTTGTATTGATCCAGTCGCCATATTGTGACGTCTCACTTTTTCAGTCCATAGTAAGGCCACCAGAGGTCAAAAAGTATTTCCGGAAATTTTTTCGATTTCCTGAATATTTTGAAAATATTCATCAGAGAGAATATGATATACCAAATAATCAGCAATTATCATAATTAATCCCACCCTTCCTACATAGACTGCAGAATGGAAACTTCGCCAAAATCTCCCTTGAAAGTGAGAACAAACGTAATTCCATCGGAAGAATGAAACTCGATTAATCAAATGGTTATTTCTATTTCTCAGGATTAATGGAAAGATTATGTGCCCCCGAAGCAGTGTTAAAGACAAGCGGCTCGAATTAATCCCGCCAGCAGTGAATGTCTGAATGTTTTACTTTGCCTATTGTGATTCGTTTACCATTGTTCGTACGTTTTTTGTTCAACAATACTGGAGGGAAGCCAGGACAGCAATGTTCGCTCCCAGATGATGCTCCGTAAGCTCGAGTTGTCTCAGTTGAGAAGATGTGTTGATATAATACAATTTTTTTTCAATTTCAAGCATATTTGTGCTGATAAGAGTTTGTCAACAAGGTTCATGAAGCATGAAGCACTATCTGGCTCAGGTATACAGGGTGTTATAAAACAAAGTTTCAATATTTCTGAAGCTGATTATAGACCTCAACCGTGAGTCTGCAAACGAACCGTGTTAGAGATCAATCACTTTTTATAGATATATAAGCAATGTTCGGTTTTCAAATCAGCTACTACACCATTTTCAATTGTTATTCAGAAATTGTCAATTGAAATTCAGAAAACATAACTTTTATTTAAGATAACTCAATTGTATTTCAAAAAATATCAAATGAAAATCAATTGAGTTTTCCGAAATACATCTCATGTTTTCTGAAATTCAATTGACTAATCTAAAATTCAATCGAAGCTTTCTGAAATTAAAGTGACTAATCTGAAATACACTCGAAAATTTCTGAATTACACTTGGAAATGGTGTAGAGCAACCAAATACACTGCGCAAAAAAATTAACGCATATTGTGTAAATCTCAAATTTATTCTACAACTGAAGGTGTTCCCTATGATAATTATTTTTATCAGAATTATACCTGCATATGTTATCCACATTCAACGTTTTTCTTCAATACAGATGTTTTTTTCTCAGCAGGAATAAAAAAAGATGATATTTTCAGATTTTGAATGTATTGGCTCCATTCTAAAATCAGTTTTTCTCGATCAATTCTAGTGATCAATAGTTTTTCTTTCGTTTGATTTTTTACACTCGATCGCTATGCAACGCGAAACACGCAATACAACCACTCGCCTCCTTCAAAATCAGCTTGGGCAAACTCATGGGGGGGCAAATTAGCACTCGGACAATAAGAAATCGCCTCAGAGAATATGGTTTAACGCCTCGTGTCGCGGCAAGAGGCAAAGCTCTTATCCCAGCCCATCGAAGGGCGCGATTAGATTTTGCGAGAGAGCAAATCCATTGGGAAGAGGCCGATTGGGAAAGAGTTCTCTTCACAGATGAGTCTAGATTCTGCCTCTACCATTGTGATCGACGTTCCCTTGTATACAGACGTCCACATGAAAGATATGCTCTGTGCAATTTCCTGAATACTATTCGTTTCGGGGGAGGATCGATTATGGTATGGGGTGGAATATCTTTGGCTGCTCGCACAGACCTAGTGGTCGTTGATAATGGAGATATGAATGCTGATAAGTATATAAGGAACATTCTTGAAGTCCATGTAGTGCCATTTGCCCCACACATTGGTGAAATTTCATTTTTATGGACGATAATGCCAGACCTCATCGTGCGCGAATCGTTCAGGAGTACCTTGAAGAGGTTGAAGTCTCGCGAATGGAATGACCAGCAAGAAGTCCAGATCTCAATCCGATTGAGCAGGTTCGGGACAACCTCAATAGAAGGCTGAGAAGTTCAGAAAATCATCCAGCTACTCTTCATGACCTAGGTGTTCAACTCGGAGAAATCTGGGAATCTGGGATTAGATCAGAACATTTTAAGATCACTCATTTTGAGTATGAACCGTCGTTGCCGAGCTGTATTTAATCACTTATCAGCATTTCAGTATTTTGAAAATTGTTCATTTCTTTTCTTTCACACAAGATTCGGTGAAATCCTGAATTTTTCTTCCATTTAATGTGTCTTGTTTCGTTCAAAACCTTCCCGAGAGAACATAAAAAATAAGTTATAAAGTCAATGTAGAGTTAACTTTCATTAAAATTGAGATTTATAGAATGTGCGTTGTTTTTTTTTTGCGCAGTGTATGATATTCGATTTAATTAAATTTTTCAGTTATTGTGTTCACTGAACTCGAACATAAAATGTTTTTCAGTACTTTTCACCTAAATACAAGCTATCCTAAGAGGAACGTCACATATTCTCAACATAAACTAACTGAAAAAGAAACTGTTAAACCCAGAATGAGCTGTTTTTTAAATTTTTTTTAGTGGAACATAGAAAGTATAGTATAGTATAAATGATTAATATTTGAAAAAAAGAAAAAAGAGGGTTCACAGCTTTTTTCGTTAAGTTTGTCAATAATGTGTTTGTCCACCGTGGTTATCTATACACTCCCCAACACGTCTTGACATTGGTGCAAGAAGATAGTCTATTTCTTCTTGAGGAATACTATCCCAAGCTACATGTACTTCATGTCTCAGAGCCACCAAAATCCGAATGAGCTGGGATAAATTTCCAAACCTTCTACCCATGATGTCCCAAACATGCTCTATGGGTGAAATATCGGGGGATCTGGCCTGTCATGGCAAAAGATTCTCATGGATCGATTCAAGAAAGTTTATACTAACTCTGGCAACATGAGATCGGGCATTATCTTGCTGAAATATTGGATTCTCGAGCCGGTTAAGGCGATGGAAAACATTATTTGGCTTTCTTAAAGGTAACGCAGTGCTCTCATGTAACCTCGCTCATACGATACCATCACGCCTACTGTCCAGTGTACATGAAGCTCAACATCCAAATAAGGCCCACGTCTTTCTCCCCAACGTCGTCTAACCCTTCTTCGGCCATCAAGTACATTCAAGGGGAATCTAAATTCATCAGAAAAGACGACCTGATGCCATTCCACATTCCAATGTTGTCGTTCTCTGCACCACTGCAACATTAGCCGGCAATGCCCATACGTAAGAGGTAACACAAGAGTAGAGGTAACACAATGTAATGCAGCAGTCCAAAAGACCTTATACGGCGGTAAACCTTTCGGACACTTACAGGATGGCCTGCTTGTTCTCCTAACCACTCTCCAGCCAAAGATCGAGTTGTCACAAATCGGTCTCTAATAGCCATAAGTCTTAGAGGTCGATCTTGAACTTCATTTGTGCCCTTCGACGTTCGATGCCTACTCTTCATCGATTTTGTGCATTATTGAACCACGCTTGACAACATCAGTAATTGGATTTCTGTTCGTACGGTTAGCGATTTCTCGAAATGAAAACCTCGCCTCACGTAGACAAATAATGCGAGCCCTTTCAAATTCACTTAGCTGGCGATAAATTCAAACAACAACCAAACATCGACTTTTGATATTTTCGGACAGCTAGTTTGTTATAAAGTTTGAAAAATTTGCAAAAATCGACTACAAAAAATTTTCACACGAAAACACCTTCAAGATTTTCTCTCCGAATTTTAATCATTTAATTCTTGCTATACTATATATTTTACGAAAAAAATCATACTTGAACAGCACCTTCTGCGTGAGGCAGTTTCTGTGTCAGTTAGTCCACAAAGGCATTCATTCTATCCCAGAAAGCTTTCTTTTATATTTCTGTTCAATGTTAATCAGAATCCCACAATTCTACATTCTGAATTTTCATGTAGAATGTCGCCAAGACGAGACCATATGGCCACATTGTTGACGAATCCTTCCTTCACAATATCGTTTCATTTTGTTGATTTTTTTCTCGATAATAAATATAATAAAATAATTGATTTCAAAAATCAATGAGTAATGTATTCAATCGATACTTTCATGAGATTCAGTGAAATTACAAGACAACCCACTTGTAACGTCTTGTATTATATTCCTACAGGAAGTTGACATTAAAGCCACGAATGGCTAATTCAATTTTGGATAATTATTTTGTAGTTTGGATAAAAATTGTGTCTATCGTGCAAAAATTGCTATGAGGACTAATGATCTCAAAACAAAATTTTTTCGATTGGTAGAATGTTCTTTCATTATCCATACGTAATGTACCTACTATTTCTTCATCCAATTGCTCATTGAAATGAGTGAAATTATGGATACAACACGAAAGCCATAAATTAAATGTTTTTCTCTAATTATGTGTCAAATCCATTCATTCCGCCAAATCTCGTAGAACGAAACAATGTTAGAATATTTCATTCTAATTTCATCCTAACACTGTTTTCATTAATATTTTATTGATGACATGTTGGCCTCCTGCCACGGATTTGTTAAAATTTTTTAAAATTTCATGAGAATCAAAACAGTTCTGCCAATCAATATTTTTCAATGCGAAAATTACTACACGATATTTACGACATTATTTCATTAATTTCGATAAAAATTCAGAGAATTAGAGAAAATAAAGTATGATACTTGTGCAGAAGGCACATTCTAACACTCGTTCATTCCAACATTCGCCACTTCGTGGCTCGTTTTTGAATTCTGAACACGTGTCAGAATATAAATGCCTTCTGCTCTTGTATCACAAATAAACTATTCTCTAATTCAGTATCGTAATGAGTTCGTTACAGTACTAAATGAAGTGATATAATGAAACTCATTACAGCATTGTTCTCAGTTATATTTTTCGTTTTGTGGTTGTCAGTACTGTCCTGAGATCCTCTCAACTTTCAAATCAATTCAAACTTCCCAATCTGTCAAATTTCGTAAGTCTCGCCAACTGCCAACATACGATACAAAAGTCACTAAAGTGAATTTTTATTTGAATTTCGAGAGTTTTTAACGAAACTTTGCTGAAACAGAGAAAATATCGTCTAATACTCGTTGCAGAAGGAAATTCGCATTCGTGTTGAAATATCACCTCATTCCTCAACTTGTTTCGGAATATACTATTTCATTTCAATAAATTTACTTCATTCCTATGAAAAAACAAACATTAATTTTCTAATTTCACCTTTCGAAGTGTTAATTCTTCAATAGAAATCAAGAATCATTGAATCAACAGTCTGTTGAGTTTAAAACTCATGCAGCAGCGTTATCCGATGTCAGTATCTGGATGAGTGACCACTCTCGCAACAAATTCAAAAAATTTCGGTCCCAACTTGATCCAATATTAGTACGTATTAATATCAGTTGTGGCTAAAAATTATGACGAGGAATATTTTACGGCTGAAATGACATACGGAGCGGGAGTCCCATTCTTCGAATACAACTTTTCATAATGATCCATGGGTCTGAAATAATGCGGCAATATTTCATACCTGAAAATTCAATAACCGCATGTGGAAATGATGTATCGACACTCTTGGTATTCTAAGCTCCTCGACTGATTTATAATGGAGCTATAAATCCAAGAGTCTATATATATTTCATTCTGCCCTTAAGATTCCGCTTGAGGAGCGTGGGCCTTTCTCATTAGAATGGTAAGCTTCCAATACGACGAGTTTCGCGAAATTCGGAGCAGTTTTTGTGCGGCTCGCCGTATTTCACGGTTCGTGCAGATGGATTCCTCCACCCGAGAGATTAATATTGAAAAGGGTTGTTTCATGAAGGTGGAGATCAAGCACGTTTTGTTTTATTGCAAGATTTTTATTGAAAGTCAGAACGGAGAGTTTAGACCATTCTTATTTCTAATTCCAGAACTTTTCCTGGATGAATCGAGAAGATCATAGATGTTTTCCAAGTGCAATCATTCACCTAAAAATTTTTTGAATTAGTTAAGTCTTGAGTCCGGAAATGAAAATCCAGAAAATAAAGGAACCAATTAGAATGCTGGATTTTATGAATGAATATATAAATGAATCAATGACGTTTTATTAGATTGAAAAGTGATAAAATACATTTACCCCTGATCTATCAGCGAAAGGAGAAGTCTAGCACATTTACCAACAGTTCCCACAAATTTCTTAGGTTTACGAAAATTTATGTATTTCTCAGTACTGAATAATGAATGCCCATTCAAACGTTTATACCACCAATATTAACGCCATTGAGTAAAATATAAACAATCACACGGTACATAGCACATGGTTGACGGTCTTAAAAAAACAAAATCAAGCAGACACGGAGTAGGAGCGATGGGCCAATCAACATCGCGATCATAAATTACAACCTTTTCCCGCCATTAACCGGGGTATAGATAATATGGATCGATCCCGGCATCACTTTCAGAAATTCAAAATGGCTATATTCTGTTACTATGTTTCATACAAAAATTTCGAAAGACAAGTGTGATTGCGTCTCCAAATTGGCTGATGAACATGGTATCGAAGTGATTCTTCTGCAAGAAACCCACACGGCAACAGAAAAAAATCCTCGTGAAAGAGGACAGTTGAAAGGTTATGTATTAATTGATTTTTTACAAGTTTAGTTTGTTATGTTGAAAAATTATCAGTTTCGTAACTTTCAACAGATTCGGAAAGGGGAAATTGATGGAGTTTTTTTTCATTTTTTTCAAATTTTGTGACATTTCTGTCATAAATATTTATGAACCTCCGAACATTATTTGGCCAAGAAATCTTAATGTTGATGTTTTTTAAAGTAGCAAATGCATTTCCAAAACGCATTTGATTTATTCTGAATAATCGGTTTCTTTTCTGCTTTTGTCTTTTTTCATTTCAGATTGAGAATTGCGAGTCGTTTTGGGAAGAATCTGTTTATCCGAGCCCATCGACGGATAACCTGAAGATGATCACACTGATGTCTTTCAAGATTTTCCTGATATTTGATATTTTATGTTATTTTGTTTACGGGGAGGCAGGTTTTTTCGGCTGAGGTTTTTTCCCCTGGCTGTATAGTATCGTATGATACTAGTGTTGATAGTATCGTATGATTCTATAGTATCATACAAAGAATGTTATGATACCCCGTTCTTTTTTTACCTCAGCTTAGGTACTTTTTGTTTCAACATTTATTGTATTATTTTAGCTCTCTTTTTCATAAGAATATATATATATATATATATATATATACAAAAATCAGGATCTTGAAGTAAGGTACCCCACCCAGCTAACACGGCGATGCAAATGTAACTCTTATGCGATGTTGGTACTGTTTACCTCTCCACGCGCTCGCATTTGCATCCAAATGTCATCCACATCAAGTAAGCATTTCGGAAAAATGAGTAGTTGAATCGTAAAACTACTCTCAACTGATACTCCATTTCTTGTCACATTTGCAACGCTCATACGAGTTAATTTTGAGACCACTTGTCTTTATTTCCTTTCGACGTCGCATAGGGATAACGATGTGAGACTTAAAGATATCTTCCAATAGGAAGCCATTTCTCATCGCATTTGAAACATATTTTATTATACTCATTGCGTTAATAAATATAATAACATATTTTAATGCTGGTGATTAAATCATTGATTGCAGGAGTATGCTAAAAAATTTATTCGAACAAAAAATATAATAATTAGTAACGTCAAGATAAAATACATTAGAATACAAAAAAAGGAAAGAAAAAACAAAAAATGTACATTATAAGTATGATAATTAATTATCAAGTTAGTTTTTTAATCTGCCTTTTCTTCCTCTGTCTGGCATGTCGCAACTATTCCTTCACATAGATTTCGAAGTCCTTCTCCGAAATTCCACTGTTCTTCATCACCACATCTGAAAGAAATGAAAGTATAAGTTAAAATGATTCTTTTTTTATTAGCAAGAGATAAACAAGTTCGATTTTTTGAGAAATAAAAGTAGATTATGAAAATATTGTACATTTCTCTTCTCCATCCTCCGATGAGAGATTAAGAAACAGCAATTTTTAGCTTGAGCAAGTTTAACAATTTTGTTTAATTATTCAATTTATTAGTTCAACTTATTTTAATTGGTGAGAAGATAAAGATATAACTGCGAACGTTTTTCATTTTCATTCGTATAGGAGTCAAAATCATTGAAAAATTTCTGGACTACAAATTTACAAGATATATTTGAATAACTGCAAGGAGTGTGTTTGACCGTATCGCGGCTACACCTCAAATCAAATACTCACTGAATAAAATCTTCAGGACTTTCAGCTATTTTGTAATTACACCCTTGGAATGTCCGTGGACAAAGTTCAGCCGTTTCATCGGTGAGAGTCCTTTTGAGACATCTCACCCTGAAATCCTTGCTGATGTTACCCCCAACGGCTTCATATGTTTTGTACTGAAAAAGGTTGAATTTCGTATAAGGTTAGAATTTTAGTTTTTGAAATTATAAGACATGAAAATTTCAAATGAGATCGGATTTGATTGCAGTTTCACTAAAGAAATACTTATGTAAGTAGTTCAAATCTAGGCCTTCCAAATATGTTGATATAAAAAAGATATGAATTGCTAAGAAATCTGTACCTTTATTATAAAATTGCTCAAAAATTAGTCCAAAGGAACACTAGAAGGAGCAATTTCTTTCAAGTATACTCACTTCCTAAACAACAAAACTTGAATTTATTTCGAATGCCGTAACTGTGTTATTTTGAATTTCGCATTGAGGAAACATCACCAATTTTGCAAATCCTGTACAACACAAACTATTTCTGATACGTTAATTAAAACCCAATTTCTCAAAAAGTGCTGGGATTGCCTATTCTGAGGTTTTTTGAAATAGTTCTAGAACCAAATGGAATGAAAAATATTCAACGGCAAAAATCAAATTCGCAGAACAAAATCAAAAAGTTCTGCGCCAATACACACATGAAAACTTCATTATACGATAATTATATGTAGACAGAATGAAATATCAAAATATTTGGTTCACAACAATAACTAAAAGTATTTACTTACCAATGAATGCACTCAAACTAAAGAAAACAAAAAAATTTATATATCGGATCGAACGAACAGCGAACTTCTCGAATCGAACACTACTAACAAAATGATGATGGATCCAAAAGAAAAAACTCAAGTCTAAAAATTGTTATACGTTGAATCTGTCAAACGCAAACCCACCCCCTTTCTTCTCACCACTTCGAATTCCATAGTCCAAACCGGGTTCTCGAGAGAAAAATATCCCGGCCAAATGTAATTAGGGGCAATAAAATCCAGATGCGGTAGTTTCTCTACAGTTTAAGATCGACGACATCCTTACTTAACACTCTTTGGCTATGAGTCACAATATGAACGAATATTTGCATCGCATGGGAAAGACATTTGAGATATCTTTTCAGAATGTTGAAAATTTTTCTTCCACATTTCGTTAACGAAGCGATATCACAAAATTACTAGATTTTGGTGGCATATGCGACATCACAATGAAGATTTTATTTCATGTTGAAAATGTTACTCGACAAAAGTGTCAAGCGATGTAACGTGTTTGCCCCGGATTCCCATATTCCACTAAAATGGATTAAGAGGCATCATTTAAGAGTTTTTTTGTGTTTTATCTGAATCTGAGATATTATATACCTACATATTATGTTGTGACACTAAACTCTGCCTTTCACAAGGCCCTAACCTCACCGAGATTTCCGGATAATGGAGCCATCTATGTATAACCCTGCTTACTTATTGAACGACCTATTATTCACACTCGCGATGAAGAGCATCGAACACAGCTATTAAAAATGAGCAATATACCAGTGGTAACGATGCGGAAATAAACAAACGTCGGAAAATTGCCCCCACGAGAAAAAAAGGAAACAAAGCACCTACTGAAGATCTAGCAAGCATAATCACGTATAGAGGGCAAACGTCATTCCCTGATATTGGACATAACCGCTCCCTCATGTCTGTTTCATGGAAAATGATTTCATTAGGCCTGCATTAAGTAGTTACATGATCTGGGGACGCGAAATGTCCTATCTCGGAGATGAAACCTCCAGCCCGAAACGTGAGAACCTTCCTTAATGCGCATCGTAAAATCCTCCGACACGTCTATTAAATAAACGAGAGGCGACAAAAGTGGAATGAAAAAAATAAAACTGAAAAAGTTCCCGTTTATGTTATCGTAAAACGCGGATGACATGGAGGTTCGTCGTTAACATATGTGTGGGGAAATAAACATGGGATCTACGCACCCTGGAGAAAACTGTATCAGAAAATAGCAGTCATTGTGGAATGATAGGGATAGGTATTTTAAAAAAATTTATAGAGTAAAAGAAAACAAATGAGGAGATATACTCATCCACAAAATGGAATGGGCTTCAGTAATTTTTGTACAATTTCACCATAAGTTTCACAGTCTCAGGTGAAAAAGTTTATGTTCTCCAACCATGAAAAAAGGTTGATATATTCGTACTATTTTCAGGTGCAAAAGCCATCAATTCCCTTACCGTACAAAAATTTGCTCGTTGCTTAGAAACACTTTCAATCCTAGGACTAAAAGTAATTTCATTTGAGCTCTCTAATTGAAATTTGAGGAAAAAAACATTGTTTCTTACAAACATACTACTGGTCAACTATATATAGGTATTCATTTGTTATTTATAGTGATATTGAATGTACAATTGGAACAATTATTGCCAGAATTCAAAGCACCACTGAAATTATCACTAACAATTTTCGAACAATTCAAAAGATTTTCATTAATGTTGGAAAAACTCAAAATAACCGTTGATGAAACATTCGAGGAAATATCTGAACAGGTACTTGTACCTTTATTGTCAGATTGCAATATTTTCTGGCAGTATTCTCTTTGTTGATACGTGATTCTTCAATATATCCTTCTGCTACCGTACTCGATTTCCAACCTATATGTCTTTTAAGACAAGTGAGGTCACCGCCACCATCAATGAGAAGTTTAGCAAATGTTCCTCTTAGCGAATGTCCAGTATACTCCTTCCAATTTTATAACTTCAAAAAATTTGGTCGCACTTAAATAGTATACAGGGTGTCCGGGGAATAACTTTACATACTCTTACCAGAGATAGAGTTGGACTAGGTGATTACTGATTGACTACAAAAAATTTATTTCTGGTTTTCCCTAGAAAGCTACCCAGCTAGCAATTTAATGTCTTATAAGAATTCTGTAAACGTTTTCCGTACTTTTTTATAGGACAAGTCAAAGTCCTGTAAACATTTTCATTTCGTATATACAACCCTTATTCAACCAAAATGGGCAAGATTTATACGACAATTTAGTTGCATTATTTAATCTGGTAGAGCGCCTTGGGACTGTTACAGGATTGGTGTATAAACGTTTAGAGAACTTTTATACGACATTTAATAGAACTCTTAGATCTATTCTCCATGATCCTATATTTGTCCTGTGAATGAACTTACGTTCCACTATAGGACACATGTATAACGTCTATACAACCCTTAATTCTTACCATTTTTCGGTCAATTATGAGACTATTTTGTGACTCTGGTGACATTAATATCACCACACGATTGTATAAATGTGCCTTTAGTGGACAAAACTACCATCATTTCCGGATAGATACCTAAATATGCACAAGCGATGAATCTTTGTTCAAGCTGATATTTTAATGATATCTCTGAATGTGATATCTCGAAATTCAGAAGATATTTCCCATGGCGAATTAATTTCACTGTGAAATATATGGCATATGTGGTGCTAAATTTTCATGGGCTTCAGAAAAAAATAATATTTAAAAAAAAAACTTTTTTTGAAAAAAAAAATTTTTCTGTTGAATTTTGTTTTTGGCCCTCATAATGTGATCTTATATTCAATAATTCATCGATGATTTAATGAAAAAAATTTAAATCACATTCTTCAACCAAAATCATAATTTTTCATACATTTATTTTTTTAATTCAAAATGGCGGTTGATGATAAGTCTCTTTGTTGTTTCCAAAATGGATCCTCTTCAATCTGACTTTCTGATGACAGATGACACTTTTATATAACATATTGGTTCTGTTACGTACTTCAATCGAATACTTATACAACCTATGATATTTATTGCCACCAAAGCATCACAGGCACGAATTGAAAGGGATAAATCTATTAGAATTAAAAAAATGAAAGCGCACGAAGCAAATGTTAATATAATTCAAGACATTTCACATCTAATAGAGATGAGATCAGATTAATATATTTCGACGAAAACATTAGGCCATAATATAGGTATTCGACCAAAAATCTTATGCATACAAGGAAAATAAATCTGTTTGATTTTTTAATGATATTTATTCACCTTTATGCCACATCAAAAGAACTAATTCGTTTCATTATGCAACATACACAACATCATAATAGAGCATCAAATCTTCTATACGACTCCTAGAGAAACTGTTAACCAAATCGTATAACCTCACTTTTCAGGAGTTCCAGACTGAAAGATTGTCGTTTTTTTTTTTATTATCTAGATCTGTAAGCCAATTGATCCTTAATTCCTATTCACAAGCACTGTTGTCGGGAGCTTCATTCCACCATACATTAATTTCTATATCAGATACAGTGAGTTCTGTATAAAAGTTATTCGTTTTATTAAGCAACATTCACAGCACCATAATAGAGTGTCAAATCTTCTATACGACCTTAAAACGACCAGTTGGTCATATTGTGTTGCGAAGGAAACTCTCTTAGGCAACTGCCAACCGAATCTCATACCTAACCTCACTATTCAGAAGTTCTAAACTGAAAAATTGTCAATTTTTACTTTATTATTTAGTTCTGTAAGCCAGTTGATCCTTGATTCCTATTTACAAGTACTGTTTCAGGAGCTTCATTCCACCATACCTCACTTTCTATATCGGATACAGTGGGTTCTGTATAAAACTAATTCGTTTCATTATGAAACATTCACAGCACGATATCAGAGCATCAAATCTTCTATACGACCTTAATACGACCAGATGGTCATATTGTGTTGCGAAGGAAACACTATTAGGGCAACTGCAAACCAAATCGTATAACCTCACTATTCAGGAGTTTCAAACTGGAAAATCGTCGATTTTTTCTTCATTATCCAGCTCTGTACGCCAGTTGATCCTTAATTCCTATTTACAAGCACTGTAGCACTGTTTTCAGGAGCTTCATTCCACCAAACCTCACTTTCTATATCGGATACAGTGAGTTCTGAATCAAAAATATTACGGGTTGCTTCGCTCTCACAATTATTTCTTTTTTCTTCTACTGGTCGTAATATTTTCTTGTAACAGTTAGACACTTTCGGCCGAAATGCTCCACCATGTTTTATTTTTTTTCCATGAATCAAATTGATAAGACATGTTGACAACTATATTTCACATTCAGAATAAGACGTATAAAGAAATCCTAACCTACACATATCGGGGAGTCCTATTGCAGACATATAACTGTTGCAAAACACATTTTACGACATCTAATCGACAACTAGATGTCATGGACGGAAATGTCGTATTAAAATTGTTCTGTAAACGTTTATAGAACAACCTGCGGAAAGGTTCTATTAGTGTGCTATAATATTGTTGTGAGAATAGTTACACGATAATTTTATACAACTATTTAGTTCTCACAACAAAACGGTTCCCATCAGAATACTTACATGACAAAAAAGTAATCGTGGGACAATATTACAACATTTACAAGGTCGAATTGTTGTATAAGAAAAAACTTATAGGACTATTTTGCTAGTTGGGTACAGGGTGATTTTCAAACTTCATGGAAATACTTAGACCATCATAAAATCCAAACTTATTGACGGATATTATTGAAATTTGGGAGGTTATTGGCACCTGCTAAGGTCGAGTCAGAAAGATATCAATTATTTCATTTTTCCAGGGCCGGACTCATAAATCTTCATTTAAAGTGTTCAGGGTAAAACAAACACTTTTTATTTCGAATTACAAATAATTGATTCGCTTTTCAGAAAGAAGTTGAATTATGATTCAATTTGTGATATCGCTCAAAGTTGTCACATCAACAATTATTTTTTTATGAATTTTTGAATTGGGATAAAGTTCGAAAAATTGAATTTTTCACCATGAAGAGAACCTAAAATCTTATATTTGAATATAAAATGGAAAGTTTTAGTAAAAAATTTTCATAAGCACATTCCATAACGAAACAATAACAAATGAAAAAACTAAAATACAGTAAAGAGAACCTAATAAAAATGAAATTAGGAACGAATGAATTGCTGAGTCAACGTTATTTCAGGAGTGGTTCGAAATTAAAACCATTAGCTTGTATACATTTCTCTTGCCGAATGTTCGAATTGGATACAACCTTGCGAATAATATCGCCATTATTTCTTAAAATATCGCAACAGTTGATAATTCTGTTCATCAGCTGTTCTCTTGGCTGGATTTCTCCAGAATATATCATATCCTTCAATTTTCCCCATAGAAAATAATCTAGCGGGTTGAAATCTGGATATCGAGAAGGCCATGGAATAGGTCCCTAAAGAAAATTTATCATTTTTTTTCGACCTCCAGAAGATGACTAAGTCCTGTTCAGGTAAATAAATTCAATTTTTCGAACATTATCCAAATTCAAAAATTCATAAAAAAATAATTGTTGATGTGACAACTTTAAGCGATATCACAAATTGAAGCATAATTCAGCTTCTTTCTGAAAAGCGAATCAATTATTTGTGATTCGAAATACAAAGTGTTTGTTTTACCCTGAACACTTTGAATGAAGATTTATGAATAATGAAATAATTGATATCTTTCTGACTTGACCCTAGCATGTGCCAATAACCTCCCAAGTTTCAATAATATCTGTCAATAAGTTTGGATTTTATGATGGTCTAAGTATTTCCATGAAGTTGGAAAATCACCCTGTAGCTTTCTAGGGAAATCCAGAAATTAATTTTTTTTAGTCATTCAGTAATCACCTAGTTCAACTCTATCTCTAGTAAGAGTATGTACAGTTATTCCCCGGACACCCTGTATATCATATGGACTAAAAGTGCCTATTTTGACTCGCAACTTTGCATTCGCTGAGTATTTAGTTGGACCAGGTCGGTGTTATTGATTATGAGCTGTTGGAACCTAGTGAACGGTATCGACTTCAATTGATGCTATTGAGACTAGCACTGTGCGAAAAACGGCTACAATACGAGCAGAGCTAAGATGAAGTTTTTGCGCACCTTATATTTTCTAATAGTGCTTCTACTATACTTTTTATACTTCAAAATGAAATAAACATGGTAAATCCATGGCCCACGACTGAAACAACAAAATTCACCACATGCATGACGAAAGTTCTGGCATATTTCTAAGTGAGTCATTAGAAAGACATTGAGTACTAATGCCCACTTGCACTGCACACTTGCAGACTTATTTAAGGCGCCCTCAAATTTTGAGTCAAGCTTTTCCCCGCCTTAACGGATCAGATCTTGCACCGCATATCTAATAGAAACGACTTTGTTAAGCACGCGCTCAGCAATGCCAAATCTGGCAACACTGTATAAATCAGTGAATTTGTTTGTTTTGACATAAAAATGCTATATGCGATATGACCATATGATTTTGTGTCGGCACTAAGCACAGCGAAGTAAAAAGAACACGCGAATTCATAGACAAACAAGATAATTTGTCTATGCATTTTCCTTTTCAGTATTCTGATTCACAGAACGACATATTATACTTTGGGCCGCTGACGAACAGGCACAGAACATCCTATTTGATTTTTTTTGAAGAAAATGATTTGATTTGATTCCAACAATTCTTTATTTATTTCTTGAATGATAAAATTCTCCAGCTGTGGAATATCATTGAAGTAATACTTTTCACATATACAAGAGTAAATAGTACCTGTAGAATTAATAACTACATTGGTACAATCAATTGCTACAATAACACGAGGAAATCCAGCAATTTGGTAAAATTTGGTTTGGGTGGAACATAATTCTGCCTCTGTCTGACGCATTTTTAAGAATACTGAAACTCGAACAACTATTCTTGATACTGTAGATTCGTGGATTTCCATTAAATCGGCTACAGCCAATAAATGTACTACTGATGCGTAGAATCGCAGGCACGTAAGAAGTGGATTCATCGGTTATACACTCTGATTCCTACAATCATCAAGGCTTAAACTCCCTTCTTTGAGGTTTGACATCATCATACATAAGATATGTACTTACATATCACTTGGCAATTCTGAATCATCTTCAATTAATCTCAGCAGTTGCAGAGTAGTTTTTTTGGTCAAACTAAATCGCCGAAAAAATGCGAATTCGTCCATATCATGGTAGTGATCGGCTATATTAAATTCTATACTTCTGGGAAAGCCATAATCAATGATATCTAATATGTCGAAATCATCCTCATATAGATAATCAATCTCATTCAATGAAGTTCTATCCGTAATAATTATTAAATTCACGCAGTCAAAAACAATAAGTCGAAACTGAAGTTTTCGACGTTATGAATATTTAAGACGGGCTAAAGTCTTGCTTGAGCCATGAGTATGAGCGGCTCAAAATGGTAAAAACTTATGAGGCACTTGAACTACGGTGCAAGAGAAACGACGTCTCAAACCTAACTCAAAATTTAAGTTGGACGTAAGTCAGACTTATATTTGACGGTGCATTTGGGTATAAGTGTCTGTACCATTCCGCGAGCTCAAATCTTCCATAAACTAGGAATCCGGTAGTGAGAACTCCAACTGGGTTAACTGCACTCGAAAACGAAGTAGGATATCCAGGAATGGCCACATGTTATAAATAATTGCACGCGTTTGACAACGGAGAGCATTATCGCATGAAGTGGAATCCATTTGTTTGCATAGTCAACACGAGCTGATGTTCATTATTCAATGATGCCGTATAACAGGGTGACGTTTGAAATATTCCCTACATTTGATATTGTAGTAGCATCTGGCTCGATCGGCCTAGAGATGCAGGTAATCTCATAGTGCGATCCCATCACAGAGTGTGTGGACACTGCATCTGCTCATTGATGGGGTAATTAGCTGATTGATTTTGTAGTAATACCAATTTGCCTTGCGCCCCAAGCAGATAGAGATATATTTCGTTTACGGTTATGTGCGTTTGAACATATTGGTTGCCATTATTGATGCAGTTTGATAGCCTTCGAGAAGTATTACCACTTAACCTCTTCAAGGACAAAGTTAATCTGTCGTACTAGTAACTAAATTCATTTGTTTCTCATTTGTATACGTCAGTTTCTAAAAACACAATATTAATCAAGAGAGTTTATTTTATCAAGTCACTTACTTGTAGAACTGACAGTTAACTTGCATTATTTTTACAAGTTAGTAGTAGTATTATTTAGATTAGAAAATTTTGTTTTATCGTCATGTATGTTGAGAATCATGGTACAATTGTAATTTCCAGTAAAATATTTTTTATGATGAAAGAGTTGATACTGATGATGATGAACCATCTGTTGACTCAGAAACTGCTGAACTCGAGGACTGCAGAACATTTGTACTCTCCCTACTACCAAATAATTTGCTAGACATTTCGATTTTTTTGTTGACCGAATCATCGACATATTTCATCGTAATTTCAGTGCTCTTCCACCCTCCTGCACGCTTTAGTGCTAAAATATCTCCACCCGAATCCGCAACCATAGTGGATCCAGTTCTGCGAATAGAGTGGCCGGTATATAACTCTGGGGTCTTTTAAACCTAAATATTTCGCTATTAGCTTTGGGACACCGCCAATAGTGTGCTGGCCAGCATTAAGGGACATGCACTTTCCATGTCGGTATGTCAAAAAAAATCTTAGGCTTTCTGTTCCAGGAGGCCGAAGATTTACATATTTTCTGTAAAACGTGCAGGGCTTGAAGCTGCAGCCATCATCGGTTATGGTGAATCTTCTTGTTGTTAAATTTTTTGTTTGCCGCAATATCACAATAAAGTATTTTTCGAATCTTCCACATTATTCATGTTCAAGGAGAGAATTTCGTCACATCGACAACATCCAAAAATCCCAAATATTGTTACAATTTACGCCAGCAACCACTGGTCATCAGGAGCATGTAAAAAAAATTGTTTAGCCTCTTCTTTACTCAATACCTTGGCATTTTTTGGCGTATAACTCAAATTTTTTCGTTTCAGAAACGCTATCACCTTTTGAAATCTGTAAATGACAACTAAACGTCATATTTTTTCATAAATTTTCTAAGGAAGACAAACCTGCGAACAGGGGCATTTTCTTTCATTTCCAAGCAGCTTCTCAGCACAGACCATTTTGCCCATAAAGTATTAGGGCTGAATCTAGCTGATAGTTGATGCAAGTAGACCAACAAAACATCTTCAGTTACCCCAATCACACTATTTTCGTTTTGCCACTTTTTGAAATCGTCGTATTCTCGCTCGTATGAAGCTGATTTTGCAGGTAATAAACTTGATGATACACTGCTGGCTGCCTCAACAATTTATTTTGGTACATTCATTCTCGCTTTCGCCAAAACAAATGTAAAAAAAAATGAACAGACATGTTCATGGCAACGCTTCCATAGCTTAAAACATTTGCAACAAATTATTGAGATTTTTTTGGAATTTATCTAACCTTTTCACAAATGAGAAACAAATAAAATATAAAACAATACACGCAAGGTAACGGGTTTTACTGGCTCAAGGAGGTAACTGACTCGCCTGCGGCTCGTCAGTTATATCCTCCATTCGCCAGTAAAAACCCCCTTACCTTGCTAGTAATGTTATATACTATATGGGGAGCTTTGGGTGAAACAAGATTGTGCCACCATACTGAATAATTCCTTACGTAATTGACTCAACTGAAGTAGGTACTACTTTGAGAGTTAGTTTGGGTTATTATTGACAACAGAAAGAAAGTTACAACTGACTTTCCTAGAAAAGTAAAAATGAACATTGAATCAAGAATTTTTTCGTTTACCAACACATGAAAGTTATTATTGTCATTAATAATGTGATTTTAGAAAACTAAACTATCAAATGATACACTACACTATTTTCAATTGTAATTCAGAAATCGTCAATTGACATTCAGAAAATATCACTTGTATTTCAGATTAGTCAATTGTTTTTCAGAAAACATCAAATTTATTTCTGATTAGTCATTTAAATTTCAGAATATGTAATGTGAAATTCAGATCAGGCAATTGAATTTCAGAAAACATCAAATGTATTTCGTATTAGTCATTTGAATTTCTGAAATAATCAATAATTGTTTTTCTGAAAACATCAAATGTAATTCAGATAACACCCTCAATTGAATTTAAAATATGGTCAATTATATTTCAGAAATGGCAATTTGCAATTCACTTCATACGCGCATTGATGCCGGATTGCATTTCAGAAAATATCAATTGTAGGTGATTCAGAAATATAACAATGAAAATGAATGAACTTTAATTTTCACGTGAAACATTCAACCTTTAACACAAAACTGAAAAAAATTGGTAGCCATACAGGCATGTCTGCCATCTCGATTGCATCTTAGCTCGGTCAATAATATTTTCCAGGTATGTTAGTCTTTTTTCAAGAACCCCCGGTGGCACACTGTTTGGAATTCTGAGGTTTGTTCTTACGTAAGTTCTTATTTCCAACCATAAAATTTCAATTGGATTGAGCATGGGAGAAAAAGGGCTCATCCGCAGCAGTACTGATACTGTTTGGGTGATTACGGTCTCCAATCTCGAATGGCATGCAGCATTCTCACAGACGATCACTCAATCTGATAACTCGTTCCTTATATCTTGCCACTGTTGCAACAAACCCTCAACCTATTCATTTGCTGAAAGCTCTGTGAATGAATCTCATAGTCTCTCCATAGCTAATTCACAGATGCTGATGTCAATTGCATCTCCAATTAAATATATATTCAATTTGACCAACTTTCATCAGGTGTTATGTGCTTCCCGAAGCTACGGTGTTAGGTGAGAAATCGATCGAGAAGGTTTAGCGTATGTTTACTTAAATCCAGTGTTGAAGAAAAGAAAGTGCCAGTACCAAGATATTTCACCAGATTATATTGGTTTTATTCATACATGGAAATATACCTGATTGAATATGATATATGATTGACGATTTGATAACCACTCTGAAAATGAGTAAAATATGACTCAAAATCCGACTTGAATTCAAATAATATTTCAAACTATTGTTTCCATAAAGAAAACAACTTTATGTTAAAAGCTCATCAAGGAAACCTCTTCGGAAAAAACAAAGTACACTACTGGATTGCTATGAAAAAAGTGCAACCATAATATTTCCATTTCAACATCCTAGCACAAACAGAAACGGAGATAATGGCCAAAGTTTAATTCACCCAAATTTCAATTTTGACCTTAAACTCGAAAACAAAAGAAGATAGACGAATGAAGTTGATGGCATCATCAGTTTCTCTAAAAAAGATCACCGTAACGTTTCATTCATTTTCCTCTATCCCTCACTGTTAAAAAGTTGTGGTTCATGTATCACCAATTTTGCCCACCTTCTTCTTCTTCTTCTTCCTTCTCTATGTTAGGCACAATTGCCCACCTGTACAATTAATTCAACCATTTGAAATATTAAGATACTTAGTCACAGGATTATTTCAAATAACTTCCACGAATACTTCAGTTCATTCAGTTGATTGTGGATTTCTGATGAACATTTAAGAGTCTCCCATTTATTGAATGAATCATTACGCAATATTTTGTCCTCCTATAAATAATGAATGCGAGGAGCGTCTCTATGTAACAGATATTCATTAGTAGCGACAGCAATAGGGTCCACTAATTCGCAGAATATCCTCTTTAAATGTGTACTCACCGAAACAAGAAATGAGAAAGAAGATTAATAGGACCTGTTGTTCTTTCATTTGCCTCCCTTTCACAGGACATTTTATTATTCCTCATTCGAATGGCTGTCTTTGATCTCATTTAGTTATCTCGGACGGTCCTAAGTTTCACAGCTAATAGGATTGAATCAGTTGAGTGCCTGCCTTCCTTTATCTCGTTATTCCTATTAAGGGTTAAGTACATACTTGTACTTCGAATTATAAAAGTCGTAATCGGCTCACGTTCTCATAATTCATGGTAATTCAATTAGATGCCGCGAAATCAGGCACGTTCCTATGATTTCTCGTCACTTTTCCATATTTCCATAAGTCTCAGAGAATGCTAGGCCATTAATTCACATTGACTTTGCGATTAGATTTGCAGGGGTCGTTAGTTTATTTAGGGTGTCTTCTTTGAAGAGGCGACAGACAATTCATGGTTGGATTGTTGACGGTTATTATTCAATTGAAAATTTCAATCCTTGAAATAGTTCCCTTCTTTCCAAAAAAAATGTCGATGATGTTTTTGTGATTTGGAAACACGACACAGAAGGATTTATGAAAATTTTCGATCATATGGATAATAAAGAACTCACAATAAAATTCACTATGGAATTGAAACAGAATAATATACTTTCCTTTTAAGATCTAAGAATTATCAAATCATTGTGAAACTGTAGATCATTATGGAAAATGAATTTTTTATCTAGGTGGATTCGGAAAATATGTTATGCGAAAAGAGTATTAACTTGGGACATGAAGAATATATTGCAAAAATATGTTTACAAATTGAAGACTCAAATTGCATGCGTAGAATATTTTGATAATAATAATAGGTCTTCAGTAACTACACAATTTGAAACATAACAATAATATTCAATTAACTACAAAATAATAAAATTAAAATAATAAAGTTATAAATCATTTTTCTTGAGCACGATTGTTATATAGATTATAGATTATTAGAGATGCAGATGCTCCGATTCATTGGCTACCTCGGTCATGCACTTTTAATCAGTTGGAAATTACAGTTTGGTCATATTTTGAAGAAAAAGTTCATGCTGCAGAGGTGAATTCACCGTATTTCTAACATTGTCATAAAGTTATCAGATCTCATGTAGAGCCAAGTTACTAACTCTACAATCTTCAAATTCACAAGTCTTTATTTGACAAATTCTATGCCTTTGTCAAAATAAGTGATTCGGCCGTTTCGTAACTATAAGAACTACACTGCTCAATAAAATAACGCACATTCTGAAAATCTAAATTTTAATGAAAGTTAACTCTACATTGACTTTATAACTTATTTTGTATGTTCTCTCGGGAAGGTTTTGAACGAAACAAGACACATTAAATGGTAGAAAAATTCAGTATTTCACCGAATCTTATGTTCAAGAATAATTTTCAAAATACTGAAATGCTGATAAGTGATTAAATGCTTGGTATTGCCACCCCTTGCATTAATTACAGCTCGACAACGACGGTTCATACTCAAAATGAGTGATCTTAAAATGTTCTGATCTAATCCTGCCCAGATTTCTCCTAGTTGGATTCATAAGTTATTCAGAGTAGCTGGATGATTTTCTGAACTTCTCAGCCTTCTATTGAGGTTGTCCCAAACCTGCTGCATCGGATTGAGATCTGGACTTCTTGCTGGCCATTCCATTCGAGAGACTTCAACCTCTTCAAGGTACTCCTGAACGATGCCCGCACGATGGGGTCTGACATTATAGTCCAAAAAAATGAAATTTTCACCAATGTATGGGACAAACTGCACTACAAGCTCTTCAAGAATGTTCCTTATACAAGGTTGGGATAAAGTATGGAACCAAGTAAATATCTTTTAAACGAAAAGAACGATATTTATGAAAATTTGCAGGTAAGTGCAATGGAACAAAACGCATCTGATGTACATTATTTCGATAATAATATACTTCCGGTTTAACCGGAAATGCCATCAACTTCTTTAATTTAAATGGGACACCCTATATATTTTCACAGATTTTGAAAGAGCTTGTTATTTTGAATTCATACATACTGAGTTTAGTGTAGGAAAAATTGTAAAAACGAGGAATATAGCACTTTAACCAACCTCCTTTGAGTTTTTTGCATTAGAGCAAAAAACTATTTAGATAAACTAATTGATGTTGTTTGCATGCATAGTAATAAATAAACAAGTACTGTTTAGTACGTCTTTTGTTCTTCAAGTGTCAAATTCTAATTGACGGAAATAAATTGAACAATTTAGAATGGTTCAATTAAGTGAAAAAGAGCATATTGAAATTTTAATGATGATCGGTTATGGTGATCGTGTTAGAACTCATGAAGAAGTGTGTCATATTTTTAATAATTTGCATCCGGAGAGAAATCCTATATCTCGCTCAACAGTAACTAAAACAGTACAACGTTTTAATACTACTGGGATGGTAAAAAATTTGCTAAAACCTGGAAGACCGCAGACTGCAACGAACGAAACTGTTAAACAAAATATTGCAATCGATTTAGAAGAATCACCTCAAACTTCCACCACAAATTTGGCACTAAATCATGGTATCAGTCGACGTTCTGTAGGAAAGATATTAAGAAGTGAAAAGTATCATCCGTATAAGGTACAGTTGGTTCAAGAATTGTCATACGATGATTTTGACCGACGGCTGGAATTTTGCGAACGGCTAATGGACATCTGTAATGTCGACGAAAATTTTGCTTCTAGCATAGTATTTTCCGATGAGGCAACTTTTTGTTTAAATGGAACAGTTGATCGCCACAACTCAAGGTATTGGTCAAATGAGAATCCTCATTGGATTCATAAAGCACATACCCAGCATCCACAGAAGTTAAATGTTTGGATGGGAATTGTCGAAAATAAGCTTATAGGCCCATTTTTTTATCGACGGAAACTTGAATGGTGACAAGTATTTGGATCTACTAAATAACGAAATTATTCCTGCACTTCAACAGAATGGGCAATTACCACAAAATATTTGGTTTCAACAAGATGGAGCACCTCCCCACTATGATAGACGGGTTAAGGATTTTCTGGATGCGAATTTTCCAAATCGATGGATTGGACGTAGAGGATTCATAGAGGGGCCTGCTCGTTCTCCGGATCTTAGCCCGTTAGATTTTTTTCTTCGGGGTTATCTTAAATCACGTGTTCACGTTAAATGAACAACAAACTTACAGGAATTGAGACAAAGAATTATTGATGAATGTGAACTAATACGTGGAGAAGTCTTGGAAAGAGTGACTCAAGAATTTGTTAATAAGATAGCATATTGTCAGCAAGTAAACGGCCAGCATTTTGAACATTTGAAGTAATTTCGTTTCTCATTATTCTAAAATAATGAAATATACATCTATTGTCCTATTAACAGTGAGTTATTCCTCGTTTTTACAAATATTTTTACACTAAACTCAGTATGTATGAATTCAAAATAACAAGCTCTTTCAAAATCTGTAAAAATATATAGGGTGTCCCATTTAAATTGAAGAAGTTGATGGCATTTCCGGTTAAACCGGTATATTATTATCAAAAAAATGTACATCAGATGCGTTTTGTTCCATTGCACTCACCTGCAAATTTTCATAAATATCGTTCTTTTCGTTTAAAAGATATTTACTTGTTTCCATGCTTTATCCCAACCCTGTATATTTATCAGCATCCATAGCTCCATTATTAACGACCACTAGGTCTGCGCGAGCAGATGTTCAAATTCGCTTGCAATTTTGCTCAATCAATCTAATTTTAAAAAAGTTATAAACGGGCTATCCCAAATTGCACTAGACTAGGTGGGTGAAGACGTTGAAAGGAGTCCTGGGTTCGATTTTCGTGAAAACACCAGTAGTGAAAACTGTTTCACGATATCTTGATTTGTTTTGAAGATACAACATTTTGATATTTTATTTGACTTCGAAGAGGTGCCATAACTTTTTTATTTTCGAAAATAACTGAAAAAGATTAAAACTTTCAACAAAGACTTTTTTACTGGTACTAAGAAACTTTTTTCAACTTTTGTTATCTATAAATTTTTTTGTATGATTTAAGATGAAAAATATTTCGCATTCAGAATAAAAAGAGTTTTTCTACAAACGTCAAAAAATGACTAAGTTTGCGCATTGACAACAATATGTGAAGTGACCCTTTTTTTCATTCTCCATCGTTACCATGACACCGTGCGCGAAGTAGTGTGCGAAATACTTTGCACACTGCATGTAAACCATATGGGAGTGTCATATTTCAACCTTTATGTTCCTAAATCAAGTAAAAATCCACTTCATCTTCTTAGACTTCTCTGCAAAATATACCAACAGCACATTTTCGGATATTTTTCTGGCACTATTTGCTCCACACCACTCTTCAAATTGCTGATATGCATTTTCATACTAGCCCCTCGATTTCTCCGGTAAAAGATTTTAAATTACTGAATTGGCAGCATCTGTCAAGTTATGTAGATGGGGTACTGCTTAATTCATTGTCGCTCGAAATTTCCATTATTTTACAGTTATAAATATCACGCACGAAATTGTCACCAAAAAAAGACACTCCAAAATAATTATCAAGAACTGTCAATTTGACATAATTTTCAACGAATACCATTTTATTTCCATAGTAACAGTAATAAGTTGATTTGGAAAAACAGTTGAATCCAGTTCATTACTATTTTTCATATTGCTAAGCATGTTACTTTTTTCAAACAATATTTCTGACGTTTTAAAAAAATCTTTTGTTTGCATCTCATGCGCGAAATACTTAGGCTGCGCCTCGTTAAAAAAAATCTCTTCTCGATCACCAAAGTAGCATTTCGCGCACTAAATACAAAAATAAATATTTTGTCCACTCTTAGTGCACGAGGAAAAAAAGTTGAATAGAGTGCCTTATTTCCTCTGAAAAAAGCCTCTAGAAAGTTAAAATCCTTTCAGGATATTTTCGCAAATAAAAATGATATGACACTTTCTCTGAATCGATAGGTCAAATTAAAAAAAAAACACAGATATCGTGAATCGGTTTCCAGTATCTAATGGTGTTTTCACGAAAATCGAGTCCAGCACTCCTCGCAACATTTTTACCTATCTAGTCCAGAAGTACCAGAAACAGTCAAAATAAAGCAATTTGTGATACCCTGTACATAATACTACTTAGGCCCGTTTTTACAATCGAAGGTTAACTTTAGGTTAAGGAAATTTTGCAGGTTAGGCGTTTTACAATCGCACGAAACGTGGTTAACTATCAGTTAACTTAACCTACACCGAAAGTGTGGGTAAACCTGAAGTTAATTCAAGAACCATAGAATTATTCAAAAATGTATATGTATATAACCTAAAAACGAATGTTGTTTCGTTTTTCTTTGATTCGAAATTTATTTTGGTTGATAATTACACTTCAGATTTTCTGTTAACATGGATTTAATGGGTTATGATATAAACGCTTATAGCAGTGATGAAGAGGATTATCGTAGACCACTGACTTATTAAACAATGTCCTAAGGTGATCCGTCATAGACCAAATCATTTCGATATTCACGACGATGATGATTTTTTCAAACGATTCAGATTATCAAAAAGATGCGTTTTGGATATTCTCAGCCAAATAGAACATTTGATAGCTCATCCAACTAGAAGGTAGTTAAAATGCAATACTTTTGTAAGTACATTTTTATAAAAAAGATTTTATTTTCAGAAATGATTGTCTATCTGCAAGTCAGCAGCTTCAACTCACAAACTATTATGCTTCTGGATCATTCTTGAGATGTAATGGAGATTTTGCTGGTGTCAGCAAAGCAACTGCAAGTTTGGTTGTGAGACGTGTAACTAGAGCTATCAATACTCTTAAGTATTGTCAGTTTTGATTCTTTAGTATCATACGAAGAATGTTATGATACCCCGTTCTTTTTTTACCTCAGCTCAGGTTCTTCTTGTTTCAACATTTATTGTATTATTTTAGCTCTCTTTTTCATAAGAATGTAGGAGATAGTGGCTATGGAATTAAGCCTTATTTAATTACACCTTAAGCAAATCCAAGGACACCTTCTGAAAGCTTATTTAATGAATCACACATTCGTACAAGAAATTTCGTTGAGAGACAGTATGCTCTGTGGAAACGTCGCTTTCCAGCCCTTGCCATGGGAATGAGTGTCAAATTAGATACAGCTCAAGCTGTTATTGTGGCAACAGCCTTTCTTCATAACATAGCATGTGACCAAAAAGAATTGATCCCTCCAGTCAATGATGAAGAAGAAGCTGCTGTAGAATTCACTACAAATGTTGATCTTTCAGAATTTCCCGATCAAAGGCATAATACAAGTACTTCTACTAGAGATACCTTCATAAACATGTATTTCAAAAGATTGAATAACAGAAATAATTGAACTCATGTATGCATAGACAAAACTGTGGAAACATTTATTAAACTGAAATAAAAAACTTTGAATATATTCTTGTATAAATCAATCATCGATTTTAATATTCTGCAAGGCACATTTCTTATCCATCAATGCCAATTTTTGACGTAAGATATTCATTCTAGATACTCCTCTTGAAAATAAAATAAATAAATAGCTGCATTTAAGGCAATTGAGCTAAGTCCTTCAGACTTACAAAATAAATTATGTAAAATAAAAATGAAATTTTGAATTTAGAGGCTGACTTTGCTTTGTCCGTAATTTTTTCGAAATTGGCCGCCTCAGATCTTTTGATGAATATGACGTCTTATAAATTTGTTAATGCGTCCGACCTACCATTTAGATCAAAAGAACCATTTTTTTCTACCAACTTAATAAAATTTAAACTCAACTCATAGTTACGAAACCTCCATCGGTAAAATTATTGTAAAACGCCAGGTACGAGTTAACCATCGAGTGCCGGTAACCTAACCATAAAGGTTAACTTTCGATTGTAAAACCGGCCCTTAGTAGGAACCGTGTAACTAGCGTCCTCTATGAGAGTCGGACATAGAAACAAATTTCTCTATTTCACTATCGCAATGAGTTCATTACAGTACTAAAAGAAGTGCTGTAATGAAACTCATTACAGCATTGTTTTCACTTATATTTTTAATTTTGTGGTTGTCTGTACTGACCTCCAATCCAATCAATTGTCGAATCAAATCAATTCAAATTCCGCGATCTATCAAATCTCGAAAGTCATACAACTGCCAAGATACAATACAAAAGTCCCTAATCTGAATTTTCGTTTGAATTTCGAGAGTTTTTCACAAACTTGACTAAAACAGAGAAAATATCGTTACAGGAGGCAATTCCAACACGAATGGAAAATTCGAAAACGAGCGACGAAGGAGCTAATTCTGCAACTTTTTTTAAAATATACTATTGTTGGATGTATCAGCTTGAAAAACATATTCGTATAAAATTTCATTATAATGTTGCCAGTAGTTTCGCAAAATCGTAAAAATTTTGTATCCTTTTTTTTTCAACGCCTTGAATATGGATGAAAATTTTTTACTGAACAAACCCAAATTATTTTTTAGTTTTCTTTATGTTCTGAAGACGCAATTCTCTTTTCTGGTACACCCTGTGTATCCTTCCATAATTACAAAACTGAAGAAAACCTAATAAGGAAAATGATCTGAAGAAGTATACACTTACAATTTGTTTTCTCATGCAATGTTCTTTGTGAATTATACGGTAATTCTTCAGCTTTCCCGAGACCCTTCTGGTCTATCAGTCGAGAAAATCTCATGTTCATGATTAGGAAATTTCCCAACCCCCCTTCCCATTAAGGCCGCTTTTCAGTAGCCATCTCATCACGAGAACTATTCATTAAATTGTCACTGGGTACAAGATAAACATATTCCCAACCTCAGTGCAGCATTCAGTCCTGAATTGAAACGATGCCTCCTAACAGCCGAAAAGTAACGTTAAATAATGGGCTATGAGTATAACAGCACGGCGTTTCGGCACAAAGGGTCGCTTAAGGTTGACAAATGTATTTTGCTCCAACAAAACTGTCCTTCTTTCTAATCTGCATGAAGCCGCAAGTTGGCTCTGAATAGAAGTAAAACAATGGGGAATTCAATCCCGTATGCCCTACTTAGTTGAATATGCTCGCAGAACGAGGAATTTTTAATACCCGAATTGAGATAAGACCGCAGCAAATGTTCTGCTCATTTCGGTCGACCAAGACAGGGTGATTCAGGAAGAACGTTCGTTAGAATATTTGAAAGGAAAAGTTGAAATTGCATAGTTTTCCCTTGGTGGGAAAGATTATAAAATTTGTTCATTCTTTGTAATCTGTTCTTTCGAGCATTTAGGCCGTCGTCGTGGTTTAGTTGTCGACGTTTCCCCAGTTCGAGTGTCTGGCATATTCAGGAGTTATATTTCAGGACATGTTCTCATTGGACTGAACTCCTGAAGATGCCAGACAACTGGCGAAACGTCGAGAACTAATCTACGACGACGGCCTAAAGGCTCGAAAGAACAGATTACATTGAACGATGGCCGCGAAAGCCTCAACCAATTCATTGTTTATTCTTCTTAGAAAGTTTGTTTGAATTCTTAAAAAAAATCTTTTCACAAAGAGGGGATGAATATTCATTCCCATGTGAATAATAAGAACATTCATGCAAGATTTTCCAATTTTCTAGCTTCTACCACAAGATGTATCAACGCTTCTTCTTCGTTTATTAAAAATTCAATCGAATATACAGAGTGTCTCAATAACAATGTCGAAGAGAACTATGACGAAAACCTGGAAGGTCAGTTTTCTCAAGTAACAACTTTTTTTCAGTCGTTAGATGAAATTTGCTTGAAAAATTGTTCTTTCAAATGTTTATTTCCCAAACTGAAGGGCAAAATCTCATTCTCTCCGAGAGCGCGGTCGTTTTCTTTTTTATCATTGAAGTTTAGTTTATTCTTCAGAAGAGTGACAAGAAATATTGGTTATTCAGCCTGAATTTCAAGTGAATCTCCGTAACTGTTCAATTGTTGCGCAAGATTGCCTTTTATATACTGCTCCACAAGAGTTAGGGAGATTCGATCGTTTTGCAAAGTATCTTCGAACAAATCGCTGGAAAATCATTACGAACCCAATAACAACTTGAATCGACCCAATAAAAATCAGTATCAGACATTTCCTCAATCTGGTCGCCCATTTTTCTGAACTTTGGTTTTTTGTACCTATATATGCTTCATGAATGTTCTTATTTTGAAATGAAGTCAATTTATCAACGGCTTCGATTTGAAACGAGTTTTCTGAAAATGCCAAGACGTATATTAAGAAACTCTGAGGCTAATAGGGCTATCGAGATGCTACAGGGTGGCCTAACACAGGTTTTTATTGCTGAAAGCCCCCAAGTCAGCCAAAGTGTGATATCTCGACTTTGGAATGGGTCCGTGTTGGAAAAACTAAGACTTGGTGGGCGACGAAAAACATTACATACTCAGAATCGTTTCATCACCGTTTTGGCGAGAAGAAAGCCTACATCTACGTGTAGAATGCTACGGAATAGGTACTGTTCAAAATGCAGATGGGGTCCAAGTTTCCATCGAAAACATCAGACGACGTTTGAGAGAGGTGAATATAGGTTCTAGACTCGGTTCTAGACGTCAAATAATAACCTAGTTGCGATGTCATTCACTGCCAATCAGAGTTTTTGTTCGGCCTCCGTCGACACATGGTTATCGGACATTCTGGATTTAATGTCCTGAAGCAAATTACGCTCCCATGTCATTATCGCACAAAAGCTACTGATTTATACTCACCACATCCAGACATCAGCATTCTATCAGAATCGATCATCCCTGAACATCAGCTGAATGGTAAATCATTGGATTTATTGCACCTAGTATTATGTGCCGAGAGAAATGGGAAGAACTGGCATTATGAGAATTCGTAGTTTTCAACTGATCAAATTTAAATGTTTGCCCCAATTTGCTAGGAACTTTTGTCATTCCGGACGTAATTACTTTGAAAGAAGTCAAGACTTCTTAACTGTTAAGAATTTTTCAGAGTCTGATATTTTGAATGGTTAGGTGTTGTTTCATTGTTGGGCAACAATTTTCTGGAAGGATTTGGCCTCTGACAAATTAGTGCACCAGTTTTTACAAAGAAGGTACTGATACTAAAAGATTTTTCTGGGTTTATATTATATTAAGAATAATTTCACCTAACGTTCCGTCTACAACTGCGGTAGGAAGCTTCAGAGGATTTCTGGTCTAAGATTGTACCTCGAACGCTGAATTTCTGACAATGACCCGGGTAATGGCGGGAAAAAGTGGTGAGTTAACGAGCGCGATGTTGATTGGCACATCTCTCCCGCTGCGTATCGGCTTGATATTTGTTTTTTCTGAGGTCGGCAACCAGTCGCTATGTAAAGAAGAGGTCTCTTCTTTTCTGCTTATGTTGTTTTCGTGTTCATAAATTGCAATGGCTTCCATGTTCAGACTAGGATAGTAAAATTTTTCATATTGAAAATAATCTTCGCCTTTGAAAAATCTATATTTTATCCATCAATTAGCTCGTGTTCCGCTAGTGCGGATTTTTCTGTCTGATTCAGTCGACAGCACCGTTTGAGCACCTTTATTCTCGTATTGATACTCCGTTTTGTTGTACCAATATAGACTTTGCCGTAGTCACAAGGTATCCTGTAAATACCGGCTTGTGAAAGTGGGTTCACTTTTTCTTTGATAAATCTGATCATTTGCCCAGGTGTTTGTGTTGGTTTATAAACGGTCTCGATGTAATGCCTTTTCAGTATCTATCTGTGACAAGAAAGATGTAATGATATAATGCTGTGCCTTTTCAGTATGCCACTAATTCATCTGTGACAAGATAGATATAATTATGACAGAAATAATTGATGGAATAGTGAAAAGGCACAACGTTATCCATTAATCAGGGTGTATATAACACGTCAGTGTCAGAAATTTTGCGTTCGAGGTACAATCTTAGACCAAAAGTCCTCTGAAGATGCCTACCGCAGTTGTAGGCGAAACTTTAGGTGAAATTATTCCTAATGGATCACCGCTAATAAGCGCGAAATAATTTTTCAATATCAGTATATCTTATCGTTATAGACTCAAACTATTTAAAAACGCTACTGTTTATTCTATTGAATAGTTACAGGCATTCACGACCGCATATACTGACATTAAGGGAGTCTTCCGTGCTTATTGGCCGTGGTCTTTTAGGAATTATTTCACCCAACGTTTCATCCTCTTCAGAGGATTCTTTTTTTGAGGTTGTAACTAGACCGCTGAATTTCTGAAAGTGATGCTGGATTCGATCTGTTGGCCCAACTTATACCCTGATTAATGCCGAGAGAAGGTGGTGGGTTTACTCGCGCGATGTTGATTGGTCCATCACTCTCACTTCGTGTTGACTCGATTTTGGTTTTTTCAATACCGGCAATCATGCGCTATGTACCAAAGCAGTTTCTTTCCTTCTGTTCATGTTGTTCTTATGTTTATACAGGGTGAGTCTTTAACTTGTACATATATTTTAACCGTAGATTCCTCTGGTCAAAAAAAAACACTTTTTTCATCTTCCATTTTTTCCGATACGTCTTCGTTGAAAAGATACAAGCTCTCGAAAATCCATTAAAAAAAGTTATGTTTCGTAATTGAGATTAATCTATCCCGAACACAAAATTCTACTAATATCCGCCAGTTTCTCAATTATGACCACAACATTCCATAAATTCACCAGAAATTCAAAGAGTCTAATTGTGAACAGTAAATTCAATGTGATGAGATGAATATTCATTCATTTTGGAATATAAAAGTATTCCTGATATTTTCTTGTACAACCCGCTGTTTACGAGTAATTCCATATTGAAAGAAAAACATTTTCTGAGAAATTCCATAAATTGGGTACTTTGGCTGAATGTAACTCTGTCGAAAACATGCACAGAATTCAATTTTTGCTAGGTTGTCACGTTGAAAATCATCACGTTTAAATCCTAGAATTTATGTTCTGGAAGGACAAGGTTATTATGAATGGAAAGGGAACTAGCGGACTTTGGAAATTGAGTCATATTAATGAGCTTGTTCGTTAGAAGCCCTAACTTCCCGCTTTCATTAAAAGCGAGAGTGAATGTTCCACCCAGAGACAATCATGTTGGTGCCTCTGGCACCATCATTCGAATCTAAAGTGCACTTGACACACGCGATCACAATGCGGCCACATGATTCACAAAACTACTGTTAACAAGTTATTCCATTAGTGAAAAAGCATTTTAGCATATCTATCATTTCCTGGTGAATACATTATGCAGATTCACACTGATGAAGTCGAATGAACGAAATAACGTTAGGTGAAATAATTCCTAATAGTCCACGGCCAATAAGGCCGGAAGACTCTCTTAATGTCAGCTTATTCTATTATTGGGAATGATTTCTCATCGATTTTTGTTCCAGGGGCTGGGTCAGACAACAAAGATAAAAAAAATACAGAGATTTCAGAGACCTGCAATAATTTTTCAATCGATATTACATATGTTGGTAGGTTCAAACACTGAAAATTCTTCTGTAACTCTATTTAGCCTTCTATGCTCAATATACGAAAATTTAAAATTAAACACATCCCACTCTATTCTTCATATGATTACTTGTCTATTTTTCTTGAATTTTCATGATTCACAGAAATCCAATGAAAAATTTGACATTCATACCCAAATTCGATGGCCTGATTGACAATGTTTGAAGGCGAGACGTAGTACATTCTGTGGCGGAGAAACTTGCTGATTCCGATTGGGCTCTAATCAGAGTAGCCTTTGTCCCATAATAACGTCGAAGCGTAATTCGCTTCACGACATTAAGTCCAGAATGTCCGATAACCATGTGTCAACAAAGGCCGAACAAAAACCGTGATTGCCTCTGAATGAGATCGCAACTGGGTCACTGTTTGACGATAAAAAGTGACTTGGACGCAAGACGAAATTAGCGCTTTGTGCGCCATGAATTAGAGGGTGTGATATGTTCTTGGAATGCATCATTAGGGACGGGATTAATTGCAGCTTTCGATCAGGAAAAGCTCTCTATCCGACGGAGCGATTCGTGGCGAAAGAGATTGATTTCGAAAAATGGTGCACTCAGGATGTGAGGAGTCAGACTGTAGACTTCACAGCAAGGGTGGACAACCTAATAATAGTCTTGATCTGATTTGAAAATTCATTAATACTCAATAATACATTTTCTGGTAAGGACTCTTGACGACGTATCTTACCGTGATTATCACTACTTCGGAAGTCGTACGAAATCATAATTTGATGAACATATCTTCTGACAAAAAGTACCGGAAATTTGTAAATGAAACATACATTTTTCATTGAATCATCAAAATTCATATTGTGGCCTTTGAAGTATTCCCCAATGAAAGCTGTACACATGTGCCATAGTTTTATAATTCTTCAAAATAACTTTTATAAGCACTCTCTGAGAAGGCATTTAATTCACGCGCGGTTATTGGCTCAAATGGAATCGAAACTCATTCCACTTAGGGGCAGTTTAAGTTTAGAAAGAAATTCAACGGAACTAAATCAGTCAAAAACGGTGTTTTCTCGATAGTATTTTTCGAGTTTTTTGCCTGGTATTTGTTCACAATTTTAGCTCGGCGCGACGGCGCCTTTTCGTCTTGAAAAATGCACGAGTTGTTCGACAAATTCTGAATCAAAATGGTACGAGAAGACTCTTGAAAGATGTGTTGAGTTGGTATTACGAGTTTCGAATACAATTTTCTTCCGCTGCATCGACATTAATTTCGGTTAGAGAGGTCGCAGGTCGTCCAGAAAGAGGCATGTATTCTATGATTTAACCACCCCTCTTTGAAAGCATTGCCAAACTCATATGCACAGATTTTGGAAGGATCTGAATAACCATAGGCTTTTTGCAACAATTTCAAAGAGTAAACACAAGAAATTTCGTTTTTAACACAAAATTTAAGACCAAATCTTTATTCGATTATTTTGTTTTTGTTGAAAATGAGAACGCACTAACGAGGTTGAATCACTTAACGACGACAGCTGCAGAAGGAAGAAGTTTTTCGAAAATTTATACCCTTTTAAGAAATTCGACGAAAGAAAATGACTAACGATTCTATATATAGAAAAGAAATTCGGAGGGAATCTACCAAATTTCAAAGAAAGAAAAAAAAATGGATTCCAAAAGGAGCGAGTTTTCGAAAGCATGAGTGTTTGAATTGCCTCCTGCCACGAGCATTAGACGAAATTTTTCCTACTTCAGTCAAGTTTTGTGAAATACTTTCGAAATCTTGCCAGTTGGTGTGCCATTTCTTTTATATCTTGGCAGTTGGTATGACTTACGAAATTTGACAGATTATGGAATTTGAATATGGCTATATTTTGGCGTGCGAATTTTTCAAGAATATTTCGTAGGTTCCGGAAGATAAGTATTTTGACGTTTCAACGGTGACGTCAAACACCGAAATGTTGAAAAATATTTCTTGATAATTGAAAGCAGATTTCGGAAATTTTGTCAAAGTTCTGAACTGATTTTCATTTTCATTACTAAGGCGATGGCAAGCTTTCAAAAATATGCCTCTTGGCGATCTTTGAGCCAGTGACGTCACACAGAAAATATTTCAAAATATTTTCGAAACTAGTTTCAACGCCTTAATTTGATTTAAAATTGATAGGATCGGAGGTCAGTACTGACAACCATGAAACGAAAAGTATAACTGAGAGCACTGCTTCTAGTACTCTTTACGATACTGAAATATATTCTTGTTAAATAAAATCAATAGGTTTTTACTGTTTTCTGACATAATGGGAAATATCGATCAATGGTAAAATGAAGAAAAAAAAAGAGGAAAAGTATTAATCTATAAGATAAAAATAGCATGAAATACTACTCAAACTGGAAAAAGTCATAGGTCAGTGTTTTTCATAAACACCAAAACAAATCGTGCAACTCAAAAAGTTTCCATAGCAGCTCAAGATGCCAACAATTCATAAACGGACTATATATTAATACATAAAACTAAGTCAGCCATTTTGTTGGTTACACCATTTATAACTCAAGATTGGATGAACTGTTTGTTATGAAATATTTTTTTTTATTCTTTTACGACTGGGTTGACATGAAATACATTAAAATTCTGAAAAATTTGATGAAATGAAAAAAATTAGAAAATAATTTTCGTTCTTGAGAATAACTCCAGTAGGTGTCGCTACAGTTAATAGTGTTTTCGTTAAAGTATTATATTTGATATCAATTCGGTGAACTACATATTCTTATGATATTAACGCATCTGAGTCCATGTGTTAATGCACACTACGTGAAATTTCATGACGAAATGTTTTGAACAAATATCCATTCTACTATTATCGCCATTAGATGGCAATGTAAACAATTACTGTGTATTTTGTGTTGCCTGAACAGATGTTTTGGGGGCGCATTGGTTCTATTGTCTGGTGACTTCCGATAAACATTACCGGTCATTCCAAAATCGACGGATAGCGATGAAAAAAATGCTTGCCTAAAATCATCAACTTCAAATTTGGCTTCAGTTGATTGCGATTGGAATAGTACCAATAGATATTTGCAGACCACAAAAATGCAAAAAAATGCTTGCACCACAAGAATTGTTGAAAATGATTTTTTTGTAACTGCAAAAAAGGATGCAACGCGTCATGCACCTGCAGAAAAAAGTCTTTTTTGTAACGCAACATGTGGGATATGTGCAGGTGTTAACTGCCAAAACAGTTGTCCAATCTTTGGCAAAGATGAAGAAATATTTGACAGTGGCGAATACCACTCAGAATCAGATTAATTTTTGTCACAAAAAGTATTAATTTCACGTGAATAAAGTGATGAATAAATGAAATGTTCAAATGATATTTTCATTCTGTTATTTTGAAAAGATAGATGCTGCTTTTAGGGGTTGAAAGAATAATAAAAATAACTAAAACTAACATTGATCCAAGATACTGTTATAAAATTGATTGAAATTAATTAATTATATTAATAAAAACCCATTTTTACACATTTGATGCTGAAAGGGGTGGTTTATACGATCTTGAAGTATATGAAGAACTTCATTAAACTTTATAAAACGCTACTGAGGCTCAAAAATTACTTTGATTTACGTTAGAATAAGTTTCTTTTAATTTTGGATGAAGGGGTTGTTTTAACCCCTTGAAAATAATAAGCACATATCGGCATAGGGCATTAGTGGAGACAAGTATAGCTTATATCCAAAATTGCCAAATTTTTGCCCTCATTGACTGTACTAATTGTACAGGACAATTTTATGTCCACCCTCAGGGGATTATAGCGTAATAGTTTATTATAATATTAAAGTTGCTTATTTATTCATCGATTCAGGTAGTACGAAGTATGCCGGGTCAGCTAGTGTATTAATAAATGAATAAATAGATAGATATGATGATGAGTGGTGTACTTCGGAATAAAACATATAGATTATGAACATGATGACAAAATTTTCAAGAGTTATCGACTGATTGAGTAGTCTTTCTTTGCAATCGACTGTCAAATACGTTTTTAAAAATACCAAGGATTTGTTGCACCGTTTCTCGAACGAATTTAGCAAGTGCCAGTTTCCAATCTTTCAACGCTCCCGCAATAAATCCTCGTCTTGACATCAGCATTTATTCATCATCCACTCGTCCACCCTTTCCGTTTCCTCTAATCAGTCTCTCGCCACGTCATCTACACCGTGTCCTTCTACATCAAACTCCGGTTTCTGCCCAACCCCATGTTAAAACGATAGTCCACTTAGAGCTTCCGTTCTGTGTCGCCCGAGGCGTCAAAAGTAGTTCAAGTTGTCGGAGTTCTGGACGATCAATTAACCCAATTTCGGTGCTCTCTATGAGGATTCCGCCGGCCTTGTTTTGTACGTTTGTTCAAATTGTTAGGAACTTGATTATCCCCAAGGCAATACTTTGAGCACTGTTGGGAATGGCGGAAAAGTTCGCGAGAATTTTTATCGTGATTTGTCCAACGTTTGAGCAGTCGTATGGACGCATCTGGCTCTGGGGAATCAAGAGATATTGTTGCTTGACAGAATGAAAGTCAGTTGCTGAAATGTGGGTGGAATTTTCTTATTAAACGATAAGGACCGGTTTTACAATCGAAGGTTAACTTTTGGTTAAGCGGTTAAGTGGTTAAGGTGAGGCGTTTTACAATCCCACGAAACGTGGTTAACTATCAGTTAACTTAACCAACATCGAAAGTGTGGGTAGACCTGAAGTTAATTCAAGAACCATAGAATCATGTATACAGGGTTGGGATAAAGTATGGAACCAAGTAAATATCTTTTAAACGAAAAGAACGATATTTATGAAAATTTGCAGGTGAGTTCAATGGAACAAAACGCATCTGAGGTACATTTTTTTGATAATAATATACTTCCGGTTTAACCGGAAATGCCATCAACTTCTTCAATTTAAATGGGACACCCTATATATTTTTACAGATTTTGAAAGAGCTTGTTATTTTGAATTCATACATACTGAGTTTAGTGTAAAAAAATTTTGTAAAAACGAGGAATATAGCACTTTAACCAACCTCCTTTGAGTATTTTGCATTAGAGCAAAAAACTATTTAGATAAACTAATTGATGTTGCTTGTATGCATAGTAATAAATAAACAAGTACTGTTTAGTACGTCTTTTGTTCTTCAAGTGTCAAATTCTAATTGACGGAAATAAATTGAACAATTTAGAATGGTTCAATTAAGTGAAAAAGAGCGTATTGAAATTTTAATGATGATCGGTTATGGTGATCGTGTTAGAACTCATGAAGAAGTGTGTCATATTTTTAATAATTTGCATCCGGAGAGAAATCCTATATCACGCTCAACAGAAACTAAAACATTACAACGTTTTAATACTACTGGGATGGTGAAAAACTTGCTAAACCCTGGAAGACCGCGGACTGCAACGAACGAAACTGTTAAACAAAATATTGCAATCGATTTAGAAGAATCACCTCAAACTTCCACCACAAATTTGGAACTAAACCATGGTATCAGTCGACGTTCTGTAGGAAAGATATTAAAAAGTGAAAAGTATCATCCGTATAAGGTACAGTTGGTTCAAGAATTGTCATACGATAATTTTGACCGACGGCTGGAATTTTGCGAACGGCTAATGGACATCTGTAATGTCGACGAAAATTTTGCTTCTACCATAGTTTTTTCCGATTAGGCAACTTTTTGGTTTAAATGGAACAGTTAATCGCCACAACTCAAGGTATTGGTCAAATGAGAATCCTCATTGGATTCATGAAGCACATACCCAGCATCCACAGAAGTTAAATGTTTGGATGGGAATTGTCGAAAATAAGCTTATAGGCCCATTTTTTATCGACGGAAACTTGAATGGTGACAAGTATTTGGATGTACTAAATAACTTAATTATTCCTGCACTTCAACAGAATGGGCAATTACCACAAAATATTTGGTTTCAACAAGATGGAGCGCCTCCCTTCTATGATAGACGGGTTAGGAATTTTCTGGATGTGAATTTTCCAAATCCACTCTATGAATCCTCTACGTCCAGTAGAGGATTCATAGAGTGGCCTGCTCGTTCTCCGGATCTTAGCCCGTTAGATTTTTTTCTTTGGGGTTATCTAAAATCACGTGTTCACGTTAGACGACCAACAAACTTACAGGAATTGAGACAAAGAATTATTGATGAATGTGAACTGATACGTGGAGAAGTCTTGGAAAGAGTGACTCAAGAATTTATTAATAGGATGGCATATAGTCAGCAAGTAAACGGCGAGCATTTGAACATTTGAAGTAATTTTGTTTCTCATTATTCTAAAATAATGAGATGTACATCTATTGTACTACTAACAGTGAGTTATTCCTCGTTTTTACAAAACTTTTTTACACTAAACTCAGTATGTATGAATTCAAAATAACAAGCTCTTTCAAAATCTGTAAAAATATATAGGGTGTCCCATTTAAAGTAAAGAAGTTGATGGCATTTCCGGTTAAACCGGAAATATATTATTATCAAAAAAATGTACATCAGATGCGTTTTGTTCCATTGCGCTTACCTGCAAATTTTCATAAATATCGTTCTTTTCGTTTAAAAGATATTTACTTGGTTCCATACTTTATCCCAACCCTGTATATGTATATAACCTAAAATGTCCGATTTGAAAATTATTGTTATGAAGAAATTGATTTCTCACTAGAGATTTGTTAATATGCATTTAATGAAATTTAATTTCAACGCTTTTAGCAGTGATGGAGACGAATGTCGTAGAACTGAATTGATGCGTCCTAGAACAATTTTTTTTCGAAATCATCGACGATTATGATTTTTTTTAAAGATTCGGATTATCGAAAAGCTGCGTTTTATTATCATTTATTCAGCGTATGATGAATATTCTCAACCACGTAGAACATTGGATAGCTCATCCATCCAGAAGGTAATTAAAATGCCAGGTTTACGAGGTGCATAGGTAATATTGACTGCACACATAAAAATTCAATAGCCACGTGATCAAGCCGAACTATTCAGGAATTATCAACAGTTTTTTTCCTTGAATGTGCAAACTGTAGCTGGTCCATCTCTGAAAATTACAAACATTGATGCAAAATGGCCACGTTCAGCAAATGATATTTTTCAGAATTCTACTTTGTGCGGATTATTTGGAAGAAGAGATTTTCCTCACAGTGTTTTAGCAGGAGATAGTAGCTACGGAATTGAGCCCTATATAATCACACCTTCAGCTAATACAAGAAAACCTTCTGAAGTCTCATTCAACAAATCACACATTTGTACAAGAAATCTCTTTAAGAGAAAGAGTGTGTAGAAACCTCGCTTTCTAGCCCTTGTCATGGGAATGCATGTTAAATTAGATATTGTAGAATTCACTAGTAATATTAATCTTCTACACTTTCCTGACCAAAGGCATAATGCAAGTACCTCTACTCCAGATACTTACATTAATATGTATTTTAATAAATTTTAATTTAGAGAAATGATTAATCTCATGTATTCATGTACAATGAACAAAATGAGGAAATATTTATTTGAATAAAATATGAAAATTAATTATATTAAAATCGTACATTTCAATCATTGATTTTAAAATTTTAATATTCCTTTGACGTCTTATAAATTCGGTAATGCGTCCGACCTATTATTTTGATCAAAAGAACCATTACCAACTACCAACTTAAGAAAATTTAAACAGAACCCATAGTTACGAAATCTCAATCGGTAAAATTATTGTAAAACGCCAGGTACGAGTTAACCATCGAGTGTCGGTAACCTAACCATAAAGGTTAACCTTCGATTGGAAAACCGGCCCCAAGAGGGCATTACATGGGAATAGATGAATTTCAGACATTCATTTGGCATCTGTATATATCAAATTGAATTGCTTTGCGTTAGGTACGCTAAAATGGCTGGACCAATTTGGCTAATTTTGTTCTTGACTTATTCGTGGAATTCTAGGAAAGGTTTAAAAGGTGAGAAAATATGAAAATGCAAGGTGTTTAATATAGTTTTTCCTTAGAAATGGAGGTGATAGAATATCATTGATTTTCGATGATCATCAATGTTTGACAATTAAACATCGAAGTTTCGAAATTGATTTCGCATTATTTATACCATCGTCACATCTTTTTCTCGATTTCAATAATTTCAACAAGTGAGGCCGACGCAGAGTTTGCACAAAACACCAATTTTATCAATCAATGATACATAAATAATTAATTAATATTTCGAAAAACATCGGGTATCATGTTCGATTATCTATGTCAATATAGGCTCCGGTGATCATTTGTGAAAATGACATTTGAACCGTCTAAATGCAGAACCAGACATTTGATGTATGAGCCGTTCCGAGCAAAACCAGAAAAACTTGCCAAAGTCAAAGTTTTGAATTGAAAAACTTCCAATTGTGACCATTTGAATTACGAATAAAGGCTTTCAAAAGTCTACTTATGAACCTGATGGTATAAGAATCAGATTGCCAGCAACTTTCTCTATTGTTATCCCCATTTAACTCATTTTTTTCGGAAAATGTCAAATGTCTGGTTTTGCATTTAGACGCTTCATTTCAAGTTACGTCCTCTTTTTGCAGTTGATCTTTCGTGTTAGATACAACTCACCTCAAATTGTGCGAGAACTTTTTTGTCAACTTGGTTAATTTCAATTTGCGATGCCGAGAATAAGACGACCTGGCATAAGAAACCTCGTCACAGGAGGGCCCATGCATTGAGAAGGTTGACCGATTATTTGATTGGAACATAATTTCAGTTATTTAGGTTTTCGTGTTTGAAGGTAACATTGAACTACTAATAATAACAATAATTTTAATAGTCGATTTGGGCAGATGAAGTTGCGCGGGCCAGCTTGTCAGTGATATTTCAGATGTTCATTTGGTGTCAATAATATTTATAAGGGGTGTCCCGGATAAGATGGAAAACATTTCAATGGGGAATAGGGAACACCCAGAGGATACTGAAAAACCCGCAGGGGATATACAGGGTGTTTTTTAAAATTGAATGAAAATAGAAACCACTTCATCTTCAATTTGTAATAGAAATAATATTGCATAGCACTATCAAGGTTGCCGAAGACTGTTTTTTTTTTCTTGACAGAGACAATAATTTTTGTGTCGATCTTCAACATTCGTCTCATAGTGAAGTGAATTTGGAATCATTTGAAAATACATCATTATTATTCGATATATCCTAATGAGTCTCAGTTAAAGGCCAGGTGGGTATAAAACAAATGCCTACTCCAAGAAATAAGATCAAATGAAATTATCTCTACAATCAAAAATGACTTAACAACTGTACAGGAGGGGAAAATTAGTGATACTTGAACTACAACTTTTTAAACGTGGGAGATAGAGGAAAATCGATGATTCGTTGCGGTTTTTGGAAAAAAATAGAAGATAGAGAAATGCGGTTGATGGCATTATTAGTTTCTCTTAAAAAGATCACCGTAACCCTTCATTCTTTTTCCTCTATCTCTGACGGTTAAGAAGTTTTAGTTCAAGTATCACAAATTTTGCCCACCCCGTACAGTTATTTGATTTATGAAATTCATTGGGATTCAAACTTTTCTTGATTATGGGATGTTCAATATCGACATAAGAGAAAAACTTCCAAATTAATGTGATTCGTTCATTTTCATTCTAAATTTCATATAAATTGTACAGGAGATATAGTCGCTTTAAGTTCCATTCAACTTTGAAAAACAACCTGTAACACCAAATTAAATTTAAATCACAGTGATTCTGTTCAGCGGTTTAAGTGGCTTCAATTTTCATTTCATACCCTTTAAATCAGAATCTATAAATCCTGGGGGTTTTTCGTGATCCAATAAGTGATCTCTAGCTCTCATTACGGGACATCCTGTATATAGAACCTGCTGATGGGAGCATTTTATTAATTCATTGTTAGGAAAAAACTTTTTTTTTAATTCTGTGTAAAATAAATTCATTCTGCCTCATCTTGTAAAACAAAATCATGCTAGAATATCGCTTTTGTCTTTGTTGCATTTCGAGCTTTTATTTTCATGCGACGAAATACCGAGTTTTCGTACAATTCATCGAAGGTCAAACTGAAATGATTAGAATCGTCTCAATGATCGAACCTCCCAGTAAAAGAATTTCCAAATTTTTTGGAATATAAAAGTGTGAATGATGAAGACACTTTTATTTCCTTGGGCAGTTTTCTATTTTGAATCTTGAAGAAAAATTTCGAAAAACATTCAGCTAATTGTTCTTGCCGCTTCCGAATTTTCTCAAACTTTGTGGATGGGTGAAAAATGCCTTGGTTGCGAATTGGCGAATGCGCCGACAATTGTTAAGTTTTCTTGAATTTCTTTATGTGCGAAGCCTCTTAAGCTTCTTTTTCTCTGATGGAAACCTTCTCCAGTCAATAATGAACAGAACAAGAAGAAATATTTTTTTTTGTTTCAACTTTTACTCGTGAGTCGATGAAAATTCAAAACAGAGATCCATTTTCATTCAAATAGATAAATTTAATATCATAAATTCTAGCCAAACAAATAAGAAGGGTTTTTTCTTAGTTCCTCTTAAGTTCAACACTTGCTGGCAACTTCAAAAATTTGCTAGGGCTATTAAACTTTTTCCCTACCTTAAGGCCACGAAAAAAAAATATGTTTCGAATCTGCAAATTTTTGTCATACTGTAATTAGATTTGGTTCACTTCTGTGTTTATTTGTTCTAGTACATTTCATAATATTCAGTTTTCCTTAACTTTTCGGATCTTTTGTATCTCCTTTATGTATTCGTGTAAGCGTTTTGTCCTTACACCAATTATTTTCTTGCGGCCTAGTTAAGATATCCAAAGAAACTTTCAATTTTCCACGCAATCTCCGACATCAAAGTCGATCCAGAACTGGAGGGATGCTCCCTATTCTCTTCTCATCAAGTATGAATGATGATATCCGTATCGATTTTATGATTATCTCGTTTTCGCAAGGGACATATGTTGTACTACGGGCTTGTTGTATCAGTCCGAGGGTTGTTCTCATGAAAATTGAAAGGTTTCATCCTCCAGAGGAAAAATAGGATGAGAAAAACCGGATGCTGGGAATATTATTGCGAATCTGTTGTTTTCAATAACGCGAGATCTGTTGTTGGGCGCATTTCCATTCAACTGGATGGTCTTATTTATTCTTATACGACAAGTTCAAAGTGGGGTTATTGAAAGAACGAAAACCACCGCCTGAAAATTTATTCTAAAATCTTCTGCAGGACTGATTGAGAGAGAAATACATATTGAAACAAACGAGTACCTAGCTGTGGTTTGTAAGACGGAATACCATAAAGTTCTGCGTATGACAAGTAGAAAAAACCCTGCCCCCTCATATAAAAAAAAAATACTGAAAATATTGAGTATCAGAGCATCTTGAGGTACATCTACGTGATTAAGAAAAATATCTTTATGTAATTCTTTATGGACAGATAAAAAATGAGTCATCACTAATCTAAATGAAACTGGTAAGAAAAGAGTCTTCCGGGCTTATTGGCCGTGGTCCATTAGGAATAATTTCACCTAACGTTTCGCCTACAACTTCGGTAGGCATCTTCAGAGGATTCTCGGTCTAAGGTTGTACATCGAACGCTGAACTTCTAACACTGGCGCGTTCGAACCGGAAACGTCATCTGCGCGCCGGTTTATGGCGGGAAAAAGTGGCGCGTCTACGTGCGCGATGCTGATTGGCCCATCGCTCCCGCTTCGTGTCGGCTTGATCTTTGTTTTTTCTAAGGTCGGTAACCAGGCGCTATGCAAGAAAGGGGTCTCTTCTTTTCTATTTATGTTATTTTTGTGTTTATAAATTTCAATGGCTTCCATGTTCAGCCTGGGATAGTAACTTCTAATATTGGAAATAATCTCCGCTTTTGAGGAATCTATGTTGTGTCCATCTATTAGCGCATGTTCTGCTAGTGCGGATTTTTCTGTCTGATTCAGTCGACAGCACCGTTCGTGTTCCTTAATTCTAGTATTAATACTTCGCTTTGTTGTGCCAATATAGACTTTGCCGCAGTCACAAGGTATTCTGTAAATACCAGCTTGTGAAAGTGGGTCAACTTTGTCTTTGGTTGTTTTGATCATTTGCCCAAGTTTTTGTGTCGGCTTATAAACAGTCTCGATGTTGTGCCTTTTCAGTATTTTACCAATTCTATCTGTGACCTTGGGGATGTATGGTAAGATGGCTTTTCCGTTAGGTGTAATTTGTGATGTGTTATCATCACGGGTGGAAGTTTTTGTTCTTATTGCCCTCTGAATTTCTTTGGTATTATAGCCATTGGCGATGAATGCATTCTGTAAATGTTCAAGTTCATCCTCCAGAAATTCCGGCTCGCATAATCGTCGGGCTCTTTCTACGAGTGTTTTGATAACTCCTCGTTTCTGTTTTGGGGTGATGATTAGACTCCTTATGTAGATATCTGTCAGTGTGGGTTGGTTTTCTGTAAATCCTGTGTCCTAGTTTCCCATTAGGCTTTCTAGTTACCAAGACGTCTAGAAATGGTAGCGCACCATCCTTTTCAACTTCCATTGTGAATTGAATATTTGGGTGCCTACTGTTGAGATGGGTTAAGAAAACTTGCAATTCTTCATCTCCGTGACCCTAAATGACGAAAGTATCGTCTACATAACGTAGCCACGTAGATGGTTTCTCCGATGACGATTCGATGGCACTTTGTTCGAATTTGCAGGAATAAGAGGGTTTCCCATGGCGACACCGTCTATTTGTTCATAGAACTCGCCTTTCCACTGAAAGTAGCTGGATGTTAGGCAAAGTTCGAAGAGCTTTGCTATGTCATTCGGGAATATCTCCGAAACGTAGTTTAGCGATTCTCTGATGGGAACTAATGTGAACAGAGACACAACATCAAAACTAACCAGTCGGTCATTTGGTCCCAACTGGATGTTCTGCAGCTTTTCTTCAAAGTGAGTAGAGTCCTTGACAAAGGTTTCCGTATTTCCCACATAAGGTCTCAACATCGTCGTTAAGACTTTGGCTTAATCGTATGTTGGCGAGTCAATGGTACTAACAATTGGTCTCAATGGGACATTATCCTTGTGAATTTTCGGAAGTCCGTATATGCGCGGAGCCCTTGCTTCACTCTTACATATTCTCTTTTTAGTTTCTTCATCGAGAGAAGAAACTTTTATGAGAGCCTTTGATTGTTTGATTTTGGATGAGGTAGGATCTCTTCTGAGTTTGGTGTAGTTTGAAGGCTCTAACAACTCCCTCATTTTGAAATCATAGTCTGACGAATTCATTACTACCGTTGCGTTTCCTTTATCAGCTGGAAGGATCACAATGGATGTGTTCTCATTGAGATTCTTTATGGCTTTGTATTCCCTGAAATTTATATTACTTTTTGATGGTTCGATTCGAACAAAGTGCCATCGAATCGACATCGAAGAAACCATCTACGTGGCTACGTTATGTAGACGATACTTTCGTCATTTGGGGTCACGGAGATGAAGAATTGCAAGTTTTCTTAACCCATCTCAACAGTAGGCACCCAAATATTCAATTCACAATGGAAGTTGAAAAGGATGGTGCACTACCATTTCTAGACGTCTTGGTAACTGGAAAGCCTAATGGGAAACTAGGACACAGGATTTACAGAAAACCAACCCACACTGACAGATATCTACATGAGGAGTCTAATCATCACCCCAAACAGAAACGAGGAGTTATCAAAACACTCGTAGAAAGAGCCCGACGATTATGCGAGCCGGAATTTCTGGAGGATGAACTTGAACATTTACAGAATGCATTCATCGCCAATGGCTATAATACCAAAGAAATTCAGAGGGCAATAAGAACTAAAACTTCCACCCGTGATGATAACACATCACAAAGTACACCTAACGAAAGAGCCATCTTACCATACATCCCCAAGGTCACAGATAGAATTGGTAAAATACTGAAAAGGCACAACATCGAGACTGTTTATAAGCCGACACAAAAACTTGGGCAAATGATCAAAACAACCAAAGACAAAGTTGACCCACTTTCACAAGCTGGTATTTACAGAATACCTTGTGACTGCGGCAAAGTCTATATTGGCACAACAAAGCGAAGTATTAATACTAGAATTAAGGAACACGAACGGTGCTGTCGACTGAATCAGACAGAAAAATCCGCACTAGCAGAACATGCGCTAATAGATGGACACAACATAGATTTCTCAAAAGCGGAGATTATTTCCAATATTAGAAGTTACTATCCCAGGCTGAACATGGAAGCCATTGAAATTTATAAACACAAAAATAACATAAATAGAAAAGAAGAGACCCCTTTCTTGCATAGCGCCTGGTTACCGACCTTAGAAAAAACAAAGATCAAGCCGACACGATGCGGGAGCGATGGGCCAATCAGCATCGCGCACGTAGACGCGCCACTTTTTCCCGCCATAAACCGGCGCGCAGATGACGTTTCCGGTTCGAACGCGCCAGTGTCAGAAGTTCAGCGTTCGATGTACAACCTTAGACCGAGAATCCTCTGAAGATGCCTACCGAAGTTGTAGGCGAAACGTTAGGTGAAATTATTCCTAATGGACCACAGCCAATAAGCCCGGAAGATTCTTTTCATACCAGTATATCCGGTCGTGAAAGCCTAAAACTATTCACTAAATGAAACTCTTCATCTGAAATTGAAAAAAGACAAAAGCGTAAAAAAATTCTTCATAATAAATCATCCAACCACCCATTCAAGAAATGCAAGTTGGCCTCGAAACCAGCATGAAATTTATAAATGTCGCAATTTTTCAAAAGATGATATATTGTCTCCTCAACTTCCTCACACTCACAATTAGGGAGCATGCTGAAGACCACGTTGTTACATCGACCATGGCCTGTTTTTATATCATGAGAATAGTCCATATTCTCCTGAGAAGGTCAAATCCAGGAACTTCAATAAATGGATCAGTAATAAGTTCCTTGTTGAGAAAATTGCATGCATTCAATTCAGATTGTGAAATCCATTTGTCACTTATACTCATATTTATTAAAAAATTCCAGCATTCAATTTCATTTCCAATTACCCTGCCAACCCCTCGTCTCTCAATCAAGTCTAGAAAAAACACATGAAGATTCAGTGTATTGCCGTAAAATGAACAACAGGTACATAATTCCATGATGAGAGAAAACTAAATTCATACAAATTTGGCATTACAACTTGACGATTATACAATCAGAAACCTAATGATAATGGCCCTCAATTATTATCTAATGGAAAAGAAATTCCTTGAGCATTGGAATAAAAAAAAACAAACCAACAGACGTACAGAGTATTGCAAAAAAGTGATGAATGAAGCCAACATATCAATACAAGACTTGGACATTCTTTTCTTTTCCTTCACAAAAATATAATGAGTTTCTAATGAATTTTTTCGAGAAATGGGTTGAGGCCTTCGAAGTCATCATTCAATTTCACCTGCTTTTCGGCCGTCGTCGTTTATATATTCTCGACGTTTCGCCAGTTCGAGAGTCTAGCATATATTGGGCGAATGGTCAGATCTACCAAAGACAAAGTCGATCCACTTTCACAAGCCGGTATTTACAGGATACCTTGTGACTGCAGTAAAGTCTACATTGGAACAACAGAACGAAGTATCAATACGAGAATTAAGGGGCACGACTGAGTCAGACAGAAAAATCCGCACTAGCGGAAGATGCTCTAACAGATGGGCAAAATATAGATTTCTCAAAGGCAGAGATTATTTCCAATATTGAAAGTTACTATCCTGGGCTGGACAGGGAAGCCATTGAAATTTATAAACAAAAATGAAATAAACAGAAAAGAACAGACCTTTTTTCACATAGCGCCTGGTTACCGACCTTGAAAAAAACAAAGATCAATCCGACACGAAACGTGAGCGATGGGCCAATCAACATCGCGCACATAAACTCACCACCTTTCCCCGTCATTAACCAGGGTGTAGAAGATTCAGCGTTCGAAGTACAATATCACACCAAGAATCCTTTCCGCAGTTGTAGGCGGAACGTTAGGTAAAATTATTCCTAATGGACCGCTTTTATTTTTTTGCACATGGCGTCTGTCAGAGTCTATGATTCAACTCCATAATAGAGGACCCAACAGCGCAGCAAACTACAGAATTCTGCACTGCTACAATCCTCAAAACGAAACATCTTCTGATGAAGATTTAATCTGAAAAGATTGTTTTCAACATTTCCAATTTGAGATACTAAAAAAATCAATTTCATTTCAGATATCCCTGGCCACCACAAGACATATTATTCTGTGATTCAGCCTACTTAATACTCATTAATTGAAATTTCACATACAAACTATATTTTTCATTTTTGAAACATAGATGAATTCAAAATAGTAATCATCGAAATGAATACCATTTCCAATTCCCAGGCTCAGAGATCTTTTATCATGAGGTTGGAGAAGTGATATTAGATTTTGTCACTGAGATGAGAGATATACCGGTCTCGGCCTTGTTGGGCCTCATCAGTATCCCGTACATCTCAGGACAAAATCTTCATAAAAAACTTCGAAATTTGAAGCAATTGGTTGTGAAGTAATGAGTAAAATATTACAAAGTACTTCAAAAATGTTCTCGATGTGGCCTCCGTAAAGGCAAAGAATTTTTTTTTTCTTATATTTTTCATGATATCTGAATGAACTTGAGGGTGATGAATAATGTATGAACATTTCTGAAATAGGAAAAAATGGCGATTCTTTCTAAGTCATTTCAAACTATTGTTTCATGAGAAAAACACGACTTTATATTATAGTTCAGCAGGGAGAACTTTTGGGAAAAAACATGGAGTGCTATGAAAAAAGTGCCTGTATAATGTTCAATCTGGGTCTTTTTTATCTGGAGTATAAGAAAATAGGTTTAATGAATTTGAAAAGGAAATAAATTTGTTCCAAAAATTGAAGTTCGCATCAGAGCGAAAAAAGTGCAGTCCCAATTCACTATATCTGTAGAAAAAAATGGGAAAGGTGTTCAAGACAGAGAAACACTTTGATTTAGATTTTGAGAAAAAGATTAAATCGAAAAAACAAAAAGGCCAAACTGAAAACATTTTTGGATCATCCATGAATTATTCAAAATAGTAATAAATCGATTTATTCTTGAAAACACGATGCACAAAGAACAGGACTTAGTGGACATACCTGAAATCCATTTTGGAAAATGCAACAAAAAAGTTAACATGAATCAACTTTACATGCGTAGTCTTGAAATCAGATCAAATTGAAATTCATTCACCAGAGAATATATATATATATATATATATATATATATATATATATATCGGTTTAAAACGTGCGATGACGTTGTCCGATGCCTAGATTCCATCGTTTGCGATCTTCCCATTCTCCTATTTGTAGGTTTCTATCCCTCATTGCTTTTCGTATTCCCTCCATCCAGTTCTTTCTTGGTCTTCCTCTTCGTCTTTTTATGTTTGGTATCCACTCCATTGTTTGTTTTGGCAGTCGTGTTTGTCCCATCCGTTGAACATGTCCATACCAGATCAATTGCTTCCTTTCTATATCATTCATGATTGTGCCTTCTACTCTCATCTGATCACGTACTTCCTGGTTTCTTACTCTTTGCATTCGTGATATTCTGGCTGATCTCCTCAACGCATCCATCTCCGCAGCCTCTATCCTTCTTTTATTTCTTTCTGTAAGTCTCCATGTCTCAGATCCATATGTTGAAATGCTCTTGATCATTGTATTATAGATACCGAATTTCCGTGTTCTGGTTATGTTTTTGCTCCACAATATTCCATTCAAACAGCCAATCATCTTTCTTGTCTCTGTTACTCTTGATCTTATCTCATTGTCATCTGTACCGCTTGTGTCGAATTTTACTCCCAAATACCTGTATTCCTCGCAAGGTTGTATGCCTTCTGCATCCCCAACGTCCAGTTCGCTCTTTTCATCTCCAATACAAAGGTATTTCGTTTTTTCCAAGTTTATTTCTAGTCCCCAATATTCATATGTTTCTTTCAGTTTACGTGTCATGTATTCCAGATCTTCCTTATCTCCTGCGACTATTACCTGATCATCCGCAAACTGTAAGGTAAAGATGTTCGTGTCATTTAAGGGTATGCCCATTCCAGAACATTTCCGTTTCCATTGCATCAAAGCATGCTTTATATCAGCACCCCAGAGGTAAAGTGTGTTAAGTCACAATATCAAAATTAGACAAAAGAGAGATTATTCAGTTCGATCATTGTTTCAAAGAATGTGTACTGCCATTATTTGGGGACTTCATATACCTAGGGAGTAAAAAATGTGTTCCACTAGCTAGAATTTACTAATGTGAATCCAATATTGTAGATAGTTCGTGTCTGAAAAAATATGACTTAACACACTTTACCTCTGAGGTGCTGATATAGATTTTGAATAAAGTGGGTTATATAGTGCATCCCTGTCGCAATCCCTTATTAACGTAAAATGAGAGGAGAGAAAAGATAGTTTCAAACTTTCCTCAGATATTCAAACTGAAATGGCCTGACCTTTTCTCCTGTTATTTCCAAATTTTATGGTGATACCAGACTCCTTTCCTAATGTAATTTACGCAGTCATTACCGATTCGTTCTGATAACAACATGATTAAATCTGCAATTTTTCTTACCGAAGACTCTATCATAACGGATATGTGCCCTTTTATTTGACACTACTAAAATGAGACTCTACTTTTGAAACGACGCTTATTTCCCGACCTAACTTGAATTACCTTCCTGTACTTTTCCGAGTAACTTGCAGAACTTTTCCGTACCGTGTCCCCAGATATACTGACCCACTTCTTGACGATGGAATTAACTTGTCACCTTCTTATGGGTGGTTCTTTCCTTCAGTTTGTTCGGATTCCAGTATGATGGAGTCAATATTTTCAATCTTTCTGCAACCCCCTTCAAATTCAGCACCATATTTTTTAACATCCAGTTTAAACTAGGAGGTGGCGCTGGGTCATGGATATCGCCGAATGTCAGAGGCGAAATGGAAACGAATGCACGAGATCATCGCGAAAATATTCAATCTCCAGAAAAACACTGTAGACACAACAGACAACAAGCTCCATATCATAAATCTGGAACCTGTTTTTCCCCCATTAAGATCACTGCCATAATCAGAATTCATGCCAAGGTCCTATTATCAATAATAAAACTGGGAGCCGCGGATGTTGTTTACACAGCAGTAAAAATTCAAATTAAATTCCAAAGAGTCAAATACGGTGGCTGCGGTGGATATGAAAAACCGCTTGCATATGCAGCATCGCTCCACGCAAGACCCGTAAAGATATATGATTAAATGAACTTCCTAGGCTGAGTATATCACATAGATTAAATTGAGCGGCAGCGAAAAAGTACACCCCAGTCGAGATTTCCCCAATCTCGTATATTTATCGCGTCTGGACTGTGAAAAAATTCACGTATTTTTATGAATAATGGTACACAACGTTCGAAACTGTTCAGAGATGGACGTCAGCTCCGAAAACAGCATTTTGGGGGTGAATTTATGCGGTTTCGGGCCCATTGTCTGATGGAATCTGTTGGCCAACAAATAAATCTGTTTGGGTTTTTTCGGCGTTGATGCGTACTTCGTGTTTATGTTTGAATTCGAGCGTTGAATGAATGTTGCGTGCATTTCGTATCATTTCGGTGGATGTTGATTTTAGTTGCTCATTTCACGTGCAAATAATCATTTCGCTGATTGTTTCAAAAAATCAATGAGCACCATGAAAATAATCGTCGTCATATGGTTTCATAATACAATTTGAATCGATCAAACAGAAGATATCGATTTATATATCATAGGGGAGGTCTCTGCATTTTTCTGAAACTTTTAAGGGATTTCTCTCCCAATCTCTGCAACAGAAGGCAATAAGAAAAATTTTGAAATAATAGAAGAAAGTCCGTTGCGTAACACTGGTGCACTTCAGTGGCGGTCCGTAAGGGACGGCAAAGGAGATTTTGTGTCCTGGCAAAATTAACCTTATTTCTGTCAATTTACCAGAATTGAGCTTTTTCATGATCAAAAATCCGATGTTTTTATTCAATATCACAAATTATAACAGATCAATGTTGCTTCAAACGAATTTTTAAGTTATTGCATATAGAGTAAGATCTCAGGGCCGCCAGACCTTACTTATTTTTGAAGTAACGAATTTTATAGTATAGACAGTCTTATATGTGTTAAATAGTGTGTGCATACTCGCTAGCTTGGCTAGGCGGCCCGTTCGCAGGTAGCAGGTAGAAAAAGTGGACAAAAACATACCGAACTTTTCTTAAATTCGAAGAACTGATTTTTATATATGTCACGCAGAATATTATGAAAAATAAATATTTCATATTGCCAGACAGTTTCCGTGGGCCGAAATTCCTCCCAGACGCTTCAAATTCCAATAAAAAAATGACAGGTTAGAAACATTGTGTCATTTTGACAACTTTCGGAATCAAACAACAAAATTTCTAGCTCCTCCAAGGATGGAGGTTTGGTCGTTGGGCCAGCAACCCAACACCAAAAAAGTTCACAATGTTGCTGAATTTCTCATTCAACAAGCCTCGGAATAGGACTGGAAGTATTCAACGACGTGAGTGAATGAACTAAAAATGAGAATGATTACTTGAAATGTACAGGGACTATTGAGCACCAGGAGATCATTTTTGATGGAGTTGTTTGTAACGTAAGAGTTGGATTGGAGATTGAAAATGAAGTAGCAGCACAGTTCGGAGAAATGAAAAGGATTGAAAGGCTTGATGAAGAGAACTGGGTATACGGCATCAAGCTGTTTCTTGATGATATGTATTGTAGATTGCATATTGTTAAGCCCAGAATATACATCTACATACATACATAGAAACATTGTTGCGAAATGGCCAGATTCAGCACTTTTGTTAAATTCGAAACAAAAATTTTGATATATGTAACGCAAAATATTATAAATAAAGGAATATTTCATATTGCTAGACCGTTTCTGTGGGCCGTAATTTCTTCCAGACGCTTTAGATTTCATTAAAAAAATGAACTTTTTTTACATTTAAAGTCTTCAAATTTGAATATAATCCTTAGGGAATTATTTCTTAGACTAATAGCTTTTATTTCAGGCTTTGAGAGCGGCGACCGAATGTAGATATTCCGTAACGAAAAAACCTAACACAGTCGTGTATCGTCGTTTTAGTTCGGCAGATTTCATCACGGTGTTTGGGTGCTTGCGACTAGACGGATGCGTGCAGCCACTCTAGCAGTGCAAAATGGAGTCGCCAATCACGCTGTTCCCATTGAATTACGAACGGCAATTATTTCATTAACATCGGTTTGAAAATGTATAGCCAAACGAAAACATTTTCCATTAATTTCAGCTCTTGCTCTAACTATACATAAGTCGCAAGGTGGAACTTTTGACGAAATAGTATATGAGTATAGTAAATCACATTCTCAGAAACTCGTCTATGTTGCACTCTCTCGGGTGGTTAATATTGAAAAATTGTATATTACGACAAAAAATGATAACTCTGCATTCAAGTTTTATCATAATCGAAGGAAGCTGCATCGACTGCATCTTTGTTACAAGAATTCAAGAGACTGTCTTTTAATAGTGTTCAGACGAAAGCTCAAAGTGTCTTAGATTTCATTAGTAATAAAAATAGCATTTCAATAATGACTTCCAATTGTCAAAGTCTACATAGTCACAAATGCGATTTACAAGATTCAGTTACGAGACAAACCAATGTGTTACTTCTTACCGAAACATACATGACGCGTGATTATCCGATTGAAATACCTAATTTCAATAGTATTGTTCAATTCAAACGAGATACTGTTCCAAAAGGTGGGGTAGCTTTTTACCAAAATAGTAATAACGTTACTAATATTATGAGTCCGAATATTGAAATAAATATTGAAGACATTATCGATGGTAATGTTAGACGCTCATTTGTTGGAAATATTTGTGCATGCTTATCCAAACTTAGAAATGGCCTACACATAGTTATGGTAGGAATTTACATTTCTCCGAATCTAAAATTTTACGAGGTAGAGCATTTTATTCATCGCACTTTACTGGAGTACACTGAAGAAGGGTTGAAAATACTTGGTAAAAATGGTAATAAATTTCCACTTATTTTGGCTGGCGATTCAACATTAACTTCGCTGGAAAAATCAGAGCGGATGACAACTTTTCTTTCGGAAAAATTGAATTTGCAAATGAATAATGATCCACAAGAATCCACAACAAGATATGGAACCACGATTGACGCAGTATTTTCCAGATATTTAGAAGACATTAAGTCTCAAACTTATGTTTCTTATTTTAGTTACCATAAACCTATAGTTTCAAAGATAAACATTCCTGAATAACCTACATGTATTGTGAGATAAATAAATATTTTTAATCAACAATATTATCTTCTTATTTTTGAATACATGCTATGCAATAGCTTTTCCGCGGCAGTCCTCGAGTGCCACACGTAATTTTTTTGTATTTTGTACTTTTCATAGATGTGAGTGCTGAATGTAACTCCAGAAACTTTAAGCTAAGGAAGATATTTTGAGCAATAGCTCATTCTAAGCTTATCTCAGGTACGGCAAATACTGGGGATGTCCCAATGAGGAATGTTCACAGGCATGCAAAATCGATCGAAACTTCGTCACAGTATAACCTATATGTATATGAAATCAATGGTTTTTATTTCAGTCGAAAAGACCTAGTAGTTCGGATTTTACAACCCCGTGAATATTCAATTCCTCGCGGCGATGTGACGTCATACTACATTCGCAAATTCCGTGAGACGAGAGGCCCTTATATTGGACCCGGCTACGTACTGAACCTCGCAAGTTGTTGGATGTAAAGTGACGTCACACGGATCCATCGAATTCATGTTTATAACTCGATTATCTCGGGCGCTATTTGAAGTATTCAAATAATTTTTGGACACAATATTTTCATTTTCTACGGAGAATAGGAATATGTAGAAATTGAAAAATGTGAACATTCCTCATTCTTAAACAGCGGGAAGGATCGGGATATCTCGATTGCTTTCGATAGTTTTGCTGGAGATGACGCTTCAATTGTTTTGATATTTCGCGATTTGCACCCTTATTTAGACTCAATACTTGTTAGTGTTAGTGATGTAGTAGTGCACTCATTCGTCAGGGGCCAAATTTATTCAAGAATATTGTTGCCTGAAAATTTTCATAACAAAAAAAACCCATGCCCACAGGAGATGCGTTTGAAGTTATCACTATTAGTTTTTTTTTCTGTCTATGAAAATAGATTATTTCATTTCAATAGGAATGAATCTTTTCCTTGTTTGCCTATCTAGATGACATATAAGGCATATGGAAATATAGTATATCTGATTAATGAAAACTTCTTAGCTAGATGCTTGCAATCCCGATGTACCTACTCAGTACTCAAATTCGATTCATCCAATCATTAACGATTCGGAAACAATATGATCGAGTTAGCGTGGGTCGCCTCCGGTTCTAATTCATTGAAATGGGATTTCTAGGGCTTAATTATTCTCGAGGCAATCAATTAAACCCCTCGAAGTTGGAGTGGTCAAACAGAAACAGGAAGGATTATCGATCAAGACCTCTTAGTCCTTTAAACTTCTAGTGTACTTGAGGTTCAGGTATTTTGTTCGGGAAATTCGCCATGAATATCTTTTGAGAAGAAATGTTTCGTTGTTTCAGTCTGAGTTTTTGATTTTTCAGGTTCACAGAGGGTGGTTTAATGAAAGAGAAAGGTCAGATTTCAAAAATTGTGAAAACTTCCTGCCTATAGTAAGGGGAATTATCCATGGGATAAATCTGGCATATGAAAACTGCTGTTCAAGCTGAAGTTGAGTCTCCATTCATGTCAAGTCGTATAGAATAGTTTTTATAGTCTAACCACATTTGAAATGTTCATAAAGTTTATAAATCAATTCATCTTTCCATAATGTATCGTATGCTGCGGGCAAATCAATGAATGCTGTCCCTGTTTTCTAGTTTTGATTTAACCCTGATTCAATAAATGTGGTGACATTGAGAACCTGATCACACCAATTCCTATTTTTTACTGAAGACCCCCTGATAATTTTGTAATGATTCTTTCATAGTTGATTCAATTCTAAATAGAATCAGCCTTTCTGAAATTTTGAAAGCAACACTCAATGGACTGTAATTACTTGGATCAGAAGAATTTTATTCACGTATCAAAATTGTTTCTACATTAGCTTTGCGAAATTCGGACAGAAAATTGCCGAAATTCAATATGGATAATTCCATCAAAACTGGTAGGTTTTTGAGATTTGATACATTTGGTCGCTGTAATTGATTCATCCATATTGAATGGGTTAGATGAAACATTAATGATATGTTTCGATTTCCTAGATTTATTTAATTTGATTTGAGATGATTGAGAATTAGGGACATGAACAGGACGACAAGCAATCAGTTTAGGGTTGATTTTTGAAAATGATATCGCGAGATGAGCAGCTTCACATAGGTGTACCATAATCTCCTACTTGAATGTTTCAAATTTATATTTGTGACTACAATATTCCATCTATCCTTCCGACTGGCACTCATTGAGCTCATGAGTTATCTCTTTTTTCATTTCACGGGAAATTTGGTTGATCCTTGTAAAATTCTTAAGTTTCTTCTGAGCATTCAGAAGAAAAATCTCTAGGAATGAACCAAGAATAATTCTTATGAGATGGTCGAATTTATCTTATAGTACACGAAGTACGGTAGCGCTACACTTAGGTTTATCTGCAGCTGAATATTACTGCATTGTTTGGTTGAACAGTGCCCGTGTAAAAAAAAGGATGCTCTACTAAATACTTCTTTCTATGAGGAATATCACTGCTACTATCAGATCGACAACTTCTACTTGGTTACCAGTCCTCTCAAATATTTCTTTTTCCCATATTCGCACAAAGACAACAACTTCGAATTGTTGGAACAAATTTAAGTCCTTTCCAAATTCATTTCCCATGCTCTCCTATACTCCAGATAATAAGGTCCTCAGATTGAAGTCGCATAAACTTTTTTGGTCAAATTTTCTAATCGATATGAATTTGGCAATATGAATTAAATGCATATAAGTTTATCTACAAAGATCTCATTACTGATCCTTCCATCACAGTTCCTGATTTTGACCTTCCCAGGAAAATATGGTCTGTTCTAAATCGCATAAGAACAGGCCATGGACAATACAACAGCATGAATTTCCGATGGAATTCGGTTGAGGGCCCTAGTTGTGAGCGTAGGGAAAATGAGGAAACTATAGAACATCTTATTCATAGTTGTCCCTTTTAAACATTCCAAGATGGTTTCGAGGCTTTACATGAAGTAACAAATGAATTTCTGAAATGAGTGGTTAATTTCAAAATAATTTAATTTATTTTAAATGATTGGTTTCGTTTCTGATTTTGTCTATTTTCTTTTCAGATTAAAAATTGCGAGTCGTTTTGTGAAGAATCTGTGCATCTGAGTCCATAGACGGATAACATGAAGAGGTTCTCTCAGATCACGCTGATGTGTCTCAAGATTTCTCTGATATATTATGGTTATTTATGATATGATTGTTAAAAGTGACGTTTCATTTTGGCAGTGACAAAGTTTGTGAAATGAGCGGAGCGAATTGAACAATCTCACGAACAAAATAAAATCACTTTCAACACAAATATCATACAATGTTTTTCGTACAACTGGCCTATTTTGATAATGAAATGGGCGAATTTGCAATGACAATAAACTTTGTCTTGGGTTTTTAACTGCTTAATATGTTTTTCGAGAGACCAATTATTAATAAAAGTGACGATTTGGTTGTTCCTCTGGATATTGATGAATCTGCAAGAAGAGCAAATCTGGAACTCCTACCTAAAAAATCTGTTCAGCAGTACGATATTTCATATAACAAATTCCTGGCTTGGTGTCAATTGGAAAATGTAGAAGGAAACTTCAGTGAAACTGTTCTCCTGGAATACTGAAGAAAAATTAAAAATATGGAGTTCATCAACTTTGTGGAACAAATTTTCTATGATAAAGTCAAGCACCCTTGTTAAAAATGGTCTGGATGTTAGTAAATATTTTGAAGTAATAGCATATTTAAAACGGAAAAGTGAAGGATATCGTTCTAAAAAATCGAAAATTCTCACATGTGAACGAGTTGAAAAGTTTATAAAGGAGGCACCAGATAAGAAATACTTGATGGATAAGGTTGAAACTTTATTTGGACCCTGTCGGCATGAAGAATTGTGTAATTTATTAGTGAAATCCATCGAAATAACAAATCATTGGTTATAAAACTTTCAAATACCTACAAAAACGAAAGTCAGTCGTTCTTTCAGTTATTGGGAAGTGTGTAGACTATTTTCATAAGTACTTTGAATTGCGCCCTTTTGTCATCAAACATCGTCGTTTTTTCCTGAAATACATAAATAATAAATGCACTGCCAATCCAGTAAGTACTAATACAATTGGGAAAATTCCATCTATTGTTGCCGAACTCCTCAAACTGCCAGAACCAAAGCAACAATATACAGGACACTGTTTTCGAAGATCCTCCGCTTCATTGCTTGAATAATCAGAAGCAAATATTACGGATATAAAAAAATATGGTGGATGGAAGTCTACGTCGGTAGCCGAGGGCTATATTGATCATTCCATTGCATATAGAAATTTCATTGCTGAAAAAATTCTCCCAACCTCAACAGATTTTGGATCATCATCCAATATTGTACTTCCGGTTTCTACAAGTACTGATGGTTCTGAGGATTCTTATAATGTGTTGCGAAGCTCCTTAACGTCACAGGGCAATAATGTTATAGTCTAAGAGCCAGCGTTCGGCAGACTTACGGTATTTTAGCAAACTTCATATTAATGTCAGGTATACTATGACACCTACCGTAGGTGAAATGGGGATTCGCTATGCTCGGCGATGGTTCCTTGGAGCATGGCCGGAAGTCCAAAAACGAGAAAATTGGGGTTTTCAACGTGATAGTAGCATGTCTGCCTTTTTGATATATTGTACTATACACTTTTCTATATCCAACAATTCAATGGCAGACATTTATTCCGGTTCCAAGTGTAATTTCTAGGTTCATGAAACTCGAAAATTTCATAAAAAATAACTTTATTTTAGCAAGGCTGAGAATTATGTATGTTATTCATATGTTTATAGAAAACACACATATGACGAGGAAGACAGATAGGTCGGTTCTAACGTGCAGGCAGACCTCATAATACTTTCGGTGTCGTGCTGATGAGAACGTACGATTCTCTCTGTTTTTCTCCTCATTTCATTATGAACTATTGTTTGAGCAATGCTGCAATTTACACGTGGTATTCATACTATAATCATGTATAAATATTGAAATAAAACAGACAGATATATCGGTTCTAACATATAGGCAGACCACATAATACATTCGCTGTCGTGTTAATGAAATTGTTAGATATTTACTATTTTACTCTCCATTTCATTGACAACTACTGTTTCAGCAGGTCTGCAATTCACACATGCTATTCAAACTATCATAGTCTGTACACCATAAAAAAAACACACATACTTATCTGTTCTAACTTGTAGGCAGACAAAAAAATTCATTCGATGTCGTGTTAATGAAAGTGTGAGATTTTTACTTTTACTTTTTTTCTCCATATTTCAGTGAGAACCAGTTTTTTAGCAATGCTGTAAGTCACAAATGGTTTCATATTATCATTATGTATACATAATGAAACAAAACAGATAGATATATCGGATCGTAAATGCAGGCAGACAACAAAATACATTCGCTGTCGTGTTAATGAAAGTGAAAGATTTTTACTTTTTTACTCTACATTTCACTAGGAAATACTGCTTCAGCAGGTCTGCAATTTGAACTGGGTATTTACATTACCATATTCTATACAAAACAAAACAGAGCAGACAGATATATCGGTTCTAACATGTAGGCAGACAACAAAATACATTCTCTGTCTTCTAAATGAAAGTGTGAGATTTTTACATTTACTTTTTTACTCTTCATTTTTCTGGAAAACACCGTCTCAGCAGGTCTGCAATTCATACATGGTATTCATACTTCCATAGTCTATATAAAATAATAGAAAACAAATAGACATATCGGTTCTAAAATGCAGGCAGACAACAAAATACATTCGCTGTCGTGTTGATGGAAGTGTGAGATTTTTACTTTTTCTTTTCTACTCCACATTTCAATGGGAATCAGTGTTTCAGCAATGCTGTAATTCACACATGGTATTCATACTATCATAGTTTATACACAACAAAAGAAAACAGTCAGATATATCGGTTCTAACATTCAGGCAGACAACAAAATATATTCGCTGTCGTGATAATGAAAGTGTGAGATTTTTACTTTTTTACTCTTCATTTCACTGGAAAATACTGCTTCAGCAGGTCTGCAATTTGAACATAGTATTCATATTATCATGATCTATATACAATTGAACAAAACTGACAGATATATCGGTTCTAACATACAGGCAGACAACAAAATACATTCCCTGTCTTCTAAATGAAAGTGCGAGATTTTTACATTTACTTTTTTACTCCACATTTCAATGGGAACCTGTGTTTCAGCAATGCTGTAATTCACACATGGTATTCATACTATCATAGTTCATGCACAACAAAAGAAAACAGACTGATATATCGGTTCTAACATACAGGCAGACAACAAAATACATTCCCTGTCTTCTTAATGAAAGTGTGAGATTTTTACATTTACTTTTTTACTCTTCATTTCGCTGGAAAATACTGCTTCAGCAGGTGTGCAATTTAAAAATAGTATTCATATTATCATGATCTATACACTATTGAACAAAACTGACAGATATATCGGTTCTAACATACAGGCAGACAACAAAATACATTCCCTGTCTTCTAAATGAAAGTGCGAGATTTTTAATTTTACTCTTCATTTCACTGGAAAACACTGTTTCAGCAGGTCTGCAATTCATACATGGTATTCATAGTACCATATTTTATACACAACAAAAGAAAACAGACAGATATATCGGTTCTAACATGCAGGCAGACAACAAAATATATTCGCTGTCGTGATAATGAAAGTGTAAGATTTTTACTTTTTTACTCTTCATTTCACTGCAAAATATTGCTTCAGCAGGTCTGCAATTTAAACATAGTATTCATATAATCATAATCTATACACAGTTAAACAAAACTGACAGATATATCGGTTCTAACATGCAGGCAGACAACAAAATACATTCGTGTCGTGTTGATGAAAGTGTAAGATTTTTACTTAGAACCGATATATCTATCTGTTTTCTATTATTTTATATAGACCATGAAAGAATGAATACCATGTATGAATTGCAGACCTGCTGAAACAGTGGTTCCCAGTGAAATGAAGAGTAAAAAAGTAAATGTAAAAATCTCACACTTTTATTTGGCAGATAGGGAATGTATTTTGTTGTCTGCGTGTATGTTAGAACCGATATATCTGTCAGTTTTGTTTAACTGTGTATAGATTATGATTATATGAATACTATGTTTAAATTGCAGACCTGCTGAAGCAGTATTTTCCAGTCAAATGTAGAGTAAAAAAGTAAAAATCTTACACTTTCATTATCACGACAGCGAATATATTTTGTTGTCTGATTGCATGTGAGAACCAATGTATCTGTCTGTTTTCTTTTGTTGTGTATAAACTATGACAGTCTGAATACCATGTTTAATTACAGCATTGCTAGAACACTGGTTCCCATTGAAATGTGGAGTAAAAAAGTAAAAGAAAAAATCTCACACTTTCATCAACACGACAGCGAATGTATTTTGTTGTCTCTTTGCATGTTAGAACCGATATGTCTATCTGTTTTCTATTATTTTATATAGACTATGGGAGTATGAATACCATGTATGAATTGCAGACCTGCTGAGACAGTGTTTCCCAGAGAAATGAAGATTAAAAAAGTAAATGTAAAAATCTCACATTTTCATCAAGAAGACAGGGAATGTATTTTGTTGTCTGCCTACATGTTAGAACCGATATATCTGTCTGTTTTGTTTTGTTATGTATAGAATATGATAATATAAATACCCAGTTCAAATTGCAGACCTGCTGAAGCAGTATTTTTCAGTGAAATGTAGAGTGGAAAAGTAAAAATCTTTCACTTTCATTAACACGACAGCGAATGTATTTTGTTGTCTGCCTGCATTTTAGAACCGATATATCTATCTGTTTTGTTTCATTATGTATACATAATGATAATATGAATACCATTTGTGACGTACAGCATTGCTGAAAAACTGGTTCTCATTGAAATATGGAGAAAAAAAGTAAAAGTAAAAATCTCACACTTTCATTATCACGACAGCGAATATATTTTGTTGTCTGCCTGCATGTTAGAACCGATATATCTGTCTGTTTTGTTTCATTATGTATACATAATGAAAATATGAATACCATATGTGAATTACAGCATTGCTAAAACATTGAATCTCATTGAAATGTGGAGTAGAAAAGTGAAAGTAAAAATCTCACAATTTCCTTAACACGACAGCGAATGAATTTTTTTGTCTGCCTACAGGTTAGAATAGATGTGTCTGTGTGTTTATGGTGTATAGAATATGATAGTTTGAATAGCATGTGTGAATTGCAGACCTGCTGAAACAGTAGTTGTCAATGAAATGGAGAGTAAAATAGTAACAATCTAACAATTTCATTAACACGACAGCGAATGTATTATGTGGTCTGCCTATATGTTAGAACCGATATATCTGTCTGTTTTAGTTCAATATTTATACATGATTATAGTATGAATACCACGTGTAAATTGCAGCATTGCTCAAACAATAGTTCATAATGAAATGGAGGAGTAAAACAGAGAGAATCGTACGTTCTCATCAGCACGACACCGAAAGTATTATGTGGTCTGCCTGCACGTTAGAACCGACCTATCTGTCTGCCTCGTCATATATGTGTATTCGATAAACATATGAATAACATACATAATATTCAGCCTTGTTAAAATAAAGTTATTTTTTATGAAATTTTTGATTTTCATGAACCTAGAAATTACACTTGGAACCGGAATAAATGTCTGCCATTGAATTGTTGGATATAGAAAAGTGTATAGTACAATATATCAAAAAGGCAGACATGCTACTATCACGTTGAAAACCCCAATTTTCTCGTTTTTGGACTTCCGGCCACGCTCCAAGGAACCATCGCCGAGCATAGCGAATCCCCATTTCACCTACGGTAGGTGTCATAGTATACCTGACATTAATATGAAGTTTGCTAAAATACCGTAAATCTGCCGAACGCTGGCTCTCAGTCTATTAGTAATTGTTCCAGTTTTACGATTAATGTTAATGTTCATAAGTAATGATTGTTAATTATTGATAATAAAAATTTGCAATTGCTGAATTTTTCTCATCTGATTTCATCATGAAATGGATTGTTTACGTGGAAGACTCCTGGAAATATTTTTAACACTAATGTTAAAAATATTTTTAACACGCTTCCACGTGAACAATCAATTTGAACATTGTTTGCTGTCATGTCACTTTTAATGGCAGTTGTACAAAAAATATTTTTCGAATTTTGAATTTTTTTTCATGGGCTAGGTGAGGGTTTCTTCAGCTGACGATTTTCTTTTCCTCATTTAATCATACTGCAGCCCTGTCTGGTTATCCTCTGTTGCACCAACCTCAGTCAGGTACCTTTTTATGTTTCAATATATATTATATTATTTCAGCTCGCTGAATCAAAAGAATATATTCGAGAATCGAATCAAATTCGGAGATCTGGTAGACTAAATAAATAAGGGAGGGGGTGGTGAGTGGGAATGCGTGTGCGAATTTCCATCTTCCACCGAAAGACTTCCTGGGAGGTGACCGAGTGTTTCTCATAGTCTAATTTCCTCTTCCTTCTGGCCCATCCCTTACACGGCCACTTAGGGGGGCAATTCAATTGGGTCGCGTGACCCCGCGCGGAATTATTAATGGCCTCTCTGGAAGCGTCAGTCGCGGCGATTCTGTATTTTCATTCGGCCATTGTTGGCGGTGACATTGATGGGTCAGGTTTCGGGTGAAATTTTCCTTTCGGCGGTACAATATGAGCGCGGTTCACGTTTCCCCATTGTGGGTGATTTGCCGAATGACAGTAATTTTAAGTGGGAATAATTTTTTTTCCATTTTATTGGGAGGGTCCGACATGCGAATGAATTGTCTTTTACATCCCTTTGTGCGGACGGGAATTCAATAGACTTCAGCCGGTGTTTTGAGAAATTATTATGGTCTGGAATGGGAGAATGAATTGATGGCACTTCGGAGTTTTAAGTTCCGACGATTCGGCTTTCATCTAGCTTGAAATTTGGGACCGATGTTTTTCGGTTTGTTCTTGAAAGTCAACATTCTGAGTCAAGTAGTTGAAACTGTAATTTCCCTGTGAATCATGTGAACTGTTGCCCAACGAATGTTGGTGCTGGAAAATCTAGTTTGTCTAATAACGTCTGAATCAAAGATTATAGAGTATAAAGATGGGAAACGAAGCGACTACAGTGATGTGTGCTATATCTGTTGTTTCAAAAGTAAACGGGTTTTGGTTAAAATATTTCATTAGGGTCACTTTGGCAAAGATTGTATAGAGATTATAAGTAGGCTGTTGTCAATTTTGAAAGAAATACCTGAATAAATATTTTTGCTTGATGATGATTGCATTTTCTAGCGTATTTTCCACTGAAATAAATCGAAATCTACAAGAGTAGCATCTAGCTCACTCTATAATCTTTGCTTGAGTGTTTTTCTGTTATACATCCTGTGTTAAAAACTGGCCAATATTTAAAATGCATGGTGAATAATCTTGAATGTGCATTCTTTTCATTACCGAAGAGAATGGAAATGTTAGTTATGAAACTGGTATCATGTAACTGTCTTGTTCATTGTTTTTCTTTTTCAGTGCTGTCAAATGGATAGAGTTTTCGGGGCAAAAATATATTGTGCTGGATAACGCATGAATAACTCTTGCTGGGCTGACCTACAGGTCTTGTTGTACACCTCTGAAATGTTTCTTTTATTGTTGTTCAAACATTCTGTAATTAATATATAGTGGACTCTCGTCTCGTTAAGTCGAACTCCTAGGGACCAAAAGTACTGTTCAACTTATTTATTGTTCGGCTCACCAAACATTCGAGTTATTCAAGTGAGACTTCACTTCATTGAGAGAAAAACTCAGGTAAACACGAAATCATCATCAATGAGAAACGAGCATCTGAGCACTGGAAACATGTCCTTAGAGGTTGAAAAATCGTATTATATTCATCACGTGTGGTGATTTGTTTGCGAACCGAATCTTCTTCGGTCTCATTCATTAGATCAAAAAGTTCCACTCGTAGAGTCAATGGTGGTCAGAAGAACGACTTATATAGGTGGAAGTTCTCTTGACGACCCTTTTACCAGTTCGACTCATCAACTAGACTCTCTAGACTCATTGAGGTGAAGATACACTGAGTAAGATATGTATGAATCGGGTCCATTTTATCGAGAGTTCACTGTATGAATAAGTTCTTGAAATTGTTATAATAATTCTATAATATGTGAACACATTTTTGAAATGTTCTCAATTTCATGATTATTGTAATATCGTTGATTTTACATAATCATTTCAAATAAAAATATAAAGAATCCAGAAGCATCATATTTCATTTGATTCAAAACAATGTGTGTATGGAAAATATCATCCTGATCAAAAAGCGGAGCCCTGCTTCTGTTTTGTCGATCAGGATGTTTTTTTGAAAGCTCGACAAAGAATACTCAATTTAATGGAAATTTATGGGTAGTATAACTCGAATTTCGCACCTATTCAAATTGTTTTCTGTACTGAATAATGTTTTCAGCGCCCTCTAAGTGTCAAAAGTAAGAAGCTAGCCAAAAATCGTAGTCGGATTTTAGTACCTCAGACATAAGGGCGTTTCCTATCTTTCTAACTCTATAATCTTTGGTCTGAATGACAAAATCTGTATATATAAAAATGAATTGCTGTGCGTTAGGTATGCTAAAACTTGAAAACTTTGTCGAACTCCAGGGAAGTTTTAAAAGGTGAAAAAATATGAGAATGCAAGGTTTTTAATATGGTTTTTCCTTAGAAATGGTGCTGGTCGATCATCATTGATTTTCAATGGTCATCGAAGTTTAACAATTAAACATCGAAGTTTCAAAATGTATTATGCATTATATATAACATCGTTACATCAATTCCTCGATTTCAATCATTTCTTCAAGTGAGGACGAAGCAAAGTTTGCACAAAATACCAATGTTATCAAGTAATAATACATGAAAAATTAAATAATATTTTGATAAACATCGAGTATCATGTTCGGTTATCTATGTCAATATAGGCTTCGATGATCATTATGTGAAAGTGACGTTTGAAACGTCTAAATGCAAAACCAGATATTTGATGTATGAGTCGTTCCGAGCAAAACGAGAAAAACCCGCCAAAATCAAAGTTCTGAATTGAAAAACTCTCAGTTGTGACCCTTTGAATTACGAATGAATTCAACTCATGAACCTGAGGGTATAAGAATCAGATTGCCAGCAACTTTCTCTATTGTAATCCTTCCTCAACTCATTTTTTCGTAAAATGTCAAATGTCTGGTTTTGCATTAAGACGCTTCATTTCAAGTTACGTCCTGTTTTTGCAGTCAAGCTTTTGTGATAGAAACAACTCACCTCAAAGTGTGCGAGAACTTTTTTGCCAACTTGGTTAATTTCAATTTGCGATGCCGAGAATAATAAGACCTGACATAAGAAACCGCTTCAGGGGAGGGCCCATGCATTGAGAAGGTTGACTGATTATTTGATTATAGGAACATAATTTCAGTTGTTTAGGTATAGGACGTATATATACGAAAAGTTAGGAAAATACAATTGGATCTGGTAGGCTGAGTGGCAATCAGGATCTAGGCTTCTTCAAAATTTTTCGTGTTTGAAGCTAACATTGGACTAATAATAATAACCATAATTTTAAAAGTCGATTCGGGCATACGAATTTGCGCGAGCTAGCTAGTTGTTTATGAATATTAATAATATAATTAGAGCAATTAGCGATAAGTATTGTCCCCAGTTGACAACGTAGTTTTCTTTATGTATGGCATTGATAGACCAAAATCAGAAAGGGGTACAGCTATTGGAGTATATGGTTTTGAATGAGGGTGCGTGAAGTTAGCGAAAAGTTGAAAGCACTAATTCTGGAACTAATGTCAAATATTTGAATCGGTGCTGACTTCACGTTCAGCACCAACACTTTGAAATTAAAATGAAATTTATATGTCAATATTTAATGCCAAATAAATGCTTTTGAAAGCAAAGAAAAAATTGAATGGTTTTCATAATATCCGGGATTATTTCCTTCGATGTCAACTTCACGATCAGCACTAAAAGTTTCAAATTACCATGAAATTGATATGCCAATATTGAGTGCCTATTATTGCCGTTAAAACGGCTGCGATATCATTCTGAGTCTAATAGTAATCGAGTGTAGTATTTCAGCAACTGTGAAGTTAGAGAAAAGTTGGAAGCACTAATTCTGAAACTATGTAAAATATTAAGTGCGTTAATAGTGCTAACTGGTGCCGTATAAATCATTGATAGCACCGTTATAGTTTTTTAGGTATTAGCAATTATACGTTTCATTACGGCGTAGCCATCTATTGAGCGGAATGCGAGTCAGACCAAACCGGCATGAACATCTGCCGTGAATGATTACGTAAATATCGAATTAAAAGTGGTCCACAGACGATACAAAATATTCGTATCTAATGTTTCTGGTATGTCAACGGTCGAAGATTTCGTGAAGCTCTCGTGTGAATACCAGGTTTCAATTCGGATTTTCTTGAGCAGTGTGAGCTCACTTCGAACAATGTCTATCTGGGAGAATAAAGAGCTTGTGTGTAAATTGAATCTGCCTATTCAAGCATTGAATGGTGTTTCGATTCCAAATTTTAATTTTAGAAGAAACGCATTATTAACGTATTTCGTGAACTGACCTCATCCTATCTGAATAACTGTCCGTGTGTGTAGGCTTTCGGTATACAGTGTGTCCTAGGGTAGTTTCTTTCCGTGTAACAAGTACATCAAGGAAAGCCAGACTTCTATTTTCGTCTTCTAATCCCATTGTGAACTGTATACTTGGGTGCATGTTATTTATGTATGCCAGAAACTCATTTAGCTTTTCCCTTCCATGACTCCATATGACAAATCTGTCATCTACATATCGAAACCATACTTTCAGTTTTAGAGGTGCGGTATTCAGTGTTTTCTCTTCAAATTTTTCCATGAAGTTGTTCGCTACTGCTGGGGCTAGTAGATTACCCATCAGTTTTTTCGTATATTTCTCAGTTGAAGGTGAAATAGGATGATCTAAGGCATATTTTGAACAGCTCGATGATGTCATTTATAAATTTTTGATCCATCTCTAACACTGCTTCATTCATTGGAAATTTTTCGAAAAGTGAATCCACCTTGAAACTCAAAACCTACCAGTAATGTCCTTCTTAGAAACTTCATACAAATGGTGACATCTAGCAGCGTTGAAAAAAAAATTATTCCATTGGTGGTTTCCTCGCTTTTCGAAATTTTTTCGTTCAATTTTATTCACGAGAAGTAAAACGAATATTGCAAAATGAAAAGGTCCGCTGATAATTTGTTTTCCCAGAGTGCACGAATTGAATCATTAGAATTTATTTTCATGATTTTCAAAGGGAATTTTATCTTATTTTGATTTGATCAGATTGAAGATTTGATTAAGTACATTCTCAACATTTGGTTTCGTATAAATCGTATATACCTCTATACGACAACAAAGAACAAGAAAACCTTGAACATATTACGTAAAAATACAAGCGATATATCTAATCCAGTTTTTCTCGGAATGCCTGGAATATCTGAGCACAACGCAGAGGGGCAAAAATGGACTCCCACAGACATAAATCAATTTAGCTCAGAATTGACTCTTGAGGATAAATCGAGTTAACTCTGCCCATCTGAATCGGCCCGGACTATCCTTGTTCGGGATTTTCAAAGGGATTTCTTTGAATGGATATTGCCGTAATAATTCGATGAACGCCGTTCGAGGCATCGTAGAATCAGGCTTTTATAAATATCGTATAGAAATAAACACTAGAATGGGTCGAATTGCTCCTTCGTTTATGGATCTTTAATCCTCATCATCGATAACTCTTAAGTATATGTATATTCTTTTGATTCAGAGAGCTAAAATAAACAACCTAGCTGAGGTTGGTAAAACACAGGAAAACCATACAGGTCTGCAGTATGATTAAATGAGGAAAGGGAAAAACCTTAGCTGAAAAAAACCCTACCCAGCCCGTGAAAAACAAAATAACTTGAAATATTAAATATCAGGAATATCTTGAAAGACATCACTATGATCTGAAAAAACAACTTCATGTTATCGTTCGATGGGCTCACATAAAAAGATTCTTCACAAAAACGACTCACAATTCTAGATCTGATGTGAAAACAGACAAAAGCAGAAAAGCAACCAACTTTTTAAAAAAAATTAAATTATTTTGGAATTAACCACCCATTTCAGAAACGCATTTGTTGCTTTCTGTATAGCCTCGAAACCACCTTGAAATTTATAAATTTCACTGCGCAAAAACTTGACGCACATCCTGCAAATCTCAATTTTAATGAAAGTTAACTCTACATTGACTTCATGACTTATTTTTTATGTTCTCTCGGGAAGGTTTTGAACGAAACAAGACACATTAAATGGAAGAAAAATTCAGGATTTCACCGAATCTTATTTGGAAGAAGAGAAATGAACAATTTTCAAAATACTGAAATGCTGATAAGTGATTTCCACCCCTTGCTTTAATTACAACTCGACAACGACGGTTCGTACTCAAAATGAGTGATCTTAAAATGTTCTGATCAAATCCTCTCCAGATTACTCCGAGTTTTACTCCTAAGTCATTAAGAGTAGCTGGATGATTTTCTGAACTTCTCAGCCTTCTTTTGGGGTTGTTCAAACCTGCTCAATCGGATTGAGATCTGGACTTCTTGCTGGCCATTCCATTCGAGAGACTTCAACCTCTTCAAGGTACTCCTGAACGATACGCGCACGATGGGGTCTGGCATTATCGTCCATAAAAATGAAATTTTCACCAATGTATGGGGCAAATGGGCAAATGGCACTACATAATCTTCAAGAATGTTCCTTATATACTTATCAGCAGCATTCATAACTCCATTATCAACGACTACTAGGTCTGTGCGAGCAGTCAAAGATATTCCACCCCATACCATAATCGATCCTCCCCCGAAACCAGTGGTATTCAGGTAATTGCACTGCGCATATCTTTCATGTAGACGTCTGCATACAAGGGAACGTCAATCACAATGGTAGAGGCAGAATCTAGACTCATCTGTTAAGAGAATTCCTTCCCATCGACCTCTTCCCAATGGATATGCTCTCTCGAAAAAATCCAAACGCGCCCTTCGATGGGCTGGGGTAAGAGCTGGGCCTCTTGCCGCGACACCAGGCCTTGAATCATATTCTGTGAGGCGATTTCTTACTGTCTGAGTGCTAATTTGCACCCCATGAGTTTGCTCACGCTGATTTCGACGGAGGCGAGCGGTTGCGAACCGTTGTCTCAACGAAGAAACTCTCAAGTAACGTTCTTGAATGGCAGTTGTTACCCGTGGTCTACCCTATCCTGGTCTTCGGACATTCATAACTGTCTCCCTGAATCGCTGCAACATTCTGGACACACTTGTATGGGAAACTCCAAATCTTTCTGCAATTCTTGTGTATGACCACCCTTCTTCTCGCAAAACTACCGCTTGGGCACATTCCTCTTGGGTCAAATTGCGTTTTTCCCGTTGCATAGCGATCGAGTGTAGAAAATCAATCGAAAGAAAAACTATTGATTATTAGAATTGATCGAGAACCACTGATTTTAGAATGGAGCCAATGCATTCAAAATTTGATAATATAATCTTTTTTTATTCCTGCTGGGAAAAAAACATTTGTATTGAAGAAAAACGTTGAAAGTGGTTAGTTAACATATGCATGCATGATTCTGATAAAAATAATTATCATTGAGAACACCTTCAGTTGTAGAATAAATTTGAGATTTCCATAATGTGCGTTAATTTTTTTGCGCAGTGTATTTATGAGATGTTTTATAGTCTCACCATTTTCCCCACACTCACAACTAGGGCTCTCAACCGAATTCCATCGGAGGAGCATGCTGTTGCATCGTCCATGGCCTGTTCTAATGCGATTGAGAACAGACAATATTTTTCTGGGAAGGTGAAAACCAGGAACTCTGATAGAAGGATCAGAAATAAGATCTTTATTGAAAACTCTGGATACATTCCATACAGATTGCCAAATTTCTTTATCTCTTCCATTCATATCAATCAGAAAATTTGACCAAAAAGGTTTAAGCGACTTCCATCTGGGGACCTTATCTGGAATATAGATGAGTATGTAAAATGAATTTGGGAAGAAATTGAATTTGTTTCAAAAATTCAAAGCTGTTGTCTCTCTGCGAATATGGGGGGGGACAATATTTGAGAGGACTGGTAACCAAGGAGTAGGTGTAGACTCGATAGTACCAGTACAAATCCTCATAGAAAAATTTAGTTCGGCATCAATTTTTTGTTACATGAACACTGTTCAACCAAACAGAGAGAGAGAGACAATACTTGAGAGGGCTGGTAACTAAAGAATAGGTGTAGACTCGATAGTACCAGTACTAATCCTCATAGAAAAATTTAGTTCGGCATCAATTTTTTGTTACATGAACACTGTTCAACCAAACAGGACAACAATATTCAGCAGAGCGGCAGGAAAAACCAAAGCTAGCGCTGCCGTACGAAGTATTGTTGCATCAGCGCCCCATGAGGAACCAGCTAGTTCCTGAGGAATATTGTTTCGAGTTTAAAGCTTCGAACGCAGATCATTTAAATGTGTGTCGAAATTTAGAGAGGAATCAAGTTTGATTCTCAGGTATCTAGGATTGAAATCATGTTTCAAGGGAGAAGAACCGAAAGTTACACTCAATTTTCTATATTTCTGATGATCATTCAAATCAAAACACTAAACCTCGGTTTTATTTTCATTCGGGTACAAACGCCACTTTAAAAAATTATTTTTCAATTCATCCAAATCTGCGGAAAGGGTACTTTCTATTGTTTGAGAATTAGAAAGATGAAAAAACAGAGAAATATCATCAGTATAAATAAATTTTTCCGATGTAGCAGTTGGAATATCACACAAATATAAATTGAATAGAAGAGGTGCTAAAACTGAACCTTGGGGAAGGCCATTATTCAAAGTTTCGAAATTACTACTATTATTACCGACAAAAACTCGGAACCTTCTCTCGGATAAGATATTTTCCAATAGTCTAACCGACAGAAGGTTCCGAGTTCTTGTCGATAATAATAATAATAGGTATATGTATGCTAAATGTAAAGAGTACGACACTGTATTAAGAAATCTATACAATTTGTTCTACGAATTCTGTTCGTTAGAATATTTTTGGGGAGGAGTTGAAATTAACATTCACCTCAACTAAGCTTCAACCAGAGTTATGACACTCTGGGTGGGTTTCAGAAAACATAGATCGTGCGATTAAAAAACTTTTTGTATGTAAATGCGAACAAATGGAATCACTTTGTTCGTAATTTCAACGATTCTCGGTAACTTTAATCAAACTGACAGTTCTTAATAGGACAATCAAAGTTTTGTGAAACCCAACTTCAGTGTATTTCTAAAAATTCGTGGAAACACTTTTACCTAGTGTTTCACCAGAAAATTACGGAAAGAAATTTGGAAATAAATCTCTGATGAATCATGGAAAACATCAAAGATTTCTATTGAAATTTGTGGAGGATTGAAAAAAATTGACATTGAGAGAGTCTTCCCCGGGCTTATTGGCCGTTGTTTATCAGGAATTCTTTGATGATAAAGTTAACACTAGCGTTTTACATTGAAATATTAATCAAACGGAGCCACGAGTTTAAACTAGTATTGCACAAAATAATTACCGATGGTGTAGCTGCATTCGCCGATCAGCTGTTTACCGAAACGAGTATTGTTTCGTGTTTACATTAGATTTCTATTTGTATTTATGGGACTTTTCAGTTCGAATGTTTATTGACTATCAATAATCGAAGTGGTTTCCTTAATTGTGGATTATATTTCAAGTGAAAATATAGGTATTTTTGTGCTTTTTGTTATATTTTATGTAAAATATTGAGGTGAGCACTATTCAATTTTGAATGCTTTTCAGATCATCTGGGAAGATGTTTATCAAGGGTTCCTCTAATTATAGGAAATTTTCCAATATTTACAAGCTTACAGATGCTGTGTAGAGGGTGAGCAAGTGTTGCAATGCAATCATTTGATCTCGCATTTGATTCTATGTGGAAAAAATTATTTCAAAACATAGGAATTCTACACGGACCACCCCATCATATTGAGGAAATGCTGTCTTATAAAAACGATGGTGTGAAGGTTGACAAGATTGTATGCAGATACCAAGCAAGATTGTCTGGAATTTGCAAGCATATTTTAGGCCTGCTACTCTACAAAGTTGTACGTACTACAAAATATCTTGACAATTCTACTGATTATGAATGTAAAATTCATTGTTTAGTTTTGTCTCTGCTGTTTTTCTTTTTGATTTCCATAACAATGAAATATACAAAACAGAAAACATTATTTGTTGACAACTAAGAGAAGGATGAAATTAGTTTGAGACCTAACAGAACATGAAAACATGCATGATTGTTATTTAATTGAACATCAGCGTGAACAAAATATTCATTTAATAGAAGCTACTAATTTTTTTCTATTCAGGAAGGGAAAAAATCTATGAAAAGAAAATGGGCGATAAATTTCGAATAAAAATGGACATTTTTCTAGAACTGTATGTATGCAGAACATGACGTGATTATCGATTAATCATGTTGGAGAATTCATTACCTAGATTTTTTCCATAGCTAAATGAACGTCATTACTATCAAGCTAATTTTAATATTAATATTATATTGACACATATATGTATAATATAATGTTTAAAATTGCCAATTCTCGGAATTTATTTGAAATCCACATGTTGATTTGATCATTGCTGAACATAAGTTCAATTTTGCAACAACCGAGAGAATCACTTAAACTCACAAGGTCCCTAGTTTTTTTAAGAAAAAGAAAATTCTTTGCCTTTACGGAGGCCACATCGAGAACATTTTTGAAACATAGATGAATTCAAAATAGTAATCATCGAAATGAATACCATTTTCAATTCCCAGGCTCAGAGATCTTTTATCATGGGGTTGGAGAAATGATATTAGATTTTGTCTCTGAGATGAGAGATATACCGGTTTCGGCCTTGTTGGGCCTCATCAGTGTCCCGCACATCTCAGGACAAAATCTTCATAAAAAACTTCGAAATTTGAAGCAATTGGTTGTGAAGTAATGAGTAAAATATTACAAGGTACTAAGGTGGTGATATCCAATTGCGTCAAAATGAAGTTTCACATCTCCAATCAAATGCAAAAAAAGAAATCTGTACTTCCTCTTTCACTGAATGAGATTTTAGCAGTGGCTCTATTCAGGGCCCGCTTGCTAGTTTCTCAAAGTGATGGAAAACGCCCAATTCATTTCGATGATTACTATTTTGAATTCATCTATGTTTCAAAAATGTCCCTAGTTTTATTGTACATCTTCATATGACTTGCATTCAGCATTTTCAACTAGGCTCCTTGAATTGTTGGGACTTCTATATATTCAAAAATATCAAGTAGATTCAAAGTAATTTATTCCGATAAGAATGAAAATTATTACACAAGAACGATCTGAACAAAAATTTAAAATTAATTGACTTGAACTGCTTTTTTTGGTAGGTTTTGTGAAGGTACAGCTTTCTTCTCATATAGCAAAAATGTTTTCATAGTGAGAGTTTCTGAAATAATTCAAAACAGATGAAGCATTGTTTTCAATTTACAATTGCCTGTTTTCATTTTATAATCGGAAATGGTGTGAGCATACTCTAATATGTTCAGATACAGGTTTTTTCATTATCAAAACATGCTTCCAGGCTTCACCTCTATTAATTTCCTCTACGATTTCTAGTTTGTTGGTAAAGTAAACATTTTGATTTTTACCACGAAAATGGGCTCCAGGATTCCTAGATTTTTTAGAATTATATCCATAAACACAACAATTAGTGTTTTTCACGTTTTTTTTTCTTAGTTATAAATACACAAATAAACCCAGCTTTCACGTACTAAATGTCAAAACGATACTCGTTTCGGACTTAGTTCCAGCTAACGCCGGCGGTGTCGCATAGAGTTGTGTTTTGCTCTATTATAAGATCCTCTGCTAGGAGTCATAACATTCCTTTTTCATTTTGGCCATCGATTAGATCAAATTTGCAATCGCAAAATTCTTATTCAGCAATAAAGGTGAAAAAACAAAAACCCTATCTATCCACTGAGAATCAGAAAAACACAATAAATTCCAGATTTCATCCGCTGTATATCCTGGATCCCAAACCGAACATTCGAATTCCGACCAGTGAAGCAGGCAGAAACAGCACGTGCAAGACCCTATCCCGGCCCTGAGAGACGTAAGATCGACTTTTTGTTGGCCATGCCGCCAATAGAGGCCTCGCCGATACGTGATCTGTTGCACTCGATAGTACCATTCGGACACTTCTCTATAATTGCGAATCGTATGGCGATCGTTCTACATCGCCATCAATATACTTACGATATCGTCGGTCCGTTAGAAAGCGAGAAGAAGGATAAAAATTAGAGCTGGAATGGTTATCGAGCTTCTCACGTCGATATAATCCATTTCTTCAACTTATATCTCTACGTTAGAAAGCGTAGTTAGAAAACTACGCTTTGAAGAGCATTTTCATTAGGAATAAATGCTATATTAGCTCACATCTGCAAAAATAATAAACCCTGCAGTGAAAGAACCATCTTCCAGAAAAGATGGAAGGACAATTTACTTACATTAACAACAACAGAAATAGAATGAGAGGCAGACAAACAGAAGTAATCATAGTCAGACGAAGAAGAAGAAGAATAAATGCCGCAAATAAGTGTCGCAATAATTTTTATATGAATTCATTCCATTCCAGTCAAGACCCCTTCTCAAATTGAAAATTAATTTGGATTGAATTGAAAATGTTAAAATTGCTCATAGTGGGTAGTTAGACTTGAGCCGTCGCTGACTTTTCTATAGAACTTTTCGAGCACTATAAAATTGTTCCTGAACATGTTCCTCTATGACTCATACACTACCCAAAAAAATTAACGCACATTCTGAAAATTTCAATTTTAACTCTACATTGACTTTATAACTTATTTTTAAGGTTCCCTCGGGAAGGTTTCGAACGAAACAAGATACATTAACCCTTTCCAGCCCGAATTATCAATTTGAGAAAAAAAAAATAATTACCCACCGAAATAAGTTCAGATAAGCTCCAGAAACACAAATATATGAGTAATTTATGTTAAGAAGTGTCCTGATCCTTGCAGGACTCGTGATGCCATATGGCATCATTGGGAGTTACACAAACATCGAAGAAATTTAATTTTTTTTATATTCCAATAGTATAAACATTCATTTGACAAAAAAAAATTACATTTTCATTTTGCCTGCTCTGGCAAACTTTTTTATTCCCCATTTATGAAGTTTATTTTTCATGAATTGTTTCAAAGATGATCGCCCATTGAAGGGGATCATAATTTTTTCAATTGAATTGAACTCTTCTGGTTCCAACTTCGCCAAGTTAGACCTTGTCCCATCTATCACCGACCTAATCTTGAACAATTTGTCATAATCTGGACTATCCCTAGGCTTCATTCGGGAATTATCATTGAAATAAATCATATTTCTGAAATTATCGAATCTATTACGCGACATCACATCTGCGATTGAGGGATATTTGTACCTTCCGCCCAATACATTCGGTAACTTGGCCTTTTGATAATTCTACTCTGAATGTGAAATCCCATTTCTTTTTCTGTTGTGTTCACAGATGTTTGAGTTTGTTGAACAGAATAAAGGTTTGTTCGATAAGCAATATTTGCTATTATATCATTTTACAAATGATAATCAGCGGAAAAATAGAGAGACGAAGGGGTGTTGGAAGAAGGCAAGCCTCCTGACTCAAAAATATTCGAGAGTGGACCGGAATAAGAAATGCAGGACAACTTTTGCATTTAGCTCAAGATCGAGAAGCCTTCTCAATGGTGATCGCCAACGTCGGAGAAAACTGACATGGCACATGAAGAAGAAGAATTGTAGAGGAGTTATTTCAGTAGAATGGGGTTTGGAAAAAGAATTATTGCTAATTGTATCTAGTTGTCGCATATCTTTCTTTCGCCATCGATAAGTTGGATCCTTTTTTTTCAGGAGATTAGGTAATCGGGCAAGTGGAATATCATTCGACGAACTATAATCTTCTGAGTCCCCAACATTCCCTCCCTCCCACTTCACAATCAATACAACCAGCAGCTTCTCCTATCTGTATTTGACTTTCTTCTTAAGGAGAAATGTCTTCTTTATCTTCTACATCAACCTCTACCTCTTCATCAGAGTTTGCTAACTGAATTTCTGAAATATCTCCTTCCAGATTTAGAAGTAGATGCTTTTCTTCTTTTTCCATCAACCCAAGTCATTTCAACCTGAATTGATAAAAAAAATATTTCTACAAATACAATATTATTTCTACAAATATGATATTATTATTATGAATATTTCATTCAAATATATATTCAATACGGAAGACAATATCTGTATAGTATGAAGCCCAATGATTCCAAATGGAATCATAACTTTTTGGCGATGGTGGGGTAAATTATGATGCTAATTTCTATAAACAAAAAATATTATTGAATGAACTAAAGCATGATTACTCACCTCGATTTTTCTCAAGTCTGTATATAGCGCAATTTGAAAGTAATAATACTAGAAAGTTCACTGTTCACTAATTTATGTCAGCAGTAGGAAATGCAAACTTGCAAATGTGCATAAACATAAATACAGAACTCTTTACTAGAAACTTTTGATGTCCATACAACTAGTGCCTTTTCTAGGAATAAGAAATATCAACAAGAAGGTTTTCAGTAACATCTAGGGATTAGAAAAAGCACTTATTTCTGATGATGCCAAATGGCATCACTGGGCTGGAAAGGGTTGAATGGAAGAATAATTCAGTATTTCACAGAATCTTATGTGAAAGAAGAGAAATGAAAAATTTTCAAAATACTGAAATGCTGATAAGTGATTTAATAATTGGTATTTCCACCCCTTGCGTTAATTAGAGCTCGGCAACGACGGTTCATACTCAAAATGAGTGATCTTAAAATGATCTGATCTAATCCTTCCCAGAATTCCTCCGAGTTGAATTCCTAAGTCGTAAAGAGTAGCTGGATGATTTTCTGAACTTCTCAGCCTTCTATTGAGGTTGTCCAGAACCTGCTCAATCCGATTGAGATCTGGACTTCTTGCTGGCCATTCCATTCGAGAGTCTTCAAGGTACTCCTGAACGATGGGCGCACGATGAGGTCTGGCATTATCCTCCATAAAAAAGAAATTTTCACCAATGTATGGGGCAAATGGCACTACATGCTCTTCAAGAATGTTCCTTATATACTTATCAGCATTCATAGCTCCATTATCAAAGACCACTAGGTCTGTGCGAGCAGTCAAAGATATATAATATCTATACCATAATCGATTCTCCCCCGAAACCAGTAGTATTCAGAAATTGCACTGCGCATATCTTTCATGTGGACGTCTGTATACAAGGGAACGTCGATCAGTAGATCGACGGTAGAGGCAGAATCTAGACTCATCTGTGAAGAAAACCCTTTCCCAATTGGCCTCTTCCCAATGGATATGCTCTCTCGCAAAATCCAAACGCGCCCTTCGATGGGATGGGGTAAGAGCTGGACCTCTTGCCGCGACACGAGGCCTTATATCATATTCTTCTTATTGTCTGACTGCTAAGTTGCACCTCATGAGTTTGCTCAAGCTGATTTTGAAGGAGGCGAGCGGTTGCAAACCGTTGTCTCAACGAAGAAACTCTCAAGTAACGTTCTTGAATGGCAGTTGTTACCCGTGGTCTACCCTGTCCTGGTCTTCGGAGATTCATACCTGTCTCCCTGAATCGCTGCAACATTCTGGACACATCTAATAATATGGACTAGTGAAAATCTAGATCATGAAGTAAACTGCAGGAAACGTGCTGCCATCGAACCAACGTAGCAATAGACTAGTTTCTGGGTTGTTACCCGTCATCAGTACTTCTTAACGTCTTCGTCGATGACAACCAAAATGAGCCGCAGACCTAAATTCAATGCTGTTAGGCACTTTCCAGATATGAAAAAGAAAAGTGCCATCTAGCGGAGAAACGTCTGCACCTCACTTCTTTTTTATATCTGGAAAGTGCCTAACAGCATCGAATTTAGGTCTGCGGCTCATTTTGGTTGTCATCGACGAAGACGTTAAGCAGTACTGATGACGGGTAACAACCCAGAAACTAGTCTATTGCTACGTTGGTTCGATGGCACCACGTTTCCTGCAGTTTACTTCATGATCTAGGTTTTCACTAGTACATATTATGAGATATTTTCTTCGGCGGATTATGAACGTCCTTAAACTCTTTTCATTCTGGACACACTTGTATGGGAAGCTTCAAACCTTTCTGCAACTCTCGTGTATGTCCACCATTCTTCTCGCAAAACTACCGCTTTTAAAATGGAGCCAATACATTCAAAATCTGATATCATCTTTTTTTATTCCTGCTGGGAAAAAACATCTGTATTGAAGAAAAACTGTGAAAGTGGATAACATATGCATGCATAATTCTGATAAAAACAATTATCATTGAGAACACCTTCAGTTGTAGAATATATTTGAGATTTCCATAATGTGCGTTAATTTTTTTGCGCAGTGTAGTTTACCCAGCGTCGCCCGTATCTAATAGGTGTACAACTTTGCTAATGCCGTTTTTACCCAAAATTCTAGACTTTGTTGTAAAAAACTTCCACTATGAAGAAAACTGACCTCAAACGGATTTATTTTTCTGTCGAATTCTACATGAAATTTTGTTCATATACAGGGTGTCCGGGGAATAACTGTACATACTCTTACCAGAGATAGAGTTGGACTAGGTGAATACTGATTGACTATAAAAAAATAATTTCTGGATTTCCCTAGAAAGCTACATGGTGATTTTCCAACTTCATGGAAATACTTAGACCGTCATTAAATCAAAACATATTTATTATTGAAAATTGGGAGGCTATTGGCACATGCTGAGGTCGAGTCAAGAAGATATCAATTATTTCATTATTCCAGGGCTGGACTCATTAATCTTCATTTAAAGTATTCAGGGTGAAACAAACACTTTCTATTTCGAATTACAAATAATTGATTCGCTTTTTAGAAAGAAGCTAAATTGTGCTTCAATTTGTGATATCGCCTCAAGTTGCTACATCATTAATTATTTTTTTTATGAATTTTTGAATTGGGAAAGTTCGAAAAATTGAAATTTTCACCATGAAGAGAACTGAAAATCTCATGTTTTAATATAAAATGGTAAGTATTAGTAGAAAATTAACAGAAAAGTTCAGAGCTTCCATAAGCACAAATGAAAGAAACTGAAATACAGTTAAGAGTACCTAATAAAAATTAAAATAGAAACGAATTAATTGCTGAGTCAATTTCAGAAGTGGTTCGACATTAACACCTTTAGCTTGTATACTTTTCTCTTGGCGAATGTTCAAATTGGATACAACCTTGCGAATCATATCGCCATTATTTCTTAAAATATCGCAACAGTTGATAATTCTGTTCATCAGCTGTTTTCTTGACTGGATTTCTTCAGAATATACCATATCCTTCAATTTTCCCCATAAAAAATAATATAGCGGGTTGAAATCTGGATCTCGAAAAGGCCATGGAATAGGTCCTCCTCGACCTATCCACCTATTGGGTTAGGTATTGTTGAGGTAACTTCTCACCAAGCCAAAAGGAGGTTCAGCTCCATCATGCTGGAAATAAATACCTCTAATATTTATTCCTTGTAGCATGCCAGTTAAAATTTTTTGTGAGAAATCTAGATAAATCGCACTTTCAAGGCGACCGTCAAAAAATGAGGCCCTATCAAATGTTTGTTTATCACAGCACACCAAACATTCACTGAAAATTTTTAATTTCTCAGTCTTACACTGTGTGGATTATTTTCGGCCAAAAAGTGCGAGTTATGAATATTATACCTCATATTGAGCCTCATCACTGAATATTATTCTCTACAAAGTGAATCTGTGATTTGCTATCCAATGTGCAAAATTTGATCTTCCTTACCTTGATTAACTTTTTTAAGAGAATTTATTATTTATTTTCGACCTCCACAAAATGACCAAGTCCTGTTCAGGTAAATATATTCAATTTTTCGAACTTCATCCAATTTCAAAAATTCATAAAAAAAATAATTGTTGATGTGACAACTTTAAGCGATATCACAAATTGAAGCATGATTTAGCTTCTTTTTGAAAAGCAAATCAATCATCTGCAATTCGAAATACAAGGTGTTCGTTTTACCCTGAACACTTTGAATGAAGATTAATTAGTCCGGCCCTGGAATAATGAAATAATTGATATCATTCTGACTCGACCTTAGCATGTGCCAATAACCTCCGAAGTTTCAATATTATCCGTCAATAAGTTCGGATTTTATGATGGACTAAGTATTTCCATGAAGTTGGAAAATGACCCTGTAGCTTTCTAGGGAAATCCAGCAATTAATTTTTTTTAATTAATCAGTAATCACCTAGTCCAACTCTATCTCTGATAAGAGTAAGTACAGTTATTCCCCGGCCACCCTGTATAAGTGTACAGAAATAATGTTAGGAATGGATTCTGCTATAATATCTTCATCTTCTTTGCCTTCTTCTAAATTTAGAGTTTTTCTTTTGAACAGAATACGAATTATTTCATGACTTTCTTCGACCTTCTGAGGGTGAAATACTTGAAACTTGAAGAAGGCAAAGAAGATAATATTTTTGATTTGAAATATTTATATATCTTACAATACATGCAGGTTATTCAGGAATGTTTATCATTGAAACTATAGGTTTATGGTAACTGAAATAAAAAATATAAGTTTGAGACTTAATGTCTTCTGAATATCTGGAAAATTCCGCGTCAATAGTGGTCCCATATTTTGTTGTGGATCCCTGTGGATCATTATTCATTTTCAAATTCAATTTTCCTGCAAGAAAAGTTGTCAACCGCTCTGATTTTTTATCAGCGAAGTTAATGTTGAAATCGCCAGCCAAGATAAGTGGAAATTTATAACCATTTGTACCAAGTATTTTCGACCCTTCTTCAGTGTACTCCAGTAAAGTGCGATGAATAAAATGCTCCACCTCGTCCAATTTTGGATTCGGAGAAATGTAAATTGCTACCATGACTATGCGTAGGCCATTTCTAAGTTTCCATAAGCATGCACAAATATCTCCAACAAATGAGCGTCTAACATTAACATCGCTAACGTCTTCAATATTTATTGCAATATTCGGAGTCATAATATTAGTAACATGATTACTATTTTGGTAAATAGCTCTCCCACCTTTTGGAACAGTATCTCGTTTGAATTGAACAATAAAATTGGAGTTTGGTATTTCAATCGAATTATCACTCGTCAAGCATGTTTCGGTAAGAAGTAACACATTGGTTTGCCTCGTAACTGAATCTTGTAAATCGTATTTGTGACTATGTTAACTTTGGCAAAATCTTAAAAAATGTGTATATTTTTTTCTTCTTCAACGCCTTGTATCTTCAATACGGATGGCGTTACGAAAATTTTTTACTGAACAAACCCCTATTATTTCTTAGTTTTCTATCTATCCTTGAGAGATGGTCACCTTTTTCTGGAACACCCTGTATATACCTAGTAATGTGAACCTATCAAATTGGGATTAATATAAAGTAACATCCTGAAACAGATATGAAAGAAATAATAACCGATTTCGTACATGTTAAGTTTGAAACTGTCAGTTTCAGCCTGCTCCATGAAGTTCTAAAGCAGTCTCAGTTCTGAAAATGATGTTATTATGAAATATGACGTTTCCTTTCCAGCCTTACAGAATAAGAGCATAATAAAAAATTTTGATGAGTGTCGATAAAAACCAATCTTATCTTTCATCTGGAGAGATGCTTGTTCGAATCATTTTATGAGTAATAAGCAAGTTTATTGTATAGAACTGGAGCAGATTCTACTGCCTTTAGTTCCAGTTAACGGGTGACTGAGCTATTCGATGCAGATAACATTGACCTAGAAAATAAAATGTATATAGCAGATAAACAATTTCTGGATAAAAAATTAATCATCCATTTCGTAACTATTGAAATTTCTTGTGACTGTGGAAAACGATAGTTATGTTGATAATAAACCATCGTTGGCATTATGGATTGAGGGATTTAGGTTGGGGTCAAACTCATGAACTTATGAGTTAACAGCTGAAGGAATTTTTCAGGTGCAAATCTACGGCCACCTTCTTGCTTTTTATCTATATAGATGATTTGTTCACTGCAATTTCCATTTTCTTTGATGGTTGATATACTGACACGTTCAGAAATTCATTTGGATCATATGCAGATGAAATAAATTCCAAAGGATCTGTCGAGAAAGCTGAGTTTTTGATAGTCACCGAACAGAAACAAATGGTGAATAATTAATACACTGCGCAAAATGATGAACGCACACTATGAAAATCTCAAATTTATTCTACAACTGAATGTGTTCTCAATGATAATTATTTTTATCAGATTTATGCATGCATATGTTATCCACTTTCAACGTTTTTCTTCATTACAGATGTTTTTTCCAAGCAGGAATAAAAAAAGATGATATAAAAAGATTTTGAATGTATTGGCTCCATTCTAAAATCAGTTGTTCTAGATCAATTCTATTGATCAATAGTTTTTCTTTCGTTTGATTTTCTACACTCGATCGCTATGCAACGCGGAACACGCAATATGACCCAAGAGGAATGTGCCCAAGCGGTAGTTTTGCGAGAAGAAGGGTGGACATACACGAGAATTGCTGAAAGGTTTGGAGTTTCCCATACAAGCGTGTCCAGAATGTTGCAGCGATTCAGGGAGACAGGTTTGAATGTCCGAAGATCAGGACAGGGTAGACCACGAGTAACAACTGCCATTCAAGAACGATACTTGAGAGTTTCTTCGTTGAGACAACGGTTTGCAACCGCTCGCCTCCTTCAAAATCAGCTTGAGCAAACTCATGGGGTGCAAATTAGCATTCAGACAATAAAAAATCGCCTCAGAGAATATGATTAAAGGCCTCGTGTCGCGGCAAGACGCCCAGCTCTCACCCCAGTCCATCGAAGGGCGCGTTTGGATTTTGCGAGAGAGCATATCCATTAGGAAGAGGCCGATTGGGAAAGAGTTTTCTTCACAGATGGGTCTAGATTCTGCCTCTACTATTGTGATCGACGTTCCCTCGTATACAGACATCCACATGAAAGATATGCTCAGTGCAATTTCCTGAATACTACTGGTTTCGGGGGAGGATCGATTATGGTATGGGGTGAAATATCTTTGACTGCTTGCACAGACTTAGTGGTCGTTGATAATTGAGCTATGAATGCTGATAAGTATATGAGGAACATTCTTGATGAGCATGTAGTGCCCTTTGCCCCATACATTGGTGAAAATTTTATTTTTAAGGACGATAATGTCAGACCCCATCGAGCGCGCATCGTTCAGGAGTACCTTGAAGAGGTTGAAGTCTCACGAATGGAATGGCCAGCAAGAAGTCCAGATCTCAATCAGATTGAGCAGGTTTGGGACAACCTCAATAGAAGGCTGAGAAGTTCAGAAAATCATCCTGCTACTCTTAATGACTTAGGAATCCAAATCGGAGAAATCTGGGAAGGATCAGATCAGAACATTTTAAGATCACTCATTTTGAATATGAACCGTCGTTGCCGAGCTGTAATTAACGCAAGGGGTGGTAATACCAAGTATTAAATCACTTATTAGCATTACAGTATTTTGAAAATTGTTCATTTCTCTTCTTTCACATAAGATTCGGTGAAATCCTGAATTTTTCTTTCATTTAAAGTGTCTTGTTTCGTTCAGAACCTTCCCGAGAGAACATGAAAAATAAGTGATAAAGTCAATGTAGAGTTAACTTTCATTGAATTTGAGATTTTCAGAATGTGCATTAACTTTTTTGCAGAGTGTACTCGAGCATGAATAATAATTTGAATCTGAATAACTGACAAAACTGAGAAAATTTCTACAAAAGAAGTAAGTTTAGGCAATTTTCAGGGAATTTTTTGTTGTTGAATTCGGTGTTTCCATCACTCGGTGAAAACTGCATGAAGACCCTGATTTAGGGCCTGAATTGCCCTTTCTCTCGAAAAACCCCCCTTTCGAGACGAATACCTCATCAAGTATCAAAGAAATCGCTCGTGACATAATTGATGAAGAATTGGTATTTGTGCAAGGAACACTCCTCGTAAACTGTTTCCCTTCCAACTCCGCGTTTCAAATTTCCACAATAAAACTCCATCCGAGTGTTTTCCTCCTACCTGGGTCCTCCTCGAGGAGTCATTCACGTCTTCCTCCCGATCTCTGTGAAAAGTTATTGTTGGATTCAAGCCTTTGATGTTTTATAATTTCGCGATAAGGGCGAGCAGCGAAACAGCGTCAAAAAGATATCTTCTACGGTTTCGAGTATCTCAAAAGATCTGAAAGATGCTCGAAACTCGGCGATAAGGCCTTTTTTACTGCCAGAATGAACTTCGACATGGAATGGAGTGTTGAGCCCATCGGACGACGGCCATTTGTTGCAACTCAAATATTTTCATTTCTGTCTTCGGCTTCGATGCCGTGCTCGAAAATTCGCTTATATCTACTTTATAGCTATTATTTTAACAAGGGAAATATAAATAGTATACTTTCCGAGATTGTCATACTTACAACCAGAGGGCTATTTTCGTCTTCATCGGTGACGCAAACTCGAAATTATTTTTATTTGTGTCCCATCTGTAAATGTCAGTTTCCAAAAACAAAATATTAATCAAGAAGGTTTATTTTATCGAGTCACTAACTTGTAAAACTTGCGAAATTTTCACAAGTTAGTAGTATTATTTACATTAGAAAATTTTGTTTTATCGTCATATGTTGAAAATCATGTTACAATTGTTATTTTCAGTAACACAGATTTTGATGATGAAAGAGTTGATACTGATGATGAACCATCTGTTGACTCAGAAACTGCTGAACTCGAGGACTGCAGAACATTTGTACTCTCCTTACTACCAAATAATTTGCTAGACATTTCGATTTTTTTGTTGACCGAATCATCGACATAACTCATCTCAATTTCGTTGCTCTTCCACCCTCCTGCACGCTCGTTTTAGTGCTAAAATATCTCCACCCGAATCCGCAACCCTAGTGGCTCCAGTTCTGCGAAAAAAGTGTATAACTCTGGGTCTTTTAAACCTAAATATTTCGCTAGTTGCTTTGAGACACCACCAATAGTGTGCTGGCCAGCATTAAGGGAAATGCACTTTCCATGTCGGTATGCCAAAAAAAATCTTAGGCTTTCTGTTCCACTAGGCCGAAGATTTACATATTTTCTGTATGAAAATTTTCGTTGAAATCTGCAAATGACAACTAAACGTCATATTTTTCAATAAATTTTTTAAGGAAAACAAACCTGCAAACAGGGGCAGTTTCTTTTCTATTTTTGTTTCGCCACTTTTTGAAGTCGTCGTATTCTCGCTCGTACCTTGAAGCTGATTTTGCAGGTAATATACTTGATGTTACACTGCTGGCTGCCTCAATAATTTCTTTTGGTACATTCATTTTCGCTTTAGCCAAAATAAATGTAAAGAAAAATAAACAGACATGTTCATGGCAACGCTTCCATAGCTTACGAAATTTGCGACAAATTATTGAGATTTTTTTGGAATTTATCTAACTTTTTTACTAATGAGAAATAAAGAAAATATAAAACAATACACGCAAGGTAACTTGTTTTACTGGCTCAAGGAGGTAACTAACAAGCCGCAGGCGAGTCAGTTATATCCTCCATTCGCCAGTAAAAACCCTCTTACCTTGATAGTAATGTTATATAGGTACTATAGATTTTCTGCTCATTCGGGATAACACACTGGAAATGAATATCATGAAAATATACTGCTTCACAAGATTTGGGGATATCTTATTCAATTAATTAGGTGTCAGAGAGTCTGGAACTTTCTTAGTAACTACATCTCATCTGCGAACCTTCCTAGTGATGTAATGGTCAAGAAAGTAAGGACTGAAAAAAACTTCAGTACGATGCTATTCAAAAAAAGGGAATGGGAGCGGCAATACACCGACCAAAATTTAAAAAAAAATACTTTTGAATGGTACACAGATGGTTCTAAAACCAACATGAGAGCTGGCGCTGGGGTTCACTGGGCCAAAGCCAAGTGTGCGCTATCGTTAGGTTCCTGTGTGAGTATTCTTCAAGCAGAAATATAAGCAATCGAAAGATGTCTAGACATTAATCTGGTGATAAACTATCAAAATAGCGACATAGCTCAGATAGTCAAGCTGCTATTAAAGCACTGAACTCCTATGTCATCGACTCAAAGTCGACATGAGAATGGCGGATCAAACTCAATGAGGTAGGCAAGAAAAATGAGGTCTCTCTAATCTGGGTTCCTGGTCATTCGGGAATCACAGGTAACGAAGAGGCCAATTAACTTGCCAGAGAGGGTGCTCGGAAGCCACTCACTGGCCCAGAACCTTTCTGTGGTATAGAAAAATTTACATATAGGAAGGAGTTTCTGGAGAAGGAGAAAACTGAAAGAGAAACACTCTGGCAGAATGTCCCAGGGTTGGATCACTCCAAAAAGTTCCTTCGGAATTTTGAAACTGCAACATCCAAAAAATTTTTGGATCTCAGTAAGAACCAACTACACCTCCTCACCGGCTTTCTTATAGGGCATGTTCGCCTCAGAAAACACTTGCTAAGAATGGGCGTATCGGACACTGATGAGTGTAGATTCTATGAAGAGGAGGAAGAAACAATACTTTAGTCAAGAGACCTGTAGGAGTGAGGAATTAGCCGCACTGAAGCCTTCCGAGATATTGGATTTCATAAGATCTCTGGGACTGGAAGGCAAGCTGTAAAGCTTTGTCAGGGGGCACAATAGACCATCAGGTCGCTGTGGACTGTAACCTCTTTTAAACTATTAAATCTTCAATCGTTTCGGAAAGTATGTACTCTTCGAGAAAATTGCTGTGAAATCATTTAAAACTCAATAACAACTTGAATCGATCCAATAAAAATCAGTATGAGATATTTCGTCAATCTAGTCGTCTTTTTTCTGAAGTTTGGTTCTTTGCATATCCTTCATGAATGTTCTGATTTTAAAATGGAGTCAGTTTATCAACGGCTTCCATTTGAAATGAGTTTTCTGAAAATGCCAGCGTAAATTAACAAACGCTGAGGCTAATAGGGCTATCGGAATGCTACAGGATGGCCTAACTCAGGTTGTTGTAGCGAAAAGACTCCAAGTCAGCCAAACAGTGATATTTCGACTTTGGAATAGATTCAGGGAGGCAGGTTCCGTGTTGGAAAGACCAAGGCTTGGTGGTCGACGAAAACGCTCATGATCGATTCATCACCGTTTCGGCGAGAAGAAAGCCTACATCTACTTATAGAATGCTACGGAATAAATAATCTTCAAAATGCAGATGGGGTCCAAGTTTCCATCGAAACCATCAGATAACGTTTGAGAGAGGCGAATTTAGAGTGTAGACGTCCATTAAGAGTAATTGCATCAACACGTGACTATAAGCGTCGAAGACTGGAATGGGCAAGGTAACGTATCAATCGGAACGATCAATGGCGTAGTGTCATTTTCACTGATGAATCCAGATATGGACGATTTTCAGATTCTCGAAAAAAAAAGGGTATGGACAATCCCACGCATACCCCGTAATCGTCGCTATGTCCAAGAAGTCCATCCATTCCGAGCGGGTAGTGTTATGGTATGGGCCGGAATATGTTGCAACGGGCGCACAGATCTACACATTTGTCCTGGGAATATGACCGCCTCACACTATAGGGAGCAAATTTTCACCCTGCTATTGGTGGAACCTTCCAGTTTCGAGACGATAACACTAGCCGTTGTTGAGAATGCACGCGAGGAGCTTGGTATTCCACATTTACCATTTCCTCCGTACTCACCAGATTTGAATTACATAGAACATGCATGGGATTTGCTCCAAAGAAGATTAGATTATCATCAACCTACTCCAGAATTCTTAAATGATCTGAAAGAGCTTCCGCCCCCTTTATGGAACCGAATTCCTCAAGAAATGTTCAACAACCTCGTGTATAGTATGCAAAGAAAATGTCAAGCTATTATTAATGCCCGAGGAGTCCATACATTGTATTGATAGCCTTAAATTTCTCAAATTCTCTGCGATTAAAATTTCGTTTTTTCACTCGATTTTTCTTAACCATCCTGTGTACGCTGTAGATATACAGGCTAAAATTAATTTTATTTCCTGCAACTTGAAATCATATTGATATGAATATTCATCACAAAATCTTATTTAAACTATATTTTTTTGCAATTTGAGTCAGCATCCCTAACTCAGTTGGAGCATTTTATTTCACGTAATTCCCCGTATAATTTTCGGCGAAGTTAAAAACGAATAACAGCGTATATTCAGAAAGACTTTATTCAGAGTCATTGTCGCTTCGCTAATGATCTCAGGGTTTGGGTTTCAGCCAGGACACGTAGTCAGATTCGAAGAGTAAGTGGGAGATTTCATGCAAAATGACTAATTAATTCGTTTTGATGTTATGCAAATTCTCATTACCCCGAATTGTGAAGTAACTTCAGGTGTTTAACTCTTAAATATTCGTTCGTTTAAATTCTGAAACGTTGCCAATGAAAGAATGACAGATGATACTCTTGTTCTAGGAAAAAGGTGCGCTGATAATTAAATGCTGAAATTATTCTTCTAAGACCATGTGAGTTCAACTTTTTTTTCTGAAAACTTAATATGGGTTTTCCCTCCCAGTCTCTGAAACAAGAAACAATTAGAAAATTTTTTTTAATAATATAAAAAAGTCTGTGCGTAAATATTTGAGCACTCATTTGTCAGGGGACAAAACCTTACGAGAAGGCATTGTTGCCTAACAATGAACAAGAAGAAAATGAAAACACTTTGAAATCCTAACCGTAACGTTTCGGAGTCTAAATCAGACTCCTTCGTCAGACAATAACAAATTTTCATTTAACTTTGTAGAATCGTGACAATTTTATTTTTGATTTTTGGATTGACATTTGTCAATATATGATGAACATAGATCAATATTGATTACTAGATGTTGATATCGTTATTTTATTTCAAAATTCCTTGAAACCAGTTCTTTTTTCAATAAATCCATCCAAATTCGATCTATTCCTACTGAACAATTGGCGATATTATTAGCATCATCCAACAAAATACAAGCTGACTCCTTTATTTTTCTTTTATAACCATCAGGTTCCGTCATTAGAATTTTTGTTCCGTTCCACTTCATCATGTGATTGCCGGTATTGGAACACACATGATCTGCTATCTGTGATTTACCAATATCTCTATTTTTTATGTTATTCTTATGTTCACGTTTTCTGATTGTTATGGTCTTGATGTTTCTCCTGTATAAGATTTTTCACGAATACAGGGAATATTGTAAATACAAATTCTAGATTTTTGGTTCTCATTCAAAGGTTAAGTTTTTGTTAATAAAGATCGTAAATCATTTCTTGTTTTGAAAACAGTTCTCATTCTTTTCATTTTTTCTGAAAGTCCATGAACATAAGGAATCAAATTTATTAAAATTGGTTATTCTTGACGGTTTGTTGCTGGTACTTGATTGTTATTATCGTTTTGAGGCAAAATTGTTTTTTCTAAATTTGAAATAGTTTTTTCAATGATATTAGTTGGATATTGATTATTCTCAAGAATATCTTTAATGCAATTAATCTCGTTATTCCGTATTTCAGTTGGCGATGAAATTAATTGCACTCTATCATATATAGATATATATATATATGTATATATATATATATATATATATATAAATATATATATATATATATATATATATATATATATATTCCTATGAAAAATAGAGCTCAAATAATACATTAAATGTTGAAACAAAAAGTACCTAAGCTGAGGTAAAAAAAGAACGGGGTATCATAACATTCTTTGTATGATACTATAGAATCATACGATACTATCAACACTAGTATCATACGATACTATACAGCCAGGGGAAAAAACCTCAGCCGAAAAAACCTGCCTCCCCGTAAACAAAATAACATAAAATATCAAATATCAGGAAAATCTTGAAAGACATCAGTGTGAGCATCTTCATGTTATCCGTCGATGGGCTCGGATACACAGATTCTTCCCAAAACGACTCGTAATTGTTCATCTGAAATGAAAAAAGACAAAAGCAGAAAAGAAACCGATTATTCAAAATAAATCGAATGCATTTTGGAAATGCATTTGCTACTTTAAAAAACATCAACATTAAGATTTCTTGGCCAAATAATGTTCGGAGGTTTATAAATATTTATGACAGAAATGTCACAAAATTTGAAAGAAATGAAAAAAAAACTCCATCAATTTCCCCTTTCCGAATCTGTTGAATGTTACGAAACTGATAATTTTTCAACATAACATGCTAAACTTGTAAAGAATCAATTAATACATAACCTTTCAACTGTCCTCTTTCACGAGGATTTTTTTTCTGTTGCCGTGTGGGTTTCTTGCAGAAGAATCTCTTTGATACCACGTTCATCAGCTAATTTGGAGACGTAATCACACTTGCCTTTCGAAATTCCTTCGATATTCAAATTCAAAATCCACAAATTGTTGCTCTCTGGTCGTGAGGGTTTTTTCAAACCAGATACGACCTTCCAGGTGGTGATTTTTTGGCACTTCAGATGCTTGAAGACCGCTACGGGACCCCAATGAAAGGCAATCATCTCCCATAGATAAACCAAACATGTTACAACACAAGAAAACAGAATATTTTTCACGAGCAAAAAACTAAGACATATTACGAGAATTGTCATTTCAATAAATTTGATTCCTCATGTTCATGGACTTTCAGAAAAAATGAAAAGATTCCTTTCAACATAAGAACTGTTTTCAAAACAAGAAATGATTTACGATCTTTATTAACAAAAACTAATTCTTCGAATGAGAACCAAAAATCAAGAAATTGTATTTACAATATTCCCTGTATTTGTGGAAAATCTTATACAGGAGAAGCATCAAGACCATTAAAAGTCAGAAATAGTGAACATAAGAATAACATAAAAAATAGATATATTGGTAGATCACAGATAGCAGATCATGTGTGTTCCAATACCGGCAATCACCTGATGGATTGGAATGGAAAAAAAATTTTAATGACGGAACCTGATGGTTACGAAAGAAAAATCAAGGAGTCAGCTTGTATTTTGTTGGATGAGGCTAATAATCTCGCCAATTTTTCAGTAGGAATAGATCGAATTTGGATGGATTTATTGAAAAAAGAACTGGTTTCAAGGAATTTTGAAATAAAATAACGATATCAACATCTAGTAATCAATATTGATCTATGTTCATCATATATTGACAAATGTCAATCCAAAAATCAGAAAAAAATTGTCACGATTCTACAAAGTTGAATGAAAATTAGTTATTGTCTGACGGAGGAGTCTGATTCAGACTCCGAAACGTTACGCTCAAGATTTCAAAGTGTTTTCATTTTCTTTTTGTTCATTGTTAGGCAACAATTTCTTCTTGTAAAGTTTTGGCCCGTGAAATTAGTGCTCAAATTTTTACGCAGGGGCCTTTCTAATATTATTAAAAAAAATGTTCCGACTGGGAGAGAAAACCCATATAAAGTTTTCAGGAAAATGCAGAGACCTCCCAGACAATATTACAATAGATAGATCTCAACCTTTTCTCTCCACTTATTTCAAGTGTTTTTACCTCTCTAGTCTAGAAGTACCAAAACCAGCCAAAATCAAGCAATCTGGGATACCCTGTACAATATGCTATTGCTCAGAATTTTTTTTCTCAGCTAAAAGTTTCTGGGAACACACGGAAATTCATAAGTACTATTTTATTCAGCATCCACGTCTATGAACAGTACGAAATACGAAAAAATTTCGTTTATGCAACATTTATCTTTTATAATTTGTGATATTCAATATCAACTGAGGCGAATATAACATTTATTATTACCTTTATAGGTAAAATTCCGACAGAAATCATTCATGTTAGAATTGTTTCGTCCCATTTGTATTTACAGTTCATCGATACATCTCATCCAAGTACGGCTTGATGTACTTGAAAGCTTGAAAGTCGTCGGTCCCTAGGATAGACCGGCAACACACGGTCTGTTGCGCTCTCGTCACATTTTCATTCACGGACTGATTTGAGTAGACGATGCGGCATTGAGATTGGAGGAGCGTATTTTCATGAAGTTGATATCACATTTCAAACTGATTTTTCAAATTATACATAATTTATACAATTTTATTTACATAAGTATTCGAAATTCAGTTATAATCATTATGACTCAAGTCTGGTGAGTTAACAGAAGTAGGATTAATTTCAGCTGGACACAAAATATTTAGGGTTCCTGACGAGCCACTACTGATTGCTTCGAAAAAGCTTTGTACAGGGTGATTCACTTATCTTGGTAACCCCAATTTTCTCGAAAACGTCCGAATATTTTTTCATTCTGTGAATGACGTTTTGAACAAGTCAATGTTGGCTTGAGATGCGCATAAAAATTTGCGGAATAAATAAAGACTCCAGGCGTCGCGGCGCTATCAAAAACCTTTTTTATCATGTCATTCGAAAGATAATTTCATTCTGAACTTTTTTTTCGAATACAATTTTTATCCATTTCTAGCCGTCAGCGATCCGCAGCGTGATTTATGTTAATTCTATTCCATTAATTTTTTTCTGTATGCCTTTATTTGGAGACATAGATATGATATTGTGCCTTGAATTCAAAAAGGTTAGTTTTCTAAACAATCTGCCACTTCGACTAAGATTAAATATGTGGATACATCATGATGGGGATCCATGTCACAACGCTGCCATTGTGAAGAGATATTGAGATTAAAAATTCGAAAATAAATGAACCCTTATATTTTGAATGAAGTAACTTATAATGAAATAGGGAAATGATATAACTTATGTATGGATCATAATGGCTAGATGACCTGGATTTTATTTTGTTTCGTAAAATGACGGAGGCTTTGTAACTAACTATTTCTCTATTATTTTATTCATTAAATATTATGTCTTATAACAATAAACATTTTTTTTTAATAACAAACGAAACATTTCGCATCAAATGTTTTATATACCGGCCATTGTGGTCCATACATAAGTTATATTATTCCCCTATTTCATTATAAGTTACTTTGGTCGAAATATAAGGGTCGACTTGGGCACATGCGTTTGTTATCTTCATTTTCAAGTGGTCTGAGTTATTAGAATCAGTTTGGTATGAGTACCATATTTTTCAGGGTACCCCTCAGAAAATAATCCATGAGCGTTAGGTCTAGCGATATCTGATGGGTCCATTGGTTTCTATCCATTTATTTTCGAATTCTTGGTCTAAATATCTCTTCACAATAACAGCGTTGTGACATGGACCCCATCTTGCTGTAGTCACATATTTCATCTTATTTGAAGAGGCACATTGACTAGAAAACTAATCTGCTTGAATTCAAGGCACAAAGTCATATCTATGTCTCCAAATGAAGGCATACTACCACAAAACAGAAAAAAAATAAATGAAATAGAATTAACATAAAACACGCTGCAGTTTGCTGACGTTTAGAAATGGATAAAAATTGTATTCGAAAAAAAAGTTCAGAATGAAATTATCTTCCGAATGATATGATAAAAAAGGTATGTCCCTGGAGAAAAAATTTTTGATAGCGCCGCGACGCCTGGCGTCTTTATTTATTCCGCGGATTTTTATGCGCATCTCAAGCCGACATTGACTAGTTCAAAAAGTCATTCACAGAATGAAAAAATATTCGGACGTTTTCGAGAAAATTGCGGTTTCCAAGATAAGTGAAACACCGTGGACATCGGAAATGAAACATGCGTCGTTAATTTTTTTTCCAATGAGTCACTGTATATTTAATATTGAATTGTTCCTCTTTTTGATTCTGAAAACGAATTTCCACTCCAATAACGTCCATATATTTACAAACCACTCTGCGTTTCATCTTCGCATACCGGATTCCAGTGGTAAAATATTTATGGAACTGCGATGGAATACAAACTCGCATCAAATCAATCTAGGAAATTTCAGCCATTCATATGAATTATCGATGGATTTTACCTACCGATCAAATTGTTCATGAAAAATTCACGGTCTTGGGTGTTCGAACGTCAAAGCTATAATGGAATACGCGAGTATTAATTTTTACAGAACAAAAAAAATCTTCGATTCGTTCATTCGGAAATTGGACGGGATTGGATTGTGAATATGCATTCATATGGAGATCACTTATCGGGAGTCCGATATTATCAGTTGCTACAATCGGCGCTAGGGAATTTTTGGAACGAGACGATTGAATTCATACCGAACGGATAATAAAATTATTTCAGACCTTGAAACGGTCAGAAAATCGAACGAATACGGTACGAGGGAAGCTCCGGAAATCCAACAGGATGGTTCTGGATGATGTTACTGGGATGTTCAACGATGTTTTGAAAATACTGGCATGCGGATGTTTTTTCCAACGTTCTATGTAACTTAGAAAAACTTTGAGCAAGTCGTACTATGCCATTCATCGTTTGAAGGGAAAACTTCCAACAAATGATCTTTTAAATGTTTACTACTCCTTAGTTTATACTCATCTCACTCACAATTTCATCCTTTGGGGTGCATCAACGGAGATCGATAGGCTATTCATAATGCAGAAGAGGATTATACGTCTGATATTCAATCTACGAACTAGAAATTCTTACCTCAAAATTCTTACGCTTCCTTCCATATATATATTGAATTGTCTTTTATATGTGCGTTCAAACTTGCACAACCTCAGGAAATGTTCAGATGTTTCCATTACCGTTGATTTCTGCATTTCTGTTATCAAATGGGCAGGCAAGTCGTGTTTTTTCAATTCTTTCGGCAGCTCCGATGGTATGAGTCCTGTGACCGAAACGACAATGGGTAGTATATAAACCTTTTCCATCTTCCACCTTGACTTTATTTCTTCGGCAAGGTCTGTGTATTTCCTGATTTTTTCTGTTATTGTTTTTTGTAGGTTATGATCCAGGGGGTGTGCAATATCAATTAAAGTTGTGGTCTTATCAATCTTATTTATTATCACTATGTCCGGTCTATTATTCATGGTTGTTTTGTCTGTTATAATTGCTCTGTCCCAATATACTTTGTATTCCTAATTCTCGTTGACTGGTTCAGGTGTATTTTTGTAATATGGTTCGTCTATCGTCTTTATTTCAAATTTCTGGACTAAGTATATATGAAGAATTTTAGTAGAGAGATTGTGTCTATTTAAATACTCTGTTGGTGCTAAGCTTGGGCATCCTGATGTAATGTGTTGGATTGTTTCTGATGTTGCTTTGCACATTCTGCATTTGTCGTTGTCCATGCGGGTCTTCATTATATATTTCTGATAGTTCCGTGTAGGTATGATTTGGTCCTGTATCGCACACATGAAACCTTCTGTTTCTATATATAATTGTCCTAGCTCAATCCATTTCGTAGAAAGTTCGTGTTGTCTGTTGAGGTCGCACTTGAATCTGCTGTGTAATTGTTTGCCTTCCCATGCTTGTATGAGATTTGTTATCAGTGTGCTCTTGTCTACTTGTTCTATCTTTACGTGGGTGCTGAGTGGGGTGTATCCTTTGTCTGCCCGTTTGATGGCTGCATGTAATTGTGAATAAGTTTCCTTCTGGTTGAAGTATGTTTGCAGATTGTGTATTTGAATGCTGTGTGTTGCTTCTATGTTGATAAGGCCTCGTCCTCCTTGTTTCCTAGGTAAGTACAATCTCTCGATGGCGGAGTTAGGATGTAATGCTCTGTTGTTTGTGAGTGTTCTTCTGGTTAACCTGTCAAGTGCCTGTATGTCTGTTGTGGTCCACTGTATGACTCCAAAGGAGTATGTCAAAATGGGTACTGCCCAGGTGTTGAGAGCTTTTATCTTATTTTTAGCATTTAATTGTGTTCGCATGATTTTTATTAGCCTCTCCTTATATTTATTCCTTATGTTTTTCTTCATTTCGTCCGTATTATGTGTAAGTGTCTCCTTTACTCCCAAGTATTTATAAGATTCGTTGTCGGCCAGTGCAGGAAATGTTATATTGTTAACAGTTAAGTCTATATTTTTCGTTTCCATGATTTTACCTCTTTTCACAATGAGTGACGAACATTTATCTAGGCCAAATTGCATTTTTATATCATTAGAAAAGATAGCAGTAGTTTCTAAGAGCGAAGATATTTTGTTTTTGTCAGGGGCATATAGCTTAAGGTCGTCAACGTAAAACAGATGTGATATTATTATTATTATTATTATTTTTATTATTATTATTATTATTATTATTATTATTGTTATTATTATTATTATTATTATTATTATTATTATTATTATTATTTTTTTCACAGGAATTTCCTGGTTTGGCATAACTAAGTCGGGATATTTATCAACGGCTCAATCATGTGTGAGTACCCTTCGGACAGTTCTACATGTTCCTATTATTATTATTATTATTATCATTATAATTATTATTATTATTATTATTATTATTATTATTATTATTATTATTATTATTATTATTATTATTATTATTATTATGTACTTCCCAGAGAATTCTCCGCAGGCTATTGGGGATGTTCATTTGTTTTGATCTGTGCCATCTCCGGCAATTCTTTGTTTGCATACTGAGAGGTATTGGCGAGGTGAAAATAATATAAACGTGTGGATATCTTTTCAAGAACTCACTTTGATTGCTTTGCGAGGTTTATTCGGCCAGTGAAGAAGGAACTCTTTTGATACTGCTGGATGTCGCATTGTAATAGGTTACTCAGAACATCTTTTCCAAATCAGGGGGATGTTTTTAATCAAGTTTTTTTTTTAAAGAAAACTAGGATACTCTAAGTCCAGAATCATTCTTTTTCTTCCACACTGATAACATCTGATTACCTGTTTCATCGTATTTTTGAACCTTCATAACTTGAGTTTGGAATGAATAAGATGAACAAAATTCTCAGGATACAATGCCAGTAGTGAACTCATCAAACGTGCAAAGATTCAAGTGCATAGCTCGTACACTTAAGATTTTATAGAATCTGAAAACCCCTGATTTCGTCACTCACTCATTGATGATCATAAAAACTGTTTATGTACTTCCCGATGTCCTATCAAGTTGAAATTTAGTATGTGGGCAACTTTCATTACACAAACAACGGAAAATTTCTTAAACTTGAAACTTTCACCCCCAAACCTTCAGATCTAGGGGATGTATAAGTTTGTATGAGACTTCCGCCAATTTTGATGCTAGTGGTCTGAAAATTGATATAAACGGAGGACTGGTTGTAATAAATATTGCAAAAATATTCAAGAATTCCCAAGGAAAATAACCCCTACATTCCGAATAAGAGGTTAAAAAAAGCGCTCGTAAAATGCCTCATTTGTATTTACTCCAAATACAATTTCCCTGTAATTACCTCAACCACAGTTTCCATTGTGCAATTTCCCGTCGTGATCATTGTATAATGATAGGATTCATTATGCAATAGTTCTGATGGTAGCTCACAAATACATCACCATCTCAGCTTGAACTTAGGTAGATGAAGGTATATTTCTCCACTTCGTACATTGTTGATTTTGAACATGAATTGTGAATTAGTTTGACTTGAAATAGATCTCGCAATAGTTATATTTTATTTAATTATTATCGAAAAAAAAAAATGAACGAAATGAAAGGATTTTGTCATAAGCAATGTACAAAAAGAATTGAAATCCAACGAAAACCATTTTCATGTAAAATATTGCCAAGACGAGCCTGTATTTCTAACATTGTAAAAAAATTATAAGTTCTCATGTAGAGTTAAGCTGCCAACTCTACACTCTTCATCTTCACAAGTCCTTATTTCACAAACTCTATGCCTTGGTCAAAATAAGTGACTTGGGCGTTTCGTAACTATAAGAACTATTGTATAATAGAAAAGTTAAGAACAAAGAGTTTTTCACTTTATGTTCATATGGCGGCCAAGTCACTTAAGTATGTAGAGTGAGCAGCTTAGCTCTACTGAGATCTAATAACTTTTCGACAATGTTAGAAATACGGCCTCGTCTTGGCAATATTTTACATGAAAATGTTTTTGGTTGGATTATAATTTAACTTCACAGTCCGTCTGCTGAAAGTTTTGGTAGCACATGATGATATTCATTTCGATGAATACTACTACCAATTTTTCTCTGGCCACTCGAAATCGAGAAATTTTCTGTTTTCCCTTCTTTTTTATTTTATAATTAAGAAAAAGAGTGCATGAAAGTTTGATTAACAGAGATTCAATGTGCTCAAAATGCTTTGAAAATATCCTATTTCGTGTATGAAGAGGCTGCCAAAAAATGTGATATCCCAGGAAGTTCTTTTTGTGACATTCCAAGGACATCCTGAGAAAAGCCATCATTGAATGTTCTATGAAAGTTCAATTTATGTGTGAACAGAACATCGCAGTGGATGTGCAATGTCTGGAAATCTCACGGTTCCAACAACAATAATCATATTTAGTATATTAATATCTGGAGCATTCAGATATTTTCTGAATGTCTTTGGTATAACGTCGCTGGCGTAAGTATAGTCACTTCGTTTCAAATCTTCCTTCTCTATAATGTTTGGTTCAAACCTATTAACAGTAAACCCCAACCTATTTCCACAGTAACCAGACAGATGCTGAAAATCGATGCACCAACTATAATTTCCGATCCTTACCATGCATAATGTCAGCCTTCCATCACCAAAAGCCATCCTCGACAACGTTGATTTATATTCGAGGCTCCGATCTCTCCGACTCTATTGATTCAGTGCCTCAAGAGCTGCGCAATTATATTGTCCTGCAATTGCTAGAGCAATGTGTGCCGCAGTCGTTGCTAAACATGAAAATTACCGAATGCACAGCGCGAGGCGAGCTACACAAAAAAAAACTCTACCTATATATTCAGAAGAGGCGATTATTTATTCCTCGGATACAGAAATTGCGATAAATGAGTCTGAATATTCGGAACAAAGTGTATCGAATTCGTGACCCGGTTAGTAACTTCGGCATTTGATTACGGCACCGGTTCCAGAGAATATTTTCTAGATACGGAATCTCTCGGTCCAGTAGTTCCTAATGCTGCATTTGAATGTAGTGTTCCAATTATGCATGATTTTTTCAGTAAGACGTACATAGGCGGAAGTATTTCTGAAATATCAACAGAGCCGCCCCGAAACTGAACAATTATTGGTACTGAAGTAATTCTTGTATCGTAAATATGTTCTTATAAAAAAGAAATTGTCCACTATAGTGAGAGACCGATTGATGATAATACATTTCCGGATTTTCCTTGATTGCATATTCCTTCTACTTTCTAATAATCAAAGGAGGTGGGTTTTAGTTATTAGTTAATAGTTCAAAAGGGGTTACAGTCCACTGCGACCTGATGTACTATTGTGCCCCCTGACAAAGCTTTACAGCCCGCCTTCCAGTCCCAAAGATCTTATTAAATCCAATATCTCGGAAGGCTTCAGTGAGGCTAATTCCTCACTCCTGCAGGTCTCTTGACCAAAGCATTGTTTCCTTTGGCTTACAATGCCAAAGCATTCTGTGACTAGGTGAATAGGAGTTTCTCAGCAAGTGCTTTCTAAGGCGACAATTTCCTGTAAGAAAGCCAGTGAGGAGGTGTAGTTGGTTCTTACTGGGATCCAAATATATTTTGGATTTGCAGTTTCAAAATTCCGAAGGAACTATTTGGAGTGATCCAACCCTGGGAGATTCTGCCAAAGTGTTTATCTTTCAGTTTTCTCCTTCTCCAGAAACTCCTTCTTAAATGTACATTTTTCTATACCACAGAAAAGTTCTGGGCCAGTGAGTGGTTTCCGAGCACCCTCTCTGGCAAGTTTATTGGCCTCTTCGTTACCTGTGATGCCCGAATGACCAGGAACCCAGATCGAAGAGACCTTTTTTTTCTTGCCTACCTCATTGAGTTTGTTCCGGCATTCCCATGTCGACTTTTAGTCGATGACATAGGAGTTCAGAGCTTCAATAGCAGCTTGACTATCTGAGTGAATAGCTATATCGCAATTCTGATAGTTTCTCTCTAGATTAATATCTAGACATTTTTCGATTGCTAATATTTCTGCTTACAGAACACTCACACAGGAGCTTAACGATAGTGAACACTTGGCTTTGGCCCCGTGAACCCCAGCGCAAGCTCCCGTGTTGGTTCTAGAACCATCTGTATAACATTTAACAGTATTTTCTTTGAAATTTTGTTCGGTGTATTCCCGCTCCCATTCCTCTTTTTTGCAAAGCATCGTAATGAATTTTTTCTGAGTACTTACTTTCTTGACCATTACATCGCTCAGAGAGCACCAGACACTCTGACACCTAATTCTCTCGTTACCTGCGCCTTCTCTAGATATTCTGAGGATGGCTTCATGGGCCATCCTGTCAATCACCAGATGTAGGGGTGTGAGATCTGTTATGGGTAATAGATTCATCATTATTTGTTATATCGTACGTCCATAAGTATTTGTAACAGGTGTTATATTATTTTCTCTGTAATATGTATGGTGCAGTTCCTGTTTCTTATTTTAATAAAATACAGTGTGTCACAACTAAAATTAATACAACTCAAACAGTTTTTTCGGTAAACGAATACGATAAATGTAATTTATAATGAATAATTTTTCATCGAAAAAAAAATTCTTATTTTTTCGCCGCCGAGAAAAAATATTTCCTAAATATTAGTAGTATAGTAATTTGTCAAATTGTCTGGAGATCGTGCCATTTTTTTAAACAAACTTTTTTTTCACAGCTCCCGAATAAAAAAGATATGAGGGTTTCAAATCAGGTGAACAGGCTGGCCACGAGAAAGTCCTATGACTCTTCCGTTCAAAATTCCAGTCCTCATATTCACGTTAATACGATATTGATATCTATCTTCTCTCATCAAATTCAGATTTTCTTCGTATAACTCGAATGAACTATGTGGGTTTATGACAACATATTTTCTAAATATCAATTCATCCGAATTCCTAAAGTATTGGATGCACTAGAATCATTTTTACAAAGTTGTGAGAAATTGTTCGAAACTGTGTTTCTTCGAGAAACACTGTTTTTATTCTGATCTAAGGAATATTGTGTTAAGTGTCATACCATTTTAAAATCCTCATTAAATATTCTAACTTTTGAAGCAACTTGCCAATTTGATAAAGTACAAATTTTTTTCAGTACAATGAGTTGAAGTTGATCGAAATATTAATTCCGCCAAAAAGTTACTTTGGAAGTGAGGTCTTCAGATTATATCCCAAGTTTAAAAAACGTGGAATTTTTATTCTGCTATTGATGAGAAAAATTCAGTTGAACAACAATGAATTTCAGAACTTCTCTGAAAATCACTAAATTTAAAAAGTTGTCCGAACCTATCTTTACCTCGGTTTGGTGCCAACTGGATGTTCTGCAGTTTTTCTACAAACTCAGTAGAGTCCATTCCGAAAGTTTTTGTATTTCCCACATGAGGTCCCAAACTTTGGCTAAGTCGTGTGTTCGTTAGTCTATGGTACTAAAAATCGGTCTCAATGGGTGAATTTTCGGAGAGCTCTTGTGTCACTCTCACAGATCCTCTTTTCAAGTTCTTCATCTAGAGAAGAAACTTTTATAAAAGCCTTTGTTTGTCTGTGCCAGGACGAGGTAGGATCTCTTCCAAGTTTCCTGTAGTTTAAAGATTCTAACAACGCCCTAATTTCAAATCATACTCAGAGCTTTCCATCACTACCGTCGCGTTTCCTTTGTCAGTTGGAAGGATCACAATGGATGTGTCTTCATTGAGACTCTTTATGGCTTGGTATTAACTGAAATTTATATCGTTTTTCGGTGGTTTAGCTTTCCTGATGATTGTTGAGACTTCAGTGTTCACTGCCTCAGCTGTAGTCCCAGGTAATGACCAAATTGTTGCCTCAACATTGGCTTTTATCACCAACATGAATACGGCCACATTTCGGAAAAATTAATTTCCGAACTGTGAGATGGACTAGTGGTGATACAGACTGAGAGTAAACCACAGGAAAATGCGTCGTCGTCGAGAAGGGAATAGATGCATACCGGCTTCGGGATTGTTACTCCTCATCAGGGCAACATAATTCACCAACTCAACGACGAACACTTTGAATCACGGAACTATATAACCATAACAGCAGAATTATCAAATCTCCTGCCTCAGATAACAGGTGAGCACCTATAAATTAAATATCTGAAGCGACACCTAGTTATGGTCGTCCGAACTCCATCCCACGTGGCACTCAAAGCATGGATCTCCGCGTATAATCATTTCTCCCATCGAGGCTATTATATTATCTACAGGAATTTGTTAAGTTCGAATGAAGAAATTGTTTCCTTTTTAAGGATAGATTTATCCTCCTGTGTTAATGTCCTCTTAGAAAATTTAACAACAGTTTCTTGCTTGTTCGGAACTGAAGAATCAGATGTTCCTGCGAGCTTGAGAATTTATTTTTGAGGCGTTCTGTATTACTGCACAGTTTTTCCTTAATCGTTATAAAAACTAGTGGTGTCGTTTCAAAAGGCTTGGTCCCAAATTCTTCAACTCATGTAAATGTATAGTCGGCAATATCAAAAAAAAAGGAAATTATTGTATCAGGCAGGCCAATTGAATTGTCGAAGTCAACGATTTTCATCCAGAAGAATGTGAATAATATTCGTCGGTTCATCTAGCATAGGGGTCAAAGCTATTAATTCTATTTAGGTAAATAGGTTAACTGATATAATTCTTCTATTCGCTGTATCATTGGAAGGGTATTTTCATTTCGAAAATGGAGATCTGCTTCGTGTACAAAAATCTTGATTCGACGTTTGCGATCTTGAAACTTACTAAGGCCCGGTTTTACATCCGAAGGTTAACTTTGGGTCAAGGAAATTTTGTAGGTTAGGCGTTTTACAATCCCACGAAACGTAGTTAACTAACACCGAAAGTGTGGGTAAACCTGATGTTAATTCAAGAATCATAGAATCATGTATATGTATATAACCTAAATTGTTTGTCTGATTCGAAAATTATTGTTTTGGAGAAATTGATTTCTCACTAGAGATTTGTTAATATGAATTTAATTTCAACGCTTTTTGCAGTGATGGAGAGGAATGTCGTAGACCTGAAGTGATGCGTCTTAGATCAAATTTTTTTCGAAATCATCGACGATTATGTTTTTTTTTAAAGATTCAGATTATCGAAAAATTGCGTTTTATTTTTATTTATTCAGCGTATGCTGAACATGCTAAACGAAATAGAACATTGGATAGTTCGTCCAATCAGAAGGTAATTAAAATGTCAGGTTTCTCAGGTGCATAGGTGCTATTGACTGCACACATAAAAATTCAATTGCCAGGTGATCAAGTCGAACTATTCAGGAACCATCAACAGTTTTTTTCCTTGAATGTGCAAACTGTAGCTGATCCATCTCTGAAAATAACAAACATCGATGCAAAATGACCAGGTTCAGCACATGATATTTTTCAGAATTCTACGCTGTGCGGACATTTGAAAGAATCACACCTTCAGCTAATACAAGAAAACCTTCTGAAGTCTCATGCAACAAATCACACATTTGTACAAGAAATCTCGTTGAGAGAAAGAGTGTGTAGAAACGTCGCTTTCTGGCCCTTGTCATGGGAATGCATGTAAAATAAGATACAGCTCAGGCAAGGTTAGTGGCTACAATCATTCTTCATGATACAGCAATTTGTAGAATTCACTAGTAATATTAATCTTCCAGAATTTCCTGATCAAAAACATAATGCAAGTACCTCTACTCCAGATACCTCCATTAACAGGTATTTCAATAAATTGTAAATTGAAGAAATAATTGATCTTGTGTATACATGAACAATAAACAAACTGAGGAAATATTTTTTTGAATAAAATATAAGTATTAATTATATTAAACTTGTACATTTCAATCATTGATTTTAATATTCCTTTGACGTCTTATAAATTCATTAATGCGTCCGATCTACAATTTGGATCAAAAGTACCATTATTTTCTACCAACTTAAGAAAATTTAAACAGAACCCATAGTTACGAAACCTCAATCGGTAAAATTATTGTAAAACGCCAGATACGAGTTAACCATCGAGCGTCGGTAACCTAACCATAAAGGTTAACCTTCGATTGTAAAACCGGCCCTAAGAGTAGAAACACCTCATCCTGAATATTCAGGAGAATTTAGTGTGTTTCTTTACTGGAATAATCGCCATTCAAACAGAAATACCTGCATTTCCTCGATGTAATTATGAAATTCTGGAATGAACTTCCCGATAATTATCTAGGTTGCTATGTTTCCCTTTCCGCGTAGAATCACATTCCGCCCCAAGTCTCATTAGAGCGCGAGAAAAAGGAGAATGGTGCTTAGTAATCATTTCTCTTCGATATATTGCTTCGACACCTTCAAAGGAGATTCAATTAAAGTTGGCCGAGTCAACAGAACTCCACCTGTTCCATAAGAAGTGTAAAATCGACGAAATCGAATATCGAGACCTGAGAACCAGACCTTCTTATCGGGAACTTCGTAGATCCTAAAAGCGCGGAGGACTGGTATTCGTAAAGTTTCCGAGCAGATTACATGCCTCGTAACTTATTTACTGTTCACTGACGATCGGGTGTCTCTCTCTCCTTACCGTCTTAATCTTTTCTTTACAAACATGGTCTGAGAGTTTTTCAATTAACGCCTCGGAAGTTTCGGTTGCATAGTCAAGCGAGTGATGAGCGTGAAATCTCTGTGTCTTTCTGGATGGCGATTGATATCGGGTTGAGAATACGAGATGTGGATCAGAATTCAAGAGCTTATTAGGGATATTCTACACAGAGAGGCAAATGTAAGAGAAATATTTGTCATTGACCTCCAAATCATTGCAATCACACTAAGTTAAATTCTTTGAATCTACTAGTAATCTTCGAAATGAACACCTTTTTCAATTCATGGGCTCTCAGATCTTCCTTCATATGGGCTTGGAGAAATGAAATGAGTTTATGTCACCCAGAGAATAAATATACCGGTTTCAGCCTTATTCAGCTGAAACATTTTTTTTCTTCAAAAATGCTTTGGATACTTAGAAATATATATGTTTTTCCCTTTCCTTCATGAAAAGGGTGGACTTCAACATCGAATATTCACACCATGAAGCACTTTTCTCGTGCAAATACGGCAGAAATAAGGTTTCTGAGACTGCAGCAGCCGTCTTGCTTCGGGAGCAATTCTTGAAGGATTTATATGCTGATTCATACCTTTTTTCCAAATTCCCAGCAATATTCCCTGATTATTCTATATCAGAAACATAAAGTTTGTCCAAAGATTATAGAGTATAAGGATGGGAAACGAAGCGACTACAGTGATGTGAGCGACATCTGTAGTTTCAAAAGTAAACGGGTTGTGATTAAAATATTTAATTAGGGTCCATTTGGCAAGACTATATAGAGATTATTAGTAGGCTGCTGTCAATTTTTGCTGAATGATTGTATTTTCTCATTTACGCGTATTTTTCACTGAAATATATCGAAATCTACAAGAGTAGCACCTACCTCACTCTATAATCTTTGCTTGTGTGTTTTTTTGTTATAAGTATTGTGTTAAAAACTGGTCGACATTTGAAATGCATGTTGATTAATTGCAGAAATAATAGGAAAAGAAATCCTGAATGTGCATTCTTTTCATTACCAAAGAGAATGGAATTGGGAGTTTTCAAACTCGTATCATGTAACTGTCTCGTTCATTGCTTTTTATTTTCAGTGCTGTCAAATGGATAGAGTTTTCGGGGCAAAAATATATTGTTCTGGATAACGTATAAAGGACACTTGCTGGGCTGACCTACACGTCTTGTTGTTCACTTCTGATATTTCTCTTTTATTGTTGTTCAAACATTCTGTAATTAATATACAGTGGACTCTTGTTAAGTCGAACTTCTTATAGGGACTAAAAGAAGTGTTCGACTTATCTATTATTCGGCTCACCAAATATTCGAGTTATTTAAGTGAGACTTAATTCATTGAGAGAAAAACTTACGTAAACACGCGAAATCATCATCAATGAGAAACGAGCGTCTGAGCACTGGAAACATGTCCTTAGAGGTCGAACCGAATCTTCTTCGGTCTCATTCATTAGATCAAAAAGTTCCACTCATAGAGGCAATGGTGGTTAGAAGAACGACTTATAGATGTGGAGGTTCTCTTGACGACCCTTCCAGCAGTTCGACTCATCTACTAGACTCTCTTGACTCATTGAGGTGAAAATGCACTGGGTAAGATATGTATGAATCGGTTCCAGAACAACTTTTCGAATTATCGATGTTCGATTTATCGAGAGTTCACTGTATTTTTTTTTTTTGTTCTGGTTCCCACGAAAAGGGATATCCTGCAATGTTCAGAGGACATCGTGGGAACCAAGGGAAAGAAGGTAGGAGTTGGTGTTCTTCTTAAATTTCTGGAGGTTGTATGCCTCGGGGAACACCTCCCTAGGCAATGAGTTCCAAAGCCTAGCTGTTCGTTGGATGAACGAGTCTTTGAAAAGTGATGCTCTGCAGGTCTCCAAAGTGACCACGAAGGGGTGTGAAGACTGAGCTTGACGGGTTAATCTCGAAGAGAATGCCAAAGGAGGAACGATTGTTGTATAAATAAGTTCTTGAAATTGTTATTCTCTAATATGTGAACAAATTTTTGAAATGTTCTCAATTTCATAATTTATTGTATTGTAGTAGATTTTACACAACCATTTCAAATAAAAATGAAAAGAATCCAGAAGCGTATTTCATTTGATTCAAAACAATGTGTAGATGGAAAATATTATCCTCATCAAAAAGCAGAGCCCTTCTTTTGTTTCGTCGATCAGGATGTTTCTTTAAAAGCTTTACAAGGAATTCTCAATTTTATGGAAATTTGAGAAGTATTATTCGAATTTCGCCCCTATTAAAATAGTTTTCTGTACTGAATAATGTTTTCAGCGCCATCTAGGAGTCAAAGGTAAGAAACTAGCCAAAAATCGTAATCGGATTTCAGTACCACAGATATGAGGGCGTTTCCTATCTTTCTAACTTTATAATCTTTGATTTTATCCACACAAAATCAATCAATTCGACTTTATCCAAATTTTCGCCACGAATTCTTAACTTGACGTTGGTGATAAAATAAAAAAATGCTTATGTTGCTCTAGCAAACGGATCACAGCTGCCCAGGATGCCATAACTTAATTGCTACAGAATGTAATGGAACTGAAATTCCTAAAATATATCCAGCATTTTCTTGTAAACATACAATACAGCGAGGGGAAAATGTTTTATACTATATGGGATGTAAGTGCATTCATTAACCAATCTCGAACTTTTTTGCCAGCACTCGCTATCACTCTGGTGTATACTCGTCCTCGACTGGTAAATGATATTTTACATCTCTCCCTATAAACAAATTGATGTGGTTTCCGCGATTTTATTTATAATTAGGTAAGCTCATTTCAGTTTACGATTTTGATCTACGCCCCTGAATTCAAGTACAGGGTGATTCACTTATCTTGGAAACCCCAATTTTCTCGAAAACGTATGAATATTTTTTCATTCTGTGAATGGCGTTTTGAATAAGTCAATGTTTACTTGAGATGCGCATAAAAATCTACGGAATAAAAAAAGACGTCTCGCGTCGCGGCGCTATCAAAAATTTTTTTTCCAGGGACATACCTTTTTTATCATGTCATTCGAAAGATAATTTCATTCAGAATTTTTTATTCGAATACAATTTTCATCCATTTCTAACCGTCAGCGATCTGCAACGTGTTTTATGTTAATTCTATTCCATCTATTTTTTTTCTGTATTGTGGTAGTATGCCTTTATTTGGAGACATAGATATGATTTTTTGCCCTGAAATCAAGAAGGCTAGTTTTTTAAACAATCTGCCTCTTCGAATACGATATGTGGATATAGGATATAGTAAGATGGAGCTCCATGTCACAACGCTGCCATTTTGAAGAGATATTTGGATCAAAATTCGAAAATAAATGGATAGGAACCAATGGACCCATCAGATATGCCAGACCTAAAGCTCATGGATTACTTTCTTATGGGTATCCTGAAAAATATGGCATACCAAACTTATTCTGATAACTTGGACCATTTGAAAATGAAGATAAGAAACGCATGTGCCCAAGTAGACCCTTATATTTTGACCAAAGTAACTTATAATGAAATAGGGGAATGGTATAACTTATGTATGGAGCATAATGGCCGGTATATCGAACATATGATTCGAAATGTTTCGTTTGTTTTGGAAAAAATGTTTTTTGTTATAAGATATAATATTTAATTAATATAATAATAGAAAAATGGTTTGTTACAAATCCTCTGTCATTTTACGAAACAAAATCATATCTAGGTCATCTAGACATTATGATCCATACAAAAGTTGTAACATTTCCCCATTTCATTATGAGTTACTTCAGTCAAAATATAGGGGTCCATTTATTTTGGAATTCTTGATCTCAATATCTCCTCACAATGGCAGCGTTGTGACATGGAGCCCTATCTTGCTATATCCACATATTTGATCTTATTTGAAGTGGCAGATTGTTCAGAAAACTAACCTTCTCGAATTCAAGGCAAAAAATCATATCTATGTTTCCAAATGAAGGCACACTACCACAATACAGAAAAAAATAGATGGAATAGAATTAACATTAAACACGCTGCAGATCGCCGACGGTTAGAAATGGATGAAAATTGTATTCGAAAAAAAATTCTGAATCAAATTATCTTTCGAATAATATGATAAAAAAGGTATGTCCCTGGAGAAAAAATATTTGATAGCGCCGCGACGCCTGGCGTCTTCATTTATTCCGCAGATTTTTATGCGCATCTCAAGTCGACCTTGACTTGTTCAAAATACCATTCACAGATTGAAAAAATATTCGGACGTTTTCGAGAAAATTGGGGTTACCAAGATAAGTGAATCACCCTGTACACCGTTGTGTGGATGTAGCAGACGGTTTGACAAATTTGACGTCGACTTTCCAAGTGTCTGCAGTCGTAAAGGTCGAAAATCCATTTGGAAGTACCTTGAGGGTCGCATTGTCGAGACGGGACAGAGCGAGGAACGCTTGGAAAAGAACAGGGGACACTAAGCAAGAATTAGACGCGGTTCAGAAGAACCGATTAGAAGAGAATTTCCGACGTGACGTATGTTACGTTCCAAGTGACATGAGACGTACAATAGTCGGAAACATAGACATTGGATGTAATATTTAAACGAGATTCTCAGACATAGAGGAATAGAGGAAAGCTAGTTTGGAGGTTGTTCAACAAGATTTGAGACGAATTTATTTGATAAAAGTTACTCAAATATTCATAGAAGTCCGTTCAGTCACTGTAATCTGACGTTCATTGCTGTTAGTATTTTTGCTTCTATTCATTAAACATTCATTGAAATACCTGTTGCCTAGTTATTCCTTAGAACCAGCAGAATCCTACATTAATATTATGTCAATTGTATATATACTCCTGGCAACAATAATTGTCCAAATTTTTTGGTGTTTTTCAACAGGATGTATCTTAGAGAAAAATGGTCGTATGAGAAATAGAATGATCAACTTCTGAAGCTTGAAGATTCTAGTTTAGGAATTTATGGGTAAACAATTCTTCAGAGTACCGGTAGCCATGCAATCCTCGGAAAATGCACAATGAAAAATTTTTTTAAATTTTTTTGCTCTATTCGAATGGAAAAAATTGTTTAAGCTAGACCGATGCAAAGACCGCATGGCCTGTTTATTCAGCTCTTATTTCTTTTTCAATATCTTCGGAAATTACCATTTTGAATGCAAAAGGACTGCCGATATCTCCGGAACTGGAGACCTAGCAAACCGACAGCCGGTTCATTTTTCTACAGAAATTTCCTACAAAATGTTTAATTAGAAAATAATTATTTCCACCTGTTACGGTCATGTGAAAAAAGAGCAAGGAAATTCCATTTTGCTATTTGTTGGTTCACGGACTGCACCTTCATTAATATTGGGGGAAAAACAAAGGTTATAGGACAATTTTTTAGCCTTATGTACCCCAGAGGCCCTCACAAATCGGTAGATCGATTGATACAGCGGTTTTCGTGGCCGATTGATTGAAATTCTGGAACAATTAAGGAAACAAGCATTTCGTTCCCTGAAGTTAACCTTTTCTTTTCAAGAATAAATTATTACTTTTTTTTCAGTTTTTACTCTATTTGAATGTTGTGGAGACTGTTGAATTATGTTCTGAAAATATCGGAAAAAAATTCATACTCAAATAATAATGAGTTCGATGGAAAACTCTCGTTTATTAATCTAGCGAAGAATGGTCTGTGACCGTTAAACGATTTCATTAATGAACTGGTTGATCGGATATCTATTAAAATATAGACCGGTTATTCAACTGATAAACCGAGATTCATCACAAAATATTTCATGAAGTTAAGAAAATTTCAGAACAATCTAGTAGTTAATACATTTGAATTCATTTTTTTCCTCGACGTTATTTTTTCTCATCGACTCCTCCACTCCCTTCTGAGTGAATTCGCAATCATTCTGAGCAGAATCGACTAAATCCGCGTTTCGGTTAATCCCCCAGTCTGCGCTACCCAGTAATTATAACCAACTGGAGAAACTGCAAATCCACCATTCGGAATATGGGGGGGAAACACTTAATATTGTGAAACAGGAACTACCAGCCCGACAGAGAATTCGGAATTATATTCCCTGGGGCATTTCAGCAACTTAAGCTTATTAAAAGTTCAACATTCGCAGCTAGGATTTTTACCAGCCCCGTTAATAACTTTTTGTTCTGGCGAGTTGTGAAGTTCGCTATATCGGGCTCCCCCCTTTCGGAATTGTAGCAGGCTGGCGGATGGATTAATTGAAAGGTGGTTGATTTAATTGAATTCGGCGAGACTGTGACAAAAAGTTTGCGCGGGACTTCGGATGCAGGACGCGGTTACGGTTCTTGCCTTGGCAGTTCCCTTGATGGATTCTGTGTGGCGTTGCCCATCGACCTGAACGGTTTGTGTGCCAAAAATTCAACGATTTTTTTATGTTGAGCTTCATTCAAACAATTCTGTTCGGGCTTTTTCCCACGTATATCCACCATTCAAAATTAATGAAATATGCGAGAGGCATATGAACTGAATCGTCTTAGCGAGAAATGCAATATGAATCCAACCGAAAACATTTTCATGTAAAATTATCAGATCTCATGTAGAGTCAAGCTGCTAACTTCCACACTCTTCATCTTCAGAAGTCTTTATTTCACAAACTCGAAATAAGTGACTATGGTTACTTCGCAGCGCCACGCCCACTCCACTCCGTACAGCTCTATGGTCAGCTGATTGACTGCTCGCGTCAAATTAGTCTCCTCTATGTATTAATCACCTGACAGATTAACTCATGTTCATTAATTGAATCAGACCTCCTCTTGTGCTAATCTTGTAAATTAGAATGTTCAAAGAGTCACCTCGCATAATCACTGTTCATCTCGCTCATTTCTTGAAGTGAGTAATCAAAGAGGTAGGTGAATTCTCAGAATCATTAAGTGTGGCACTTTTCATGTTATTTTCCTGCTCTTTATAATGTTTGAAAATTTGTCCACGTTTCAGATCATAAAAATCTATGAAAATATTTGTAATCCTGTCTCACTTTTCTCTAATAAGATCTCTATTGCGTTAGACTGATGTATTTGACTTCTCTAAGATATATATTTTTGTATATTTTTGCAGTTCTAATAGATTTTTCAGATATCTCTAGACACCTCACATAGACATGTACATTCTCTGTGATAACAAATACTGATTTGTTATATTCTCATGTGCATCTCATTATCTTAATCAATTCATCTCATTTCTCAACTATTCACCTCTCATAACACTTGCTAATTATCGTTCTCGAGTTTCACATGAATGAAAATCCTCAAATACAAAGGTGAATCATGGAATCAGTCTTCTCTCTCAATGAAACCAAGTGAAGTTCTCTGAAGTTTCAAGTAGCTCAAACATTGAAACTGATTGACCGTCTCATACCCTGCTTCACCTTGAGCGGTCTCCACAAATATTGATAAAACCATTCAACTGGTATGATCTCCTCATTATAAATAAGAAATTCCCAGTTTCATTCATCTGAACTACTGAGTAAGTAAGATCTCAAGCCATCTGCTTTCTCATAACCAAAGGGTTAGTGGTTTTGATTCATACATAGTACTCTCATGTTATGATCCTTATAATTTTCAATTGTAACCTCTATTTTTCTGATGAATACTAATCCTGCTTACTAAAAGCAGTTTGTCTCTGTAAATGTCGTCTCAACTAATTAATTCAGCATTCTCTTTATAGACCAACGTTATAGATTATGATTATTGGTTTCTCAATCATGATATTCTCACATTGTAATAATCTCAATGAAGAACAGACTTAGACCACTAAGTTTTTAATACACGCACAAAGGAAAGAGCTTGCAAAATTAGTTGAGATCGAATGGTTCGGTTTTGATCGACCGAAAAATGTGGGCGCTGTCGTCACTGGATTTGAATATGCTCGAATACACAGGAACGTTCTAAGAACGGAAAATGTCGTTAGGAAATAAGTTCCTTTTTGTTTCATAGTAACGTTTTTTTTTCTTCAAGGTGAATTCCACGTTGCAAGACTAATTATTATCATGAATAACATACCGTTATGAAACGTTATTATTCAGTTCAATCGTAACGATGTATTTTCGTTCGGGAAATAACGTTGATGAGTAATGAGTTCTCAACGTTGATGTGTATTTCAGAATGTCATATATATAAAACGTTGATTTCAGATATCGAATAAAGTATTATTCGAAATATTTCTGAATCAATATTATTTTCATTTCAATATAATCCTGAATTGGGAAATAATAATGCTGGCACTCAAACACAGATTCCTTGATATATATTATGTATTAACTTACAAGTACCATCTATGAAAAAATAAATATCAAGATAGACAGAACAATATACATATAAAAAATTGAAGAATTTCTTTTTTCTTTCTTCTTTGGTTGCAGCTAGGTCTGTTATCTGAAGATCAATTACTGCCCCATACTCTTTCTTAACAGCCACTGAAACAACACATGAACTACCTACATCGAAAAATTTGAAAATATAAGTATAGAAGATGGAATCTTACCATAAATTAGTTGCATTGTCTTTGGGTCTTGAAATTCTTCCTCTTCCTGCTTTTCCAATTGGGTATATAGGTAAGCTGAATTATTTGTGAAGGAAATCTCAATATTCTTCTCGTGTGGTCTTCCGGACAAGTAGGTTTCTCCGATAGACTTCGATCGGGCGACCTTAAATTAAAGGTTGATAATATAGATTTCAACGGAAAACAAGTCATACACAATCTTCTAAATGCTTTCGGCTCGAAAAAATGTATAAAACTTTGCCACGAGATTTCTTGTTCTATTAGCTGTCATCAATAAAATCACTCAGGATGCTGAACTCGAGATAATATGTCCCATAAGAAATTGCAATATTATATATTCATTGAAAACGGGACTTACAACAAAGAACAGGAAGATGAGTGGATTGGTAACTCGAGCTAACATAATCAGTTGAAACTATTAAAATTCATACGAAAATATTCACAAAAGGTTCAATTTTGCGTTTGAATGACATACGTTGAATGTAAAGGTAGAAACTATGCAACATATTGTTAACACTTCTATTCTTATTGGGTATCTTTTCTTTCGTAAGTTACGTTCTCTATGAATCAAGCATAACACGAAACAAAACAACTGGTTGCTCACACTGACTACTCAACTTGCCGAATGCCATATTCGACACGATTGAAAGATCTCGTATAGGGTAAGGGCACCGGTTGTGGCCATCGCTCCAGTTGTGACTACTCGAGATCATTTTCTTGAATAAAACGTAGTACATTCGAATTAGCCATTGAAATTTGCCTTCTTTGCCATCCTTCATTATTCTTGCACCAATTAGCAAGCTCATTTCTTAAAAGAGATAACGAAATTCGTTGCTTTTTCATTTAGTTCTTGACATGACGGGGTAGCAGGCGAATGCTTAGAAGTGCGATTAGGAAACACAGGGTGTGTTTCCAATGTTTTTTTTTATTTAAACATATGCGTTACAAAAAGTAAATGTTTTATATCTTTCGTATATCATGTTCTTCTCTATTTTTTTTATAAAAAATTGAAAATTTCTGATTCTAACTAAATAATATAGTGCTGGCCACAACTGGCCAGCACTACGATTCGCCACTTGTGGCCACTTAGTGGCCAGAAACGGAGCGTATAAACCCAGTTGTGGCCACTAGATAGTAAAGGATAGATAATACTGCATCGTATGTAACAAACAAAGATGAAAAACTTAACAATATCGTCTGATAAATGAATTGGAGTATCTGGAAGCGAATGAAAATGATGAGCTTCATAAAAAGGGCTTAATAATAAAACACAAAGTTGTTATATTGACGAAATGGATGAGACTGAAAACTAGAGAAATTTGAGAAAGACTAGAAAGAAGATATATTGTAATATCATTGTAAGGATGGGGCTATGAATATAACGAGCTGGAGTCGAGCAAGTCTGCTAACATTTTTTCGAAATTAATCTTCATGATAAAATACTTTGTACCCTACAAGAAAAAGATATCAATGATCACCAATCCTAATTTGAATGTGATTAATCTCAATTTGAAGTTGAAAGGGTATAGTTCTGTGCAATCTCCAAACGTGGAAAACTGAAAATAGCATGAATCTCCAGACCTTCTGTGGTATTAGAAAGAAGATCATCACGAAAATTCAAGAACATAGGGCTGCTGATGATCGCGGACCATGTTTTGTTTGAAAAAAATTTTTTTTAGAAACCTTAATATTTCGATGAATTTTTTTATTTAAGTATAGGAAAGATTATAATTTTCTTATTATTTGTATCTATATTTTCATGAAATTCTAATATATTTTTTGTTATTTATGAGACGGTTTGTTGAATTTCGATGAAAGTGAGTATCAAACTGTGCAAGTTTAACCAAAACCGTGACTGGCCACAAATGGAAAATTGTGTGGCCACAACTGGCGGAAAATGTGGCCACAACTGGATAAATTGCAGTCGCCCTCCTTTTCATTTTTTAATTATTTTATTCGCCATAAAGACAATTTTTGCTTGGCAACCCACTAATCACAATATTCATACGGAGCGTTTTCATATTTTTAATTGTGAAGCTGTGCATGAATAGTGAAATGATCACAATGTGAAGTTGGAAAATGTCTTAAAGTGGCCACAACCGGTGCACTTACCCTAGGGCACCGTTGTCAAGCGAAATTTATCATTATCTTTTCGGATAACATAGGTTTCTACATAAATGATTGTAGCAGAGAAGAAGTATGGTACAAAAATATATTTTTATTGATAACCATGGAGTCCATGTCATAAACGAATCAGAAATTCGAAATAAGGAATGTGGAAGACGAATTCGGTCGATATGATATTGTTGATGATCAGAATTGGGGAAACGAAACACAATTTGGCAATCAGGTTTCATAAACGCACTATCACTACAAGTAATTCAACTTTGAATATGTACTGTGAAAATACGTTGAATCTCTACTGCATAAATACGTTGAATATCTACTGCGAAAATACCTTATAAGGAGTTCTCACTTACTTACGTATTCCGTTCGAAGTATAATATAGTTGTCTTGTTGAAACTCTGCAAAATTCCAATAAACTTATCAACTTCATATTGATATTGAACGTTCTTCATCGGATATGTGAACGTTGAAATTATGAAACATGAAATGTTAATATTAATGAATTTTTTCGAAAAGAACGAGAAGAATGCCTTTTCATGAAAGAACATTTCTGAGTGTGTAAAATAAGTGGATTTATCATGAAAAACTGATATGTAGTTCCAAGAAAAACTGTGAACGTTTATTCTATGTTGCTCAGCTCTCTTTGAACAGACGTTTCGAAAATACAATAAGGATACGTTTCATAATGGTTGCAGTAGCAACCTCGATAGCAACCGTTTGAACCGGGAACGTAAATTATATGTAGAGTCGACGCTTGGTTGAATTCCGGTTTCTAAGATAACGTTGAATCAACTTCAGATACCACAAATAAACGTTTAGTCTACGTGTGTGTGTTTATTGGGAAGCTTGTTCTGAAGGCCAGAGGCCGTCATATTTTTTCGGAATTGCACATAAAAAAACTTCGAACTTTCAGCTTTCATATGCAAAAAAGCGAATTCAAAAAAGTTGAAAATTAACAGAGATTTTGCATTTCCAAATAATCTAACTCTTCTCACATAAACATCCCATATATTCCCAACGACCATCGATCCGATATAAAAATTATCTTCCCCATCCCATCAATCTCCGGGATCGTTCGGGCCGGAACGAAAATCATTTAGCCAGCCCCCAGCCGAGAATTTCCCCCGCGGCGAACGTTCGCCGAAAGTGAATTAAGCGACAAACAAAAACCGCACGCTGCAGCCGGAGACGGACGAAAGTTATCCGGGAGCGGAAATACGCGCGCAATTTCCCCGTTCTCAAGAAAATTATTCAGACCCCTCCGTTCGTTCCAACAAATAGAATACCATTTACACTTTTATTTGAGTTGAATTGTTCGGCCGAGAGATCTACGGTTCCCGCGAACTTCGGCAATTTATTCTGTATCATTTGCTCGGCGCGTGTAGACGCGTTTTTTACATTTTTTGCGATCTGCTGGATATGTTTCACTTACGGGGATGGCTTATGGTACGACGCTGCCACCGGACGATAGACTTTATTACCCCCTTCAGCGATGGAGAGATTGCAACCGTTGTTACGGCTCTCGCACATCAAATTTGATTTTGCCGGACAAAACTACCCGAACCAATAACGTCAGTAAGTTGTACGCTCGAATCAAACGCTTTTAAAAGACAGAGAGGTACTCAAACACTGCCGTCATCGCTTCATTTTCGGATAAGCCAAGAAACGGATGATAAAGGTCATCGAATCCAAATGCAAAATGAACTGATATTAAAAAAAAAACTGACACAGTAACAGACCCCGTAAAAATCCACATGGCCAGACTGAGCAGTCGGGCTACAGCAAAATTCCCTGTTGGGCCTTTTGTGCGATTTGTAGGACACTTGTCTGAAACGATGCTACTTACTAAAATAAACTGCTCCATATGAGTTAGAAATGTTGACTTCAATTGCAAAAAAATATAGTTTAAATATATGTATATGTATACTTTTGAATAAGAGAGCTAAAATAATAAATGTTGAAACAAAAAGAACCTAAGCTGAGGTAAAAAAAGGAACGGGGTACCACAACATTCTTCGTATGATACTATAGTATCATACGATACTATAGAGCCAGGGGAAAAAACCTCAGCCGAAAAAACCGATGAAAATTCATATTGATATGATTTCAAGTTGCAGGAAATAAAATTAATTTTAGCCTGTAGGTCTGCAGCGTATACAGGGTGGTTAACCCTTAAACCCATTAGCGCCTACGGTTGCCATATGGCAACGCTTTCGGGGTGTTTTTCAAATGGTTCTCAGATGCGCAGATTTGTAGCTAGTTGGCGGTTGGTTTACTTTATACACAAATGTACCCTATTTTACCAGTAAAAAAAATTTTCTATAAACTCACTCGTTTCGCCTCTAGAAGTTGTGAAACTTTGAGTTCTTCGTGAATCGTTAAAAACATGGAACCTAAGTTCTTGTAAGTGAAATATTTTCTATTTGCGCACTGGTTTTGTCATAATTTTTTTTATATGAATCTTGAAACTTCAATTCATGATCCAAACAGGATAAATATAACCACAAAAAAATATTAGTAGGAAAAATTTTCAGTTAATTTAATTGCCATATGGCAACCCTAGGCTCTTATACTCAGTGATAATGCTGACCGGATAGGAGTAGTGAGAAATGGTATTGGCCGATTGTTTCATGGTTGCTAGACGTAGCTATGCAAAATATCTGGATTCTGTACAATAAAACAGGAAGACCAAAAGATTCGCCATTCAAATTCAAACGAGAAGTGGTCAACAGCTATTTGAAAAAGTATGAGGTAACACCGAAAGGACAAGGGAGCCGGTCATCCTCTTGTTCTTCTTGTAGAGATAGTCGAATTTCCAATTCCGTAAGATTCGATGAACTCAATCATCTCGTGAAATACACAGAAGACAAAAAGAGTGCGCTGGACGTGGATGTGAGTCGATCATGAGGACAATGTGTTCAAAATGGGATGTTGGACTTTGCATAAATTGTTTTTTTTCCGTTTCATACCGCATGATATTTGTATTATGACATTGTATATATTTTATGATTGAATAAAATGTTTGAAATTAGCAAAATTTCATGTATATTTTCAGTAAAATAGTATTTCCTCTAAAAATGAAAATATTCCCGACGAGTGATCACAAGCGCCTAGGGTTGCCATATGGCAACCACCAATTTTGAAAAAACTAGAAGCTAGAGGGCGTATAAAATTTTCATATCATTTTTCCGTCTCTACAGAGCGTTTCGGACCAGCTTTTATGAAAAAAATTTCAAGAATCGAAAAAAAATTTATTCCGGCGCTAATGGGTTTTAACTGGTATGACAGGGTCAAAATTGACCCAACGCAAATCAAATTGTACCATAGCCAGATACGGAGTGATTTTAATTCCTCCCCCTACCAGCTATTCTTCTAGTGTATTGATATGACTAATATACGCTAGTAATTTTTTTGTTAGCGTCTGGCATAAAACGGTGACAGCGGGCTTGGGGTCCAATTTGACCTTGCCACACCATTAACGTCATAAAGTCAGTGGAACCAACCGAAGATTCTATTAGACTTCAAAACGAATCTAGGTGTTTTTATGTCAATAAAACGATGATAAACATTTCAATTCATATGCTGAACGTGAAAAAATTGTTTGCAAGAATCAATGCTCGACCAGAACACTGTGCTAAAATTGTGATCATTATGAAAATATAAGCAAATATTACTACATAAAACATGTTTGTTAGAATTTTCCTCGTTTCGTTTTTTCCATTTTACTGCCACTTACTTTCGGAAACACTCATCCCAAAGCGAGATTCGAGTAAGAATTGCTTACAATCGTAGTTGTTTTTTCTCAAAGATAGATTATAGTGTTTTTTCGAAGTTTCTGAAAAATTTATTATACAGGGTTGGAATAAAGTATGGAACCAAGTAAATATCTTTTAAACGAAAAGAACGATATTTATGAAAATTTGCAGGTAAGTGCAATGGAACAAAACGCATCTGATGTACATTTTTTTGATAATAATATACTTCCGGTTTAACCGGAAATGCCATCAACTTCTTTAATTTAAATGGACACCCTATATATTTTTACAGATTTTGAAAGAGCTTGTTATTTTGAATTCATAAATACTGAGTTAATTGTAAAAAAATTTGTAAAAACGCGGAATAACTCACTGTTAGTAGTACAATAGATGCACATTTCATTATTTTAGAATAATGAGAAACAAAATTACTTCAAATGTTCAAAATGCTCGCCGTTTACTTGCTGACAATATGCCATCCTATTAACAAATTCTTGAGTCACTCTTTCCAGGACTTCTCCACGTATTAGTTCACATTCATCAATAATTCTTTGTCTCAATTCCTGTAAGTTTGTTGGTCGTCTAACGTAAACACGTGATTTTAGATGAATCCTCTACGTCCAATCCATCGATTTGGAATATTCGCATTCAGAAAATCCCTTACCCGTCTATCATAGTGGGGAGGTGCTCCATCTTGTTGAAACCAAATATTTTGTGGTAATTGCCCATTCTGTTGAAGTGCAGGAATAATTTCGTTATTTAGTAGATCCAAATACTTGTCACCATTCAAGTTTCCGTAGATAAAAAATGGGCCTATAAGCTTATTTTCGACAATTCCCATCCAAACATTTAACTTCTGTGGATGCTGGGTATGTGCTTCATGAATCCACTGAGGATTCTCGTTTGACCAATACCTTGAGTTGTGGCGATTAACTGTTCCATTTAAACAAAAAGTTGCCTCATCGGAAAAAACTATGCTAGAAGCAAAATTTTCGTCGACATTACAGATGTCCATTAGCCGTTCGCAAAATTCCAGCCGTCGGTCAAAATCATCGTATGACAATTCTTGAACCAACTGTACCTTATACGGATGATACTTTTCACTTTTTAATATCTTTTCTACAGAACGTCGACTGATACCATGGTTTAGTGCCAAATTTGTGGTGGAAGTTTGAGGTGATTCTTCTAAATCGATTGCAATATTTTGTTTGTTCGTTGCAGTCCGCGGTCTTCCAGGTTTTAGCAAATTTTTTACCATCCCAGTAGTATTAAAACGTTGTAATGTTTTAGTTACTGTTGAGCGTGATATAGGATTTCTCTCCGGATACAAATTATTAAAAATATGACACACTTCTTCATGAGTTCTAACACGATCACCATAACCGATCATTAAAATTTCAATACGCTCTTTTTCACTTAATTGAACCATTCTAAATTGTTCAGTTTATTTCCATCAATTAGAATTTGACACTTGAAGAACAAAAGACGTACTAAACAGTACTTGTTCATTTATTACTATGCATACAAACAACATCAATTAGTTTATCTAAATAGTTCTTTGCTCTAATGCAAAAAACTCAAAGGAGGAAGTGCTATATTCCTCGTTTTTACAAATTTTTTTACACTAAAGAAGTTGATGGCATTTCCTGTTAAACCGGAAGTATATTATTATCAAAAAAATATACATCAGATGCGTTTTGTTCCATTGCACTTTCCTGCAAATTTTCATAAATATCGTTCTTTTCGTTTAAAAGATATTTACTTGGTTCCATACTTTATCCCAACCCTGTATATTCTTTCTTCATGTTTGGAATACAATAAATTTATTTTCACTGAGTAGTTGATTACCAGAGAGGAGTTCTTGATGTAGAAAAGACCATATTTTTCTGAATTTGATAGGAAAAATACACATTGTCAAAATTGACCCTACCATACCCTGTAAATTTAAAGCACCATACCAGTAAAGGCTTAAGAAAATTCGCGTGAAATAACGACATTTTATTCCCAGAGAATTTAAGTATTTTAAAACTATCAATACAATGTATGGTCTCCACGGGCATCAATAACAGCTTGACATCTCCTTTGCATACTACACACGAGGTTGTTGAACATTTCTTGAGGAATTTGGTTCTATTAACCGGGCAGAAGTTCTCTCAGATTATTTAAGGTTCTGGGGTAGGTTGATGATTATCTAATCTTCTTTAGAGCATATCCCATGCATGTTCTATGAAATTTAAATCTAGTGAGTGCGGAGGTATTGGTAAATGTAGAATACCAAGCTCTTCGCGCGCATTCTCAACCATGACTGCACGGTGCGGTCTAGCGTTATCGTCTAGAAATTGAAAAGTATCACTAATAGCAGCATGAAAATTTGGCAAAACATTGTCAATGACATGCTTCCTATAGTGTAAGACGGTCATATTCCCAGGACAAATGTGTAGATCTGTGCGTTGAAACATATCCTGGCCCATACCATAACACTACCCCCTCGGAATGGATGAACTTTTTGGACATAGCGACGATTACGGGGTATGCGTGGGATTTTCCATACCCTTTTTCTACCAGAATCTGAAAATCGTCCATTTCTAGATTCATCAGTGAAAAGGACGCTACGCCATTGATCGTTCCAATTGATATGTTGTCTTGCCCATTCCAGTCTTTGACGCTTATGGTCTCGTGTTAGTGGAACTCTTTTTAATGGACGTCTAGAACCTAGATTCAACTCTTTCAAACGTCGGCTGATGGTTTCGATGGAAACTTGGATCTCATTTGCATAATGAAAAGTATTCCGTAGCATTCTACATGTAGATGTAGCCTTTCTTCTCGCTGAAACAGTGATGAGACGATCCTGAGCAGGGATTTTTTTCGTCGCCTTGCTTTTTCCAACACGGAATCTGTCTTCCTTTGCACTGGTTTGAGGAAGGCCATCGTTTCGATTTTACATCTTCTGAGGTTCTCGATCACGAGTCCAACTGGCTTGAGAGAAATATTGGCGTAATGGTTCATATCAAACTTAATGACACCGTCAATTATAGAGTTGACACTCAAAATCTCAGTCAAATTCATTCTAACATCCTAACTCTGTACTAAAATAAAATCAGAAATCGTTACACCCCACCTCAATAATCTATGAGGACGTGTAGAAGTGGTATATTTTTATCTGTGGTCCAACCCATGTAGTTTAGGTTAAGTTTGTTTATATCGTTGATAACACCAGAGTGACAATTATTCTCATTTATTTTTTTTTTACTTGAATTTTATTACATGACGTTGTTGCTGTTGATCTGCGAGCACGTTTTCAACCTAATGCCTTTAATTCAATTCTTGTTGTTGACTTGATGAACTTGGTGAGATTTCTGTTATTGCTTGAAATATTTTGTATCCTTGTGGTTTCATACGTTGTTGTTGACTGAGTATTTATTATTTTGTTCAAATATATGAACGAAACATCGGCTTAGTTCAAGTAAGTCTGTTTATTAATTGTCCTCTACCTGTTAATCACATTCAGTATGAATTATCAAGGACGTGAACCTGATGACCTATTGATGGTGCAGTTCCTGTTTTCTATTTCTACAAACTACAGTGTGTCACAACCACAATTCATACAATATGAAGGTTTTTTTTAACGAAAACGATGGATGTAATTTACGAAAAATAATTGTTCAAAGGTGAAATGTGAAACGGTATCTTCCAAATTAATTGAATTGAATTAAATTTATGACTCAACGATAAGTTGACGAAACGTAGAAAGTTATCGTGTACATTTTGGCAAGGCCCACGTCGTCTGACAAATTGGGAAATGGATTCCTTCGAATGGATTAAACCACTTATTTTCAGATTTGAAATTGATTAATACATCTAGTCTGTCGCCGTTTTCCACAGTTGTTGGTTGTCAACTCCCAAGTGATGAATATCGGTACGTTTCCTTCAAAATAATGTTGTTTTCAGCATTACCGTGTTACAGTTTGAAAAATGAAGGAGACTTCCACCATATCTCATCGTGTCCGAGCTATCATTAATTAGATGGAAGAACAGATTTGTTTTTGTTTATTGCCAAACTTGGATCATTGGAAAATACGGGAGGAAATAAATAGGAGTTTGGAGGAGACAATTAATTGCCTTTTGAGCTTCTTGGGTGATATTGAAATATGGAATTTGGGGACAGGTTAATTCGAATGAAGTTCGTGATTTTTCATTAATTGAAGAGAGAATATTTTGTTGCCGTTACAGTTGTCAGAATGACAATTCTCGTAATATGTCTTAGTTTTTGGTCCTGAAAAAAATTCTGTTTTTCTTGTGTTATAACATGTTTGGTTTATCTATTATTGCCTTTCATTGGGGTCCCGTAGCGGTCTTCAAACATCTGAAGTGCCGAAAAATCATCACCTGGAAGGTCGTATCCGGTTTGAAAAAACCCTCACGACCAGAGAGCAACAATTTGTGGAATTTGAATTTGAATATCGAAGGAACTTCGAAAGACAAGTGTGATTACGTCTCCAAATTAGCTGATGAACATGGTATCAAAGTGATTCTTCTGAAAAAAACCCACACGGCAACAGAAAAAAATCCTCGTGAAAGAGGACAGTTGAAAGGTTATGTATTAATTGATTTTTTACAAGTTTAGCTTGTTATGTTGAAAAATTATCAGTTTCGTAACTTTCAACGGATTCGGAAAGGGAAAATTGATGGAATTTTTTTTTTCATTTCTTTCAAATTTTGTGACATTTCTGTCATAAATATTCATAAACCTCCGAACATTATTTGGCCAAGAAATCTTAATGTTGATGTTTTTTAAAGTAGCAAATGCATTTCCAAAATGCATTTGATTTATTCTGAATAATCGGTTTCTTTTCCGCTTTTGTCTTTTTTCATTTCAGATTAAGAATTACGAGTCCTTTGGGAAGAATCTGTTTATCCAGGCCCATCGACGGATAACATGAAGATGATCACACTGATGTCTTTCGAGATTTTCCTGATATTTGATATTTTATGTTATTTTGTTTACTGGGAGGCAGGTTTTTTCGGCTGAGGTTTTTTCCCCTGGCTGTATAGTATCGTATGATACTAGTGTTGATAGTATCGTATGATTCTATAGTATCATACAAAGAATGTTATGATACCCCGTTCTTTTTTATATATATATATATATATATATATATATATATATACTACCGATATCAGACGTAGGCAATTTTAGGATTCTTTGTTCACCGGGGACATTCAAAGAAGGACTTCAGACAACATATTAAAGATGAAGCTTGTAATAATATGAATAATATAATAATCAACTTTACACCACAGAAAAGCTCACAGATGGTTCATGGTGAGGCTGGACAAAGAATACAAATTTTGTCACTGTGAAAAAATATATACCAGTTTCAGCTTCATTTGGCAATCATCAGTATCCCATACTTCTCAGAGACAGAATCTTCATAAAAACTACTTTTGAGATAAGTTTTTTGACGCATGCAAAGGTAGCACCAAAAAAAAATTTGAAGTGTCCTAGAGTTTTTTAAAATTATCTAACATTTCGATCAGTGGTTTTCATATTGTACTGTTTAATGGGAATTGGCATGAAATCAGAAAAACTTACGAAAGGTATTGATTAATCCTACCTTCTCCTTCAGAACGCACGAACCGCCACTGATTACTTCATTCCTTCTGGGACGCATGGTAAGCTCTAAAAGCCTAGTTCTGGAATATGTCAAGCGCAACCAGTTTGATAATAATATGCTGAATCATTGAAACCATCCCAGACTCCTTCAGGCGTAGCATATTAAGTGCAAATATAATGTTCCATTGGAATTGGGATGCTTGTTAATTCAAGCTGAATCATCTTGAGTTACATTTCACCTAATAGATACACTCGTAAATACAAGAATATGTATGACATTATATCGGAATAGCTGAATATCTGAAGTAATTGCTTATTCCCTTCGATGAGGATGGTGAGTAAAATATCCTTCTCATAAAAAATGCAAGTGTTGGCAAGTTGACTTCAACATTATCCTATGAAAATACATACAGGGTGTCCGGGGAATAACTGTACATACTCTTACCAGAGATGGAGATTACTAATTGACTATATAAAATAAATTTCTGGATTTCCCTAGAAACCTACAGGGTGATTTCCCAACTTCATGGAAATACTTAGACCATCATAAAATCCAAACTTAATGACGGATATTATTGAAACTCGGGAGGTTATTGGCACATGCTAAGGTCGAGTCAGAAAGATATTAATTATATCAGTATTCCAGGGCCGGACTACTTAATCTTCATTTAAACTGTTCAGGGTAAAAAAAAAACACTTTGTATTTCGAATTACAAATAATTGATTCTCTTTTTAGAAAGAAGCTAAATTATGCTTCAATTTGTGATATCCCTTAAAGTTGTCACGTTGACAATTATTTTTTCACAAATTTTTGAATTTGGATAAAGTTCGCAAACTTGAAATTTTTACCATGAAGAGAACTGAAACTCTCATGTTTGAATATAAAATGCGAAAGTATTAGCAGAGCTTGAATAAGCACATTCCATAACAAAACAACTACAAATGAAAAAAACTAAAATACAGTTAAGAGTACCTAATAAAAATGAAAATAGCAACGAATGAAAACCATTAGCTTGTATACATTTCTCCTGCCGAATGTTCAAATTGGATACAGGCTTGCGAATCATATCGCCATTTTTTCTTAAAATCTCGCAACAGTTCATAATTCTGTTCATCAGCTGTCCTCTCGACTGGATTTCTTCAGAATATACCATATCCTTCAATTATCTTCACAACAAAATAATCTAGCGGGTTGAAACTTGGAGATACTCCTAGATTTACTAATTCGGTTAGAGGTTTTTACATTGGAAGAAGTGTCACTTTGGTCTATATCTTTGTTGTGGAACACCCGGTATGCATACGAATAATTTTGAAATATGCTTATGTATACCCTTTACATTTCACCAATTTTTTTTTTCGAAATATAACTCCATCGCAATGAGATCCGCGTCAGGGGAGGCCACCCAGTATATCAACGAATTATTATAGTCTTCCTCACCTTCAGTAACTTTTTCAGGAAAATTCATCATCTATTTTCGACCACCACAAGATGACTAAGTCCTGTTCATGTAGATAAATTCAATTTTTCTAACTTTATCCAAATTCAAAAATTGATAAAAAAACAATTGTTGATGTGACAAATTTAAGCGATATCACTAATTGAAGCACAATTTAGCTTCTTTCTCAAAAGCGAATCAATTATTTGTAATTTGAAATACAAATTATTTGTTTCACCCTGAACATTTTAAATGAAGATTAATGAGTCCGGCCCTGGAATAATGAAAAAATTGATATCTTTCTGACTCGACCTTAGCATGTGCCAATAACCTCGCAAGTTATCCGTCAATAAGTTTGGATTTTATGATGGTCTAAGTATTTCCATGAAGTTGGAAAATCAGCCTGTAGCTTTCTAGGGAAATCCAGAAATAAATTTTTTATGTCAATCAGTAATCACCTGGTCCAACTCTATCTCTCGTAAGAGTATGTACAGTTATTCCCCGGACACCCTGTATGTCGAGTCTAAAGCTCACACGGTATATGTTATTTTTGCGATGAATCATAAGTGGGATTATTGAATCGTGAGGCATTTCAATTTGCACAAGTTTTAAGTTGTTAACTATTTCAAGATCTTGTGGATATTTCAAAACATCCAAGAGCAAATCTCTGAGATCATATTATTTCGGAACTATTGGCATTAATTGATATATTTTCTACTCACTCTTATAGTTTTCAACATGTTTTCAGTGATTAGCCTGAAATTTCTGCACTCCATCCCAAAAGAAACTCTTCATTAGATGGATCCTCACGAACATTCTTTTTTTCCTATCAGTATAATTCAGTACCACATGACTGTATTCAGTACTGCATTATACTGGAAGGTAAAAAGGAATGTACATGGTTTCCCAAATTGGGTGAGAGCGCACTGTATATACACTGCGCAAAAAAAATAACGCACATTATGGAAATCTCAAAATTAATCTACAACTGAAGGTGTTCTCAATGATAATTATTTTTATCGAAATTATTCATGCATATGTTATCCACTTTCAACGTTTTTCTTCAATACAGATGTTTTTTCCCAGCAGGAAAAAAAAAGATGATATCAGATTTTGAATGTATTGGCTCCATTCTAAAATCAGTTGTTCTCGATCAATTCTAGTGATCAATAGTTTTTCTTTCGTTTGATTTTCTACACTCGATCGCTATGTAACGCGAAATACGCAATTTGACCCGAGAGGAATGTGCCCAAGCGGTAGTTTTGCGAGAAGAAGGGTGGACATACACAAGAATTGCAGAAAGATTTTGAGTTTCCCATACAAGTGTGTCCAGAATGTTGCAGCGATTCAGGGAGACAGGTATGAATGTCCGAAGATAAGGACAGGGTAGACCACGGGTAACAACTGCCATTCAAGAACGTTACTTGAGAGTTTCTTCGTTGAGACAACGGTTTGCAACCGCTCGCCTCCTTCAAAATCAGCTTGAGAAAACTCATGGGGTGCAAATTAGCACTCAGGCAATAAGAAATCGCCTCAGAGAATATGATTCAAGGCCTCGTGTCGCGGCAAGAGGCCCAGCTCTTACCCCAGCCGAGAGAATATCCATTGGGAAGAGGCCGATTGGGAAATAGTTCTCTTCACAGATGAGTCTAGATTCTGCCTCTACCATCGTGATCGACGTTCCCCTGTATACAGACGTCCACAGGAAAGATATGCTCAGTGCAATTTCCTGAATACTACTGGTTTCAGGGGAGGATCGATTATGGTATGGGGTGGAGAATATCTTTGATTGCTCGCACAGACCTAGTGGTCGTTGATAATGGAGCTTTGAATGCTGATAAGTATATAAGGAATATTCTTGAAGAGCATGTAGTGCCATTTGCCCCATACATTGGTGAAAATTTCATTTTTATGGACGATGATGCCAGACCCCCATCGTGCGCGCATCGTTCAGGAGTACCTTGAAGAGGTTGAAGTCTCTCGAATGGAATGTCCAGCAAGAAGGCCAGATCTCAATCCGATTGAGCAGGTTTGGGACAACCTCAATAGAAGGCTGAGAAGTTCAGAAAGTCATCCAGCTACTCTTAATGACTTAGGAATCCAACTCGGAGAAATCTGGGAAGGATTAAATCAGAACTTTATAAGATCACTCATTTTGAGTATGAACTGTCGTTGCCGAGCTGTAATTAACGCAAGGGGTGGAAATACCAAGTATTAAATCACTTATCAACATTTCACTATTTTGAAAATTGTTCATTTCTCTTCTTTCACATAGGATTCGGTGAAATCCTGAATTTTTCTTCCATTTAATGTCTTGTTTCGTTGAAAACCTTCCCGAGAGAATATAAAAATGAGTTATAAAGTCAATGTAGAGTTAACTTTCATTTGAATTGAGATTTTCAGAATGTGCGTTAATTTTCTTGCGCAGTGTCTTATTGAAGATAGAGACATGCGGTTTCCGTGACCCTGTGTTACTTTTTTGTTAAACTCCTAAATCCACAATCTGTAATTTCGACCCAGTACATCACACATAATTGCTTCAAATATCGAAGATTTTGTCCCTGAGGTGTACGGGATACTGATGATGCCAAATGAGGCTGAAACCGGTATATCTCTCATCTCAGTGACAAAATCTAATATCATTTCTCCAACCTCAAGTCAAAAGATCAGTGAGCCTGGGAATTGAAATTGGTAAACACTTCGATGATTATTATTTTGAATTCATCTATGTTTCAAAAACAGATTTTCTCAATGAACAAAATGCACCCTTCAGTCGGGTTGGCGAAGAGATTCAACTCCATGAACTCCTCGAAATTAATTTGTTCTCTCCGACGAAACTACGACCCATTTTATAAGCAATGAACCAAGGACAAGTACAGCGTTTTGCTTTCATGAGATCGTTCCATCAGAATTTCGAAATGCAGCCCAGAGAAATTTACCGTTGTACTTTAACTCTTGCAGTATATTTGAATTACTCGGCGGACATTGTGCATACCGGGCACGACCGGAGACGATTGCACGGTGCTGCACTATATTTCTTTCTGTATGAATCTGTACGGCTGATTCTGTATTCGGGGCATGGCTCAGATCGCTATGGAACTGGGGATAACTGCCTGAAAAATATCGAGCAGAGATTATAGGGCATTCTCTTCATAAGGGCCTTAAGCTTGCGGAGTATTTGTGAAGAGGGTATTCAATTCGCCAACACAGAGGACGATTATACAGGGTGATCCACGGTCGATGGCATAATAGACGTGCAAGAAGAACGGAAGGCAGGAATTCATTGAAAATTTGAATTCTTAGACAAGAACAGATGCTCTATCGAACTAAAATATTTTCAGTGCTGCGGTATTGCCGCTAATGTCAAAAAGTAGTAACTACTTCGTTATTTCAAATGGCACTTCCTGTATATTATTGCACTTTTCTATTCATCGTAGTAGCACGATTATTTTGGAATCAATTTTTCATACTTACCTTAAGCGGTTTCTGTGTAATTAAATGATTTCTTCTTTTTGGTGTATATCTTAGATTTGGTTAAATATCCATAACTTCCATACTGTGAATCTTAGGAAGCTGAAATTTCGAATGCAGAATACTAGGATTCTACACATCAGGCAGAGGTTACGAAATATGTTTCTTTTCATGAAGGGTCTTTCAAAATTCGATGGTTTATCGGGACAAAAACAGTTGAAACTTCATTTTTCAGATCAAATGGCCTGTATATTTGAAAAATTACTGAAAGAAAATTGAATTTCCTTTCAAATGAAATATCATATTCCTATACCTAGATAGTAAGTAGTCTTGAAATGTACGTGAATCACAGATTAGATTTTTAGATTTTTTGATGGTTAGAACCGCCAAATCGTTCGAAAAATGAACATCATTAGAATTCATTCATTATTTGGTAGTTTAGAACATAGTCATTATCACTAAATCATAGCAATCCGCTGATTCAATACGTATGTATGAAAGGCTCATTTTTAGCTTGTTTTAGTTAGCAGTTTCAGGAGGTTCGCAAAAATAAAACGTGTCCAACTATCAAATTTCAGTTCAACGCAAAATTTTATACAATCTAGGTATATACTTTGATATATCATTTGAAAGGGAATTCAAATCCATTTCCGTAATTCTCAAAATATACATGGCATTTGCATCTAAAAAATTTCACTTTCAACCGTTTTTGTATATCCCTTAACTGGTATGGTGCTTTAAATTTACTTTCAGGGTGTGGTAGGGTCAATTTTGACCCTGTGTATTTTTTCTATCAAATTCAGAAAAAGATGGTCTTTTCTACATCAAGAATTCATCTCTGATAATGAAACTACTCAGTGAAAATGAATTTATTGTATTCCAAACATGAAGAATGAATAAATAATAAATTTTTCAGAAACTTTGAAAAATAACTATAATATATCTTTGAGAAAAAACTACTACGAGAATAGTATATGGCAGTAAAATGTGAAAGAAGGAAACCAGGAAAATTTTAACAAACATGTTTGATGTAGTACTAGGTATTTCCTTATATGCTCATAGTGATCAAAATTTTCGCACATTGTTCTATCGAACATTGATTGTTGCAAACAATTTTTTTCACGTTCAGCACATGAATTGGAATGTTTATTATCGTTTTATTGACATAAGAATACCTAGCTTCGTTTTGGAGTATAATAGAATCTTCGGTTGGTTCCACTGACTTCATGACGTTAATGGTATGGTAGGGTCAAATTTGACCCCAAGCCCGCTGTCACGGTTTTATGCCAGACGCTAACAAAAAAATTACTAGCGTATATTAGTCATATCAATACACTAAGAGAATAGCTGGAAGGGGGAGGAATTAGAATCACTCCGTATCTGGCTATGGTACTATTTGATTTGTGTAGGGTCAATTTAGACCTTGCCACACCAGTTAAGGGATATCTCGAAAAACCATCGAAGTTTGAATGACTCTATATAATGAGGAGCGTATTTCGTAGAACGTGCATGATGCATAGTATCTTTGCATTATATATACAAAATTTCAGCTTCCTAACATTTATAGTATGGAAGTTATTGATGTTTAACCACATCTATGATTTGCACGAAAAAAAGAGCACTCAAAAACCGTTGAAGTAAAATATGAGGAAATGATACCAATATAATCGTGTTACTACGATTAATAGAGAAATGCAATAATATACAGGCTGTGACATTTGAAATGACAAAGTAGTTACTACTTTTTGACATAAGCGGTAACACGAAGTTGACTCACCGGGGCTAGTTTTGTGTCAAAAAATGAGAAAAAAAATAAAGAGTTTGAAAAATTACTAGTGTCGATATCTATCGGGAGTTGGATAGTTAGTTCGAAGAAAATGAAGAATGCTGTTGTGACGATATGGAGGAAATAAATTTCATTTTGAAAGTATGAAAAATGAAATGCAATATTTATAAAAACATGCTTTGTTCGTTATTTTAATTATAATTCACCCAGAACCGGTTTGAGCGGCTATCAGAAAATCAAAACGCTGTTTGTCCACTAGAGACATGCAAATAGCATTTTGTCCACCTCTTTTTTTCTAAAAATAGAGCTATTTTCACTTATCTCAGTCTACAAATGGAGTACCAACTCATTGAATTTTTTTGCTGTTTTATGGTACAAATCGCAACTCGGTAACTCAACCCGTTTCTGAGCATCAGTTTTTTGACTTTCCTGAAAATTTACAATTTTGGACAAAATGCGTTCTGCAAGTCTGCTCCTCATGTGTTCTTAACTAAGAAACCAAAATTTCAATGAATTCTTGCTTTTTGTTCTCCGTAAACGTCTAACGTACCATCGATCGTGGATCACCCTGTATAGTTTCGGCTCAATTTCTTTTCATTACAGTTAAATCAAATCTGGATATTCAACAGTTCATCTTGAAGGGATACATTTTTTATTCTAATCAAAATGATCTCATCTCCAACAGTTTCTAAAAAGTGCATAGGGCTTAGTGCTCAGTAACCTAGAGCCTTTTTTGGAGATTGGTGCGTAGTGCCCGAGACTCTGGAGCAATTTCTCCGAGTGCTTAGTCCGTAGTGCCCGAAGCACTAATATTGAGTGCTCAGCACATCTCTCTGTGAAGTATGGCCTTTTACTATTTGTTTCGTAGATATATTGAGCATCAGAATCAAAGGAAAACTTTCATGGTGATTCGACTAATTTTTATCTACAAATCTTTTCTTCAATTTAGTTATTCGATAACATCACGCCCGAGAAAATCCTCCGACTATAACCAGAAAAACAAACCGAAAGTCTCCTTGTTGACACGATTATTTCAGTAATTTTTTGTGCATTAATTGTTCGTGACAACCCAACACGTTGAATGGCCAAGATATAAGAGTCGTGGAATTCTTGTTTCTCCTCATGACCCAATTCATTCATGAATAAATTATCCGCTTTCCCAGCCGAGGTGGGGGTCGGGCTCTCCTTACTGTCACTGGAGGAAGTGGGGGGCTCTGCAGGCAGGGAACGTAACGACCATTCTTCTAGTGACTTAATTCCAGGCGCATTATCCATATAATTTACCTTTTTATGTTTTTTCGCGAGGCCTATTTACTTCTTGTCGGAATTTCTAATAGCAATTCATCATACTCGGGGGCCTGCTTGATATTGGGGGAACTTTTTGTCGGGAATGATCTAACTTTTCCACTCGCAAGGGGAACTTCCCATGAAATCTCGAATTCCGAAGAGCTTCGTTGACTTTCACTTCGGAAATTGCTGTTGCGTTGAATTTTGAGGGCGGGGAGGAGAATCGAAATGAAAATCTGCAGGTTATTTCGATGGATGAATTGTGGAATTCGGGAGTTTTTGAGCGCTTTCTTCAAGCTGTGCTCGATGTGGCATGCAACATGATGAAATTGAATAAATATACCTATTGACATTCGGAACGTTACATCCAGAAGAAGCTTCGAAAGAGAAACACAAATAAAAACAAATTTTCTTCGACATTTTCTGTATTTGTAGAGAAACTTAATAAAATATAATATATTCAGATTCTTGAAGATCTCATGAGTTTAGGAATTTGTCTGATGAAGGAGTATGATAAAAACGTAACGAAGTTTGAAGGTTCGAAGTGTTTTTTATTTCATTGTTAGGAAACAGTTTTTCGAAAGGAATGAGTCCCTGATAAATTAGTGCCTAAGTTTTGCGAAAGTGCTCTCATTTTATGAATAAAAAAGAAAATTGTATTTTCAATGTCGTAATAAGTTCATTGCAGTTATAAAGGCAGTTATCTTCTTTTTCGGTAGTCTGATTTAGAAAGAGATATCCAGATCTGGAATTAAATCATGGAAACATAGGAATTTCAATGTTAAATTCGAAGGAGATCCCAGTCTAGTGGAACAGTGGCATAATCGAAAGATCATTGCAATGAGGAATGTTCACAGTTATTCAAAATCGATCGAAACTTCGTCACAGTATAATCTATATGTATATAAAATTTCGCGCCTATTGAAATAGTTTTCCATACTGAATTATGTTTTCAGCGCCATCTAGGTGTCAAAAGTACGAAACTAGCCAAAAATCGTAGTCGGATTTTAGTACCACAGATGTAAGGGCGTTTCCTATTTTTCTAACTCTATAATCTTTGTTAGCAACCAGTAAAAATGATCTACCGATCTAGCAACAAATGCGGTAACTAACAAAATTTGGTCTATCGTGCAAAAAATTATTAAAGTAGTTTCTCGAACTCCACCAATGAGGAATGTTCACAGGTATGCAAAATCGATCGAAACTTCGTCACAGTATAACCTATATGTATATGAAATCACTAGTTTTTGTTTCAGTCGAAAAGACCTAGTAGTTCGGATTTTACAACCCCGTGAATATTCAATTCCTCGCGGCGATGTGACGTCATACTACATTCACAAATAGCACTCCGTGAGACGAGAGGCGCTCTGAACCTCGCAAGTCGTTCGATGTAAAGTGACGTCACACGGATCCATCGAACTCATGTTTATAACTCGATATCTCGGGCGCTATTTGAAGTATTCAAATAATTTTTGGACACAATATTTTCATTTTCTACGGAGAATAGGAATATGTAGAAATTGAAAAATGTGAACATTCCTCATTCGATAACAAATAAGGGGGATCTCTACTGGTGCCGCGATCTGAAATTTGCAATCCACACATTAGTCGTTAGTCGCATCCGAACGAAAAATGCGTTAGCTAGACTGTTTGAAAATTCCATTTTTTGCACTGATCTTCTGGAAAAATTTCTTGAGAGGTTCGCACTTCAAAACATCGGTAACCATTTCTTTCCAAAATATTGCGAACAGTTCTAGCGCTTAAATTGACTTGTTCAGCAATTTCTCTGCTAGAACTTGGTGCACTGATTTCAATAGCAGTACACACATTCACTTCATTGTTCTTCACTGTCCTCGGTGGTCTATCAATCCTGCAATGACGGCATGTTTGTAAACACCCATATGCTCGAATTTTTCGATTATTTTGGAGATAGACGAAAGTGAAGATATCGACCTATCTCCAAAGGCAACAATGAAAGAATTTATTGTCTCCGCAATAGATTGACCACCGAAGTACCATTTTATGCTTTGAATTTTCTCTTTAACCCTAAACATTTCGATTTACGCGAATCTAATTTATTTTCTAACAGTCTAGCTGTCACATCTCTCGTTCGGATCCGACTGATATTGCAAATTGCGGCACCAGCAGAGATTCCCCACTCATGCCGATATTTGCCATTCCAACAGTCCAGTCCCTTATTTGTTATCGAATAGCAATGAGATTACGATGATTCCACTGTTCTACTTGACTCGGATCTCATTCGAACATTGAAATTCCTATGTTTCCATAATTTTATTCCAGACCTGTAAAATTTTGACGCGAGCGAACGAACTCTGAGTACAATCTGTTATTGTAAATGAGTTATGCTAAATAGTATAGGTATTCTAAATAAGTTGAAGAATGGGGTCTAATTCCAACACGAATGCGGAAAGTAACTTTTGATATTGCGTTGACTGCGATGGCGATATAATTGAGAGCTGCCATCACAACCATTGTATAAAGAATCCTATCATTATATAATGATCACGACGGGAAATTGCACAATGAAAACTGTGGTTGAGGTTATTACAGGAAAATTGTATTAAATGTAAATTCATAATAATATGAGGCGTTTTACGAGCGCTTCATTTCATCCTCTTATTCATAATGTGGGGGCAATTTTCCCTGAAAATTCTTGAATAGTTTTTTTTTACATTTATAACAAGCAGTACTCTGGATATATCAATTCTCTGGTTCTAAGGGTTTGGCGGTGTAAGTTTAAAAATTTTTCCGTTGTTTGTGTACTGAAAATAGCTCAAACACCAAAATTCAACTTGATAGGACATCGAGAAGTACCCTGACAGTTTTTCAGATAATCAGTGAGTGAGTAACGAAATCGGGGGTTTTTAAATATCTATGAAATCTGAAGTGTACGAGCTATGCACTTGAAACTCTACACGTTTGATAGGTTTTACTACTGGCATTATATCCTGAGAATGTTGTTCATGTACTATATTCCAAACTCAAGTTATGAGTTGTCTTCACAAATTGTACAATGCACAAGTGGAGCCTCTAAATAATATTTGCACTCATTGCACATACTGTTTCCTGATCTGGGTAGGTTTAGTCGAAACATTTACAGAATGTAATAGAGAGGTGCAGTAATACATTGAAATTGAAAAAAAAATTACAAAAATATATGTAAATTTGAATAAAAACTAGCAAGATTCGAAATTGAAGACTATATTGTTGATTTGTGACTTGTATTATATAAACCTAATTCTCTATTAATTGTTTTGATTTCTCCGACATCTCCCATTTCTTATATTTCATTTGATTCATCGTTGTGTTTTGTTTATCGAATGATTGTTGAATTTTTGGAGCATGATTAAGATTTAATGCAGATTCTAAACATTCTGAATTTTCTTTTGTTTTGTTTCTCCGGTCCTCAAGCTTATCTTCTCTTTTTTATGTTTAATCAGATTTTCCGTTTTCATTGTTTCGATAAGTACTCAAATCTTCTAAATTGCAATATCACAAATAAAGTCATCGACTTGTAACACGCCACAAACTCATTTGTTATCTATTAATCATTCGGCGTTCATCGGGTTTTGACAGTGTGTTATTTTTACGTAGCTGCATTCAGTTCGTGAATTTGATAGATTATGGATTGAAGTTATTGGGAAATATTTGACGAACTCAAGGGGTACAACCAGCTGATCCATAGATGATAGATGGTTTTTACTTGGGTAATTATTGCCGGTCCGTCTGAACTATCAAGTTATAGTCGATAATTCAATATTGCGAAAAATCAGAGACGCGGTTATAGGCATTAGATTCGATGGGGAAGAAGTTCGCAATACGTACGACAATGGTGACACAGATAAAAAAATTTTTCGAAAGGAATTGGCCTTTGACAATTATATGCACATGTTTCACGCAGAAGTAATTCTCCTTATTTTGAGAAAATGCTTCTGATTGATTTTTGTTTCAGAGACTGCGGAGAAAAACCAATGGGATTTCAGAAAAATGCAGAAACCTTACACAATATCTTTCAATAGATATATTATTTTCTAAGATTTGGTTCCTTTGAATTTTTGTCATATTTATCGAACTCAATGTTATGTTATGGTCAAATGGTGGATACAGAAGATGTCACTGAAATTTTGTGTTGAAAAAAATTCAACACATCAATGAAAAACTAGATATTATAAATAACTAGCTGACCCGGCAGACTTCGTAATGCCTCGATAGATAAAATATTACAAAAAAGTTCCCTCTCCACCTCTCAAATAAAGAGTAATTTTTTTGATGTAGGAATAACATTGTACATAATTATTTCAATGAAATCAAATTTTTTGTATATTTTGTACTTTTTTGTATTTTTGTATTTCACCTAATAAATTTCGTTCTAAAAAAAACCAATGGTTAGTACAACTTTATTCATCTCTGAGGCGAAACGAAGATCGCCAGGTCAGCTACCTTATCTAATTACCAATTGCCACAATTGGTCATACCACCAGATCCCCTACGCTCTTTAGTTTCTGGGATAGAAAATGATTCTGAACACTTCTTGACCAACATTATACCATAATAGTTCATTATAATATCAAAGTTGCTTTTTTTATTTATCGATTGAGGCAGTACGAAGTCTACAGGGTCAGCTTGTTTCACAATACATACAATACATCAAATAGTTATCAGCAATTTAACGAACCATCAAACGAAATGAATAATAATTCAACTAGCTCACTTTCTTGGTGGTTTCTTGGCCTAAAATCAATTAATTTGAATTTATATTAAGTAGACATTTTGAAGTTTAATAAAGGTACTCACCATTCAATGGATTTATCATCTTGATATTGAAGTAATATCCATCACAACCTCTCCAAAACATTAGCGCGCATTGTAGAGCATCGTATGAACGGTGTGTTTCATATATACGTTGCAATTCTCCAATATTGCGACGCGTAAGAACAGTATCACGCGTTTCCAAGTTTTCACCTATAATAACAATTGCTACTTCGTCTATTGTAGAGGAGTTGAATTGGCGTCAGGTCGTTTATGTGCTCTAATCACAACTTTGTGATCGTCACTTGGCATACGTTCCAAAGCAGTTTTAAACAATCGGACGAATGCATGATGTTCATGTAGTAGTTGTTGCAGAGCTTGAAGAATTATTCTTGTCACATCTGCATTATTGATTGAGGTTGATCAAGTTGACCATCCATATTGCCTAAATGAAGTAAATTTGGGGGAATATATGATATATATATATATATATATATATTCTTATGAGAAAGAGAGCTAAAATAATACAATAAATGTTGAAACAAAAAGTACCTAAGCTGAGGTAAAAAAAGAACGGGGTATCATATCATTCTTCGTATGATACTATAGAATCCTACGATACTATCATCACTAGTATCATACGATACTATACAGCCAGGGGAAAAAACCTCAGCCGAAAAAACCTGTCTCCCCGTAAAAAAAAATTCAAAATCCACAAATTCTTGCTCTCTGGTCGTGAGGGTTTTTCAAACCGGATACGACCTTCCAGGTGATGATTTTTCCTCACTTCAGATGTTTGAAGACCGCTACGGGACCCCAATGAAATCTGATCTTGGATCTGAATAGCAGAAAGAGAAAACAAAATAAGTGATTTGAAATCATTAATGGTAATTGAATGTTGGATTGAATCCAGGTCTTTTGATTATATCTGCTCCAAATGAAGTCATTTGGAAACACCCATTGTATTTTTGAGTGTTCGATAGAAAATGTCAATGTTTTGATTCGGACGTTTAGGCAACTCAAAATATAGATATGAATAACTATCTATATCTATGATTGCTATCTATTGGCGATAATAATAATCATTAATAACACTTGAACGCAGATGCGTTAATATTATTAGGAAGTGTACCGTAGCGTTATTCGCAAAAAGGAAAATTATTTTTTGTTCCATTTCATCAAATTTTGCAGAGTTTTAATATATTTTATGTTAACCCCGCCGTAGAAGGATCCAACAAAAAATCTTTCATAACCAACAGTTCATCCAATCTTGTGTTATAAATGGTGTAACCAACAAAATAGCCGACTTAGTTTCATAATTAAGATTACCTGCCCCCTGCATCGTCGATTCGAATAAGAAAAATATGGCGGAGAAATTTTTTTTCTATCTCCGAAGTCTGTTGAAATATTATTATTATTATTCTTGCCTTTGCAATTGGCCATCGACCAAGAGTCCGTCAGTTGAAATATTTGCCTAAATGGAAATCTTACCTCATATTTGATGAATCTGCAAAGACCAAATCCAATATCCCTCCCCGAAGCGGACGGATTATAAAATTTTTTTCATCGAATTATTCATAAGCTACAAGGCCCAGAGGGTGCCGTGATACGGGGATGTGGCCCGCCATCTCCTGCATCCCTGACACTTTTCAAGACGCCACACCTACGAAGCACCAAACTTCTAATATTAAGGTTCTTCCCCTCAAGTGTTTGAAAGTTGTTTAGTATTCCTCCAACGTGCACCCCAGGACTTTAGGCCCCCGAGTCATATTCAACAGAATAGATCTGCAGCGTTGCATCATTCTCCTCACAGCGCGAGTCTCAATATTTTATTATAGCAGCAATGACATTACCCCATATGATGTTCACTCGAAAATTCCTTATTTCAAGTTCAACTTCCAATAGTGAAGAAACATTGAGATATATTAAGAAATGAAATAACTAACATGGCAGGAAACCAACTGAAAGAAGTGTGGACGAAACATTCAAATGAATTTAACTGCACCTCTGGAATACACAGAAGACGTTGGGGGAAAAAATGAAATTTTAAAGAAAAGTTAGAAAATGAACTGCAAGATTTGTTACTGTTTATTTCAATATTGAAATCTGAATCACTTTTATTTCAATTGATACTGATACTATCACACAACACCGTAAATTTATATCGATGAAGAAAAGGTGAGCTCCACAACTTAACTATCATCTGCAAGCGTGTAACATAACTTAAATTCTTGAACACTTACGAAAGAACTTCAGATTATAGTAACTGAATTTACTTACAGAGACAACAAATGAGACGCACAACTCCCCACTAAATTTCATCCAAGGTTTTGCATCCTTGTCCCACTGCATTGAACCTATGCGGAGATGGCGCTAGGGCCGCTTTTTGAGCGTTTAGCGCGGTAATTTCAAATTATTCATTTCTGTTTTATTACTGTTTTTATGTATTGGAGCGATTTGGCGCAACCATAAACTAAAAGCTGAAATTTTTGCCACGTGGATTATTGCCGTAGGCAAAAATTTTTGCTATTAATATGGTTGCGTGAAAAAAAAAACGAAAATACGACTTATAGATGCTTGATTTATTGTAATTTTCATTAAAACTCGATCAACTTACATATAAAACAACAACTAATACATTTACGGTTTAGTCCCACCACCATAAAAACTATAATTTTTCTGGCAGTGCTTTTTTCCACTTTTCTTGTTACCAAAATCTCCAAAGCCATAAGCCCTCTTCATAATATAGGTTTTTTTATGTCCATTTCATCGAAGACCAACACGCAACAGCGATCAATATCCTCTTTGATATTTTCATATATGTGTTCGAAAATATTTCTATTTATGCCAGGATTCAACGGCATTTTTTTAAACAAGCTCAAAACGGTGTTGTAATTCGATCTAGGACTTTTCTTTAATAATAATGGCGATATAATTTTGTCGACTAAGATCTATCTGCCTCTTGTACCCTTTAATTTGGAACATCAATATCTCTACTGAGATATCATGAAGTTCCAGGTTGTTTTAGGCATGTTTTAGTACAAACTTTGAACCTCTGGGGTATCAGACAACTGGAAAACACTCCTCAAAGTCCTAGACTTTTCCCTACTCCTACAATGTTTTTTGATCTTGGGTAAGTGGTCTTTCTTTTTGCTGAATAATCTTTACCGACTTCTTCTTCCGTGAAGTGTTACTTCTTCTTCTTCTCAAGGTACCATCTTCATTCAATGAAGGTTGGACACAATTTCGGCAAGAAAGTGTAACTAATGGATAAAGTGCTTGGATGTTTGATCCAACTGTACGTTATGAGAGAATGTCCTGCTTATAAAAACAAAGTGAACTTTAATTTTGATACACTAACAGAAAAAACGTTAACTGAATCAACTATTCATAGTGAACATTTTGAACATACTTGATGCAATGACATTTGGGCTATCTGAGTGGACCAGCATATCATCACTTCTTTCAGATATAATGAATCTGGTTTCTTCGCATTTTTCTGGCATTGCAGAAATCAAAGGAAGTGGTTTATTGAAGAATTTCATTTAAACTTGGAACTGCATCTGTAAGTAGTCTATGATTTGTATCCATATGTATGACTTTGGAGTAAAATGGTTAAAGCATATTCTATAATTTCGGAGATGTTCTTCCATGAATTTCATTCCTAGTTTCTCTTGTCAGATTTTTGATCTGAAAAAATAAAGTACATGATTGTATTCGAAGCTCATTCCTTTATATAAATATTGCCAATTCACTTTTTTATATCAGTTGAAAAACTATGCATTTTTGATACTTCATCTTCTCCAGCGTCACATATAAAGCATTTACCTAATCATATTTGAAAAATATTTCGAAATATCTTGTTCAACAACCTCTAAAAAAGCTTCCGTCTTTTCTGCTAAGTCTGAAGATCGCGTTTCAAGATTATGTCCAAAGTTAATCTTTTCCGATTAGTGTAGGTACGACTTAATCACTTAGTCGTAAATTCTCGTCAAATCGGTGCTTCTGAACCGCGACTAATTCTTGCTTACGTTATGACCGTCTACCGTCTCGTTTCCTAATCGACTGTGTACTATTTTTCTCTAAGAACTCCTTGCTCCCTTTCCCCCTTCTGGTAGAAATTAAAAACTACTATAAACTAATTCAAATCCAATAATGAAATAGCAGATTTCACAGGTATGTTAAACTCACGATCTTTTTCTAGTCCATTATAATAAACTACTCTCAAACTCTAAAAAGCATGGGTGGGATGAGACGAAGATATTCATAAGCATCTTTATCCTCGATCCATGGTTCGTTTGCTCTTCTGAATCTATTGAGATGTATAGTTCAAAAATAATTTATTATTCGTTAATAAACTGCCGACTAAAATTAATTTTTTTTATAGAAGTTACCCCACCCTTTGTCGTAACATTATCAGAAAAAATCAACGTCATTTTCAGTTGAACCTACACTTCATTTTTGATCATAAATAATCGTTCCAACTCGGAAAGAGTTAACCTGAATTTTACTCCTTGAATAAATGAACATCAATCCCGAAAATGCTTCATCTCGGTAATTCCCACTGATTTTCAACTCGGGCAGAAGTGACAAACCCTCTTCAAAAATAACAGAAGGGGTTCTTTACAGTTCTGCGATAGAATTGAATTACACCGCTCCAAATTGAATATTTCAGCTGGGACTTTTTGCTACGAAAGAATGACACGAGATAATGAAGCCATTAGTGACCAATAAGGAAAAACCGGTTCAGCTTCAGTATCTGCGATGGAAATTTTCGCCAACAAATGAGGGCCAGACCGGTTTTTGCTAAGGTTGGAATATTTTAAAGAGTGGAAATGTGAGAGATCTGTATTTCTGTCGGGCTTAGTCGAGATGTCAGGGAGAATCGGGTCTGATGAAGAGAGTGAGGTTAGATAGTGTCCCTGGAAAAGATTAATTTGATGAATTGGTACAGACTATTTAACATTTCAGAATATGATATTGGGGTCGACTGAAGGTCGAATTGAACTCTAAAAGACATTTACAGAGCTTGAGTTTTCTTTGCAATCAGTTGAAAGATACCCAAGGAATCGACGCGTTCTATAAGTGTCCTCGATGTGGACTCAGTGCTTCTTTCAAAGCATACGAGAATGTCTCTTTACGATGAGAATAAACAGTCAAGTAAATCTTCTATATTTCATCCAGAAAAATAGTTACAGAAGAAGCTTTCGTCTGACTAAGGAGTCTGATTCAAACTCCGAAACGTTACGCAGCTCCAGAGTTCGAAATGTTTATTTTTCATTGTTAAGCAACAATTTTCCGTAAAGATTTAGCCCCTAGAAAATTTGTGCTCAAGTTTTACGCAGGGGGCCTTTATTCTATTATTTAAACCATTTTCTAATTGTTTCTCGATTCAGAGACTGGGAGTGACAACCCTAATAAAACTTTAGCTGAATGAAATGGACCATGAAACTCAGAATAGGTCTAGAGAAGGTTGGTACAGAGCAGCTTGTTGGTACAGATAAAATACACTGCGCAAAAAAATTTACGCACATTCTGAAAATCTCAATTTCAATGAAAGTTAACTCTACATTGACTTTATAACTTCTTTTTTATTTTCTCGCGGGAAGGTTTTGAACGAAACAAGACACATTAAATGGAAGAAAAATTCAGGATTTCACCGAATCCTATGTGAAAGAAGAGAAATGAACAATTTTCAAAATACTGAAATGCTGATAAGTGATTTAATACTTGGTATTTCCACCCCTCGCGTTAATTACAGCTAGGCAACGACGGTTCATACTCAAAATGAGTGATCTTAAAATGTTCTGATCTAATCCTTCCCAGATTTCTCCGAGTTGGATTCCTAAGTCATTAAGAGTAGCTGTATGATTTTCTGAACTTCTCAGCCTTCTATTGAGGTTGTCCCAAACCTGCTCAATCGGATTGAGATCTGGACTTCTTGCTGTCCATTCCATTCGAGAGACTTCAACCTTTTCAAGGTACTCCTGAACGATGCGCGCACGATGGGGTCTGGCATTATCGTCCATAAAAATGAAATTTTCACCAATGTATGGGGCAAATGGCACTACATGCTCTTCAAGAATGTACCTTATATACTTATCAGCATTCATAGCTCCATTATCAACGACCACTTGGTCTGTGCGAGCAGTCAAAGATATTCCACCCCAAACCATAATCGATCCTCCTCCGAAACCAGTAGTATTCAGGAAATTGCACTGAGCATATCTCGTCTGTATACAACTCTTTTCCAATCGGCCTCTTCCCAATGGATATGCTCTCTCGCAAAATACAAACGCGCCCTTCGATGGGCTGGGGTAGCTGGGCCTCTTGCCGCGACACGAGGCCTTGAATCATATTCTCTGAGGCGATTTCGTATTGTCTGAGTGCTAATTTGCACCCCATGAGTTTGCTCAAACTAATTTTGAATGAGGCGAGTGGTTGCAAACCGTTGTCTCAACGAAGAAACTCTCAAGTAACATTCTTGAATGGCAATTGTTACCCGTGGTCTACCCTGTCCTGGTCTTAGGACATTCATACCTGTCTCCCTGAATCGCTACAACATTCTCGACACACTTGTATGGGAAACTCCAAACTTTTTTGCAATTCTTGTGTATGTCCACCCTTCTTCTCGCAAAACTGCCGCTTGGGCACATTCCTCTTGGGTCAAATTGCGTGTTTCGCGTTGCATAGCGATCGAGTGTAGAAAATCAAACGAAAGAAAAACTATTGATCGAGAACAACTGATTTTAGAATGGAGCCAATACATTCAAAATCTGATAATATCATGTTTTTTCATTCCTGCTGGGAAAAAACATCTGTATTGAAGAAAAACGTTGAAAGTGGCTAACATATGCATGCATAATTCTGATAAAAATAATTATCATCAAGAACACCTTCAGTTGTAGAATAAATTTGAGATTTCCATAATGTGCGTTAATTTTTTTGCACAGTGTATGACTCCGTGATAGATCGTAAAAAATCCAGAAAAATAATGGTAACCCTCATCAGTTCTACTCAATTTACAGCTCAACTCGATTCACTTCGTTTATTTGCATTTTCATATATGAAAATTTCATTACATTTTCATAAATCACATATATTTTCAGACATTTCTAGATTTCTCACATGGAAATGAATTGACAATTCTCATGTCTTACTCTCGGGTTATGACTACTGATTTATTGAATTCTCATGCTCATCCCAATTATTTTAATCAGTTAATTTCAATTCTCTAATGTTATTGTTCTCCAGTTTCAGATGAATGAATCCTCAAACCTGAAACCCTGGATATAGCTGATATCCTGCAGAACACGATGTTAACTTCTCTGATATGTATACTCAAATATTTCGTTCCGCAGTTTCAATATCAATGGAGGATATCGGTCAAAAGGAACATATATGCATTTATTATTCTTTAAGCAACTTTTCGGCTAATATGTAATTCTATCCTGTATAATGTCATTATATTTTCCATTTTAGCTTGATAAAGGCTACATATTAGCCGAAACGTTGCTTAAAGAATAATAAATGCATATATGTTCCCTTTGACCGATATCCTCCATTGATACTTCTCTGATATGGTTCACCGGTCATTTGTAATACACATGAAACTGGTAGACAGCCTCTCGGTTTCATCATGGACGGTTTCCTCTGATAATGGTGAACGCAATCAATCGATATTATCTACTCATTATAAGCCTGAACTCTCAAATTCATTCATATGACTCCAGTAACAAGTAAGATCTCTAGCCCTTCGCTCTTCTTGAAAACAAAGAAAGGATTAGTAGTTTCATTCACTCATAGTACCTTTGTTTTATATTTCTCATAATTTATCAATTGTATCTTTTATGTTTCTGATGAATTTTCTAATCTTGATTTCTCCTAAGCAGTTTATTTCTGTAAATATTGTATTCATTGATAAATTTTGCACTCTCTTTCAGAACTGTATTAATATTGATTAAATTATTATTGCTCCACTCAAACTTTACTGTATTGATCTCATTAATAAACAGACTTAGACAATGTAGCTTCCAACGCTTTGACTTCTCTCTTGGCCTGCATCAGTATAACAGCTCGGTCTTCTCTGAGAACTTCAAATTATTTTTTTCTGAAGTAATAAAAAGACCCACGCAATCAACTTGATGGTCTGCCACTGTACACGTTGTGTTTAATATTGAGTGAGTTGAACTGCCTCAACGTCTAAATGTGACTTCATATGACCTCTAATTTGAACTGGTTTAGATGACCTCTGTTTTTACAGTCACTCTGAATTTAAAGATGCTGTTAATATTTGTATTTTGAACTGCACTAGCTTCATGCGGGTGACTTATTCATTTATGATACACAATGAATGTTCTTTCTTTACCATCTTCAACTCAATTATCTAGTAACAGTCCACAACAGTACCGCCGATTCTGAACAAGTTCATTATTGGTACTCTTGTAGCAGCTGTTTCAATGATATCTCTTCAACCCTTTCTACCAAGAAACTATATTATTTGCAGATCGAGTCTCACCTCTGATGTCATCGATTACACGAAAAGGTTCTCCGTTTATTCCGATAGATAAAAAATTTCGAGTTGGACCATAAAAAGTTGTCGGTTTTCGGTCCGAGCGAAAAACCTTTCGCGATGTAATCATGCGAAATGAATGAACTGTTGATGATCGATTACGGCATCACGAAACTCACGCCATAAAAAGTTATCGTTGAAATGCTGTCTTTATGGAACTTTGTCATGAAATAATGCCAGTCGGAAATTCACACTAATAACCCATTTCTCGTCTATTGAACCTCCTAATATTATTGAGTTAATGAGGGTGTATCGACGGAGGGAATGTTCTTCTGAGGATATTACGATAAGGCAACAAAGAGCTCGCTTTATTCGAGTAACCCACTTACGTGTTGTTTACTGGCTACAAATGCTTGAAGTTTTCGGATAAACCGCCAGTTTTATGAGCTGTTTTAATGAATTCGATACTTTGAAAAATCAATTGACTTCGTTGAATCGATTTCATGAAAATTAGCTGCCCTCAGCATGAAGTTGACATTTGATCATTCGAAATTTTTGATTTCGAGGTTTTGGAATACAAGCAAATCATGTGACCTTTCTGGAAAACAGAACATCTCATAATAAACTTCATCCTATCTTTCTGGAAAACAGAACATCGTAAAATGAACTTCATCATATTTCTAAACAAACTAATCCAAGGTTTTCTTTGTTCTTTGTTCTTCTGAGGATATTACGATAAGGCAACAAAGAGCTCGCTTTATTCGAGTAACCCACTTATGTGTTGTTTACTGGCTACAAATGCTTGAAGTTTTCGGATAAACCGCCAGTTTTATGAGCTGTTATAATGAATTCTATACTTTGAAAGCTCAATTGACTTCGTTGGATCGATTTCATGAAAATTAGCTGATCTCAGCATGAAGTTGACATTTCATCATTTGAAATTTTTGATTTCGAGGTTTTGGAATACAAGCAAATCATGTGACCTTTCTGGAAAACAGAACATCCCATAATAAACTTCATCCTATTTTTCTGGAAAACAGAACATCGTAAAATGAACTTCATCATATTTCTAAACAAACTAATCGAAGGTTTTCTTTGTTCTTTGTTCTTCTGAGGATATTACGATAAGGCAACAAAGAGCTCGCTTTATTCGAGTAACCCACTTACGTGTTGTTTACTGGCTACAAATGCTTGAAGTTTTCGGATAAACCGCCAGTTTTATGAGCTGTTATAATGAATTCGATACTTTGAAAGCTCAATTGACTTCGTTGGATCGATTTCATGAAAATTAGCTGATCTCAGCATGAAGTTGACATTTGATCATTTGAAATTTTTGATTTCGAGGTTTTGGAATACAAGCAAATCATGTGACCTTTCTGGAAAACAGAACATCCCATAATAAACTTCATCCTATCTTTCTGGAAAACAGAACATCGTAAAATGAACTTCATCATATTTCTAAACAAACTAATCCAAGGTTTTCTTTGTTCTTTGTTCTTCTGAGGATATTACGATAAGGCAACTAAGAGCTCGCTTTATTCGAGTAACCCACTTACGTGTTGTTTACTGGCTACAAATGCTTGAAGTTTTCGGATAAACCGCCAGTTTTATGAACTGTTATAATGAATTCTATACTTTGAAAGCTCAATTGACTTCGTTGGATCGATTTCATGAAAATTAGCTGATCTCAGCATGAAGTTGACATTTCATCATTTGAAATTTTTGATTTCGAGGTTTTGGAATACAAGCAAATCATGTGACCTTTCTGGAAAACAGAACATCCCATAATAAACTTCATCCTATCTTTCTGGAAAACAGAACATCGTAAAATGAACTTCATCATATTTCTAAACAAACTAATCCAAGGTTTTCTTTGTTCTTTGTTCTTCTGAGGATATTACGATAAGGCAACAAAGAGCTCGCTTTATTCGAGTAACCCACTTACGTGTTGTTTACTGGCTACAAATGCTTGAAGTTTTCGGATGAACCGCCAGTTTTATGAGCTGTTATAATGAATTCTATACTTTGAAAGCTCAATTGACTTCGTTGGATCGATTTCATGAAAATTAGCTGATCTCAGCATGAAGTTGACATTTCTTCATTTGAAATTTTTGATTTCGAGGTTTTGGAATACAAGCAAATCATGTGACCTTTCTGGAAAACAGAACATCTCATAATAAACTTCATCCTATCTTTCTGGAAAACAGAACATCGTAAAATGAACTTCATCATATTTCTAAACAAACTAATCCAAGGTTTTCTTTGTTCTTTGTTCTTCTGAGGATATTACGATAAGGCAACAAAGAGCTCGCTTTATTCGAGTAACCCACTTACGTGTTGTTTACTGGCTACAAATGCTTGAAGTTTTCGGATAAACCGCCAGTTTTATGAGCTGTTATAATGAATTCTATACTTTGAAAGCTCAATTGACTTCGTTGGATCGATTTCATAAAAATTAGCTGATCTCAGCATGAAGTTGACATTTCATCATTTGAAATTTTTGATTTCGAGGTTTTGGAATACAAGCAAATCATGTGACCTTTCTGGAAAACAGAACATCCCATAATAAACTTCATCCTATCTTTCTGGAAAACAGAACATCGTAAAATGAACTTCATCATATTTCTAAACAAACTAATCCAAGGTTTTCTTTGTTCTTTGTTCTTCTGAGGATATTACGATAAGGCAACAAAGAGCTCGCTTTATTCGAGTAACCCACTTACGTGTTGTTTACTGGCTACAAATGCTTGAAGTTTTCGGATAAACCGCCAGTTTTATGAGCTGTTATAATGAATTCTATACTTTGAAAGCTCAATTGACTTCGTTGGATCGATTTCATGAAAATTAGCTGATCTCAGCATGAAGTTGACATTTCATCATTTGAAATTTTTGATTTCGAGGTTTTGGAATACAAGCAAATCATGTGACCTTTCGGGAAAACAGAACATCCCATAATAAACTTCATCCTATCTTTCTGGAAAACAGAACATCGTAAAATGAACTTCATCATATTTCTAAACAAACTAATCCAAGGTTTTCTTTGTTCTTTGTTCTTTTGAGGATATTACGATAAGGCAACAAAGAGCTCGCTTTATTCGAGTAACCCACTTACGTGTTGTTTACTGGCTACAAATGCTTGAAGTTTTCGGATAAACCGCCAGTTTTATGAGCTGTTTTAATGAATTCGATACTTTGAAAGATCAATTGACTTCGTTGAATCGATTTCATGAAAATTAGCTACCCTTAGCATGCAAGTTGACATTTGATCATTTGAAATTTTTGATTTCGAAGTTTTGGAATACAAGCAAATCATGTGACCTTTCTGGAAAACAGAACATCCCATAATGAACTTCATCCTATTTTTAAGCAAACTAATCCAAGGTTTCATTTGTTCTTTGTATATTATTTTTTTTCTTCCAAATAATTTCGAGCTGGCGCTTAGTGTTCGCTGCCCAGCAGATTTATCATTCTCATCCCTGAATCACCACGATTGGACAATTCTACAAGCCCAGATATCAGATACTCTGGCCCAAAGGCTACCTCATTTCACATTCACGGATTTGAATTGGCTTCTGGAAATCGCATGAGATGTTATTGGAAATCAGTTTTGAAATATCCGATGACTTTGAAAGGGGTATCCATTGTTCATTCAGCAAGACAAAAAATTTGGAGGACATGAAAGCTGCTGAAGCTTACCTTACTACCTTCGATAGTAATCATCGAAATGATTACCATTTTCAATTCCCAGGCTCAGAGATCTTTTATCATGAGGTTGGAGAAATGATATTAGATTTTGTCACTGAGATGAGAGACATCTATGTTTCAAAAATGTTCTCGATGTGCCTTCGTAAAGGCAAAGAATTTTCTTTTTCGAGATTAAAGGATGTGTTTTTCATTAGATTGAACGTTGCAAAGTTCTAACAATACGAACCTCTGAAATTGCTGGTTTGCATCACTTTTGCACTGCTACAACGCTGCCATATGTCAACCATACCTCATTATTCTCACTACTTCAACTGCTATCGTTACGTAAAGGCTTGGTTCAGCCTTTCAAAAACTGATACTACATTATTTATTATTCATTACACTACCCTAATTTGGGTGAGATCAATAACATGGGGTGGGATTCAAATCTACCGCTCAAACCAATACGTTGCTTCGTGAGTCGCCCATGAGCTCATGTAGAGAAATCATAGCCCAATAATATAAACTGCTTCACATGAGTCAGGGATATTGACTCAAATTGCAAAAAAATATGATTTAAATGAGATTTTGTGATGAAAATTCATATTAATATGATTTCAAGTTTCAGGAAATAAAATTAATTTTAGCCTATAGGTCTGGAGCGAGTACAGGGTGGTTAAGAAATATCGAGTGAAATAACGAAATTCTATTCGCAGATAATTCAAGCATATTTAGACTATCAATATAATGTATGGCCTCCACAAGAATCAATAACATCTTGACATCTTCTTTACATACTACACACGAGGTTGTTGAATATTTCTTGAGGAATTTGGTTCCATAAACGGGACAGGAGCTCTCTCAGATCATTTAAGGATTCTGGGGTAGGTTGATGATTATCTAATCTTTTTTGGAGTATACTCCATGCATGTCCTGTGCAATTCAAATCTGGTGAGTGCAATGGTATTGGTAAATGTGGAATACCAAGCTCCCCGCGCTCATTCTCAACTATGGCTGCATGGTGCGTTTTAGCGTTGTCGTGTAGAAATTGAAAAGTTTCACCAATAGCAACGTGAAAATTTGGCAAAACATTATCAATGACATGCTCCCCAAAGTGTGAGGCGGTCATATTCCCAGGACAAATGTGTACATCTGTGCGCCTGTTGAAACATATCCTGGCCCATACAATCACATTACCCCCTCGGAATGGATGGACTTCTTTACATAGCGACGATATGCGTGGGATTGTCCATACCCTTATTCTTCGAGAATCTGAAAATCGTCAATATCTGGATTCATCAGTGAGCAGGACACTACGCCATTGATCGTTCCAATTGATATGTTGCCTTGCTATTCCAGTCTTTGACGCTTATGGTCACGTTCTAATGGAACTCCTCTGAATGGACGTCTAGCTCCTAGATTATTTACCTCTCTCAACCGTCGTTTGATGGTTTTTATAAAAACTGAGACACCATCTGCATTTAGAAGAGTATTTCGCAGTATTCTACACGTACATGTAGGCTTTCTACTCGCCAAAATGGTCTTGGTCTTTCTACCACGGAACCTATCTCCCCGAACCTATTCCAAAGTCGAGATATCAGACTTCGGTCGACTTGGAGCCTTTCCGCTACAACAACCTATTATCCTCAGCGTTAATTAATTTATTATTTCAGGAAACTCGTTTCAAATCGCAGCCGTTGATAAACTCACTCCATTCTATAATAAGAACATATACAAAGTACCAAACTGAAGGCGACCAGATTAACGAAATGTCTCATACTGATTTTTATTGGATCGATTCAAGTTTTTATTGAGTTTAAAATGATTTTACAGCGATTTTCTTGAAGATTACATAGTTTTCAAAACGATGTACATCTTGAATTGATATCACGTTTAATGAAAAATATAAAGTTGAAGTTTGCGGATAGTTTAGCTGGCACTTTTAATTTCTAGAACTTTCAGTGATCATTCTGCTGATGATCTAGTAATGTATAATAGCGTTGTGGTTCTATTAATTGATGTTTCGGTACGCTATATTCTGAGATTGAGTTCTTTGGAATGAAAGAATTCGCGGTTATATTCAGATTTATCCGTTAGGGTCAAATTCTGCTTGTGGGGTGATATTGATCAATATATTTTCTGATCATGCTCACCTCGAAACGAATGAAGAAGCTTCTAGAACAGATTTTACTGCTTTACTGAGCACCTTATCATATTTTATAGCAAATAAAGCATGCCAAGACATAACCAGGTAGTTTGGGGTGCACTAAAGATATGCAGACCATTATCCAGCGACGTTAGATGCAGATCTACTCAAATTAACTGACTATGTATGGTCAATACGCCTACGCTTTGGCACACCAAGAAACAAATTTTTTGGTACTTTTTTCTGAATATTGTCTCAAACATGTAATACTACTTTTTAAAGGGCTCGTTATGGGGAACTACAGACTTACAATAAGGATCTTAATATCTTAATTCTTGTTCTGATAAAATTATTTCGAAAGGGATTATTTTTTTTATCATAGTAACGTTTTCTGTCTATGATTCATAAGTATAAATTTTTCATAAACAAAGGTAACCTCCTGGATTTCTCCGAGGACGTTGCCCCTTAATTGGACGCCCAAGCATTACCGGCAAACAGAATGGTAATTCACAATTCCCACCATGCCGCAGACATACCAAATTCCAATCAGAGAGGGCCACGAATTCAATTAAGTGACGTCGAATCTAACAACGTGTGTGTAACTCAGTGCTCCGTCCCGCGTCAGTCATGAACTTCTATGAATAATCAACTAGATGGAAATATTGAGGGGTCTTATAAAGGTGCCTACTCTCATGAATAACTGCGCCTCGCCATCTTGTTGAAGGGTTGTTGTGATGTCGGGTCTCTCGCAGCGGCCTTTAGGCCTTTGAGGCGAGGCCGCCATAGAGCTCTGATGACGTCGCTGAGCGACTTTTGATCTTCGGCCGATCTTCGCGTTCGATACGCCAGCGTGAGCTGGACTTGACGTGGGTTAATGACTGCCTGCCTCCTTCAGTGCAACCGACGCTCGGAATCGAGATGCATGGCTCGGAAAAAAAGAAAAAGGAATGACGTGAGAAGTCGGGCTTTTACGCGCTTGTTAAAATTCACTTCTATACGGTCACCCGTCCAGATGCCGAACTCAACCGACGGTGAATTATTAAAATCCATTGAAGGACATGCACTGCGCAAAAAATTAACGCACATTATGGAAATCTCAAATTTATTCTACAACTGAAGGTCTCAATTATTTTTATCAGAATTATGCATGCATATGTTATCCACTTCCAACGTTTTTCTTCAATACAGATGTTTTTTCCCAGCAGGAATGAAAAAAAAAAGATATTATCAGATTTTGAATGTATTGGCTCCATTCTTCTACACTCGATCGCTATGCAACGCGAAACACGCAATTTGACCCAAGAGGAATGTGCCCAAGCGGTAGTTTTGCGAGAAGAAGGGTGGAGATACATAAGAATTGCAGAAAGATTTGGAGTTTCCCATACAAGTGTGTCCAGAATGTTGCAGCGAGTCAGGTAGACAGATATGAATGTCCGAAGACCAGGACAGGGTAGACCACGGGTAACAACTGCCATTCAAGAACGTTACTTGAGAGTTTCTTCGTTGGGACAACGGTTTGCAACCGCTCGCCTCCTTCAAAATCAGCTTGAGCAAACTCATGGGGTGCAAATTAGCACTCAGACAATAAGAAAATATGATTTAAGGCCTCGTGTCGCGGCAAGAGGCCCAGCTTTTACCCCAGCCCATCGAAGGGCGCGTTTGGATATTGCGAGAGAGCATATCCATTGGGAAGAGGCCGATTGAGAAAGAATTGTCCTCACAGATGACTCTAGATTCTGCCTCTACCATTGTGATCGACGTTCCCTTGTATACAGACGTCCACATGAAAGATATGCTCAGTGCAATTTCCTGAATACTACTGGTTTCGGGAAAGGATCGATTATGGTATAGGTTGGAATTTCTTTGACTGCTCGCACAGACCTAGTGGTCGTTGATAATGGAGCTATGAATGCTGATAAGTATATAACGAACATTCTTGAAGAGCATGTAGTACCATTGGTCCCATACATTGGTGAAAATTTCATTTTTATGGACGATAATGCCAGACTCCATCGCGCGCGCATCGTTCAGGAGTACCTTGAAGAGGTTGAAGTCTCTCAAATGGAATGTCCAGCAAGAAGTCCAGATCTCAATCCGATTGAGCAGGTTTGGGACAACCTCAATAGAAGGCTGATAAGTTCAGAAAATCATCCCGCTACTCTCAATGACTTAGGAATCCAACTCGGAGAAATCTGGGAAGGATTAGATCAGAACATTTTAAGATCACTCATTTTGAGTTTGAACCGTCGTTGCCGAGCTGTAATTAACGCAAGGGGTGGAAATACCAAGTATTAAATCACTTATCAGCATTTCAGTATTTTGAAAATTGTTCTTTTCTCTTCCTTCACATTGGATTCGGTGGAATCCTGAATTTTTCTTCCATTTAATGTGTCTTTTCTCGTTCAAAACCTTCCCGTGAGAACATAAAAAATAAGTAATAAAGTCAATGTAGAGTTAACTTTCATTAAAATTGAGATTTTTAGAATATTCCTTAATTTTTTTGCGCAGTGTATTTATATTATTTCCGAATTGACAAGGCAACTAATACAAGGTGATTTTGACACAGGTGGCCAAATGAACATGACGAAAACCCTGAAGAAATACAGGGTGACATTGCAAGAGTGTTCTGAACGTATTGGCAGTGGTTCATTAGGAATTATTTCACCTAACGTCTCGTCTACATCTGCGGTAGGCATCTTTAGAGGATTCTTGGTCTGAGATTGTTCGATTGTACCCCGAACGCTGAATTTCTGACACTGATGTCGTTTTCGAACCGGAGGTGTCATCCACACAATGGTTAAAGGTGGGAGAAGGTAGTGAGTTTACGTACGCGATGTTGATAAGCCCATGGCAACTATGCGCTATGTACCAACGGTATCTTCTTTTCTGTTTTTATTGTTGTTGAAGAATGAGCATTGCACTCCTCAGACCTCATCCGCAGCTTCGCCTATGGTTACATCGCAGCGCCACGCCCACTCCAATTCGTACAGCTCTATGGTTAGCTGATTGACTGCTCGCATCAAATTAGTCTCCTCTATTTATTGATCATCTGACAGATTACCTCATGTTCATTAATTGAATCAATTAAAAGTTCTCTTTTGTAATCCAGCTATGCCTGTGAGTAGACCTTCTCTTGTGCAACTCTTGTAAATTAGAATTTTCAAAAAGTCACCTCGCCTAATAACTGATCATCTCGTGAATTTCTTGAAGTAACTAATCCTCAAAAAGGTGAGAGAATTCTCAGAATCCTTAATTGTTGCATATTCCATGCTATTTTCCTGCTTTTTATAAAGTTTGAAAATTTGTCCACGTTTCAGATCATGAAAATCTATAAAAATATTGTTAATGCTCTCTCACTTTATTCTAACAAGATCTCTATTGCGTTAAACTAATGCATTGGACTTTTCTAAGATATATAATTTGGTATATTTTTGCAGTTCTCATAGATTTTTCAGATATCTCTAGACTCCTCACATGGAAGTGATTACTTGCTTTAAGAATGAACATTCTCTGTGGTAATAAATACTGATTTGTTATATTATCATGCGCATCTCATTATCATATTCTATTCATCTCATTTCTCAACTATTCACTTCTCATAACACTTACAAATTATTGTTCTCGAGTTTCAGATGAATGAAAATCCTAAAACGCAAAGGTGAATCATGGAATCAGTCTTCTCTCTCAATAAAACCTAATGAACTTCTCTGAAGTATATGAACGATCAAGTAGCTCAAACATTGAACCTGATTGACAGTCTCAGTCCCTACTTCACCTTGAGCGGTCTACCCAAATATTGATAAAACCATTCAACCGGTATGATCTCCTCATTACACTTAAGAAATTTTCAATTGCATTCATCTGAAGCACCAAAGGGTTGGTGGTTTTCATTCATACATAGTGCTCTCACGTTATAATCCTCATAATTTTCAATTGTAGCCTCTATGATGGACACCAATCTTGCTTACTTAAAGCAGTTGTCACTGTAAATGTCGTCTCAATTGATTAATTAGCATTCTCTTTATAGACCAACGTTATAGATCATAAATATTGATTTCTCAATCATGATAATCTTACATTTGTGATAATCTCAATGAAAAACAGACTTAGACTACTAAGCTTTCAATACACGTATCTCCTCTTTGGCCTGATCTCACTTTTATTACAACTCAGCCTAGTCTAACAATTCATTATTCAACCTTCTGTTTTCCTGATGAGATAAAGAGACTCTCGCAATCAATTTAGATTGCATCATCACTGTAAACGTTGTGTTTAATTTTGAATTAATAGAACTATCTCAAAGTCTAAGTCTGACTTCATCTGACCTCTCATTTTGAACTTCTCTAGATTACCTCTGATTTGAGTTAAATAATTCACTCTGAATTTATATATGACTTCAATATTTGTATTGTTACTGTATGATGTGAATGATGTCAATAAATGTTTTTACACTACCATCTCCAACTCAATTATCTGGTTACAATCCTTCACACTAACTTAACAAAATCAGAACAACCCCGAATTTGAACAGTTGTTCCTATGTTCATAATTCTCAATGGCTTTTATGGTCAGCCTGAGATAGTAATTTTTGATATCGAAATAACCTCTGCCTTTGAGAAAATTATATTTTGTTCATCTGTTATAGCATGTTCCGCCAGTGCTGACAACTAGAAAATGAGAAAACCCAATCATCGACATGTGGTGGTACCAATTATCGACATAGTGGAAATTTAAAAATGGGTGTGAATTATATCATTCTGAGCAACGTGACAGAAATTATATGAATGAAATCTTTTATTCATGATGAAAAATAAAGCAACAGTTCGAAATAACATCAAAAGCGAACAAGTACAATATTATTCTGGAATAAATATTGAAAGTTAAAAAACTTTGATATGAATTCAATTCATATATATGTCATATATGCCATATATGCCATATTCAATATGCATATTTCTTCCTCGTAATGCAAAATATCATCAACGTTGGGCCATCTACAGTTACCATGGCTTTTTGTCAATGCCTGGTATGATTGTCCAGACTTCTTCAATGCAAACCCAGAAAAATATTCACCATCATATTCTACGAACACATAATCATCTTTAGCGTTTTCACATTTTTCCGACAGATTCTGATTTCCCATCTTTATATTTTCCTTTGTTTTACTTTATTTCTTTTTGGGTGATTTCAATAATTTTCTCTCTCCTTCAATTCTCTGTTCCTTCTCTGCAGTGACTGAGTGTTCATCTGTGCAAGGCGAGAGAAGTGCGTGTCTGAAAGGAGTGGGAATATTTTTTTCTGGAATTTCTTTAATGAATATTTTCTTCCTATCAAAAACTTCATGTAAATAGAATGCAATTATCGAAAATTACAGCGATAATTGCATTGTAGAGAGCGAAAGATCCCTGCGATAATTGCACTGCTCGTACCCATAGCAATTTCGGGAAATATTCACCCGAATTACACTCGTGCATCAAAATGACCTGATAATTCTGCATTCCAGCGTGTTGTCTTTGAAAAACTGCATTCGGTCATTTTCATTTTTGGAGAAAGAGCCCTCCACCTTTCTCCAAAAATGAAAATGAACTCATGCACTTTTTAGACAACATGCTGTCATGCAAAATTATCGGTAATTTTGATGCACTTGTGCAATAACTTCCGAAAATGCTTGCCTGTTCTGTTACTGTAAGTGGAAAGTTCACTGAAAACGCAAAATAACCAATTATCGACATATGAATGTTCCTATTATCGACATCCGTTAAAATATTATTGAAATGAGTGTTGACTTGAATATAAATTGATTGTCGATTGATATTAGGTGAAATATTCAATCATTTCGAAGCGAATTATGTTAACAGAAGTGAAATAATGATGACTGTTTTTTTTTCAAAGTGTATTTCAAGTTAATCTTTTCTGTCCTAGATATCGACTTGTATTGCACCAAATATCGACACCAAGTTGCACGTTGTATCGACACCATGATTCATTGTACTCCCATTTTATAATTTGACGGAAAACAATAAACCGATAATTGGTACAGGAAGAAGGATGAGTTTCATGAACAACCTCACAAAATTTTTTTTAGGAAATCACTTTACTTTGTTAACTACTCAGTCAAAAAAATTCATACGAGACCCCTTTATCGACACTCATGTCGATATTTGGAACACAGTAGCTTTCAGATGTACCTATTATCTACACCCTGTTTTTTCATAAAAATATAGGATTCACAGTCAAAATTTGATAATACAGAAGCAGAATCATCCTATATAACTATGTTTGTAATAAATATTTTACAGTTTAGTGAAATATTGTACGTGAAAATTGAAGCGAATGAAAGAGTATGCGCTTACCTTATGAGGAAGTAGAACGGTGTTCACTAGAAAACTACTCATACGCGACTGTTGAGCAGCAGTTTTTTTGGGCTGGAGGGGTTAGGGAAAACTATTTTTTTATTTCAATATGATCTTTAAAGTATGTATCGGAAGTATGTTACATACAAATTTTAATGAGATCGTTTTTCTTCTTATTAAACAGATAATACTTCTGAAATGTCGATAATTGGGACACTGTCGATAATTGGGACATTTACGTTATACCATAACATTTTTTCGTTGTTTTGTATCGACTGGTAGATGTCACTTACATCCCTTAAAGTATGAATAACTATTAATACGAGATGGTGTGTTTTATCCTCGGTTTTATCCCACTCATATTCTTTCTTCTGTTACATCCTGAATCTTCGACGGTTGCACCCTAGTTTCTCCTGCCTATAATACTTCGTTCAGTTAATGACGCTTTCAAAAATATATCACTCTCATCTTACCTTTTCAATACGACGCCGCACCATTCTACTCGAGAAATCTCAGCGAGCACGCAGCCAGTAATTATATTCACGACATGGGCGTCTCGTGAATCTCTTCGATGCCGGAAACAGCTGATAACCTCCCATTTCGTTTGGGAGAAAGTGGTTTAAGGCTAACAAGAGTGAAAAAATCAGCGGTGCCCTTCGTCCCAGAGGCCCTTGTACGTGACATGCATTCGGTAACTGACGCAGGGATATCCAAATCATTTCACGAACGCGGCACTGATGACGAGAACAGCTCTTTATCGTTGGCGAGGGTGCGATTAGGGTGCGGAGACACTTCTTGGGCGTTTGGTGGTTACGCATTTTCCAGGTATTCGTCGGTGAATTTATTCAAATGCGGGGTTTCCAATTTTTGCGGGCTTCCTGCGATGAAAATGGTGTTGAAATTAGACCGCCATCATGAGCTGGAATTAGTATCACCTTTGAATAAATATTAAAATATGAAGGCGTCCACGAAAGTCTACAAATATGGCTGCCAATTGTTTACGGTTTAATTTGGCTTGAGATGAATTTACGACATTGAAAGAGTCTTCTGGGCTTTCTAGCCGTGGTTCATTATGAATTATTTCACCTACATCTGCGGTAGGCATCTTCAGAGGTTTCTGGGTCTGAGATAGTACCTACCTGGAACGCTGAATTTCTGACACTGACGTTTTGGAACCAGAAGTGTTATCTACACCCCTCTTAATGGTGGCAAAAAGTACTGATAATTGATAATTGATAATATTTATTCATGCTAGTACATTCTACAAATGTTTGCATTCGTCAATAACAGGGAAATAGAATCATGAATAATCAACAAAATCATTACAAAAAAATTCATCCATAGTAAAGAAACATTTACTCAACAAGTATCTTTTCGAACATATCTTGAAATTCTTCATAGGCATCGCCCTCACCGTGGCTGGCAGCTTGTTGAAAAACTTAGGCCCATAATATGTAACCCCACACTTCATTTTATCAACTCTATGAAAATCAGTGTAGATTTGATCTAAGCGGCGTGTATTATATGCATGTATATCCTGGTGTGTTCTATATTCACCAATATGCGATCTCACATACAATAAACATTGATAAACGAACAGACAAGGGACTGTAAGTATTTTTCTACTCTGAAAGATATGTTTGCATTCATCTCTGTAATTTAGTCTACCTATAACTCTAACAGCCTTTCGTTGCAATCCAAACAGTCGTTTCACATTTGCATCATGACCCCAACACAAGATACCATATGTTAACCTGGACTCTATGAAAGCACGATACACAAATATGAGCACAGAATCCGACACAACACCAACCAATGACCTCAACGCATAAACACCAGACGATATATAACCACAAACCTTATCGATATGAGCACTCCAAGATAATTTCCCCTCCATCAGTACACACAAGAACTTGACTGGTTCAGGTGGATTCATATCCTTCAGATCTGTCATCGAAAAATACATTATTTCGGTTTTAGTTTCATTTAAACTCAGCTGACTACTACTAAACCATTCCGAGACTACAGTAAACAAGTCTCTTATGATCTCATGTAGAAGTTCACTAGACTGAGCCTTTCTTAACGCAGTTGCGTCATCAGCGAAAGGAATAAAATCAGCACTTGGATCACAGATGATGAAATCATTTATGTGAATAAGAAAGAGAAGCGGTCCCAGGACCGATCCCTGAGGCACACCACAATCAACACACAACAAATCAGACAAATCACCATCCCGATCGACACACTGTATTCTATCAGATAAGTAGGAACCGATAAGTGCAACTGCATCCTGATCTATCTTGTATTTCTGTAATTTATAAAGAAGAAGTTCCCTGGAGACACAATCGAAAGCTCTACTCAAGTCACAAAAGAGTCCACCTATGTATAAACCCTCACTATAACCCTGATTAAGAGTAGTATGAAGAGTAGAGTGAGTTAAGGAGTGCAATTTTATTTGGCCAATCACTCCCGCTCCGTATCGGCTGTATCTTTATTTTTTTTGAGATCGTCAACCAGGCTCTATGTAGCAAAAGGGTTACTTCTTCTCTGTTCATGTTGTTTTCATGCTTATAAATCTTAATGGCTTCCATGTTCAGCCTGAGATAGTTACTTCAGATATTCGCAATAATCTCTGCTTTTAACAAAACTATATTGTGTCCATCTGTTACAGCAAGTTCAGCTAGTGCGGATCTTTATGTCTGATTCAGTCGACAGCATCGTTTGTGCTCCTTCATTCTCGTATAGATACTTTCTCTTGTTATACGAATAAAGACTTTGCTGCAATCACAAAGTATCCTGTAAATACTGGCTAGTGAAAGTGGCTCGACTTTGTCTTTGGTAGTTCTGATCATTCGCCTAAGTTTTTGTGTCGGCCTATAAACGGTCTCGCTGTTGTGCCTCTTCAGAATTCTACCAATTCTATATGTGACCTTCGGGATGTATGGGGATGACTCGCGATGTGTAATCATCACGTGAGGTTTTTGGTCCTAATGTCCCCTGCATTTCTTTGGCATTATATGTAAATGTTCACGTAGATTGAATTCATAATAATTACGTTCATTTGATAGCAATCTCATAAAATTATTGCATCCGCGGAAGACGTGATCCGTAGCTAGAGCAAAATGAGCTGTTTTTATTTTATCAACAACGTCAAGTCAAGAATTCGAAGCGAAAAGTTTGAAGAAGTCGAAATGTTCGATTCCGTGTGGACAAATTGGATGTTTCAGATATAGAAGAATCATGCTTGTTTATCTCTTCTACCGGAAAATTCGAAAAATAGGTTCGAAGCAGCATATAAATCCTTCAAGAAATGGTGCCAAAGGAAGACGACTACTGCACTCTCAGAAATATTATTTTTGGCTCATTTCCACGAGAAAAGTGCTTTGTTTGAGTGTCCATGAAGCTTATTGTATTCGGTATTCGATGCTGAAGTCCACTCTGTTTATGAAGGAAAAAAAAGATGTTTCTAGTTATCTAAAACTTCGACCATTTTTGAAGAAAAAAATGATGATTATAGATCCAAAATATCGAAATTGTTTAACAGAAAGTGAATAGGTTCATGCTCAAGAAACAGACAGGAATGTGCAACATACCTTCAAATATACATATGACTGAAGTACAATATCACAACAACTGCAACATGAATAAATTAATGACCGTTTTGTCAGTGGAATATATTATTATGTTCCGTTAAAAGAAGTTGTCAATGATTAGAAAAATCATTGCCTAATTTGATTATTTGATGCTTTAAAAATTGCATTGACGTGAAAATTCATTTTGTTTTTTTTTAATGGCACCAAAACGGCAAGAACCCCAATTTCTCTCAAAAAATTCAATTTTGTTCAAACAGAAAAAACAACATAAATAAAATTTTCCCCCCATACGATTCACTAATAAATAATGTTCTCTACTTCAGTATCGTAACGAGTTCATTACAGTACTAAAAGTTGTGCAGTAGTGAAACTCATTACAGCATTGTTTTCACTTATATTTTTCGTTTCGTGGTTGTCAGTACTGACCACCGATCCACTCAATTTTCAAATGAAATCAATTCAAATTCCGTAATCTGTCAGATTTCGTTAGTGACACCAACTGCCAAGATCAAATACAAAAGTCACTAATCTAAATTTTTATTTGAATTTCGGGAGTGTTCCACAAAACTTTACTGAAATAGAGAAAATATCGTCTAATACTCGTTGCAGAAGGCAATTCCAACACTCATGATTTCGAAAACTCACCCCTTCGTCACTCGTTTTCGAATTTCGCATTCGTGTTGGAATAGGAGCTCATTCTGCAACTTGTGTTAGAATATACTATTCTTTCGTTATTTTTGATGTGAATCATGGATTTTGTAATTGGAGTAGAAAAAAACTGAGCTTACAGGCAGTCTACTTTCGAAAATGAAAAACTTCAAGGGGGGTTCATACTTGTGATCGCCAACAAAAAATTCACATAACATAATTATATTATGGTCGAATTTTGATGGTAATATTCAATTTTTCCATTCCTACATATGGGTTGGAGCTTTCCATTGTTACCTTGTGAGCCAAGATTTTATGGCAAAGAATGAGCAGCATTGGTTGATATGTCTCTCGAAAATACATCAATGAAATTTTTTTCTGAAATGAAAGCATGACCTTGATTCATTATTTTCTCATCGATGAAACCATCGGAGGAATATGACTGTTGTGTTGTGTTGTAGGAAATCTAATGCCGTTTTCAGATAGTATGATACAAGAACAACTGAAGTATAATTGATTTCATGGAATATTTCTTGAAGCCAAGAAATGTTGAAGTGGAGAATGACCTTCACAATATTGTGACCATATCCTATACGACATTAAAGTTTGACCCTTTCAATACTAGACACTCTGTGACCCTGTATTGTGTCGAATCATAACTTCTTGCTCGAGGTATGAGGTAAACTTAAAAATTCACAAGGTTTTTATTAGCAACCATTACTACTTTCAATGTTCATTTGTCTAGCTCGATAACTCTTTTCAAGGGAAATGGATGCACTGTTAAAATCCATTCTTATCTGAGTTTATTATGTGGCTAAATAAGTATTTTTAGTGATCGCGTCGGATTTATTCTGTTAAAGCATTTTCAATAACATAATTTTTTTCATTCAACTTCTCCTCCTATTTTTTTTACAATTAACGTTGCACCGCCCTCTGGTCACCAAACGTAATTCAACCCAACAATGATGAATTTATCGGAGTAAATATCGACAGCTCTGACATTTTGGTGCAACAATTCCTGGCTGTATTGTATTCAGCATAACATTATTACTCTGTCCAAGTTGATGTCCGACAATCACTCTTCGAAAAGCTTGTATTGTCTGCAGTTCGTGTGAACCAATAATTTCAAATGGGTCAGTCGTTATTGCAACCCGTTTTGTTGCGGATGGTGTACGATTATCGTCGCTCTGGTGCAGATGCTATGCAATATTGGTTCATCAGCTTTATGTATATATGTGACTTGTTCCAGAGTTCCAATCCCGATGTTCGGGATAAAAATGTATTTGCTGGTTCATTATGGAGAGTTCGAAGTCTTTTTTAAAGAGAGTTTGTGCAAGAAGTCGTTTTCATGTAATTGAGTCCATAAAATACTGAGTTCGTAATAGATGGTTCCTGAGATATTACGGTTTTTTGAAAACTTTTGGCCTTATTTACACTGAGCAAAAAATTAACGCACATTCTGAACATCTCAATTTTAATGAAAGTTCACTCTACATTGACTTTATGACTAATTTTTATGTTCTCTCGGGAAGGTTTTGAACGAAACAAGACACATAAAATGGAAGAAAAATTAAGGTTTTCACCGAATCTTATGTGAAAGAAGGGCAATCAACAATTTTCAAAATACTGAGATGATGATAAGTGATTTAATACTTGGTGTTTCCACCCCTTGCGTTAATTACAGTTCGGCAACGACGGTTCCTACTCAAAATGAGTGATCCCAAAATGTTCTGATCTAATCCTTACCAGAATTCTCCGAGTTGGATTCCTAAGGCATTAAGAGTAGCTGGATGATTTTCTGAACTTCTCAGCCTTCTATTGAGGTTGTCCCAAACCTGCTCAATCGGATTGAGATCTGGACTTCTTGCTGGCCATTCCATTCGAGAGACTTCAACCTCTTCAAGGTACTCCTGAACGATGCGCGCACGATGGGGTCTGGCATTATCGTCCTTAAAAATGAAATTTCCACCAATGTATGGGGCAGATGGTACTACATGCTCTTCAAGAATGTTCTTTTTATTCTTATCAGCATTCATAGCTCCATTATCAACGACCACAAGGTCTGTACGAGCAGTCAAAGATATTCCAGCCTATACCATAATCGATCCTCCTCCCAAACCAGTAGTATTCAGGACATGGCACTGAGCATATCTTTCATGTGGACGTCTGTACACAAGAGAACGTCGATCACAATGGTAAAGGCAGAATCTAGACTCATCTGTGAAGAGAACTCTTTCCCAATTGGCCTCTTCCCAATGGATGTGCTCTCTCGCAAAATCCAAACGCGCCCTTCGACGGGCTGGGGTAAGAGCTGGGCCTCTTGCCGCGACACGAGACCTCAAATCATATTCTCTGAGGCGATTTCTTATTGTCTGAGTGCTAATTTACACCTCATGAGTTTGCTCAAGCTGATTTTGAAGGAGGCGAGCGGTTGCAAACCGTTGTCTCAACGAAGAAACTCTCAAGTAACGTTTTTGAATGGCAGTTGCTACCCGCGGTCTACCCTGTCCTGGACTTCGGACATTCATACCTGTCTTCCTGAATCGATGCAACATTCTGGACACCCTTGTATGGGAAAATGTCCCGAACCTGCTGAATCGGACTGAGATCTGGACTTCTTTCTGGCAATTCCATTCGGGAGACTTCAACCTCTTCAAGGTACTCCTGGACGATGCGCATAGTGTTGGGTAACTCTTGTAAGAGGCGGTTCATGTGTCCCGGGCACGACGCAGAAATGAAAGAGCGGCTCACTTCACAAAACTGTATCACCTCAATTCGAATGTCCCACCAAGCGTCTACGCATCGGTGCCGAAAGCCGAAAGACGCGAGACGCGAGAGACACCCAACACCCAGGTGGTCTCGGCAAACACATCGGATCGATAGGCCCACAGATAACAAAGTAAAATAGATCGGACACTGACGTTCTATGATGAAAACAACTTTTTTAAACCCCAAGCGGTTGTTGTCTCAACTAGTATAGTACAGGTTACTATTTTATCACATTTTTCGGCAGGCTTGGCGCGAAATTCAAATTACGTTCTTATTTTGCATTTTAGGATTTTCAGTAGGCTAACCTTTTCTGAATTCTAAGCAATTGAAAACAATAGTCCTTCGCAAATATATATTTATTACTGTTCTCTATACAAAAACATACAAATATAATATAAATATACTGAAAATGAGGTAATTGACTACACTGACCCGAAAATCTCAAAAATTGACGAAAAATTCAGTAAGCACTAACCTTGATATGCAGAATCTGTTTTCAGGTCTTGGTTTTTTTTTTCTAGAATACTCAAAGTCATTTAGGGTTATCCTAAACGAACACTTCATTCTTCAAGTCTGTGACGTGGACTTTTTGTCATTATGAATACAAAATTCTCGATTTTTTCTTAATTTATAGCCTTCTTCATTACTGAATTTCCCTAAAATGTGATGATTCCTAAGTGTTTACAATCCGGTGATATGAATGATATTTGTCATCTACTCATCTTCATTTCTACGTCAACAGCGCAATATAACGTGATTCGTATGACGTAGCAATGAAGATGGCCATCATATCACCGGATTGTACACACTTAGAAATCATCAAATTTTAGGGAAATCCAGTGATAAAGAAGGCTATAAATAAAGAAAAAATCGAGAATTTCGTATTCATAATGAAAAAAAGGCCACGAAACTGAAATATTATAACGGACTTGAAAATTGAAGTGTTGATTTGACCGACAATGAATTTGAGAATTTTTTTTAGAAGAACCAAGACCGACCAGATAAATCTGATATAAGATTCCTCTTCTGCATATTAAGGTTAGTGCTTATTAAATTTTTCGTCGATTTTCGGATCAGTCTAGACAATTACCAAAAATAAACAAATAGGTATGTATATTTAAAAGTTTTACCAAAAGTGACACAGGGTCGCAAAAAATGCATGTCTCTATCTTCAATAATAGCTGAGATACAGTGCAGTCACACCCAATTTGGGACACATTGTACATTTAAAAAGTTGGCTTCTCAAGATTTGCTTGTTCCCTTTTTCCTCATAGAGTTTCTGCCTGAATTTTTTTTCGGGTTTACAAGTGTAGCACTTAATCTTTCTTGATAGTTCTTGATTTGATACTGCTTCTGGTTTAATTGTATTTTCAGTTTGTAAATCATGTTGTAGAGAATCTGTTCCTGTGCCCTCAAGTGTGTTCGTCTCAAACAGTTCAATTTAGAAAGTATCACAGCTCTTTTACCTGTAGAGAATAAATTTTTTCTTAATCACTGAGTAAAAAACATAAATCTGAAAGATTCAGCCAATAAAAAAAGAACAAGAGATGAATGTGGAAAATTATAATTGTACTCACCTGAAGAAATTCTTCTCTCTTTCATTTCTTGGAATTTTGTCACAGATTGTGTTTTACAATGATGAAGAAAGTGGATAATAACTCTCCAATATTTAATAAATAACTAATAACTATCTTCTTCATATCCATTTGATCTTGTGAATGTAAATACATAATGTGATCAATAATTGTGTGAATTATGTCAATAAAACACATGTTTGACAAACACGAAACACGACTAAAAACCTCAAACAGAGTCATCTATTGACGATATCACTAAATATTGGCATATACAGCGACACGAGTATTTGTTGTCTCAACTAAAAATACTATTTGGGGTGGGGGTAGGAAGGTGTCAAGACCCTGGATAGGCCGAAGACTGTTGTCATTCCCATTCTCGAGTCTCAACTCTCGACCACTCGACCATCATGTCACTCAATTTAGATTAAGGGACTTGTGTTGTGAAGCCACATCTGGGCCGGAGCGAGAGCGCAATCCGAGCGATCTGATAATCAGATATGTTTTGCCAAACGCCCAAACAGAAGTAATAAAAATGCAGAGACCCTATAGTAAATTGCTTTCATGTTGATATATCTCTTAATGCTCCGTCTAGACGTCTTAGACAACAGGAAATATTTTGTTTACCATTCAGAAACACAAATTTTGCTAAGAACTCACCTTTATGTAGAATGATTCGTCACTGCAATGTATATAAAGACAACATTGATATATTTTTCCAGACTAGAGGTGCAATTAGAAATCAGTTGAGGAGAATTTTTCAGAACTGAAGTTTGCTTGTTTTTTTTTTCTTGTTTCACGGTGGCGCCTATGGCTGTATTTTATTTTTGTTTTCATTGTATTTTATAGAATTTATATTGTAGTTATTCCATCTTATATATAATGTGCAACATTTTTTCTTTCAATCTGTGAATACTGTATTTGGGTGTTCAATCACCTGTTTGTATTCCTAATGATATAAATAAATAAATAAATGAATAAATGAATAGCAGTTACTTCCATCTTCCCTTTTCACTAGTGTGTCTTGTCATAGATCACCGGATTTGTGGTTATTCCCCTAAACAAAATTAGGGTAGTTTTTAGAGGTTGCTTCTTTGACCGTTCTTACCGATCGAATATGCAGGAAGTTTGTTCTACAATGAGCGCTCCAACTCTAACGTCTAACGTAACAACATTATCCCCCTGTTTATCGGTCCAGATGCGCGCGACACAGTATGTAGTGGAACAAATTTTGTCTCGACTGCCTATCGCGTCATGAACGCCCGGAAAGCCTCGCCTCATTGGAAGTGGTACACTGTACAGCTTAAATACAAAAGTAAGGCTCCTCTTACAAACTCAATTTTAAAACGTGTACTACCCAACACTAGATGCGCGCACGATGGGGTCTGTCATTATCGTCCATAAAAATGAAATTTCCACCAATGTATGGGGCAAATGGCACTACATGCTTTTCAAGAATGTTCCCTTTATACTTATCAGCATTCATAACTCCATTATCAACGACCACTAGGTCTGTGCGAGCAGTCAAAGATATTCCACCCCATACCATAATCGATCCTCCCCCGACACCAGTAGTATTCAGGAAATTGCACTGAGCATATCTTTCATGTGGACGTCTGTATACAAAGGAACGTCGATGGTAGAAGCAGAATCTAGACTCATCTGTGAAGAGAACTCTTTTCCAATCGGCATCTTCCCAATGGATATGCCTCTTGCCGCGACACGAGGCCTTGAATCATATTCTCTGAGGCCATTTTTTATTGTCTGAGTGCTAATTTGCACCCCATGAGTTTGCTCAAGCTGATTTTGAAGGAGGCGAGCGGTTGCAAACCGTTGTCTCAACGAAGAAACTCACAAGTAACGTTCTTGACTGGCAGTTGTTACCCGTGGTCTAACCTGTCCTGGTCTTCGGACATTCATACCTGTCTCCCTGAATCGCTGCAACGTTCTAGACACACTTGTATGGGAAACTCCAAACCTTTCTGCAATTCTTGTGTATGTCCACCCTTCTTCTCGCAAAACTACCGCTTAGACACATTCCTCTTGGGCCAAAGTGCTGGTTTCGCGTTGCATAGCGATCGAGTGTAGAAAATCAAACGAAATAAAAACTATAGATCACTAAAATTGATCGAGAACAACTGATTTTAGAAAATCTAATAATATCATCTTTTTTTATTCCTGCTGGGAAAAAACATCTGTATCGAAGAAAAATAATTCTGATGAAAATAATTATCATTGAGAACACCTTCAGTTGTAGAATAAATTTGAGATTTCCATGATGTGAGTTAATTTTTTTGCGCAGTGTAGATCTTCGAGCTTCAAATGTCTTTGTTTTTATTTCCTGCTTAGATCCTAGTTTAAACTGAAATACAGCCTGTTGAAAATCACCAAAAATTGTCGATTCTCTGTTCCTTCAACTCAAAGTGGATGTTTTTGACCCAAGTGTTTTGTTCCAAGTGAACGTTGACTTATGCTCTTTTCCTTAGCCACCTCCGTTTTCACTGTGAAACGGATGACTTGCCCAGCTCATCGAATCCGTCCTGTACACCTCTTTCTCAACACCCGAGAATTTCGCAATTTCGCATTTTCGAATTCACGCACGTGCCAGCTGAAATATTGCTTCCGCATCGATTTCTGGATATTCTGATAAGGAAGTCGTTTATCAAATTGATCAAGCAACCTTCCTTCGCGCCGAGAACATGTTCTGCTCGATCTGTTTCCCGTTTTATGGCAGGGAAAAAAATGCTGACTTTAGGAAGATTGAAGGCTGCCTCATTTCAGCTTCACTGAACTGGACGGAGCGCCAGATACGTTGGCTCGTTTTTATATGTTGTATATCGATGAATATAATTCGCGAAAAGGTCAATATATCAATCACACTGTTGTATCATATTACTTTTTTGGATTGGGGAGAAGTAGAGGAAGTTACGTTTGGTCCTCTTCTCAAAGGCGTTTGCATGTTTGAATTAGATGAGATAAGATAAGAAACATTTTTTCTCCAACCATCCAAAAATGTTGATATTTTGGTACTATTTTCAGGTGCAAAAGGCATCAATTCCCTTACCGTACAAAGATTTGCTCGTTGCTTAGCAACACTTTTAATCCTATGATTAAAAACGCTACTCATATCCTAGTACTAAAACTAATTGCATTTGAGCTCTCTAATAGAAATTTGAAGAAAGAAACATTGTCTCTTACAAACTTAGTATATATATATATATATATATATATATATATATATATATATATTCTTATAAAAATAGAGAGCTAAAATAAAACAATAAATGTTGAAACAAAAAGTACCTAAGCTGAGGTAAAAAAAGAACGGGGTATCATAACATTCTTCGTATGATACTATAGAATCATACGATACTATCATCACTAGCATCATACGATACTATAGAGCCAGGGAAAAAAAAAACCTCAGCCGAAAAAACCTGCCACCCCGTAAAAAAAATAACATAAAATATTAAATATCAGGAAAAATCTTGAAAGACATCAGTGTGAGATCATCTTCATGTTATCCGTCGATAGATTCTTCCCAAAACGGCTCGCGATTCTTAATCTGAAATGAAAAAAGAAAAAAGCAAAAAAGAAACCGAATATTCAGAATAAATCAAATAATTTTGAAATTAACCATCCATTTTAGAAATGCATTCGTTACTTTATGTATAGCCTCGAAACCATCTTGAAATTTATAAATGGGACAACTATTCATAAGATGTTCTATAGTCTCCTCATTTTCCCCACACTCACAACTAGGACTCTCAACCGAATTCCATCGGAAGAGCATGCTATTGCAACGTCCAAGGCCTGTTCTAATGCGATTTAGAAAAGACCATATTCTCCTGGGAAGGTCAAAACCAGGAACTCTGATGGAAGGATCAGAAATAAGATCTTTGTTGAAAAAATTGGATACATTCCATTCAGATTGCCACATTTCTTTGTCGCTTCTATTCATATTAGTCAGAAAATTTGACCAAAAAGGTTTACGCGACTTCAATCTGGGGACCCTATTATCTGGAATATAGGTGAGTATGGGAAATGAATTTGGAAAGAGAATTTGGAAAGGAATTGAATTTGTTCCAAACTTAGTAAAACAAACGAATTGAGCAATATAGGTATTTATTTGTTTTTTATGGTGATATCATCATTGCCAAAATACAAAGCATCACTGAAATTATCACTCAAAATTTTCGAACAATTCGAAAGATTTTCATTAATGTTAGAACAACTCAAATTATTCTCCGTAACTGTAGATGAAACATTCAATGAAATATATCAACCGGTACTTGTGCCTTCTTTGTCAGGTTTCAATATTTTTCTGGCAGTACCTATTCTCTTTGTTTATACGTGATTCTTCAATATCTCCTTCTGCTGCTGTACTCGATTTCCAACCTCCATGTCTTTTAAGACAAGTGAGGTCACCGCCACCATCAAAAAGATGTCTTAGCGAATGTCCAATATACTCCTTTCTATTTTCTAACTTCAAAAATTTTGTTATTTCTTGCTGCACGGCACTAATTTTGTGAATACCAATAACCATTCTTTGACACTTCTCATTAACATACTTCACAAATAAATGACGTTCCGTAGTGCAACATATTTTCGAAATGAATGCAAATAATTATCGCCTATAATGGTAAACAAACGAGGTTTCTTGTTTTTTGTCTGCAAAATTTTTACGACCAGGACCGAGTCCATATATTCAATGTCATCAATTTTCAAATGAACTAGTTCGTCACAACGCATAGCACCCCTAATTCCTAATACTAGAATAACCTTCATCATCAAATATACATTATTATGTGCCATATCTAGGAACCGATCCACTTCCTCCTTTGTAGAAACCCTAAACTTTTTAGGTATTTATCCATCACTTTGCCTTTTTAACAATGCTCGTAATTTTGAATATTTACTAATATCCACACCATTTTTGATATCCAGTGTGGATCGCAACATTGAATGGTGTGACCAAAGAGTGGATGGCTTGACGGTCTTCGTTAAATTTGAGAAATACGCCATAAAAACACTCTCCGCATAGTTTTGCACATTTTTTTTTACACCAATCCATGAATCGCTGATATGCAAGTTCATGAACTCGGCGACGTTTGGGTGGCAACAGATTTATATATATTTCCAATATATCCGCAGGTATATTTTCTTCGTGTTCGGGATTCATTCTGAAATCAGCGTAAAAACTACTACAAAAATTATATGATTAGTACCTACGTATACTGACGTCTACTTGACAATCAATATTTACCAACAATACCAGATATCCATGACTACCTACTTATAATTAATAGGTGTTCAAATATATTACCAAATTATCAACGATTTTTGAATAGAATTAATTGACCTGGTTGGAAAAAAAAATAGTATAGCATATCATACGGACTGAAAGTGCCTATTTTTAATCGCAATTTTGCATTCGCTCGTGAAAAAAAGATGCACTTTTAATCCTCATGATTTAATATACTATTATTTCAAAACAATTCAAGCTCAAAAAAAAAAGAACAAGTGAAACAGTGTCAAGAAAATAGGGTTGAGGTCACATACATGAAGATGAATATGCATCGAGAAATGTTAATACTAATATTGAAATTTCTAACGTTTTCATCAATTTTAAGTTTATGTTGAAAAGTGTCAATTTTGAGTTGATGTTGAATTATAATAAAATGAATGGGTTCAAGTCACATGGCGTTTCAAAAAAGTGATAATAAAATGCATGTTCGAGAGAGAAAATATCTGAAAAAAATAAAAACTTTCAACAAGCACTTTTTCACTGGGAATAAAACCATATTTAAAATTTTCTTAACTTTAATTTTCCTTATGATATAAGGTCAACAAAAAAAGCGTTCGTATTCAAAATAAAACAGTGTTTCTTCCATCCAAAAATATACAGGGTGTACCAAGTTCGACATCCTATTAGGCGGATCTATTTCAAATCTGAAAATTGGGATTATTATATTGTTTGACATTATCTATCGAGCTCAAATATTCTCGGAGCCTGACCGGAGTGAAAAAAAAATTTCAAAATTTTTTTTTTCTGTTCTTTTATTTTTGAATTTGATAAAGTATGCAATTTCAAATACATTCTTACACAAATCGTTGCATTCGTCATAATACTTTCCAAAATATCGAGAGAAAACTGAAGAAAAAAGGGAGATGAGAGTATTCAGTATTATGTTTGTTATTCCTAATCTAGATATCTTGAGCACAAATCGTTTTCACATTTTTGAAGTCGGAGACTGTGGAAATATTGCACATTTTTAGAATTTTGAAAAATCCAAATGTTGGGTCAAAAATTGGGATCAAGATTGGCTCATAACTTTCGTTTTTCAAATAAGAACCCTATTTTTTTGTGATTGCCTTGGATTCTGCCGAGAAAAATGATGATAATGTTGATCCTCCTAAAATTTATAATTCTTGAGTTATTTGGGATGTTCTGATTTCATGTCGTACGTTGCGTCAAATTAATGAAATCTGTTCCATATCAACAATGATAAATGAATTCAAAGAGGAGGTGTGGCACTAGTGAGTTATTGAAATAATTTATCTTCTATGACCAAGGTCATTGTGTATATGAAACAGATTCTATGAATTTGACGCTACATGCGACATGAAATCAGAAAATCCTGAAAAACTCAAGAATTATTAGTTTTAGGAGCATTAACATGTTGAAACATAATCATCATGTTCGTTCGCACAATCCAACGCAATCATAAAAAAATAGAGTTCTAATTTGAAAAACAAAAGTTATGGAAAAATCTTGATCCCTGTGATGAGTTTTTTCAAAATTCTAAAAATGTACAAATTTCTACAGTCTTCCACTTCAAAAAGGTGAAAACGGTTTGTGCTTAAGATATCTAGATTAGGAATAACAAACATAATACTGAATACTCTTATCTCCCTTTTTTCTTCAGTTTTTTCTCGATATTTTGGAAATTATTATGACGAATGCAACGATTTGTGTACGAATGTAGTCAGAATGTATCATTTTCGAAATCGATCAAATATCAAATTTAAAAAAAAAAATTAAGCCCAGGATATCTTTTGAAGTTTTTACCTATCTAGTCCAGAAGTACCTAACAGAGACAAAATTTGGGATACCTGTACTTTGTTTGCCTTCGAGTGGTTTATGAATTATGCTTTGGCTTTGGTATATTGAATAATGACAACTTCCTTGTGTATTATTTTCCTTGAGACTGCGATGCTGAAAAAACAGATTCTCATGTTTAGAAAGGAATATTGAAACTTGTACAATGTACAATGCATTCAGTGTAAGTTTGCCATTCATTCGAAAATATCTCTACAAAATTCTCTGTACCTACGTTGAATTTTCCATCATTCTAATTGCCTTCTTCTGCAACACAAATAAGGATTAAACATTTCCTGAACCATAAAAAGTAATTTCAAATCTTATCTCAATGGTTGCGTGATATATTGATTTCAGCATCCCGTCGTCTAGATATTTTGCAATCACCCTGAATGCATAAATGGATCTGTCTATTTTCTTGATCAGGTTGTCCACATATCGTTTTTAATTTAATTCCCCATCGACATACATGTCTAAGAATAATCTGTTGCTTTATGAAGTTTTATATCTGCAAAAATTCAGAGTCATATTGAGGAACATTCACAACACCATGTTGTTTTAAGCAAACCATTTGTTCAGTATATTGCAGTATTTCTTCTGCCAGTATAGACCCTAAGGTTCTAAAACCAGCAGATTCTTGTCATCAACACCCACTTAATCTTCACTTCGATGAAAGTCAAAACAGGAATCATTCAGGTTCACTATAAAAAACGGAGGTCCAGCTATGCTTCCCTGTGGCACTCCAAGTTTCAACTCTTCTATATCTGATAATGTTCTATTTACTTTTGAATATACATATCTCCACTTTCATTCAATAAGTGTCCCGTAATACCATAACTTTCAAGCTTGTCCAGGATCTTAACAACATCGATACAATCTGAAGCCTTGGATAGATCCAGAAAAAGTCCCGAATATAGATAACCATTCTCAACAAAAGCACCCGTTATCTTTACAAAGTTGAAAATGTTTGTTTAGATTAATGTTCCTCCTGAAGAGCCGTCTTAATTTTTTACGAGGAATGCCACCATCTGACTGCAAATGGTCAGCTCAAAGTCTTTTGAAAATGATGGTGAAATACCGATTGGTCTATGATTGTAAGTTTCACAAAGACTGGAGAGCTTATTGTTCATGACAGTACTTTGGTTGCAGAGGAATTGCAGGAAAAACCTGAAGAGGTTTAATTGTCCCTCAGAATTTCAATTTCCTGGTTTCAGTTACGTCTTTCGTTATCTAGAAGGCTATTTATTATAACGTGGGCGGAAATGAATAAAGCCCTTTTTCTCCACGTTCTCGTGTGGCACCCAGAGTGAATAATTATTTCTGTAATGACCTGTAGAATCTTGTAGAACAAAATCTTGTAGAATATATCATTATATCACAGTCTTCATGCTGATATAACTCGGTCAAAATTTGGGTAGCTATAATTTGGATCTTACGAAAACACTAATATGGCATTCCCTAATATCATGTAATATTTCCTTCCATTCCGTGGAAAACCTAAGTCGATGTAATAACACAAATCACGAACAACTTGACTTCAATAATGCGGAATATAATTAATTGCATATTCTGCTCATAATCTGGTATTTTCCAGAATGTACATCTCATGATGAACAACTAATCAACTTCCTCATATACGTTAGGCCGGAAGCTCTTGTGGTCTTGATGATGTTTCTCCAAGATTCTCATCTTCAATCTTATATATGATGAGTTTCTGAATTCTTGATATCTTCGCTGAGCAGCAATTTAATCTCCGACAAATCTATATCCTTCTTGACATGCATTTCCTGAATATTATTAACCGGTGCGCGTATTCATATGGTTTTGGGTTTTCCACGTATTACACTCACAGCAAAATCTCAGGACAGTCTCTCCCATGAATTTATACTGAACAAGTACTATCCCAAAGGGTTTAAGGGCCCAACCCTGGGAGATTCTGCCAAAGTGTTTCTCTTTCAGTTTTCTTCCTTTCCAGAAACTCCTTCTTATATGTACATTTTTCTATACCACAGAAAGGTTCTGGGCCAGTGAGTGGTTTCCAAGCACCCTCTCTGGCAAGTTTATTGGCCTCCTCGTTACCTGTGATGGCCGAATGACCAGAAACCCAGATCAAAGAGACCTTATTTTTTTGCCTACCTCATTGTGTTTGTTCCGGCATTCCCATGTCGACTTTGAGTCGATGACATAAGAGTTCAGTGCTTTAATATCAGCTTGACTATCTAAGTGAATAGCTATGTCGAAATTCTGATAGTACCTCTCTAGATTAATATCTAGACATCTTTCGATTGCTAATATTTCTGCTTGCAGAACACTCACACAGGAGCCTAATAATAGTGCACATTTGACTTTGGCCCCGTGAACCCCAGCGCCAGCTCCCCTTTTGGTTTAAGAACCATCTGTATACCATTAAACAGTATTTTCTTTGAAATTTTGGTAGGTGTTTTCCAGCTCACATTCTTCTTTTTTGCATAGCATCGAACTGAAGTTTTTCTCAGTAATAACTTTCTTGACCATTACATCACTAGGAAGGTTCGCAGATGAGATATAGTTACTCAGGGAGCACCAGAATCTCTGACACCTAATTCTCCCATCACCTTCGCCTTCTCTGGATATTCTGTGGATGGCTTCATGGGTCATCCTGTCAATCACCAGATGTAGGGGTATGAGATCTGTTATGACCTCAGGTGCACAGGCACAGGCAAGCCGCTGTGCTCTATCGACCATTTTCCTCGTACTTGTCTGACTTGTTTTGGCAAACCAGACTACTGTCCCATATGTGATTACAGGTCTCACAATCATGATGTACATCCATCGCAGTATTTTTGGGTAACAACCCCAATTTCTGCCGCATAGACGCCTGCATAGCTCTACTAGTAGCATTGCATATATGCCTTTTCCACACAAGCTTACTGTCCAGGGTATAAGTGATAAAGTAGTTTCCGTAAAAAGTCAAGGATTTTCATCTAGTGGACATTCAGTAACCTACATCTAAACTAAGTCGGCTATTTTGTTGGTTTCATTATTTATAACTCAAGATTGGATAAACTGTTTGTTATGAAAGATTTTTTGTTGGATTCTTCTACGGCGAGGTTAATATAAAATGCATAAAAACTCTGAAAAATTAGATGAAATAGAAACAAAAATAGGAAACAATTTTCTTTCTTAAGTAGGTGTCGCTACGGTTACAAGCGTTTTCGTGAAAGTAATATATTTGATATTAATTGGGTGAACTACATTTTCTAATAATATCAACGCATCTGAGCCCATGTGTTATTACACCTACCTTTCTTCCGAACACTACGGAAAATTTTATGACGAAATGTTTTGAACAAATCCTCATTTGTCATCAATGTGGACCATTACTGTATATTTTGAGTTGCCAGAACGTCTTGATTGGGCTGACAAAATGGCAAGGTGAAATGAAATTGACATTATTGATTGCCTCTTCCACCTGAACCATTGCAATCTCTGCTCCGTGGAAAAACATCCGAATCAAGACATTGTCTATCGAACACACAAAATTACAATGGTGTTTTCAAATGACTTCATTTGGAGCAGATATAATTCAAGAACGTGGATTCAATCCAATATTCAACATTAATGAATTCAAATCACTTATTTCGTCTTCCCTTTCTGCTATTCAGATCCAAGGCCAGATTCACCATAGAAGTGGATCATTACAACCACTACACAACATAAATTTCTTCCAAATTTAGGTACCCCATAGGCAATATGGATGAGCAACTTGACCAACGTCGATCAATTGATGCAGATGTGAGGAGAATAATTCTTCAAGATCTGCAGCAACTACTTCATGAATATCATGCATTGGTTTGATTGTTCAGAACTGCTTTGGAACGTATGCCAAGTGACGATCACAAGGTTGTGATTAGAGCAGATAAACGACCTGTTGAAGCACATGAACGACAATACAACGCCTCTACAATAGACGAAGTGTCAATTGTGATTGTAGGTGAAAACTTGGAAACGCGTGATATTGTTCTTACGCGACGCAATATTGGAGAATTGCAATGAATATATGAAACACATCGTTCATACGATGCTCTACAACAGCCGCAATGTTTTGGAGAGGTGATGATGGATATCACTTCAAAATCAAGATGATAAATCCATTGAATTTAGTACCTATAATGTATGTAGTACCTTGAATGAGTACCTTTATTAAAATCCAAAATGTTTACTTAATACAAATTTGAATTATTTGATTATAGGCCAAGAAACCACCAAGAAATTTAGCCCGATGAATTATCATTCATTTCGTTTAATGGTTCGTCAAAATGCTGATAACTGTTTGCTGAGATTTCGTCGATTGTTGCAGCAGTATTATGTAGACATGTATTATAAAATTGAAACAGAGAGCCTCACTTATATATTATATCAGACTGCATCAATCTAAACTACGTTCAGAGGAATATATTCATTTACTAGATGCAATCGCCACCGACGGAAATGCAGCTAATGAAGGTAAATTGACAATTTTACCAGCAACGTATATTGGCAGCCCGCGTCATATGCATGAATATTCACAAGATGCAATGACATACGTTCGAAATTATGGTCGTCCTGATTTATTCATTACATTACCTACAATCCAAAATGGGATGCTTCTTCCCGGATAAACATCAGTTGATCGACATGACATCACTGCACGAGTATTCAAACAAAAAGTGAAGACTAATGAATTTAATTACAAAACATTATGTCTTCGGGGATACTCGATGCTGTATATATTCAATTGAATGGCAAAAGCGAGGCCTGCCACATGCACACATTCTCATCTGGTTAGTAGAAAGAATTCGATCAGAACAGATAGTTGCACATTGCACAATACTCAGAGGAAAATATAAAGGTGAGGAAGTTCTTATTCCCAGAATTCCAATGATCCGAACAGATTTGCCATTTTAGTTTAAAAGAATTCAATTTCCAATTCGTCTAGCGTTTGCTATGACAATTAACAAATCCCAAGGCCAGTCCTTGAGTGTGTGTGGCATAAATTTAGAAAATATTTGTTTTTTAATGAAGAGTTGTATGTTGCGTGTTCACGAGTCGGCAAACCTCTGCTCTTTTTATTCTCGCACCCGGGAAAAAAATTAAAAATGTGGTTCATCATAAGGTACTACAATGACACATTTTTTTAATAATAATAAGGTACCGCTTAAATAAAGTGAAGTCTTTTCATGTGAATAGCAATGTACATACCTACCTATATCAATGCATTTGAATTTTTTGTACATTTGGTACTTTAATTTTGCCTAATATGCGTACTACTTGAAAAAATACCAATGATTTGTTGAAACAACTTTATGTATCTCTGAGGCGAAACAAAGTTCGCCGTGCCAGCTAGTAAATATATAAACGTTGGATGTACCACAAAGGCCTGTCGATTCTTTATATCCATATGGACTTCAACATAAGAACGGCTTTCAGACCATAAACTGATCTATGTAGACTCACCTAAGATCTAGATTAAACCTTTGAACGAGAAACAAAGGTCTAAAACTTTTAATTACAATATTTCTTGTATTTGGGGAAGAAACATCAAGATCCTTAGAAATAAGATACGCTACAAAAGTTGAAAGTTCAAGGTGTTATTTTGGACACGCATTGGCGCCTGACAATTTAGTGCACATTTTTCACGCAGGTGGCTTTCTTCTATTATTCAAAGAAATTTTTTTTAATTGATTTTTGTTCTCGCGACTGGAATAGAAAACCCTGGGAAATTGCAGAAAAATGTGAACACTAGAGTGATATTTTTTTCAAATTATAATTCGAAAAAAAGAATCCTCAGCTGCCATCAACTTATAGGGTTTCCAATGGATGAAATTTCCTGTTCATCCTCTTCACTAACAGTCTTTTGATTGTAGGAACATGTAGATAAAAATACACTTTGTCCAGAAAAGGTAGGGGGTTTTTGTATCTGCGCTTACCAAGCAACGAAGAGTTTTGGAATAGTAGCATATGCATATGTTGTTAATCTACTCTTTGAAGATTTTTTAACGATGGAAGATTAAAAGAGTGCCAGCAGCGCGGGTTAACATTTGGACAGCACTCAACTTTCTTTCCAAAACCTTGTCTAAGTTTTAATGGAGACAAACTTTTTTTCTGATTTGTTATTTTGTTTTTATCAAATACACAAATAACCCACACCGTTTTTGGACGCCCTGTAGGTATAAGTCGTAAAAGATTTCATATTCACTGAAACTAATTAAATTATTTCGTCCTCGCCACTGGCTATAGTCAATTGAAGATGTGGACTGAGAGAAGTTTCAGAGTACTTCAAATTTCCCCAGAGATGCTGTTAGGAAAAGTGGCGCCGAAGCAAATTGGAAACATTCACGCGGTGCCCGCTTTCTTTAATTATTAAGTCGGCAAACACCTCCAGTTTCTTTCATTCGTATGATACGAAATTCGTGTTTCGCACTTGCTATTCGTGTCTGCGCATTCAACATTACTATCGCCTTTAGAGCACATCATCCGTTTCCTAGGGTATGGCAAGGTAGAAATAAACATTTCTGGTACTCTCGAATATACAATGTGAAAACCATTCACGGAATAAAATTCTGTTCATTGTGTTCTTATGTTAGAAAATTATGAATGAAATTGGAACATCTTAACTTTTAAATTCAATGGTGCGCGCTTTTTCAATATTATTTTCTTTTATATGTATATATTCTCTTGATTCAGAGAGCTGATATAATACAATACATATTGAAACAAAATGTTTCAGAAAGAAATTTACCGAAAATATTAAAGAAAGACATCAACGTGATCTAGAAAAACATCTTCTATGGACAGAGAAAAACTCTGTCAATAAATTCCGGCCAAATTTAGGCAGATTCAACACCCTGTTTCTTTTTTCGTGGTTCTCCCATTTTGTTGAAATTTTCACCAGGTATAATATTGGGTCTTGTGATATTAACCTGAAATTTACTTCGCAAAAATATCTATAGTTTATGCATTATACAAGGTGAAACAAAACCTTGTTTTAAACCCTCCATTTCTAAACACCCTGTGCTGAATTTGAGGGGGTAAATTTGATATCATTAAGTTTAATTTCGAAGTGTGACTCTTTCTTAACAACATTTTTTTCAATTTCCGTCAGTATCTGCTTTAAAATGAAAAGATACACATTTTCAAAGAAAGTGTTGCATGTTTTCAATTTTTATAACAATTTAAAACATTACAATACCTTATCGACTAGCAAACATAAACAAACATCTGAAAATTAATAGCATGTATTTGCACCTCGCTTTCTCATCACATCTACCATACGACGTAGCATACTTTCAATGCATTTCCGACTTGCTTCTGGGAAAATGTTTTCTCGTTCTTCAAGAAGGGCTGTTCGTAAATCGGGCAAGGTGTTGGGCTGCCGATTTCGAACACGTCTACCTAATATATCCCATACATGTTCAATTGGATATAAATCCGTACTTCTGGCTGGCCACACCAATCGTTGAATATTCGCCTCTTCTGAGTATTCTGTTACAACCCTTGCAACGCGAGGCCTAGCATTGTCCTGCATTAACAGAAATTGTTGGGGAAATATTCCTCCAGAAGCAATTCGGAACTGCATTGACAGTATGCCACGACGTATGGTAAAAGTGATGAAAAAGGGAGGTGGAAATACACCCTATTAATTTTCAGATGTTTGTTTATGTTTGCTTGTCGATAAGGTATTGTAATGTTTTGAATTGTTATAAAAATTGGAAAAATGCAACACTTTCTTTGAAAATGTTTTTTTTTTTAAACAGATACTGACGTAAGTCCATAGACATTTGTTCATTCTTCGAATCTGCGTCATCGTGGATTGATCACAACTCCGCAATATAGAACTTCGTTTTTCAGAAGTTCATTTGTATATCAGATATATTTTATTTATAATAATATACCATCAGATTTAAAAAAAATTGAAAATTAATAGTTTCAGAATCAGGTACAATAAATTTCTTCTGGATACGTGCTAATCATTTGCTGTGCTTGAAATTTTGGAGTTCATTGGTCGGGAGGGTTGTTGATGGCATGTGGTGACTGCATTGGCGGGTGCACTTGATTTATATTGAGTTTTTGTTGTTTCTAATATTAGCAGGGGCTGAACTAGAATCACTTATGTGTTTTCAGACTCCTTTTTGCCTAGGGTGAATGGTTTACTATATGTCTTGTTCGTGTAATTTTCAATATGGCAAATGAATGGATCGTACCTATTCTGTATTCTCGGAAAAACATTATTGATTGAAAAAAAATTATTCGCTGGAAAAATAAATCATCCGGAATGAATTGAATTATTTTTAAATAACCTACTCATTTCAGAAATGCATTCGTTTCTTTATGTATAGCCTCGAAGCCATCTTGAAATCTATAAATGGGACAACAATTTATAAGATGTTCTATAGTCTCCTCATTTTCCTCACACTCACAATTAGGGCTCTCAACCGAAATCCATCGGAAGAGCTATTGCATCGTCCATGGCCTGTTCAATCTAATACGATTTAGAACCGACCATATTCTCCTGGGAAGGGCAAAACCAGGAACTCTAATGGAAGGATTCGTAATAAGATCTTCATTGAAAAAATTGCATACATTCCATTCAGATTGCCAAATTTCTGTGTCGCTTTATTCATATCAATTAGAAAATTTGACCAAAAAGATTTACGCGACTTCAATCTGGGAACCTCATTATCTGGAATATAGGTGAGAAGGTATGGGAAATGAATTTGAAAAGAAATTTATCTTGTTCCAAAAATTCAAAGTGGTTGTCACTCTGCGAATATGGGAGGGGACAATATTTGAGAGGACTAGAAGCCAAAGAGTAGGTGTAGATTTGATAGTATCAGTAATAATCCTCATAGAAAAATAAAATTCTGTTACACACTAATTTTCTTTACATGAAGACATTTCAACCAAAGAGGGCAGCAATATTCAGCAGCAGAAAAAACCAGCCGTACGATGTATTTTTGCATCAGCGCCCCATGAAAAACCAGCTAGTTAATATTGTTTCGAGTTTTAAGCTTCGAACGCAGATCATCTAAATGAGTGTTGAAATTTAGAGAGGAATCAAGGTTTAAAATTATGTTTCAAGGGATAAGAACCGAAAGTGAAATTCTATTTTTTATATTTCTGATGGATATTTTGATGAAAACATGAAACCTCGGTTTTTTTTCCATTCGGGCACAAAGGCCACTTCTAAAATTAATGGCGGTATTTTGCTTTCATCTGTAAGCGAATCTGTAACTTTCCATAAGTTTACAGGACAATTACGGTTCTCGACGCTTTCTATGAATCTGTAGCTTCATGATCGGAAGCATTATCGAAAGGTATATTGAAAGGTTATGTTGAATGATTTGTTTTAGTCACAGAATATAATATACTTTTCTAAACTCAACTACTTTTGTAATTCATCTTTGTACTTCGGTTGTTAATTTCTCTTTCTCGTAGTAACGAACACGAATTGAACATAAATATATCCAATAATCAATACTTACGAGCCGAAATGATAGGAAAATAAATTCTTTTCTATGATCTTATTACGAAGTAGTCACGATCTTATTAGGGAGTAGTTCAAAATTGATACTTCTAATACGAGAGTTACAGAAAAACTTCCAGAATGTCATAATTTACGAATCTGTATGTCAGCCACATACAGATCCATAGATAAATTACAGATCAATCGTACGCTACAGATTCGTAGCTCACAGAGAAAAAGCAGAATACCGCCATAAGTTTTCAGTGTTTCGAAATCTGCGAAAAGAGTACTTTCTATTTTCTGAAAATTAGAATGATGAAAAGCCAGAGCAAAATAATCACATAAATAAATTTTTCGGAAGTTGTTACAATGCCACACAAATATAAGTTGAATAGAAAAGGTGCTGAAACTGGAACTTATGGAAGACCATTATTCAAAGTTTCGAAATTACTACTATCATTATCCACAAAAACACAAAACTTTCTGTCGGATATCATAGTTTCTAATAGTCTAACCATATTTCCACATTTTAAATGATTATAGAGTTTACAAATTAATCCATCTTTCCAACCTGCATTATATGCTTCGGATGAATCCACGAACGCTGTCCTTGTTTTTAATTTTTTATTGAACCGTGATTCAATAAATATGGTGAGGCTAAGAACCCGATCACAACAATTCCTATTTTTCCTGATACCCCCCGGAAACCTTTGAAACGATTCGTTGACAGTTGATTAATTCTAAATAGAATCAGTCTCTCTGAAATTTTGAAAGGAACACACGGTAACTACTTGGATCAGAAGATTTTTGTTCACGTTTCAAAAGTGCTACTACTTTGGCTTTGCGAAATTCGGTCAGAAAATTTTCGGAATTGAAAGAATCAGTATAAAGAAATAATGACCAGAAAAAGGCTTTTTTCCCAAATATTTGATGAATACTGGATAAATTCCATCAAAACCGGCAGCTTTTCTAGATTTTGTAGATTTGATCGCTGAAATTAATTCATCTTTATTGAATGAGCTAGAGATAACATTCACGGTATGTTTTGATGTCCTGAATTTGAACATCATATCTTCAATTTAAAATAAAAAAGAAATCGAGCAGCTGCCACTGCAGCTTTTATTCAGTTCATATTGAAAACTATCTCAGACTAGTAAAGTACCTGTTATCAGCAAAGTTCTTCGAGAGTTTAGATCTTGAAGGGCCATATTCCTGAACTTTTAATAGTAAAAGTTAACATTGGAAGTTGTCTAGGAAGTAATCGCGACTAACGATATGGGACATATATTCGTGAGATGAAGATGTTTTTTTGAAACATAGATGAATTCAAAATAGTATTCATCGAGATGAATACCATTTTCAGTTCCCAGACTCAGATATCTTTTATCATAAGGTTGGAGAAATGATAAAATATCATTGAGTGGAAGAGGATGTACAGTGTTATTTTTTAGCATCATTTCTATGATTACTATTTTGAATTCAAAAATGTTTTCGGTTTTGCCTCCATAAAGGCAAAGAATTTTTTGTTTTCCGTTTTATTGTTTTTCTCATAAATATCTTGTGTTTTGCTTGATGGGAAACATCATCAAAAACTCCTGGAAGAAAAATAAAGACAAGAGAGTGAGGGTGAATATTTCATTTTCAAAACAATTCCTGAAGAATCTTCTACGATATCAAATAAAAATAACCAAATTATACTAAAAACTCTCGCAAGAGAATGGCCCAGTAGCAGAGCCTCGAGTTATGGTTTCCAGGCAGCGAAATCAACACCGGTAAAGGCTCATAAGCAAGAAGAACCCCGCGGAAAAAGAGAGTAAATAGCTCCGACGTAACACACAGAAAAAGTTCCGCTAATATGTACAATAACATGCCGGCCTGCCTCGGATACTTTCCAATGGAAAAATTCGGGATTATGGTATTTGCAAGTCTGGAAGAGATGAGTCTTGTTCTCGCCGGAATACGCTCCTTGCGGATTAAGTTTCTCCGGATATTGCTCGAGATAGAAAACTTTTATATCCCATACCAGTTTCGTTTATTTGGCGGAGGAGGCGAACTCATTAGACATTTGTTGGTTCAGAAATGGGGGTGAGGTTTGCCCCCCTATTGTTCTTCGGATGCGGAACGGTGTATAACAAGGTTTGTAGGAATATTCGATACGGAGGGTAAACTCTGAACGCCGACGTTGGAAATTAGGAATGTAAAATTTTCATTCTGAACCAGTAACAGGAATCATGAATCGTGTAAGCCTGGATTCTTCTTCTTCTTTCTATGCATATCCACTAATGGATGTTTGCGATAACATTTTACATCGCTTCTCTATTTCTTGCGGTATCAAGGACTGTATATCGTGCAGTCCTGTCCACTGCCTGATGTTCCGCAGCCAGGACATTTTCTTCCTTCCGATCCCTCTTCCTCCCTCAATTTTACCTTTGTTTTAATACCATAAATTTACCATTTTCGTCATTTCTGCAGAACTCAATGCTGCTGAACTTTGATCATTTCACGAGGATCTGATTGCAGTTTTCGACGTATAGAATCGCGAGCAGCTCGGGCTTGTTGAAATGCAACACTTTTGAATGGGTCAATAATAACTTTCATTTCTTTATGATATTTTTCTTGTAACAGCTTACTTGATAAATTCCACATGGTTTTTACAGTGCTGTCTTTGAACTCTGACCCATCTCTTTTCCTCATGTTCACAGCTTAATCCTTCAAAATTGACGCCAATTTTTCCGCCGTCCGATTTCCATCTAATTCATACTTTCTATCTTCACAAAAATCCATGAATGATTTCCATACAAACTTCCTGCTGTGAGTGGTGTGTTTTGGTATGTTCGAATCAATAATTTCATTAATTTTCTCGACAGTATTACACTCAAATCGTGACATTTCGAAATATTAAATATACGAAACAAAATCGAAATAAATAAGCATGAACCATAGCAACGTTGAAAATAGCCCATGCAAAGATTATAGAGTTAGAAAGATAGGAAACGCCCTTGTATCTGTGGTACTAAAATCCGACTACGATTTTTGGCTAGTTTCTTACTTGTGACACATAGATGACGCTAAAAACATTATTTAGTACAGAAAACTATTTTAATAGGCGCAAAATTCGAAACACATTGCTCATAAATTTTCATTTAATTGAATACTTTGTCGAACTTTTGAAAAAATATCCTGATCGACAAAAAAAAGCAGGGCTCTGCTTTTTGATCAGGATGATCTTTTCTTCTGCATATTGCTTTGAATCGAATGAAATACGGTTCTGGATTCTTTATATTTTTATTTGAAATGATTGTGTAAAATCAACTGCAATACAATAATTATGAAATTGAGTACATTTCAAAAACTTGTTCACATATTAGAGAATTATCATAACAATTTCAAGAACTTATTGTGAATGAACTATCGATAAATCGAACATCGATAAGTCAAACAGTTGTTCTGGACCCGATTCATACATATCCTACCCAGTGTATTTTAACCTCAATGAGTCTAGAGGGTCTAGTAGATGAGGCGAACTGCTGGAAAGGTCGTCAAGAGAATCACCACCTCTAAAAGTCGTTCTTCTGACCACCATTGCCTCTATGAGTGGAACTTTTTGATCTAATGAATGAGAACGAAGAAAATTCGGTTCGCAAACAAATTATCCAGAACAATATATTTTTACCCCGAAACCTCTATCCATTTGACAACACTGAAAATAAGAAGCCATGAACAAGACAATTACATGATACGAGTTTCAAAACTTACATTTCTATTCTCTTTGGTAATGAAAAGAATGCACATTGAAGATTATTATTTCTGCAATAAATCACCATACATTTCGAATGTCGGCCAGTTTCTTACATAAAATTTATAACAGAAAAACACACAAACCAAGATTATGGAGTGAGCTAGGTGCTACTCTTGCAGCTTTCGAGTTATTTCAGTGGAAAATACGCGAGAAAATGCAATCATCATTCAGCAAAAATATTTATTCAAGTATTTCTTTCAAAATTGACAACAGCCTACTAATAATCTCTATTTAATCTACTCTAATCTCTTACTTTTGAAAAACAGATGTCGCTGACATCACTGTAGTCGCTTCGTTTCCCATCTTTATACTCTATAATCTTTGAGCCCATGCTCTGTTTTCAGTATAATGTTGACATGATTGGGTAAATTGTTCATATGATACAAAATGAGGAAATTTGATTGGTGATATCTACGTAATACGTATAATCTTTGGTCGAACTTCGTTAATGACGATTGAAGCAAAGATTATAGAGTATAAAGATGGGAAACGAAACGACTACAGTGATGTCAGCGACATCTGTTTTTCAAAAGTAATCGGGTTATGGTTAAAATATTTAATTAGGGTCCATTTGGCATAGATTATATAGAGATTATTAGTAGGCTGTTGTCAATTACGAAAGAAATACTTGAATAAATAATAATAATAACTGTCATTTATTGACAAGCAAAAGACCATTGTTGAATAAATATTTTTGCTGAATGATGATTGTATTATCTCGCGTATTTTCCAGTGAAATAACTCGAAATCTACAAGAGTAGTACTAGCTCACTCCATAATCTTAGTTTGTGTGTTTTTCTGTTATAAATTTTGTGTTAGAAACTGGCCGACATTCGAAATGCATGGTGATTAATTGCAGAAATAATAGAAAGAATGATCTTGAATGGGCATTCTTTTCATTACCAAAAAGAATGGAATAGTTATTTTCCTAACAAGTGCGGAAAGTGTTTTTCCCGCACTCAACTGCTTACCCGAACTCCGCTTCGCGTCGTTCGGGTAACGGCAGTTTCGTGCGGGAAAATATCACGCGAGTTAGGAACAATATTTTTTCTACAAGCGCTTATACGAGATCGATTTCAACACACAGATCAAATGTGAATTGATCATTCTAAATACATATGAATGACAAAAGTTTCTGACAAGTCGTTACCATTGTACTCTCATCGTTGACGTTCGGTCCATAGAGACTACAAGCCTATGAAATAAATTTAAACTGTAATAATATTCATAAATTCTTCATTAATTGAAAAGAAAACTAGACTAACAGCACATAAAAATGAATTTTGATAAGGAATCTATGTACATTATGTTTCTTCCCATTATTATCAATATATTCATTAGAAATATTCAGTTATTATTTATATTTATTGTAAACGTGCAGTTGGTCGCGTTATGCAAATTTATAGCAGAAGCCATCATATTGGTCGGAGTCAGCTGCTCCTTGGAAGATAATGATTCTGTATTACAGTTTGAAGAGGAAGAAGCAACACGCTTGGAACGAGGACCACAACGTTAAATGGGATGAAGCTTCCATAATATCAAAGGAAGAAGGATGGAGAAGAAGAAAATTGAAAGAAGCAGCTTTCATGGCAATAACTCCTAACCGAATCAGCATGCCCTCTCTGGAAATAAAGAATGTCTGGGTGCCCATACTAAATAAGAAGAATTGGTAACAGATACAAGGTGAGAACAACATTCAAGACCAAGGATACTGTCAGGGGAAAACTCACGAAGGTGAAACCTGACAACGAGGATCAGAGAACCAAAGATTGCGTCTATGAAATACCATGTGAATGCGGCAGAACCTACATTGGTGAAACTAAACGCCCCTGAAAGTCAGAATCAAAGAGCACCAAAGACTAGCTCAACTGGGGGAAACAGATAAATCCAGGCTAGTCCAACACGCTTGGAACGAGGACCACAACGTTAAATGGGATGAAGCTTCCATAATATCAAAGGAAGAAGGATGGAGAAGAAGAAAATTGAAAGAAGCAGCTTTCATGGCAATAACTCCTAACCCAATCAGCACGCCCTCTCTGGAAATAAAGAATATCTGGGTGCCCATACTAAGATCTGAATTGAGGAGGACGAACCCGACCCAAGGAAGCAATTAATCTTAACATGAACCAGACCTGACCTAAAAAATAACCTACTGCGCATACCAACTGCGCAGGTAGAAAAAAAAAGTCAAGGTGACCTCTAACACAAAAAGTATAATTAATATATAACTTAAATCGTATAATAATTCCCTGCTTTGGTAGACTAGTGGTTAGAGTGAGTGGAATTTCGGAAATTGCACCTCGGATAACTCGCGTTCGAATACCCACACTGTAATTGCGAAATTGAAAAAAAAGTATGGAGCGCACAAGTCCAGACAGAACAAGTTTGGCAACAACCGGTCCTTCTCAGGACCAACAACACCCTGAAGACGGCAGGCGAATGCTTGCCGAAACGTCGGTAACAACCAACAACATAGATAATGGAAACAGCCCAAATAATGTTTCAACAAATACACCCTTATCAAGAATATCTCGTTCACAATAAGAAGCAAAACGTTGAATATTTGCCATCATATTGTTCGAAGGCTCTTTGGAAGGTAATGATTCTGTATTACAGTTTGAAGAGGAAGAACCATTCAAATTAAGAATTTTAGTGGACATTTTTTTTCTGGTTAATAGATTCTTCCGAGTATCCCTCAGCAACAGCAGTTGACTTCCATCCTCCTAAACGTTTAATATTTGTGATATCTTCTCCACAATTGGCTAGGAAAGTAGCCGAGGAGCGCCTAAAACTGTGTCCTGTGTATAATTCCGGATTTTGTAGGCGTAAGTAAGCTGCAATTTCGGACGGTATTTTTCCTATTGTATTGATTCCGACAGGTTGAATCTTACATTTTCCCCGATTATACTTTATGAAAATTCGGCGATGAGGTATTTCCTTTGGACGTAAATTCATATATTTTCTGTATATGTTCAGAAAATATCCATTATTGGTGCCTTGGAATATAACAAACGATCTTGGTGAATGATTTTTGGTGTTGACGATGATCAAGTCTCCTTTATCATCTATATCGTCGATGGTGAGTTTTGTAAGTTCCTCTCTTCGGCAGGCAATCCTATATTCTGTCGTTTAATGAAGGCAGTTAATTTATGGAATTTTCCAATATCCAAATACTGTTTCAGTTTACAAACACTCTTTATCATTGAATATCGAGACCATAATGTGTTTGGTCTCCAAATTTTGGACATTTCCAAAAAATACGCCGAAAACACTTCCTCCTTCCTCGGTTGAACCTTTTTGGAATTACACCAATCAATGAATTCTGAATATTGCTTCTCATATTTTATCTTCGACTTGGCCGGTAACAAATTTAAACTCGCTTCATAAGAAGCTGCTAATATTTCTTCGGGCAGGCCATCATCAGATCCCGAAGTATCCATTTTACCGGAGCGTACTGATTGAATTCGAGTTGATATTATTTATATTTAAACACAATTTCATAATATAATGACAATGTATTAATTCTTATTCACATGCCGTTTCCATAGTAACGTCGTCGGTGGCATAGAGATATATCATTATTCAGTTTATTCTTTAGAAAAAGCGTGCGAGAAAAACCCTTGCTAATCCATTACCACACGCATTTGCGTGCGGTAATGGAATAGCAGGGGTTTTTCCCACACTGTTTGGCAATGTGACTCTTTACGAATTGAAATACGTGCGGGAAAGAGAATGAAAGTGCACGCTTGTAGAAAAATGTAAGTTTTGAAACTCGTATCATGTAACTGTCTTGTTCATTGCTTTTTATTCAGTGTTGTCAAATGAATAGAGGTTTCGGGGCAAAAATATATTGTTCTGGATAATTTGTTTGCGAACCGAATTTTCTTCGGTCTCAATCATTAGATCAAAAAGTTCAACTCATGGTGGTCAGAAGAACGACTTATAGAGGTGGTGGTTCTCTCGACGACCCTTCCAGCCGTTCGACTCATCTACTAGAACCTCTAGACTCATTGAGGTTAAAATACACTGGGTAAGATATGTATGAATCGGGCCCAGAACAACTGTTTGATTTATCGATGTTCGATTTATCGAGAGTTCACTGTATGAATAAGTTCTTGAAATTGTTATAATAATTCTCTAATATGTGAACAGATTTTTGAAATGTTCTCAAAAATGATAATTATTGTATTGTAGTTGATTTTTCAAAATCATTTCAAATAAAAATATAAAGAATCCAAAACGTATTTCATTTGATTCAAAATAATGTGTAGATGGAAAATATAATCCTGATCGAAAAACGGAGCTCTGCTTTTGTTTTGTCGATCAGGATGTTTCTCTAAAAGCTCGACAAAGAATACTCAATGTAATGGAAATTTATGAAAAGTATAATTCGAATTTCGAGCCTATTAAAATAGTTTTCTGTACTGAATTACGTTTTCAGCACCATCTAGGTGTCAAAAGTAAGAAACTAGCCAAAAATCGTAGTTGGATTTTAGTACCACAGATGTAAGGGCGTTTCCTATCTTTCTAACTCTATAATCTTTGGATTGAAGTTTAGCAATAGGGCTCCAGATGAGGCAAATTATCTAAAAATTCTTTATATTATTTTCCCCTTCTATGATTTTTTCATTTGGATGAAGTAAAAGGTGGTCAGATTTCGATGATTTAGTAATATATATCTGAAATTGAAATAGACAGAAGAACACAAATATAAGTACAATGTTATGCTCTCTTTTTTCGAGCAACATAAAGTACTGAATACCGCAAGTCGCTACGCTGTCCAGTATTGTGATAACGCTCTCGGAATAAAAAGTTTCAAGGTAGTTTTTCCAGTAATTTTGACATTTGCTATCGAAATTTCAGTGTAGCTCCAAATTAAGGAGCAATTAAAAAACTTTTCGTCAAATGGAAATGAGATTTTTCAATAGACTTCTTTCAGACCATCTCAAAAATAATATCATTAAATACTTCTGCGTTCCTACATCGAAAATTCCGAAAAAAAAAAATTTTTATCGACAAAATCGAATCAGGTTTTGAATTTAATCCATATCTTTTAAACTGAGGAGGTCATAGAACTCGCTATTTCGCAATTGTAATCTGTCAAATTCAATTAGAAACCATAGGAACTAAGCCCGAAACGAGTATCGTTTGACAGTTAGTGAAAAACACTAATTGTTGTGTTTATGGATATAATTCTGAAAAATCTAGGAATCCTGGAGCCCCTTTTCGTGGTGAAAATCAAAATGTTACTTTACCAATAAACTAGAAATCGTAGAGGAAATTAATTGACGTAAATCCTGAGAGCATGTTTTGATGATGGAAAAACCTGTATCTGAACATATTAGAGTATGCTTACAGCATTTCCGTCCAGAAGATTGTAGAATGAGAAAAAATCAAGAGTGGAAACTGATGTCAATTGAAAACAATGTTTCATTTGTTTTGAATTATTTCAGAAACTCTCACTATGAAAACATTTCTGTTACTGGAGAAGAAAGCTGTACCTTCACTAAACCTACCAAAAAAAGCAGTTCAAGTCAAGTAATTTTAAATTTTTGTTCAGATCGTTCTTGTACAATAATTTTCATTCTTATCGAAATAAATTACTTTGAGTCTACTTGATATTTTTGAATTTATAGAAGTCTCAAAAATTCAAGGAGCCTAGTTGAAAGTGCTGAATGCAATCCATATGATAATGTGCAATTAAACTAGCGATCTTGTGAGTTTAAGTGATTCTCTCGATGGTTGCAAAATTGAAGTTATGTTCGGCAGTGATCAAATCTACTTGTGGAATTTCAAATGAATTCTGAGAATTGGCAATTTTAAACAATATATTATACATATATTATGTATCAATTTAATATTAAAAATAGCTTGATGGTATTGACGTTCCTCCAGCAACGGAAAAGTTGCAATCAATCGATAGATAAGTTTATGTTTTATAACTGCAGCCTAAGACATAAGTGAGATGCAATAAATGAATAATACATCAAAATCCAGCGTAATGATTTCTTCAACATGATTTATTCAAAATTTATCACACATTTTCTTTTCATAGATTTTTTCCCTTCCTAAACAGAAAAAATCTGTAGCTTCATTTAAATGAATATATTGCTTATGCTGATGTTCAATTACAATACAATCATGCATATTTTCATGTTCTGTTAATTTAATTTCATCTTTCTCTTAGTTTTCATCGAATATGAATAATCCTGATGTTTTCTGTGTTGTACATTTCATTGTTATGGAACACAAAAAGAAAAACAGCAGAGACAAAACTAAACATTGAATTTTACCTTCACAATCAGTAGATTTGTCAAAATATTTTGTAGTACGTACAACCTTGTAGAGTAGCAGGGCTAAAATATGCTTGCAAATTCCAGACAATCTTGCTTGGTATCTGTATATAATCTTGTCAACCTTCACATCATCATTTTTATAAGACATCATTTCCTCAATATGATGGGGTTGACCTTGTAGAATTCCAATGTTTTGAAATAATTTTTTCCCACATAGAATCAAATGATTGCAACACTTGCTTACGCTCTACAGAGCATCTGTGAGCATGTATATATTGGAAAATTTCCTATAATTAGAGGAACCTTTGGTAAACATCTTTCCAGATGATCTGGAAAGTATTCAAAATTGAATAGTGTTCACCTCAATATTTTACATAAAATATAACAAAAAGCACATTATTACGTATACTTGCACTTACAATGTAATCCACAGGATCCACAATTAAGGAAACAACTTCGATTATTGATAGCCAATAAACGTTTAAACTAAAAAATCCCATGAATACAAATAGAAATCTAATGTAAACACGAAATAATACTCGTTTCGGTTAACAGCTGATCGGCGAATGCAGCAACACCATCGGTAATTATTTTGTCCAATACTGTGTCCAAGAGTGTTTCTCGAAAATTTTCGAAAAGTTTCAACCATGCTGTAGTTTTCTAATTACAGAATGAACAGTACCTGAAAACAGAAATTTTTTCATCTATAATCACATTTCCCACGGGAATTAATGGGGGCCTGCTTGAATTTTTACTTGTATAATGAATAACTATTGTTTTTTTCCCTACTGCATTTTTCCATATAATCTTGGTTTGTCTGTTTTTCTGTTATAAATTTTGTGTTAGAAACTGGCCGACATTCGAGATGCATGGTGATTAATTGCAGAAATAATAGAAAGAATAATCTTGAATGTGCATTCTTTTCATTACCAAAGGAATGGAAATGTAAATTTTGAAACTCGTACCATGTAACTGTCTTGTTCATTGTTTTTTATTTTAAGTGTTATCAAATGGATAGAGGTTTTTGGGCAAAAATATATTGTTCTGGATAATTTGTTTGTTTCGGTCTCATCCATTAGATCAAGAAGTTCCACTCATAGAGGCAATGGTGGTCAGAAGAACGACTTGGTGGTTCTCTTGACGACCCTTCTAGCAGTTCGACTCATCTCCTAGACCCTCTGGACTCGTTGATATGTATGAATCGGGTCCAGAACAACTGTTTGATTTATTGATGTTCGATTTATCGAGAGTTCACTGTATGAATAAGTTCTTGAAATTGTTTTACTAATTCTCTAACATGTGAACGAATTTTTGAAATGTTCTCAATTTCATAATTATTGTATTGTAGTTGATTTTACACAATCATTTCAAATAAAAATACAAAAAATCCAAAACGTATTTCATTTGATTTAAAACAATGTGTAAATATAATCCTAATCAAAAACGGAGCTCTGCTTTTGTTTTGTCGATCAGGATGTTTCTCTAACAGCTCGACAAAGAATACTCATTTTAATGGAAATTCATGAAAAGTCTAATTCGAATTTCGCGCCTATTAAAATAGTTTTCTGTACTGAATTATGTTTTCAGCGCCATCTAGGTGTCAAAAGTAAGAAACTAGCCAAAAATCGTAGTCGGATTTTAGTACCACAGATGTAAGGGCGTTTCCTTCCTTTCTATTTCTATAATCTTTGCTAATATCGTCTTCAATTTGTATTTAATTTTCAAGTAAAGTACTATTATTATTATTTCTCCAACCTCATGATAAAAGATCTCTGAGCCTGGGAATTGAAAATAGTATTCATTTCGGTGATTACTATTTTGAATTCATAAATGTTTCAAAAATGTTCTCGGTGTGGCCTCCGTAAAGGCAAATAAATTTCTGTTTACCGTTTTATTCTTTTTCCTGAAAAAAACTATGCCTGATTTCGCTTATATTTTTCAAATAATGATTTTGTATGGCCCTCCCAGTATTACAGACCCCTCTAAACCGCAGTACAGCTAGATCCCACCCTCGAACCCAAGGACGCCACGTTCAGTCACATTGTTATTCATAGAGTATAACCTATGCCTCAATCTCTCCCGGAAAAACATGTTAACCACGTTCAGCATCCATCAAAAGGGGTTTAATTACGTATGCTCGATATTACGCATTCAGACGAAATTACACCCCATTAATTCCGTTCAAATTTCGCCGGGCCGGGTATAAATTTTCGAGAAAACCAGAGCGGTCAGGAGCCGCAGACCGAGTGCCGCAAAAAAAATTAATTGAACGAGATTCCCGACGCCTGGAAACTGAATTACCCTCTGGCGAAACAACATGCACCTCTCTGCGGGTGGGGATCGGTAAAATTCGGCGGAAGTCACAATTAAAAGCTCGGGGTACGTCGTAAAATTCCGTCAGTTTCATTTACCGGAGTTGTTGGGCCATTTTGTCACTTGGTTACCTTTTAGCCGACAAGGATTTATTGTTTCCGGTTGGATCTGACTAAACATTCGCTTGGGGAGGGTCATCCCGGCGTCCGGGGGCATTTTTCATCTCGAGGACCGTCAGAAGCTGTTGCGCGATGCTCAAGAAATCGATTATTAGGTGGAGGGTGTTTCCTGGTATATTTTACGAAGGATTTCGGGTCGAAGTAGGGTTGACGTGAGAGATTTTTTGATGTTGGTGTGTTGCATGAGATATTTTTCAAAATAAATGGTGTTTACTTAAAAGGAGTGTCCCAAAACTAACAAGTCAAACGTCACACATCGATAGAGTAGACTAAATACTATCGCATGATACCAACATTAGTTTCCAAAATAATTAGAATTTTATGAACAGAATGGGGGATTTTTCTAAACACATGGAATCAAGAAAAATATACTGCTCCACGAGAGTAAGGGATATCGTATTCAATCGTTTTGAAAAGTATGCAATCTTCGAGGAAATCGCTGTGAAATCATTTAGAACTCTTGAATCGATCCAATAAAAATCAGTATGAGATGTTACCTCAATCTGGTCGCCTTTTTTCTGAAGTTTGGTTTTTTGAATATTCTTCATGAAGGTTCTTATTTTGAAATGGAGTCAGTTTATCTTTCAAACGAATTTTCTGAAAAAGCCAAGACGTAAATTAACAAACGCTGAGGCTGATAGGGCTATCGGAATGCTACAGGGTGGCCTCATTCAGGTTGTTGTAGCGGAAAGGCTCCAAGTCAGCCAAAGTTTGATATCTCGACTTTGGAATAGGTTCAGGGACACAGGTGCCGAGTTGGAAAGATCAAGGCTCGGTTGGTGATGAAAACTGAAACCTGCTCAGGATCGTTTAATCGCCGTTTCGGCGAGAAGAAAGCCTTCATCTACGTGTAGAATGCTACGGAATACTTTTCAAAATGGAAATGGGGTCCAAGTTTCCATCGAAACCATCAGACGACATCTGAGAGAGATGAATCTAGGTTCTAGATGTCCATTAAGAGGAGTTCCATTAACACGTGACCATAAGCGTCAAAGACTGGAATGGGCAAGGCAACATATCAATTGCAACGATCAATGGAGTAGATTTCTTTTCACTGTTGATTCCAGATATGGACGATTTTCAGATTCTCGAAGAAAAAGGTTATGGACAATCCCACATATACCCCATAATCGTCGCTATGTCCAAGAAGTCCATCCATTCCGAGGGGGTAGTGTTATGGTATGGGCCGGGATTTGTTTCAACCGGCGCACAGATCTACACATTTGTCCTGGGAATATGACCGCCTTACACTATAGGGAGCATGTCGTTGACAAAGTTTTGCCAAATTTTCATGCTGCTATTGGTGAAACTTTTCAATTTCACCGTGCAGCCATAGTTGAGAATTCGCGCGAGGAGACCATTTCAAAAGAATGGAATTTTTATGAAATAATGATGTCAAACTGTCGGAATAATTTGATTATCTTAAAGCTCCAAATATTTTGAAGCATTTAGATTACCCGCGATGAAAAATGGCCGTATGATGTAATTCCCCAGTATTCCTGTCCAAAAATTGAGTTTTTTAGGATGCTGGGTACGCAGAGGAATACTCAGGTCCTTATTATTCCTCGACCAATATCTTACAACGGATGGGTTATGTTTTCTATTCCAGGAAAACGATGACTCATCAGTGAATAAGATATAGCTCAGTGATTAGTATAGACCACAACCAGAGAAGTAAACGGAAATATCCTATTAAAATCCTAGCTTCAGAACTTCAAGAATTAAGAAATTAAACTTTCCCTCTTAATTTTTTTTTTTTTATTAATTTAATAGGTGTATTATATCGGATTTTTCATTTTTTTTTCAATATGGAAATGTATATTTTATTAAACAGAATACTTGTTAATAAAATGTAATTATATTGTAAATGGGCAGAAAGACCTCGGTCGTTAGCCTATTGGTATACCCAATAAATATTATCATTATTAATGATGAAAAAAGAGAATGAGAGTGAGTAGTTCATCACTGAGCAATATCTTATTCACTGATGAGTCATCGTTTTCCTGGAATAGAAAACATAACCCATTCGTTGTAAGATATTGGTCGAGGAATAATAAGGACCTGAGTATTCCTCTGCGTACCCAGCATCCTAAAAAACTCAATTTTTGGACAGGAATACTGGGGAATTACATCATACGGCCATTTTTCATCGCGGGTAATCTAAATGATTCAAAATATTTGGAGCTTTAATATAATCAAATTATTCCGACAGTTTGACAGCTAATTTCGATGATGTCTGATTTCAACAGGATGAAGGTCCTAATCATAACGCAAAAATAGTCACGGGATATCTGAGGACGACTTTTTCTGACCGTGTCATTTCGATAAATTGGACGATCAAATGACCCCCCAGATCTCCAGACTTATCTCAGAATGATTTCTTTCTTTGGGAATATCTGAAAAATTTGTTGTATGGGCAAGAAATTGAAAGAGCGACGAATATCATTGAATTAAGGTCCAAAGTTATCCAACTTTGTGCCAAAATAGCAAGTATGCCCAATCTTCTCAGAGATATGAGATTATCTCTTTATAATAGATTTGGCTACTGTTTGACACAACAGAGTGGATTATTTGAACATTAATTTGAATTTGTCGATCTTCAATTTTGCATATTTGAGAATTTGTTCTTGTTTCCTTCTTCTATTTTCATAAAATCAATTTTTGGTTTTTTATTTCTTCTCGTAGAATGTATATTTGTTTTTCAATTTTTTCTTCTAGAATTTATTTCAGTTTCAAACCAGTTCAGGCGAAACAGAAACTGAATACTAATTTCCACAGGAAATTATTTGTGTCGTTCATTGAGGAAAATAAATTCCTTGCGTCAGAGTGGGATAAAATTGGCGTATTCATTCACAACAGCTATGAAATCACCAATACCGCGTTTGTAGTGTTACTGATTCGATTCGACACTTCGCGTACCCTACGTTGTGCTCTACATCCCCACCCATCCTAAACTGTCGGCCTAGCAGTTCATTTGATATCACTTCCCTCTGAAGTTTTGATTCTGCCACTGTTCCACTAGAATATGGCCCTGTTCGAATTTACCAATATTACTTAATATTGTACGATAGCCGCCAAATTTTGTAGAGGAATAAAGTGAAAAGGTTGTAGAAGAAACTACATATTTTCATACGCATTGGATATTGCAGTATTTTCCTCCCTTAGTATGTAAATAGCTATTGCTTCGGAGGGGTGTCGATCATACTGAGGTATGGGAAACATTCCCAGTCGATACCCTTGGATCCAACCAGAGCACTTGAGACTATAACAGATCTCAAACGCCTACATCTGGTGATTGACAGGATGGCCCATGAGGCCATCCTCAGAATATCTAGAAAAGGCACAGATTATGAGAGAATTAGGTGTCAGAGAGTCTGGAGCTCTCTGAGTAACCACATCTCATCTGCGAACCTTTCTAGTGATGTAATGGTCAAGAAAGTGAGTACTGAGAAAAACTTCAGTACGATGCTATGCAAAAAAAAAAGAATGTAAGCGGGAATACACCGACCAAAATTTCAAAGAAAATACTGTTAAATGGTATACAGATGGTTCTAAAACCAACGCGGGAGCTGGCGCTGGGGTTCACGGAGCCAAAGCCAAGTGTGCACTATCGTTAGGCTCCTGTTTGAGTGTTCGGCAAGCAGAAATATTAGCAATCGAAAGATGACTAGATATTAATCTAGAGAGGAACTATCATAATTGCGACATAGCTATTCAGATAGTCAAGCTGCTATTAAGTACTGAACTAAGTACTGAACTCCTATGTCATCGACTCAAAGTCGACATGGGAATGCCGGAGCAAACTCAATGAGGTAGGCAAGAAATATAAGGTCTCTTTAATCTAGGTTCCTGGTCATTCGGGCATCACAGGTAACGAAGAGGCCAATAAATTTGCCAGAGAGTGTGCTCGGAAACCACTCACTGGCACAGAACCTTTCTGTGGTATGGGAAAATGTACATATAAGAAGGAGTTTCTGGAAAAGGAGAAAACTGAAAGAGAAACTCTCTGGCAGAATCGCTCAGGGTTGGATCACTCCAAAAAGTTCCTTCGGAATTTTGAAACTACAAGATCCAAAAAATATTTGGATCTCGGTAAGAATCAACTTCACTTCCTCACTGGCTTTCTTACAGGGCATTGTCCCCTCAGAAAGCTGAGAATGGGCGTATCGGACACTGACGAGTGTAGATTCTGTGGAGAGGAGGAAGTAACTCCTATAGACCACAATAGACCATCAGGTCGCAGTGGACTGTAACCCCTTTTAAACTATTAACTAAAACTGGTAATAATTCTTTCTATCCCACGTGTTAACAAGAAACTGGCCGATAACAATTTCCTCCTCTACATTCACCCGCCGAACTACCCCCTGAATATCAACCGCACAAAATGTCTTTCAGCAATATTTCCAATGCCGTTATCGCGTACCAATTCATACGCCACGTGACTGCGAAGTCGTTGGTCCCCCGAGGAGGATTTCGCGAAACTAATTATTTCCAAGATATTAAATTCGGGTTGCGGAGAAAGTAAGGGCGGTCACCCTTAAATAAGAAGATTATCATTCGGGAACACAGCCATCCTAAAGGTTTATACGGGGAGCGAGGCCATTGAGTTCGTATGTTATTATGTTCTGAAAAAATACCATGAAAGGATAGGATGAAGTGAAAAGGCTGGAGTTCTGTGTAGTGGAAATTGGGTTGGAGTCGGAAGATAATAGATCGAAGTTTTCTTGGGGAGGAGCAGGGACTGTACAGGCTGAATACTTGGAGGCTCTTAAGTTGATAGAGGCTGAAGAGGGTGCAGACATAAATTTGTTCCGGAATCGAGTTCTTCAGAAAAATTGCCAAAAAAGTTTACATTTTTCATAGAATGTGAGTCTTTGACATGTAACTAGTGTTGAAAATTCTTGAGTGAAGTACAAATATACTGCTCCACAAAAGTTAGGGATATCGTATTCGATCGTTTTGATGAGTATGCAATCATCGGGAAAATAGCTGTAATATCATATAAAACTCAATAACAACTTGAATCGATCAAATAAAAGTCAGTATGAGACATTTCGACAATCTGGTCGCTTTTTTCTGAAGTTTGGTTCTTTGCATATGCTTCATGAATGTTTTTATTTTGGAATGGAGTCAGTTCATCAACGGCTTCGATTTGAAACGTACCTATCGGAATGGTACAGGGTGGCCTAACTCAGGTTGTTGTAGCGAAGAGGCTCCAAGTCAGCCAAAGTCTGATTTCTCGACTTTGGAATAGGTTCAGGGAGACGAGTTCAGTGTTGGAAAGACCAAGGCTTGGTGGACAACGAAAAACAACACCTGCTCAGGATCTTTTCATCACCGTTTCGGAGAGAAGAAAGCCTATATCTACGTGTAGACTGCTACGGAATACTGTTCAAAATGCAGATGGAGTCCAAGTTTCTATCGAAACCATCAGACGACGTTTAAGACAGGTGAATCTAGGTTCTAGACGTCCACTAACGGCCGTTTTCAATAAACAACCGAAGATAGCCGATAGAGCTCTATCTTCGGTTTCACCGGCCTTCTATCGGTGCTGATATCTATCTATGGTTTGCGTTTCACAATCATGGTTTAACCATATCTTGGTTAAAGCATGGATAGATAGGGACTTCTTCAGTTCTCACCTCAATCCATAGAACTTGATTTATTCATTTTATTTTTCGAATCATTAATCGCATATTTTTGTATTATCACTGTGATTGGATGTCGAATTGGAATGTAATTATTCATATAAATTCTGTTGTTTTTTCATTTTTCCTTTTTTTTTTATGAAAGAATAGGCATAAAGACAACTCATGATCTATGTTTAGAACTCGGAAGTTTTGTTAATTTAAAATTGGAATTAGGGAATACCAGGGGAACTAAAATAGAGTATTTCATTAAACTGACTTCCCAATCTGATTTGGTTGAAGTAATTGTACTTCAACCCTTCATTTAGGTTTCACTTGTGAATAAATGATTATTTAGAACAAGTATTGGGGATCAAGGGATCTAGAAAAATAATTAAAAAAATCATAAACGTGATCAGAAATTAAATGAGGTTGCATGAATACTGATATGAACTATATCAATTTCAATATTACTACTACTCGTTAACAGTTAAATAATGAAATATCTCATTTTTAGTGCAGAAAATCATTTATTTATATGTAAGTGACTGTCTTTCTGCTGTCTAATATTTGGATGTGAAGAAACGGACTACAAAAAAAAACAGAGAGAAATATCATTCAGGCTGAAATTGAGAAACTCTAATTGAAAGCACAATTGCAATCATATTCGTTCGTTATCGTAAGGTTACCCATTATGATCTTGTTCATCTGCATTTCCTCGTGGAACTAAAATAATGGGTAAATTAGCAGATAACCTATCCAGTGAGGACAATAAAAAAATTATAACAATAAATAAAATGAACAAACAGCTTTATTTTCATACAGGTGAAACCTAATTACTTAAAAATTAACAAAAACCCTAAACTAATTAGACAAAAAATAAAATGACATCCAACTTTGTTCTAGCCGACCATTCAATTATTTTGTACAACTCCATTTATTGCGGTGGCAACGAAACTTACAATAAACGGGCACTAGGATGCCTATTGTACCAAACTAATTGGCAATGGCCTTATTCAGCTTGCTCAATCAAAAGCAAATTCACATCCGTTTAAAATATGAACTCTATGGAATAATAAACCAAGCTGAGGTTATGACTAAATACATGAAACCAACTATCTATAAGTGACACTCATTTCTGCATGTACTTCTTTAAAATTGTAACTTTTGGAAATATCTTCAAGTAGCTGTAGCAGTATTTACAAATAGAATATTTTCAAGTTTCAACCCTCATATTCAATGCTCAAACAGAATATCTTCTCCTCCGAACACACTAATCACCTGAAAAAGTATTTGACTTGAAATTCAACTTATTGTGTATAGTTTTTTCAACTAAATTATTATCTTTCAGTTTGTTAATACATGAAAATAATTAATACAAGATATGAGATTCCGTTGGATATTTGTTCAGCCCTACTACTGGATATCCATTATCACACAATAACCAGCGATTTCCGAGTCTGTCTTGTTGTTCACAATATCCTGAAATCATTATACAATGGATACTTGTTGGTACAGTCAGGAACAGTTTATAAATTTCACCTTCCAAATCTGAATGATTAAACATTGCTGTATCATGAATTCATCCTGGTCACCAAGTCGAAACATTCAGAAGCATAAGTTAACACAATCTGAACATACGAAGATGATATGCTTTTTATATTTCTTGAATCTCCCAATGTGAAATGTCATATTTTCACTATTTCTGAAAATAAAAGTTCGTTAAAGCCTAAATACATGTTATTCTATTTTTAGAGTGAATACTTACTCGTTGACCGTATCAATATACGAGTTACACCATTATGTAGCCTGTAAGCCTATCAATATCAGCAATTTTGTGAAATTCTTGTTGGTAGAACCTTTCTATTGAAACGTACTGCACACACAATTCCGCTACAGCTTTTTTTCCGTGATTCCTGAAAACTAAGAACGTGGATATTTCTAAACTGAATAGGTTCAAATAGTCTTACCTTGGAGATTTTACTTTCGAATATAAATGAAAACTTCATTCAACACACTCTAGTTCAATAAGAATTTACATGTCAACTCCTAATCATTCAAGTATTTTATGGACTTTTCGCGTAATCGTTTCTTTCCATTCCTCATCTTCATTTTATTGCAATAATTCCATATCGCCATTAAAGTACTTCATTAATACAATTCAATTTCGCTCAGGTATCCCAGAAAACAGCAATAAAATGTACTCTAACAAAAATTCCCAACACTTATCCATAGTTCTTACTGCCCGAATTCCACCAGTAAACAAATAACGCTACCGAAGATTCTTTCAACTATCTTTGGTTAAGTTTAAAGTTCTTTGGAACGCCGGTAGGCTCATTTACTTCGGGGGTTCGTATCTCTGTAGGTCTATCTGACCTCTTTAGGAAACCAACGATACACCTTACGGATCGATAGAAATCCCCGTAGGCAGATAGAATATTGGAACAGAAGTAGGTACAAATGGATCGATTTCTCTAACGCAGGTAGACAAATATTTGAAAACGGCCGTAAGAGAAGTTCCATTAAAACGTACCATAAGCGTCAAAGACTATAATGGGCAAGGCAAAATATCAATTGGAACTATCAATGGCGTAGCGTCTTTTTCACTGATGAATAATGAGGGTATGGACAATCCCACGCATACCCCGAAATCGTCGCTATGTCCAAGAAGTCCATTTATTCCGAAGGGGTAGTGTTATGGTATGGGCCGGGATATGTTTCAACGGGCGCACAGATCTACACATTTGGCCTCTGGGAATATGATGGCCTCACACTATAGTGAGTATGTCATTGACAATGTTTTGCTAAATTTTCACGCTGCTATTAGTGAAACTTTTTAATTTTCAGACGGTAACGCTACATCGCACCGTCCTGTCATAGTTGAGAATGCGCGCGAGGTGCTTGGTATTCCACATTTACTAATACCTCCGCACTCAGCATATTTGAATTGCATAAACCATGCGTGGGATATGCTCCAAAGAAGATAAGGTATTCAGCAACTTACCCCAGAATCCTTGAATGACCTGAGAGAGCTTCTGCCCCGTTTATGGAACCAAATTCCTCAAGAAATGTTCAACAACCTCGTGTGTAGTATGCAGCGAAGATGTCAAACTGTTATTGATGCCCGTGGAGGCCATACATTGCATTGATAGTCTTGAAATTCTTGAATCCTCTGGAAATAAAATTTCGTTATTTTATTCGATTTTCTTAACCAACCTGTATACGCTGCAGACCTACAGGCTAAAATTAATTTTGTTTCCTGCAACTTGAAATCTTATATTTATATGAATCTTCATTACAAAATCTCAATTGAACTAAATTTTTTTGCAATTTAAGTCAATATTCCTAACACATGTGGAGCTGTTTGATAGTATTCACACCTGGTTGATTGGTCGTATGAAAAGGTTTGTGATTTTCGTATTTTGATCAAGAATTATTCATCACGATGCTTATATATTTGTCACGAGGTGAGAAACAATGAAAAAATAATAATCACATACCACTCAGGGACTCAACTTTGATTCAAAATTTCCAAATTGACTAAAACCACCGTGATTCGTTGAAATGTCAAATCAAGTGATTCTATTGGTACGAATTTACGTGAGATTCATGATCGGACAATCGAAGTTTTGTGAAGCCCACCAAAAATCTTCGTGAAATCTTTTACTTCTCAAGCAACAATTATAAACCGATTGAATTTTTTTTAGGACTTTGCATTTTCTCAATTTTTTTTATATCTCATTTCCAGCTTCTGGAACAAACTCAATTGAACGATCCCGCTCCCGAAATGAATTTTTTCAGGAAACATTTCACATTTTATTACGAATGTTAAAACGACGTGAGCGACAACCAAAATGATTCACGATTATTATGAGCCCATGAATTAGTCACCCTGAGAGCTTTTATCAGCGGATGTCCAAATCGCATTGTAAACCCGGTCCAATTTGACAGTCGCATCGGAAACATTTGGATTTATCACCATCAGGCTGTTTTATTGACGTTGATTTTATTCTTCACACCGAGAGGGATCCTCGATGTTTTTGTTCAACTTATATGCCGCAGGAGGTCGTCATGATGGATCAGTATGATGATTTGGTTTGGTAACAATGGTCGCATTCAGCGGACGCAAAGCTTTACTGCTACGATCGCTGTCAACCCCTTTTTTTCTCTCAATTGATAGTTTGCAAAGAAAGGAAAATCATTCTCATCCTCAGGCACAAATTGAATAATTCTTCTTCAAAGTTCAAACTCTGGTATTAATACTTCAAAATTGCGCTCAGTTTCCGCTACCGTTATCTAGCACACATTGAAAGTGGTTTGAAAAATGGCGACCGCTCCAGATTGAACAGTTGCACTACGGTCCGCTGAATGCGACCATTGACCCTTCGATAATCCTTCCAAGAATAGTTGTCGTCTCATCAGGCCTTGAAAGAACAGTTGAGACATGATTTCTTGCTTCTAAAAGTTAACAAAAATTAATATGGGTCTATCAGGAGTTAGCACACTATCTATAGGAATGAAAGGCTATCTGTAGCAATTTTAGACGGAGTATCACATCCAAACGACGGCAGCAAATCGAATGATTTTTTTTTTCGTTGCTTTCGTTCGAATCCAGACATGGTTTATACACTGTAATATTTCAGAAGAAACATATACAAGAAAGAAAAAAACGTAATTTAATTCTTCTTGGAACCTTAGAGTTGGAACTGTTAGGATTTTGACACTTAGCAAAACAATGAGCAGTGTGACAGAGTCTCTCGCAGTGACAGTGAGGTTATATCGAGTGAATCGAAAATTAGGAATATTATTATTAACGATTTCAAAGTTACAATGTTTTTTCGAGATAGCCTCGAAACCATCTTGAAATTTATAAATGAGACAACTATTTATAAGATGCTGCTCATTTTGAGTAGGGCTCTCAATCGAATTCCATCGGAAGAGCATGCTATTGCATCGTACATGACCTGTTCTAATACGATTTGAAACAGACCAAATTCTTCTGGGAAGGTCAAAACTCTGATGGAAGAATCAGTAATAACATCTTTATTGAAAAAATTTAATGCATTCCATTCAGATTGCCAAATTTTCTTGTCGCTTCTATTCATATCAATTAGAAAATTTGACCAATCTGGGGAGCTCATTATCTGGAATATAGGTGAGTATGGGATATGAATTTGGGAAAGAATTAAATTTTTTCCCAAAATTCAAAATTGTTGTCTCTCTGCGAATATGGAAAGGGACAATATTTGAGAGGACTGGTAAGCAAGGATAAGGTGTAGATCTGATAGTACCAGTGATTATCCTCATAGAGAAATTTAGTTGGGCATCAATTTTTTTTTGCATGAACACTGTCCAACCAATCAAGGTTACAATATTCAGCAGCAGAAAAAACCAAGACTAGCGCTGCCGTACGAAGAATTGTTGCATGAGCGCCTCATGAAGAACCAGCTCATTTCTGAACGATATTGTTCCGAGTTATAAGCTTCAAACGCAGATCATCTAAATGGGCATTGAAATTCAGAGAGGAATCAAGTTTGATTCCCAGGTATCTAGGATTGAAATTGTGTTTTAAGGGAGAATAACCTAAAGTGACACTAAATTTTTTATATTTCTGATCATTATTCAAATGAAAACATGAAACCCCGATTTTTGTTTGAATCATGTACAAACACTACTAAAAATAATAATTTTTCATGATATCCAAATCTGCGGAAAGGGTATTTTCCATTGTTTGAAAATTAGAATGATGGAAAGCCAGAGCAATAAAATTAGCAAAAATAAATGTTTCAGAAGAAGTAGTTGGAACCTCACACAAATATAAATTGAATAGAAGATGTGCTAGAACTGAACCTTGCGGAAGACCATTATTCAAGGTTTCGGAGTTACTACTAGTATTATCGACAAAAACACGGAACCTTCTGTCGAATAGCATATTTTCTAATAGTTCACATTTAAAATGATTATAGAGTTTGTAAATGGATCCATCTTTCAATACTGTATCATATGCTGCAGATAAATCCGAAAATGCTGTCCCTGTTCTTAAGTTTTTATTGAAAGTCGACTCAAAAAATCTGGTGAGGCTAAAAACCTCATCACAACAAGAAGATCAAGTGAAAGAATATATGACCGAAAAGGAAAAATGTGAATCATATGCAAATCATTGTCAAAACACTGCTGATTGTTTGGATCTCAACTTTGAAAAGTTTATGATATGAATAATACTTCAACTAGGCCAGAAACTAGAAACACAAATACCTAATTGGTCTATTGGTATTAAAGAAGGAAATCAATACCAAATCCTTCATAAATAATCTAAAAACTAAACATCTTGTGAATTTTGTGATTAGCTTTTTTCAACTGTTGCGGATTTGTGAGTTTTTTTATGTATTTTATAGATGTAGATGAATTCTATTTTTCCACAGTGGGACGAAATATTCATACCGACACCTGTACTCTCATGGATGACTGAATAGTTTCTTAAACCAATCCTAGAGCTCGTGTTCAGTCACGGTGATTTTAATTTGGCCACGGTAACACCTACATAATGAAAACGGTTTATATTAACCTACGCCATTCAACCTCCCAAGTTGCACACAGCATTACATCCGATGAGTAAGTAATCCACTAACACCTGTCAACCGAGATTAGTAGAATACATAGAACGAATCAATCTAACGCTGTAATAAGCTATCACAACCCACCAAACCATCTCTTTGTGTTTACCAGGGTTCTTATAAATGCGGGAGTTCATGCTGTTCATGAGCAAACATCAATATTGAATATCCGCTGAACATGGGATAACATGAGATTCGGTGAACCCTCGTTCTGTATAATGAATAGAGGTATCGGTCAGGTCCTTGTACTAATGATTGGTTACATAAAAGAGAACATGGGTCAGAATATAATATTAGGCTTCTCACCGAGAAATTAGCCATTGTCCGACGTTCTTGGGAATTCGGCCTAGTGGCCATGCAATCTTTCTGCAGCTGACGAAACATTATTCACTGTTCCTTGAATTTTTTATTTTCATGTAAAACCTCGACTCTCTGATTGGATTTCAGCATATTTGTCCTCTGTTGAAAGCAATACCTCTTTTTCTTCCCCATACACGTATGGGTTTCTCAGTTTCGATACACCATATTATAGTGGGAACTTGAGCAGAATATCAGTAAAAGAATATTTGAATGTATCATAAGAAGATTCTGCCTTTTCGGAATTTTTTTTCTCTGAAACTCAACCAATTAAAAAAATAACCAAAATTAATCAGTAAAACTGAACTCTAAACCCGACAAAGCCAAATATAAATTTGTTGCTTCCCTTGATTATACAGGGTTGGGATAAAGTATGGAACCAAGTAAATATCTTTTAAACGAAGAGAACGATATTTATGAAAATTTGCAGGTAAGTGCAATGGAACAAAACGCATCTGATGTACATTTTTTTGATAATAATATACTTCCGGTTTAACCGGAAATGCCATCAACTTCTTTAATTTAAATATGGGACACCCTATATATTTTTACAGATTTTGAAAGAGCTTGTTATTTTGAATTCATACATACTGAGTTTAGTGTAGAAAAAATTTGTAAAAACGAGGAATATAGCACTTTAACCAAACTCCTTTGAGTTTTTTGCATTAGGGCAGAAAACTATTTAGATAAACTAATTGATGTTGTTTGTATGCATAGTAATGAATATACAAGTACTGTTTAGTACGTCTTTTGTTCTTCAAGTGTCAAATTCTAATTGATGGAAATAAATTGAACAATTTAGAATGGTTCAATTAAGTGAAAAAGAGCGTATTGAAATTTTAATGATGATCGGTTATGGTGATCGTGTTAGAACTCATGAAGAGGTGTGTCATATTTTTAATAATTTGCATCCGGAGAGAAATCCTATATCACGCTCAACAGTAACTAAAACATTACAACGTTTCAATACTACTGGGATGGTAAAAAATTTGCTAAAACCTGGAAGACCGCGGACTGCAACGAACGAAACTGTTAAACAAAATATTGCAATCGATTTAGAAGAATCACCTCAAACTTCCAACACAAATTTGGCACTAAACCAAGGTATCAGTCGACGTTCTGTAGGAAAGATATTAAAAAGTGAAAAGTATCATCCATATAAGGTACAGTTGGTTCAAGTATTGTCATACGATGATTTTGACCGACGGCTGGAATTTTGCGAACGGCCAATGGACATCTGTAATGTCGACGAAAATTTTGCTTCCAGCATAGTTTTTTCCGATGAGGCAACTTTTTGTTTAAATGGAACAGTTAATCGCCACAACTCAAGGTATTGGTCAAATGAGAATCCTCATTGGATTCATGAAGCACATACCCAGCAACCACAGAAGTTAAATGTTTGGATGGGAATTGTCGAAAATAAGCTTATAGGCCCATTTTTTATCGACGGAAACTTGAATGGTGACAAGTATTTGGATCTACTAAATAACGAAATTATTCCTGCACTTCAACAGAATGGGCAATTACCACAAAATATTTGGTTTCAACAAGATGGAGCACCTCCCCACTATGATAGACGGGTTAGGGATTTTCTGGATGCGAATTTTCCAAATCGATGGATTGGACGTAGAGGATTCATAGAGTGGCCTACTCGTTCTCCGGATCTTGGCCCGTTAGATTTTTTTCTATGGGGTTATCTAAAATCACGTGTTTACGTTAGACCACCAACAAACTTACAGGAATTGAGACAAAGAAATACTGATGAATGTGAACTAATACGTGGAGAAGTCTTGGAAAGAGTGACTCAAGAATTTGTTAATAGGATGGCATATTGTCAGCAAGTAACCGGCGAGCATTTTGAATATTTGAAGTAATTTTGTTTCTCATTATTCTAAAATAATCTATTGTACTACTAACAGTGAGTTATTCCTCGTTTTTACAAATTTTTTTTTCTAAACTCAGTATTTATGAATTCAAAATAACAAGCTCTGTCAAAATCTGTAAAAATATATAGGGTGTCCCATTTAAATTAAAGAAGTTGATGACATTTCCGGTTAAACCGGAAGAATATTATTATCAAAAAAATGTACATCAGATGCGTTTTGTTCCATTGCACTTACCTGCAAATTTTCATAAATATCGTTCTTTTCATTTAAAAGATATTTACTTGGTTCCATACTTTATCCCAACCCTGTATGAGTTTGTCAAGCAGTAACGCTGCCAGAATTTTGAGGGGGGGCTGAACACCGAAAGATGGATATTGTTCCGACGAAGAGCTTTGATAAGATTTTGAATTCTTGGAACCTTTGGAGGTTATAGAGGGGTGCTGCAGCCCCAAAACCACGCCTTATTTGCAATGGAGTTTCTAACCAAGTGTTGTGTTATGATTTTTCTGAACCTCAGCATTTCGTAAACCACTATAAGATTTTTTGTAATAGTGAAGGCATCTCCTAAGACAAAAAAATTCTTGAGTTGGAACAAACCTGGATTATTTTGAATAAAGTCATACAGATCCTCAAGAAAGGGCTAACATAGATCATATGGGATATCTCACATATTATACAAGGTGTACCAGGTTCGACGGCCTATTAGGCGTTTCTGGAGACTACTGTGGACTTATTTAAAATCTGAAAATTGGGATTATGATATTGTTTGACATTATCTACCGAGCTAAAATAATCTTGCAGCCTGGCCACTTTCAGTTATACAGGGAATGAAAAACAAATTTCAAAATTTTTTTCAAATTTTTTTTCATTACGAATTCGATAGAGCATTTAATTGTGACTTCATCCGTATTCAAATCCTTGCATTCGTCAAAATACTTTCCAAAATATCGAGAAAAAACTGAAGGAAAAAGGGAGATAAGAGTATTCGGTATTATGTTTGTTATTTCTAATCTAGATATCTTAAGAACAGACATTTCTAGAATATTGAAAAACTCGTCACAAGGTGTTCCGAGTATTGGGTCAAAAATTGGGATCAAAATTGGCCCATAACTTTTGTTTTTCAAAATAGAACCCCATTTTTTTATGATTGCGTTGGATTGGACAATAATAAATGTTCCTAAATTTAATAATCTGATTCATATCAACAATGACCTTCGTCATAGAAGATAAATTATTCCAATAACTCACTAGTGACACACCTCTTTTCTGAATTCATTTATCATTGTTGATATGGAACAGATTTCAATATTGTGACGCTACGTGAGACATAAAATCAGAAAATGATAAATAACTCAAGAATTTTTAATTCTAGGAGCACCAACATGTTAGAAAATTATCATGATTTCTCTTCGCAGAATACAACGCAATAATAAAAAAATTGGGTTCTAATTTGAAAAACGAAAGATATGAGCCAATCTTTATCCTAATTTCTGCCCCAACATTCGGAAAACCCTGTGACAAATTTTTCAAAATTCTAGAAATATACAATATTTATACAATCTTAATCTTCGACTTCAAAAATTTGAAAACGTTTTGTGCTTAAGGTATTTAGAATAGAAACAACAAACATGAGAACGAATACTCTCATCTCCCCTTTTTCTTCAGTTTTTTTATATTTAAGAAGGTATTTTGACGAATACAACGATTTGAATACGAATATAGTCAGAATTGCATACTCTATCAAATTAAAAAAAAAACAGAAAAAAAAATTTTTTCACTCCCTGTATAACTGTGGTTAGGCTCTAAAAATATTTCAGCTCTTTAGATAATGTCACGCAATAACATAATCCCAATTTTCAGATTTCAAATACGTCCAGTTCTCCAGAAACGCCTAATAGCATAAAGTTATTTCTGAATATCTGGAAAATGATTTTTGGTGGGAAGAAACCTTTTAAAGACTTTATTTATTTTTTCATCACGACTTGAAATATGAGTGAAAAATATAAGGTTTTCTTTTGCAAAAATGGAATTTGATATTTATTGATATTCGAAAACATATCATGAATGAAGGCTTTATATGTTCACTCAAATTTTGGAAGTGATTGAACTTAAACATAAACATCTAATGGGCACTCCCGGTGGGACACCCTGTATGTTGAACTTTTGTAGTCACAGGATGATTCCTTAAAGTATTGTATTTTAGGGGATAGCGCGTATGTTGATAACTTCTTGTGAAATTTTCAAGATGAACTGCCTTCGATACATAATCTTACGTTACAATACATTGGCATACACTTGAGAAAATTTCACGGCTATCGTAGATTTTCGACGGATCCCCCTCCTATATTTTATTCCACTACTGAATTGCATAGTTTGATCCCTAGATGAACCAAATTTCGAACAATTTCCCTGAACTTTTAGGTCACCATATTTGTTGTAAAGCATTGTTAGAATCATTGTTGCTCATGTAGTTTTTGTTCATTTCCTTTAAATGGAATGAAACGAATTTCTTTCAAATGAAATTAAACGAATTCAAGTAGGAAATTGGAATTTCCATCATGAAAACTTTTCTCTTGGATAAGTTTTATAAATAATCTCAATCAAAGAAAAATTTGCAGATGAATGGTGAAATAAAATATATTTAGTGGACGCTGATGAAGTATTTGTAAAATATCTAGAATTTATTTATTTTGACGATTAATACCTTAAGAGTTTATCGTGATACACAGTTTAACATATATCAAAAAACTTAATTCAACTTTGAATTTGGCATGCAAAAGTTTATCAAAAATTTTCAACTAAAAATTTTATATCTCCAACCATTGCAGAAACACCCCTGGGGGCAGCAAATTTCTGATGCACTGTGCCCTGACAAAAAATTTTACAAATACCAAGGAGAATCCTTAAAGGAAATCAAGACAGGAATCTATTCAACTCCTAGATATTAAGGATTAAAATAATGTTAAAAAATTATTTTTCTATATTTCTTATGATCTCCCAGATGGGGACACGAGATCACAGATAAAATAGTGGTTGTGAGGAGCTCTACTCAACAAAGTATATCCTCACATCACCAAAAGCCAAGGCAATATCATCGACATATACGAATTCATCAGAAGAAATTGCAAGAATATCATTCAGATGAATGTTGTAAAATACGGGATCTAGAACCGATTCTTGTTGAATACCATATTTATAGAGTTACTGCTATTATCAACAAAAAATTGATCTCTCTCATTTCATTTATGATATATTTTTTGAGATTATTATTTTTTCACACTTTACATGACTATGCAGTTGAAAATGAAACCTTGTCATATGTTGAGGGCAAATTCACGATTTTGATGAACACAGTGGGGCTGAGAACTAGGTGGCAACATTTTAATTTTTTCTCGAAAACAGCTATTAGAGAAATTTTCTTGGGTTTGGTAATCCTGAAGAGAAACAATCCTGGAATTTTCAGGGAGCTAATGTTTGTTAAATTCTGGATTAATTCTATCAGTGTTGCTTCATGGAGATGTTTCATCAAAATTTCATCAGCATTGAAATTGCACAGACATCAATACGACCAAAATTTTAATCATTCATCAAAGCGCTCTTCGACTATAACATGTTCCATCACGTAAACTGGATCACGTGTAGATTATTATCTGCAGGAATCTGGAGAGACTCCTGAGATCCGGTAGAACAAACCACAGGAGGAAGTGCCACAGGAATATGGAAACGAATCCAGACGAACTTTCTCGCATATCTGGAACGAGTGAGGAGCAAACTGCCACCTAATTTTATTAGTCGTGTACGAAGGGGGGGAACACGCTCACCTCTGCTCGCCAGTTTTAATGAATATGCATTAAACTAGGGTTAATTTATTAATAAGAAGCGTCGTGGTAGTAGAAACCAAGTCCCCGAAGTTTGAAGTGCTGAACTGGGTGTTGAATTCGAAATATTAAATTTTCATTCAAGGAATTGTATGGTAATATTCGTCTGTAGGGGTATTCGGTGCTTCGAAATCATTACTTGGAAAGGCGCTTCAATTATCTTCTTCCAGAACCAGAGTGAAAGTGACTTCTCTGAATCATTTGATTGATGGAAAAAGATGCAATGCTTTATTTTTGATGAAACTAATTTATTCAAAAGGACTGCAAAACACGTCCGCTCAACTACTTAGTGTCAGTGAGTTGAATCAGCATCTCACGAGACGCGTAACAAGATGACTGAAACAAAAGGAAAGAAAAAAGTAGGCAAAATGAATTCATGATAAAAAATATGTGAAAGAAGGAGTATAACTTACGATGCAGCAGACCTGCAATAGCTTTTCAATTGTGCAGAAAATTCTACAGTCAGACATCATCGTGAACATATAAAATCAAATTTCTCATTGCAAAATTTTCTTCTGAAGAAGATTCTTCGATAAAAAAATAAAATTCCTAAACTTTCGAAATGATGTGTCACTCGACCCCAATAACAACCAATGGTGATAAGAGAATCTTGAATGGGTTGTCACCCGATGAGAGGTATCAATCAATTTATATCGAACAGGTACATAAATCAAATAGTTTCAAATACAGGGAGGCAAAACATGAAGATCAATTCATATTCATTAATACAATTATTATAATACCACTCTGTAACATTCAAGAAATTCAAGAAACCTACTATGTATTTCGGAATAAAAAAAAATACCAACTTTATTATAGATAGATAGCTATGAAGTTTATTTCAATAATTATTGATAACTTTCATATGTTACAAAGTTGAAACCAGTCAAATTTTATTATCACAAAACACAAATTTTCTCCTATATCATAAGGTTCACAATTTACTATAATCTCAAATATTTCTCTCCTGAATTTCTTGCAATTTTCTTGGTAGCACATTGAAAACCTTTATTGCCATAATATAATAGATGCCTCTCAAAACAAGCTAATGTGTATTCAGGAAAGAACCAAGGAAACATACGTCTTGTATTATTTTGATATTCATATTTAAAGTAATAGTATATTCTAAAACAAGTTGCAGAATGAGCTCCTATTCCAACACGAATGCGAAGTTCGAAAACGAGCGACGAAGAAGCATGAGTGTTGGAATTGCCTTCTGCAACGAGTATTAGACGGTATTTTCTCTATTTCAGTCAATTTTTGTGAAATACTCTCGAAATTCAAATGAAAATTCAGATTAGTGACTTTTGTTTTGTATCTTGGCAGTTGGTGTGACATACGAAATTTGACAAATCATGGAATTTGAATTGATTTGATTCGAAACTTGATTCGATCAGAGGTCATTACTGACAACCATAAAACGAAAAATATAACTGAAAATAATGCTGTAATGAGTTTCATTACAGCACTACTTTTAGTATTGTAATGAACTTATTACGATACTGAAATAGAGAATAGTCATTATGCTTATGAAAAAACAACATTAATCGATTTATATATAGATGAGATGGTTAAGATTTTGTTCTTCTTGAAAAGAGATCTACAACTCTCCTGACATTTTTTACCAGATATTACTCTCATCGTCCATTTTTGTTTCAAAAAGACTATTCATGAGTGCGGAACTACTACACCAGAATAAGATAATGTAAGTTGTTAAAGACTGAAAATTTGCAAAGTATACTGTTCTCAACACATCATCATTAACCTGTCTTTTCAAAACATTTGAAGTATAAACAACCGAGTTCAACTTTTTTCCTAGCTGGTCCACATGATCATTCCATTCGAATTTCTATCCACTGCCACCCTCAAGAAAGACACCACCTCCTTGACGTTGACATCAACATCTTTGCATCTCAGAGCGTTAGGAAAGACATGTGTAGATCGATCTGTACAGGAAAAGGTGCAAACGGTCTTCTGCATATTCAAGATGAGTTTATTTTCACAGCACTGAACTGAATAAATCAACTGATGTTTGGAGGTTGTTACTCCTTAACAAAATGTTTGTATCATCAGCAAAATTCACCAGGCCACAATTTTCAGGTAGTGCTAGTCCTAGGTCATCAACATATACTAGAAATAGTAGAGGTCCCAGTATGCTGCCTTGTGGGATGCTCATGTTTACATCAATGTCTTCTGATATATACTTCTCACTTTTTATAGATATGACCAATCGCTGTTTCCTGCTTCACAGATAACTTTTCATTAGCTAAGGTTGTTTATTCCTAATACCAGACGTTTCAAGCTTGTCCAAAAGCAGTTGATGGTCAACGCAGTCAAATGCCTTAGAAAGATCCAGAAACAAGCCTAGAGCCACATCTCCTTCTGCCAAGGCATCCGAAATAGCCAGGGTTATTTCATAAATGGCAGTCTGCATTTCTATTTCTCATATAACCATGTTGGCAGTTTGAAATTATATTGGATTTATTAAAGAACTTCATTAATCGTGTTCCAATAACCTTTTCAATGATCTTGGAAAATGAATTAAGTAGGCTTATGGGCCTATAATTCCTCTTCCTTACTTCTCTTAAGTATAGGTCTCACGATAGCTACCTTCAGAGCATCTAGAAAAATTCCTTCATTAAGAATACAGTTGAAGATATAAGTAAGTGGAGCTATTATCTGAGAGCTGCATGTTTTCAGCAAGCTCTTAATTTCTTTAGGGCTGATATCATCTCTGCCTCTGTGATATCGAAGACAAAAAAGAAATTTGTCACGTTTTTCTGCTTAATTTTTTCATGGGGTGGTTGCAATGGGAGATTTTTAATTAATGACGAAGCAGCATAAACAAAGAATTCATTGAATTTCTCTGCCAGTTGTTTCGGATCATCTGTTTTTATGGCACATTCGTTGTTTTTATGCTGTTTTCTTGTTAATGAGTTTACTAACCTCCATGTTGCCCTGCTTTTATTGTCTGATGTTTCTATTATTTTGCCTGTGTGCGCTCGTTTATATACCGGCAGAAGAAAAACGTATAGTTTTTGGAAGGATTTCCAGGATAATACTGAAGTGATTTTTATTTTCAGTTTGCCAATCATTATTCAAAATTTGAATTTCTAGGGGGGGGTTTGAAAAATTTCAACCGTTGGATGTTACATTCAAATAACGATAAGTATATTGCTCTCTTCGCTGATTGATACGAAATGTAGGCGATTCTTTTTGTTTTTTTATCGATCGTCTGAAGTAGGCATATTGATTCGAAAAGGCGCCTTTTAAAAATTAAAAGGAAGTCTGACTGAAATTTGAGGCAGATTAGTGGTCTTTATTTACTTGATAATGTAGCTTTATTTCATAAAAAATCCATGGACGTTCATTCTGATCAGGATGCAAAAATTCATGTTCCGAACTTAGCAATTTCAAAGGCAAACCTTCCTTTTTAATTTCAAATTTGGATATAGCGGGAGATTTTACATCCGAGCAAAAATGTTTTAGTCCATTTTTCGGCTTTATCCTTGAAAATTCAAAGTTTGTCCTCATATCACGCATATACCCCATAGTGGTTTTCATTCCCTATAAAACTGAAAGTGATCAGGCTCCAAGAATATTTTGGCTCGTTAGATAATGTCGAACAATACCATAATCCCAATTCTCAGATTTCAACTAGGTCCAGTTCTCCAGAAACGCCTAATAGGCCGTCGAACTTAGTACACCCAGTACTCTTGAAAAAATGTGCCTGTTTAATTTCTTATACTCGACACAATTCTTCGGCACTGCATTGGAAAAGTATCAACAGTGAAACTCACGTCATATTGTCCGATATCATCTTCAGAGGTAGAAGGGAAAACAGAAATATAGCAACTCCTCACGAATATGAAAGTTTTCCAGATAGTTCGTCGGCAAACATGAAAAAGATGGGAGTAATCAAACTTTCGAAGAAGTTTTTCTTCATGAACGATCCGAATTTCCACATCTTCTTTCAGGAAATTTATCTAGATCCCTAAAATATTCGAAGTTATATTTTCCTCATGTCGAAGGAAATTTTCATCTCAAGAAGGTTACTTCCTTCTTGATAGGACAACTCCATTCTTCGTATTCGAAGGAAACTTGTGTAATGATGTAATTTGCGAAAAAATTGAAGCAATTACGAGTAGGTAGGTATATTATTTCATGCACATTTGAATGATTCTGAGATGAATTTCAGATTTTGAACAGTAAACATGTGATGTTTACAACTTTTGGTTACAAAAAACTAGATGAAAACAGTGCGGGCATAATTTCTTGAACGATATCTTATAATCAATAAATGTTCGATATTTAATCAAAATTCTGATGAAATCCTGAGTTATATAAGTAGTGGAACAAATTTTAATGATCAATATGGTATCAAACTAAACACCTTGCAAACTTTTGGGTACTTACCAACTATATATCACGAAATATACTGCTCCACAAGAGTTAGGAATATCGTATTCAATCGTTTTGAAAAGTATATTATCTCCGAGGAAATCGCTGTGAAATCATTTACAAGTCAATAACAACTTGAATCGATCCAATAAAAATCAATATGAGATGTTTCGTGCTCGTCTTTTTTCTGAAGTTTGGTTCTTTGAATATGCTTCATGCATATCTACGTGTAGAATGCTACGGAATACTCTTCAAAATGCAGATGGGTCCAAGTTTCCATCGAAACCATCAGACGACGTTTGAGAGAGGTGAATCTAGGTTCCAGACGTCCATTAAACGGAGTTCCATTAACACGTTGGAACGATCAATGGCTCAGTGTCCTTTTCACTGATGAATCCAGATATGAACGATTTTCGGATTCTCGATGATTAAGGGTATGGACAATCCCACGCATACCCCGTAATTGTCGCTATGTCCAAGAAGTCCGTCCATTCCGAGGGAGAAGTGTTATGGTATGGGCACAGATCTACATATTTTTCCTGGAAAATGACCGCCTTACCATATGGAGCATGTCATTGACAATGGTGCGCCAAATTTTCACCTGCTATTGGTGAAACTTTTCAATTTCTAGACGATAACGCTAGATCGCACCGTGCTGCCATAGTTGAGAATGCGCGCGAGGAACCATGTATTCCACATTTACCAATACCTCCGCACTCACCAAATTTGAATTGCATAGAACATGCATGGGATATGCTCCAAAGAAGATTAGATAATCATCAACCTACCCCAGAATCCTTGAATGATCTGAGAGAGCTCCTGCCCCGTTTATGGAACCAAATTCCTCAAGAAATGTTCAACAACCTCGTGTGTAGTATGCAAAGAAGATGTCAAGCTGTTATCGATGTCTGTGGAAGCCATACATTGTATTGATAGTCTTAACATGCTTGAATTTTCTGATAATAAAATTTCGTTATATTACTCGTTTTCTTAACCACCCTGTATACGTTGCAGACTTACAGTCTATAATTAATTTCATTTCCTGCAACTTGAAATCATATTAATATGAAGTTTCATCACAAAATTTCATTTAAACTATATTTTTTGCAATTTGAGTCAAAATCCTTAATTCATGTGGAGCTGTTCATCTTGTAACAATATTGCACTTGCAACACGATTGTTCAAGAACGACAAGACTAAAACGTCTGCATGCATCTATCTAAGGCACATGGCACAGCGAAATCGCTAATTATCTGATTGCGTCGTCTCTCCCGCAGCGTCATGTACCCTGTTTTACCCTATATTTCAGCAAGAAATTTTTTTTTCTAATTTTGACATATAAAGTGACACTTTTCAAAACTCATCGACGTTATGAAACGTCTTACTTTTCGTAACTAGTTACGAAAAGTATAACTTTTCGCAACTGGTGATGAAAAGTAAATTTCGCCATTGATTGTGAAAAACACAGAATCGTTGTGAGACTAAACTATTTGAACTATGTACTTCCTTACTTCCTTCATGTATTACATATTATGAAGATCAATACATTTAATATTCAGGTAACTGTAACACGTGAATGGGAAAATTAATTATAAATATTAATTACACAATTTGAACAATTATTGATATTGACCCCAGCGGACAACGAAGTTTTTTGTATAGCATTAATTCGGGTATTTTCTTTGTGATTTTCTCCAAGAATGTTTGTCGCAATCTTCTGTTTATTAATCATGGAATTCTCCACGTAACCTTCAGCAACTGTATTGGACTTCCATCCTCCATGCTGTTTGATTCTCAGCAAATCAGCTCCAGAATCCGCAAGCAGAGTAGTGGATGACCGCCGAAAACAGTGACCAGTATACAAAGAAGGATTTGGCAACTTTAAAAACTGGGCGATAATTTTCGGAATATTTCCAAATGTGTTTATACCTACAGGTTGCACTTCACATCTTCCATTCAAATATTTCACAAAAAATCTGTCATGCTTAACATTTGATGGCCTTAGATTAACGTATTTTTCAACCATTTCGATGCAGTTCATACCGTCAAAAGCTCCAGCGGTTATGGCAAATTCTCGACATACTTTCGTCTTTGTGTTTGGAATGGTAACTTTAACAAATTCCTCCTGAAACACTACATTTTCTACGCGAAGAAAAGTTAATTCACCTTTTCGGCAAGCTCCAGCAACTCCAACGATCAATGCTACCTTATTCATTAAATGTTGCCCATCGGAAGCTTCTTTCAGACAATGGGCAATGTTTTCTTTACTAAAAACTTTCGACTTTTCAGGTTGGTAACCTTCAGAATGACGTTTTAAAAAAGCCACTGAATTTGTATATTTCTTGATATCAATATTTCTCTTCAAGCACAATTCGGTTCTTAACATCGAATATAAGCTCCATAAGGTCGAACTCTTCATTCCTTTTTTTCTTGAAAATACGCTAGCAAAACTTTTTCGTTCAAATGAGTAATCCGTTTTTGTTCACACCATGAACAGAATTTGGCATAGGACAAATCATACTTGCTCCTCGACTTCTTAGGAATAATTGTAGATAACGCTCGGTACGTCGTTCTCTGAATCAGACATTGCTGTATATTTTCTTCTACTTTGAAACAATTGCAAGGAATTATTTGCGAGCAAAGCACCTTATATACAGCAATTAGATTGTATAACTATCTGCCTGTTATAATTAAAAGTATAACTGAACACCGAGCATTCAAAAAATGTATATGTATATCTGTTGATCATGAAATGTGAACCATATTCATTTGTATAATTCAAAACTTTCTGTGCTACTTATTCATTGTAGTTTGATGCCACTGTTGGTACTTTTTGTTTCAAGTGTGATTCAACTGGTTTTCACCTTATTGTCGTTGATAATAATTCTGGAAATAAACACATCTATCGATCTAACAGCAAGAGCTTATGCTCTATCTTTGCTATTAATAACATCGACCAATTCCCTCTCCTGTATCTCCACGGTTGATTCACAATGTATTTTCCTGATCAACCAGAACCGAAACAAAGATAACAAAACGAAAATTGAATCACCACCTGCATCCCACGTTCTCTCACAAATTAACATCCATTCGAATGACGTTGATGTAAGGAAGTCTAAAACAACTCCGCGAGAGTGATAAGGCGGATAGGACCTATCAGGCTCCAGACTAGGCTGTTTCGGGGCAGGCTACCTTCGTCTGTGCAACGTTGCGAACAAAACTTTAGCAGGTGACGTCCAACCGACGGAGTTCTGTGCCTCTACTTCCTCTCGATTGCGAAGAGAGCATTCGGTCCTGAATAGACCGAGTTATGAAGCCGGCTGAATCGCCGGGATCTTTGAAAAGTTGGGAAGGACTGGAAGTTATCTTGGAAGGTAGAGTTACGTGTGTGTATAATTTGGGGATGAGCGCCACTGAAACTTGACGAGATGGCGTATAATTGTGGAAAATAGTTTGTGAAGTTGAGATTTTAGATGAAGGTATGATAACATGACATGTGATCTTGTGAGAAGTTACAGTTGGACTGAAATATGGAATGCTTGGATTCTGAATGAAATATTCGATTGGAAAAATGAACATTATTGTTTCCAATTTTAGGTTCTAAGGAAAAAGAGAAAATGTCATAGCATCATCATTGTGATTGCCTCATATTTTTGCCTTTGTCAAACTCTAATACGAGGGAAACTCATTTTTCATAAGTGCCTTTGCCCCTGACTGGATATACAAGGCCATAGCCTAATGGTGAAAGCAAGGCATTCAGGCCTTTCAGAAAAAATGGGTGTTTTGTATCCTGAGACCATTAGTTTCGGAGATACGGGGTGTTTCATAAATTTGCGATAGCTTTAACTCTGGAATGAAACTTCCGACTTCAATCAAATTTCATGGGTTTGTTCAGCTCTTCCAAACAGTTCATGAATTATCCATAATTTCAGAGCAGTACTCAGAATATCTTGATTTTTCTTTCAATCCCCAACCTCCATATGTTTCACATTCCTCACAGAAATGAGAAGCTACATAAGTTATTCTAAAGAATCCAATTTCCACTTTGCATGGCACACTTGTCACAGAAGAATGGGGACCGGACGAATTCATGCTTTATGTGAATTTTTCAAAATGAGGTCCTGCTTTTATCCCTTTGGTGAAAATATTTATTGTTTTTAGCCGAAATTTTTAACTATTTTGAATTTTGTTCAAGTTTTTTCCATTTTGAAACCTCAGTTCGCACTGAGTGTGTCTGAAAAAGTGATTTAAGCAAGCTTCATCCAGCTAAGAATTTTTTTGGAATTACATTTTGAATTGAGGTTCAAACGTAGTAAACCCTCTGGGAAAATATAATACGTGAGTAGATTTTCTCCGAAACACAATAAATCCTGACTTTTACTCAGCAAGAAATATGGCTTCATTCAATTACTGAGTATTTGTGTTAATTTATTTCAAGAGAAGATATTCTATGCTTCTCAATAGGTATCGCTCTCAAAATCATGGGTAGTCTAATTCTCATTCAAATTAGAACTATGGCTCATAATTCCACCAATTTTGAACATTTCGATATGATATATGTACCAGAAGAATAAGAAATCACCCATACTAAAATCTTCCGAACCTTAAAACAAGAGAAATTAAATTCCCTTCAATACCAAGATGTCTAAAAATTAGAATAAGGAGATGCAGAACTGAGGAGAAGGTGGGGTATTCAATAACAGGACTCTTCGTGTATGGGCTAAGAATAATCAACATTTGACACATTCTGAAAACTCACAGATGGATAGGAAATGGCGGACCTGTAGCATGACCAATAAGGTCTCGAAAGACTAAAATTTGATACTTATTTCTATTGTGAAGCCAATACATTTACGGATTTTATTTTCCAAGAGAGTTCAAGTCATTTATATCAAAATGTAATTTGAAAAGATTTGCTAATTTTCAATCACTTTTTCACGCACACCTAATAGGAACTGGGGTTTCAAAATGAAGAGGACTTGAGCCGATTTCTAAATAATTCGAAATCTCGGCAAGAGACAATAAATATTATCACCAAAATGGTCAATGCAAGTCCGCATTTCGAAAATAGTTATTTATGATATGAGTGTTAAAAGTGACGTGTTATTTTGTGAGTGAAAAAGTTTGTGAAATGAGCGGAGCGAATTGAACAATTTCTCGAATACCATACAATGTTTTTTGTACAACTGCCCTAATTTGATAATGAAATGGGCGTATTTGCAATGACAATAGTAGATGTGCAACAGGAGATCCAGGACACATTCGACCATTTTTACATGTAAATCCCCATAAGGAATTCTAAGGTCCAAATTAGCGGAAAACGTTCCTTTTTCCGAATTTTTCTAAGTCCCTTTCAAGGTCAACCTGGTGTTCAGTGAATCTTTGAGGTGAGATGGTTAGGAGTTGGAGGGTGAAGGGTAAGGTAATTTCAGAATGCAGACAATTTTGGGGATGTCACCATTTTTTTACAATCTTAACATCAGTGGATCCGTGTGTGGAACGCATATAATAAATGCACAAATTTTACATTCGAGATTATGATATGGTCATCATGAACATGAAGTTTCTGCTTACAATAGTATCTCCATGATATAACTATCCCGAAATTTAAGATCCGTTCAAGATCACCCCCGCAAAGGGGGATGTTCGAAATAAGCCAATGCCTCAACAGTTATACCATAATTGATTATTTATTGATGGGATTCTTTCAAGTAATCTATATCCACTTCAGGTAATTAACAGTATATATATTTTGATTTTATACTGTTTTTACAAATGAAATAGTACGGGATATATATATATATATATATATAGGCGGAAAAAATCTGAAAAGATGGTAAAGGGGAGGTTGAAATGAAATTTTAAGCAGAAATCAATTATTTTATTGATTTTAATAATCAATTTACAATTATATAACAATAAAAAAAATTTTAATCTATCATATGTTTTTTCTAACATTGAAATCTTTTTTTCTGATTCTTTGAAAATTCAAAGGGAATAATGTCCCCACGGTAAAGTTTGAAAAGTTCCAGGTACCAAATATCTTTTATCATCTTCCGGACTCAAAGCTATTTTCTCCTGTGTCAATGAATACACTCGATGTTTTTTTGCTTGAATCAAGTTTTGTGTGATAATTTTATGTTTCCATGATTCTAAACATTCAATATAATCTTCGAAACATATGTTATTCTTCACGATAGACTTTTTGATGCCTTTAGCTTTTTTGTTAACACCATAATTTTGAATCATGCATTCTATTTCGTCAGTTTCATATTCTTCCTTTTCCCATTGTCGTCTCTTCATATCATCATCAGTAGTTGAGTTCTTCACTGTATATAATTTAGATCTTAGACCCACATAATCTGTCATCGGAATACCATTGTGTTCGTCTTTCATCATTCCTAGTACCTTCTTATTAACTTGTGGAATACCATAAGGATTGTCCTTAGGAAAGTCAGATGTATCAAAATATTTATGACAATCTGTTTTCATAACATCATATGGATCTTGAAACACCTCGTAAATGAGAGAGTCTGTATCAGTATATAGCACGATGCAGTTATTAAAAGAATTCTTCATGTAGTCATAATGGAAATTATAAATAGTGGTTTTAGCTAAATCCAGTATACTCATCCCGACGAAGATTGGCTTATTCAAATATACTTCAAGTTTTTTAAGCTCAACAGCTACCAACTTCTCATTGAAAATCATAGAATTCTTGAACTCAGGTTTCGAAATATAAGATTCCGCTCCATAACGACCTTCCCATGTCGTCAGAAGATGTACATTAACTCTCTTCCTGATGTTTTCCATAGTTTTTCCTGTAACAATGAGAAAGTATGTTTGAGTTTATGAAGTGCAAAGCAATAACTTCTAAATGAGATATCATGTTGAATAAAACTCACCAAAGACAGCATTATTCATCAACTTGAACAAATTCTTTTCAAAGTCATTCTTAGCATTCTTCCTCAAATCGGTATTCATATCAATATATGGTTTCAACCAAGCAGATTGTTTAAATGTTAGGGCACGATGTATTTTTGTAAGAACCAATCCATTTTTCAAGACCTGTTTCAAATTACAATAGTGAATGATATACTTTTTCTTGGAGTGTAGTGTAGCCATGAGTTTCGCATTTTCTTGAGAAGAATAACAAGGTGTTTGAGTTTTAGAATTATAATGTTCAGGGCAAAATGGTAAGTCTTTGTGCAAGTCATGTAAGTTCTTAGGATATTCAAGATCAACTTCCAAAATATATCCCTGTGGAGCATCATCAGGAATTTCAGTTACTTCTATATTTGTATCAGTCCATTGGAAACCTCCGTATGGTAGATGCTGTGACATTGCCCATCCATATTGGTTGTTGATATCTAAGTACATCAAGTAATTTTCAGGTTTAGTTGGATCATAATTAGGAAGATACTTGTTATTCGCATGAGCTCGTCGTTTACTACAAACTTGACTCAACCCCCCTCGTATTCCTCGTTCAACAAACAAAAACATATCAATATCTGTTAGAAGTTCCAAGTCCTGTTTAGTATATTTCAACATTGCATCCCATGTATATCCTGGTAAAGTGAAATAATGAGCCGGATCTAATCCATAAGTTTTATGGCAGCTTGTTCGAAATCGTTCAAAGACATCAGCCAACAATAAAATATCAGTTTTCATATAAAGATCTGAATATTCCCCCAGGTTTTGACACTGAAAGGTTTCCCACACAAGTTGTGCTCTCTCATATCTTCTTCGTGGGCATTTTTTCTCCTCTAATTTATTATAGAATGCTTCAATAGGAGGTAAAGATGTTTCATAGAAACGATCGATAGAATCGATGTAATCATATGGCATTACCCCCTTTTTTGTGAGAAGATTGAGATGTTCTTCAGATTCCTCAAGAAATTGTGATTTCAAGTTCGGAAACTCTTCCAAATATGAAGATAGTTGATCCAGTGAGGAAGCCATGAATCGAAAACTATCAACGAATCGGAAATTGATAGAATATTGATCATAATGTTTTGTAAAGCTTATATATTTCTCTTTTGTAATAGGTAACAAATCGATTTTTCCTTCCATTCTCGTGGCAATATCTTCTATAACAAAATTAGCGTCATATCCACTCAGGTTGTGAAAAACAACAGGTATAGTATGAGTATCCTTATAGTTGATATTACACCCCTCATGTGCTGCTCCACGATAATTAGTTTCTGATAAGAGGTGGTTGTGATCTCGCACTCTTTTATCCTCAGGTTTGAATATTTCTTCACAAATATGGCAGTGAGTAGCTTTCTGAAATTCGGCATCCTGTTGTGATTTCATATCGATGTCATAGGGACATAAGAAAACAGTCTCTACATCTTCAGCGAACTGATTCATTTCATCAGCGAACCATTTCATGCAATTGTTACCTCGATGAGAACGGTAAAAACTCAAAGAATCGTCATACGAACATTTAACATAGTATCCTACAGCTGCAGCTTTATGTTCTTGATAGTTGTTTTTAGTGTTGGTAGGTTTTAATAAGCTCTCCAGATCCGCATAAATAATAAAAGGTACCTTCTCCTTATTTTTATGATTTTTAAATTTCAGTATATTTTCTCCTGATTCAGGCATCTTTATAGCGGTTTCGTTCATTTTTCTACAATCCTTCGAATGGCTTTTCAGTTTTTCTTCTGATCGGAAATAACGAAGACATCTATCACAAATGAACTTCTGCCCATGTTCTCTACTCAACTGACTCGAGACAAGTCGTGATAAGTTCTTGATCCAAACATAATGATATCGAACAGGAGTATCATCTGTATAGTGGTCTTGTATGAGGAGTAAGTTCACATGTCTATCTATTTTATTTTTTGTTAGATATGTAGGCAATGTAGTGAAGTTCTTCTTTCTCCTCTTCAGAATATAAACATTAATGGAGACGTTATTCTGCTTCTCGAAATTGGGGATTTGTCTCATTGTCATCGGGAACTGTATACCTTTCAACTTCAAAACTTTGGAATAATGAGGATACTTGGATATACGTTCTGGGTGTATATCAACGGAGTGTAATGCAGCAGTCACAGCCCACGCAAAACATGCATCATCTTTATTTTTCACATTGATACATGCGCCTTTGTTTTTAATTTGAGGAGGAAGTTCTATGTAGGAGGATCCAAGTTGGGGTGTGAACTTATTTATATTTACCCCGAGGTTAACAACATTCACCAATGCCCATCCACTATCCCTTTCTTGGAATTCCTCAAGATTTTCGAGAATTGGTTGAATAACATACAGAGAAAACCATTGGCTAATATCAGTATCTTTGAATATAGGTGAATTTGATGTTGTAAAATATTTATATTCTTTTAGAATTTTATTAGCAGTCAATATTTCAAATTCCCCACAAAAAACCATATTGACCTTAACAGCTTCACATTTTTTCAATGTATTCAGAATTCTCCGACGAAAAATTGCTTCACAGTCCAGTAGAAAATTCCTGGGGTCTTTATGTTTCAGATTGGTAATTACACCGGTTCTTATGCGGCTACTAAATGCTGAAGCAGAATCATCCCAATGAATTCTATCGCGAGCTGTCTGTTGTCTACTAGTATATCCAGCACCTTTGCGAAAATTCGATTTCAATTGAGTACGATAACTTTTAATGTGGTTCAATGAATTCAACAATTTCTGTTTCTCTCCAACTGTATGAGAATTCACTATTCTTTTTTTCAATCGTCTTATGGCAATTGTACAATTTTTGAGGCCCTCCTTAATTAATAAGTCATCTCGGGAAAACTTCAAGTAGCATAGAAGAGCTTTAATCCTTTCAACTAAAGCAGCTAATGATATCATTTTGACTTCTCGGCAGACAAACTGCAAATGAAAGATAGAATTGTATTTCTTCTATTCATTGAAAGGATGACAAATTCTTCGAATATAATTATACAAAATTTGTATGAGTGCTGACATCTATTGGGATATATCAATTTGAAAACAAATGTTTACATCATTGAAAAATAAAAAGTGGATACACAACATATTTCCATTATTATAAGATTTTCTTCGAAAACAGCAGGATTTATACTTGTGGAATCTGTAGGAAAGAATTCAGTCAATCGAATAACTTGAGCAGACACCTCAATATACATGAAAAAATTTAATCAGTTGTCTAGTGCACGGAAGAAAATTCACTACAAATGATACTTCGAAAAACACTGTAAAAAAATCTATCAGAAATATAATTGTAATAGACCAAAGGATATAGAACAAAGTTATCTTACATCGAATACTAGATATCCTCATGAAATTAGTAGTGACAAACATTTTCCCGAAATAAATGATGAGCGACTATAGAGAAACTATTCTGAAGATACATCTAGAAGAATACAATTTCAGTGAGAGGCTAGTGTTAGTTATCAAGATATTAGTATCAGATTGATAATATATGTATGAATTATACTTTTCTAATAAATATTAAAACATATTTTTTTCTCATTTTCAATTAAAAATATATCCACCCATAATATTTTCATCTAATGAAAAAAATATGTTGAGGTCAATAACCTTCCATGCAACATTCTCTTTACGAACAATAAGGAATAGAAGTCTATATCAAAAACAAGCAACAAAAACAAAATTACCGTCCATGGTATTTTTTTATCAATTCCAAATAATATTAAAAAAAAAAAATTTAATTTCTCAACTTTCGTAGAGGTATATCTCTATCGACATTATGTAATAAGTAATGAAAATATTCTTTTCAAGAATTCATTGTTTTTTCATTCGAAAAACTGACAAGTCCAAATTTTTTTCAAATGCTTATATCTCTAAAATCTGGACAGATTAAGTTCTTGATGAGTAACACATATCCAACAGGATGTTGAAATTTCAAAATCAATTATCCATATTTTTACTGAAAATCATACGTTTTAGTAATGAAAAGAAATTTAATTACCCCTCCACCTGTTGCGGAGTCTACATATATTTGACAGGATGTTGAAGTTTCAAAATCATATATAATTTTTTCACCACAACCCCTTCTCCGTCACCGCTGTTCTAATTAATTCACAATATCAAATCATATAGTTCTCAAACCTGACTCAAATTATTCTAACTTTATTGTTTTTTTTTCTCCAAGTGCCGTATCCACGACATCTTTCATTCTGAGAATAATTCATCCAAAATAGTCCTTCCCTGACCACCTCTGTCGAGTTCAATCATTATTTGAAAACATGTTAATGATGCAAAATAATATCTCATCGTTTAACCATATCCCGCACCCCTCCATCCTAATTAGTTCATAATAATCATATGGTTTCTAGATCTAACCAGAATCATTCTAAGTCATATTTCATACATAAATTATTCATTACATTCATAATCTAAAGTTGCGGTAAAACAAACAAAAAAATTATGTTTCGAAAAGCACACACCTTCTACCTATAACAATTTTTCAACTGCCTAATAAGATTACAATATTCCAACATCATATTTTGAATATAAAAAGTCTTACTTACTCAGAACCGAATCAACCACAACTTCGATAGAAAAGCTATAAACCGAGAATCGAGCGAACGAATGATAGAACGCATCATTCATCCTGTATTTGTATACCTAGCGACATGACGTCATTACGAATAAGTAATAGAACAGTCGGACAATCTACAAACAATAAAATCGACCTATTGAAATCTTGTCTAGACTTGTCTATATCGAACCTCGCCGAACGCAAATGAAAATATTCAATTTATAAAAAGAGATATGCATAGAAATCTCTTTTCCTTCTCATTATTTCATTTGCGTTCGGCGAGGTTCGATATAGACAAGTCTAGACAAGATTTCAATAGGTCGATTTTATTGTTTGTAGATTGTCCGACTGTTCTATTACTTATTCGTAATGACGTCATGTCGCTAGGTATACAAATACAGGATGAATGATGCGTTCTATCATTCGTTCGCTCGATTCTCGGTTTATAGCTTTTCTATCGAAGTTGTGGTTGATTCGGTTCTGAGTAAGTAAGACTTTTTATATTCAAAATATGATGTTGGAATATTGTAATCTTATTAGGCAGTTGAAAAATTGTTATAGGTAGAAGGTGTGTGCTTTTCGAAACATAATTTTTTTGTTTGTTTTACCGCAACTTTAGATTATGAATGTAATGAATAATTTATGTATGAAATATGACTTAGAATGATTCTGGTTAGATCTAGAAACCATATGATTATTATGAACTAATTAGGATGGAGGGGTGCGGGATATGGTTAAACGATGAGATATTATTTTGCATCATTAACATGTTTTCAAATAATGATTGAACTCGACAGAGGTGGTCAGGGAAGGACTATTTTGGATGAATTATTCTCAGAATGAAAGATGTCGTGGATACGGCACTTGGAGAAAAAAAAACAATAAAGTTAGAATAATTTGAGTCAGGTTTGAGAACTATATGATTTGATATTGTGAATTAATTAGAACAGCGGTGACGGAGAAGGGGTTGTGGTGAAAAAATTATATATGATTTTGAAACTTCAACATCCTGTCAAATATATGTAGACTCCGCAACAGGTGGAGGGGTAATTAAATTTCTTTTCATTACTAAAACGTATGATTTTCAGTAAAAATATGGATAATTGATTTTGAAATTTCAACATCCTGTTGGATATGTGTTACTCATCAAGAACTTAATCTGTCCAGATTTTAGAGATATAAGCATTTGAAAAAAATTTGGACTTGTCAGTTTTTCGAATGAAAAAACAATGAATTCTTGAAAAGAATATTTTCATTACTTATTACATAATGTCGATAGAGATATACCTCTACGAAAGTTGAGAAATTAAATTTTTTTTTTTTAATATTATTTGGAATTGATAAAAAAATACCATGGACGGTAATTTTGTTTTTGTTGCTTGTTTTTGATATAGACTTCTATTCCTTATTGTTCGTAAAGAGAATGTTGCATGGAAGGTTATTGACCTCAACATATTTTTTTCATTAGATGAAAATATTATGGGTGGATATATTTTTAATTGAAAATGAGAAAAAAATATGTTTTAATATTTATTAGAAAAGTATAATTCATACATATATTATCAATCTGATACTAATATCTTGATAACTAACACTAGCCTCTCACTGAAATTGTATTCTTCTAGATGTATCTTCAGAATAGTTTCTCTATAGTCGCTCATCATTTATTTCGGGAAAATGTTTGTCACTACTAATTTCATGAGGATATCTAGTATTCGATGTAAGATAACTTTGTTCTATATCCTTTGGTCTATTACAATTATATTTCTGATAGATTTTTTTACAGTGTTTTTCGAAGTATCATTTGTAGTGAATTTTCTTCCGTGCACTAGACAACTGATTAAATTTTTTCATGTATATTGAGGTGTCTGCTCAAGTTATTCGATTGACTGAATTCTTTCCTACAGATTCCACAAGTATAAATCCTGCTGTTTTCGAAGAAAATCTTATAATAATGGAAATATGTTGTGTATCCACTTTTTATTTTTCAATGATGTAAACATTTGTTTTCAAATTGATATATCCCAATAGATGTCAGCACTCATACAAATTTTGTATAATTATATTCGAAGAATTTGTCATCCTTTCAATGAATAGAAGAAATACAATTCTATCTTTCATTTGCAGTTTGTCTGCCGAGAAGTCAAAATGATATCATTAGCTGCTTTAGTTGAAAGGATTAAAGCTCTTCTATGCTACTTGAAGTTTTCCCGAGATGACTTATTAATTAAGGAGGGCCTCAAAAATTGTACAATTGCCATAAGACGATTGAAAAAAAGAATAGTGAATTCTCATACAGTTGGAGAGAAACAGAAATTGTTGAATTCATTGAACCACATTAAAAGTTATCGTACTCAATTGAAATCGAATTTTCGCAAAGGTGCTGGATATACTAGTAGACAACAGACAGCTCGCGATAGAATTCATTGGGATGATTCTGCTTCAGCATTTAGTAGCCGCATAAGAACCGGTGTAATTACCAATCTGAAACATAAAGACCCCAGGAATTTTCTACTGGACTGTGAAGCAATTTTTCGTCGGAGAATTCTGAATACATTGAAAAAATGTGAAGCTGTTAAGGTCAATATGGTTTTTTGTGGGGAATTTGAAATATTGACTGCTAATAAAATTCTAAAAGAATATAAATATTTTACAACATCAAATTCACCTATATTCAAAGATACTGATATTAGCCAATGGTTTTCTCTGTATGTTATTCAACCAATTCTCGAAAATCTTGAGGAATTCCAAGAAAGGGATAGTGGATGGGCATTGGTGAATGTTGTTAACCTCGGGGTAAATATAAATAAGTTCACACCCCAACTTGGATCCTCCTACATAGAACTTCCTCCTCAAATTAAAAACAAAGGCGCATGTATCAATGTGAAAAATAAAGATGATGCATGTTTTGCGTGGGCTGTGACTGCTGCATTACACTCCGTTGATATACACCCAGAACGTATATCCAAGTATCCTCATTATTCCAAAGTTTTGAAGTTGAAAGGTATACAGTTCCCGATGACAATGAGACAAATCCCCAATTTCGAGAAGCAGAATAACGTCTCCATTAATGTTTATATTCTGAAGAGGAGAAAGAAGAACTTCACTACATTGCCTACATATCTAACAAAAAATAAAATAGATAGACATGTGAACTTACTCCTCATACAAGACCACTATACAGATGATACTCCTGTTCGATATCATTATGTTTGGATCAAGAACTTATCACGACTTGTCTCGAGTCAGTTGAGTAGAGAACATGGGCAGAAGTTCATTTGTGATAGATGTCTTCGTTATTTCCGATCAGAAGAAAAACTGAAAAGCCATTCGAAGGATTGTAGAAAAATGAACGAAACCGCTATAAAGATGCCTGAATCAGGAGAAAATATACTGAAATTTAAAAATCATAAAAATAAGGAGAAGGTACCTTTTATTATTTATGCGGATCTGGAGAGCTTATTAAAACCTACCAACACTAAAAACAACTATCAAGAACATAAAGCTGCAGCTGTAGGATACTATGTTAAATGTTCGTATGACGATTCTTTGAGTTTTTACCGTTCTCATCGAGGTAACAATTGCATGAAATGGTTCGCTGATGAAATGAATCAGTTCGCTGAAGATGTAGAGACTGTTTTCTTATGTCCCTATGACATCGATATGAAATCACAACAGGATGCCGAATTTCAGAAAGCTACTCACTGCCATATTTGTGAAGAAATATTCAAACCTGAGGATAAAAGAGTGCGAGATCACAACCACCTCTTATCAGAAACTAATTATCGTGGAGCAGCACATGAGGGGTGTAATATCAACTATAAGGATACTCATACTATACCTGTTGTTTTTCACAACCTGAGTGGATATGACGCTAATTTTGTTATAGAAGATATTGCCACGAGAATGGAAGGAAAAATCGATTTGTTACCTATTACAAAAGAGAAATATATAAGCTTTACAAAACATTATGATCAATATTCTATCAATTTCCGATTCGTTGATAGTTTTCGATTCATGGCTTCCTCACTGGATCAACTATCTTCATATTTGGAAGAGTTTCCGAACTTGAAATCACAATTTCTTGAGGAATCTGAAGAACATCTCAATCTTCTCACAAAAAAGGGGGTAATGCCATATGATTACATCGATTCTATCGATCGTTTCTATGAAACATCTTTACCTCCTATTGAAGCATTCTATAATAAATTAGAGGAGAAAAAATGCCCACGAAGAAGATATGAGAGAGCACAACTTGTGTGGGAAACCTTTCAGTGTCAAAACCTGGGGGAATATTCAGATCTTTATATGAAAACTGATATTTTATTGTTGGCTGATGTCTTTGAACGATTTCGAACAAGCTGCCATAAAACTTATGGATTAGATCCGGCTCATTATTTCACTTTACCAGGATATACATGGGATGCAATGTTGAAATATACTAAACAGGACTTGGAACTTCTAACAGATATTGATATGTTTTTGTTTGTTGAACGAGGAATACGAGGGGGGTTGAGTCAAGTTTGTAGTAAACGACGAGCTCATGCGAATAACAAGTATCTTCCTAATTATGATCCAACTAAACCTGAAAATTACTTGATGTACTTAGATATCAACAACCAATATGGATGGGCAATGTCACAGCATCTACCATACGGAGGTTTCCAATGGACTGATACAAATATAGAAGTAACTGAAATTCCTGATGATGCTCCACAGGGATATATTTTGGAAGTTGATCTTGAATATCCTAAGAACTTACATGACTTGCACAAAGACTTACCATTTTGCCCTGAACATTATAATTCTAAAACTCAAACACCTTGTTATTCTTCTCAAGAAAATGCGAAACTCATGGCTACACTACACTCCAAGAAAAAGTATATCATTCACTATTGTAATTTGAAACAGGTCTTGAAAAATGGATTGGTTCTTACAAAAATACATCGTGCCCTAACATTTAAACAATCTGCTTGGTTGAAACCATATATTGATATGAATACCGATTTGAGGAAGAATGCTAAGAATGACTTTGAAAAGAATTTGTTCAAGTTGATGAATAATGCTGTCTTTGGTGAGTTTTATTCAACATGATATCTCATTTAGAAGTTATTGCTTTGCACTTCATAAACTCAAACATACTTTCTCATTGTTACAGGAAAAACTATGGAAAACATCAGGAAGAGAGTTAATGTACATCTTCTGACGACATGGGAAGGTCGTTATGGAGCGGAATCTTATATTTCGAAACCTGAGTTCAAGAATTCTATGATTTTCAATGAGAAGTTGGTAGCTGTTGAGCTTAAAAAACTTGAAGTATATTTGAATAAGCCAATCTTCGTCGGGATGAGTATACTGGATTTAGCTAAAACCACTATTTATAATTTCCATTATGACTACATGAAGAATTCTTTTAATAACTGCATCGTGCTATATACTGATACAGACTCTCTCATTTACGAGGTGTTTCAAGATCCATATGATGTTATGAAAACAGATTGTCATAAATATTTTGATACATCTGACTTTCCTAAGGACAATCCTTATGGTATTCCACAAGTTAATAAGAAGGTACTAGGAATGATGAAAGACGAACACAATGGTATTCCGATGACAGATTATGTGGGTCTAAGATCTAAATTATATACAGTGAAGAACTCAACTACTGATGATGATATGAAGAGACGACAATGGGAAAAGGAAGAATATGAAACTGACGAAATAGAATGCATGATTCAAAATTATGGTGTTAACAAAAAAGCTAAAGGCATCAAAAAGTCTATCGTGAAGAATAACATATGTTTCGAAGATTATATTGAATGTTTAGAATCATGGAAACATAAAATTATCACACAAAACTTGATTCAAGCAAAAAAACATCGAGTGTATTCATTGACACAGGAGAAAATAGCTTTGAGTCCGGAAGATGATAAAAGATATTTGGTACCTGGAACTTTTCAAACTTTACCGTGGGGACATTATTCCCTTTGAATTTTCAAAGAATCAGAAAAAAAGATTTCAATGTTAGAAAAAACATATGATAGATTAAAATTTTTTTTATTGTTATATAATTGTAAATTGATTATTAAAATCAATAAAATAATTGATTTCTGCTTAAAATTTCATTTCAACCTCCCCTTTACCATCTTTTCAGATTTTTTCCGCCTATATATATATATATATATATATCCCGTACTATTTCATTTGTAAAAACAGTATAAAATCAAAATATATATACTGTTAATTACCTGAAGTGGATATAGATTACTTGAAAGAATCCCATCAATAAATAATCAATTATGGTATAACTGTTGAGGCATTGGCTTATTTCGAACATCCCCCTTTGCGGGGGTGATCTTGAACGGATCTTAAATTTCGGGATAGTTATATCATGGAGATACTATTGTAAGCAGAAACTTCATGTTCATGATGACCATATCATAATCTCGAATGTAAAATTTGTGCATTTATTATATGCGTTCCACACACGGATCCACTGATGTTAAGATTGTAAAAAAATGGTGACATCCCCAAAATTGTCTGCATTCTGAAATTACCTTACCCTTCACCCTCCAACTCCTAACCATCTCACCTCAAAGATTCACTGAACACCAGGTTGACCTTGAAAGGGACTTAGAAAAATTCGGAAAAAGGAACGTTTTCCGCTAATTTGGACCTTAGAATTCCTTATGGGGATTTACATGTAAAAATGGTCGAATGTGTCCTGGATCTCCTGTTGCACATCTACTGACAATAAACTTCAAAATGCATTTTAATATTCAAATAATCAAAAGGATGTTTTGTGAATGGCAAACGTTGCCAACGTTATGATTACTAACAAATGAGAAAAGACGCTGTCATTTGAATTTCGTTCCTGTCCAATTTTCGTCTTGGATTTTTAACTTCTTAATATGTTTGTCGAGAGTCCAATTATTAAAAAAAGTGACGATTTGGTTGTCCGCTGGATATTGAAGAGTCTGCAAGAAGAGCAAATCTGGAACTCCTACAAAAAAAATCTGTTCAGCAGTTCGATATTGCATATAACAATTTCCTGGCCTAGTGTAAATTGAAAAATGTAGAAGGGAACTTCAGTGAAGCTGTTTTCCTGGCATATGGAGTTCTTCAAATGTGTACAGCAAATTTTCAATGATAAAGTCAAGCGCCCTTGTTAAAAATGGTGTGGATTTTAGTAAATATTCTAAGGTAGTAGCATATTTAAAACGGAAAAGTGAAGGACATCGTCCCTAAAAATCGAAAATTGTCACTCGTAATACTTGATGGTTAAGGTTGCAACTATTTTCGGATTAGTTAGAGCCTGTCGGCGTGAAGAATTGTGTAATTTATCTGTGGAAGACATAGAAATAACAAATAAATCATTGGATATACAACTTCCAAATACATAAACGAAAGTCAGTCGTTGTTTCAGTATTATTGGGAAGTATGTACACTATTTTCATGAGTACTTTGCACTGCGCCCTTCTGTCATCGAACATCGTTGTTTTTTTCCTGAAATACATGAATAATAAATGCACTGCCAATCCAGTTGGTATAAATACATTTGGAAAAATTCCATCTATTGTTGCCGAATTCCTCAAACTGCCAGAACCAAAGCAATACACGACCCTGTTTTCGAAGATCCTCCGCTTCATTGCTAGCAGAATCAGGAGGAAATATTACGGATATAAAAAAACATGGTGGATGGAAGTCTACGACGGTAGCATATAGAAATGTCATTGCTGAAAAAATTCTCCCAACCTCAACAGATTTCGGATCATCATTGTCCGATATTGTACTTCGGGTTTCTTCAACTACTGATGGTGCTGAGGATTCTAATAATGTGTTTCGAAGCTCCCTAACATCACAGGGCATTAATGTTAGTAATTGTTCTTGTTTTGCGATTAATATTAATGTTCATAAGTAATGATTATTAAATATTGAAAATAAAAATTTGCAATTGCTGAATTTTTTTCATCAAATTTCATCATAAGAAAATGGAGTGCTTAAAATATTTTTAACACTCATGTTAAAAATATTTTTGGCACGCTTTCACGTAAACAATCGATTTTTACATTGTTTGCTGTCATTAAAAGTGTCACTTTTAATGGCAGTTGTACAAACACTATATCCATACCAACGTCATCAACTTTCGCATTTATTTTCTTGAAAGGATATCAATTATTTTTTTATTGGAATGATGTTGAGAGCCTTTCCAACGGTAGCGCTGACATGGACGTCCTCGAAATAATTACATCTCGGATGAAGGAATAGATGGATGCATCCAAGCCTTAGGTCGGAACCTCATGAAAAACTGATAATCCATTCTAGTCCGGCGATGCAATTTACCGCTGATAGCAAATTGCTTTTCGAGACTCCGCTTCCAAATCACAACGAAACCGTACCCCAAATACGGAATACATAAGAAAGATAATCCCGACCAGACAAATGTAATTTCGGCCGACTTTATTTTCTTTCATTACAATGCATGAGATTGGTATTCGCTTGCAGATTGGCTGAGTTTTCAAGGAACAGGGGGTCTTTTATATTGCAGGAAGAATTGTAGTAATAAATCTATCAGGAGCTGTATAATGACTGTTTGAGCTCCTATACCTATATTTCATTATTTAATATTGATTGCTATGATTTTTGAAATATTTTTATTTCACTTAATTCACCAATTAACTAATTAGAATGAAATCAAGAATATCGTCTGTTTCTTGATGTTCTCTAATTCAATTGCGATTTCAATTATAGTTACCATTTCCATTTTTCTCGATTAAATATATTAATCCGAATTTCGAAACAATTTCCTTCCTTACAAATTTTGCCCCACAATCTTAACGGGAAACCACAAACATCCCGCTAAATAACCCTTTCTTACTGTCTGACAATGATGGAAGAAGAAATCAAAACAACAAACAACAGCCGTGTTGTATTGTAATCGAACAGATGAAGGTATTGTAGCACTGAATATTTTTCTACGAATAAAATGAATTTGTCTATACATCGAATAAAACATAACATAGATCCTCGATCCTCGAAACAGAAAGGCACACCAATTAGGATGACTTAACTGCATTCTTCGATGTCAGTTCATATACCTATATATATGAATTTTGGAAGAGTCTGGCAACACACATTATGATAATGTCCAGTTTGATAAGATTCCAATATGATTGATTCCATTTACGATATTTCCATTTGTGGATGTTTTCTTTTATATTGATTCATTTTTATGAGGAAAATCTGTTTAATTTGATCATTTGGTCATTGTCCTTTATTACCATATCTGTTGGCAATATTGATAAAGTACATTTATATTGGCAACACTGTTCTATGATATGGCATAAGGCTCATGTCTATGGTTAAGTTAGTAATAAGAAGATACCATATGGAGTAAGTGAGCTGAAGTTGTTATGATAGTACATTAGAACATAGTGTAAAGTGTATGGACAACAGAAATACAATATATAATGTTACAAGCTCAATTAACAATATCCAATATGAAATTTTCATCTTATGGTTGAATGATATTTTGGTGAAGTCTGGGTGATTGTCTCTATGTCGGATTAAATTTTGCATTTGTTTCTTCGGAGTTTTCTGGTTAGTTATGTACATCGATATGTCAACCAATCGACATTGATTTCATAAGTATCTCAATTACAGTAAGCTTGCATGCACAAAGTTGTGAATGAAATAAAATCTCCTAGGTAGAAAAATTTAGTATTGGAACTATTCCATAGGTGGTTATCGTTAAAGTTCTATAGAAAATAAGTCAGCTAGTGGGCAATTTTAGGCATTCAAGTCTTGATCGATGTATTTAAACTGGCCGAGCTGTTACCAAATACTTCATGAATAAGATTGTTGTTTGAAATGATATTCTGCGGTCAACTGCTTCACTATATTTGTCCGATTTAGGCTTTGTCACCCATCCTCGTCCATATCATTTCAGATCATATGAAGCTATCTTTGTTCTATTTCAGCGGACCTGCAAGTAAAGTACGCTTTTGTTGGCGTTGCCAAATTTGAAAATATATACTACTATTCTTCTATTGCGAACGTTCAATTCTATCTTAATCAGTCCAAGTGCATTTAAACCATTGTGGCAACAGGGAATATATTCCGTGTTGTTATGGCATCACGTGCTTCAACTGAGTGATGAACAATTTGGAATTTGAAGTTTGTGAGTGTTTGTGTATTTCAAAATATTTTTCAAATATGATTCGATATGTGGAGCTGGAGAAGATGTTGTATCAAAAATGCATCGTTTTTTATAATATAAAATAAGTGAATTGGCAATATTTATATAAAAGAATGAGCTCTGAATACAATCGTGTTTTTCATTTTTTCAGATCAAAAATCTGACAAGAGAAACTAGGAGTGAAATTCATTGAAGAACATCTCCGAAATTATAGAATATGCTTCAATCATTTTACTCCATAGTCATACACATAGATATAAATCATGGACTACTCACAGATGTAGTTCCAAGTTCCAATCAAGTTCTTCAATAAACCACTTCCTTCGACTTCTGCAAGGCCAGAAAATTGCGAAGAGAGCAGAATTATTTTATCTGAAAGTAGTGATGATGTGCTAGTCAACTCAGATAGACCAAATGTCATTGCATCAGAAATGTTCAATAGGTCAGTCAACGTTCTTTCTGTTAGCATATCAAAATTGAAGTGCACTTTGTTCTTATTTGCAGGGATATTCCCTCATAACGTACAGTAGGGTCACACACCCAAACAAGATCGCAGAATTTTCAGAAGCATAGAAACTTTATCTAATAGTAACACTTTCTTGCCGAGATTGTGCCCAAGCTTCATTGAATGGAGATGTAGATGGTACCTTGAGAAGAAGAAAAAGAAAGACTTCACCCAGGAAGAAGAAATCGGTAAAAAATATTCAGCAAAAAGAAAGACCACTTACTCAACCTCAAAAAACAGTGTAGGTGTAGGGAAAAGTCTAGGACTTTGAGGGGTGTTTTCGAGTTTTTGATACCCCAGAGGTTCAAAGTTTGTACGAAAACATGCCTAAAACAACCTGTAACTTCATGATGTCCCAAATGAGATGTTAGAAAGTAAAGAGTACAAGAGGCAGAAGATGGACCTTAGGCGACAAAATTATGTCGCCATTATTATAAAAGTAAAGTCCTAGATCAGATTACAATACCGTTTTGAGCTTGCTCAAAAAAATGCCGTTGAATCCTGGAATAAAAAGAAATATTTTTGAACGCATATATGGAAATATCAAAGAGGATATTGATCGCTGTTGCGAAAATCTATATTGTGATAAGGGTCATAGAAAAACTATTGGCTTTGAGGAGTTTGGTGAAAAAAAGTGAAAAAAAGCATTGCCAGGAAAGTTATAGTTTTTATGGTGGTGGGCTTAAACGTAAATGTATTAAGCCGGGTTCTCAGAGCTTCGTACTGTCGCAGGCGACAATCCCCACTCTTCCTTGTTTCATGAGACTGTCTAAGAAATCCAATGTGTAGTTGAATTATTTCAACTACGAAAGAACGTGTCGCGACAGATTTCGAGAACTAGACATGGAAAGGTAGGGGCCAGGGGAAGTTTTGTTTACATATACATACTCTGATTGGCTGAATTGCTGTCGCCTGCGAGAGTACGAAGCTCCGGAACCCAGCTTTAGTTGTTGTCAAGTTGTTTTATAAGTAGGTTGATTGAGTTTTAATGAAAATTACAATAAATCAATCATTTATAAGTCGTATTTTAATTTTTTTCCACGCAACCATATTAATAGCGAAAATTTTTGCCTATGGCAATAATCCACATGGTAAAAATTTCAGCTTTCAGTTTATGATTGCGCGAAATCGCTCGAATACATAAAAACAGTAATAAAACAGAAATTAACTATTCGAAATTCCCGCGCTGAACGCTCAAAAAGCGGTCCTAGCGCCATCTCCGCATAGGTTCAATGCAGTGAGACAAGGATATGCAAAACCTTGGATGAAATTTAGTGGGGAGTTGTGCGTCTCATTTGACGTCTCTGATATAATATTCAAACTACAACACCTAAATCAATTTCAAGCCTGTAATGACAGCGATTATTGTTTCGTCTGTGCCTCAATTTTTACCCTTTAGGAATAACCACCAATTTGAGCTTGAGTACAATTCTAGCTTCGTAAGCATTTTGACTGAATTTCGAAAACATACAGAATGAAATATATCTGTGAGTCGCTCTGATTGTCATCGCATTTTCTTGAAACGTCATTAATATTCATTTTTCTCGGACCTGAAACCTTGATAACTCGATTCTTTCGGCCGTAAAACCCCTATTTCTAACTTTCATAGATATCGTTGGAAGCGTTACGGTGATTATAATATTTATATACAAGAATTGCTCGTTTAAATACACTGCGCAAAAAAATTAACGCACATTATGGAAATCTCAAATTCATTCTACAACTGAAGGTGTTTTCAATGATTATTATTTTTATCAGAATTATGCATGCATATGTTATCCACTTTCAATGTTTTTCTTCAATACAGATGTTTCTTCGCAGCAGGAATAAAAAAAGATGATATTATCAGATTTTGAATGTATTGGCTCCATTCTAAAATCAGTTGCTCTCGATCAATTCTAGTGATCAATAGTTTTTCTTTCGTTTGATTTTCTACACTCGATCGCTATGCAACGCGAAAAACGCAATTTGACCCAAGAGGAATACGCCCAAGCGGTAGATTTGCGAGAAGAAGGGTGGACATACACAAGGATTGCAGTAAGGTTTGGAGTTTTCCATACAAGTGTGTCCAGAATGTTGCAGCGATTCAGGGAGACAGGTATGAATGTCCGAAGACCAGGACAGGGAAGACCACGAGTAACAACTGGCATTCAAGAACGTTACTTGAGAGTTTCTTCGTTGAGACAACGGTTTGCAACCGCTCGCCCCCTTCAAAATCAGCTTGAGCAAACTCATAAAGTGCAAATTAGCACTGAGACAATAAAAAATCGCCTCAGAGAATATGATTTAAGGCCTCGTGTCGCGGCAAGAGGCCCAGCTCTTACCCCAGCCCATCGAAGGGCGCGTTTGGATTTCGCGAGAAAGCATATCCATTGGGAAGAGGCCGATTGGGAAAGAGTTCTCTTCAAAGATGAGTCTAGATTCTGCCTCTACCATTGTGATCGACGTTTCCTTGATACATACGTCCACATGAAAGATATGCTCAGTGCAATTCTGAATACTACTGGTTTCGGGGGAGGATCGATTATGATATGGGGTGGAATATCTTTGACTGCTCGCACAGACCTAGTCGTCGTTGGTAATTGAGCTATGAATGCTGATAAGTATATAAGGAACATTCTTGAAGAGCATGGGGTGCCATTTGCCCCATACATTGGTGAAAATTTCATTTTTATGGACGATAATGCCGGACCCCATCGTGCGCGCATCGTTCAGGATTACCTTGAAGAGGTTGAAGTCTCTCGAATGGAATGGCCAGCAAGAACTCCAGATCTCAATCCGATTGAGCAGGTTTGGAACAACCTCAATAGAAGGCTGAGAATTTCAGAAAATCATCCATCTACTCTTAATGACTTATGAACCCAACTCGGAGAAATCTGGGAAGGATTAGATCAGAATATTTCAAGATCACTCATTTTGAGTATGAACCGTCGTTGCCGAGCTGTAATTAACGCAAGGGGTGGAAATACCAAGTATTAAATCACTTATCAGCATTTCAGTATTTTAAAAATTGTTCATTTCTTTTCTCTCACATAAGATTCGGTGAAATCCTGAATTTTTCTTCCATTTAATGTGTCTTGATCGTTCGAAACCTTCCCTAGAAAACATAAAAAATAAGTTATAAAGTCAATGTAGAGTTAACTTTCATTAAAATTGAGATTTTTAAAATGTGCGTTAATTTTTTTGCGCAGTGTATGATAAAATTATAAGTAAAATACATTAGATAGATTGAAATAGATTATATTATCAATCAACATATCAATTTTTTGAATTATCAAAGACCATGAGATTCTGACTGATTTTCAGGAAATTCTCGTAAAGCACAAACCCAAGTAGGTACAGACATGGTCCAGATTTTTTTCCATGGATACCGCTGACGGAGGCGCGAGAAAAAATTTCACGGAATTCCCGAGGCACTCGGCTAGGTATGAGAAGAACTCGCAAGGAATAGGGAGTAACTGGAAAAAAATATTTTCTTGTTTCGCTTCGCTAAGGTTTAACTGTCGGATTCACGTGGAAAAGTGTTTGAACAACGTCGGAAGATAAACAGAAACGTGATACCAAGAATGGCGTCGTCGCGGAATACAAATAAAGAGAAAACAGCAGTTTCGTTATCGTCCTCTTTATTTTCTTGGCTGAAATTCTCGGCTTATACGATCCTCCGATAACTTTCGAGACAACAACTGTTCGCCCTTCCGAAAAGTCCGAAACTGCTCGTAGTGTGTTCGGCTTTATATTCATTTTGATCGTAGTCCATAGCCGAAATTGTGCGGCTTTTTACAGGCCCAGATATCGTTTTTATGCGGTACGCGTTGCTTCTTTTACTTTTGTTCCAGAAACGATAGAAAGTGGATTGGAATTCTGTAATAACAAGGAGTATCTAGGATCTCTGGTGTAACATCCGATAAAAAAAAATTGTAGTTGGCTTGAGGACGGTAGAAGGTCAACACTCTGAATTTCTTTTACTTCATCAAAATTCAATAATAGTATATTGAGTATAGAGAACGTTAAGGGCATTTTACCGATCGAAGACAATAGTTTGGAGGAGGAGCGCAGCGACGACTCCAATAATTATTGTCTGAGATCGGTAGTCCTTAACGTTCGAGCTACTTAGAGAGTTTTTTGCACGATGAACACAATTTTTACTCAATGTACAAAATAATTATCTGACAAATTCATTTATTCGTGGCAAAGATTATAGAGTATAAAGATGGGAAACGAAGCGACTACAGTGATGTGAGCGACATCAGTAGTTTCAGAAGTAATCGGGTTTTGGTTAAAATATTTAATTAGGGTCCATTTGGCAAAGATTATATAGAGATTATTAGTAGGTAGTTGTCAATTTTGAAAGAAATACTTGAATAAATATTTTTGCTGAATGATGATTGCATTTTCTCGCGTATTTCCCACTGAAATAATTCGAAATCTACAAGAGTAGCACCTAGCTCACTCTATAATCTTTTCTTGTGTGTTTTTCTGTTATAAATTTTGTGTTGAAAACTGGCCGACATTCAAAATGAATGGTGATTGATTGCATAATTGATAGAAAGAATAATTTTGAATGTGCTTTCTTTTCATTACCAAACAGAATGGAAATGTAAGTTTTGAAACTCGTATCATATAACTGTCTTGTGCATTGCTTTTTATTTTCAGTGCTGTCAAATGGATAGAGGTTTCCAGCCAAAAATATATTGTTCTGGATAACGCATAAAGAACACTGGCTGGGCTGACCTACAGGTCTTGTTGTACACCTCTGATATTTTTTTTTTATTGTTGTTCAAACATTCTGTAATCAATATACAGTGGACTCTCGTTAAGTCGAACTCCTAGGGACCAAAGAAACTGTTCGACTTTTCTATTGTTCGGCTCACCAAACATTCGAATTATTTAAGTGAGACTTCACTTCATTGAGAGAAAAACTCAGATAAACACGAAATCATCATCAATGAAAAAGGAGCGACTGAGCACTGGAAACCTGTCCGGGGATAGTACAGATAACTTCCACTAAAAATATGAATTTTTTCTTCAACAGATGATGGAAAAATGCTCTAAAATACACGAATCCGAAGTATTTTCGGAGAATACGCAATAGTTCTCGAAAAAATCAATATTGAAAATGCATCATTTCGTTGAGAAGAATTTGAAGTAGAACTGTCAGGGTTGCACGTAAAATTCGTGGATTTTGTGAACATAGATTGTCCATAGACGTCACTGGTCTTGGCACAGACAAAGTCGCCATCCATTTCCGCATAATTAACCTCAAACATACTAAAATTTTGAATATCAGAATTAATTTTAGTAGTGTGTGTAGACGATAATGTTCAAATTTCTTATGGGTTGTCATAGCAGTTATAAAAAAAATTTGAATAATAAATTAAATAGACGATTTGATTGAATTGCCTTCATCGAATCTCAAGAGAAAAGCCTCATTCCGGTCTTGACTTTTAACAATTTGAAATGCCCCTCATGCACAGTTTTTGAACATCCAAGCAACCGCGGATTAAGGGTAGTGCGGCCGAACCTCCTTGGTCTATGGTATTTTTGGTAATATAAAGTACCTTGCAAAGTTGTATTTTTTTTAAATTTTTTTTGTGATCTTGAGGTTGGCAAAATGAACCTAACCTAACCTAACTTAACCTAACCTGAATGCGGATCGAGGTGTTCTTTTATTATCCAATTTTTTTTTTAATTTTTCACAATTTTTTTTTCAACTTTTGGTAGGGAAAATGAACCTAACCTAACCTTGTAAAACTAAACTATATAAGAATATATCAGAGCCGTATCCGAGGTAAATGGAGTATTTACTCCATTATGAGTTTCATTAATTTTTTGTCTCGAAAATTACTGCCTCCCCAGAGCTGTAATTGAGACAGTAGTATCAGGTAGTCCTATATGTTCACTGTGCAAAATATTTTTAAAATCGGTGTCGGGGCCTATAAAATTTATAAAAACCTATTTTTTTATTAGTCAACAACCATAACCACAGTTAACAATAGTCAGTCAGTTTCTGAATAATGAGGTTCTGTTGTAGTTTTGGTTTCGTGTCAAAAGAGTAGTTAAGGTTTTAGAGTAGCTCAATAGCTTAAAATGGCCAAATTGCTTTAAAAATCTAAAAATTTCCTGAACCCCCCATATTTTTTTATCGATAATAAACGATTATCCATTAATTATGAATAATTTTTATTTTAATGAAGTTAAAACAAAAATTATAATTTTTCACTCACAAGATATTCAGAAATCAAAAACTTATGAATAATGTTACAAGTTCTATAATTCCATTTCTATGTAAAATATTGAATATGTTTTGACAACCACAATAATTCAAATCTGCCGCCAAATATCTGTTGAATGCACTGAGTTATATAAACTCAGTGGTTGAATGATATTCATAATCGGAAATAAGGTGCGGGGATAAAGGAAACGATTCCCAAAATGGCGAAGCAGTTGAATCGTATGTCATAATAACCAATTTTGAAAGGCGAAAATATAATATTACCCTTTAGTATTTTGTATCCATATACGTAAAAACGACTTCAGGACAACATGAATATCAATCTGAAGCAATAAAATATCAAAAAAATCCAACGATGGTAAGTGGACGCTAAGTGTACTGCTCCCACCTGTCCTTAGAGGTCGAAATATTGTATGATATTCATCACATGTGGTGATTTGTTTGCGAACCGAATTTTCTTTGGTCTCATTCATTAGATCAAAAAGTTCCACTCATAGAGGCAATGGTGGTCAGAAGAACGACTTATAGAAGTGGAGGTTCTCTTGACGACCCTTCCAGCAGTTCGACTCATCTACTAGAGCCTCTAGACTCATTGAGGTGAAAATACACTGCGTAAGATATGTATGAATTGGGTCCAGAACAACTATCTGACTTATCGATGTTCGATTTATCGAGAGTTCACTGTATGAATAAGTTCTTGAAATTGTTATGATAATTATCTAATATGTGTACAAATTTTTGAAATGTTCCCAATTAATTATTGTATTGTAGTTGATTTTACACAATCATTTCGAATAAAAATATAAAGAATCCAGAAGCGTATTTCATTTGACTCAAAACAATATGTAGAGGGAAAATATCATCCTGATCAAAAAGTGGAGCCCTGATTTTGTTTTGTCGATCAGGATGTTTCTTTAAAAGCTTGACAAAAAATACTCAATTTAATGAAAATTCATGGAAAATATGTTTCGAATTTCGCGCCTTTCATAATAGTTTTCTGTACTGAATAATGTTTTCAGCGCCATCTAGGTGCCAATAGTAAGAAACTAGCCAAAAATCGTAGACGGATTTTAGTACCACAGATATAAGGGCCTTTCCTATCTTTCTAATTCTGCAACCTTTGATTCGTGGCTTTATCAATGCTGTGAAGGAATATAATATAAGGCATTGTCTTGGTGATGAAAACTTCTTCACTTTTTATCTTCACAAGTCCCTATTTCACAAACTCTATGCCTTGGTCAAAATAAGTGACTATATTGTATAACAGAAAAGTTAGGCGAATTAATTTTTCACCTTACGCTCACTTGGCGAAAGAGGAACGACAAAGTCACTTATTTTGACCAAGGCATAGAATTCGTGAAATAGGGACTTGTGCAGATGAAGAGTGTAGAGTTAGCAGCTTGTCTCTACCTGAGATCTGATAACTTTTTGACAATTTCAGAAATACGGCCTTGTCTTGGCAATATTTTACATGAAATTGTTTTTGGTCGGAGATAATATAATGTACACAAATAAATTGTTGAATATTTCCGCATATTGTATTATTTTGTGATATCAATTGATCACATTTTCTGTTCTACGTACATTCACGCAACTGTAAGATTCATTTGTTTACCTTCTATCTCATATTCCTATCTTTATCGCGGTAATAATTCTTGGTATAATGAAGTTGATTTTCCTTGGTTCATCTCGTCGAGATCGCGAGCATTGTGTTGTGCCGTGTTTATGCAGAATGTTTTTCTGCGTCTGCAGGCATTCCTAGCTCGGGGCTATTCCGCCTCGCAACCCCAGCGTTGCGGTTTCACCCCCAAATGTGATATCGTGCAGTAAACATGTCACGCGTTTCATTGAACTCGTGATGTAAAGGATCCTCGTGAGAATGATGGCCGGAGCATGTGAGTTGCGACTTACTTGCGCTATTTTCGACATCTGGACATGATGGAATAGGTCGGACCTAGATTTGAAGTGGATGTCATCCTCTGGAAAAATATACTCTGGAAAGAGTCAAGAACCGAACTGACAATGGGATAAAAGATTGATTTTCGTCTTTTGCTTTTGATAGGACTCCCTTTTTCGAAATAGACAAATGTTCGGAATCATTCCATCATCGAACAAGCAAATCTGCTCCTTTGAGTTCTTGAGATCTATTTTTTTTAATGGCTGGACCTTAAGCTTTCTCTCCAACATGTGACGAACGCTGCTATTGCTCACGTTGAAATCCTAGGCGAGCGGTGATGCATCCTTTGGACGAATGCTGGCGCCTTTGCAGTACAGCCTCTTTCACCAGCGTAGTGTTTCTTAAGGCTACCAGTCTCAATATATCGTTGGATAGTGCGATGCAAAAATTTTTCATCCAATAGTAGTTTTGGGAGCGAGGACTAATTTCGATATTGGATTTTCTTTTCGAATGGAAGCAATAACCGCATAACGTTTCAAATGAATGGTCCAAAATTCAGAATGTCTATCTCATGAAAAAAATCACTTCAGGTGCTGAGACATAACATGGTGAAGAAAGCTGTGTCAAATTTTGACTGCATTCGGTTTAATGGTTCTGTTCAAAATCGGGGTTATTCTGATTTTGTAAAATACTGTTTAGACTGTATTCAGATAATTGAGTAAGAGATAATAGTGTAGAAACATTTATTGACATCATTCACAATCATAAAATTAATAAGTCACCCGCATGAAGTTAATACAGTAAATGATACAAATATTAAAGTCATCTATAAACTCAGAGTGAATTATTCAACTAGAAACAGAGGATATCTAGAGATGTTCAAAATCAGAGGTCAAATGAAGTCAGACTTAGACTTTGAGATAGTTCCATTAATACAAAATTAAACACAACGTTTACAGAGATGAAGCAATTGAAATTGATTGCGAGAGCCTCTTTATTTCATAAGAAAAACAGAAGGTTGAATAATGAACTGTTAGAGTACCTAGGCTGAGTTGTATTAAAAGTGAGATCAGGCCTTAGAGGAGATACGTGTATTGAAAGCTCAGTAGTCTAAGTCTGTACTTCATTGAGATTATAACAAATGTGAGAATATCATGATTGAGAAATCAATATTTATGATCTATAACGTTGATCTGTAAAGAGAAAGCTAATTAATCAATTGAGACGACATTTACAGTGACAAACTGCTTTTAGTTAGCAGGGTTAATGTTCATAAGAAAAATAGTGGCTACAATTGACAATTATGAGGATTATAATATGAGTGTACTATGTATGAATTAGAATCACTAACCCGTTGATTCGAGGAAGCAGAAGGCTTGAGATCTTACTTGCTAAGTGCTTCAGATGAATGAAATTGAGAATGTCTTATGTAATGAGGAGATCATACCAGTTGAATGGTTTTACCAATATTTCAAGGTGAAGCAGGGACTGAGACTGTTAATCAGGTTCAATGTTTGAGCTTCTTGATCGTTCAAATACTTCAGAGAAGTTCACTTGGTTTTATTGAGGGAGAAGACTGATTTCATGATTCACCTTTGCATTTGAGGATTTTCATTCATCTGAAACTCGAGAACAATAATTAGCAAGTGTTATGAGAAGTGAGTAGTAGAGAAATGGGATAAATCGATTAAGATTATGAGATACTCATGAGAATATAATAAATCAGTATTTATTTCTACAGAGAATGTTCATTCTTGGAGCAAATAATTATTTCCATGTGAGCAGTCTAGAGATAACTGAAAAATATATGAGAACTGCAAAAATATATCAAAATATATATCTTAGTGGAGTCAAATACATTAGTTTAATGCAGTAGAGATCTTATTACAATGAAGTGAGAGAGAATTACCAATATTTTCATAGGTTTTCATGATCTGAAACGTGGAAAAATTTTCAAACTTTATGAAAAGCAGGAAAATTACATGAAAACTGCAACAATTAAGGATTCTGAGAATTCACTCATCTTTTTGATTAGTTATTACAAGAAAATGAACGAGATGATCTGTTATTAAGCGAGGTGAGATTTTGAAAATTCTAATTCACAAGAGTGGCACAAGAGGAAGTCTATTCACAGTCAGAGCTGAATCACAAAAGAGAAAGATTAATTGATTCAATTGATGAGCATGAGTTAATCTGTCGGCAGGTTAGTGCATAGAGATAGGTTAGTTTGACGCGAGCAGTCAATCAGCCGACCATAGAGCTGTCGAAGTGGAGTTGGCGTGGCGCTGCGTTCCAACCATAGGCGTAGCTGTGGTTCGAATTTTATAGCAGTTAGATAAAGACGGACAGTTAAATTGCCGGAATCCGTATGTCACATTATAACCTAAAGGTGGGTTTCACGAAACGTTGATTGTGCGTCAATATTAACCAATCAAATCCCTCGTTTTGAAATGTCAACGAATCGCGATGGCTTCAATTATTTTGACGGTGCAATCAGAGTTTTGTGAAACCGACCCTATATGTATGAAATCACCAGAGCTGTGTCGAGCACTGAATATTATTGCTTCGAGCACTATGCCCTTAGCACTTTTGTGGAAGAGAAAAAAAATTGAACCTTCACAGCTAAGCTGTCATATGTCAGATTATTGACTTGTTCAGAAAAGATATTGAGGGTGTTTTCGAAGCTTATAACTTTTGATAGGAGACCCCTAAAGTGCTACCAGTTTTCTTATGATATTCTTAAGATTTCATTGATAAATGTGATTTGTTTTTGTGAGGATCTCATTAGCAAAATAAAAAAGTGGTTCTTCTATGTTACCAAAATATCCATAAAACTAAATGTAAAATACAAAGTGTGATGCATCTTTGAAAAAGTAATTGCTATTTGAAATGAATAATTTTGTCTCATTTTGAATTGAGGGATAAAATTCAGCGAATGTGTATTTATATCAAATACAAATTGGTCCCGTTTCAATTACATTGTTGTAATTACATTCGTATCTGAGGTTATAATATCTTTCTAAATAATAACAACAGCCACCACAGTTTCCAATGTGCAATTACCCATTGTGAAGGCTAATCGCAAATACATTGCGTTCGCATGTTGAACCTAGGTGGGTGTTAGTATAAACTGATCTACAAGATCTAGGGATATCTTATTCAACCGTTTTGAAAGGTTTGTGATCTCGAGAAAATCACTGTGAAATCATTTAAAATTCAATGACAACTTGAATGGATCCAATAAAAGTCAGTATGAGACATTTCGTCAATCTGAAGTTTGGTTCTTTGCGAATGCTTCATGAATGTTTTTATTTTGAAATGGATTTAGTTTATAAACGGCTTCGATTTGAAATGACTTTTCCCAAAATGCTGAAACGTAAATTAACAAACGCTGAGGCTAATAGGGCTTTCGGAATGCTACAGGGTGGCCTAACTAAGGTTGTAGTAGCGGAAAGGCTCCAAGTCAGCCAAAGTGTTCTATCTCGACTTTGGAATAGCTTCAGGTAGACAAGTTCCGTATTGGAAAGACCAAAGCTTCGTGGGAGATGAAAAACAACACCTGCTCACGATCGTTTCATTACCGTTTCGGCGAGAAAAAAGCCTACATCTACGTGTAGAATGCTACGGAGTAATAATAATAATAATGCAGATGGGGTCCAAGTTTCCATCGAAACCATCCGACCACGTTTGAGAAAGGTGAATCAAGGTTCTAGACGTCCATTAAGAGGAGTTCCATTTACACGTGACCATAAGCGTCAAAGACTGGAATGGGCAAGGCAACATATCAACTGGAACGATCAATGGCGTAGTGTTCTTTGCACTGATGAATCCAGATGTGGCTGATTTTCAGGTTCTCGAATAATAAGGGTATATACAATACCACGCTTACCCCGTAAACGTCGCTATGTCCAAGAAGTCCATCCGTTCCGAGGGGGAAGTGTTATGGTATAGGCCGGGATATGTTTCAACGGGCGCACAGATCCACACATTTGCACTGGGAGTATGATCGCCTTACAATATAGAGAGCATGTCATTAACAATGTTTCGACAAATTTTCACGCTGCTATTGGTGAAACTTCTCAATTTCTAGAGGAAAACGCTAGACCGTACCATGCAGCCATAGTTGAGAATGAGCACGAGGAGCTTGTTTTTCCACATTTACCAATACATCCGCACTCAGCAGATTTGAATTGCATAGATCTACGTGGGATTTGCTCCAAAGAAGATTAGATAATCATCAACCTACCCCAGAATTCTTAAATGACCTGAGAGAGTTTCTGCCCTGTTTAAGGAACCAAATTCCTCAAGATATGTTCAATAACCTCGTGTGTAGTATGCAAAGAAGATGTCAAGCTGTTATTGATGCCCGTGGAGGCCATACATTGTATTGATAGTCTTGAAATGCTTTAATTTTCTGGGAATGAAATTTCGTTATTTTACTGGATTTTTCGCAACCACCCTATCTATATACGCTGCAGACCTACAGGCTAAATTTGATTTTATTTCCTGCTACTCGAAATCATATTGATATGAAGTTTCATCACAAAATCTCATCTAAACTATATTTTTTCGCAATTTAAGTCAAAATCCTTAACTCATGTGGAGCAGTTTATTCCTCCACTTTGTGAGTTGTTGATTTTGAACAGGGATTGTGAATCAGTTTCACTTAAAGTAGATCTCGAAATTATTTCATTTCATTTAAGTCTTATTCAAGAAAACTTTCATAATCAGACTAAGCTACTGAATTGATATGAAGAAAGTGTCTGCATAATATTTCAATTTCAACATTGTAGTATAAACAGAAATAGAAATAATGAAAAATGTTGAAATAACCCTAAAGATAGAGAAACACAGTTGATGTCATCGTGAGCTTTTTGAGAAAAGATATCCAGAATGTGGTAATCATTTTCTTCTATCTCTCACGGTTGAAAAGTTTTGTTCAGGGATCATAACCTTTGCCCCCCCCCCTGTAAACTAGATCAGAATTAATTTCAAAATATAACTGGCCATAACAACAGATATGAGTATGATTTGGTATTATTTTTCGTCTTTTAGTTCTCCAGTGAAACCTTAATAACTTTTCAACTTATGTACCTATCATAAGTTATGTTATAATTTGATGATGGTATTGCATTCAGACCAACAAACATAAAAATAATAACAACATAAATTCCACCAGTTTCGCCAGGAAGGCGAACAATATCCATCATGACACACACTGGCATGACTCCGAAAATTATAAATAGAAAAATAATGTTTGAATTTCGTGAACAGCAAGGCCATCTGACTTGCAAATTACCCTTCATAAAATTGTCAGGATGATCCACCTCTGAATCGATATTTCCTGGTGTACATCGCAGTCACATGAGACCTGCTCGTACCAAGAAAAATGGAGGTGAGGAAAATTTATATTCCATTTGAGTGTTTTTACGAGGAATTTGTGGAGAATTTCGATGTCTGTATCGTGTATTTCGGAAGACATGTCATTTTGAATATTGCTGCATTGGCAGTCGTGATATTGCAATTTTATAGACTCAACCAGGTTGGTTGAATGTTAGTTTCATCATATTCAATGTAACATAACTCAATTCGCTGATTCAAATCCGAAAGAGCAGAGGGAAAAAATGGCACTGTTATGAAACCGACGAGTTTCAATGGCTGCTCGAGGTGTGAAAATGTCCTGAATCCGTATTAAAGGGTACAAATTTTCTAGGTGAAGGGGCAGAGTGAATAAGGAGTATAGATGAATTTGCATCAAGTTTTGCGGATATTAAATAACGTTGAAAGCTCCGTATTCCCAAATTGAAATTACAAAAGAAGAGGAGATTTTTTTTGAACAATTTTGAGAAAACGAAGTCTCATAAACATGGGATCGCAAACGGGACTAAAGTATCTAGTCCTTACTTCTCACAGAAGATGATTTGCACTGAACAAGAAGGCTCCTTCTTCTTCTTCCTACCTAGAGGTCTGGCAGAGCAGTTAGAAATTTCAAGATGGATATAATCCCCTCGTTGGGTAAGTACTTGTGGACAGAAAAACTCACGCAAAGACTCTTTTTTTAAATTAATGTCACCAGGACCTTTCTCTGAGATTTCTGAACCTTAACTGTAATTGGACATTCTCTCACACTAAGTTTTTTTTTTGTAAGAGCGTAACATTTTCCAAAGAAAAAAAAGGATAGAAAAAAGTGTTTCGGAATATTTGAAATTTCCTTGCTATACTGTTGCTGCGATGATATATTGTTGTAGCAAATATATTTTTCGAACATGTGGTGCAAATACTTACGGTCAAAGATTATAGAGTATGAAGATGGGAAACGAAGCGACTACAGTGATGTGAGCCACATCTGTAGTTTCAAAGTTAAACGGGTTATGCAAAGATTATAGAGGTACAAAGATAGGAAACGCCCTTACATCTGTAGTACTAAAATCCGACTACGATTTTTGGCTAGTTTCTTACTTTTGACACCTAGATGGCGCTGGAAATATAATTCAGTTCAGAAAACTATTTTAATAGGCGTGAAATTCGAATTATACTTTTCATAAATTTCCATTAAAATGAGTATTCTTTGTCGAGCTTTTAGAGAAACATCCTGATCGACAAAACAAAAGCAGAGCTCCGTTTTTTGATCAGGATTATATTTTCCATCTACACATTGTTTTGAATCAAATGAAATACGTTTTGGATTCTTTATATTTTTATTTGAAATGATTGTGTAAAATCAACTAAAATACAATAATTATGAAATTGAGAACATATCAAAAATTTGTTCACATATTAGAGAATTATTATAACAATTTGAAGAACTTATTCATACAGTGAACTCTCGATAAATCGAACATCGATAAATCAAACAGTTGTTCTGGACCCGATTCATACATATCTTACCCAGTGTATTAACCTCAATGAGTCCACCGAACTGCTTGACAGGTCGTCAAGAGAACCACAACCTCTATAAGTCGTTCTTCTGACCACCATTATTGCCTCTATAAGTGGAACTTCTTGATCTAATGAATGAGACCGAAGAAAATTCGGTTCGCAAACAAATTATCCAGAACAATATATTTTTGACCCGAAACCTCTATCCATTTGACAACACTGAAAATAAAAAACAATGAACAAGACAGTTACATGATACGAGTTTCAAAACTTACATTTCCATTCTCTTTGGTAATGAAAAGAATGCACATTCAAGATTATTCTTTCTATTATTTCTGCAATTAATCACCATGCATTTCGAATGTCGGCTAGTTTCTAACACAAAATTTATAACAGAAAAACACACAAACCAAGATTATGGAGAGATTTCGAGTTATTTCAGTGGAAAATACGCGAGAAAATACAATCATCGTTCAGAAAAAATATTTATTCAAGTATTTCTTTCAGAATTGACAACAGCCTACTAATAATCTCTATTCAATCTATGCCAAATGGACCCTTATTAAATATTTTAACCATAACCCGATTACTTTTGAAAAACAGATGTCGCTGACATCACTGTAGTCGCTTCGTTTCCCATCTTTATACTCTATAATCTTTGGGGTTATGGTTATAATATTCTATTAGTAGGCTCTTGTCAATTTTGAAAGAAATACTTAAATGAATATTTTTGCTGAATGAGGATTGTATTTTCTCGTATACGAGTATTTTCCACTGAAATAACTCGAAATCTACAAGAATAGCACCTAGCTCATTCTATAATTTTTTCTTGTGTGTTTTTCTGTTATAAATTTTGTGTTTAAAACTGGCCGACATTTAAAATGCATGGTGATTAATGGCAGAAATAATAGAAAGAATAATCCTGAATGTGTATTCTTTTCATTACCAAAGAGAATGGAAATGTAAGTTTTGAAACTCGTATCATGTAACTGTCTTGTTCAATGCTTTTAATTTTCAATGCTGTCCACCAGATAGAGTTTTCGGGGCAATAATATATTGTTCTGGATAACGTATAAAGAACTCTTGCTGGGCTGAGATACAGGTCTTGTTTTACACCTCTGATATTTTTCTTTTATTGTTGTTCAAACATTCTGTAATTAATATACAGTAAACTCTCGTTAAATCGAACTCTTAGGGACCAAAAGTACTATTCGACTTATCTATTTTTCGGCTCACCAAACACTCGAGTTATTGGAGTGAGACTTCACTTCATTGAAAGAAAAATTCAGGTAAACACGTAATCATCATCAATGAAAAACGAGCGTCTGTACACTGGAAACATGTCCTTAGAGGTCGAAAAATCGTATGATATTCATCACGTTGTTTGCGAACCGAATCTTCTTCGGTGTCATTCATTAGATCAAAAAGTTCCACTCATAGAGACAATGGTTAGAAGAACGACTTATAGAGGTGGAGGTTCCCTTGACGACCCTTCCAACAGTTCGACTCATCTACTAGACCCTCTAGACTCATTGAGGTTAAAATACACTGGGTTAGATATGTATGAATCGGGACCAGAACAACTGTTCGACTTATCGATGTTCGCTTCATCGAGAGTTCACTGTATGAATAAGTTCTTGACATTGTTATAATAATTCTGTAATATAAAAACAAATTTTTGAAATGTTCTCAATTTCATAATTATTGTATTGTAGTTGATTTCATGCAATCATTTCAAATAAAAAATAGTGAATCCAGAAGCGTGTTTCATTTGATTCAAAACAATGTGTAGAAGAAAAAGATCATCCTGACCAAATAGCGGAGCCTTGTTGTTGTTTTGTCTATCAGGATGTTTTTCTAAAGCTCCACAAAGCATTCAATTTGATGAAAATTTATGAGAAATATGTTTCGAACTCACGCTTTTTATAACAGTTTTCTGTACTGAATAATATTTTCAGCGCCCTCTAGGTGTCAAAAGTAAGAAACTAGCCTAAAATCGTGTCGGATTTCAGTACCACAGATATAAGGGCGTTTCCTATCTTTCTAACTCTATAATCTTTGCTTACAGTTAAAACAACAAAATTTTGCAGATCATACCCAACGTGGATTTTGTAGGTTCGATAAAACATGTCAAAATTGCTAACTCACTCGAATTATTTTCTTATAGGGGTTGCCATGCCATCCTTGAATTGTCACACATCGCGACATCTCAAGATTTCGCTAAAACTTCAATGTATTTATCACTATAAGTCAATGTAACTGAATTTATTTTTTGTTCAAAGTAGCCTCAGTTTACGGTACACTTCTTGATAAAGGGGTTTCCACAGGGTCAGAAGTTTCCTCCCTTACATCTCATCTTACTCGCTCTAGCAAATCCCAATTTCATTGTGCCCACCTGCCGTAAGATCTTCACACCGTTCGATAAATAGGGCAATTAAGGGCTCATAAAACTCGCGGTTACAAGATTTATCCGAAGCGGCAGAGACGTCCCGGTCAATTATTCAAATTCGGCCGGAGGATTAGGGTTGATTCCTAAGACAGCTAAAAGGGCGGAAATTGGAACATGGCCCCGAAAGGAGGTATTACAACCGCAAGTGCAAGTTATATGACAAATTGGTCTCGCGGCGGGGATCCCCCTCCCGCGGGCCCTATCTGTCCCGAAAACAGGTGCAGGGAGAATGGGGGTGAAATACCAATGAATTGAGCCGTGACCGATCGTTTATGGCATTAGGGGGATCATCCGGGGTAATTCGCGTTCTAATGAAGATATCCGATAATAATGATTATCTCTGTGGGTGAAAGCGGTGGAATTTATGCAGGTTGAATTAGGGTATTGTGGTGTTTTGTTAAAACCGTTAATAATATGTTGAAGGGTACTCGAAATGCTCCCGAGCCTGGTACTCGCTGAGAACAGTGGCGGCTCGTAAATATTTATCTTGGGTCGGCAGAGATATAAACTGCTCCACAAGAAGAACTGAATTGTAAACAATATGTAGACAATCTGAGCAAAAAAAAGAGGGGGATTCGTTTATACATTCAGGTTGATAGCTAAATATCTAGACGCTGGGATGCTGAAAGCAATATATCATGCAAACTTTTCGGCAAAGTTAAGATTTGGAATTACTTTATATGGTTGAGGAAATGCTTCATCCTTATGTGTGTTGCAGAAGAAGGCACTAAGAATAAGGTTGAACAGAGAGACATGGCGCGGCGGGAGATACGAAGCAATCACATAATTGGCGATTTTACTCTTGCAGTTCTTGAAAAATTGTGTTGAATGTGCAATGAAGTTACAGGATATACTGTTCCACAAGAGTAAGGAATATCATATTCCATCGTTTCGTGAACTATGTAATCTTCAAGAAAATCGCTGTAAAATCATTTAAAACTCGAAAACAACTTGAATCCATCCAATAAAAGCAGTATGAGACATTTCATCAATCTGGTAGCCTTTTTTCTGATGTTTGGTTCTTTGCATATGCTTCATGAATGTTCTTATTTTGAAATGAAGACAGTTTATCAACGGCTTCGATTTCAAACGACTTTCATGAGAAAGCCAAGACGTAAATCAAAAAACGCTGAGGATAATACGGCTATCGGAATGCTTTTGTGTGACCTAGTTAATAGTTAATAAGTTTGAAAGGGGTTACAGTTCACTGCGACCTGATGGTCTATTGTGCCCCCTGACAAAGCTTTACAGTTCGCCTTCCAGTCCCAGAGATTTTATGAAATCCAATATCTCGGAAGGCTTCAGTGAGGCTAATTCCTCACTCCTACAGGTCTCTTGACCAAAGCATTATTTCCTTTGGATTACAATGCCAAAGCATTCTGTGATTAGGTGAATAGCAGTTTCTTCCTCCTCCCCACAGAATCTACACTCGTCAGTGTCCGATACGCCCATTCTCAGCAAGTAGTGCTATCTGAGGCGACAATGCCCTGTTAGAAAGCCAGTGAGGAGGTGTAGTTGGTTCTTACTGAGATCCAAATATTTTTTGAATCTTGCAGTTTCAAAATTCGGGAGGAACCTTTTGGAGTGATCCAACCCTGGAAGATTCTGTCAGAGTGTTTCTCTTTCAGTTTTCTCCTTCTCCAGAAACTCCTTCTCATATGTACATTTTCTATGCTATACCACAGAAAGGTTCTGGGCCAATGAGTGGTTTCCGAGCACCCTCTCTGGCAAGTTTATTGGCCTCTTCGTTACCTGTGTCTCCCGAATAACCAGGCATCCAAATCAAAGAGACCTTATTTTCCTGATCCGGCATTCCCATGTTGACTTTGAGTCGATGACATAGGAGTTCAGTGCTTTAATAGCAGTTTGACTAACTGAGTGAATAGCTATGTCGCATTTCTGATAGTTTCTCTCTAGATTAATGTCTAGACATCTTTCGATTGCTAATATTTCTGCTTGCAAAACACTCACACAGGAGCCTAACGATAGTGCTCCCGTGTTGCTTTTAGAACCATCTGTACACCATTTAACAGTATTTTCTTTGAAATTTTGGTCGGTGTATTCCCGCTCCCATTCCTCTTTTTTGCATAGCATCGTACTGAAGTTTTTTTCAGTACGTACTTTCTTGACCATTACATCACTAGGAAGGTCCGCATTACCTGCGGATTCTCTAGATATTCTGAGAATTGTGTGGCCTAACTCGACATTGGAATGGGTTCAGGGAAAACACAACACCTGCTCAGGATCGTTTCATCACCGTTTTGGTGAGAAGAAAGCCTACATCTACGTGTAGAATACTACGGAATACTCTTCAAAATGAAGATGTGGTCCAAGTTTCCATCGAAACAATCAGACGACGTTTGAGAGAGTTGAATCTAGGTTCTAGACATCCATTAAGAGAGTTCCATTAACTCGTGACCATGAGCGTCAAAGACTGGAATGGGCAAGGCAACATATCAATTGGAACGATCAATGGCGTAAGAATAAGGGTATGGACAATCCCACGCATACCCCGTTATCGTCGCTCTGACCAAGAAGTCCATCCATTCCGAGGGGGTACTGCTATGGTATGGACCGGTATATGTTTCAACGGGCGCACAGATCTACACATTTCTCCTGGGAATATGTCCGCCCTACATTATAGGGAGCATGTCATTCACAATGTTTTGCCAAATTTTCACGCTGCTATTGGTGAAACTTTTCAATTTCCAGACGATAACGCTAGACCGCACCGTGCAGTCATAGGCGAGAATGCGCGCGAGGAGCTTGGTATTCCACATTTACCAATACCTCCGCACTCACCAGATTTGAATTTCATAGAACATGCATGCATACCTCAGAATTCTTAAATGATCTGAGAGAGTTTTTGCCCCATTTATGGAGCCAAATTCCTAAAGAAATGTTCAACAACCTCGTGTCTAGTATGTAAAGAATATGTCAAGCTGTTATTGATGCCCGTGAAGGTCATACATTGTATCGATAGTCTTAAAAATTTCGTTATTTGTCTCGATTTTTCCCAACAACCCTGTATACGCTGCAGACCTACAGGCGGAAATTAATTTAATTTCCTGCAATTCAAAATCATATTTATATGGATTTCCATCACAAAATCTCATTCAAATTGAAAAATGGCAATACAAACGAAAACAATCGAGGTATTCCGAACCGATTTTTACGAATTGAAGCATCCCCAGTACAGCATAATACTATTTGCCGTACCTGCGACGTATTGAACCCATCAGGTATTTTTTAATAAGAGTGATACACCTTTGTGTTGTCAGTACTGCTTTATTTTTCAGACTATTTTCTAGATTGTAGTTGTTGGTTTCCCTTTTCTTCATTGTGAGGTTCTAAAGAGTATAACACTGGTCTTATCAGCATTGAAAAATGATCTTCTGGAACCTCTATTCTTAATCCTGTTGAACAATAACGAACTGGTTCTGAGTAGCTGAGGATGATTTTCCACATCAGATTCTGGTGGTATTAAGTTATAACGGGTTTTTCTTTTAGAGGGTCACAACTCAGAGTTGGCAAGACTGCTATATTTTACAACCGATTCAGAAAAACGCCTGTGAATTGTTGAATTTTTTCATCAAAATGATTTTTCTGTTCGACACACTTATCGTGCTTTTAGTACATTTCATGGTGTACAGGGTGATTCACTTATCTTGGTAACCCCAATTTTCTCGCAAACGTCCGAATATTTTTGCATTCTGTGAATGATGTTTTGAACAAGTCAATGTCGACTTGAGATGCACATGAAAATCTGCGAAATAAATGAAGGAGCCTGGCGTCTCGGCGCTATCAAAAATTTTTTCGCCAGGGATATACCTTTGTTATCATTTCATTCTAAAGATGATTTTATTCTGAATCTTTTTTCGAATACAATTTTTATCTATTTCTAATCGTCAGAGATTTGCAGCGTGTTTTATGTTAATTATATTCCATTTATTTTATTCTGTATTGTGGTAGTATACCTTTATTTGGAGACATAGATATGATTTTGTGCCTTGAATTCAAGAAGGCTAATTTTCTGGTCAATGTGCTTCTTCAAATAAGATGAAATATGTGGCTACAGCAAGATGGTGCTCTATGTCACAACGCTGCCATTGAGAAGAGATATTTAGATCAAGAATTCGAAAATAAATGGATAGGAACCAATGGACCCATCAAGTATCGCCAGACCTCAAGCTCATGGATTACTTTCTGAGGGATACCCTGAGAAATATGGTATACCAAATTGATTCTAATAACTTGGACCATTTGGAAATAAAGATAAGAAACGCATGTGCCCGAGTAGACAGACCCTTTTATTCTGACCCAGGTAACTTATAATGACAAAGGGGAATGATATAACTTATGGATCATAATGGCTGGTAGATAGAACATATGATTCGAAATGTTTCGTTTGTAATTAAAAAAATGTTTATTGTTATAAGATATAATATTTAATGAATATCATAAAAGAAAAATAGTTTGTTACAAAACCTCCGTCATTTTACGAAAGTCATATCTAGGTCATCTAGTCATTATGATAAAAACAAGAGTAATATCATTTCCCTATATCATTTTAAGTAACTTCGGTCAAAATATAGGGGTCCACTTATTTTCGAATTCTTGATCTCAATATCTCTTCACAATGGCAGCGTTGTGACTTGGAGCCCCATCTTGCTGTATCCACTTATTTGAACTCATTTGAGGAGGCAGATTGTTTAGAAAACTAGACTTCTTGAATTCAAAGCACAAAATCATATCCATGTCTCCAAATAAAGGCATACTACCACAATACAGAAAAAAATAAATGGAATATAATTAACATAAAACACGCTGCAGATCGCTGACGGTTAGAAATGGATAAAAATTGCATTCGAAAAAAAAGTTCAGAATAAAATCATCTTTAAAATGACATGATGAGAAAGGCATGTCCCTGGCGAAAAAATTTTTGATGGCGCCGCGACGCCTGGCGTCTTTATTTATTCCGCAGATTTTTATGTGCATCTCCAGTCGATATTGACTTGTTCAAAACGGACGTTTTCGAGAAAATTGGGGTTACCAAGATAAGTGAATCACCCTGTACACAATGGCCCTTTCGAGACGGTAATTCGAAGAACGATGGGACCCTTTTGGATCAAGATAGCCTTAAAAGGAAAATATACTATTCATATTTTCTTCTTTGTATTAGCTGTAAGAAAATGCCCAATTTGTGCTCCTATCAACGTCCTTATTCATCTGATCACAGAATAGTTCTGGTCCATCTCTGCTTGAATTGATGTATTGAAATTCACTCACAGATGTTACGTAAATTCGGATATACGGTTTCCAATGTTGTTTTTCAGTGAAGAGGGTGTGATTCCGAAAACGTCCAGGCTGCTGCTAATGGTCTTAGATGAAATATGTATGTATTTATGGAACTTCAAAGATGCACAAAGGCGAGCCCATGGTCTCTTTGAACATGAATAATGCATGGTATTTCGTTATATATGGACCTTCTTAGGGACAAGGCAACAGACGGAATTATCTGTGTGAGGATGCAGACACAACCACTACTGCATTCCTTCAGTTGTTAATAAGGGCTGAAAAACGGAAGGGGATAGAGAGATCGTTATACATTCGGTGTCTCTAATTAGTGTTCTCAGCTTACGGCACGTTTTTTTTAAGGGTGAGCTTCTGGGAGAAGCTTCAGAAACTTGATATACGCCTTATTCGGATCTTTTTTATTTTTCATGTATTGAAGGAAAACTCATGAAAGGTTTTTCTTTTGCGTTAGGCATGCAGAAAGATCGTTACCGATTTACAAAAACTCAAACATCTCAAAAATGATTCAGTTTTCTGCATCTGGATGAATATACTTTCTTCATGTAATCTTCTTCGCTACATCAATTGCTTCTATTTAATCTTTTCACAAGAATTAATATAACGATTTAAAAAAATCATGACTCACCCTATGATAACACCTTTTATAACAGTATCAGAAATTTGAAAGTGTATTGAAAAATGTATTTCAACAACATATATATACATGCACAAAATTGCGCTCTTATGGCATTGTTCAGAAGTTGGGGAGAAATTTTTTCAATTTTGACAACTTTAGAAGAATTTACCTGCCTTAATTTGCATTTTGGATAATGGATTTTTTTATCGAACTTCACTTATTCTTCATGAAAAAAGGGCCCCCAGAAAGTTCGATACACATTTGTGACTATCTTAATATATGAAACTAAGTCGGCCATTTTGTTTTTTACACCATTTATAACTCAAGGTTGGATGAACTGAAAGATTTTTTGTTGGATTCTTCTACGGCGGGGATAACATAAAATGCAACAAAACTCTGAAAAATTTAATGGAATGGAAAAAAATTTGAAATAATTTTCCTTTTTGCGAATAATGACAGTATGTGTCGCTACGGCACATTTTCTAATGATATTAACGTATCTGTGTCCATGTGTTATTACACCCATCTTTCTTTCAAACACTACGGAAAATTTCATGATGAAATGTTTCGAACAAATCCCTATTCTACAATTGATTATCGCCATTAGATGGCAATCCTAGATACAGATAGTTATCTATATCTATGATGTAAACAATGTGAACAATTACTGTGTATTTTGAGTTGCCTAGACGTCCGAATCAAGACATTGACATTTTCTGTCGAACACACAAAAATACAATGGGTGTTTCCAAATGACTTAATTTGAAGCAGATATAATTTAAGGACGTGGATTCAATCCAAAATTACAGGTAAGAATATAATATTAACATTGATGATTTCAAATAATTCATTTTGCCTTCCCGTCCTGCTATTCAGATCCAAAGCCAGATTCCCTATCAAATTGGATCATTACAACCACTTGAAGATGCACATCATAAATTCCTCCAAATTTACTTCATATAGGCATATAATCAACGTCAATCAATTAATGCAGATGTGAGAAGAATAATTCTTCAAGATCTGCAGCAACTACTTCATGCATTGGTTCGATTGTTTAAAACTGCTTTGGAACGTATGCCAAGTGACGATCACAAGGTTGTGATCAGAGCAAATAAACGACCTGTTGGTGCACATAACGCCAATTCAACGCCCATACAATAGACGAAGTGGCATGTGTGGAAGAATAAATGGCCTACTTTAAAAAAACAAACACGTGATATTGTTCTTACGCGTCGCAATACTGGAGAATTGCAACGAATATATGAAACACACCTTTCATACGATGCTCTACAATACCCGCTAAAAGTTTTGGAGAGGTGATGATGAATATAACTTCAATATCAATATGATAAATCCATTGAATGATGAGTACCTTCATTAAAATTTAAAATGTCTACTTAATACAAATTTGAATTATTTGATTCTAGGCTAAGAAACCACCAAGAAAGTGAACTCGATGAATTATTATTCATTTCGTTTAATGGTTCGTTAAAATGCCGATAACTATTTGCTGAGATTTCGTCGATTGTGGCAGCAGTATTGTGTGGATATGTATTGTGAAACTAGTTGACTCGGCAGACTTCGTACTGCCTCAATCGATAAATAAAAATCTGGTGGTGGGTCCAATTGTGGCAATTGGCAATTAGATAAGGTAGCTGACCTGGCGGACTTTGTTTCGCCTTAGAGATGAATAAAGTTGTACTAACCATTGTTTTTTTAAGAAGGAAATATATTAGGTGGAATACAAAATATACAAATACAAAATATTTAAAAGGTAAAGAGGAAACATTGTTTAATATTTTATCGATTGTGGCAGTAAGATGTCTGCCGGGTCAGCTAGTAGTGAATATAACTAATAATTCATTTTACACTTCGATATGAATGTGACAAACATTTATATCAAATTAATATGAACACTCATCTCAAAAATGAATACAAAACATCTTGTATCGCATTGAAAACATCCTGAAATCTTTATATTGGTCAAGACAAGGAGGTTCATATATGTTTACTCAAAATTACTCAGAGACTTTTTTACGTTACAGGTTAGACCGTTGATTTCACTAAGCCGAAATCAAACTGGCACATAACTTTTTAAATTTCCTCTTCCACGAAGATATTCCTCTAATGTCGAATGAGTCTTTTGAAGGAGAATCACCTCCATACCATGCTTGTTGACTTATTTTGAGACAATCACTTTTATCTTCAGAGATTCCCTCAATGTTCAATTATAACCCAGACCCAGAAAGATACTTCTGTAGCAGTGTTCGCAAACTGCTACAGGGCCCCAATGAGGATGAATAATCTCCTATAGATGAACCAGGAAGCTTAAATATTGATTAATTCAATAATTTTTCTTACTCAAGAATTGAAGAAAGAATCAAAAAATGAAGAAATTCGTAAAAACTTCATCTGAAATAAATGAACTAATTTCGTGACGTGGTTAACGGAGAATCTGCCCTGAGTGGGGCTAGAATATTCATAATCTCAAATGAGAAATTGTATGCGATCGTAAATGCTATTGTTTTTTGCTATAGTATTTCACTTTATGTGAAATGAACAGAACACGCCATGAATATAAACTAGTTTTCGCGCTACTGAAATAATTTCATAGTCAAATCGAATTTTATCGCTCGTATTTGCTGTTCTATGAGGAATTTTGGTTGATCAATGTATAGGGTGTTTCATCAGAATCAGGTTTCGATCATTTTGGAAGATTTTCTAAATAAAAAGTTATATAAATGATGGCTCTTATGGCTCTTGAAGTTACTGACTCTGAATAGAGTCAATAGAGAGTGTTTGAGATACAATTTCAGACCAAGATACTACCGCAGCATTATCCAAACCGCCAATATCCCGCTCATGGCCTCTCTATTAGAACCCATCAACCCTACTGAGCTGGTATGATGCCCGGAGTTGACCATGGTCATCAACTTGGGAGACCACAAACGTCAGAAGAAGACACCGTCCTGGAAACAATAAAATATTTACAATGTACCTAATTATGTTTAGCAGGTACCCCGAGATCATGCAACACGTGTGCGATTACTGGAAAATCCCAATTTCTCTGACGCTATGGAGTAACGAATCGTTGTGCCGGAAGATCTTTCTTGCATCCCAAACAGATAATAAGTTTAAGGAGTATTGTAACGGTTATTTCCCAATTTTAAACCTCCAGAAAATGGGGAAGTTATTCAAACTGTTTCCAGAAAAACTTGGTACAATTTTATTTAACTGGAGTGTTAATTCAGAGTAATAGAAACTATGAAGAAGAAAGAATTCATTCAATTCACGTTTATTGAGGTTTTCGATCAACTTAACTGCTCCACATGAGTTGAAGATATTGACTTAAATTGCAAAACAATATAGTTTCAATGAGATTTTATGATATAAATTCATATAAATATGATTTCGAGTTGCAGGAAATAAAATTAATTTTAGCCTGTAGGTCTGCAGCGTATACAGGGTGGTCAAGAAAAATCGGGTAAAATGAGGAAATTTTATTCCCAGAGAATTCAAACTTTTTAAGACTATCAATACAAAGTGTCTACTCAACGGGCATCAACTACAGCTTGACATCTTCTTTGCATACTACACACGAAGTTGTTGGACATTTCTTGAGGAATTTGGTTCCATAAACGGGACAATTAAGGATTCTGGGGTAGGTTGATGATCATCTTATCTTCTTTGGAGGATATCCCATGCATGTTCTATGCAATTGAAATTTGGTGAGTGCGGAGGTATTGATAAATATGGAATACTAAGCTCCTCACGCGCATTCTCAACTATGGCTGGGCTGCACGGGGCGGTCTAGCGTTATCGTCAAGAAATTGAAAAGTTTTACCAAAAGCTGCGTGAAAATTTGGAAAAACATTGACAATAACATGCTCTGTATAAATAGTGTAAGGCGGTCATATTCCCAGGACGAATGAAACATATCCTGGCCGATACCATAACACTAACCCCTCGGAATGGATGGACTTCTTGGACAAAGTGACGATTACGGGGTACGCATGGGATTGTCCATAACCTTATTCTTCGAGAATCTCAAAATCGTCCATATCTGGATTCATCAGTGAAAATGACACTACGTCATTGATTGTTCCAATTGATATGTTGCCCTGCCCATTTCAGTCTTTGACGCTTATGGTGACGTCCCAAGTAACACAATATGGACAGCATTGCTCTTACAGCAAAAACTAATCTTTTTTGTTTAAAATAATGCTACATCTTAGCTGTAGACTAGCATTTTCATTTTGTCAGCACCTATGCTCATAATAATTGCATTTTTATTTAAATAAATGTAACGAACACAGCTTATTTGCTGCGATAGCATAATAGATATATATTCGTCTGCGGTTCAAGTTTTAATGCACTTCAAATAGCCATATAGATTCATGGCTTTCTGGTACGCTGTGATGTTTAAATTATGACTATGCGTTTGCATCGACAGCTTAAATACTGTTATCTTCTGTGTGTGTATATGTCAAAACCTTTTAAGTACTTAGGTTATGTTTCATTTTGATATTACGTATACGTTTTGATGAAAATGAAACGATCATATATATATGTAGGTATAATATATTCACAATTATTCTTATAGTTTAACTAACTTTACCTTATCCAAATGTCCTCGTTAAAATGTTACCTCTGAAGAGAGAAACAAAATAAAAAGTTTCGTGAGATGATATAATTTTTTTTATGTTAGTTTTCATCAAAGAAGGAACTGACATAAAAATACAATACTCCCCTCTGTGATAATATCCATTTTGTTAATCATATAGTTTGTACCTCGATTGCCATCTGACAACCTGGACAGTGTCGACGCGTGCGCACAACTGGCATTTTGGTGTGTTGGCTCCTACATGAAATATCAATGCTGCGTTAGCAGCAATAGAGCTGTCGCAGAAATACTGTACTACAATGCGTACAAAAATGCTAGGTAACTGCTATATCGCTTCCGAATAACTATTTATCGAGGCTTCTTCGAATATGGTCGCTACCCTCACGAATATCTAATAGAAACAAAACAATTACATAAATAATTCAATTGGAGATAAAAAATTTCAAATTCCCTATTTTAGCTGTTCTTTTATCAACGTGTCAACATTGAAAATATATCAATTGAAAAAAAAAATTTAAAAATTCAGGTCTGTGTACTAACACGAATCACATGGAAACATAATTCAACCTAGTAAATGATACTGATTATTCGAAAGTTGCCTGAAAAATCGAATTTTTTTAAATTTCGGAGTTTTGTTTTTTTCCGAAATTGATAACTTTTTTTCAATCTTACGAATTTCGCAGGCCCCTTATTTTGTTCGAGGCAGATGGGTGGATTTCACGATGAATCTCTTTTGGCACAAGAAAATTTGGTATAGTTGCGAAGTATTCAACAAATCTTCAATCATAATTTCTGCTAACTTCAATGTAATAATGAAACAAATAGATCACATATGATAGGAAATTTGACATTGACATTGAGGGCCCGAAATTGTGTCAGCTGAAAGTTTATCTAACCTTAAATATAATAAATGTTTGACAGTTTCTATTTAAAACGTAAAACACAACCACCACCTTGGTTGGCAGAACTGGAAAGCTATGATGCTTCGAAATAGCATTTTTGTTCAATAAAAAGAAGAATAACAGCGCTGTGAAATGCATTTTTTACCCACATTAGTGCTATAAGCAACAATTTTTCGTTGATTACAGCAATGAATTATAGCTGCTATGACGTTGTCACAGACAAAAAAAAGTGCTCCAAATCTTCTGTCGCAACATTGCGGCAGCTATTTAGCAGACACTATATAGACTTCTGCGAATGCTAAATAGCATTTATTATTTCTGCCGCAACGTTGCCGAAGAAGTTTCAAAGCACATTGTGTTACTTGGGGTGTTAATGCAACTCTCTCAATGGACTTCTAGAACCTAGATTCACCTTTCTCAAACGTCGTCTGGTTTCGATGGAAACTTGGACTTCTTTCTATTCGTAGATGTAGACTTTACTTCTCGCAGAAACGGTGATGAAACGATCCGGAGCTGGTGTTGTTTTTCGTTGCCTACCAATATCTGGTCTTTCCAAGACAGAACCTGTCTTCCTGAACCTATTCCAAAGTCGAGATATCACACTTTGGCTGACTAGGAGTCTTTCCGCAACAACAACCTGAGTTGAGCCACCCTGTAGCATTCCGATAGCCCTATCAGCCTCAGCATTGATACACTGACTCCATTTTAAAATGAGAACATTCACGAAGCATACGTAAAGAACCAAACTTCAGAAAAAAGGCGACCAGATTGACGAAATCTCTCATACTGATTTTTATTGGATCGATTCAATTTGGTATTGAGTTTTAATGGATTTTACCGTGATTTTCTCGAAGATTGCATACTTTTCAAAACGATTGAAAACGATATCCCTAACTCTTGTGGAGCAGTATATTCATAATAGTTTTAATTAGGAGTACAATTCGCAAAATCGTTCGAAAATCCGCAAAATTGGGTAGGTATATTCATCAAATTCTGATTATTTCAGAAACGGTTCATTTTCGCTGAACTAATATGTTGGTTTCATCCGATTGTATTCGGTCTACGTCATCGTGGTGTGTAGTTTGATTCAATATCGAGATGTATTTTGGAGGGGTTCTTTCCCGACCAACTCAAGAAGAACCGAGTAATTCCCATACACAAAAGTGGAAACCCAGGCGAGATGAGTAACTTCCGACTGATTTCACTACAACCTTCCCTATCAAAAGTTTGACAAAGTGCAATGAAGAATAGGTTAAACAGCTATTTTAAAAAGCATAATATTCAGAGTAGTGAACAGCATGGCTACCTTGAGGGCAAATCTACAATCTACTTATGCAGATACTCTCAGTAAGATCGCTCAAGCCATTGACGAAAGAAATAAGTGTAGGATATCCTCATGCGATCTAAGTTAGGCTTTTGATACCATTGACCATCCGCTGCTGTTGAAGAAACTTAATTATTATGGGATGAGAGGCAATACCCTGAAGCTTATAACCAGCTACCTTGAAAACAGGTACCAGAAAGTGCAAATTGGTGAGAAAAGCTCCAACTGGGAACAGGTTACACGGGGAGTCCCGCAAGGGTCCACTTTGCGACCGATACTCTTCCTGGTGTACATCAATGATATTCCCGCGAATATGGAACATGTAGATACAATTATATTTGTGGATGATACGAACTTCATTATTGTTTCCAGAAACCAAAAACAACTAGAGAGTAATACTAAAATAACATTGACCACCTTAAATTCCTGGGAATACAACTCCAGTCAGATATGAAGTTTTTACATCATATTAACCAGCTGGAAAAGAGTCTCTCTAGAGGAATCTTCGTTATAAGGAGAATGAAGGAATTAGCTGGTCAGCAAGCGGCAAAAGTGGCATATTTTAGTTTTGTACACTCAGCGATTGCATACGGAAGTGAAGACGTATTCATCAAACAAAAAATGGCCGTTCGGATATTGTCCAATGCTGCTCGTACAACTAGCTGTAGGCAATTGTTCAGACAGGAGAATATACTAACTTTAACATCCTTGTTTATACTTGCCTGTGTTACTTACATCCATGACCTTCTTCTTCTTCTTCATGTGCCGTCTCCTGTACGAAGGTTGGCGACTAGTAGGGCGATCTTAACTTTCGAAGCTGCTGCTCGAAATAATTCAGCAGATGCTTTTCCCGACCATGCTCTCAAATTTTTCAGCCAGGAGTCTCTTCTACGTCCGGGGACTCTCTTGCTGTTGATTTGACCTTGAATTATTATCTGCAGCAATTCATAACTATCTCCACGCATATGATATGTCCAAAATACTGGAACTTTCTCTTTTTGATGCTATATAAGAGTTCTATCTGAGTATCCATTCTGCGGAGTACCTCCTCATTCCGTACCCTATCATCCATGACCACAAAGACATATACCAGACGAATAACTTCAACCACAACTATGGCACCAGGTATGCAAACAGGTTCATCGTTCCCTTTCACAGACTGACCTCAACACAATTGAGTGTGAATCACACAGCGGTGAAGATATATAATATGTTGCCAGGAAAGTACAAAATGCTAAGTGGGAAGAAGATACGCGACATCCTCAAAAAAAAGTTGATTCAAAAAGCCTACTACAAACTGGAAGAATACTTTACAAATCCTGTGGACTGATTAGTAACTTTATGCATGGTTTGTTTTATTTGTTGAATAGTTTCCGTCATATACCTTTACGTGAGCCTTATAATTTGTATTTTTTTATGTTCATATACATTAAGTGTTTGTATGTTTTCATTCACTTATTATGACACCCCATTTATGTTTGATGGGTCAAAAATTATATAATTGTTATAATGTATAATTTACAATACAATAGTTATAGGACACCTGTATGTTATTACTGCCATTATATCAGCTGTCTTTTTTTTGTGATTGATCAGATGACATAATGAGGGAATAGTCATCATAATTATTTCCTGACGAAACATCGCAAATATCATTCTAGTTCATTTTGCAATGCACATACACATAATAGGATTGCAGTAGAGGCAGTTTCTAGAGGACGCAACCTACCTCTGAATCGAGAATACCTGTTAAAGCATGTAGTTGTCCCCTCCATCGACCCAGCAGTGGTCCGATTTCAGAAGGGGGCATTAAAATCCACAAATCGAATCCAACGAGATCTAAGGATGCGGTCTAGAGGGTCCAACGAAGGAGGGCAGTAAATGGAAAACGCCAGATAATCCGGTACACGCCGAGTACGGTGTCACGTGGTATCGACAGGATTCCGAGATATTCGCTTTGAGACGCCACTTTAACATGAAAGATGACGGAACTTTGTCGGGAGTTCAACAGGGCTCTTCCACATCGGGGAGGGATGTGTTGGGCCTGCTCGTCTAGCGTTTTGCGGAGTAGATCAGACCCTCCCAAAAATCCGATATTTCAGACGGCAGGAAAGAGTTTTAATCCGGGATTTCTTTCAGTGCGTGTTATTTCTCTGGGGATGGGACGCTGTTGAATTTCGTGGATCCTGGAAATTGACTCAGAATTCAGAACACACCATCGAAGAAGACTTTCAATACGGTTAGGGGCTTCTTATGCCCATATAGAATTTCCATTACGCAGACAAAATATCTCGTGTGAAATGTCGATGAGATGGAAATGGTTCTTTCTATTTTAAGCTGAAAAACTTTCTATCTGACAAAAAAATGATATATTTTTTTAAATGGATGTGAATGTGTGACAAGAATAAATGTCAAAATAGTATATTCTCAAACAAGTTGCAGAATGAGCTCCTATTCCATCACGAATGCGAATGCATGAGTGTTGGAATGGCCTTCTGCAACGACTACTAGACGATATTTTCTCTATGTCAGTCAAGTTTTGTGAAATACTCTCGAAATTCAAATAAAAATTCAGATTAGTGACTTTTGTATTTTATCTTGGCTAGTGTGACTTACGAAATTTGACAGATTACGGCATTTGACTTGATTCGATTTGAAAATTGAGAGGATCTGAGGTTAATACTGACAACCACAAATCGAAAAATGTATCGGAAAACGAAGCTGTAATGAGTTACATTAATGCACTACTTTTTGAACTGTAATGAACTCATTAGGATACTGAAATGAAGAAACATAATTTACAAGCACTTTTTCTTTGGGAATAAGACACTAAATTCGATTTTCTTCATCTCAATTTTTTTTTTAATATGAAATAAAGAAGAATGCATTCGAATATAAGATAAGTTTTTTGCGCCCTGAGAGATAGGAAATATTGAATATAGTGTCTTATTTCCACTGAAAAGGGGCCTTAAGAAAGTTTCAATAGTTTCTAGATATTTTCGTTGATGAAAAAGTTGTGGCACATCTTCGAAATCGATAAAATAGCAAAATATAGTTATATAAAAAAAAAAAAATATCGGTTTTCACTAATGGTGTTTCCATGAAAATCAAGCCCAGGACTCCTTTCAACATTTTTCCCTATCTAGTCCAGAAGTACCGGAAAACTAATTTGAATCAAGCAATTTGGGATTTCCTGTCAGTTTTAGGTTATTCTAAATGATTATTTGTTGCACCCATAATGCAACCTAGACACTCATCACTACTTGCAAAAATACGTATAATTCCTACTCCATCCAATAATTCACGTAGAGAGTCGTTTACGAAGAAAAAGTTCAAACGTGATCTCTCCACTGTTGGTGCACAGCCAAGTTGTGCTCCTTTTTCAGTTAAAACGACGTACACCCCCTACGCCCGCTCACAGAAATTATTATTATTATTATTTTATTATTATTATTATTGCAAATGAGACAGAGAAGAGGCCGGAGCCTATAAATCTCATACAAAGAGAAAAGAAATAACACTTCAGAGGATGAAATAACAGAAAAAAAAAAAACAAAAATTCAGCATACTAAACACAAAACTACAATTTGTCTAATTGGTTTTTGAAAGAGTTTACACTCTCAGCGCACACAACACGGACAGGTAGTGAGTTCCACTTCGCGAACACGCGATTCGGCAGAAAAAACTGTCTCGCACGAGTTCGGAACACTTCATGGTAGAGTTTGAATTGATGGCCACGAAGGTGATTTTTATTCAGTGCAAATATATTGTCTAGATTGCCACCTATAAAACCATGCAGAATCCGATAGGTCAAAATAAGATCACCACGCATCCTACGATCACTAAACAAGTCTAAATTAAAAATTTTTAGTCTATCTTCATAAGAAGGGCGAATTCTTCCAAAAGGGATCCTCGTCGCAGCCCGCTGCACCCTCTCCAGGCGCTGCTGGTCAGATATCAGATTGGGGAACCATGCAGGACCCGCGTATTCCAATATTGGTCGAACGTAGGTGGTGTAAAGCTGCCTGCATGTATCGACTGAGCATCTAGGAAAGGCTTTTCTTATCAAGTACAATATTTTGTTGCACTTAGAGGATATACTGCTTACATGAGCTGACCAGGACAGATCCTCAGTGATCAACAGCCCGAGATCGATATGTTGCGCAGCGGACTCCAGACATTTACCATCAATCAGATACTGATTCCGTGGATTCAGTCTCCCAAGGTGAACAACCCTACACTTGTCCACATTCAAAGGAAGGAGCCACCTTTGGCACCATTGACTAACTTGGATCAAGTCATTCTGGAGAACCTGAGGGGAACGAGCATCATAAAAGAGCTTGATGTCATCAGCATATTGGGAGCAGAAGGATAAGAACAATGGCGGCAGGTCAGATATATACGCCAAAAATAGAATGGGACCCAAAACTGAACCCTGCGGTACCCCACTGACAACAGGTTTGAAGTCAGAAAATGAGTCACCAACCCTAACCGAAAAATATCTCCCAACTACAAACGAACGCAGCCATCTCAGAACGCTCCCCCTTACACCTAGATGTTCGAGCTTGAAAAGTAAACGCCGAAAAGGAACACGATCGAAGGCTCGAGAGAGATCCAGATAGATGACGTCCACAGGTATTCCACCGTCGATGGACTTGGTCCAATGCTGGAGACATTCCAGAAGACATGTGATAACTGACCGTCCCGGTAGAAAACCGTGCTGTTGATCAGGAATAATATCATTAGCGATCAGAAACTGTAGCAATCTATCACACACAACCTTCTCAGCGATCTTTGAAATTAAGGGAAGTAGACTGATAGGACGGTAATTGTGGGGACACAGTTTGTCCCCTTTCTTGAAAACTGGAGTAATCCTAGATTTCTTCCAAGCAGATGGTAGCTTACATGTTTGGAAAGATAACCTGATGATCATGGTTATAGGAGTTGTTAGATTTGTGGAGCATCTCTTCAGTATACGTGCTGATATATTATCCAAACCAGGTGCAGTAGACATGTCTAGCCGAGATATGATCCTCAAAATCTCCTCCGCCTGGACATCAATGCTATCCAACGAACTGACAGTACAACAGACAGAATTGCCTTGCAATTCTCCGTAAGCCGCTCCTACTCGATCGCACGTGCGATCGACGTAGACTAGACAGCAGATTAGGTGGAGTAGACCACATTATTGAATTCATAGATGAAAAAAAGTTGGGGACTGGAAATGCAGAAATAGATACTAGGTAAAATATATACTGCTCCACAAGAGTAAGGGATATCGTATTCAATCGTTTTGAAAAGTATGTAATCTTCTTGAAAATCGCTGTAGAATCATTTGAAACTCAATAACAACTTGAATCGATCCAATAAAAATCAGTATGAGATATTTCGTCAATATGGTCGCTTTTTTTCTGAAGTTTGGAGTCAGTTTATTAACGGCTTCGATTTGAAACAAGTTTTCTGAAAATGCCATAGGGTGTCCTAACTCAGGTTGTAGTAGCGGAAAGGCTCGAAGTCAGTAAAAGTGTGATATATCGACTTCGAAATAGGTTCAGGAAGACAGGTTCCATGTTAGAAAGACCAAGGCTTAGTAAGCGACGAAAAACAACACCTGCTCAGGATCGTTTTATCACCGTTTCGGCGAGAAGAAAGCCTACATCTACGTGTAGACTGCTTCTGAATAGACTTCAAAATGCAAATGGGGTCCAAGTTCCCATCGGAACCATCAGACGACGTTCGAGAGAGGTGAATCTAGGTTTTGGACGTCCATTAAGAGGAGTTCCATCAACACGCGACCATAAGCGTCAAAGACTGGAAGCGGCAAGGCACCATATCAATGGGAACGATCAAGGGCGCAGTTTCACTGATTAATCCAATTATGGACGATTTTCAGATCCTCGAAGAATAAGGGTATGGACATTCCCACGCATACCATGTAATCGTCGCTATGACCAAGAAGACTATCCATTCCGAGGGGATAATGTCATGATATGGGCCAGGATAGGTTTCAACGGGCGCACAGATCCACACATTTGTCCTGGGAATATGACCGTCTCACACTATAAGGGGAATGTCATTGACAATGTTTTGCCAAATTTTCACGCTACTATTAGTGCAACTTTTCAATTTCTAGACGATAACGCTAGACTGCACCGTGCAGCCACAGTTGAGAATGCGCGCGGGGAGCTTGGTATTCCACATTTACCAGTACCTCCGTACTCACCAGATTTTATTTGCATAGAACATGCATGGTATATGCTGCAAAGAAGATAAGATAATCTTCAACCTACCCCAGAATCCTTAAATGATCTGAGAGAGATTCTGGATTCCTTATGGATCCAAATTCCTCAAGAAATGTTCAACAACCTCGTGTGTAGTGTGCAAAGAAGCTGTCAAGCTGTTATTGATGCCTGTGGAAGCCATATATTGTATTGATAGTCCTAAAATGCTTGAATTCTCTGGAAATAAAATTTCGTTGTTTATTCGATTTGTCTTAATCACCCTGTATACACTGCAGACCTTCAGGCTAAAATTAATTTCATTTTCATCAACTTGAAATCAAATTTATATGAATTTCCATCACAAAATCTCATTTAAACTGATTTTTTTGCACTTTGAGTCAATATCCCTAACTCATGTTGAGCAGTTTAATACTAGTTATCATTAGAATATTAGAATGGTTAATTTATTGGTTATTCAAAAACGTAAATTCGATTTTATATTACTTATTTCGGGGGTGCTCGTGCTCATATGCTATTATGGCAGAGCCTCCACTGATTGTATTGCCAAGAAAACTAGGTAAAATAGTTATTTATGATACAAGTGCAAAAGGCATTGATAATCTTACACGAGTTCAAAATTCCAAAACTCGCCATTTCGTGGCTCGTTTTGGAATGAACGAGTGTTAGAATGAGCCTTCTATATATGTATGTATGTATTCTGGGCTTAACAATATGCTATGTACATCAAGAAAGAGCTTGATGCCGTATACACAGTTCTCTTCACAAAGCCACTTTGTATTTTTCTGAACTGTCCCTCTATTTCATTTTCAATCTCCAATCCTCCAACTCTTCACCAATAATGATCCCCTGGTGCTAATTATTCTCATACTTAGTCCATTTACCCGTTCATTGTTGTATACTACCATTACTGTTCCAAGGCTTTCTGAATGAGAAATTCAGCAACTTTGTCAACTTATTTGGTGTTGGGTTGCTGGCCCAACGCCCCAACCTCCATTCTTGGAGGAGCTAGAATTTTTGCTGTTTGATTTCGAAAATTGTCGAAATGACAATACGAGTATCACATCATTTCTTCTAATTCGCTGACGTTTTATCGAAATTAATAAATATCGTTTGAAAAATATTGATTGGCAGAACTGTTTTCTATCTCATGAAATTCGACAGATGTTAAATTAATACGTGACAGGAAACAGTGTTGGAATGAAATATTCTAACATTGTTTTGTTCTACGGGATGCGGCGGAATGAACAGATTTGACACATGTTAGAGATAAAGATATTCCTTGTGGGCATCGAACTTCAAACGTCACTGGCCAAATTGAAGAATTCCCTGGATGATGCCGCTACAATCAATCTTGCCTCATCGTGTGAACCGTGTAAAACCGAGTATTATCCGATTTACTGCTCGCATTCCAACAGTTGAGATCGGCGAATCGACGCCAATTCTCTCCTTCCGAAAGAACCTGCCGCCTCCCGAATGGCTCAGGCGGAACTTCAAAAGCCCCCAAATCGTGGCCTAATCCTACGAACACATGAAGCATGGAATTGAATACTAAAATGTATCCTAATCTGCCTTTATCAAATGCACCGACCATTATACCGCAGTCCCCGAAGGGCGGCAGACATCAAAGTAAATCTAACAAATAAATACTACCAGGCTCCGCTCAGCTCGCTCTCTGCGATATTTGTCGAAGCTGCTTTCCATGTTTTAAACTCAAACAGAGTCAATTGTGTTCCCATCGCAGTTGCTGAACGGGCAAACATTAAAATGCGAATTTTGAGCGCCAGGCTTTAGCGTCCGACGCCGTGTGTCGTCATTGTTTGGCGTCACGGGATTTTTCGACGTTAGCTAGCTGCTGGGACAGACGACGCGTGGAGCTGATAAATATTTGGAGTTTGCTACAGTTGGAGGAATATTAACGTTAATTAGTTTCGATGGCGTGGATGCGATCGTGGTGATTAAACTGTTTGGGGCGACTGGTGATAGTGGATGCCTGCATTAATGCTGTGAAAGGTCCTTGGATGAGATGAAACTGGATTCATTTGAAAAAAGAGAATATAGTTAAGTCGGACAAAATGGGAAAGCCAACTTTATCCAACCCATAACTCCGTCACTAAGCTATTGATAACTCCTACTTCTGCAAAGTATCTTTCCCATTGTCTATTTCTAAGAGGACCTTTTCAAATGCCGTGCTTAGTTTAATAAATAGTGTCAGGCTTTCGGATATACTGACATTAAGAGAGTCTTCCGGGCTTATTGGCTGTGGTCTATTAAGAATTATTTCACCTGACGTTTCGACCTTATGAGGGGAATACGGACACTTTCGTTAAGGACTCTACGCAGTTTTCAGGAAAGCTGCAAAACATCCAGTTGGGACCAAATAACCGACTCGTTACTTTTGATTTTGTGTCTTTGTTCAAACTAGTTCCCATCAGGAAATCGCTTGACTATGTGTCTGAGTTATTCCCCTTTTGAAACTTTGCCTATCATCCAGCTATTTTTGGTGGAAAGGCGAATTCTATGAGCAAATAGACGGTGTCACCATGGGAAACACTCTAAGATCTGCAATTGCAAATTTCTTCATGGAAAAATTCGAACAAAGTGTAATTGAAGCGGCAACAAAGGAGCCATCCACATGGCTACGTTATGTGGATGATACTTTTGTCGTTTGGAGTCATGGACTTGAAGAATTGGATGCTTTCCTTTCCCATCTTAACAGTAGGCACCCAAATATTCAATTCACTATGGAAGTTGAAAAGGATGGTGCTCTATGCTTTCTAGACGTCTTTGTTACTAGAAAGCCTAATGGGAGGCTAGGACACAGGGTTTATAGAAAACCAACCCACACTGACAGGTATCTACACAAGCAGTCCAATCATCACCCTCAATACAAACGAGGAGTTATGAAAGATGAACATGCATTTATCGTTAACGGATATAATGCTAAAGACATTCAGAAGGCAATAAGACCAAAACTTTCCACACGTGATGATTACACGCCACAACTCACTCCCAATATCTTACCTTATATCGCCAATGTCACCGATAAAATTGGTAGAATACTGAAGAGGCACAATATAGAGACCCTCTATAAGCGATCTCAAAAACTTGGCCAAATGATCAGATCTACCGAAGACAAAGTCGACCCACTCTCTCAACCCGGTATTTTCAGGATACCTTGTGACTGCGGCAAAGTCTATATTGGTACAACGAAGCGAAGTATCAATACGAGAAATAATGAGCATGAACGATGCTGTCGACTCAATTAGACAGAGAAATCCGCACAAGCAGAACATGCTCTAGCAGATGGACACAATATTATTTTCTCAAAGGCAGAGGCTATTTCGAACATCAAAAGTTTCTATCCTGGGATGAACATGAAAGCCATTGAGATTTATAAACATAAAAACAACATGAACAGGAGGAAAGAAACTCCTTTTGTTCATAGCGCATTGTTTACGGTATTAGAAAAGATCGAAATCAAGCCAATACGAAGTGGGAGCTATTGACCAATCAACTTCGCGCGCGTAAATCCACTACCTTCTCTGGCCATTTTCACTTTCGAAAATTCAGCGGTCGGGTAACAACCCAAGACCAAGAATCCTCTGGAAATGCTTTCCGCAGTTGTGGGCGAAATGTTGGGTGAAATAATTCCTAATAGACCACGGCCAAAAGGCCCGTGAGTCTAATATATCTATTGTAAATAAAATGTTTCTGAAATCAGTCTTTCGAAGACCCTACGCATAGGTACGTGAGTCTATGTCTAGACATCTTTCGATTGCTAATATTCCTGCTCAGCTAAAGAAGTCGAAGGACAAAAGGTCCGATCACCATCGTTAATGAAGCACCCTGAATCATCTTCAAGAAGAGACCAATATACGATGAAGGGTGTAAAAGAAGGTTCAGTAAGATGTGAGTAACAACGAACCAACACATGGCCCACCTCTATTACATGCTATTTCGGAAGCCAGAAATCATTCTAGCCATTTCTTCCTCCCAGAAGATATAACAGGAAATTCATGTGCCATTTAGGGACGATCGTGAGACATTCAACTCCTCTCCGACCTCCAAAACGTAACAGAAAATACTAATGATTCCTGAATAGATCGATGATCATTCATGAAAAGTCATATTTGTGATGAATGTTATCCTGTTTCACCTTCCTAGTTCGGCAAAATATGATGGTTCATGAATGAGAGTGAAGATGATCATGGGACTCTAATATATTTATTGTGAATAAAAACGAAATTCATTAAGAAATTAATTATAATAATAAAAGACAAATTACACTTCAGCAACGACAAATATCGCAGTAGAGGAAAGAAAAACGTGTTGAAAGTTCAACTAAATTAAAAAAAATTTAGTGATGTATTGTTGGTAAGTACCCAAAAGTTTGCAAGGTGTTTAGTTTGATCCCACTGTTTATTTTAAATCCGCTGAAAGTTGTATCAAAGACAGTTGGAAGTTTGGTTATTATAGCTATATGCACTCATCTAGCATCTCCTTCAGGAATTTGCTGTAAACTTAATAGGTGGGTCATCTATCTCATGGGTTTGGGATAGATGACGCTTGACATTTCGGGATAGATGATAGATATTTTTTCATTTCAAGACTCCTGAATTCCAAGACAATGCTATTGAAAAGGCAGAAGTACGATATGATTAAACAAGCCAAGAGACAAGCATTGCATAAATATATGAAAGTGTCACATTGCTGATTCTAGTTTTCAATTGAAACGCTCGGTATGCTGTTCTAATATGTTTCTAAAATCAGCCTTTACTGGCTTTTGAAGACTCCACGCATAGGTCTAGACATCTTTCGATTGCTAATATTCCTGCTCAGCTAAAGAATTCGAAGGACAAAAGGTCCGATCATCATCGTTAATAAAGCACCCTTAAAGCACCCTGTATCACCTACAAGAAGAGACCAATATACAATGAATGGTGTAAAAGAAGGTTGAGTAAGATGTGAGTAACAACGAACCAACCCATGGCTCACCTCTATTACATGCTATTTCGGAAGCCAGAAATCATTGTAGCCATTTCTTCCTCCCAGAAGATATAACAGGAAATTCATGTGCCATTTCGAGACGATCGTGAGACATTCAACTCCTCTCTGACCTCCAAAACGTAACAGAAAATACTAATGATTCCTGAATAGATCAATGATCATTCATGAAAAGTCATATTTGTGATGAATCTTATCCTGCTTCACCCTCCTAGTTCGGCAAAATATGATGGTTGATGAATGAGAGTGAAGATGATCATGGGACTCTAATATATCTAATGTAAATAAAAACGAAATACACTAAGAAATTCATTATTTTAATAAAAGACAAATTACACTTCAGCAACGACAAATATCTCAGTACAGGAAAGAAAAACGTGTTGAAAGTTCAACAAAATTTAAAAGAAATTTAGTGATGTATAGTTGGTAAGTACCCAAAAGTTTGCAAGGTGTTTAGTGTGATCCCACTGTTTATTTGAAATCCGCTGAAAGTCCATGTTCTGTCAAAGCCAGTTGGAAGTTTGGTTATTATAGAAGCTATATTCACTAATCTATTGTCACCTTCCGAAATTTGTTGTAACCTAAACAGGTGCGTCATGTATCCCATGGGTTTCGGATAGATGACGAATGACGTTTCTGGATAGAAGACGCACAATATATTTTTTATATTCAGACTCCTGATTTCAAAGACAATGCTAATAAAAAGGCAGAAGAACGGAATGATTAAACAAGCTAACAGACAAGCATTGCATAAATTGATGGAAGTGTCACATTGCTACATGAAGAGACGAATATACGATGAAGGGTGTAAAAGAAGGTTGAGTAAAATGTGAGTAACAACGAACCAACATGGCCCATATCGCAGTAGGAGAAAGAAAAACGCGTTGAAAGTACAACAAAATAAAAAAAATATTGTGATGTATAGTTGGTAAGTACCCAAAAGTTTGGAAGGTGTTTAGTTTGATCCCACTGTTTATTTGAAATCCGCTGAAAGTTGGAAGTTTGGTTATTATAGCTATATGCACTAATCTAGCATCTCCTTCAGGAATTTGCTGTAACCTTAATAGGTGCGTCATCTATCTCATAGGTTTGGGATAGATGACGCATGACGTTTCGGGATAGATGACGCACAATATTTTTTATCTTCAGACTCCGGGATTCCAAGACAATGCTATTGAAAAGGCAGAAGTACGATATGATATAAAGAGCCAAGAGACAAGCATTGCATAAATAGATGTCAGTGTCACCTTGCTGACTCTAGTTTCAAATTGAAACGCTCGGTATGTTGTTCTTATATGTTTCTGAAATCGGTCTTTCGAAGACCCCACTCATAGGTACGTCTAGACATCTTTCGATTGCTAATATTCCTGCTCAGCTTAAGAAGTCGAGGGACAAAAGGTCCGATCACCATCGTTAATGAAGCACCCTGAATCATCTACAAGAAGAGACCAATATACAATGAAGGGTGTAAAAGAAGGTTGAGTAAGATGTGAGTAACAACGAACCAACACATGGCCCACCTCTATTACAGGATATTTCGGAAGCCAGAAATCATTGTAGCCATTTCTTCCTCCCCGAAGATATAACAGGAAATTCATGTGCCATTTAGGGACGATCGTGAGACATTCAACTCCTCTCCGACCGCCAAAACGTAACAGAACATGCGAAAGACATCATTTTTTCGACTCACGCCATACAGACGTCGAATAAAAACTTGGCAAAAACTCGCATCGCGCCATAAATTTCGGTAGGCATCAAAGGGGGCTGGTACCGCATCAATAAGTCGGCCACGACGCACGGCGCCCGCCGACCGACGTTCGTGCACATTCGCCGACGTCCTGCTAGACGGCGCTGCAGTCAATAGGACTCGCGACGTCCTCGGGGTTAGAGCGCTAGATCGCTGCAGGATTCGAATTTATTCTGCGAAACGCGAATTTCTTCTCGGTTCTGCTCGCGAAAATTTTGCCCGTTTCGGAAAAAATGCAGTCAACGAGTTTCGTTTACGAAATTAGTGGTTGATGTTGGAGGTGATTCGAGAGTTCATCTGGGATTAATTATTTGAGTTTCGTGCAGTTCTAGTTTTGATGAGACAGTGATTTGGCTGGAGGTTCTTGGATTAAAAAGTGTGAGGTTTGTTGGGGATAATAGCTGAGAACCAATAAAGTGAACAAGGAGTGATTCATGTTGGACAGAATTGTCCATATTTCTATCAACTGGAATTTCTGGTATGTGTCGCTATTAGATGTACTTTGAGTTAATTGTTTTCTAACAGTAAATATATGTTTCACAATCATCGCGGAATTGCTTTCAAATCAATAAAAGCTATAAACTTAAATCCATGATATACTAGCTGACTTCGTAGGTACTGCCTCAAAAAAAGGAACTTTAATATTATAATAAACTATTATGGTATAATGGTGGACATAAAATTGCTCTTTACAATATGTGTTGCATCTGGAAACAGCTGTTTAATTTTTGAATGTTGCCCAAGAAGTGTTAAGAATCATTTACTATCCCAGAAATTAAAGAGCGTATGGGATCTGGTGGTGGGACTAATTGTAGCAATTGGCAATTAGATAAGCTAGCTGGCCCGGCAAACTTTGTTCCGCCTTGGAAATGAATGAAGTTGTTTTTTTCAAAGGAAATATATTAGGTGAAATACAATAGTACAAAATATACGAAAAATTTAATTGCAGTGAAATAGATATGTACAGGGTGATTGTTTTTATATTACTCATTAGCTATCTCAGTTAATATTGGTAGTACACAAGAGTTCAAATGGGCGAATTTGCAGTATTTTTTATGGGCATTCAGAATTCAGTACTAAGAATTGCATCAAGGCATCGTTAAAATAAAAATTCTATGTGAATTGTTGTTTTTCAAATGGCACACCCTGTATTTTATTTTCCTAATCGGTAGAGCTCTTTCTTCTGATTTCGAATATTTATATAAACCTTATTGAGGTTTTTTCGGCAGTTTCTGAAAATTATAGGTTTTTTTGTCTGAATCTAAGGCAGCTGTAGAACGCCACTTGAGAATGCTGTGATTTATTTATATCGAAGTTCCATTTTATGTCCTACTGATAGCCCCTTCTTTACATCATTGGACACTTTTTTATGTGGATATTTGAAATATAAAATGCCCGTCCGCAAAATATTGAAGACATTAAATTCAGAAATTGCCTCAGATTTAAAAGAAAATATCTATATTTTTAGAAAACTGCCAGAGATAATCTCAATAAGGTATATAATATATATTTGAAATCAGAAGAAAGAGCTCCACCGCTGTTAACCGTAGCGACATCTACTGGCGTTATTTGCAAGAAGGAAACTAATTTCCTATTTTTTTTTCATTTAATCAAATTTTCCAGAGGTTCAATGTGTTTTATGTTAACCCCACCGTAAAAGAATCCAACAAAAAATCTTTCATAACAAACAGTCTTGAGTTATAAATGGTGTAACCAACAATATGGCCGACTTAGTTTTATATATTAGGATTTAAACGAGCCATTCTTGTATACAAGGTGGGCCTTCCATTACTGTCCACCCTGAATTCTGAGCTTCGGGATGGAATAACGAAAAAACGCTCGGACAGGACAAATTTTGTTGAAAGGGGACAAATAAGGGTGTTTAAATGAGTTTGATATCACTATCCCTCTAGCCTCAACCCCTAACAGCTCTCATTTTTGAATAGGAAAAAGGGGTCGAGCAGCACCTTGGTGAAGAGGCAATCCAATTTCTTGCTTGAGTGTATTTTTTTTCATCGCATTAATCATTATACAGAATGACTCAGTATTCCTGCAGGAATCGAATTTATTTTACGAAACGCGGATTTCTTCTCGGTGCTGCTCGCGAAAATGTTGCCCGTTTCGGGAAAAATGCAGTCAACGAGTTTCGTTTACGAAATTGGTGGTTGATGTTGGAGGTACAGTGATTCGAGAGTTCATCTGGGATTAATTATTTGAGTTTCGTGCAGTTCTAGTTTTGATGAGACAGTGATTTAGCTGGAGGTTCTTGGATTAAAAAGTGTGAAGTTTGTTGGGGATAATAGCTGAGAACCAGTAAAGTGAACAAGGAGTGATTCATGTTGGACAGAATTGTCCATATTTCTATCAACTGGAATTTCTGGTATGTGTCGCAATTAGACGTACTTAAAGTTAATTGTTTTCCAACATTAAATATAAGTTTCAGAATCATCGCGGAATTACTTTCAAATCAATAAAGGCTATAAACTTGAACTTATCTATAAACTTAAATCTATGATGTACTAGCTGACCCGGCAGACTTCGTACTGCCTCAAAAAAAAAATTTAATATTATAATAAACTGTTATGGTATAATACCTTGACGGTGGACATAAAATTGCCCTTTACAGTATGTGTTGCGCCAAACGTTGTCGTCTGGAAACAGCTGTTAAATTTTTGAATGTTGGCCAAGAAGTGTTTAGAATCATTTACTATCCCAGAAATTAAAGAGCGTAAGGGATCTGGTGGTGGGACTAATTGTAGCAATTGGAAATAAGCTAGCTGGCCCGGCAAACTTTGTTCCACCTTAGAAATGAATAAAGATGTTTTTTTTTCAAAAGAAATATATTAGGTGAAATACAAAAAAATACAAAAATATAAAATATACAAAAAATAAAACTGCAGTGAAATAGATATGTAAAGGGTGATTACTTATACAGGGTGTTTCCTAAACATGCGGCAAAAATTCAGGGAGCTGTTACTTGGACTATTCTAAGAATATTTTGTCCTTTGATGTTTTTGGAAAAACCTCTTTGTTTCGAAGATACAGGGCGAACAACATTTTTCATATTTTTAAAATTGATAATAGTATAAATAAAAATGCGTACCGAACTGTGTTTACTAAGTAGGTACAATTTATTTTTAAATGTGTTTGACAACTATAAAAAACGGCCAGTTTTTTTACTTAAAATTGATAAGTTCAGATGGTAAAGGAATACAGATTAAACACGGTTTTCATTTGAATTCGTTTTGTGATGTATTAGCAATTAACATTTTATCTTTCACTGTCAATGAGGAGAAGATTGGATGATTGTATGCTGGCTGGAGGTGGTCATTTTCAACAGTTTTTGTAGGTTAAGTTAAATTTTCATGTAATTTTTCATAATAAAATGTTATTATCTAAAATTTTGTTTGCCCTGTATCTTCGAAACAAAGAGGTTTTTCAAAAAAAATCATCAAAGGACAAAATATTCTTAGAATAGTCCAAGGAACAGCCCCCTGAATTTTTGCCGCATGTTAAGGAAACACCCTGTATATTACACAAAAGCTATCTCAGTTAATATTGGTAGTACATAAAAGTTCAAATGGGCGAATTTGCAGTATTTTTCATGGGCATTCAGAAATCAGTACTGAGAATTGCATTAAGGCATCGTTAAAGTAAAAATTTTATGTGAATTGTTGTTTTTCAAATGGCACACCCTGTATTTTATTTTCCTAATCGGTAGCACTCTTTCTTCTGATTTTGAATATTTAGATATACCTTTTTGAGGTTTTTTCGGCAGTTCCTGAAAATTATAGGTTTTTTTTGTCTGAATCTAAGGCAGCTGTAGAACGTCACTTAAGAATGCTGTGATTTATTTATTTCGAAGTTCCATTCTATGTCCTCCTGATAGTCCCTCCTTAACATCATTAGACACTTTTTTATGGGGATATTTGAAATATGAAATGGCCGTCCGCAAAATATTGAAGACATTAAATTCAGAAACTGATAACCTCAACATATTCCATAAATGTTGAGGAAAATCTTCAAAAACTTCAGAAAAATATATCGATTCTGTCTAGAAGTGAATAGGGGTCGTTCGAAACTCTAATTGAACTTTCAGTTAATAAATAAATGATATAAATATCAGGTATTTCATTATCCAAGGTTCCTTTGATATGAAAAAATCGCATCGTTCTCTTGTGGCATTCCACAACTGCCTCAGATTCAGAAGAAAATATCTATATTTCTAGAAAACTGCCAGAGATAATCTCAATAAGGTATATAATATATATTTGAAATCAGAAGAAAGAGCCGTTAACCGTAGCGACATCTACTGGCATTATTCGCAAGAAGGAAACTAATTTCCTATTTTTTTTCATTTCATCAAATTTTTCAGAGTTTCAATGTATTTTATGTTAACCCCGCCGTAAAAAAATTCAACAAAAATTATTTCATAGCAAACAGTCTTGAGTTATAAATGGTGTAACCAACAATATGGCCGACTTAGTTTTATATATTAGGATTTAAACGAGCAATTCTTGTATGCAAGGTGGGCCATCCATAACTTTCCACCCTGAATTCTTAGCTTCGGGATGGAATAACGAAAAAACGCTCGGACAGGACAAATTTTGTTGAAAGGGGGACAAATGAGGGTGTTCAAATGAGTTTGATATCATTATCCCTCTAGCCTCAACCCCTAACAGCTCTCATTTTTGAATAGGGAAAAGGGGTCGAGCAGCACCTTGGTGAAGAGGCAATCCAATTTCCTGCTTGAGTGTATTTTTTCTCATCGCATTAATCATTATACAGAATGACTCAGTATTCCTGCAGGAATCGAATTTATTTTGCGAAACGCGGATATCTTCTCGGTACTGCTCGCGAAAATGTTGCCCGTTTCGGGAAAAATGCAGTCAACGAGTTTCTGCTACGAAATTAGTGGTTGATGTTGGAGGTACAGTGATTCGAGAGTTCATCTGGGATTAATTATTTGAGTTTCGTGCAGTTCTAGTTTTGATGAGACAGTGATTTAGCTGGAGGTTCTTGGATTAAGAAGTGTGAAGTTAGTTGGGGATAATAGTTGAGAACCAATAAAGTGAACAAGGAGTGATTTATGTTGGACAGAATTGTCCATATTTCTATCGACTGGAATTTCTGGTATGTGTCGCAATTAGATGTACTTCGAGTTAATTGTTTTCCAACATTAAATATGAGTTTCAGAATCATCGCGGAATTACTTTCAAATCAATAAGGGCTTTAAACTTGAATTCATCTATGAACTCAAATCTATGATATTTTAGCGACCCGGCAGACTTCGTACTGCCTCAAAAAAAGCAACTTTAATATTATAATAAACTAGTATGGTATAATACCTTGAAAGTGGACATAAAATTGTCCTTTACAGTATGTGTTGCGCCAAACGTTGTCGTCTGGAAACAGCTGTTAAATTTTTGAATGTGGGCCAAGAAGTGTTTAGAATCATTTACTATCCCAGAATTCAAAGAGCGTAAGGGATCTGGTGGTGGGACTAATTGTAGCAATTGGCAATTAGATAAGCTAGCTAGCCCGGCAAACTTTGTTCCGCATTGGAAATGAATAAAATTGTTTTTTTTTCAAAGGAAATATATTAGGAGAAATACAAAAAAAAAATACAAAAGTACAAAATATACAAAAAATTAATTGTAGTGAAATAGATATGTACAGGGTGATTGTTTATATATTACTCAATAGCTATCTCAATTAATATTGGAAGTACACAAAAGTTCAAATGAGCAAATTTGCAGTTTTTTTATGGGCATTCAGAATTCAATACTAAAAATTGCATTAAGGCATCGTCAACCTAGAAATTCCATATGAATTGTTGTTTTTTCAATGGCACACCCTGTATTTTATTTTCCTAATCGGTAGAGCTCTTTATTTTGATGATTTTGAATATTTAAAAATACCTTATTTAGGTTTTTTTGGCAGTTTCTGAAAATAATAGTTTTTTTTGTCTAAATCTAAGGCAGCTGTAGAACGCCACTTGAGAATGCTGTGATTTATTTATATCGAAGTTCCATTTTATGTCCTCCTGATAGCCCCTTCTTTACATCATTGGACACTTTTTTATGGGGATATTTTGAATGTTAAATTCCCGTCCGCAAAAGACATTAAATTCAGAATAGAAGAAGAAATTGACAACCTCAATATATTCCATAAACGTTGATGAAAATCCTCAAAAACCTTAAAAAAAGATATCGACTCTGTCTAGAAGTATATAGGGGTCATTCGAATCCCCAATTAAACTTTCAGTTAATAAATAAATGATATAAATATCAGGTATTTCATTATCCATGGTTCCTTTGATATGAAAAAATCGCTTCGTTCTCTTGTGGCATTTCACAACTGCCTCAGGTTTAGAAGAAAATATCTAAATTTTTAGAAAACTGCCAGAGATAATCTCAATAAGGTATATAATATATATTTGAAATCAGAAGAAAGAGCTCCACCGCTGTTAACCGTAGCGACATCTACTGGCGTTATTTGCAAGAAGGAAACTAATTTCCTATTTTTTTTTTCATTTCATCAAATTTTTCAAAGTTTCAATGTATTTTATGTTAACCCCACCGTAAAAAAATCCAACAAAAAATCTTTCTTAACAAACAGTCTTGAGTTATAGATGGTGTAACCAACAATATGGCCGACTTAGTTTTATATATTAGGATTTAAACGAGCAATTCTTGTATACAAGGTGGGCCATCCATAACTTTCCACCCTGAATTCTGAGCTGCGGGATGGAATAACGAAAAAACGCTCGGACAGGACAAATTTTGTTGAAAGGGGGACAAATAAGGGTGTTCAAATGAGTTTGATATCACTATCCCTTTAGCCTCAACCCCTAACAGCTCTCATTTTTGAATAGGGAAAAGTGGTCGAGCAGCACCTTGGTGAAGAGGCAATCCAATTTCCTGCTTGAGTGTATTTTTTTTTCATCGCATTAATCATTATACAGAATGACTCAGTATTCCTGCAGGAATCGAATTTATTTTGCGGGACGCGAATTTCTTCTCGGTTCTGCTCGCGAAAATTTTGCCCGTTTCGGGAAAAATGCAGTCAACGAGTTTCGTTTACGAAATTTGTGGTTGATGTTGAGGTACAGTGATTCGAGAGTTCATCTGAGATTAATTATATGAGTTTCGTGCAGTTCTAGTTTTGATGAGACATTGATTTAGCTGGAGGTTCTTGGATTAAAAAGTGTGAAGTTAGTTGGGGATAATTGTTGAGAACCAATACAGTTGAAAAGGAGTGATTTATGTTGGACAGAATTGTCCATATTTCTATCGACTGGAATTTCTGGTATGTGTCGCAGTTAGATGTACTTCGAGTTAATTGTTTTCCAACATTAAATATAAGTTTCAGAATAATCGCGGAATTACTTTCAAATCAATAAAGGCTATAAACCTGAATTTATCTATAAACTTAAATCTATGATGTACTAGCTGACCCGGCAGACTTCGTACTGCCTCAAAAAAAAAAAAATTTAATATTATAATAAACTGTTATGGTATAATACCTTGACGGTGGACATAAAATTGTCCTTTACAGTATGTGTTGCGCCAAACGTTGTCGTCTGGAAACAGCTGTTAAATTTTTGAATGTGGGCCAAGAAGTATTTAGAATCATTTACTATCCCAGAAATTGAAGAGCGTAAGGGATCTGGTGGTGGGACTTATTGTAGCAATTGGCAATTAGATAAGCTAGCTGGCCCGGCAAACTTTGTTCCACCTTAGAAATGAATGAAGTTGGAAGGAAATATATTAGGTGAAATACAAAAAAAAATACAAAAGTACAAAATATACGAAAAATTTAATTGCAGTGAAATAGATATGTAAAGGGTGATTATATATTTTTTCTAAATAGCTATCTCAGTTAATATTGGTGGTACACAAAAGTTCAAATGGGCGAATTTGCAGACTTTTCCATGGGCATTCAGAATTCAGTACTAAGAATTGCATTAAGGCATCGTTAAAATAAAAATTCTATGTGAATTGTTGTTTATCAAATGGCACATCCTGTGCCTTTCATCTGATTTTGAATATTTATATATACCTTATTGAGGTTTTTTCAGCAGTTTCTGAAAATAATAGGTTTTTTTTGTCTAAATCTGAGGCAGCTGTAGAACGCCACTTGAGAATGCTGTGATTTATTTTTATATCGAAGTTCCATTCTATGTCCTATTGATAGTACCTCCTTGACATCATTGGACACTTTTTTTATGGGGATATTTGAAATGTAAAATGCCCGTCCACAAAATATTGAAGACATTGAATTCAGAATAGAAGAAGAAACTGACAACCTCAATATATTCCATAAATGTTGAGGAAAATCCTCAAAAACCCTAAAAAAGATATCGACTCTGTCAAGAAGTAGATAGGGGTCGTTCGAATCCCTAATTGAACTTTCAGTTAATAAATAAATGATATAAATATCAGGTGTTTCATTATCCACGGTTCCTTTGATATGAAAAATTCGCATCGTTCTCTTGTGACATTCCACAACTGCCTCAGATTTAGAAGAAAAAAGAAAATAGCTATATTTGCAGAAAACTGGCAGAGATAATCTCAATGAGGTATATAATATATATTTGAAATCAGAAGAAAGAGCTCTACCGCTGTTAACCGTAGTGACATCTACTGGCGTTGTTCGCAAGAAGGAAATTAATTACCTTTTTTTTCCATTTCATCAAATTTTTCAGAGGTTTAATGTATTTTATGTCAACCCCACCGTATAAGAATCCAACAAAAAATCTTTCATAAGAAACAGTTCATCAAATCTTGGGTTATAAATGGTGTAACCAACAATATGGAGGACTTAGTTTTATATATTAAGATTTAAACGAGCAATTTTTGTATACAAGGTGGGCCATCCATAACTTTCCACCCCGAATTCTGAGCTTCGTGGATAGTGATATCAAACTCATTTGAACACCCTTTCTTGTCCGCCTTTCAACAAAATTTGTCTTGTCCAAGTGTGTTTTCGTTATTCCATCCCAAAGCTCGAATTGCGGGGTGGAAAGTTATGGATGGCTCACCCTGTATAATCAGGATTTCGGAAACGGCTCTGAAGATTTTCATGAAAGTTAGAAATCAGAGGATTTTGGGACAAGAAATTGATTCATCAAGGTTTCAGGTCTGCGAAATACCCGTAAATATGAATAAAAATCGATTCAAAATGATTGTGATGTTTCGAAAATTGCGATGACAATCAGAACGACTCACAGATAGATTTCACTCTCTATGTTTTCAAAATCCTGTCAAATGCTTACGAAACTAGGATTGATCCCAAGCTCAAGTTGGTTATTCGAGGTTATTCCTAAAGGGCAAAAACTGATGAAAAATTACCGCGGTAATTACATGCTTGAAATCAATTTAGGTGTTGTAGTTTGAATATTATTTTTCAAAATGGAATACTGACATTCTGTGCTACAGATTCAAAGTTATGCGCCTGTGGAGAGAAGGGTGACTTATTACATCTATCCTTTGCTTGTCAGAATAATGAGGAAAACTGTATGAAGCTGTACTCTGATCTGATAAAGTGTGAGGCTGTAAAAAACCACCCAATTAATATTTTTGACGTTGTGTTCTCTAATAACATTATTGTCTATAAGCTGATGTACAATTTTTTGCTCAGCACTGGGATGAAGCTATAACACCTAACTTACCTTCGATTTCAATACATTTGTTCGTCGAGCTGATGTATCTATGTCTTGTTGGTGTTACTTTACCTTACATCCTCGTGTTGGTGAACCCTCCGAATAGTTATAATTGGAAAACCGAACAAATAATAACTAACCTACCAGAAAAAGAAGAATAGAAGAGATGAATCCAGATTGTTCCATGTGTAGTTGGTATTCGCCACAGAACATTTTAAGGGATAGAAGAAGAATAAGAAGGAGAGATATATTCTAAAGCAATCAATTGGGTCTTTTCAACTCACATGTTCAATTGAATATTGACTGTTTTCAAGGCTTTTAAACTAGAAGAAAATATGTGCGTATCTAAAGAGCAACGCCAGTTTGCAAATTATATACTGAAATTAGACAACGGCGAACAATTCCAAGATAATATGGGAGAAATTTAAATGCCGCAGAACATCATTTCAAACAACAATGTTTTTGATGAAGTGTTTGTTAATAGCTCAGCCAATGGAAATTATGAAGGGATGAAAGATTGGGAAATAAACGCCTCTTATTAGAGATTTTGGAAAAATCAATGATTATATAGTTAATAAACTTGCAGGAGAGTACAAAATTTACTATCACAATGGCTTAATGAAAGATCAAGCTGCAGAAGCAGTCGAATTCACAACAGAATTTCTCAATCGTGTCAACATTTCAGACTTGCCACCACATGAACTAAAATTGAAGAAAAATGCGTTAATAATGTTGTTGAGTAATTGAGGACTTTGTACCTAATGGTGTGAGAATCATTGTTTCAAGTCTGTGCAATCACGTTATAAAGGCAACAATTGTTACTAGTGAACAACGAGGCAAAGAGGGGTATGCTTGATTCGTCAAAAGGGCTACATGCATGCACCATGCAGCGTCACCAATTCCCCCTTGAATTTGCATTTCAAAACTTTTGAATATGTTGCAGTTGACTTAAAGTCCAGTTCGGTCTCCATGCATGTCATATTACCAACTTCGTGAAAAGTTAATCCTCATCATACTCGGAATATAGTGTGGAAAGAAGTTTTTCCATAAGAAATAAGAATTTAGTTCATTCTAGCACAAACAGAAACGGAGATAGTGACCAAACTTGAAATCGCCCAAATTTCAATTTTGACCTTTAACTCAAAAACATTATTATAGTTTTTCAGAAGATGACCGTAATGTACGTTCATTTTCATATTCAAGGTCGAAAGTATATCATGATATCTATTTTTGAAATTGTCTAAGAGGTGTCCATTGGAAATCATCATAGCACACAACGGTATCCGTTTGAAAAAAAATTTTCTTTAAGTTTCTCTAAAATTTGAAGGGACACTGAAATTTCGATAGCACTGGTGAGAAGTACTGAAAAAACTGCCCGAAAGATGTTTTTATTTCGAGAGCTCATCGGCAATACTGCGGATCTTATAACCAATTATAATAATTGGCCAAATTTCAAAATCACCCTGTAGCATGGAAACTGGACACCTCAACGACTTGCGGTTTTCAGCAATTTATGTTTCTCGAAAAAAGAGAACATGACTACTAAAACATCGAAATCTAACCACCCTGTACAAGGAATAGAAACGGGTTCAAAACATGAATAGTAATCACAATTCAACAGACGATACAGTCTTTGAACTGAAATTGGAAATAGTCTAAAATATCAGTAATGTAGAAATATTCATGAATAATCCACTCATCGAATGACTTCGAAATGGTTTCATACTGAGCGATATCGATGATGCAATTCAGAATCCATCAACATCCTAATATTCCGAACCCTTTCCTACGATCGATTAAGTCGATGATGAGAATTTAAACGAACTTTATATTCAAGTTTCTCGACAAAAATCACGGTTCGACACATGGGCGCCAGCAGGGGGAGGCCAGGGGGGGCCGTGACCCCCCCTGAGATTTTGATCTGCTCCTTATTTTCAAGAAAAACCGAATACTGATTTCGCCTGCGCCTCATCAAATCATTATTTGGCCCCCCCTGAGAAAAAATTCTGCGGGCGCCCATGGTTCGACACGAAGTACATGGACGTTTTGTCGAAAATCTAACGAATCAACTCTGGGTAAATAATAAAGAAAAGTATATTTCGTCATTCTGAATAACACAAAGGACGGTTGACGAACTTGATGCATTTGACTATCAAGTCGAGATTGCGAATGGTCAGAGGTTTATACAGGGGGAGTCGGGAGGAACGGACCAAACTTCAGGTGTGTATTCTGCAGGTCGAAATAATTCCAAAAAACTCATATGTTGTTATCCGATTCTCATTTGTTTTAAAACTGTAGGGTAATTAAAATATTTAAATAAGGTCAACCAATATTCAGATCAAGAGTTTCTCGAACTTTGGATTGGTCGCTGTGGTCGTATTAGTTGGCCTCCAAGATCTCCAAACCTAACACCATTGAACTATTGTTTGTGGGGTTGGTTCAAGAACCAAAGTTAAAGTTGACACTCGGGATGCTCTAATTCGACGCATTAGAAATACGGCATTGCTTTTTAAAGAAAAGCACGAATCAATCAGAAAAGCATCGAGAGCCCTTCGCAGACGAATGTGTTTCGAGGTTAATGGCGGGATTTTCGTGCATTTATTAAAATAATGCTATAAATGAAACCATTTTAATATAGAAAATGTTGTTTTTTATAATGACGCTATAGTTTCATAACAAATGAAAATCGGATAACAACATATGAGTTTTTTTATATTATTTCGAGCTATAGAATACACACCTGGAGTTTGGTCCGTTCCTCCCGACTCACCCTGTATAATTAGGTGCCAGACAAAATTGTGGACCTAGATATGATTGCGAAGAATTATGTTCCCAGCACCTTCGCCATTTTGTGACTCCAACAAATGGGGTTTTCTAAAGTTGTGAAGAATAAATTTCGAAACGATTAGAATTTAACTGAGGAAAAATATTCCGATCAATTTCATCTAGCAATCTTCACAATCGTCCAGCAATGTTAGGCTCTTCCTACCCGGTAAAAAATGTACCTACTAATACTAACCCTACGTTGTAATGACAATAGTATATTCTGAAACAAGTTGCAGAATGAGCTCCTATTCCAACACGAATGCGAAATTCGAAACCGAGCGACGAAGGAGCGAGTTTTCGAAGGCATGAGTGTTGGAATTGCCTTCTGCAACGAGTATAAGACGATATTTCCTCTATTTCAGTCAAGTTTCGTGAAATACTCTCGAAATTAAAATGAAAATTCAGATTAGTGACTTTTGTATTGTAGCTTGGCAGTTGGTGTGACTCACGAAATTTGACAGATCACAGAATTAGAATTAATTTGATTCGAAAATTGATTGGATCGGAGGTCACTACTGACAACCACAAAACGAAAAATATAACTGAAAACAATGATGTAGGTAATGAGTTTCATTACAGCACTACTTTTAGTACTGTAATGAACTCATTACGATACTGAAATAGAGAAAATAGTTTTCTACATCAGTAAATTCCAATTCGCTTTCAGTAGATGGGTGTACTTCCGACTGACTCACATTGAAAAATTGCATTGGAAAATACGACAGGAAACTTCATTTATAAAATGAACTCAGCACCGATTGGCTCATTTCTACCCTTCGGGGAATGTTTCATTATGTCGTAAATTTCTCGAGACATTTCCAAACCGTATCACCAAAAGCCTATTTGCCGGAAGATATATAGCTTTTCAACCTATAAATTAGGTTATGGTTGTTCTACTTACAGCAGGACGGCAGGAAATATTTTAGTCGATTGAATACAGTGTGTTCCACGGGAAGTGGATTGGTTTGTTTGTAGGCGCAGCTACTTGCAACAGTTCTTTGAGAGTTTTCATTCATGGGATCATAATTTGGCAAATTTTTTCTTCAAATTTTAGCGAATATCACCCCAAAGGTTTTCGAAGAAACTTCTTCGAGGCTTTTTCATAACTTTTTTTGAATTTCGTAAGGATTATACACTGCGCAAAAAAATTAACGCAAATTCTGAAACTTTCAATTTTAATGAAAATTAACTCTGCATTGACTTTATACTTTATTTTTTATGTTTTCTCGGAAAGGTTTTGAACGGAACAAGACACATTGAATGGAAGAAAACTTCAGGATTTCACCGAATCTAGTGTGAAAGAAGAGAAATGAACAATTTTCAAAATACTGAAATGCTGATGAGTGATTTAATACTTGGTATTTCCACCCCTTGCGTTAATTAAAGCTCGGCAACGACGGTTCATACTCAAAATGAGTGATCTCAAAAGGTTCTGATCTAATCATTATCGTCCATAAAAATGAAATTTTCACCAATGTATGGGGCAAATGGCACTACATGCTCTTCAAGAATGTTCCTTATATACTTATCAGCATTCATAGCTTCATTATCAACGACCACTAGGTCTGTGCGAGCAGTCAAAGATATTCCACCCCATACCACAATCGATCCTCCCCGAAACCAGTAGTATTCAGGAAATTCCACTGAGCATATCTTTCATGTGGACGTCTGTATACAAGGGAACGTCGATCACAATGGTAGAGGCAGAATCTAGACTTATCTGTGAAGAGAACTCTTTCCCAATCGGCCTCTTCCTAATGGATATGCTATCTCGCAAAATCCAAACGCGCCCTTCGATGGGCTGGGGTAAGAGCTGGGCCTCTTGCCGCGACACGAGGCCTGAATTTATATTCTCTGAGGCGATTTCTTATTGTCTGAGTGCTAATTTGGATGAGTTTGCTCAAGATGATTTTGAAGGAGGCGAGCGGTTGCAAACCGTTGTTTCAACGAAGAAACTCTCAAGTAACGTTCTGGAATGGCAGTTGTTACCCGTGGTCTACACTGTCCTGGTCTTCGGACATTCATACCTGTCTCCCTGAATCGCTGCAACATTCTGGACACACGTGTATGGGAAACTCCAAACCTTTCTGCAATTCTTGTGTATGTCCACCCTTCTTCTCGCAAAACTACCACTTCGGTACATTCCTCTTGGGTCAAATTGCGTGTTTCGCGTTGCATAGCGATCGAGTGTAAAAAATCAAACGAAAGAAAAACTATTGATCACTAGAGTTGATCGAGAACAACTGATTTTAGAATGGAGCCAATTCATTCAAAATCTGATAATATCATCTTTTTTTAGTCCTGCTGGGAAAAAACATCTGTATTGAAGAAAAACGTTTAAAGTGGATAACATATGCATGCATAATTCTGATAAAAATAATTATCATTGAGAACACCTTCAGTTGTAGAATAAATTTGAGATTTCCATAATGTGCGTTAATTTTTTTGCGCAGTATAAGTCTGAACTTCCGGATTTGACGTTTACTACTCCACACTTTCAGGTGACACAGATACTGGATCAGATGGCGCAGCATTGAATACACATTAATTCGAATTATGAATTCTAAACAACCTCATGGTCGAATTTCTGTCTCGAAGGACCACATCGTAGCCTGTTGATGACCTAAAAAAGGGAACTACGGAATACTTTTATCAACCAATCACATTTTTTCTACGTTGGGGCATCATGTTCAAGATCCAATAACCCGCCATGATAAAAGCGGATGAAATTTCATCTCGCTCGCTGAAAACTCCATTTCGCGAAGAAGAGATCCCGGAGTTAATAAAAACGTCCGGCAGGTAATAACCTGCTGCCTACAAATCATCAACTTCTCAGCTTCGCCGCTCTGACAGATACCCGACTCATTCTCGTCGAAAGCATGTCATACGGCAAGATCGTTTTTTTAAGGAATTTTTGATAACGAGGAATCTCGGTTGAGATGAAGGGGCCTCGATTCGTTGTGGTGTATAATATAATAATAATAATAATTTATTTCGCCAAAAAAGCATACAGTCTATGACATGGAAAGTATTTCAAATCAGAAAAAATACACCTTTTCATCTTTACCGGAAAATAATAAAAAAACTCACAAAGGTGAAACTTGTGGTGAGTAAAAGAAAGAGATCTTCAATTTTGAGCTATTTCAAACATTCTCATACTCCTTGTACGGAAAAATCAGGCACAAGACACCAGAAAAAAATCTCCAACAATAAATAAGAAAGAAATATATACATATTTTTTTTCTCAAAGAAGTACCAGTTGCAGGATGCTGTTCTTCCAGAAGAATTAATCCAATGCTTCAATTCGACCTTGAAATGCTTAATGCTTTCAGTTATTCTCATGTAGGGTGGAGGTTTATTGAATATTTTAGGTCCCAAATAGTTATGACACCTCTGTGTCAAAGTTATTTTAGTTCTTGGTACAGCCGAGGCCAAGCAATTATACCTGGTATTGACGTTATGTGTCAACAGTTGAACCGACGCAAGATTTTTCTTGGTGGACAGGAGCACAGTATAACAATATAACTGATGTATATCCATGACACCTGACAATCTGAATAACTGCTCCGAGGGAGAGGTTATGTGTTTTTTGAAAATAATCTTCAGTAGCCATTTTTGCTGAACAATTAATTCCATAACGTAGCTGGGACTCAACTGGTGCCTGATACAAGGTAAACATATATTTAGTGTCTAATATATCTGTCGAAATATCTGAATATAGAAATAAATCCTCTCAGCTTTCCAACAAGAAAATTGATATGTGCATCCCATATGATTTCTCATAATATACTGCTCCACAACAGTTAGGGATATAGTTTTCAATCGTTCTGAAAAGTATATAATCTTCGAGAAAATCGCTGTAAAATCATTCAAAACTCAATAATAACTTGAATCGATCCAATAAAAATCGGAATGAGATATTTCGTCAATCTGGTCGCCTTTTTTTCTGGAGTTTGGTTCTTTGCATATGCTTCATGAATGTTCTTATTCGATTTGAAACGAGTTCTCTGAAAATGTCAAGACGTAAATGAACAAACGCTGAGGCTAATAGGGTTATCGGAATGCTACAGGTGGCCTAACTCAGGTTGTTGTAGCGAAAAGGCTCCAAGTCTGCCAAAGTGTGATATATCGACTTTGGAATAAGTTCAGAGAGACAGGTTTCTTGTTGAAAAGACCAAGGCTTGGTGGGCGACGAAAAACAACACCTGCTCAGGATCGTTTCATCACCGTTTCGGCGGGAAGAAAGCCTACATCTACATGTAGAATGCTACGGAATACTTTTCTAAATGCAAATGGGGTTCAAGTTTCCACCGAAACCATCAGACGAAGTTTGGGAGAGGTGAACCTAGGTTCTAGACGTCCATTAAGAGGAGTTACAATAACACGTGACCATGAGCGTCAAAGACTGAAATGAGCAAGGGAACATATCAATTGGAACGATCAATGGCGTAGTGTCCTTTTTACTGATGAATCCAGATATGGACGATTTTCAGATTCTCGAAGAATAAGATTATTGACAATTCTCAATCGTCGCTATGCCCAGGAAGTGCATCCATTCCAAGGGTTTAGTGTTATGGTATTTTTAAAAAGAAAATGACAGAAATGAATTCTCAGTTAACTGACTTGGCTTGTAGTGGAAATAAAGTATTTTGTTTATTTTTTTGTTCATACTAAAAGTTCAGCGCGAAGTTCCATAAATTTGGTCAGCCTATTGAAAAACACTTCACTTTTTTATGGTAAAGCAAACTTCGATTGAGTAAATCCATACTCGTATCTTCACAAATGGAAATAATTTGAAACAGTCGAGTCCCCAACAGTTTTTCTCGAATTTACAATATACAGGGTGAGTCGGGAGGAACGGACTAAACTTCAAGTGTGTATTCTGCAGGTCGAAATAATTTAAAAAAACTCATATGTTGTTATCTGATTCCTTTAAACATCCGAATGCAAATGAATTATCAGCACCATGGAGCTCCCGCGCATTTCGCTCGTCAGCTCAAACAATATTTAGATCAAGAGTTTCGCGGACGATAGATTGGTCGCGGTGGTCCTATTTGTTGGCCTCCAAGATCTAGAGACCTCACACCACTGGACTATTGTTTGTGGGTCTGGTTCTAGAACGAGGTATACAAAGTAAAAGTTAACACTCGAGATGCCCTAATTCGACGCATTAGAAATGCGGCATTGCTTATTGATGAAAGACACGAATCAATCAGAAAAGCAACAAGAGCCCATCGCAGACGAAGTCGAATGTATTTGGAGGTAAATGGCGGGATTTTTGAGCATTTATTCAAATAATGCTTTAGATGAAACCATTTTAATGTAGAAAATGTTGTTTTTTTATAATGACGCTATAGTTTGAAAAAAAATGAAAATGGGATAACAACATATGAGTTTTTTTAAATTATTTCGACATGCATAATACACACCAGAAGTTTGGTCTGTTCCTCCCGACTCACCCTGTATACACATTTCATTTTAACTTACATGGCAAAAAACAGTATTGGGGGGTCGCGAAATTTTTTGCGATACTATGGGGGGTCATGTCATGAAAAAGGTTGAAAAACACTGATCTAGACTGTCACATCCAAGTACGAAAAATTTCTGCGCTGTGCTACACTCATTTTATCGATTTATTTTCATACTCAAATTATGAATACCAAAATTATAGACCGCCAATAATTTTCCATTAGGTACTCTCTAATATTACTCGGGAGACCAGAGCCTATTGTTTCTTGCACCTGGATTAAAGCCACTCGTATTGATTAGATTGAAAATAATTATACATCCCCACTAATTGATTACATCCCATCCTTCATTTTCACCGGGCTATTTCATAAAAGATAGGAAACAATAAATGGTTATTTCGACCATTCAATTCTCTAAAAGCATCATTGTTTATGGATACAGTAATAATGGCCGCACTCATTAGCTGCGCAAACAGCTCTCGTGAATGGGAGAATTTGAAGAAATGGGGTCGCGTTCACAGAACATTCAGTCTTGCCACCATTTGGGCACCGCACATAATGATGTATTAAGGAAGAAAGCCTCGTTTCCCTAATGCTCTGCCTTATCGGAGTGGAGGTTGATAGGTTCAGATGAACTGATAGACCCTTCCTGATTCTATTGATAGATTTTTACTGCAATATATTCATCGAATCATCTGTCTTATTTTCCTCTCCATTATGTCCCTTCTCTTCCTTACATTGTCAATCGCCTTTTTGAAACATGAGATTGTGGTTGATTTTTAAAATTTCAGCTTCAACGATAACTTTCAACTCACGGTTTCAGGGAAAAATATGCAGAGTGTTTCGGAAGAAGGTGGCTCCCTCTCTAGGATAGATAAAAAACTGAAAAATAATAGGAGTTTGTTCAGTGAAAAATTTTCGGAACGACGTCCATATTCAAGATACAGTGCGTTGAAAAAGAAAAAAATATACACTTTTTTACGAATTTGCCGAAACTACTAGCAACATTATAATGAAATTTTATACGATTATGTTTTGGGAGCTGATACATCTAATGAATGTGTTTTGATATCTGACTCCCACAGAGGCCGCTAGTAACACGGTTCGTACCAAGTTGTTTTGAACATAACTTTTTTCGTATTAGATTTATTGAGAAAAATTTTGAGCAATCTTAAACATCATTCAATTTTACGAAGACATCAAAACACATTCATTAGAGGTATCAGCTTCCAAAACATAATCGTATAAAATTTCATCACAATATTGCCAGTAGTTTCGGTAAAATCGTAAAAAGTGTGTCTATTTTTTTCTTTTTCAACCTTGAATACGGATGGCGATACGAACATTTTTTACTGAACAAACTCCTACTAGTTTTCAATTTCCTTTCTATCCTAGAGAGTGGGTCACCTTTTTCTGAAACAGGTTATTTCCGATGTTTTACCCTATTTGATAGATAAAAAATTTCAGATAACTTCTCAAAGGCGTAGATTCATTCAACATATTATTCTTCTGCTTTTCACTTCTTACATTTACCTTTACATGAGTTAAGTAGCAATTAATCTTCTAATGCGTTATTTTGCTCTTAGGTATTTTTGTGAAAAAACTTCATTATTTACTCCTCATTTTTTCAATGTGCATAAAATGACCTCAGTTTACCCATACTGAGGTTGAATTGAATCAAATTCTTCGATTCATAGGGGGCGTTGCGAACTAGAATAACATTGAATTTGGTATGCACTATGCACTACAGTACACTGTGTATCATCTTGGTTGAAACCGCACTGTATTTCAGCTATTATTCAAGATAGAGACCCTATATTTAGATTTCAACTATTTTTGTTCCAGAAATACAGGGCGACAACGAAAATGTTCACTTTTAGAGATGTTATTATTTCTCAAGCCCTGAATGAAATAGCAAAAAATGAAAACGGCATATGATAGATATTATTTTCGAGTTTATGTTTGAAATATCATTAAATTTATAGGATTGAGTCACATGGCATTTCATAAAAGTAATAATTAAATGCATGTGTGAAAGAAGTCATGACCTAGTATTGACAAAACAAATATAAATAAGAATTTTTCTCATTTTTTAATCTAAAATTTATTAAAGATTAGGTTGTGATACATCAACGTATTGAGAAAAATAAAAGCAAACTTTGACGTTATGATATATCAGGAGTTTCGATTGAGAAGTACCAAGTTTGCGCCAAATCTTAAAAAGAGTGCTCAATGTAAAAGTATCTATTATAAGCAGTTTTCACTTTTTTTCCATACAGGGCCTGCGAAATAATTACATCTCCAAAAGTGAACATTTTCGTTTTAGCCCTGTATTTCAGAAACAAAACTAGTGGGAATGATTCTGTTCGTGGCTTCAAAAGTTTGACAAATCTTCAATTATAGCTGAGATACAGTGCAGTCTCAACCAAAACAAAATGAGACACAGTGTACATAGAAAGTTTTGTTATCGATTATTGCTTGCATTGATTATCATTATGATATGATTACAATATATTTTCGAGCAACCTTTCAACCCGTTGCTAGTCAACGTAGAACTAAGTCGATTCAAATATAGTCTGGATCTGACAGTTCATTATTTGCAATTTAATATCCGACAATTTCAACGAAATCTTTCCGCATGTGAATTCGAATAAACACAACCAGAACTTCTAGATGATGCAGAATGAGTATCAATAGATCGCATTCAAGTGAAAAGCAGAGGAAAGTGGAGAAAAGTGTCTTGAGGCAGAGAAAGTGACAGATGCCAGCCTGGAATATGACACTTGCTAGCTGCTAAAGTCACATTTAATAGCCAGGAAAGTGAAAGGTGAAAGAGTAGGGGAGGTGCGCTAGTAGTCGGCCTTTTTTGATGAAGTTTGACTTCGACAATAATTAATTAAGCGCCATTTTGAGTTAAATTAATTTTACTCCTATTTTTATATAGCATATTTATTCAGGTGCGAAAATATTAGGTCTAGCAATCTTAGACGTTGACGAATATTTTCATTTTCTGAATTTTTTTTGTCAGAAGAGCACTTTGCTAGTAGTCGGCCGCATATATTCCTATACTCGGCCACTGCTGCACCAGTTCTCGGCCATCGAATGAAGCTGATTAGTACCAGATCCGAATTAAAGAAATTTGTATATTGCTGTATTTTCAGTTCTTCAAAAATGGTGATAATGAAATAATTGTGGATAATATGAAACTAAAACAATATATTTTTCACAAGAAATAAAATTGATTCTAAATAAACTTAATGATGAAGTATAACATAAACATATCTCATTTACTGAACTTTAATTATCACTGGAGAAATCACAATAAAAATTTTGGTTTTTGAGATCATCATATGATTGCCCTATAAATTTTGTACAATTTAGGTGAAACCATCTCGGGCAACCGTCACAGCCGAAATTCCTGATGATCCGCATCAGTGTCTAATTCATCGTCACAAACACCATGACATTGTTTTTCTCTATCCACTTCGACTTCTTGTTGAGTCCTTCTATGAGGTTCTTCTGTGGTCTTTGGTTTCCTCATGTTCTTTAATAATTTTTCAGTCTTTCTCTTTTCCGATTGTTCCCTTTTCCTCTTCTTCATATTTTCTTTTTTTTCTTTTTCTTTTTCCTTATCAATATAATAAGACCGCCAAGCCTCTGCAGATATTGCGCTGGTTGATGGTCCAGACTTGGGTTTTTTAGACTTTTCAATAGGTTTTGGATACTTTAAATGTTCTTTAAAATAATCAATTTTTTTGTGAGTCAAGCTGGATTTGCATAGATCCTGTTGCCCTGTGAGGTTGTCATTCTCACATGTTAATATTTTTTCAGAGATATCAAAAACAGAATAATTTGTTACTGCATCTGACTCTAATTGGCATTCTGCATCTATGTGCCCTCCAATTGTAATTTCAAATGCATTATTATTATTATCTCCATGGATTTCGATATCGTTACTGAGTATATTTTGGGTATCATAAATAAAGGGTAAATCTGTATCATTTTGTATTCCGGCTCTTAGTAAACCAATATGGAAAATCTTAACATTAGGTTCTCTCAGTTCGGGATCTGATGCTTGAATCACAGATTCGGGTTCAGTTGCCTCTACCAAAGATAGGAATCCATCACTATTTATTTTGTATTCGGAAATTACAGTGTTCTCATCTCCATCTATCATTTTCGATGATCCCTCACTGGTTTCAATATCTATTACTTTTTTTCCAATATTTTAAGTTTTTTGAGTTTTTGATGATGCGCTTTTAGGAATCCAATTCTGAGCAAATGAGTAATCTAGTCACTTCATGATCACTGTCTACATCATACCTAGAGGCACAATGTTGGATTATCTTTGATGCTATTGAAAATTTGAAAATAGTCGTTTCGAAGGTTTTGAGCATCGTGGGCATATCTAGTGACTATTGAGGTTATAATGGGATAAAAGCAGTTTTTATTGATAAAAATAATAATAAATCTACCTTATTGAACCAGTTCAACCAGTGGCGGCTTTAGGGGGTGGCGAACGGGGCAATCGCCCGGGGCCTCGCTCTTGGTGGGGCCTCGCGCGCAACAATCCGAGCAAATTTTGATATTGATTTAGATCCCTAATTATTTATTAAGGTTTGAACATAAGGGTAAATTCGGAAAAAGTTAGTTAACCAATACATTCATTCAGAACAAAATTGTAGAAACCATTTTGTAGTTTTTGAATATTGCGCTTTGTTGGAACGTCCGAATGGGTAATTGAGGCACCAGATGTCCGATCCACCAGATCAGTAGGTAGGAAAGAATACACACAACACAATTGGGGTGAAAATTATCTAAGTATTTAGGTACAATGTTTACTTATCCCAGAACCTCATAAAATATTTATAGTCCTGTTGACCGTTCTTTGGCGGTCCCTTTAAAATATTCGTTGAATTATCGTCTTATGAATGAATTCATTCTATTGCAGAGAATTACGGAAGGAGCGAAATTTGTTTTTTTTTCAAACCTAATGTTTAGGGTTGAGAATATTGGGTTCAGTTTTGTTATATTCTATTTTTCCTGATGGAAAACTTCCATTGTTTTCGGTTCTTCATTTACATTTAGAGGTCATATTCACATTTTTCTGAATAAATTAAAATTTTTCTTGTCATTGGAATGAGAAATTAATTCAATTCGTTAGTTTCTCAAGCAGTTCTTTTCAGTGTGGCTCTTGTTAGTATAAATTTGGATACCAACTATCCAATGATTTTCTCCAATACATAATACTTCATTCAGTATATCGGATACTCAAAAGTATCCAAGTTGCACAACACTACCACGAACTGCTCTTAGCTTTAGGACTTGATACAACTGGGACTTCACTCCCTCAATCAAACTCATAATTAGTGGCTCCTCTATCGCTCGGACAATACCATGAAAAGTCATATATGGTGGATTTTGCAAAAAAATTGTCGATAAAAATATAGTAAAAAATCACTGTTTCCAATAGAAATATGCATACAAGATGACGCCTTTTCTCAAGAAACTTTCTATTCTGTTCATCTGGATCATAAAAATAAACAGTTTTATTCTTATTGTCTTCTCTTCGAAACCGAAAATTTCTTTTCAAAATACCTAATAGTATTTTCATTATTTATTATCACCATCTGTGGGAATTCCGCTACCCGTCTCTTTTTCAACCTCCGCTGTAGATCGAAAGTCTAAGACTTGTGGTTCAATTCGTTTGGTTCATTAGAACGGAATGAACAAACGATTCATTTTCATAGTGAAGATTCGAAAAAGTGTGAAAAAACTTTGTGTTCCTTAAAAATTATTTCTGTGCGAAATTCAACAAGATTTTCGAAATGAGTTCGAGTGATCGAGATGTTATTTCAATTAATTATATTTTGATTAAAACTCAAATTTTATATCTTCATAAAATATGACAATAACCTATACAGAACAACCGGACTTTCTTTCGCATCACATACTTTTCACGAAGGATAAAGGGCCTCGCGAAGAATTCGCGCCCGGGGCCTCGCAATGGCTACGGCCGCCCCTGAGTTCAACAATCAATGTAATAATCATACAAATTCTACAAATCGAGAAGAATCGTTGGAGCGAAGTTTAGTCTCAGAGACTACTCTTACACTTAACTCCGCCAACTCTCCTATGCTATTATAAACAGATGAAAGTATATAGCAGATACTGAAAACCTCAGATGAAACAGACAATTTACAGCCTCAAGGCAATGAAGTATAAAATTGGACAACGAAAAACAACAAAATTTTTTGTTTCATCCTAATCTAGACAATACTTCATGAAGAAAGGAATTAATTCATGGTTTGATTCATTTTATCAAGCTCGATCATTCTCAGATGTTCTCCAAGAAGATCTCTTTCTGATTCAGAGACAGAAACTGAGTTGGTTTAGTAGCTTTCTGGATCTCACTGTCGAAATAAAAAAATCAGGTTGATTTTATTGCTCCGCAAAACCTCGGGGATATTCTTAGCTTGGCGGTATTCTGCCGGATATAATGAATATAAATTGCCCAGATAGGGGACCTAGAGAATACAGGGGTTAATTCTGAATTGCTGGGGAGGAGTAGGGGTGAGGTAGCAGTTGAACATGATATGTTTGAGATACATTCCGAAACATTCTGATGAAATCCCGTTTGAGATTCTTCCGTCCCAATTTAGCCAAAGTAATTGCGACATTTTCCCGATCAACTGTTATTCGGAAGCATATGAAGAATTGAGTACACGATATATTAACAAGGGAGCCCACTATGCTGAATTGGGATTTACTCGGGTCTCATAGATACGTTTCGGATTGCAAGATTTAGATGACGAAAGAAAAATGTTATATAATGTATACCTTTTCACCAGTAGGGGGAGCAGATATAGGCTTTCAAAAACGTAAAAAAAAAATTGTTCATCGACATACTCGAGCGCATTAGATTAAGATAGAATCCATGTCCTACTTACATGAATGAAGAATATAGGTTAATCTGATCGTTTGAGAGGTGCGGTTGGACGTAGGTAAAAGAAGAAAAACAAATTATCTAGAGAGCGTCAGATTTTCTGAGGAGATGTTAAGTGGATCAAAGAAAAGTCTCTCGTTCAATAATCTGACGATTTGTATGTGACTCAAACTCTCGGCCATATTCTGAAGTTTCAAAAAAACATTCGACATTTTGACATACTCGAGCGAGTCAGATTAAGATATATATGGTTCGTCTTCATATGCTAGATGTCCTGTACCCTAATCTGAGGATAACCTTGGGGGATTCGCTTAATCTGACAACTTTATATCATCAATGTTAGTGAAATACCAGAGACAACAAATGAGACGCACAACTCCCGAATAAATTTCATCCAAGGTTTTGCATCCTTGTCTCACTGCATAGAACCTATGCGGAGATGGCGCTAGGGCCGCTTTTTGAGCGTTTAGCGCGGGAATATTCATTTCTGTTTTATTACTGTTTTTATGTATTGGAGCGATTTCGCGCAACCATGAACTAAAAGCAAAAATTTTTGCTATTAATATGGTTGCGTGAAAAAAACGAAAATACGACTTATAAATGATTCATCATCATCATCATACAATCCTTTGCGTCCATTGTTGGACATAGGTTTCTCTTATTTCTTTCCACTCGCTTCTATTTTGGGCTGTCTGGATCCAGTTACTGGATGATTGATTTATTGTAATTTTCATTAAAACTCAATCAACTTAATATAAAATAACAACTAATACATTAACGGTTTAGTTCCACCACCATAAAAACTATAACTTTCCTGGCAGTGCTTTTTTCCACTTTTTTCTTTACCAAAATCCTCAGAGCCAATAAATTTTCTCTGACCCTCATCATATTTTAGGTTTTTATTTTATGTCCATGATATTTTCATATATGCGTTCAAAAATATTTCTATTTATGCCAGGATTCAACGGCATTTTTTGATCAAGCTCAGAACGGTGTTGTAATTTCATCTGGGACTTTCCGTTAATGATAATGGCGACATAAATTTGTCGTCTAAGGTCCATCTTCGCTCTCTTGTACTCTTTACTTTGGAACATCGCAATGAGGAATGTCCACATTTTTCAATTTCTACATATTCCTATTCTCCGTAGAAAATGAAAATATTGTGTGAAAAATTATTTGAATACTTCAAATAGCGCCCGAGATATCGAGTTATAAACATGAGTTCGATGGATCCGTGTGACGTCACTTTACATCCAAGGACTTGCGAGGTTCAGTACGTAGCCGGGTCCAATATAAGGGCCTTTCGTCTCACGGAGTGCGATTTGCGAATGTAGTATGACGTCAAATCGCCGTGAGGAATTGAATATTCACTACTAGGTCTTTTCGACTGAAAGAAAAACTAGTGATTTCATATACATATAGGTTATACTGTGACGAAGTTTCGATCGATTTTGCATACTTGTGAACATTCCTCATTGTGCAATCACGAAATTTCAGGTTGTTTTGGGCATGTTTTCGTACAAACTTTGAACCTCTGGGGTATCAGACAACTCGAAGACACTCCTCAAAGTCCTAGATTTTTTCTACACTTTCACTGTTTTTCGAGTTTAGGTAAGTGGTCTTTCTTTTTGCCGAATAATCTTTACCGATTTCTTCTTCCTTGCTGAAGTGTTACTTCTTCTTTCTCTCAAGGTACCATCTCCATCTCCATTCAATGAAAGTTGGACACAATCTCAGCAAGAAGGTGTTACTAATGGATGAAGTTTCTACGTTTCTGAAAATTCTGCGATCTTGTTTGGGTGTCTGATCCAACTGTACGTTATGAGAGAATATATCTGCAGATTAAAACAGAGTGAACTTCAATTTTGATATACTAACAGAAAGAACTAAATTAATTATTCATCGTAAATACTTTGAACATACCTGATGCAATGACAGTTGGACTATGCAATGAGTGGACTAGTACATCATCACCATTTTCAGATATGATAAATCTGCTTTCTTCGCATTTTTCTGGCATTGCCGAAGTCGAAGGAAGTGGTTTATTGAAGAACTTCATTGGAATTTGGAACTGTATCTGTGAGTATGATTTGTATCTATATGAATGACTCTGAAATAAAATGGTTAAAGCATATTCTATAATTTCGAAGATGTTCTTTCATTACTTTCATATATTCCTAGTTTCTCCTGTCAGACTTTTGATCTGAGAAAATAAATAACACGATTGTATTCAAAGCTCTTTCCTTTACATAAATATTGCCGACTCACTTATTTATATAAGTTGAAACACGATGCATTTTTGATACTTCATCTTCTCCAGCTCCACATATAAAGCATTTACATAATCTATTTGAAAAATATTTCGAAATACACAAACACTCACAAACATCAAATTTCAAATTGTTTGTATTTCAGTTGAAGCACGTGATGCTATGGCAACAGGGAATATATTCCGTGTTGCCACAATGGTTTAAATGCACGTGGACTGATGAAGATAGAATTGCACCTTCGCAGTAGGAGAAAGAAGATAGAGCTTAATTATTTTCAGCCAACGGCAGTTTATATTTTCAAATTTGGCAACGCCAACAAAAGCGTACGCAGTGCCTCTACTTGCAGGGCCGCTGAAATTGAACAAAGATAGCTTCATGTGATCTGGAATGATATAGACAAGGATGTGTGACAAAGACAGAATCGGACAAATTTAGTGAAGGAGTTGACCGTGTCAATGATGTCTCTGGATATACCTCATTTAATGAAGATTCTATAGAAAGTATTCACCAGAAAAACACACTTCAAATTAATATCGCTCATAGTGAATATTTACTTGACTTGAAATAAGCCAAAATTTTCTGTTGTGTTTGTGTGATAAACTGTGGTGTCGTCAAAACAACAGAAAACAGAGTAGATCGGAGGGAGATAGGAATGCAAACGCGGAAATGGTACTATAGGCATCATGCAGATGCGCGCACTGAACTTTCTCAAAGAATTTCTGTTACTTCGGCTTGTGGAAATCGTCAGATTATATGTTTTTTGTTATTCTTGAATAACTTCCTTCAAGACAAAAAAGGGGAATTTATCCTTAATTTTGTATTCTTCCCTCGTTTTTTCGTCACTCTCAAATCATCAAATTAGTAGTATATACAATTTGGGCTTTATCTTAATCTGACGCGCTCGAGAATGCCCGATGATAATTTTTTATGTAGAAAATTGAAAATTAATGGCTTTGCAGACGGAATTGAATTCTGGAAAAATGACCAGCCCGAGCAGGATTTGAACCTGCGACCCTCGAATTACTAGTCCAATGCACTAACCAACTGTGCTATCGGGAAGGCCGAAGGTTCCATCTGATCTTCGGTCGGTGACCCTCCCAGAATTCGATGTTAGTTTTGTTAGTTTAATTCTTTTCACGCTCGTGAAGAATTGTTTGGGGAGTTAGGGTTGGAAGGGGAACTCATTCGCTATCGGTGGTCATCGATGATTCGATTTTTACCTTTCATCCGATGCGTCTTTCGCGCCTGAGTGAATCCAGAAATCCCCGCTTGGCTCTCCATCTGCAACACTTCTACGTTTTGTTTCACAGAGAATCACGTTGATGAAAATTTCTCGTCTAAAATATTCAAGGCCTATTCAAATATTTTTTAGACATTTCAGAAGTACGCAGAGCATATTTCTCGTAGTGATAGAATGAACTCGGACCTGCAGAAATTGATACTTGAGTATCCCGTTAGAAACGTGTTTGCATGATTTTATTCGAATCTCCAATACCCGACTCCCTTCCACACAAGAATGGGTAAATTCCCTCGGCAAAATTGTCAAAGGTGTCTCCCTATGCCAACTGCGACTCGAACGAGAGCAAACCGTGTAACGAAATTGGTACGAACTCAGAAGTGGATATCCCAGTCAGAGTGCACCTCTTCCAGAATTGAAAGTAAACATTGTGCAAGACCTCTTTTCACCCTGGAACTCATTGCCGATAGTCCCGAGTGGTTGTTAACCAGATAGGTTTGCCAGTATCATCTGCAGGTAGAGGGAATTGTATAAACAATGGTGCAGTGCAGTTTCAACAGTATCATAAAGGGGAATGGTAATTAGTCGGTGTTAACATTGTGCAGGGACGCAGTGAAGGAATCTACGACGTAGTATTGGGATAGTTCGAAATAGAATTTATACTTACGAGATCACATGGATTGTTCTCTGCAATTACATTGATGCTTTCCCATTCAGCTAGGGATATTTAAGTAAAAGTCGTCATTTGGTGAAGTCTCGTTATCTTCAGAGCTCAAGATATGAATTTGAACGAACGGGAGGCAATACTATTTTGTAACATGAAAAAATTATAAATGGAAATAGCTATGATTCTTTCATCCTAATATATATTATTTTGATTGGGAGAGCTAAAATAATACAATACTTATTGAAACAAGAAAGTACCCTGCTGAGGTTATTGCAACATTGCACTCATTCAGTTCTGCGTATGATGAGAGGCCCGGGAAAAACCTCAGCAAAAAAATTTGTTGGACAAAAAAAATGTTTCAAAAATATTAAACATTCTAGGATCTTGTAGGACATCTACGTGATCTTGAAGATCATCTTTATGTAATTTTCCTGTCCATAGACAGAGAAAATCAGAGTCTTCACCAATCTAAACGGAATTCTCAATCTGAAATGAGAGAATACTAAAGCAGAAAAACCAGTAGGAAAAGGAAAGTTTGTACTCATTAATTTGTTATCATTACAAATTGATAAACGAGTACGTGAATTACGTCGCGAAATGAGTGTGGTGTCCCAATAAAATTAGGATTTTCATTCAAAAGGAAGAAAACCAGGAGAAAAAGGTTTTAGTTTTTTGCATCTTTCGAAATATAAACTTATTTAACTAATTCTACTCGTTTCAATTTTAACCCAAAAACTAAACTCTCTGTAGGAAAAACTAAACACGTAACGTCGAATATCTTTTCGTTAACCCATTTCAAAAAACAGATCTGAGTTTGTGAGTTGCATTGATTTCTCAGTGTTCTACAAGCCTCAATTTGTAATTTTTTCCAAAAAACAGTGATAACTCGAAAACGGCTCTAGGTGGCCTTAGAGAATGATACTAAAAATGAATGCGGCATTCGAAGATATATCCGAAAAAGTCATAATATACAGAGTGTTCCATTTGAAATAACAAAGTTGATACCATTTCCGGTGAAAGCAGAAGTCATTGATATTCGAAAATATATCATAAATAAAGGTCTTCTTGGCTTATATCTTCGCACAAAATGTGGGAGGGATCGAATTATTATTTCTCCATAAACTTCTAATGGGCACTCCCGGTGGGACACCCTGGATATGGTGCTCATGTATGCTGGAGGTACTTAACCGGAGAAGGAATCCCTATGTATACAAATCTCCTTCGCCTGAGTAAATCCAGAAATCCTCGCTTGGGCTCTCCTTCTGTAACACTTCTTGTTTCACAAAGAATCACGTTGATGAAAATTTCTCGTCTGAAATATTCAAGGCCTTTTCAATTCTTTCTTCAGAAATTTCAGAAGAACGCAGAGCATATTGCTCGTAGTGATAGAATGAACTCGGACCTGCAGAAATTGATACTTAAGTATCCCGTTAGAAACGCGTTTGCGTGATTTCATTCGAATCTCCAATACCCGACTCCCTTCCACACAAGAATGGGTAAATTCCCCCGGCAAAATTGGCAAAGGTGTTCCAGTCTCCCTATGCCAACTGCGACTCGAACGAGAGCAAACCGTGTAACGAAATTGGTACGAACTCAGAAGTGGATATCCCAGTCAGAGTGCACCTCTTCCAGAATTGAAAGTAAACATTGAGCAAGACCTCTTTTCACCCTGGAACTCATTGCAGATGGTCCCGAGTGGTTGTTAACCAGATAGGTTTGCCAGTATCATCTTCAGGTAGAGGGAATTGTATAAACAATGGTGCAGTGCAGTTTCAACAGTATCATAAAGGCGGAATGGTAATTAGTCGGTGTTAACATTGTGCAGGGACGCAGTGAAGGAATCTACGACCTACTATTGGGATAGTTCGAAATAGAATTTATACTTACGAGATCACATGGATTGTTCTCTGCAATTACATTGATGCTTTCCCATTCAGTTAGGGATATTTACGTGAAAGTCGTCATTTGGAGAAGTCTCGTTATCTTCAGAGCTCAAGATATGAATTTAAACGAACGGGAGGCACTTCTTTCATCATAATTGATTGGGAGAGCTGAAATAATACAATACTTATTGAAACAAGAAAGTACCCTGCTGAGGTTATTGCAACATTGAATTCATTCAGTTCTGCGTTTGATAAGAGGCCAGGGAAAAACCTCAGCAAAAAAATCCTGCCTCCAGATGTTGGACGAAAAAAGTGTATCAAAAATATAATACATTCTAGGATCTTGTAGGACATCTACGTGATCTTGAAGATCATGTTTATGTTATTGTCCTATGGACAGAGAAGATCGCAGTCTTCAACAATCTAAACGGAACTCTCAATCTGAAATGAAAAAATACAAAAGCAGAAAAAGCAATAGGAGAAGGAAAGTTTGTAATTATTAATTTGTTATGATTACGAATTGATAAATGAGTACGTGGATTACGTCGAAAAATGAGTGTGGTATCCCAATAAAATTAGGATTTTTGTTCAAAATGAAGAAAACCAGGAGAAAAAGGTTTTGTTTTTTGCATCTTTCTAAATATATATGTAGCTAATTTCACTTGTTTCAATTTTAACGCAAAAACTAAACTCTCTGTGAGAAAAACCAAACACTATAGTCTATCCAACTAGAAGCGATAGCGCGCCAAAACTACAAGACATGGCCAAATTCATCATGTAGGTACCGACCGCTCAACCGACGCCGACGCAAGCAACTGAGAATTGCAGATGAATCACTTGATTGTCGTAGTACAAGTCTGGAGAAGACGGAGAAAGCACTGAATGGCAGCCAATGAAGATATTCATAACCGTATAGGCGTATATTTAGTTGTTTGCTATCGCTTCTCGTTGGATGAACTATAGAACAAAACACAACTCTCTGTGTTTATTTGTTTATTTTTACGTTTATACTGCGATAAAAAGATATGCCTTAGGGAAAAACCGTGAAAAACACTAATAATTGTGTTTATGGATGTAATTCTAAAAGATCTAGGAATCCTGGAGCCCATTTCCATTATTTTTGTGACGAAAATCAAAATGTTTACGTAACCAACAAACTAGAAATCGTAGAGGAAATTAATAGCCGTAAATCCTGGGAGCGTGTTTGAATAATGAAAAAACCTGTATCTAAACATATTAGAGTATGCTCCCACCATTTCCGACCAGAAGATTATAGAATGAAAACAGAAAAGAGTGGAAACTGATGTCAATTGAAAACTTCATATGTTTTGAATCATTTCAGAAACTCTCACTATGAAAACATGCTACCGGAGGAGAAAGCTGTACCTTCATAAAACCTACCAAAAAAAGCAGTTCAAGTTGAGACATTTTGAGTTTTTGTTCAGATCGTTCTTGTACAATAATTTTCATTCTCATCGAAATATATTACTTTGAATCTACTTGATATTTTTGAATATATAGAAGTCTCAAGCAATTCAAGGAATCTAGTTGAAAGTGAAAAAGTGCTGAATACAGGCCATATGATGATGTGCAATAAAACTAGGGGCAATCTGAATGTGATTCTCTTGATTGTTGTAAAAATGAACGAATGTTCAGCAACGATCAAATCTATGTGAGGAATTTAAACAAAATTCAGAGGATTTTCAATTTTATACAATATATTATACATATATGTATCGATTTAATATCAATATTAAAAATAGCTTGGTAGTAGTATTGTCGTTCATTAAGCAACGGAAAACATGCAATCAATCGATGGATAAGTTGAATAATTTTATTTCATTATAACTGAAGCCTAAGACACAAGTGGGATGCAATAAATGAATAATTCATTAAAATCTAGCGAGTAATGAATTCTCCAACATGATTATTCGATGATCACATCATGTTCTGCATACATATGGTTCTCTGGAGAATGTGCATCACCCATTTTCTCTTCATAGTTTTTTTCCCTTCCTAAACAGAAAAAAAATAGTAGTTTCTATTAAATGAATATATCGTTCATGCTGATGTTCAATTACATCACAATCATACATGTTTTCATATTCTATAAGGTCACAAACTAATTTCAAACTTCTCTTAGTTTTCATCAAATATGAAGAATCCTAATGCTTTCCGTTTTGTAGATTTCATTGTTATGGAAAACAAAAAGCAAACAGCAGAGACAAAACTAAATAATGAATTTCATCTTCAAAATCAGTAGAATTGTCAAGATATTTTGTAGTAAGTACAACCTTGTACAAGTAGCAGGGCTGAAATATGCTTGCAAGTTTCAGACAATCTTGCTTGGTATGTGTATATAATCTTGTCAACCTTCACACCATCATTTTTATAAGACATCATTTCCTCAATATGATGGAGTTGTCCTTGTAGGATTCCACTGTTTTGAAATAATTTTTTCCCACATAGAATCAAATGATTGCATTGCAACACTTGCTCACCCTCTACACAGCATCTATGAGCATGTAAATATTGGAAAATTTCCTATAATTTGAGGAACCTTTGGTAAACATTTTGCCAGACAATCTGAAAAGCCTTCAAAAATGAATAGTGCTTACCTCAATATTTCACATAAAATATAACAAAAAGCACAATATTACCTATACTTACACAACTTAGATTATTGATAGTCAATAAAAGTTAAAACTTAAAAATCCCATAGATTCCGAATAGAAAGCTAATGTAAACATGAAATAATACTCGTTTCGGTAAACAGCTGATCGACGAATGCAGCGCCACCATCTTTAATTATTTTGTCCAATAGGTCCTGTTTCTCGTGCAACAGACCTTACCCATATTATCTCCGAGCAAGATAGAGTTAATTTTTTTATTTTCAATAACATTCCTTGGTCTTCGGAAAGTCGTTCTTCCATTATCGCAACAACCTCAAGTAAATTTTTATTAAAAATTTTTTTTTATTACATGGTCAACCTGTACCCCCAAAATACTGTTTTCGTTTCGAAAATGAGTCATAGAATCATTACATAGGAACATATCAGGACAATATCAATATCATGAAATTTTTTCACCCTCCGTCTCCAGAAAAAAATTCCTAGCGATTATGGCATCCGCCTCTATTATAATGCAAGTGTCGATTTCGTCCGGACTGATTTCAGCCAGCCGCAAGGCAGGAAACTCCCGATTGAAGTTAAATTCCACACCCCAGTGACTCCATTATATTCGACTGAAGTTTTTCAATTTACAGAGAGATAAAATCACGTCCATCCGACAATTGCAACGGACGAAAAACTCGTGCAATTTCCCGGGGCGAAATATTTTTCCGAAAACAATGAGATCTGAAACCGCGTCACTTCGATAATTATAACTTGGGCGCAAACTTATCGCATGACGGATATTTAATTAAAACTCGATGGCTGAAACGACTGCAACGAATTTAATGGCGGCGACCATCGAATCCGGCGAACAAAAGAAGGTCGCGGTTGATGAATGCCGCCAGAAGTTTAATGTCTCCGCATCTGTCAGAAGCCCTCTGTGTACAGCCTTCTTGTTTGTACCAGATATTGCTTCTGTTATTCTGGCCACTTGATTTATATGCGCTTTCTGGGTGGGGCGTTCTTTTTCCAAGTTACGCAACAACATCCAGTTCAACTTACTTTTGCGCGATATTTCTTCCAATAGTGGGGTTTTTACGGGTTATTTTCATATATTCCGTTTCCGAATTATTGACATCTTGGGCGGCTGTGGAATCTCGAAATTATGTAAGTAATATCCCTTGTGTAACTTTCAAGTTGCAGTATTCAGGTTGGTGTTGATGAAAAACACTAACAAATGACATCTTCAAGTTTGGGTTAATCCATTGAATATATTTCAATTAAATGATCTTGAGTCATTTGACAAGTAAGTTTTTGATTTGAATATTTCTTAACACTCACCGAATTGAAAATGGCTGGAATTCATTAAGATACCTCCCACCTCGCCTTACAGCAAAGGAACTTGAGAGAGTGTACCAGTATTTTTCAAGAATTCAGCAGATATTTCTGCTCGTATTAATCGCGTATTAATAAATGTCTAGAAATTAACGGTCAAAACTTTGAGCATCTTCTCTAGTTATAACTGCGAGAGTTTGCCATGGTTCTCCTTATAGTAATTTGAAGTCGGTTTCAAGAAGGGGTGAAAAATCTACAGCATGGTTCAAATAACAGTTCCTGAAAATTTAATCTTTTTGGCGTGAAGGGAAAAGAAACAGCTGAAAATTCAAGACGAAAAACAGTTTTTTGTGAATAACTCAGAAAATATCCATTTTAGGGCAAGGGCGTGATGCATACACTCACATTATTTTTTAACGTAGATTCAATATCTGCCATAAAAAAAATGGGGTTCTAATTTGAAAAAATTGATTTTTCACGATTTTGTCATCCCTAACTTTGAAAGCGATTTTTTCACCCAATGTATCATGAATCGCGATTTCGATTTTTAAAGTGGATACGTCAATCTTACATCTTGAAAAATCTCAAAAATGAAAATTTTCCATCCAAAAACCTCGAAGTTATTCTTGTTTCAGCGGAGCTCTATTTTCGATTTTTTTCGAATTTTCCCGCTCAGAGAGAATTTTCCAACCAAAACTGAAAAATGTTACATCAAAATAACTTGAAATTTTCTAAGGAATCTATTTCTGCAATAAAAAAATGGTGTTCTAATTTGAGAAACGGAAGTTGACGTCATTTCCGGAAAAACCGGAGGTGCTCATGCCTTGAAAATATTTTAGATTTCATCAGCATCGTGAAATACTTATAAGTGCTGAATTTCATGAAAATACGTTCAGTAGTTTCCCGTATAAATATGGGTGAGGTTCCTCGTGAAAGACCCTGTATACTGAATGAGATCCTCTTCATTCAAAGCCTGGATGATTTCATGTTGAAGCATTACCACTCCTGAATTTCCATGCTTGATTCACAGTGGAATAATGTGGCTGAGTAAATTTATATTGTCATCTTAGCTGATTCTTTTTTTGCAATTGAAGCTAAGTTCGAAGATATGTCAATACAACAATGATGAAAAAAATATCATTCTTCAGCAATGATAATATACCTACCTACTGCTGCTGTAGAGGTTATGAGAATTATAAATATTCTCTACAATTTCAAATTGATTCGCCTCAAAATAAATATTCAATAATTTGATAGTTTATATTGGTATATTATTTTAATCTATGTTGAACACACAGACATTTTTAGTAGTAATTTTATACTTACGAAAAGTTACTAAATATTTCTTTGTGTTCATCATAGATTAAAATATATCAATATGATTTATGAAATTATTGACTATATCTTCTGAAGCAGAACGATTTGAAAATATTGAGAATATTCATGATTGTCATAACCTGTACAACAGCAGTATATTCTCATCGATGAAAAATTCTTTACACAATAATCCAATCAAAAACATTTTCATGTGAAAAATTGCCGAAAAAGAGTCCATATTTCTTACATTGTCAAAAAAATTTTAGATCTTATGTAGAGCCAAGCTGCTATCTCTACTCTCTTCAACTTCACAAGTCCTTATTTCACAAACTCCATGCCTTGGTCGAAATAAGTGTTTCCCATACACTGAGGTTTATGGGATACTGATGATGCCAAACAAGGCTGAAACCGGTATATCTCTCATCTCAGTGACAAAATCTAATGTCATTTCTCCAATCTCATGATAAAAGATCTCTGAGCTTGGGAATTGAAAATGGTATTCATTTCGATGATTACTATTTTGGATTCATCTAAGATTCAAGAATGTTTTTGGTTGAATTTCAGTTTTTTGGTACGTCGCAAAATTTTTTAATTTTGTTTTATTTTCCTCAATAATGATTCGACAAAATATAATTATTGCGAGATCTATTTTAAGTCAAACTAATTCACAATACATGTTCCAAATTATTAATGGTAATGATTTTCAACGAGAATTCTTAAATATCTTTTTTCACATTTATAACAAGCAGTGCACCGTTTATATCAATTTTCAGACCACTAACATCAAAATTGGCGGAAGCCTCATACAAACTTATACATCCCCTAGATTTAAAGGTTGGAATGTGAAAGTTTCAAATTTGAGAATTTTTCCGTTATTTGTGTACTAGTTCACATACCAAATTTCAATTTCATAGGACATCGGGAAGTACCCTAACATTTTTTATGATCATCAGTGAGTGAGTGGCGAAATCGGGGATTTTTAGATATCCATAAAATCTCAAGTGTCCGAAATATGCACATGACACTTTGCACGTTTGATAAGTTCACTACTGGCATTATATCCTGAAAATTTTTTTCATCTGCTATATTCCAAAATACGAAAAAACACTTCAAAAAAAGATAATGTACACAGCTAAGATGACACAGCCACTTTATTCCACCCTAGATCAAGCATGAATATTCAGGATTTATAACAAAAATAGCGTGGAATGCTTCAAGATCAAATCATCCAGGTTTTCTGCATTCTTAATGACTATTGAGAATTCAGCCAAAGTGTGACAATGTGCTATTTTTTTTTTGAGTATCGAGATGAAATAACTTTACAGTTCCATAGCTATGTTGTAGAAACAAATAGAAAAATATTTCAGTCTTATCTCTCTTTTGTCATACGTAGAACTGTATGGTATCAGGATGCACTAAACTTGTAGAGGCAAATATAATTATGTGATTGTATATCTTATTTATCTGTGATTGTATATGTAATCTAACTAGAATATTCTGTATGTGAAGTGGCAACACCGAGAAGAAGAAGAGCAAGTTTTGTGTTCAGAACACCGATTGTGTATGTATGATAGTAGAACTCTCTATCTCTCTCTCCACCCACGCCACCCAAAAAGACAACATCTCTTGTGATCACTTGTAACGTTATTAAAAATATAATAAGCTTGTTGAAAGTACTTGTGTTGTGTTTGTTAAAATACTGAGTTAAAATACTCCTACACAAACATCCTACTAACAAACTCAGCTACGTACTTTTTTGTTTCAATATTCATTGTATTATTTTAGCTCTCCCAATTGAAAGAGTATGTACATTATTAAAATGATCTCCACCGAAGGACCATTTACAATTTGATTCATATTCATTGCTCCAGAAATAATAGAAACTGTTTCGAAGAGAGTTTCCAACCCACTCTATTAGAAAAATTTGCATTTTCGCCAACTGGGGGCATAATTCAATCGAAGATTCAAATTCGCAAGCTGTCGAACTTCTCGTCTCTATCCAAGGAAAGTTTATTCCCTAAGGACCCTTCGGGCAGAGCCTGAAAAATATACGACTTTTCACACGTGAAGAAAAATCTGGCGAATATAGTTGGAATCGGTAATGAGGCGCTTGTTTCAGCATCCGTGACGCGCTTTGAAGGTAGCCATGGCAACTCTACAGTTTCGAAAACTTAACTTCGATAGTTGCTACTCGTGTTTCTATGGGGACATGACCTAGGGCTTGGGGGGTCCCTCAGAGCGCTGTATCGGATGGAATGTGGGATACCGAGAGATTCGTGAAGTTAATTGAAACGTTGCGAGTTGGTTTTGATGGAAAAAGTCGCTTTGGAGATTGTGTTACAAGGGTATTATTGGATTTCGTGCTCTGTGACGAATCGGAAAAAAAACGACTGGATTCGGAACGTGGTAGGTGGAAAAATAGGTTTGTTACTTGATGGATTTTAAGAATTCCTCATGTTGAGAGAAAAAGTAGGAATCTGTCACACATACTAAGCAGAAGGATACAGCATGGGCAAAATTGGTGATACATGAACTACAACTTTTTAACCCAACGAGATAGAGAAAATTGAATGGTACATCACAGTCGTCTTTTCCAGAGAAACTAATAATACCATCACTGCATTTCTCCATCTTCTTTTGATTTCGAGTTATAGATCAAAATTGAAATTTGGGCGATTTCAATTTTGGTCATCATCTCTGTTTCTGTTTGTGCTAAAATGTTAAAATTTAAAACCTTATGCAGGCACTTTTTTCATAGCAATCCAGTGGCGTACCATGTTTTTGATAAGATGCTTCCTTGCTGAGCTAGAACATAAAGTTTTGTTTTTTCTTACGGAAACAATTGTTGATGTGGGGTTGAAACAACCAACCCCTTTCGTAAATTATTTAATGAATTTCCAGGTGAATTTTAAAATAAAAAATGTTGTCTAGAAGAAAAATATGTCCATATTTCCTATATAATAAACAACTTCTATATTGGACACAACACTCCCTTCTCCTTCTGAAGTCTGAACGTGTTATTTTTTAACCTAATTATGACTCAGAAGGAATCACGTAAAACAGCTCAATCTTTTGACCCCAAATAGAAATTATTATTATAGTCATGTATAGAATTGCAAAACCGTTGCAATGGTGTGTCACTTGAACCCAATAGAGTTTTGAATCTTGAAGGAGCTGTCACTCCGATAAGGGGTATGATTATAGAGCACTGACCCCGAAGTCAAAAGGCGTCGAAAGTTTAAATTTTCTGAACATTTTCTATAACTTATGCACGGAAATATTGGCCCGTAGGTATTTTTTCACGTGGCTCACCCGCTCACCCTGTATGAATATATATTTTTGAAACAATAGAAAGTGATGATTCTATAACTTATGCACTGAAATATTGGCTCGTAGGTATTTTTTCACGTGGCTCACCCTGTATAAATATATATTTTTGAAACAATAGGAAGTGATGATTCTTTCTGGGTGATAATAAACTATTGTTTCCATAATAAAAAACACAAATCTGTGTTATAGCTCAGCAAGAAAACCTCTTGTTGAAAAACATAGGACGCCACTGGATTGCTATGAAAATAGTGCCTTCATAGGATTTGAAATTCAACATCACAAACAGAAACGGAGATAATGACGAAAGTTGAAATCGCCCAAATTTCAATTTTGGCCTTTAACTCGAAAACAAAAGAAGATAGAGGAACGCAGTTTTTCTGAAAAAGATTACCTTAATGTGCCACTCATTTTCCTCTGTCTCATCGGGTTGAAAAGTTGTAGTTCATGTATCACCAATTCCGCCCACCCCCAATTTCTGAATTGTTTGAATTTTTAAAATGTACAGGTTACCCCAAATTGCTTGATTTTGGCTGTTTTTGGTACAGACTGGAAAGGGAAAAACGTTTTTTATTTTTTAAAATATCTGGAAAAGGTTGAAACTTTTGACAAGCACTTTTTCACTTGAATCAAGATACTTTTTTCGATTTTTCTCATCTGAATTTTTTTTGTATAATATAAAATGAAAGAGAATGCGTGCGTATTCAAAATGAAAAAATATTCTTTTCACCCTTATCAGTATTTATACGAGATGGAAACAATTTAATGTAGTATCTCCTTTCGAATTTGAAAGTGCCCCAAAAAAGTTTGAATCGTTTTAAGATATTTTCCTGAATAAAAAAACACTTTGGAAATCGATAAAATATCGAGATTGAAGAAAAAAATTAAGATATCGTAAAATGATTTCCACTGATGGTGTTTTCACGAAAATCGAGCCCAGGACTCCTCATAACATCTTTACCTTTCTAGTCCAGAAGTCCTTTCAAGAGTTGGTACCTCTAGACTAGATAGGTATCGTATTGTATATTTGCATGCCTTCTGGGTTTGTGTGAAACCACTCAGAAACTACTTATAGCTGGTAAAACGTTGGAAGAGTCGTGGGCTGGATTTTCGTGAAAACTCCATTAGTGGAAACCGTTTTACGATATCTGAATTTTTTTTCCAAGACATAACTACATTTTAATATTTCGAAAATGTGCTTTAACTTTTCAAATTGCGAAAATATCTGAAAAGGATTGAAACTTTCTACTGTCACTTTTTACTGGAAATGAGGCACCATATTATTTTTTTTTATCCCGTGAACTGTGGGTGGAAAAACAACTTTTATATTTTGAATACGAACGCATTCCTTCTGATATTAGAACAAATAAAATAAGAGATGAAAAAACTTGAAAGAATACTTTCCTAGTCCCAGTGAAGGAGTGTTTGTGAAGAGCTAATGGTTTTCAGATATTTTCGAAAATGCAAAAGCTTTTGTTGTTTTTATGAATAGCCCAGGACTCTTTTGAACGTTTTAACCTATCGAGTCTAGAAGTACCAGGAACAGCCAAAATCAAGCAATTTGGAATACTCTATACAAGTTTCTTGGGGTTAGAATCTGGTAGAAGGTAGTTCATATTTCAAAAAAACTTCGAAATTGTACGGCAGAAAAACTATTCGTTTGAACCAATCAAACCAAACATACAATAAATGTGGTTGGGAGAAATCTCTTACTTACTTACTGTCACTTAACAGAATCTAGTGTAAAAAATAATAGTAAATTATAGGAATATTAACATAATTGGCAACAGTGTGAGCATATTTGGATTTTCCAGGAAATTTTTTTTGAATTGTGATAGGTTTGTACCGCTTTCTACCGTTGAAATTTTGTTTTTATTTCATACAGTTTTCAAGATATTTCACAAAATGTGTTGACCGAACAGGAGTTTCCTAATACACATTTTTTGAAATATCTTGAGAGCCGTATGTTACGAGTATAAACACAAAATTTAAACTCCACAAAGCAACACAACATAAATTTCCCGAAAATCTGAGTGTCCTTTCCAAGTTAACCCACACTGTCGCCAGATTTTCTCATTTTCTGTATATTAGGAAAAATTCATTGACTTTTTCTGAAAGTCTTTCTGACTGGCAAAAGTTGGCCCACTTTTAGAACAATCATATAAAAAGTGCAGGGCTGACAGTTTTTTCAATTAGTTTGCCAGAAAATCTGGGGAATTTTTGAGAAAATATTCATGACATAATACAGCATAAATTTTTCATTCGTTTGTGAGGAAATAGAACGAAAGTGCTGGGCCATCTTTTTTCTTATTTCCATTTTTCAGGAAACTAGACGAAGTACATGTGAAGCACCATTTTATTCATACATTGAGAACACAATTTTCTGAAAAGTGCTGAGCTGGCACATTTTTTTGGTATCTGAAATATCTCAAGAACAGCACAATTCAGCACAACAAGATAAATTTCTACAATCCAAAACTGCTAAGCCAACTCCACACGTATGAATAGTATCTCAAAATTATCTAGCTTTCATGACTACCACATGTATAAGAAGTGAAGGAGTGCTGATTATACCTTACCACAAAACAAAAAAATTCTAAATATGACCCACATATCTGGGCATAAGATTGTTCAATTATTTCTCTATTTCAGTATCGATGAGTTCATTACAGTACTAGAAGAACTGCTGAAATGAACTCTTCAGAGCATTGTTTTCAGATATATTTTTCGTTTTTTGGTTGTACTAACCTGCGATTGTATCAGTTCTAAAATGAAATAAATTCAAATTTCGTAAGTCACACCAACTGCCAAGATACAATACAAAAGTCATTAATCTGAATTTTTGATTGAATTTCGTCCTTCACAAAACTTGACTGAAATAGAGAAAATATCGTCTAAAACTCGTGGCAGAAGGCAATTACAACACTCATGCTTTCGAAAACTCGCGCATTCGTCGCTCGTTTTCGAATTTCGCATTGGTGTTGGAATAGGATCCCATTCGGCAACTTGTTTTAGAATATACTATAACCTTTCCATAATCGATCTGTTTTTTAGCCAATTCAAGGCGAGTGTGAAAGCTTTGTCGTTGATTTTTTTTTGGTGACGTTTTGAATGCCTCAAGAGATCAGTAAACATTTCATTCATTCATTTTATTATTTACTTCTTCTATTACCAGTTTATTTCAATATAACTCAACGATTACCCACTCATATTTCAGTCTTAGACAAGCAATCGAGTCCGAAATACTTGACAATGTGTCCCTTTCAAAGAGCAAATCCAACACGAACTCCTTTCGTGCTTTGAATTTCGAGCGCCTCTTCAGTCACTCTGACGGAACCATTTTCAACGAATACGGTTATGAAATCTAATGATTTCCTCACGAAACCTCCTGAATGCGATATTAAATAATTAAGGTTTCACGCTCGAGACTTGACAGACTGCAGAGAAAACAAATAGCCTTCAACTCTTCGAAATGAGAAATAAATGAAATCGCCGAGTTTCAACACAGAAAAAGTCCGATTGAAAAAGTCCCTTGGTAAAACGCCAGCGATGAGTCCGTTGTAGGGGAATTGTCAAGAGATTCATCGGTTTTATCAATCTTTCTGGCGAGGGTTCAAATAATAAGGAAGCTATCGCGGGCCACAGAGGACAAATTGGAGTGGAGTCTGAAATAACAGAATGTATGAGGAATTTTTCTGTTTGATCCTTGTCTCTACGATATTCCCTCATCGTAAGATCGTATCTTTTTCGTATTTCGATTGTGGTACGTGTTTCATCTCGTGCATATCTGACAAGTTTTCTAGAAGGTTCCGAGAAAACACCCATGCTCGAAATAAAACCAGATAGCAACAACTGAAAAAAACACGAATTCTATCTATTTAGTTATTTATGTACAAGCTCATACCCGCGGCTCCGCTCGCTTTATATTTCAATTTAAAACGGTACTGATAGGTCCGCAACCCCACATTCATAATATCGTATGGAAGGAATGACAGAGCATGTGCATACATGACAAAACGATGTCGCGAATAGATTCAATAATTTCTTGCTCCAATTCACACTCGTTCAACCTACTGTAACTTTCAAAGTATCCATTAGAAAACTATACTATAAAAAGCATTTTTCATCAGGAATAAATGCCGCAGATAACAGTCACATTCATTTTTATATTGATTCATTTCATGCTAGTCAAAAGCCCTCTTCAAATTGACCATTTTTTTGGATCAAATTGAAAATGGCACTCGTGGGTTGTCTTCGGCAGTTAGACATATGTAGTCGCGGACTTTTTTATAGAACTTTTTGAGCACTACAAAATTGTCTCTGACCATGTTTCTCTATCTCTCATAGTTTACGCAGCGTCGCCCGTAAAAGCCGGAAAGTACCAGAATTTTTCACGAAAACTCGATATTTTTTCTTTTTTCTTCGGTATATAGGGATGAACCCTACATGAAAACCCCTCAAAAAAAATTCTTACAATATAGTGAAAGTTTCATCAAAATCAGTCATCTAGTTTCTGAGTCCATAGAGGACAAACAAATACACAAACAAAGACACGGACATTCACATTTATAATATTAGTATGGATTAGTATGGACCAGTATGGAAGTATGGATTCAACAATGAGATACAGACAGGTATGAAACCCACTAAAGTATCCACACATAACATAACTTAATTACAAAAATACATCACATATGAATTTCGATTTTGTACCAAAAATAGAAGGATATTAATAAGTTGAGTCGAACAAATAATCACACAAAAAAAAGCCTTAAAAAATTAATTCCAGAACGAACAAATTTGCACTGTAAAGAAAATGAAAAAAAACCATAAATATTACCACAGGACCGCATTGCGGAAAACTTAAATTAAGCATGAATTCGTCTAGTCCCTTTTTTCTGCTGACAAGTGTGCGATGCAATAAATCCTTACAATAAATTATGAGGTTTCTCATGGCAATAACTAAATTTCTATGAGGAATGTGAATATATAGAATTTGGGGCTTGAAAGAAAAATCATGAAATTTTTAATACTGCCCTGAAAATATCGATATTTCTTGCACTGTTTGAAACAGCTAACTGAAGTGAACAAACCTATGAAATTTGATCGAAATCGGACCTTGCATCCAGAGTTATAGGTATCCCAAATTGAGGAAAATGTTCATGAATCACCCCGTATCTCCAAAACTAATGCTCTTAGGATACAAACATATTTTTTTTCTGAAAGGCCTGCATTCACCATTAAGCAATAGCCAACTACTCAAAGAACACACTGTATACCGGGTGTCTCAGTATACCTGTTCCAATGGATTATCTCAGTTATTTCGAAAGATAAAAAACTGAAAATATCATGTTTTTCAGTTCGTTCAAGGAACCTCCATTTGAGGAAAAAAATAAATTAAAATAAATATGCTCCATTCACTTTTATAAAATCACATAGGAGCTCATGGTTTCATTTTCAAGAGTTGGTGCACCTGATGAAAAGTCAGTGCGCACATAGAAAATATCGTTAATGACCAAATGACGTTGCCATTTTGTTTCTTTGTTTACATATTGTTCGAAATCGAAATATTGCAAATAACAAGAAAAGATATCCTTTCCATATATTCATATAAACGTTAATTATTTTCGTCCATCACATCTTCTCCAATTCATTAATTTTCCGAAAGAATTCATATTCTGAGAAATACGTAATTGCTAAGAATATTGAAAGGGCAACATAGAATTTGCTTGGAACATAAAAATATTTTGACAAGCGTCATATCCTCGATTTTCGTTGAATACAGAGTGGAATGTCTCAAATTTCCAATGCCAGAGGTGTGATTTCATATTAGTGAATGGGGTATAGTTTGAGGTTTTCACGATATACTGACAGTGGGAGAGTCTTCCGGGCTTATTGGCCGCGGTCTATCATCAATTATTTCACCTAAAGTTTCGCCTACATCTGCGGTGGGCATTTTCAGAGCATTCTTGGTCTGAGATTGTGACTCGACTGCTGAATTTCCGAGATGTTGGGCTCGATCCGGTAGTGCTCATACCCCGGTTGATGGCGGGAGAAGGTTGTGGGTTTACGCGCGCGATGGTGATTGGCCCATAACTCCCACTCTGTATTGGCTTGATCTTGGTTTCTTACAATACTGGCAATCAGGCGCATATACCAAGGGAGTTTCTTTCTTTCTGTTTATGTTGTCTCTATGTTAATGAATCTCAATGGCTTCCATGTTCATCCTAGGATAGTCACTATTGATATTTGAGATAACCTCTGCCTTCGAGAAACCTATATTGTGCACATCTGTTAGAGCAAGTTCCGGCAGTGCGGATTTTTCTATTTGATTGAGTCGGCAGCATCGTTCGTGCTCTTCAATTCTCGTATTAAAACTCCGTTTTTTTGTACCAATGCTGCAGGATGGCCTAACTCAGGTTGTTGTAGCGGAAAGGCCCCAAGTCAGCCAAAGTGTGATATCTCGACTTGGAATAGGTTCAAGGAGGCAAGTTCCGTCTTGAAACGACCAAGGCTTGGTGAGCGACAAAAAACAATACCTGTTCAGGATCGTTTCATCACCGTTTCGGCAAGAAGAAAGCCTACATCTACGTGTTGAATGCTAGGGAGCATGTCATTGACAATGTTTTGCCAATTTTCACGCTGCTATTGGTGAAACTTTTCAATTTCTAGACGATAACGCCATACCGCACCGTGCAGTCATAGTTGAGAATGCGCACGAGGAGCTTGGTATTCCGCATCTACCATTACCTCCGCACTCACCAGATTTGAATTGCATAGAACATGCATGGGATATTCTCCAAAGAAGATTAGATAATCATCAACCTACTCCAGAATCCTTAAATAATCTGAGAGAGCTTCTGCCGCGTTTATAGAACCAACTTCCTCAAGAAATGTTCAACAACCTCGTGTGTAGTATGCAAAGAAGTTGTCAAGCTGTTTTTGATACCCCTGGAGGCCATACATTGGATTGATAGTCTAGAATTACGTTATATTAGTCGATTTTTCTCAACCTTCTCGTATACGCTGCAGACCTACAGCCTTAAATTATTTTTATTTCCTGCAACTTGAAATCATATTAATATGAATTTTCATCACAAAATCTCATTTAAACTATACTTCTTCCTCTTCTTTTGGTACCGTGCCTATCTTCATGCATAGGCTATCTCCTTGACAATTTGGTTGAATTTTTCTCTATCTTTAGCTGTTCGGAATAGCTGTTCCACTCCCACTGTCCAATTTCTTATGTTCCGCAACCATGACATCTTCTTGCGTCCTATCCATCTTTTGCCCTCAACCTTTCCCTGGATAATCAGGTGAGAGATGTGATATTTGAGGCCTTGAATTATATGTCCGAAATATCGACCCAATAAACACAATAAACGTTGTATTTTTTAGGTAACGTCACTTATTTTCATCGTTGAAAAAACTGGAAAATATCGTTAGAAAATACGTTTCTTTTTCGTTTCATAGTAACGTTTTTTTCTAACGTTTCTTCAAGGTTGCGAGACGAATTATTATCATGAATAACATACCGTTATGAAACGTTATTATTCAGTTTAAGCGTAACGATGTATTTTCGTTTGGAAAATAACGTTGCTGAGTAACGAGTTCTCAACGTTGATGTATATTTCAGAATGTCACATATATAAAACGTTTATTTTGTGCGTTGAGGTAACGTTGATTTCAGATATCGAATAAACCATTATTCGAAATATTTCTGAATCCATATTATTTATATTTCAAAAAAATCCTGAATTGGAAAATAGAAATGCTGGCAATCAAACACAGATTCCTTCATATTTTGTATTAACTTACAAGTACAATCTATGAAAAAATAAATATCAATATAGACAAAACAATATACATATAAAAAATTGAAAATTTTTTCAACAGTGAGAATATAATATGTATCCGTCTTTTTTCTTTCTTCTTTGGTTACGTCTATGTCTGTTATCTGCAGATCAATAACTGCCCCATACTCTTTATTAACAGCCACTGAAACAACACATGAACTACATCAAAAAATTTGAAAACATATGTAAGTAGAAGATGGAATCTTACCATAAATAAGTTGCATTGCCTTTGTGTCTTGAAATTCTTCTTCTTCCTGCTTTTCCAATTGGGTATATAGGCAAGCTGAATAGTTTGTGAAAGAAATCTCAATATTTTTCTCGTGTGGTCTTCCGGACAAGTAGGTTTCTCCGATAGACTTCGATCAGGCGACCTTAAAATAAATGTTAATAATTTAGATTGTAATGGAAAAGAAGCCATACACAATCTTCTAAATGCTTTCGGCTCGAAGAAATGTATATAAGTTTGCCATGAGATTTCTTGTTCTATTATCTGTCATCAATAAAATCACTCAGTATGCTAAACTCAATATGATATAAAGAAATTGCAAAATTATATGTTCATTGGAAACGGGACTTTTAAACAACAAAGAACAGGAATATGAGTGGATTAGTAACTCCAGCTAACATAATCATATATTTATAGTCAATAACTTTTTAAAAAAGATACTGGCACTACTTATAAATATCACATAACTATATCATGAAAGTTTAATAATCAATATGAAAGAGAGTTGGTAGAGTGATATGTACCTATTTACCCAATTATCCTTTTCTCAGAGATTCACTCATAGTCAGTCATAAACTAATGCTGGATTCACAATCGACGTAACTTAACACGTAAAAATCATAGTTGAAACTACCAAAATTCATACGAAAATATTCACAATAGGTTGTTCGTTTGAATGACATAAGTTGAATGTGAAGGTAGAAATTATGCAACATATTGTTAGCACTTCTATTCTTATTGTGTATGTTTTCTATCGTAAGTTACGTCCTCTGTGAATCAAGCATAACACGAAACAAAACAACTGGTTGCTCACACTGACTACTCAACTTGCAGAATGCCGGATTCGATAGTATTCCTACCCCTTCCTGCCTATTACGTATAGGGCACCGTTGTCAAGCGAAATTTATCATTATCTTTTTGGATAACATAGCTTTCTATAAAAATGATTGTAGCAGAGACGAAGTATGGTACATAAATATACTTTTATTAATGATCATGGAGTTCAAGTTATAAACGAATCAGAAATTCGAAATAAGGGATGTGGAAAACGTATTCGGTAGATATGATATTGTTGATGATCAGAATTGGGGAAACGAAACACTATTTGGTAATCAGGTTCAATAAACGCACTATCACTACAGGTAATGCAACGTTGAATATGTACTGCGAAAATACGTTGAATATCTACTGCAGAAATACGTTGATTATGTCTACTGCGAAAATACATCGAAAATCTACTGCGGATATACGTTAAAATAAAGTGGGCATTCCATGAACGAAAATACCTAATAAGGAATTCTCACTTGCTCACGTATTCCCTTCAGAATTCCCAAGTAGAATAAAGATTGCTTGAATTCAAGGTTGATTAATAGTGACCCATTGAACGTTTATTTAATGTTGCTCAGCTCTCTTTGAACAGATGTTTCGAAATTACAATAAGGATAAGTTTCATAATAGTTCCAGTAACAACCGGTTGAACCGGGAACGTAGATTATATGTAGAGTCGAAATTTCGTTGAATTCAGGTTTCTAAGATAACGTTGAGAAATTCAACTTCAGATACCACAAATAAACGTTTAGTCTACGTGTTCGTGTTTATTGGGCAAACTTTCTGAGTATCTCCTCATTGTCACATCTCAAACGCTTCTATTTCATTCATGATGTCAACTAATTCATGTGGAGCAGTTTAGTTTCTAATAGACCACGACCAATATGCCCCTCCTCTCAATGTCATTGTCCACTTTGTTCATACAATTCTGTGCACCGAATCCCGCTCTTCCGTGAAAAAAACGGAAAGGCGTAAACCATACGCTCGTCAGCGAAAACGGCTTCGGAAGGTAACAACCCGACGGACAGCTCCGGATCGGTATGACTCAATCAACCCATTAGTCCGAGAATAGAAGTTGCATGTTATCGCTCATCGCCTGAGCGCCCGATGGCTTGTTGAGTGCAGCCGTGATCAGACAAGCGGTCTCGGTGTGATGTATCATAAAATTAACCGCATGATCGGAAGATAAAAACGAGCGGAACGGCCGGCGTATAACGAATTCATTATTCCGGAGCCGCGATCGGAGCGATAAAGTCGCATTTACCGGTGAGTTCGGTCTTCATGCCGATAATGAGATGCGGGTGTGTTTTACTGTTTTAGGGGTAGTTTTTCTGTATTTTCGGAGCAAGAGGCTAGCTCATGAGACTACTGATCGGGTATTAACAGGATTATAAAGGTCTGGAAAAAAAAATCGTGATATTCATTTATTCATAAATTAATTAATAGTATATTATTCAATGAGCGGTAATGTAAGTCATAACTCACGCAGATGAAGTTTGCAGCGCGAGCCGCAGGCGAGTGCTGTATGTCATCAAGGGATTCATGACCATTACTGCAAGTTGAATACTATACTTTATCCACAACTATAATAATATACATTCTTACTACCATACATCATTCTTGAAAATTTTTGATACACCTTTATATTTGTTTTGGGATTTCTCGCGGGCAATAAATTCTTAGCACTTGCTGCTTGCCTTATTTCTGGAAGTGTACCTACATGATATTTCATCCTCACTATCGGAGGTTTTATTCAGAAAAATATTCACAACAATAACTAGGTGTCAACTAAATTTGAAACGTCAGAATTATTCAAGTGACATTACTCCCATCAATAACAATAATGAGATGTTCCCCTTCTGTCAACCGGCTCGTACAAAAGCACAAAAGTAGTTTGATATTCGGTTGTCAAATAATTCTATGAGTCTATTCTGATTAATTAGAGGGATTTATAGGAGGGAGTTATTATAACTCCCGCTGTTTGTTCATGGATACTATTAATTGCTCAAATGCAGTTGAATAATGAATACATTATTCAATAGGAGTGGATAAAAGTATATTATTCAATGAGCCGTACTGTAAGTCATAACTCACGCAGATGAAGTTCGCAGCGCGAGCCGCAGACGAGTCCTGTAATTCATCAAGTGAGTTATGACCATTGCCGCAAGTTGAATACTATACTTCATCTACGACTAGAAAAAAATACGTATTCCGAATTGTGTGAGAATTGGGCATTCCTACTGAATTATCAGATTACAGAACAACGCCTGATCTGAGCATGACACCTCTCACTTTGATCACAAATCGGAACACGCATAAAATGTATACAGATATACAAGCATTATATTTTTTGTTTTGGTATTTTTCGGGCAATGAACTCTATATAGTAGCATTAGCTCTTTGCCTGATTTCTGGAGGTGTATATTATAATTCGTCTTCACCTTCTGAATTCATCTCATTCACTGATATAATCTCAATTATGAGGAATCAACTTAATTTGAAACCGTCAAAACACCCCCTATACAGTTTGTTTCGAAAAACAAAGAACCATTTCTCTAGGATGGATAGAAAACTAAAATATAAAAGGGGTTTGTCCAGTGAGAAATTTTCGTAGCGCCATCCGTAATCAAGGTGCAGGGAGTTGAAAAAGAAATTAAATAACCCATTTTTAAGATTTTGCTTAAACTACTGGCAAAAATGTAATGAAATTTTACACGAATATGTATTGGAAGCTGATACATCTAATGTGTGTGTTTTGATGTCTGACTCTCATAGAGTGCGCTAGTTACACGGTTCGTACCAAGTTTTTTTGGACATTACTTTTTTGATATTAGATTTATTGAGCTAAATCTTGAGCGATCTTAAACAACATTCAATTTCACACCAAAAAGGTACTCCTGATTAAACTAAATACTGTGCACCGTTTTCGGAATACTTCGATTTCAAAATTATGAAGTTATAACCAAAACACATTCATATTATGTAGGTATCGTCTTATTTCGAAAGTGTAACATCAGTACCTGTCGTTTTCTCTACGTAACATCCATTAGACCAATAACTGGGGGTACCAGTCCAGTTTGGGATGTAAGATTGGTTGTTGACAGGACTTTTTGACATCGAGCGTTGAACGCAACTGTTTTATCTTCAAATTTTAATGATTATCACCCTGAAGGCAAGTTTTTGAAAAAACTTCTTCGGGGCGTTTTCGAAGTACACTAAATTCCCAACAGTATGATACCAGAACTGTCTCTGTAGGCACGATAGTTTTATATATACATTCTTCCAAAGATTTTCATTGTTTTCGAATTGCGCAATTTTTTGCAGTTATGTCGTTTTTACCCTACTGACGATATCGAAGCTCTATCTTTTTATGATAATGTGGAAAAAGACAATGAGGAGTGTGAACAATGGTGTACACCCAAAGTGAAAAAGTTAATTCTTTCGAAAATTGAATAATATTAATAAAATTAATCTAGCCTTCTTGGAAGGTCCCGGTTGAGGTTTGTCTATATCTGAATCGACGCATTGGAATGGCATATTCCTTTCAATGGATGGTGATGAATCGTGGACTCCATGTGCCCACAAATCATCCTCCATTTTGACATGGGACAGATCGTCGTCTTCCACTGCAACATAAGGTTTATTATCACAAGAGGCGCTAAATTTGAGGAAAATGAAAAAAAAATTGAAAGACCGTATATAGAAAACTGTTGTGTCTACAGCGACAGTTCTCATATCAAATTGCAATGAATTTAGTTAACATTGAGAACGTCCTGAAGAAGTTTTTTTCGAAAACTAGTCCTTCAGGTTGAAAAAATTCGAAAAAAAACACGAGTTTTTGCGATTTTTCGATTTTTGACAGAGGTACGTTCAATGCTCGAGTACACAAACTTGGATTATTCATAAGGAAAACATCATAAACACGTCTGCAAAAAATCAGGACCTTGACGCATACTACCCCATACTTCCAGGCGACAAAGTTTCTAGATTATGAGATTGATGTGGATTTATCTCATCTGTATGGTCTCAACACCAACAAACGCCTTCGTGGTCACGAGTTCGAATTGTACCTTGAAAGGAAAAAACCGAAAATTTTCTTTCAAATTGTGTTTTTCATTCTTGTACTCGGCTTCTTTCTGTTGTGGTGAATAGTGAGAGAGTCAATTCTCAATTAAAGTGGATTTTTCGCTAGAAGCCCTAATATCCTGCTTCCATTAAAAGCCAAAGTAAATGCACAACCCAGAGACAACCTTCTTGTTGTCTCTGGCACCACCATTCGAATCTCAACATGCACCTGACACAATATTCACAAGACTGCTGTTAACAAGTTGTTTCATGAAACCACACAGAAAAAAATAACACGGATTCAAGTCTGGTGCTCACAGAAGCCGTGGCACCGGGCCGTGTCGCTCTATCCAATATCCATTTCCAGTTGATATTCCTATTGAGTCCTTCTGTACCAACTCTGGAACTATGATAAGAAGCTTCATCTTGCTGTAGCCACAACTTTTGCACAACAAAACGTTGTCCGCATCATTTTGCAGAAAGTTCATCTGCAGTCACCCTACAATTTTCGTGTTCATATCAGATGATTGTTCACCATGCCTGCCCACATATTTACTCCGAATCAGTGTTGTCTGTTGTTTTTCCTGGTAGAATATGAGCCCACAACTATTTTTCAAATTGTGAAAGAGCATTTTAGCATATCTTTCATTTCCTGGTTGGAATACATTCTGTAGATTAACACTAATACAGTCGAATGAACGAAATAACGTTTGAGTTGAAAATCACGATACCATTAGTTCTCAATTTAAATTCTTTGTTGATCACTCTATGAGCAACAACGACCAACATAGAACAGTCGCGAAAAATCTACTGTCAAAGATGAAATTGTTTGAATTTTATTCCATTATAAAGTCTATAAAACATTCCTAGGAGAGACATTAAGAGAGTCTTTCGGGCTTATTGGCCGTGGTCTATTAGGAATTATTTCACCTAACGTTTCGCCCACAAAAGATTCATGCTTTAGTTTGGAGTATGACCTATGCAGTCAGGCCGAATATTCCTGGAGAGCATTTTTGTCAAATATTTACAGGGTGTCTCATTAGTGGAGAGCGCTTGCCAGCACTCTTGAAAATGTTTATTTTCTCATATGAACTCAGAATACATGATTATGCAAGAATATTTATATGAGTTTCTTATTGATTTTTCATTGCAACTTAACGGACACTTCGTTGCCAGTATCCTCAAATGATTTATTCAATAGGAAAACTTTATTTACAGAGCCGAAACCAAATCTTCGACATTAAAAATTCCGATCGAGCAAAGTTGGAAAGGAAAAACTTCGTTTCGACCAATATAAATAGGCATCGTTTGGGTGTATTCACTCTTCGAACTTCACCAACTTAGCGGTCTTATATTACCAATAATGTTATTTACGACCCGGATGAAAATTCAATCTGCATAGCGGATGAAACGGGAGATTCGAGTTCGTTTCGGTTCATTATTTCCAATAATAGATCGCAGGAACGAAGAAAAATTATTCGTGCTTCGAAATTTCCATGGATTACATTCAGCGTACCATCGGGTTCGATGGGAGAATGAAAACTTCGAGAAAACAGGAGTGAATTGGGAACTTTGGAGCATTTGTTCAAGGAATGTCGAATGCATAAAAGACACTTAACAAATTGAAAAGGTTCAGAAAAAACAAAAGCAAAATAAACTTTTGTAAAAAAAATGCATACATGATATACTCAATCCTAATCCGAATTACTACGTTTCAAGAAAAATCTCCAACAGACAAGATTTTCGGAAACAGCGACCAACTGAGCAAATACGAAACGAAATATCTGAATATAAATGTCTACATATCGAAAGAAAAAACAAATAAGACTACAAAATAAACTGTAACGGAATTAAAATAGCTAGTTATGAAATGCGAAATTTTGTGTAACACGTGAGAGCTTAGAATTCGCGCAGAAGTGAATTTCTTAATGTTCTGCATACAAAGTATTCCCTCATTTTGAATTAACTAATAGTAAATGAAGCATATTATGGTTTAAAATTGTCAAATTAAGGGAATCCCTCGAGGTGATCATCAGATTGGGGTACAGCACATCTAGGACATGAAAATGAACCATATACAGAGTGTTTCAGAAAAAGGGACCTTCTTTCTAGGATAGATAGAAAACTGAAAATTTGTAAGAGTTTGTTCAGTAAAAATTTTGGTATCGCCATCCATATTCAAGATACAGGCGTTGAAAAAGAAAAAACTATATACATTTTTAAAGGAATATGTTTTGGAAGCTGATATATCTAATAAATGTGTTTTGATGTCTGACTCTCATAGAGTGCGTTAGTTACACGGTTCGCACCAAATTGTTTTGAACATAATTTTTTTGATATTAAATTTATTAAGCTATATATTGAGCTATTTTGAACACCATTCAATTTTAAAACAAAAAGGTAATTTTGATAACTCGATTCTGTGTACCGTTTTCGAAATATTTAGATTTGAAAATGATGAAACAATAACCGAAGCTGGTATGAAGTATTGATAAAGTCATTAATTATTAATATTAATTATTAAGCACGATGGAGCTCCACGCCACATTAAAAGAAGGTGTCTTAATATGTTGAGTAATCATTTTTTGAATCGATAGATTGGTAGAGGTGCAAAAGCTCCGATTCATTGGCCTATTCGGTCATGCGATTTGAATCCTTTGGATAACACAGTTTGGTCGTACCTTGAAAAAAAATTTATGCAACAGAGGTAAAATCAGCTCAAGAATTGAAGGACAGAATTCAACATCATTTTACTGACCTCATATCAGACTCCCAAACGTTTAAGAAAATTGATGGATTTTTCAGAAAAAATGATAGATTTGTGTCTTTGTGAAAACAGAGGACATTTTGAACACCTATTCTCATTGAATTTTTTTGATGTTTCTAGCCTTATTTTCATTTTCTGCTGATTTTTTGTTCAATTAATACATTCATCATTACTTTTCACCAGCATCGTTCATTATTAAATAATTTTCTATTCAAAATATTCTAAAAACGGTGCACAGTATCGAGTTTCTTCAGGAGCTCACCTTTTTGGTGTGAAATTGATTGATGTTTAAGATCGCTCAAAATTTAGCTTAATAAATCTAGTATCAAAAAAGTTATGTTCAAAACAACTCGGTATGAACCGTGTAACTAGCGAACTCTATGATAGTCAGACTTCAAAACAAATTCATTAGATGTATGAGTTTCCAGAACATATTCGTATAAAAGTTCATTACAATGTTGCCAGTAGTTTCGCCAAAATCGAAAAAAATGTGTATATTTTTTCCTTCTCAACGCCTTGTATCTTGAATACGGATGGCCTCAAGAAATTTTGTTACAGAACAAACTTCAATTATTGCTCAGTTTTCTATCTATCCGAGAGAGGGGGTCCCTTTTTTTTGAAACACCATGTATATCTTCATCTGACGCGCCCGACTATGTCAAATGTCAAATTTTTTTGCAGCTCATTGAATGAGATAATCTTTTTAGGCCCACTTAACATCCCCTCAGAAAATTTGTCGTCCTAGAGAAATATTTTTTTCCTTTTCAACCCTTAAGTACCTATCATTCAAACGGTCTAATTAATGGCGGTATTCTGCTTTCACCTGTAAGCAAATCTGTATGTTTTCATAAGCTTACAGAAAAGTTACGATTCTCGACGCTTTCTATGAATCTGTCGCTTATAGATGATCGGAAACATTTCGAAAAGTGTATTGTGAGGTTATGTTGAATGGTTTGTTTTTGTCACATAATATAAAATGCTTTTCTATACTCAACTACTTCAGAGTTTCATTTTCGCACTTCCGTTGTAAATTTCTCTTCCTCGTTGAAACGAACACAATAATCAATACTTATGAGCCAAAATTATAGAGAAATGAATTATTTTCTATGATCATAATACGAAGTAGTTACGATCTTATTACAAAGTAGTTCAAAATTGACACTTCTAATACGACAGTTACAGAAAAACTTCCAGAATGTCATTATTTACGAATCTGTAAGTCAGCCACATACAGATCAATCGTACGCTACAGATTCGTAGCTTACAGAGAAGAAGCAGAATACCGCCATAAGCTCATTAAAAGTACGTAAGACATGGGTGCTATCTCGATCTGACGCGTTCGAGTGTGTCCATGCAGCAGTTTTTTTTTACATTTTTGAAAGCCTAAAGCTGCCTCCCCATCGAAGAGAGGGTATACATTATATAACATTTTTTTCTTTTTATCATCTAAGCTTTGTAACAGAATAGCTCTCTATGACGCTTGAGTAAATCCCAATTTAGCATCGTGGGCTCTCCTTTTATAAGACCAGCTTTGAAATCAAGAGGAGAATCTAATCTCCTAAATCATTAGGATCGAAGTTTTGTTTTCACAAAAAAACATCGTAAATTACATTAAGTTTCTAACCTTGGATGACATCATTTTGAAAGTATCTGATTTTTCCTATTCGAACAGATAAATTGATGATGTTTTTGGAATGACTAACTCCAGGAATATGAGGAAAAAAGATTCAAATACAAAAAAAACTTGCCGTGTGGCACTCGAGGACTGCCGCGGTAAAGCTATTGCATAGCATCTATTCAAAACTAAGATGATAATATTGTTGATTTAAAATATTCTTTTCATTTATCTTTCAATACATGTTATTCAGGAATGTTTATCATTGAAACTATAGGGTTATGGAAACTGAAATGAGAAACATAAGTTTGAGACTTAATTTTGTTGTGGATTTTTGTGGATCATTATTCATTTTTAAATTCAATTTTTCCGATAGAAAAGTTGTCAACCGCTCTGATTCTTTATCAGCGAAGTTAATGTTGAAATCGCCAGCCAAGATGAATGGAAATTTATTACCATTTGTACCAAGTATTTTCGACCCTTCTCCAGTGTACACCAGTATATGCGATAAATAAAATGCTCTACCTGGTCCAATTTTGGATTCGGAGAAATGTAAATTGCTACCATGACTATGTGTAGGCCATTTCTAAGTTTGCATAAGCATGCACACATATCTCCAACAGATGAGCGTCTAATATTAACATCGCTAACGTCTTCAATATTCGGAGCATAATATTAGTAACATTATTACTATTTTGGTAAAAAGCTACCCCATCATTTGGAACAGTATCTCGTTTGAATTGAACAATACAATTGAAATTAGGTATTTCAATCGGATTATCACGCGTCACGCATGTTTCGGCAAGAAGTAACACATTGGTTTGTCTCTTCACATGTAGACTTTGGCAATTGAAAGTCATTATTAAAATGCCATTTCTATTACTAATGAAATCTAAGACACTTTGAGCTATCTTCTGAACACTATTTGAAGACAGTCTTTTGAATTCTTGCAATAAAGATGCAGTCGATGCAGTTTGCCTCCGATTATGATAAAACTTAAATGCAGAATTATCATTTTTTGTCGTAATATACAATTTTTCAATACAAGTAACCCGAGAGAGTGCCACATTGAGGAGTTCCTGAGAATGTGATTTTATATACTCATATACTATTTCGTCAAAAATTCCACCTTGCGACTTATGTATAGTTAGAGCAATAGCAGAAATTAATGGAAAATGTTTGCGTTTGGTTATACATTTTTTATCCGATGTTAATGAAATATTTGCCGTTCGTAGTTCAATGGGAACATCGAGATTGCCGACTCAATTTTGCACTGCTATAGTGGCTGCACTCATCCGTCTAGTTGCAAGCACCCAAACACCGTGACGTAGTCTGCCGAACTGAACCGACGATACACGGCTGTGTTAGGTTTTTTCGTTACGGAATTTCTACATTCGGTCGCCGCGCTCAAAGCGTGAGATAAAAGCTATGCAATAGCTTAAAAACGTCCTAATGCCATTTCATCATTCTCTGGCGATTGCTTTCCAGAAGAAAGTCAAGAAGATATGGAGCACCTGCAATGGCTTCTGTATAGACTATCCAACCTTCCGCTTCGATTCGACTGATTCCGACGCTGATATTTCCGCTCCTCGCCCAAACGTCGCACAATTCTAGCCCATTTTCAGTTATCCCCTGCAAATAGATTTGCCGCTCAGCTGGGCCTTCCGTCTTGAGCGTAACTTCGGACGACGTAAGTCCAATAATGCCTGACACACGACGACCGTGTTATCACGAGAAAATCAGGAAATGTACTCAAGATGGTGCATCGCTCGGATGCGAGCAAATGTCGTTGGAATATCAAGGGGCCTTAGGACTTCACAAACTGACGTTTAACGCGCACCGGGAATTTTCCGGACAGGAAAGAAGCCGGGAAAGACTTAAACGCTATTATTTCCAGATATGGGACCACGTTCCTGTCAACCCGAGTTTGGATTGTCGTCGATCCCATTCCAGATCTGAGGGGGACGGCTGAGGAAACGGGGAAGTGAAAGGTAGTCTCATCCTGTTTTTTTTTTTTTCATATTCTCCAGGAGAAAAGGTTCGAACGAGTTGTGAAATCATCCAAAAAATTAAATTTTTCTAGCGTTTTTTTTGACGGTTTCAGTTTTTTCGAATGTTCTTCAACACTTTTTATTTCGCGAAATACATATTAATGATAAAGGCGCGAATAAGTCAATGTGTTCCGATTCTGGCGAATTACTGTTTGTTGACTGTTGTTAGACACTTGAGTTGATAATTGCAGTGTGGAAACATTCATTGTAATAGATATACAACTTTGCTTTTTCCGTTTATTCTCGAAATTCGAACCTGCCAACCAGTTTCATGTGTATTACAATTGACCGTTGAACCATATCAGAAAATGTCGTCCAATTTCTAACAAAAACGTTTCTGCTGCAAGAAGAGAAAGTCGAAAAGTCATTAAAGATTTGATAATTACGAGATAGAAGTATGTAAAATTTAGCTTCTCACAAAACATATCAAAGTGACATGAAATAGTTATTCATGATATGAATGTTAAAAGTGACGTTTTATTTTGTGAGTGAAATAGTTTGTGAAATGAGCGGAGCGAATTGAACAATTTCACGAACAAAATTTAACACAAATACCATACAATGTTTTTTGTACAACTGCCCTATTTTGATGATGAAATGGGCGAATTTGCAATGACAATAAACAAAATGCATTTAAATATTCAAATAATCGTTATCATTACTAACAAATGAGGAAAGACGCTGTCATTTGAATTTCGTTCTTGTCCAATTTTCGTCTTGGGTTTTTAACTGCTTAATGTATTTGTCGAGACTCTAATTAATAATAAAGGTGACGATTTGGTTGTGCCTCTGGATATTGAAAAGTCTGCAAGAAGAGCAAATCTGGAACTCCCACCTACAAAATCTGTTTAGCAGTACGATAATGCATATAACAATTTATTATCCTGGTATAAATTGGAAAAGGTAAAAGGAAACTTCAGTGAAACTGTTTTTCTGGCATACTCACAAGAAAAATAAAAAATATGGAGTTCAACAACTTTGTGGATCAAATTTTCAATGATAAAGTCAAGCGCCCTTGTTAAAAATGGTGTGGATAGCATATTCAAAACGAAAGAGTGAAGGATATCGTTCCAAAAAATCGAAAATTCTCACTCGTGAACAAGTTGAAAAGTTTATAAAGGAGGCACCAGATGAGAAATACTTGATCGTTAATGTTGCAACTATTTTCGGATTATTTGGAGCCTGTTGGTTTGAAGAATTGTGTAATTTATCAGTGGAAGACATCGAAATAACAAATAAATCATTGGTTATACAACTTCCAAATACAAAAACGAAAGTCAGTCGTTCTTTCAGTATTATTGGGAAGGATGTAGACTATTTTCACTTTTCACTGCGCCCGTCTGTCATCAAACATCGTCGTTGTTTCCTGAAATACAATAATCATAAATGTACTGCCAATCTAGGTGGTATTAATACATTTGGGAAAATTCCATCTATTGTTGCCGAATTCCTCAAACTGCCAGACCCAAAGCAATATATGGGACACTGTTTTCGAAGATCCTCCGCTTCATTGCTAGCAGAATCAGGAGCAAATATCATGGATATGAAAAAAACATGGCGAATGGAAGTCTACGACGGTAGCCGAGGGCTATGTTGATCATTCCTTTGCATTTAGAAATGTCATTGCTGAAAAAATTCTCCTAACCTCAACAGACTTTGGATCATTATCATCCAATATTGTACTTCTAGTTTCTACAAGTACATACTGATGGTGCTGAGGATTCTACTAAAGTGTTGCGAAGCTCCCTAACGTCACAGGGCATTAATGTTAGTAATTTTTGTAGTTTTAGGGTTAATATTAATGTTCATAAGTAATAATTGTTAAATATTGATAATAAAAATTTTTCGCATCTGATTTCATCTTAAGAAAATGGAGTGCTGAAAATATTTTTAACACCAATGTTAAAAATATTTTCAACACGCTTTCACGTGAACAATCTATTTTAACATTGTTTGCTGTCATTATAAGTGTCACTTCTAATGACAGTTGTACAAAAATGATAAATTTTTGTTATGACTTATCAAAATTTTAGATATTCAGAAAATACAACTAAATCAGCTTGATTTGAATACTCAGAAGCATTTCACCCAGAATTTCAATAACCTCAAAGATATTTTGAGTCTCTGAAACCAGATTGTCCGAACACACTATGAATTTGATCATTTAGACGACTGGAATGATGCCAGAAATCCATCTATGTCCGCGCTGTGACATTTCCTTAATAATTTCTGGAATAGGTCATTGATCTAGATTTTTGCAGTATTATTTAATTATTTAGATAGTGCGATCTTTTTCTCCGGACCTGAATGTAACTTTCAGCATCTACTGAAAACAAAAACTTTCTGGTGCTTAATTATTTTAAATCTGGGGCAATTGAAGCACTATTTTCATTGTTCACAGTAAAACTAAATTGCTGTGGATTACAATTATGTAGTTACAAAACGTTCTTATGGAATTTATGAAAACCGCTTGTTTCAACTTCCTCATGTGATTTTCTTGATTCCGTATTATGCTGACGTATTTTTAGTAAACGTGTAGGTAAATCTTCTACGGATTGTGAGGCTTGATACTGAGTACTCTTTTTCTCATGCATTCTTCTTGATATATGTGTTTTTTCTTGAAAATATTTCATGAAGCTATTAAAAAACACCCAGTCTTCTTTTTTTTAACTTTTGTTTCATTTCTCATTTCGCTTCGCAAGTGTTACAGACGATGAGTAACGGCGAGATGACATCTTACGAGAATTATACAATTTTGTGACAAATTGGCGGATGAGCTGGTCACAGAAATGGTTTTTTTTAGTATTCCGAGGATTTCGAATGGTATATTGAAACGAACTGTTCATAATATTGTATCATCATGGGCTGTTGAAACGTGTGCCAATTTTTGAGTTAATCAATCTTCCCGAAATCGGTTGAAATAACGCTGAAATAGTATATTCTAAAAGAAGTTGCAGAATGAGCTCCTATTTCAACACGAATGCGAAATTCGAAAACGAGCGACGAAGGAGCGAGTTTTCGAAAGCATGAGTGTTGGAATTGCCTTCTGCAACGAGTATTAGACGATATTTTCTCTATTTCAGTCGAGTTTCGTGAAATACTCTCGAAATTCAAATGAGAATTCAGATTAGTGACTTTTGTATTGTAGCTTGGCAGTTGGTGTGACTTACGAAATTTGACAGATCTCGGAATTAGAATTGATTTGATTCGAAAATTGATTGGATCGGAGGTCAGTACTGAGAACCATAAAACGAAAAATATAACTGAAAACAATGCTGTAATGAGTTTCATTACAGCACTACTTTTAGAACTGTCATGAACTCATTACGATACTGAAATAGAGAAATGTTCGTTACATACACACCAGTCAATTCGAATAATGCTTGAATACAAATGATTGACTTCGTTTTATCGTAATCAAAACTGAACAGTTGGAAAGAGTTCAAACTGGTTTTGCCGTATGACTCATAATTCCTACTGTTTTTTCCCTGTTAAATGAACGATTTATAATCTAGATTCACGAACGAAAAACAAATCGCCGAAATGAAACCGAATAACCTACCCACCTCGTTTCTACGTTATAATTTTCTCTTTAGTTCCCCAAGAAAATATCCCGATTCTTGCTTATCGCTCATGTTATAATAGATGCGATATTTATAGCTGCTGTATGAAATACGAAAACGTTAACTGATCTCAAATGTGAGGTTTATACGGAAAGTCACGTAGGAACTTTCATCACGCCATTTCTAGCACAATTTATACACCCCTCTAAGGTTATGATATCGGATGTTTTCTAAAGCCCGATAGAAGTAAATTTCAGCAGAAACTAAACTTCCAGTGAAAGAAGTATTGATTCGAAAGGTGGTTCATTACAATGTTGATACAAGGTATATCCTACTGGTCGATATTTTCAATGGGAGAAGGATTCCCTAGGGTTCTGTGTAGATACCACTTTTTTTATTCTTTCCATTTCTGATTTGACAGGGGTCCTCACAACTCATTGCTCTCAATTTGCCGAAGATCCTAAGTTTGTCTGCAATCCTAACCTAACAGCACAACTCATGTACAGCGCAAACGAGAAGTATTTGATCCCAGCAGCTGCATCCGAAACTGAAAAAAATTTTGATTTTTGTGGCCTGCATTAGTACTTTTTGTACAATTTTTCCATGAGAACCGTATTCTCAATATCGTGAAAAACTCAGCGATCTATGCTTGTTCAGATGTTATAGTCTACAAAGAGATGATATAAGATTATGGGATATCAAAATGGAAAGTAAAATTCAAAATATACAGGGTGTACCAACTTCGACGGCCAATTAGACCTATTTGAAATCTGAAAATTGGAATTATGATATTGTTCATCATTATCTACCGAAATAAAATATTCTTGAAGCCTGACCATTTCCAGTTATACAAAGAATGAAAAAAATATTTTCAAGATATTCATTCTGAATATATTCGTTATCAAATGGGTGTATTCCGAGAAAAAACTACAGAAAGAATAAGACGAGAGTATTCGTTATTATGTTTGTTATTCCTATTCTGAATATCTTAAGCACAAACCGTTTTCACATTTTTGAAGTCGAGGACTGTGAAAATATCGTACATTTCTAGAATTTCGAAAATCTCGTCACAGGGTGTTCCAAATGTTGGGTGTTGGGTCAAAAATCGGGATCAAGAGTGGCTCATAACTTTCGTTTTTCGAATTAAAACCTTTTTTATGTTTGTGTTGGATTTTGCGAATAAAAATGATGACATGTTAGTGCTCCGGAAATAAATAATTCTTGAGTTATTTAGGATTTTCTGATTTTATGCCGTACGTAGCGTCAAATTCACAAAACCTATTTCATATCAACAATGACTTTGGTCATAGAAGATAAATTATTCCAATAATTCATTGTTGACATGTAAACAGATTTTATGAATTTTACGCTACATAAGACATAAAATCAGATAATCCTAAATAACTCAAGTATTATTCATTTTAGGAGCATTAACATGTTAGAACACTATCACCATTTTTCTTCGCAGAATCCAACACAACATAGAAAAATAGGGTTCTACGTCTAAACGAAAGTTATGACCCAATCTTGGTCCCAATTTTTGACCCCACATTTGACACACCTTGTGACGAGTTTTTCAAAATTATAGAAATGTACAATATTTCCACAGTCTTCGACTTAAGAATTGTGAAAACGCTTTGTGCTTAAGATATTCAGAATAGGAATTACACACATAATACTGAATACTCTTATCTCTATTTTTTCTTCAGTTTTTCTCAATATTTTGAAAAGTATTTCGACGAATACAATGATTTGAAAACAAAGGATCAAATACTCTATTGAAATTGGAAACAGAAACTCAGAAAAAAAGTTTTTGAAAATATTGAAAGTGCTTAGGCTCCATGAACATTTCAGCTTGGTAGATAATGTCGTACAATAATAATCCCAATTTTCAGATTTCAAATAGGTCGAGTTCTCCAGAAACGCTTAATAGGCCGTCGAACTTGGTACACCCTGTATACTGGACACTCTTGCAGAAGGACGTCGGCAACTTCATTAGCAAATACTGCAGCTGATGTATTAGCTATCAAACGACATAGTGGATCAAAATCCACTATGCTGAATATTACGTAGTTGAGAGCCTCAAAAAGAAAAAAGGTAATACACATCGAGAAAAAACGAGAAAAAGTGTTTCAAAATGTTGTTAAAAGTGTGAGTAATTGTAAGAATTGTACCATCAATATTCATTTCAATTAATATCACCGGATGTTCCTCCAATATGTTGATGAAATCAAAAATTAGAGGTACTCATGATAATTTCCGATCATTATTTCCCTAGGAATGTAGGTTGACTTACATCCTGTCCTCAAGGGCAACCAATACTTTGTTCAGTAACTTTCACTTCTAATACATTCTGAGAGTTCTGTATTTTCTGATACATTACATCTATGATTTTCAAGACAAATTTCGAAACAAAATCAATCAAAATATTTGAATCTTCAACACAAAATGTAAATTTTTAGGAATTCTACGATCACACATGTAAACATAGGTATACCCTAATAATTGAATCTATAAATTCCGTTATTTTGGTAAAATTTTTCTGAATGTCCCGTACAACCGACCAGAGTGGTTGACAAATGTGATCAGGAAGCTGTCAAGCGAATAGAAGAGCAACAATGCCCACAAAGTATTCCGTTTTCAACCGGTAACTATACAACCATTAATCATTCACCCTTGGGGAAGAGAAATGCCACACAAAGGTGGGAATTTCAGCTTTCGCTCACCGGTATCTGGACATGAACTATTCCTGCAGAGTCACCAGATGCAAGCAAACTTCCAATTGAAGTTATTTTCACTACTGCTACTTCGTGTCGGAATATTCCTGGAGTATCTGTTGAATTTATGCATGGAGTTTCGGATAGTTTCTGAGTGAGGATCGTAACAACATTGTTTTAACGAATATGTAGGTGAAAAGAGTAACATCAAAGTTAAGACTGTCCAGAATAATATAGCAAGGTCGATGACTAATCTGTTGAATGACTGATCCAAACGACGTTAATCTGTCAAAAGATATTGGATTGTAGCTGTTTCAGAATTTCGTCGGTTTATAATGACAGAAACATGAAAGCATTATTTGAGAGATCGTAGTTCAATCTCCTTGCAAGATTGCGATCTATTCATTGAAAACACACAATTGGAAACTGGACGTAGGTAAGTATTATCAAATTCTGGGAAGTAAGTTCTTCTTGAACATTGCCATTCAATTTGAATGGTACCTGTCGAAGGTAGTTTTGGCCCATTGGCGTAACCAGGTTGGTTATTGAGGACGCCTTCCTCCCAATGATCTCAAGCATTGAAAAAATTGTGAGTAAAAATGTGAACAAAAATTGAATCAAAATTTTCTTGACCCCTTCTATGGCTCGATTCTAGTCCAATGTTTTTGGCCCACTTCTCTTCCACTCAGTAAGTTGTTTCTCTAAAAAAATCTAAAAAAGCGTTCAGATCAACGAGAGGAGAAGTCATAGAATGGTGTTTCTGCTCTCCGGATTTTAGCTCGTAGGAATTTTCGAGCTATTGCATAGCTTTTATCTCAGGCTTTGAGCGCGGTGACCGAATGTAGAAATTCCGTAACGAAAAAACCTAACACAGCCGTGTATCGTCGGTTCAGTTAGGCAAACTTCGGCACGGTGGGAGCTTGCGACTAGACGGATGCGTGCAGCCACTCTAGCAGTGCAAAATGGAATCGGCAATCTCGCTGTTCGCATTGAATTACGAACGGCAAATATTTCATTAACATCGGATAGAAAATGTATAGCCAAACGCAAACATTGTCCATCAACTCTCTCTTGCTCTAACCATACATAAGTCGCGAGGTGGAACTCTTGACGAAATAGTATATGAGTATAGTAAATCACATTCTCAGGACCTGGTCTATGTTGCACTCTCTCGGGCGACTTATATTAATAAATTGTATATTACGACAAAAAATGATAGTTCTGTATTTAAGTTTTATCATAATCGAAGGCAAGCTGAATCGACTGCATCTTTGTTGCAAGAATTCAAAAGACTGTCTCTACATAGTGTTCAGACGATAGCCAAAAGTGTCTTAGATTTCATTAGTAATAGATATGGAATTTCAATAACGGCTTTCAATCATCAAAGTTTACATAGTCACAAATACGATTCACAAGATTCAGTAACGAGACAAACCAATGTGTTACCTCTTTTCGAAACAGGCATAACGCGTGATAATCCGATTGAAATACCTTATTTGAATTGTATTGTTCAATTCAAACGAGATACTGTTCCAAAAGGTGGGGTAGCAATTACCAAAATAGTAATAATTTTGATGTAAGATGTAAGATATCATTTTTTTTGAGTTACAATTATTTACAATTCACATCAAACATTGAATGCAATCTAACAAAATTAACAACTAAAACAGCCAATAAACTAAATATATTATACCTCGAAGGTGCGCAGGCACCTTGTCTGCGGCATTTAATCTTGTGACTTTTTTGTTTTGATTTTTTTTTCCTTCTTTTTTTTTTCATTTTATAGTTTTTTGTTCCACATATGCATTATTAATAACTGCACCAGCGACCAGAAATCAAACAATACTGCGACCAAGGTTCCGATCCCCTCATATTAGACATGCACATACGAGTTTTTTATATCCAATAGGTTTGTAACCTCTTGGAGACTTAAGGTTTTTATCCAGGTTTTTAACTTTATCTTGAATGTTCTTAATGTAGAGTCTGCTTTGACACGCGTTGGTATGTAATTGTACACCCGAGGGGCTAAAAATGTGTGCGATCGTTGTCCTATGGTTTTGCGAGTTATTGGTGCTGAAATTATTTGTCCTCTTTGTCGTGTCCCATGTTACTAATATTATGACTTCGAATAATGATAAATATAAAAGACGTTAGCGATGTTAGTGTTAGTCGCTCATTCGTTAGAGATATTTGTGCATGCTTATGCAAACTTAGAAATGGCTTACACATGGTAATGGTAGCAATTCACATTTCTCCGAATCCAAAATTGGACGAGGTAGAGCATTTTATTCATAACACTTTACTGGAGTACACTGAAGAAGGGTCGAAAATACTTGGTACAAATGGTAATAAATTTCCACTTATATTGGCTGGCGATTTACATATTACCTTCACCGATATAAAATCAGAGCGGTTGACAACTTTTCTTTTGGAAAGATTCTACAAGGATGACCCAATGATATTGAGGAAATGTCTTATAAAAATGAAGGTGTGAAGGTTGACCAGATTATATACACATACCAAGCAAGATTGTCTGGAATTTGCAAGCATATTGTAGCCCTGCTACTCTACAAGGTTGTACGTACTACAAAATATCTTGACAATTCTACTGATTGATAAGGTAGAATTCATTCTTTAGTTTTATCTCTGCTGTTTTTCTTTTCCATAAATATGAGATGTACAAAACAGAAAACATAAGGATTATCCATATTTGATGAAAACTAAGAGAAAGATGACATCATTTTGAGACCTAACAGAACATGAAAACATGCATGATTGTTATGTGATTGAACATCAGCATGAACAATATATTCATTTAATAGAAGGTACTAATTTTTTTCTGTTTAGGAAGGGAAAAAAACTATGAAAAGAAAATGGGTGATAAATTTGGAATAAAAATGGACATTCTTCAGAGAACTGTATATATGCTGAACATGACGTGATCATCGATCAATCATTATCCTAGATTTTAATGTATTATTCATTTATTGCATCTCACTTGTGTCTTAGGCTGCAGTTATAATAAAATAAAATCATTCAACTTATCTATCGATTTATCTCACCTTTTTCGTAGCTAAATGAACGTCATTACTATCAAGCTATTTTTAATATTCATATTAGATTGATACATATATGTATAATATATTATTTAAAATTGCCAGTTCTCGGAATTTATTTAAAATTCCAAATGTAGATTTGATCATTGCTGAACATAAGTTCAATTTTGTGACAATCGAGAGATTCACTTAAACTCACAAGGTACCTAGTTTTATTGCACATTATCATAAGGCTTGCATTCATCACTTTCAACTAGGCTCCTTGAATTGTTGAGACTTCTATATATTCAAAAATATCAAGTAGACTCGAAGTAATTTATTTCGATAAGAATGAAAATTACTGTACAAGAACGATCTGAACAAAAATTCAAAATGTCTTGACTTTAACTGCTTTTTTTGGTGGGTTTTGTGAAGGTACAGCTTTCTTCTCCAGTAGCAGAAATGTTTTCATAGTGAGAGTTTCTGAAATGATTCAAAACATATGAAGCTATGTTTTCAATTGACATCACTCTCCACTCTTGCCTGTTTTCATTCTATAATCTTCTGGTCGGAAATGCTGTAAGCATACTCTAATATATTAAGATACAGGTTTTTCCATTATCAAAACATGCTCCCAGGATTTACGTCTATTAATTTCCTCTACGATTTCTAGTTTGTTGGTAAAGTAAACATTTTGACTTTTACCAAGAAAATGGGCTCCAGGATTCCTAGATTTCTCAGAATAACATCCATAAACACAACAATTAGTGTTTTTCACGGTTTTTTTTTCTTAGGCATATCTTTTTATCGCAATAAAAACGTAAAAACGAACAGAGAAACGCAGTTTCCACGTACTAACTGTCAAAACGATACTCGTTTCGGGCTTAGTTCTAGCTAACGCCGGCGGTGTCGCATTAAGTTGTGTTTTACTCATTAGGGAATGCAAGAATTCGAAACCAAGGCATCGAATCCTATTACAATGGTCAAACGTTTTTAGGGGTATCACTCGCAGACACAGAAGTGACAATCGGTCCATGATTGTCCGTTCTCTTATTTCTCTATTGTCAGCGGAGAAGATCAAAGGCTATACTTCTGAGGCTGCATCATAATCGAAATATGGAATGCCAACTTCAACCCTGGATCTTAACTGCCATAGTTTTTTCCTCTAAATCCCAAATCCGCTCAATTCCTTATTCTCGAATCGTTAAAATACGAATTCAGACGCAATTTTCTGCCATGCTCCCGCTTTGTGCGCTGAAAAAGCGAAAATAAGTATATATTCAAAGTCAACAGACCGCAAAGCTTCCGCTGAAGACTGAATTTCCCAGGCGGGTTCATTACGTTTGTCATGACAGGATTTGGAGTTGACTGCGTTGTATAGTTGTATTTTTCCATTAGGAATACTGGGGAGAAATCAGGGCGGATATCTGAGAAGGGTGGTTGATGTTGGAAATGAATTTTCTCTAGAAGAGCTATCCAAAAGTTGAATTCTTGATATAAGTATCAGTTTACTCCATTATCACTGACTAAGAGCTATACAGTGTTGTCCAACGAAAATGGCCCAACAAAACATTACAGCAATTTGAGTTTCTACACCACTTTTTTGCCGATTGGCTAACAGCATTTGATCCATTCGAGTGATTCTCAATTTTTTTATCCTTTACATTCAAGCCCATTGTTTCGGTAGCAGATGAAGTCCATCCATTCATAGAATTTCTTTCCACATGTAACTACATTATCGTAGCATTTTTCCAAATTCAAATAAAATGAATGAATGGATTTACGTTGGCATGGGTCTGCTTGCAAGCTTTTCCTGATTGCATTGTGAGCATCCCAAGATGAAAACTTTTGAGCAAATCAATTAAAATTGTATATTCCTTAATATTATAGTCCAAAACAAGTTGCAGAATGGCTCCTATTTGAATACGAATCGAAAGCATGAGTGTTGGAATTGTGTTATGCCATGAGTTTTAGACGATATTTTCTCTATTGCAGTCAAGTTTTCTGAAATATTCTCGATTTTCGAATAAAAATTCAGATTAGTGACTTTCATATTGTATCTTGGCAGTTGGTGAGACTTACGAATTCTGATAGACTATGGAATTTGAATTGATTTGATTTGAAAATTGAATGGATCGAAGGTCAGTACTGACCACCAAAAAACGAAAAATAACACTGAAAAAAATGATGTAATGAATTCATTACAGCACTACTTTTGGTACTGTAATGAACTCATTACGATACAGAAATAGAGAAAATACTTTTCTTGCAAGAGTTTGCTAGAAAAGTCTACATCATCTTCACCGTCGCTTCTTTGAATTCTGTCTAGTTTTTTATCTCATATTGAATATCTTCGAATATCAACGACAATTCTTCTAAGCTGTTGTTTATTCAATTCGTGTGCTCGTTCGCAGCGAAATTCCATAAATATTTTCTCCCTGATATAGGAATTGTTTTTGCGGATTTTTTATTCGATAAGCTCATTTATATTTTTAACATTACCAAAACGTGACATTTTTCAATTTATTTGGAATAATATTGTAAGACTGCAACAGGTTGTCATGGTCATAATAATAATAATAATAATAATAATAATAATAATAATAATAATAATAATAATAATAATAATAATAAATCCTCAGGGACTCTGGAAATATCCCGGAGTACGGGTTTAGCGATCCCGAGGTACCCGAGCTGTACCGGTGATGGGGCTAGCAACCCCATCACTGTGACTTCATAATCGCTCCTGTTATCACTAGGAAGCAAGCCTCGGATGCTACTGGCGGTGCGACTGCGCCAGCTAGCGGGACCGAACAGTCACTAGCGGTAACGTGTGGAGCGAGTGGCACGCGCCCGCGAATTGGATCCACAAGGCCAAGAATTAGGGACACCGAAATTGGTATTGGAGTTCCAGGCTTGGATAATCCCATACAGGATATTCCCGCCAGATCTCCGATGGTCCGAATTAGGCGTATGCGCTGGAGTAGACAAGATAATATTGATCTTATGCGCGCATACTATCTTGTGACCAACGCTGAACAGGACAGAACGAATTACAGGAACAGACTACACGAATACTGGCAAACACATAGGCCCGACTTTAATCGAGATCCACAGCAGCTTTCTGACCAAATAAGATCAGTTATCAGGCGGAAAGTCCTATCAGAGGCTGAGCTTCAAGAACTGAAAACAGAGGCCATTTTATTAGTGAGCGGAGATACAGGCGAAGAACATCAAGAACCAACTCGTAGCCACAGAAGATCTACAGTCTATGAAATTCGCCCTGAGGAAATACCTGCGGAACTGAGTAGTGCCCTAGAGTCCAACCTTATGAGCTATGCCGGTATTCCATTGGAAAACAGACCGAGGCTGCAAAAAATAAAATATTCAAAAACTGCTAAAGAGACAGTCATTGCAGTGAATAAGGCTATGGAAAAAGTACTTGCCACATGTACAACTATTGAAGACACCTGCCATTTAGTTTACTGTGCTGCGTATTCTGTGCTGGAAATGCTGGGAACTCCGCCTAAAAGAACAAAAAAGAGAATAATATGTGATAATCAAGAACCACCTTGGGTAAGGCGACTAAAATTCAAAATAAGCACGTTGAGGAAAGAAGTCGGAAGAATTCATGCATTCTTCAATACTACGAACCCCTCCTCTAAGATAAAGAGAGTTATAGTTAACATCTGTAAAAAGCTAAAAACTAAGCATTACTTACCTGAGGCAACAAAGGCGCTGGAATCACATTTGGAGAACCTGAAACAGAGAATAAGAGCTTTAGCTAATCGTCTGCGGAGATACACTGAGCGAGTAGCTCGTTACACCCAGAATCTATCATTTCAACGGAACCAGAGGCTATACTACCGGTCGTTAGAAGAAAGGCAACAGAATTCTGAAAAAAAGATTGTAGGCAAAGATCAAATGTATGAGTACTGGGAGCGGCTATGGGGAAATTCGAAAGTCCACGATAGAGCAGCGTATTGGATAGAAGAGGAAAGAGAAAGGATGGAATTGATACGAGAAATGCCACACATTCAAATATCCGTAGAAGATACCACGGTAGCAATAAACAAATTGGCCAATTGGAGATCACCAGGATGTGACAACATTCAGGCATACTGGTGGAAACACTTCAACTGCGTTCACAGCATCCTCAGTAAACAATTCAATGAGGCTCTCGAAAATCCTTCGAAAATACCACCATTTTTCACCGAAGGAATAACTTACCTTCTTCCAAAAAACAAAGACGTTGACAACCCCCAGAATTTCAGACCTATTACGTGCCTACCGGTTGGCTATAAGATCTTTACATCCATTATTGCAGGGAAAATAAATGACCATTTAACCAACAATAATATAATGGCATGGCAACAAAATGGCTGCAAGGCCAAAGCGAAGGGCAGCAAGGAATGGTTGATTCTGGATTCTGTGGTGGCAAATCACGCAAGAGTAAAGAAGAGAAACCTCTCGGTTGCCTGGATAGATTACAGGAAGGCATTTGATTCCGTACCCCATTCGTGGTTGATTCAGGTGCTTGAAGTCTACAAGATTGATGAAGGAGTGGTTGGAGTGCTCAAACACCTGATGAGCAGCTGGAAAACCAGTTTAACTTTAGATATAGGTCAAGTGCATTACAAAACTAGTGAAGTGCAAATAAAGAGAGGTATATTCCAGGGAGACAGCCTTAGCCCACTGTGGTTCTGCATGGCTGTAAACCCCTTGAGTACCATGCTGGAATCTAGTACATATGGCTATATCATATCACGAAGACCCGCGTTAAAAATGAGCCACCTCTTATTTATGGACGACCTGAAGGTTTACGCAGCCAACCCAGAACAGCTAAAGGGACAACTCGAACTCGTCTCTAAATTCAGCCGGTCAATCTCGATGGAGTTTGGATTGGAAAAGTGTGCATTTGTGCACATAAAGGGAGGAAAAATACAGAACTCGAGTAATATAACTCTTCTGGACTCGAGTAGCTTTACGCCTTTGCCCTTGTTGGACAAATATAAATATTTGGGGATACAACAGACACTCAACATAGACCACAAGGAGACGAAAAAATTGTTTGAGGACCACTTGAAGCGAAGACTCAACCTCATTTTGAAATCTTACCTTTACTCTTCAGCAACAACAACAGCAATCAATACATGGGTAATGCCAATTGTTAAGTATAGCTTCGGTATTGTGAAATGGAGTCCAACAGATCTAGATAATCTGGATAGGCTTATTCGAACAACACTCACAAAAAACCGGCAACACCATCCGAATTCATCAGTGAGTAGACTATATGTTCCAAGAGACAGGGGGGGCAGAGGAATGAAAAATCTAAAACAGGCACACAACAAAGAATGCGAAAAATTGTTCACTTACCTCAAATCCATCGAACACCCAATTTACATAGCACTTGCAAGATTGGATGAGAACCTCACTCCTCTGAATCTTGCAAGGGAAAATCCACCTGTAACAGAAAAGAAAAATTACACTGCAGAGCTGGAAGAAACGTGGAAGGGGAAGGAACTACATGGCCGCTTCTATGCAATGCTACACGCGAATAACACCGACGCGAAAATGTCAACTCTATACTTAAGCCGCGGTGTTCTAATGATGGAGACGGAGGGCTTCTTGTCAGCTATTCAGGATCAAGTGATTGCAACACGCAACTATAGGCGCTACATTCTACATCAGGAAATACCAACTGACCTATGTAGAATGTGTCATGAAAGACCGGAATCGATCCAACACCTTACATCTGGATGCTCCTATCTCGCCCCAAAGGATCATAAGAATAGGCACGACGATGTCGCAAAGGTCTTTCATCAAGAAATTATGATCAAATATGGAAAACTTACAGAAAAAATGCCATATTATAAATACCAACCGAAAGATCAATTCGAAAACGATGAAGTCAGAGTATACTGGGACAAAACGATCATCACAGACAAGCAGGTTTTGCATAACAGACCAGATATACTATTAATTCAAAAGCTGAAGAAGGAGGCGCAGATTATAGACATCACTATTCCAAATGATCATAACATAGGAGAGGCAAGAACAACGAAACTCAAAAAGTATATAGACCTCGCACATGAAATAAAGGCCATTTATCAGCTGAAACAAGTTTCCGTTCATCCTCTGATAATCTCGGCAAATGGACTCGTTGAACTGAATCTGAAAAAAGAACTGACAAAAATAGGATTGAATGAAGTAGAGAAGACCATACTTACGGCACAGAAGGCTGCAATCCTGGGAACGTGTAGAACTGTCCGGCGTGTGTTAACGAACGATTGAGCTGTTGATTCATGCGAATCCCAGCTTAGTTGGAAACCACCCCACGAAAGTGTGATTAAAAAAAAAAAAAAAAAAAAAAAAAAAAAAAATAATAATAATAATAATAATAATAATAATAATAATAACTAATAATAATAATAATAATAATAATAACTATTCCAAATGATCATAACATAGGAGAGGCAAGAACAACGAAACTCACCAAGTATATAGACCTCGCACATGAAATAAAGGCCATTTATCAGCTGAAACAAGTTTCCGTTCATCCTCTGATAATCTCGGCAAATGGACTCGTTGAACTGAATCTGAAAAAAGAACTGGCAAAAATAGGATTGAATGAAGTAGAGAAGACCATACTTACGGCACAGAAGGCTGCAATCCTGGGAACGTGTAGAACTGTCCGGCGTGTGTTAACGAACGATTGAGCTGTTGATTCATGCGAATCCCAGCTTAGTTGGAAACCACCCCACGAAAGTGTGATTAAAAAAAAAAAAAAAAAAAAATAATAATAATAATAATAATGTGTATTGAACTATTCATACATTCAATGAACAGACCGTGTATATTACAAAGGTAACCAATTACAAGAATTTGATTACCTATGCATAACTACTAATTGCTTAACTAACTAATTGATAATTATTGAACTGAATGCAATTTTCGTTGTTATGTTGACATAATTGGGTGAAGTTATTCCATATGATTCAAAATGATGAAATTTGTTTGGTTGTTAGAACTGCCCAAAATTTTCAATATCAAAAATAAGTTATTAAAAGGTAAAGTCAACTCAAATGATCTAAGTATAGCCGAAAAAAAACAGTTCAACACCACTCCAGAAGGTCATACCCAGTAGAAGCGTTTTGTTTCATACTATTATCGATTTCGTTTCATATGCCATGGAGGGCGCCACAGACAAATCGTCGCCTGAATTCAGAACTATTCGAAGTCCAAAACGGTGTCTGAGATATAAGTAAAAAATTGAAAAAATAAAATTTTTGTTTGCATGCAGCCGATTGAATTCTGGAAAAATGAACCCTCTCAACCAAGTCCTGTTCGAGAGGGGTTCATTGTTCCAGAATTTAATCGTCTACATGCCAACGGAATTTTTAATTTTTTCAATTTTTTTACTTATATCTCAGACACCGTTTTGATCACCGAATTCGGTTTTTGTACACACCTTGTAACAAATCATAGATTCCTTCCTGTACTTTACCCGGTTTTATTAGACGAGCCAGTGGCGGAGATATCGAATTTGCATAAAGGCTCCAAGCCCCAACTGTCACACCGATAGAGGAATTTACAATTGCACCTTAAATTCTGATGTGCAAATGTGTTTTACATAAAAAAAACTCCTGGCTCGTTGCTCCAGAGTGAACCGTTTTCATTTTATGATAAAAAACAATTTGCTAACGCATAAGAATTTCTTGCAATTGGAAAAATGAGTAGTGATAATTGAATTTGTCTATCAAGCAAGCTTGCAAAATTTTTCTGAAATTAATAAAATGCCTGATTTATACTATGCATTTTTCCAATTACAAGAAATTCAGAATGAATTGCCACTAGTAATTCTAATAATACCGAGTGAAGATCAATAAAGTAGCTATTATTAGTGATTCAATTCTTTAGTTCAAATGGTTCCTGAGATATTGGCAAAAAACTGAAAAAATTTTGACACCCTGTATCCTAGAAACGAAGAAGGAACGTAAAAAAAAAATGTCGTTTTCTCATGAGAAATCTACAGTTAACCGTTGATACAGGAACAACACCCTTTATGAGATAATGTGCTACGTATATTATGTGTAAAAATTCTTGATTGAAGCGTTAATTTTCGGAAATATTCCAAAGAAATGTATTTCTGTAAAATGAGCTTTTTGTACTTGGAAAAGTTCTGCATTCAGGCACAGTTCTTTCGTCCTCATAAATGGAGAATTAAAATTGTGAGGACCCATTGAATTTTAATGAACCTACATAGAAAAGCTAGCTTTGGTTTTTTCTGCTGCTGAATGTTGTTGCCCCGTTTGGTTGAACAGTGTTTATGTAAAAAAAATTGATGATGAACAGAACTTTTCTATGAGTATAATCACTGGTACTATCAAATCTATATCTACTCCTTGGTTACCAGTCCTCTCGAATACTGTCCTTCCCTATATTTGCAGAAAGAAGAAAACTTTGAATTTTTCGAACAAATTTAATTCCTTTCCAAATTAATTTCCCAAACTCACCTATATTCCAGATGATAAGGTTCCCAGATTGAAGTTGCGTAAACCTTTTTGGTCAAATTTTCCAAGTAACATGAATACAAGCGACAAAGAAATTTGGCAATCTGAATGGAATGTATGCAATTTTTTCAATAAAGATCTTATTACGGATCCTTCCTTCAGAGTTCTTGGTTTTGACCTTCACAGGAGAATATAGTCTGTTCTGAATAGTATTAGAACAGGCCATAGACGATGCTACAGCATTCTCTTCCGATGGAATTCGGTTGAGAGCCCTAGTTGTGAGTGTGGGTAGAATGAGGAGCCTATAGAACATGTTATAAATAATTGTCCCATTTATACATTTCAACGTCGTTTCGAATCTATACATAAAGTAACAAATCATTTCTGAAATTGGTAGTTAATTTCATCATAACTTAATTTATTCTGAATAATTGGTTTAATTTCTGATTTTTTCTTTTTTCATTTCAGCCTGCCTGGGGGATTAAGTTGAATAGAGTATTATGCATCTATCTAATAAAGACGTTTATTATTATTATTAATTAAGAATTGCGAGTCGTTTTGTGAAGAATCTGTTCATCTGAGTCCACAGACGGATAACATGAAAATGTTCTCTTAGATCACGCTGATGTCTTTCAAGATTTCTCTTATATTTAATATTTTTAGTCATTTTTTTTTCACGGGCGAGGATAGGGTTTTTTCTTTAGCTGAGGTTTATTCTTTTTCTCTTTTGATCATACTGCCGAAATGTACGGTTTTCCAGTGTTGCACCCACCTTAGCTAGGTACCTTTTTTAATTCAATATGTATTGTATTATTTTAACATTCTGAATCAAATGAATATATTCATGTATATTGTCTTTTTTAGTTTAAATAGATTTTCAGACTCCCCTAGGTTTTTCACATGGAAATGGTTATGTCCCACCAGAATTGAACTTTCTCATATCTTTCTCTCTAGTAATGAATACTGATTTCATATTCATTCATGCTCATCGTATTTTTTTGATCAGTTCATTTCATTTGTCTGATGTTTAACATATTACCGATTACTGTTCTCGAGATTCAAATGGATCCTCAAACCTTCAGGGTAAATCCCGTATCTAGTTGAATTCCTAGAACGGTCAATTGTAATACACATGAAACTGGTTGACAGTGTCTCGTTCTGGTTTCACCCTGGTTAACATATCGTGCTCAAACTTGGCATGATAATGAAAGAATGTCCTACCCTTTAAAGAGAAATTTACAAACTCCCCATACTTTTTTCAGAAAGCAAGTGGTTTCATCCCTCATTTTTTACTAATACTCCGCAGACATGTATGGTTTTCCTGTGTTGCACCAACCTCAGCTTGGTATCTTTTTGTTGCAGTTAAGGAAAGTTTAGTCTGCTCAGAGTATTGTCATCCCCTTATTCTTGTGTCTTCAGGTTTCAAATCGATGGTCAAGATACACGGAATAACTGGACCGCATCCCACACTTTGTTTTTTGATTGAGAACCCAATCGAGTCGGTCTCGAGTCCCGAAATCTTCTCCCCATCCTGAAAAGTCATACGGAAAATCGAGTCAACGATTCGTGCCATCAGTAAACAGAAGGGAAACACACATTTCATCAGGATACATCACAGAATACGACTCGCTTTCACTTCTCTCTCGCCGCTTCGAAACAAACAGAGGCTGTTGCCGAATATCGGCCCATAAAAATAGCAATACAAAAGTCCCGGCTCGTCAATAAATAGAAAAAGCCGTTTTCATGAAAGGCACGAATGGAAACCCCCATAAACAACAACGGATTATCACATGACCAATCTTTCTATGCCGAGAATTATAACTAAGGCTGTTGGGCATATCGTGTACGGCTGATCGATAAATTTGTTAACGGCCGACTGTTCTTTGCGGAATGATGAAAATTATTATTATTGTCCTATACACTGGTCCTTTTCGAGATTTGCATGGCGGTTTATCGCAGTAATAAACATTTTCATCGTTTTCCCTGGAAGTGCGGTTGTTCGTTAGCTTGGTGAGTTATTGCTCGGGTTGTTATTTTCGCATTTGTCGAATATGTGTTCTTTTCTCCGCATCGAACCTATAATGCAGGTTTGGTTGTACAATGTTAATAGGAAAGCGGTGAAATCTAAATTATGGTTATCAAAAATCACTATTTGAAAACTGCTACACAAGAAATGACGATGTAGTATTCATTGGTTTTGAAAAGTATGTAATCTTCGAGAAGATCGCTGAAAAATTATTTAAAACTCAACAACAACTTGAATCGATCCAATAGAAATCAGTATGAGATATTTCGTCAATTGGTCGCCTTTTTTCTGAAATTTGGTTCTTTGAATATGTTCTTATTTTGAAATGGAGTCAATTTATCAACGGCTTCGATTTGAAACGAGTTTTCTGAAAAGGCCAAGACGTAAACTAACAAACGCTGGGGCTAATAGGGCTATCGGAATGCTACAGGGTGGCCTAACTCAGGTTGTTGTAGTGGAAAGGCTTCACCAAGTCATCCAAAGCGAGATATCTCGATTAATAGGTTCCACAGATAGATTCCGTGTTGGAAAGACCAAGGTTTGGTGAGCAACGGAAAACAACACCTGCTCAGGATTGTTCCATCACCGTTTCGGCGAGAACAAAGCCTACTTCTACGTGTAGAATATACTCTTCAAAATTCAGATGTGGTCCAAGTTTCCATCGAAACCTCTAGACGACGTTCGAGAGAGGTGAATCTAGGTTCTAAACGTCCATTAGGAGGAGTTCCATTAAGACGTGACCATAAGTGTCATAGATTGGAATGGGAAAGGCAGCATATGAATTGGAACAATCACTGGCGTAGTGTCGTTTTCACTTATTAATGATAAAGACGATTTTCAGATTCTCGAAGAATAAGGGTATAGACAATCCCACACGTACCCCGTAATCGTCGTTATGTCCAAGAAGTCCATCCATTCCGAGGAGGTAGTGTTATGGTATGGGCCTGGATATGTTTCAACGGGCACACAGATCTACACATTTATCCTGGGAATATTACCGCCTAACACTATAGGGAGCATGTAATTGACAATGGTTTGCCAAAATCTGCCATGTTTATGGAACCAAATTCTCCAATAAGTGTTCAACAACCTCGTGTGTAGTATGCAAAGAAGATGTCAAGTTGTTGTTGATGCCCGTGGAGGCCATACATTGTATTGATAGTCTTCAAATGCTTGAATTCTCTGGGAATAAAATTTCGTTATTTTACTCGATTTTTCTTAACTACCTGTATACGCTGCAGACCTACAGGCTAAAATTAATTTCATATCCAGCAACTGGAAATCATATTGATATGAATTCTCATCAGAAAATCTCATTTAAACTATATTTCTTTGCGATTCAAGTCACTATCCCTAACTCATGTGGAGCAGTTTAATTCAACATATGTTTACATTGACTAATTATACTAACTGAAAAAGATAGTGCAACACAAAGAACGAGCTATTCAAATTTTGCAAATTCCTTTGTAAAATATAGATAGTATAGCAAGGCGTAAATGGTTAAGCTTTTTTCATTTGATATTGAGGTCGTTTTTTACAAATTCTTCAAATTTTACAACAAATCAGCTGTTTTTAGAGATCCAAAGTCGAGGTATAGTTGTTGTTGAAATGCCTAGCCTTTTTTTACGCGAATTCATCGCATGCTAAGTGAATTTGTGAGAGGTTCGAATTATTTATCTACGGGAGGCAGGATTGTCATTTTCAGAAGTCGCTAATAACTAATATTAGGGAATGTTGTCAAGCATCGATCGACTTCCAAGGCTTGTTGCAATTAGATACCGATTTGCGACAAGTCGATCTTCGGCTGACGAGTGGTTAGGAGAACAAGGCTATCCTGTAACTCTCCGAACGGTTTACCGCCGTATAATGTCTTCTAGACTGCAGCATTATCGATCCCATCTTGTCTTACTTCTTACGGCTGAGCATCGCCAGCAACGATCATAATGGTGCAGAGAACGACAACATTAGAATATGGAATGGCATCAGGTCGACTTTTCTGATGAATCTCGATTTTTTTTGGGTGCGCATGATGGCCGAAGAAGGGTCAGACGACTTCAGAGAGATACGTGAAGCTCATTTTGATGTTAAGCGTCATGTAGTATTCGATATGATATGAAGTGCACTCGCACTTGCAAGTAGGCCAGCTTCAGTCTTTATTAGAGGTAATATGACAGCGCTGCGTTACCTTTAAGACATAGTGGAGCCATATGTTTTTCCTCACCTTAACCGGCTCGAGAATTCAATATTTCAGCATGAATAATGCTCGACTTCATGTTTTCTGAATGAGATCGAACATGTGAATTTTTGGCCATGGCTGCCCAAATCCCCAGAGCATGTATTCTATTGACATAAAGGTATCTGAAAAAAAAAAATTTGTCCGTCCAAGACAAAAAACAACAATGAATTTCCTTAAAATATATTGAACCGTTTTTGAAACTTTGGTAATAAAAACGGCGAAAGACGGTAAGGGGGTCGTCCGTAAGAAAATAATTGAATATTTCCGAAGTATTTTTGCACACATTTGACTTCATAAACTTTCCTACTCACAATCGTGAGATAATAATCCAATAAACAGGTGAAGTTTCCGCTCCATTTCGGAGGAACGTAGAAAAATAACAATGTTTATGTAGCGTATCCTGCGAACTTCCCAAGCACCCAACTCTCATCTCCCCTCCACCATAAATTCCCGGAATATTGATGCAAACATCGAGAAAACTCATTATCTTATTTTCGCCACCCCCAAAGCTCTCATCGCGAACGAGAACAACACTTTTCCGGATAGCGGATTAACTAATATTTTAGAAGTTCGCATGCTACGAGTTTACGAGAAATGTGAAATATGGTGGAAATACGCAGCGTTAGTTCGGAACTGTAATAACTTCCATATTGTGAGCGATATAACGAGGAATACAAGGAGTATATCTACAGGAGTGGTATTTACAGATGTGCTGCAGTGTTCAAAATGGAGGGTGCTCAGATTTTGGCGAATAACTGTTTTGGACTGCTACCGGATAATCATAAAATGAACTATTTAATTGAAAAGAGAGGTAATTTAGAGCAGTTCAAATGAGGGGTCATATGAAGTCTGACTTAGACGTTTAGACAGTTCAACTAACTAATATTAAATACAACGTTTACAGTGACAGAGTAATCAATGAAATTGATTGTGCGAGCCTCTTCATTCCGCCAGAAAAACAGGTTTTAATAATAAGTTCTAATGAGAATACTGAATTGTAATAAGGATGCAGGTAAAAGAAGAAGTACAAATTGAAAGCTACATTGTCTAAGTCTGTTCATTAATAAACTCAATACAGTATATTTGATTAAAAAAATAATATTTCAATCAATATGAGACGTTTGTCTGGGAGAAACTGCAACTACTTGTAAGTAGAAGGGCTTCCAGGAAGATACCAGGATGAAAGGCGGTCAACCAGTTTCATGTGTATTACAATTGACCGTTGGACTATATTAGAGAAGTTCACATCGTGTTCTGCAAGAGATTACCTAGATACAGCGTTCACCTTTGGAGGCTGGAGGTTCGAGGATTCATTAATCTAAAACTCGAGAACAGTAATTAGCAATAGGTTTTAAGAGGTGGTAAATAGAGAAATGAAATAAACGGATTATAAAAATGGAATGAGCAAGACTATAAAAAAAAGTGTTCTTGATGAATTTTTCCATCAGTAATTGACGTATTCAAGGATGAAAAGGAGAAACACACTGTTCATCTGATACATTTTCTATATGATCTGGCTATCGATTTAGGCACATTCATGCCATTATCAGGGCTATCTGAAATAAAATTTATATCTGAGACAACGTGGACAGATAAGATTAGGGTTTTTCTTTTTCATGATTATAAAATACAAATATGATACTGATATAGTCGTGAGGTATATATAAAAGATACAATCAAAAAGTAAAAAAAGGTTTTAATAGTTCCTTGTTGGTACAGTATTTACTGGTACATGATCATAAGACATCAGAGTTCAAGAATCGAGGCATCAATGATTTATATAGGTTAATAGTTCACAGATAGACATTGAGACATAAATTGTTTTACGTCATTCATCTTATATTATAGGGTGACTTTTTCTCTTCAAAATTTCTAAGTGTTCTAGGAAAGTCAGTCTGTGATCATTTTTTTCTTGGTGTGATAAATTCAGATTGTTGATAATAGAGTTAGTGACGTAAAATAATTTAATTCCAATGATATATTCAAAAGTTTTCTCTAAGAAGAACATATATTTTTTGTCTCAATGTCTGTCTTTGAAGCATTAACCTATATGAATTCTGATTTCTTATTATCATGTACCTACCAGTAAATTCTGTACCAACAAGGAACTTGAACCCTTTTTTACTCTCTGATTGTATCTTTTACGTTTACCTCACGACTATATCAGTACCACATTTGTATTTTATAACCGTCAGATAGAAATATCCAAACCAAATTTATCCACGTTGTTTCATATACAAATTGTTATTACAGGTCGGGCTGATGTTGGCATAAATGTGCCGAAATCGATAGCTAGAAAATATTGACGATTTATCAAATAAAATGTGTGTTTCTCCTTTTTATCCTTATAAATCAGTATTCATTACTAGAGACAAAGACATGAGAATGTTCAATTCTGGTGCAACATCACCATTTCGACTTGAGAAATCTAGATATGTCTGAAAATCTATATGACTCATACAAAAATAAAGAAATATACATCTATGAGAACGCACATGAATGAAGCGAATCGAATTCGAATCATGATCGAGCGCGTGGACATATTTGATATCTCTCATCATGAAAAATATGAAAATGGAATAATTAATAATATTGAGTAGACATGAAATACAAACCTATTTGAATAGAGCAATCTTGCACCAGAATTGAGTGAGATGGCGAGAATTGTACAATTATTCAATAAGATGACCTGAGAAAGTAAAACTACAGTTGTAACGCACAAATAAACTGTTCTACAAGAGTTAGGGATATCGTATTCAATCGTTTTGAAAAGTATTTTATCTTCAAGAAAATCGCTGTAAAATCATTTAAAACTCAATAACAACTTGAATCGAGACAATAAAAGTCAGTATGAGATATTTATTCAATCTGGTAGCCTTTTTTCTGAAGTTTGGTTCTTTGCATATGCTTCATGAATGTTCATATTTTGAAATGGAGTCAGTTTATCAACGACTTGGATTTGAAACTAGATTCCTGAAAATGTCAAGACGTAAATTAGCAAACGCTGGAGCTAATAGGGCTATCGGAATGCTACATGGTGGTCTGACTCAGGTTGTTGTAGGGGAAAGGCTCCAAGTCAGCTAGAGTGTGATACCTCGACTTCGGAAGGAGACAGGTTCCATGTTGGAAAGACCAAGGCTTGGTAGGCGACAAAAAACAACACCTGCTCAGGATAGTTTCATCGTCGTTCTGGCAAGAAGAAAGATAACATCTTCGTGTAGAATGCTAAATAATACTCTTCAAAATGCAGATGAGGTCCAAGTTTCCAGAACCATCAGACGACGTTTGAGAGAGGTGAATCTAGGTTCTGGACGTCCATTAAAAGGAGTTCCATTAACACGTGACCATAAGCCTTAAAAACTGGAATGAGCAAGGCAACATATCAATTGGACAATCAATGGCGTAGTGTGCTTTTCACTGAGGCATCCAGAAATGGATGATTTTCAGATTTTGGAAGAATAAGGGTATGGACAACCATTCCGAGGGGATAGTGTTATGGTATGGGCCCGGATATGTTTCAACAGGCGCACAGATCTACACATTTGTCCTGGGAATATGACCGCCTTACACTATAGGGAGCATGTCATTGACAATGTTTTGCCAAATATTCACGCTGCTATTGGTGAAACTTTTCAATTTCTAGTCTATAACGCTAGACCGCACCGTTCAGTCATAGTTGAGAATGCGCGCGAAGAGCTTGGTATTTCACATTTACCAATACCTCCGCACTCACCAGATTTGAATTGCATAGGATATGCATGGGATATGCTCCAATGAAGATAAGATAATCATCATCCTACTCCAAAATCCTTAAATGATCTGAGAGAACTTCTGCATTTTTTATGAAACCAAATTCTTCAAGAAATGTTCAACCACTTCGTGTGTAGTATGCCAAGAAAATGTCAAGCTGTTATTGATGCCCCTGGAGGCCATACATTGTATTGATAATCTCAAAATGATTGAATTCTCTGAAAATAAAATTTCGTTATTTTACTAGATTTTTTTTAACCACCCTGTTTACGCTGCAGACCTACAGACTGAAATTAATTTTATTTCCTGTAACTTGAAATCATATTAATATGAATTTTCATCATGAAATCCTATTTAACTATATTTTTCTTCAATTTAGGTCGATATCCCTAACTCAGATGGAGCAGTTTATTTCATTATTATTATTATGTCGGTACTCGGAAATCTGTTCATCTATCATCTTTCGAATTTTTAATGCAGAAAATTTCTACAAAGTAAATAGATTGTCTACAGAAAAGCCAGATTACTCCCTGCTCGCTCTGACGTAATGCTATAATTGAAATAAATTAACTCTATTAAGTTCATTATTGTCGGACCATACCCTTCAATTTTTTCAGCGAACATATCAGCATGCTCGCGTCCGAGGATTACCGCCATATTTTCCATCAGCTAACAAATCCATCACTCACGTCACGAAAAAATTGCCTCCTGGTTATCACGGAACAGCGCAAAACAAAATTTCGAAACTTTCGTTCGGGATGTATAAAACGCCAGCGCTAGGGAGAAAATAGCCGGAGATATAATTGAAATTTATAGCTTCAGTTTTATTTTTTATTGCCCGGATCCGACCGAAATTCGGCCAATAAAATATATCGCCACAGGCCTGGCGTGCCCCTTACAAAATACTCGCTTGATAGCGGGAATAATTTTCAGAAAATTCTGCAGTTCGAGCATGTTTCAGCATAGGAATCACGGGATTTAATGACGCTGAAGATTTGGAAGTTTACGGCGCAAATAGATTTATAAATTGAATGAATTGGATTGAATCAAATTGAGGTACTGGAAGTGATTATGTTTGATGCAGAAAATCTTAGATATTATGTGATGATTGCTATCATGAATAAAAAATGTTTACTCATAATCGGGTGATGATCTATGTTTAAAACAGTCAGAAAGAGCATGAATACAAAATCCACACTTTCCTGGGTAGCGAATCTCAGTTTCCCGGTTAGCAAATGTCACTTTTCGGGCTAGCATGTGTCGCATATTCGCAACCTGCAAAATCTCATACAATTCTCGAGTGGCCTTACACAGCTGCCTTGGATTAAGACGAAAAAAACCTATATTTTTCAAATACTGCCGAAAATAAAGTTTATATTAATGAAATCAGAAGAGCTCCACCGATTAGAAAAATAAAATACAGGGTGTACCATTTAAAAAACAATACACCATTTCCAATTGTAATTCAGAAAACGTCAATTGACATTCAGAAAACATCACTTGTATTTCAGATGAGTCAATTGTATTTCAGAAAACATCAACTGATATTCAGATTTGTCAATTGAATTTAAAAAAATATAGAATGAAATTCAATTGAGTGATCCGAAAAGATTTGATGTTTTCTGAAATTCAATTGACAAATCTGAAATTCAATTGACGCTTTCTGAAATTGAAGTGACTAATCTGAAAAACACTTGACGGTTTCTGAATTACACTTGGAAATGGTGTAGTTCACAACAAATTTCGATGAATTCATGAATTTATTAGTACTGAATTCTGAATGCCCATGAAAAATACTTCAAATTTACCCATTCAAACGTTTTTGTACGACCAATAGTAACTGAGATAGCTATTGAGTAAAATGTAAACAATCACCCTGTACAGGGTGGTCAAAATTGGTGATACCTGAACTACAACTTTTTAACCGAGAGATAGAGAAAAATGAATGACACGCTGCGGTGGTCTTTTTTAGAGAAACTGATAATGCCATGAACTGCATTCCTTTGAATCTTTTTTTGTTGAGTTATAGGTCAAAATTGATATTTGTTCGATTTTAACTTTGGCCATTATCTCCGTTTCTGTTCATGTAGAAATGAAAACATTATGTAGGCACTTTTCATACCAATCCTGTAGGTCTGCAGCGTATACAGGGTGGTTAAGAAAAATCGAATTAAATAACGAAATTTTATTCCCAGAGAATTCAAGCTTTTCAAGACTATCAATACATTGTATCGCCTCCACGGTCATACACGGTCTTGACATCTTCTTTGCATACTACACACGAGATCGTTGAACATTTCTTGAGGAATTTGGTTCTATGAACAGTTTAGAAGCTATCTCAGATCATTCAAGGATTCTGGAATAGTTTGATGATTAATTAATCTCCTTTGCACATCACATGCATATTCTCTGCAATTCAAATCTGGTGAGTGCGGAGGTATTGGTAAATGTGGAATACCAAGCTCCTCGCGAGCATTCTCAGCTATGGCTGCACGGTGCGGTCTAGCGTTATCGTCTAGAAATTGAAAAGTCTCATCAATAGCAGCTTGAAAATTTGGCAAAATATTTTCAATGACATGCTCTTCATAGTGTTAGGCGGACATATTCCCAGGATAAAGATGTAGATCTGTGCGTTCGTTGAAACATGTCCCGACCCATACCATAACACTATCCCCTCGGAATGGATGGACTTTTTGGACATAGCGACCATTACGGGGTATGCGTGGGATTGTCCATACCCTTATTCTTCGAGAATCTGAAAATCGTCCGTATCTGGATTCATCAGTGAAAAGGACACTACGCCATTGATCGTTTCAATTGATATGTTGCCTAGCCCATTGCAGTTTTTGATGCTTATGGTCACGTGTTAATGGAACTCCTCTTAATGAACATATAGAACTTAGATTCCCCTCTCTCAACTTGGACCTCATCTGCATTTTGAAAAGTATTCCGTTTCATTCTACACGTAGATGTAGGCTTTCTCCTCGCATAAACGGTGATGAAACGATCCTGAGCAGGTGTTGTTTCTCGTCGCCCACCAAACCTTGGTCTTTCCAACAATACAATACAATACAATACAATACAAATTTATTCATCCTTCAAGACATTACAGTGATGTATAGGACATGCCAAAATATCAGAATTGGTATCTTATATGGCAAAAAACATTTACTCTGAAATTCAGAAGAAAATACGAAATTACAAAATTACAACCTCAATTATAACGAACTTGTAAAAAATTCATCTAAACTGTAAAAGCACTTTTCTATAAACATATTTTTTATTTCTCCCTTGAACTGTCTGTCATTAAGTAGTTTGTATCGATTGGGTAGATGGTTATATAATGTTATACCCATCATTTTTGGTTACGTTTCATACTTGCTGGTTTTGTGATGAGGCACACAGTTAATATTCTGATGTCTGGTGTTCTAGTTATGAAAATCAGAGTTTGTCGCACAGTTCAACCTACAGGGTCTTTCACGAGGAACCTCACCCATATTTATACGGGAAACTACTGAACGTATTTTCATGAAATTCAGCACTTATAAGTATTTCACGATGCTGATGAAATTTAAAATATTTTCAAGGCATGAGCACCTCCGGTTTTTCCGGAAATGACGTCAACTTCCGTTTTTCAAATTAGAACACCATTTTTTTATTGCAGAAATAGATTCCTTAGAAAATTTCAAGTTATTTTGATGTAACATTTTTCAGTTTTGGTTGGAAAATTCTCTCTGAGCGGGAAAATTCGAAAAATCGAAAATAGAGCTCCGCTGGAACAAGAATAACTTCGAGGTTTTTCGATGGAAAATTTTCATTTTTGGAATTTTTCAAGATGTAAGATTGATGTATCCACTCTAAAAATCGAAATCGCGATTCATGATACAGGGGGTGAGAAAATCGCTTTCAAAGTTAGGGATGACAAAATCGTGAAAAATCAATTTTTTCAAATAAGAACCCCATTTTTTTATGGCAGATGTTGAATCTACGTTGAAAAATAATGTGAGTGTATGCATCACACCCTTGCCGTAAAGTGGATATTTTCTGAGTTATTCACAAAAAACTGTTTTTCGTCTTGAATTTTCAGTTATTTCTTTTCCCTTCACGCCAAAAAGATGAAATTTTCAGGAACTATTATTTGAACCATGCTGTAGATTTTTCACCCCTTCTAGAAACCGACTTCAAGTTACTATTAGGAGAACCATAACAAACTCTCGCAGTTATAACTAGAGAAGATGCTCAATGTTTTGACCGTTAATTTCTAGACATTTATTTATACGTCTCAGGAATGCTTCGTGCGTTGCTCTTCTTATTTCATCGGGAGAAAGAGATCTGCAAAAGTGTATGGCAAATACGGCCAACACGGAACCTGTCTCCCTGAACCTATTCCAAAGTCGAGATATCACACTTTGGCTGACTTGGAGCCTTGACGCTACAGCAACCTGAGTTAGGCCACCCTCCACCCTGTAGCATTCCGATTGCCCTATTAGCCTCAGCGTTTATTAATTTACGTCTTGGCATTGTCAGAAACCTCGTTTCAATTCGAAGCCGTTGATAAACTGACTCCATTTCAAAATAAGAACATTCATGAAGCAAATGCAAAGAACCAAACTTCAGAAAAAAGGCGACCAGATTGACAGAATCTCTCATACCGATTTCTATTGGATGGATTCGAGTTGTTAATGAGTTTTAAATGATTTCACAGCGGTTTTCCCGAAGATTACACACTTTTCAAAACGATTGAATACGATCAGGGGCGGCCTTACCCATTGCAAGGCCCTGGGCGGGAAGTTTTCGCGAGTCCCTTTTTCCTTCGTGAATCTAGTTTCACAAAGCGGTGTTAGTGATGAGGCTTTTACATGACCCTTTAAAATCGCTCACCTCTGATTTGAGCTGGCAAACAGACTATACAACCTTTGTAGCAAACTAAAAAAAGATATTGCTTGGACACAAGACGGTGCTGCATCTTCTAAGATGAAATTCCAGAAGTGACTCCCACAAGGTAAAGAGGAAGCAACTAGATTCATTCCAAGAATAACGGTTTTGGACACCACTTTTTTCACCACCGATATTGGCTCTGTTATCATATCCTTGACCTATGCATTTTTGCAATGATATAACCAACTGCCCTAATTCTTTTCTAATGTAATCAGTCAAACTCTCAGCTGTGGTTTTTCTCGAGGCTTAAAAAACAATGAAATGTTCTTCAATCTCAGCTGTGTTAATTTTTCTCTTTCGAAGAGAAGATCATAAAAATTAAACTATTGATTTTTAATGATCCAGATGAACAGAATAGAAAGTTCCATAGGAAATGTCACCATCTTGTATGCATATTTCTATTGAAAACAGTGGTTTCTCATAATATTTGTATCGAAAATTTCTCTGCAACATCCACCAATATGACTTTTTCTGGGATTGCCAATAGGGGAGCCACTAATGGTCAGTTTGATTGAGAGCGTCAGGTCCCAGTTTTATCAAGCCCTGAAGCTCCGAACAGTTCGGGGTAGTGTTTCGAAACTTGGATATTTTTGAGTATCCGATACTGAAGTATTATGTATTAGGTACTTTTTGTTTCAACATTCATTGTATTATTTTAGCTCTCTTTTTCATAAGAATATATATATATATATATGTATTGGATGAATTCATTGGATAGTTGGTATCCAAATTTAAACTAAAAAAAGCCACACTGAAAAGATAGGTTTCAGAAACTTTCAGAAAATGAATTAATTTCTCAATTCAATAACAAGAAAAAATTCGAATTTATCCGAAAAATGTTAATATGACCTCTAAATGTGAATGAAGAACCCAAAACAATGGAAGTATTACATCAGAAAATATAGAATATAATAAAACTGAACCCAGTACTTCGCACCCCTAATCACTAGATTCGAAAAAAAAACAGATTTTGCGCTCCTCCTTCCGTAATTCTCTACAATGAAATGAACTCGTACATAAGATGATAATTGACCGAATATTTCAGAGGGACCGCCAAAGAACGGTCAACAGGGCTATAAATATTTTATGAGGTTCCAACATCTTGGATAAGTAAACATTGTACCTAAATACTTAGATAATTTTCACCCTAATTGTGTTGTGTGCATTCGTTTCTTCCTACTGATCTGGTGGATCGGACATCTGGTGCCTCAATTACCCATTCGGACGTTCCAACAAAGCCCAATATTCAAAAACTACAAAATGGTTACTTCAATTTTGTTTTGAATGAATGTATTCGTTAAACGAATTTTTTTGGAACTTATGCTTATGTTTAAACCTCTATAAATATTTAGAGATCTAAATCAATATCAAAATTTGCTCGGATCTTTGCGCGCGAGGCCCCACCAAGAGCGAGGCCCCGGGCGAGTGCCCCGTTCGCCACCCCCTAAGGCCGCCACTGAATACGATATCCCTAAGCGCGGTTTCACACGGTCCGGGTATTTGTCCGTCCGGGTAATCGCCCGTCCGGGAGGCACCCGGAAGCTCTATTCACACGGGAACTGCGAAAATCCGGATTACTAGGTGCTAGGTACGAGTAGGTACTTCAGTTTGCCTCTGATTTCTATGGACAGTAGACGCAAACATATTTTGATTGCTTTATTGAAACATCGGCGAAAAAAACAACGAAATAGGCAAATTTGGGTTCACCCTTTGCACTCAAATTTATACGAAATTTTCTCTCAACTTGGCACAAATATTTCTCTACGCTTCAGTTTTTTTAATTCGATTGTTGTAATCCTCCGCTCCTTTATCCGAGATTTCGGGTTTCTCCTGTACTAGAGTTATCAGGATTTCGGAATATATTTCTTCTAGTCTAGAACAATCAGACGACTAAACATCCGGATCGTGTGAACGCACTCATGGCACACTGTAGTCCGCTAGGGCATGGTCCGGGCGATTGCCCGTCCGGGCTCCGTGAATTCTAGCGGGAACATCCGGGCGTTTTGTATGCTCGGACGGCGATTCACCCGTGTCCGGAAAGTGTGAAAGAACCTATGCTAAACTGCGTATTTCTACTTGTCCGGTTGACGGGCGAAAACCCGGACGGACATACACCCGGGCCGTGTGAAACCGCGCTAACTCTTGTTTTGCAGTATATTTTTAATCGCGGAATTTGAGGATTGCATCACATGGAATAGTTCTTTGGGTGAGCTCGCTAAATAAGGGATATTTCAGATGCGAATTCACTTTATTATCTCGAATAGAAATGTGTCACGATATATTTGCGTTATTTATCGGCCGCAATAAAAACCCACTCAGTCGTTTAAATATTTATTGCAATATACCCGATTTTTCCTTATGCAAATACGGCCAAAAGAATTTCGTCACATGTTTATTCCGTATTTCCGTGGGGAGTATCAGAAAGCTCGTAAAAATGAAATATTGTGATGGAGGAAGCGGCTATTTTATTTCTCCCAGGGCTGTAATTTCGGGCACGAGCGTTCGTTTCGTCTGTTGCGTATTGAACGTTCGCTGTTCATTAAAGAATGATATTAATTCTCATTTTTCGGTTACGTGTGCGTAATGAGTGCCAACCTCGAGAACGTGGCCGAGTTTTCGGTTTCCACGGCGTTTTTCGCTAGCATTGTGTATGAAAATTGATTGGTTAACTTTCGGGCAGTCACTCTGAAAGGGGACCGTTGTATTTTGAATTATGGCGTTCGGGGCATGAATGTATGGTGAAATAGGTCGACGCTTTCGCAGCTTCTTTGTCGATTGGCCGCAGTTATTTCAGAATATAAAGTTATTAGGATCGTAATTGCGGAATCAGAAAATTCAAATTTCAATGTAGCCTAGTGCAATCAAAGGTTTCACCTTCACATATTCTAACATAATTATAATAGGGTAACTGGTATAGTGATTGACACCTAAGCGCATAGAAACTTTCAATTAATGATTTCAGTTTGTAATTTTCATACAACTGACAAAATTACAGTTGCTTTTTCGGTAAACTCTCAGAACTTATGATATATAAGATAAAGCTTAATGCTTTAAAGAGAAGCTGCCATCAATAATACAATAATATTGTCACAATTCAGAATTATTAGTTCCGAACTGTGACAATGGACTGACGGAGATCCAGACTGATGATGTAGGTATGTTGTTTGAAAATTGAAAGAGAATGATTTTTTTTCGAAGTGATTGACACCCTTCGACAATCATTGACATACAAAATGATAGTCATTGACATCCTTCATATTATTCACTTAAACTTGTTGCATCGGGGTAGAACGAACGAATAATGAAGATGTTAGAAAATTGTGATAATTTCATTTATTATATTCAATGAAAAAAATAGAAACATAGATATACATTTATAGGGGCTGTGTATTTTGATGTTTTTTTCTTCATGTAGCACCAGTAAAAAATTTTCATTTGGGTGAGTTTCTAGAAGGCATGTTTCATGGTATTCTCTTCAACATGATGATAAATATCGTATGCAACTATGATTTTGGTAATCTTGTTGCAGCATTTCATAATTCTTCACATTTACGGTATCTGGGGATGTGCTCGGTTTGATAAATCAGTGATGAAATGATGTTGACATCACAAATCGATTTATTTTCAGGTTCCTCTCGTTATCTTCAGTGAATCTTTTTGGTTTTTTTCTTCTCTTCGGCGTCCTCTGCAGCTGGCTATTTTTCTCTTTTTTTCTATATTTTTCTGTCATTTCGTTCCAGGTGGACGATGTTATCACGAATAACAAATACTCCGAATTTGTTGTTCCCTTTCTTTTTGGAGTTGCCGGCATTGTAATATATTGTTGGGAAAATTGGGTTATTTCTTTTATCGTTGTTGTTAGCTGAATGAACAGGTACAAATGATCAAATATGACACAATGTGCTCAACTTCTAACGCTAATAGAATATTCAAACATGCTTGAGGGGCCGTTGATGCAACCCAGAAAATATTGCAAGCTGATCTATCTGAACTTAAATCCAGTTCAGTTTCGTGAAAGTGTCTGAAGGTAAGAGAATAGTATTATTATGAGATGAAAATACTTCTCAAGGTATTATGCGTAAATTTTACCAATATTGCTGCAGTAGAATTAGCGTGCCGAAGTAATTGACTTGAATGTGAAGGACAAAAAAATTACAAATAACTCCAATATATTCACTGCCGTTAGCCAATTTGCAAAAAGTAGCGTGAAAGAACATTTGCTGAAAATGGTCTCAGCAATGAAAATTCTATTGAAATATACCTAAACCTCGATCAAGAACATGATGACATGAATATTATGAGTGATGATTGTAATCTTCCATGTAGAGAACAGTAACGAATATATTGTTAAGTTGAATGTTACTTTTTTTGCTTTTAATGAATAAATTGGTAGTTTTTTTCTTGTGTTAAATCATGAATGTCAAACCAAACGAAACCAGGTGATAAGAATGAAATCACGGATCCGACGTACATTAGAAAACCCTGAAATGATCATTGTTTCACCACTATATTGTGCATATATTATATATATGAAACTTTCCCTTGAATAACCCTATCCGTTTGAAAACCCGCATCAACATTGGTTACGTTGTCTGAAAGATTTGGGCAGATATAATATACACTGACAAACAGCGGAAAGCGGCTGAATTTCTGATACTGACGTGTTCGGGTAGTGAGTTTACGTGCGCGATGCTGATTGGCCTATCGCTCCTGTTCCTTATTGGTTTGATCTTGGTTTTTTCTAAGATTGGCAACCATACGCTATGTAACAGAATGGTTTCTTCTTTTCTGTTCATGTTGTTTTTATGTTTATAAATTTCAAGTATTTGTGTCGGCTTATGAACTGTCTCGATTTTGTACATCTTCAGTATTCTAGCAATTGTATCTGTGACCTTAGGAATGTTTGGTAAGATAGCTCTTCCATTTGGGGTGATTTGTGATGTGTTATCATCATAAAGTTGACGCAAAAACTTGGCCAAATTATAAGAACTACCATAGACAAGGTTGACTTTGAGAGAGACTTCCGGGCTTATTGGCCGTGGTCTATCAGGAATTATTTCACCTAACGTTTCGCCCACGACCGCGGTAGGCATCTTCAGAGGATTCTTAGTCTGAGGTTGTAACTCGACCGCTGAATTTCCGAAAGTGATGCTGGTCTCGATCCGTTGGCCAAAATTATACTCTGATCTTTGGCGGGAGAAGGTAGTGGGTTCACTTCGTGTTGGCTAGATTTTGGTCTTTTCCAACACCGGCAACCATGCGCTATGTACCAAAGGAGTTTCTTCTCTTCTGTTCATGTTTTTTTCATGTTTATATATCACAATGGCTTCCATGTTCATCCTAGGATAGAAACTTGTGATGTTCTGATGAATTTTTGATGTTCGAAATAGCCTCTGCCTTCGAGAAAACAATATTGTGTCCATCTGTTAGAGCATGTTTCGCTACTGCGGATATTTCTGTCTGATTGTGTCTACAGCATCGTTCATGCTCCTTAATTTTCGTATTGATACTTCGCTTAATTGTACCAATGTAGATTTTGCCGCAGTCACAAGGTATCCTGTAAATACTGGGTTGAGAGAGTGGGTCGACTTTGTCTTTGGTAGTTCTGATCATTTGGCAAAGTTTTTGAGTTGTGACTGCTGCAAAGTCTACATTGGTACAATGTACGAGAAGTAAGGATCACGAACGATGCTGCCGACTCAATCAGACAGAAAAATCTGCACTAGCGGAACATGCTCTAACAGATGGACACAATATTGTTTTCTCAAAGGCAGAGGCTCTTTCGAACATCAAAAATTTCTATCCTAGGATGAACATGGAAGCCATTGAGATATATAAATATAAAAACAACATGAACAGAAGGAAAGAAACTCCTTTGGTAAATAGAGCATGGTTGCCGGTGTTGGAAAAGACCAAAAATCAAGACAATACGAAGTGGGAACGATGGACCAATCAACATCGCGCCTGTAAACCCACTACCTTCTGCTGCCAATGATCAGGGTATAAGTTGGGCCAACGGATCGAAGCCAGCATCACTTTCGGAAATTCAGCGGTCGATTCACAACCTCAGACCAAGAATCCTCTGAAGATGCCTACCGCAGTTGTGGGCGAAACGTAAGGTGAAATAATTCCTAAGAGACCGCGGCCAATAAGCCAGGAAGACTCTCTTAATGTCAGTATATCAGGCCATGAAAGCCTGAGGGTCGGTTTCACAAAACTTTAATTGTGCGAATAAAAAACCTTATGTAAATTCGAACCAATCGAATCACTCATTTTGATATTTCAACGAATCGCGGTGGCTCCAATTAATTTAACTGTACAAACAAAGTTTTGTGAAACCTACCCTGAAACTAATTATGGTTTGACAATCAACAACCACATATTGATGGGAATCATTACAAATAAAATAAAAACAATAATTTCAACTTTCGTGTTTTTTTCAATCATTATGTTCCTTCTATCAAACTACTTGCGTAGATGAGTTTCTGATCGTTAGTCAACCTACCCATATATTCAACTATCCTCGGTGTCTCCTAAATTCGCTCGGTCCCTACTGAATCCTTCCACACCCATTGTATCTTGCACATTTTCCTAAAACGTCTTCAAACGTCATTGTTTGTCACCCTAGATTAATTATATCAAGGTTTTGCCCACATTCATGTAACAACACTACCTCAGCTCCTTCGGCACCTTCATCAGAACCAAATTCCAATCAATTATAAGTTTTCTCATTCATCTCTAGCCAGCAAGCTCGAACTTCCCCCACAGGAATAGTTCCCACCTAATCCCACTGATATTCACAGACATTCGGGAGGTATTTCCTTTCAAGACATATCGCATTTCTGCCGGAAGTTCGCAAGCTCCGAACAGGTATGAGAAATTCCTGATTGGCTTTTCGGGATTTCTCCGCTGACCGAACTCAAGAAGTTAAGTAGCGCGCCGGGTGCAATTTGCTCAGACATGCGTAACATTTCGGATCGGTCGGGCCATGAAAGAAAATTGCAACCTTGGTTGGGATCTCAGGTCCGAGAAAGCCCTCTTTCAAACTTGAAAATTAAATGCTTTCCGTGATGGGAGAATAATTTGCCGGTCAACTGATCAGAGAGGGATTGGACGGTTTCCATCGTATCCGAAACGTTTTCGATTTTTGCGGAAGCATTGGGGGGCTTTTGGCGAAATTAATGAGTTCGATAGGATGGATTATTGTACTTCTTTTGGGCCTCCTTTCTTCGGAAGGAAAATGATTAATGATAAGTTGAGCGGGACGAAAAAGAATTTATTCTCAACTTTTTTCTTTGAAATTTCGACACCCTTATTTAATGAAAAGTTGAAAATATACAGTGAGAAGTGGAAATGATCAACGCAAACTATTGAATGAGTAAAAAATTCTGGGCACATTCGGTTATATGGTCAATAAAAATGAGGATATTGTGAAATATCAGTGTAAGTAAGTAGGGGTTGAAATAAACAGATCTTAGATGTCATATAATGAGCTTAGGTATTCTTAAACATACCGCCATCGAAATATTGGTCGATTTGTGTTTTTCTCGCTTAATCATGTCAGTTTACGAGCCGCATTCTCCTCATTCGTAGGCGATTTTAACTTTCTGCTTCAATATGAAGATATCTGCGGCTGAGCCTCATCAAATGATCCCAAATACTTAAGGTGTTCAAAATCGGGGTTGTTCTGATTTTGTTGAATTACTGTGAAGGACTGTTTCCAGATAATTGAGTTGGAGATGGTTGTGTAAAAACATTAATTGACATCATTCACAATTATTGTATGAATGAGTCACCCGCATGAAGTTGATACAGTAAATATAAAAATATTAAAGTCATCTATAAACTCAGAGTGAATTATTCAACTAAAAACAGAGGGAATCTAGAGATGTTTAAAATGGAAGGTCAGATGAAGTCAAACTTAAACTTTTAGATAGTTCCATTCATTCTAAATTAAACCCAACGTTCACAGTGATGAAGCAATCCAAATTGATTGCTAGAGCCTCGTTATTCCATCAGAAAAACAGAAAGTTGAATAATGAATCATGAAAATAGGTTGAGTTGTAATAAAAGTGATATCAGGCCTTAGGGGAGATACGTGTATTGAAAACTCAATAGTACAAGTCTGTTCTTCCTTGAGATTATTACAATGTGAGAATATCATGATCGAGAAATCAATATTTATTATCTATAAAGTTAGTGTATAAGAGAATGCTAATTGATCTCCAGGGACTGAAACTGTCAATCCGGTTCAATGTTTAAACTACTTGATCGTTCAAATACTTCAGAGAAGTTCACTTGGTTTCATTGAGAGAGAAGACTGACACCATGATTCACCTTTGCGTTTGAGGATTTTCATTCATCTGAAACTCAAGAAAAATAATTAGCAAGTGTTATGAGAAGTGAATAGTTGAGAAATGAGACGTATTGATTAAGATAATGAGATGCACATGAGACTATAATAAATCAGTATTTATTACCAAAGAAACAGGAGATTGTCCATTCGTGGAGCAAGTAATCTTTTTCATGAGAGGAGTCTAGAGATATCTGGAAAATCTATGAGAACTGCAAAAATATACCAAAATATATATCTTAGAGGATTCAAATACATTAGTTTAATGCAATAGGGATCTTATTAAAATAAAACCAAAGAGGATAACCAATATTTTCATAGATGATCTGGACAAATTTTCAAACTTTATAAAAAGCAGGAATATAACATGGAAACTGCAATACTTAATGCTTCTGAGAATTCACCTACCTTTTGATTACTTACTACAAGAAATGAACGAGATGAACAGTGATTATGCGAGGTGACTTCTTGAAAATTCTAATTTACAAGATTAGCACAAGAGGAGGTCTATTCCCTGGCAGAACTGGATTACAAAAGAGGACGATCTTGGTTCGCCATTGATCGTTCCAATTGATATGTTGTCTTGCCCATTCCAGTCTTTGACGCTTATGGTCACGTGTTAATGGAACTCCTCGTAATGAACGTTTGAACCTAGATTCACCTCTCTCAAACGTCGTCTCATAATTTCGATGGAAACTTGGACCTCATCTGCATTTTGAAGAGTATTCCATAGCATTCTACACGTAGATGTAGGTTTTCTTTTCGCCGAAACGGCGATGAAACGATTCTGAGCAGGTGTTGTTTTTCGTCGCCCACCAAGCCTTGGTCTTTCCAACACGGAACCTATCTGCCTGAACCTATTACAAAGTCGAGACATCACACTCTGACTGACTTGAAGCCTTTCCGCTACAATAACCTGAGTTAGGCCACCCTGTATCATTCCGATAGCCCTATTAGCCTCAACGTTTATTAATTCACGTCTTGGCATTTTCAGAAAACTCGTTTCAAATCGTAGCCGTTGATAAACTGACTCCATTTAAAGATGGAGCTTATGCAAAGAACCAACTTCAGAAAAAAGGCGACCAGATTGACGAAATGTCTCATACTGATTTTTATTGGATCGATTCAAGTTTTTATTGAGTTTAAAATGATTTTACAGCGATTTCCTCGAAGAATACATACTTTTCAAAATGATCGAATACGATATCTCTATCTCTTGTGGAGCAGTATATTTGCTTCAGATATAGAAGTTTTTCATGAACATCTTGTTCCTGAGTGGTATGGCATACTGACGATGAATAAGTCTGAAACTGGTATATTTCTCCTCTCAGTGCGAAATCTGATATAATTTCTCCAACCTCATGATGAAAGATCAGTGAGCCTAGGAATTGAAAGGGTATTCATTTCGATGATTACTGTTTAGAATGGATCTGTGTTGGAAAAAAACTATGTTACTGTCTCTATATTATGGGATATCCTATTATATCCAATAGAGGTATTTCCGAAACGTATTCCCGTTAATTCAGAAACTCCAGATCCTCTCAAAGATACAAATTATCGAAGGAAATCTACATTAAACCAATTCGAGTGTATTAGGAGCGAAGATGGAAATCGAACATATCAGAACTAGAGCAGTTACTATTTCTCACCTAAGCTTTCTCAGTACAAAGTGATGGGGTTCCGTTAATGACATGAAGCCGTCATTTGAACACGCTGAAGTTGCCGGTAGTAATTGATTTCGAGATGGGAAATGGCATGTTGACAGCTTATAGAAGAGGAATTGCTGGAAACTGCAAAAGCGTCGCTAAGAGCAACCATGTGATTAGATCAGTTCGCGAAATTGAAGCTGATAGCTAATGATTCGTCGTTATGATATCTGATAATTCGATAATAAGCGAACAGTTATTTCTTCGATATGGACGAAACCAAATTGATGGAATGTGATGGATACAGTGCGCAGAAAAGGGATTGACGAAACCGAAAAAAATTGAAGAAAAACAAATGCAAAATGTACTATGTTCAGAATAATTTTACACCTGGAAAGAATTCGTCACAATTGAATTGAAAAATCTATAGTGGAAATGCTAATCAAGAACAAGATATCTACATGAGAGTCGAGATGGGAGTATATCAATGTAAAATGAAAAAAACCAAATGGGAACACAGTGTGATACCTGAACTACGACTTATTACCTGTGCCATCAACTGCATTCCTATATCTTCTTTCGTTTTCGAGATATAGGCCAAAATTGAAATTTGGGCGATTTCAACTTTGGCAATTATCTCCGTCTCTGTTTGTACTAGGATGTTGAAATGAAAACATCATACAGGCATTTTTTTCATAGCAATCCAGTAGCGTATTTTGTTTTTTCCTAAAAGGTTTCCTTGCTGAGCCATAACATAAGGTTGTGTTTTTTCTTATGGAAACAAGAGTTTGAAATGAGTTTCGAAAATATGTCATACATCGCCCTCAGATTCCTTCAGATATCATTAAAAATAAAGTTTGTATTTGAAATTTGAATTATTGAGTATCAAGTAGTCTGAATCACAGTTACTGATCACGGTGACCGGTATTATCCACAAGAAAGGTTTGGAGTTTCTCATACAAGTGTGTCCAGAATCTTGCAGCGATTCAGGGACAGAGGTATGAATGTCCGAAGACCAGGACAGGGTAGATCACGGGTAACAACTGCCATTCAAGAACGTAACTTGAGAGTTTCTTCGTTGAGACAACGGTTTGCAACCGCTCGCCTCCTTCAAAATCAGCTTGAGCAAACTCATGGGGTGCAAATTAGCACTCGGACAATAAGAAATCGCCTCAGAGAATATGATTTGAGGCCTCGTGTCGCGGCAAGAGGGCCAGCTCTTACCCCAGCCCATCAAAGGGCGCGTTTGGATTTTGCGAGAAAGCTTATCCATTGGGAAGAGGCCGATTGGAAAAGAGTTCTCTTCACAGATGAGTCTAGATTCTGCCTCTACCATTGTGATCGACGTTTCCTTGTATACAGAAAGATATGCTCAGTGCAATTTCCTGAATACTACTGGTTTCGGGGGAGGGTCGATTATGGTATGGGGTGGAATATCTTTGACTGCTCGCACAGACCTAGTGGTCGTTGATAATGGAGCTATGAATGCTGATAAGTATATAAGGAACATTCTCGAGGAGCATGTAGTGCCATTTGCCCCATACATTGGTGAAAATTTTATTTTTATGGACGATAATGCCAGACCCTATCTTGCGCGCATCGTTCAGTAGTACCTTGAAGAGGTTGAAGTCTCTTGAATGGAATGGCCAGCAAGAAGTCTAGATCTCAATCCGATTGAGCAGGTCAATAGAAGGCTGAGAAGTTCAGAAAATCATCCAGCTACTCTTAATGACTTAGGAATCCAACTCGGAGAAATCTGGGAAGGATTAGATCAGAACATTTTCATATCACTCATTTTAAGTATGCTGCCGAGCTGAAATTTACGCAAGTGGTGGAAATACCTAGTATTAAATCACTTATCAGCATTTCAGTATTTTGAAAATTGTTCATTTCTCTTCTTTTACATAAGATTCGGTGAAATCCTGAATTTTTCTTTCATTTCATGTGTCTTGTTTCGTTCAAAACCATCCCGGGAGAATATAAAAAATAAGTTATAAAGTCAATGTGGAGTTAACTTTCATTAAAATTGAGATTTTCAGAATGTGCGTTAATTTTTTGCGCAGTGTAGTACCACAGATATCAGGGCGTTTTATATCTTTCTAACTCTATAATCTTTGGTTCTGAGTAGGTAATAAGATCAAACCTCACGATAGAGTGTCAGTTGTTAGACTGCAACACTAGGAATGGGCGCGTTAACCGAACGTAACATTTGTGGAACTGTTGCGGAATCGTCCGGTGGCACATACGCTACAATCTCAACACGTTCTGGAGAAGCGGACATTTTGGGGGCGCTTCCAATTTATGCTAGGTAGCGGTAGCGGAGCGGTGGCAAAATCTTCGTTCGGTAAACGCGACCATTGTCAGGGTCTTGACACCTTCCTACCCCCACCCCAAATAGTATTTTTAGTTGAGACAACAAATACTCGTGTCGCTGCATACGCCAATATTTAGTGATATCGTCAATAGATGACTCTGTTTGAGGTTTTTAGTCGTGTTTCGTGTTTGTCAAACATATGTTTTATTGACATAATTCACACAATTATTGATCACATTATGTATTTACATTCACGAGATCAAATGGATATGAAGAAGATAGTTATTAGTTATTTATTAAATATTGGAGAGTTATTATCCACTTTCTTCATCATTGTAAAACACAATCTGACAAAATTCCAAGAAATGAAAGAGAGAAGAATTTCTTCAGGTGAGTACAAATTTTCCACATTCATCTCTTGTTCCTCTTTTATTGGCTGAATCTTTCAGATTCATGTTTTTTACTCAGTGATTAAGAAAAACTTTATTCTTTACAGGTAAAAGAGCTGTGATACTTTCTAAATTGAACTGTTTGAGACGAACACACTTGAGGGCACAGAAACAGATTATCTATAGCAGTATCAAATCAAAAACTATCAAGAAAGATTAAGTGCTGCACTTGTAAACCCGAAAAAAATTCAGGCAAAAACTCTATGAGGAAAAAGGGAACAAGCAAATCTTGAGAAGCCAACTTTTTAAATATACACTGTGTCCCAAATTGGGTGTGAGTGCACTGTATCTCAGCTATTATTGAAGATAGAGACATGCATTTTTTGCGACTCTGTGTACTTTTGGTAAAACTTTTAAATATACATATATGTTTATTTTTGGTAATTGTCTAGACTGATCCGAAAATTGACGAAAAATTCAGTAAGCACTAACCTTAATATGCAGAAGAGGAATCTCATTTCAGATTTATCTGGTAGGTCTTGGTTCTTCTCAAAGAAATTCTCAAATTCATTGACGGTCAAATCAACACTTCAATTTTCAAGTCCGTTATAATATTTCAGTTTCGCGGCCTTTTTTTCATTATGAATACAAAATTCTCGATTTTTTCTTTATTTATAGCCTTCTTCATCATTGGTTTTCCCTAAAATTTGATGATTTCTAAGTGTGTACAATCCGGTGATATGATGGCCATCTTCATCGCTACGTCATACGAATCACGTTATATTGCGCTGTTGACGTGGAAATGAAGATGAATAGACGACAAATATCATTCATATCACCGGATTGTAAACACTTAAGAATCATCACATTTTAGGGAAATTCAGTAATAAAGAAGGCTATAAATTAAGGAAAAATCGAGAATCTTGTATTCATAATGACAAAAAGTCCACGTCACAGATTTGAAGAATGAAGTGTTTGTTAAGGATAACCCTCAAAGACTTTGAGTATTTAAAAAAAAAAAATCAAGACCTGAAAACAGATTCTGCATATCAAGGTTAGTGCTTACTGAATTTTTGAGATATTCGGGTCAGTGTGGACAATTACCTCATTTTCAGTATATTTATATTATATTTGTATATTTTTGTATAGAGAACAGTAATAAATATATATTTGTGAAGGACTTTTGTTTTCAATTGCTTAGAATTCAGAAAAGGTTAGCCTACTGAAAATCCTAAAATGCAAAATAAGAACGTAATTTGAATTTCGCGCCAAGCCTGCCGAAAAATGTAATATACTAGTTGAGACAACAACCGCTTGGGGTTTAAAAAAGTTGTTTTCATCATAGACCGTCAGTGTCCGATCTATTTTACTTTGTTATCTGTGACCATTGTCTGATCCCGAAAAAAGGCAACCCCCCCTCGTGTTCTTGTAGCCGTAGCTGCTGATACGCTGATTTCGCTCCCTCGAAATATTGGAGATTCACTCTGTGACACCTAATTGATCATTCATCGGTCCTAATGAATCGTTCAATTTTTCGAACTTTCGAAATATGCTCGGACTCCTTTCCCTCCCCGAAGAACTTCGAACTAATGAAAAAGTTAAATTGACGTTGATCCTTTATGAGCGTCCAAAAATGAAAGATAATCGAGAGAATTATTGGATTTTGGAACTTGATTGATCAGTATTCTCCGAGGGGGAGATTTCGGACTGGAGTTCATTTGAATTATACTCTTCCTTCGTCTCTTGGAGGAAGCAGTTGTCTTAATGCAATTCCGAAACTTTTCATTGTCGGGAGAAGACATTTATCGTCACTTCATACTTTCAGGAGGAAGATTTCGGCCATTCGTCTCCATTTTTAAAGACAAGACCTCATGTGGTTATGATGAAATTTCAATTAGAATCATCAAGCTCTCTCTTGACACTATACTTGAACCACTCTGTTATATTATCAACAGATCATTCAAGGAGGGTATATTTCCTGATCAACTGAAAATGTCCATTGTGAAACCAATTTTTAAAAAGGGAAATGAAGATGATCTGGGTAACTATCGACCAGTCAGCATCTTAACCTCCTTTTCCAAGATCTTTGAAAAAATTTTGTGCAATCGCTTGATCAAGTTCTTCACCAAGTTCAATGTTCTATCAGACTGTCAACATGGTTTTTTGAAAAATAGAAATATAGAGACAGCTCTGTTTGAATTGATTAATGAAGTCTCTATTTCCCTAGAACAGGATGAAATACCATTGAGCCTGTTTCTTGACCTCTCGAAGGCTTTTGACTGTGTCAACCATAGAAGATTACTGGAAGTTCTCGAAGATTGTGGGGTTCGTGGTAACCAATTAAATCTCGTGGAGAGCTACCTATCATCTAGAAGTCAGAGGGTTGCTGTGGAAACAAATGGCCAATATTATGTATCTGATTTGAGGCCAGTTCCACTTGGCGTGCCTCAGGGGAGTATTATGGGACCACTTCTCTTCTTGGTCTACGTAAATTTCTTGCCGGGAGCGCATCAAGGTATAGCAGGAATCCCTAGTTGGGGAGGAGTGTATGGCACTCCGAAGTTTGACGGTTCTCAGATTTCTTTGAGAAAATTCGCTGATGATATTAACTATCTGATAAGGTCGCAGAATATCTCTACTTCTGTGAGTGAGGCAGCAAATCTGCTGAGTATTGTCGGGGAATGGTTGTGTGATCACGATCTTGTATTGAATGTCAATAAGACTCAATGTGTATTTTTTCAAACTGATAGATCTAAGTTGACTTATCCAACGTCACTAAACATTTGTAATGATAAGATTGTAGTAAGTGATAATGTTAGATTCCTGGGAATTACTCTAGACCACCATTTGAAATGGGGGGCTCACACAGATATACTCAGCCGGAGACTTAACACCGCATGTTATACTCTCTTCATGCTCAGAAATAACCTAGACTTAAAATATCTTAAACTAGTTTATTACGCCAACTTTCACTCCCTTCTCTCCTATGGAATAATTTTTTGGGGAAGTTCTTCATTTATGAAAGATATATTCATCATTCAGAAGAAAGCCTTAAGAACCATGCTACATCTTGGCTATAGGGAATCCTGTAGAGAGTTATTTAGGAAAAATAATATTTTAACGGCCTATGGATTGTATATATACAAATTGCTCATTTTCTTTTTCAAGAATATTCACTACTTTGATAAATTCAGGAATAACAACAAAACACGAAAAGTCAACGCTTATCATGTTCCACCTCATGTTACAACACTGAGAGAGAGATCTGTAGAATGTATGTCAGTGAATCTTTTTAATGTCCTTCCTACCACCTTCAGAAATATTTCCAGCCTGTCAAAATTTAAAAAAATACTGAATGCTTTCATAATAAAATGTGAACCTTACACTCTGAATGAATTCAGAGATTATTGTAAGAAAAATCATGTACTTGTTTAAAGATGTTGTTACTATTGCTTTTTTTGACCTGTTCCGTTTTTATTCTGTAATTTTTCGGAATCAATAAAACATTATTATTATTATTATTATTATTATTATGAATGAGGAGATCGTTTTCACCTCTGAAGAAAAGTATTAGAAATCCTGTTATTTTTCAGCAACACTTCAATATAGTTTTATTCGATTATTTTTGGTCCCTATATTGGATCATTTTCAGTAACATTCAATTTTATATCCTTTCACAGATAGTTGCTAACTCAAACTCAAACTATAAAACGGTACTGATTGTAGGTCCATCGTGACCCCACTTTTATAATCTCGTATCGAACGAAAGAGAGGCTCGTGACTACGTAACAAAGCCATCTTTCGATTCAACAATTTCTTGCTCAAATCCTCATTCGTTCAACCTGCCGCAACTTGAAAAGTATCCATTAGAAAACTATACTGTGAGAAGCATTTTCCATCAGCAAAAAAGATGCAGATAACAGTCACATTCATTTTTATATGAATTCATTCCATCAAGAGCCCTCCTCAAATTCAACAATATTTCAGATTGAATTGAAAATGTTAAAAATGGTTATCGTAGGTTGTCTTCGGTAGTTAGACATATGCCGTTGCAGACTTTTTCATAGAACTTTTTGAGCACTGAAAAATTGTCTCTGACCATGTTTCTCTATCTCTTCAAAATCATAATGATAATCAAGAACTGACAAGAATTGATCAAGAACAACCAAATGTCTTGAGTTTGGTTCCTTACATAATTCTTATACAGAGTGGCCATTTGAAAACGAAACAGACGAGATTACAGACGAAATAGACGAAAAGATTTGGTTTCGAATTCAACATTTGAATAACCATTTTCGAAACACAAAATGATTCAAGAGCTATATTAACAAAAACAAATCTATTGAATAGAAAAAAAAACTCAAAACATAGTGTTTACTATATTCCTTGTGTATGTGGCAAAACTAATACAGGACATACATCAACGAAGAAATACGTGAAAATAAAAACAATACTGAAAATAGAGAAATTCGTAGTTCGCAAGTTGCAGATCATGTGAGTTCCAATAACGGAAATCAGATAATGGATTGGAAGAACAAAAAAGTTCTGATGACGCAAACTGAATTAGAGTTTCCACTTGTATTTGATTGGATAGAAATAAAAATATGGCAAATTGTTCGGTGGGACAGAATCATATTTGGATTGGTTTATTGAAAAAAGATCTGACATCAGGACATCAGGAAACTTCAAAATAAAATAGATCCATCTCACCATGTGTTGACAAATAATGTAGATTTTCATATGTAAAGTTGTTATTTTGTGCATATCTATCCGTTCAACAAATCAATAATCAGAAATGAAGTAAATTAAATTAGGGAATTCATAAACCTAAACTACAACTTAAAAACACAAAACAATCAGCGAAGGCGTTGAAAGAATGCTATTACCAGCATTAGAATTGTTCAATCCCGAATTATAGTTTTGTAACTTCTTCTTGTGATGTTGTAATCTTACAGGAATAAAGAAACCGTAATATTCTCAGAAGTTTTCATCAACATAATTTATTTATGTACAAAGGTTACATACAGATCTAGTGATCCAAAATAGAACCCTCTATTCAAACTTAGTGGGTAATTAATTGAATATAATATGTGATTAAAACATTAAAAAAAAGAAACATTAATCGCACATACATACAAAAAATATACAAACAGAAGCCCCCAAAAAAAGAAACAAACTAATCAAAGAGATTTTAGCATCTATGACCCTTTATTCAGCTCTAAAAATATATAATCGAGAATGAGAATGAATTAATGAATGAATGAAAATTCTCCAAAGGCTCTCATACTTTCTCCAAAACAGCAATTTGGCGCATAGGTATTATGTAAAATAGTCTTTTAGAGACAATTGCCTCGAGCTTCTCAGTTCACCATTTGGTCTTTTTCGTGTTCCTCTACCTTAATTTTTATCCGTACACGACACACTCGCATTACTGCAATTGCAGTATAATCAATACAACGGCCAAATTTGCGAAAGAACAAATCAATATCGCGTCAGAGAGCAGTTATATTCCTATAAAAATCGCTAACCCGGCAATAATTTTCACTTTTTCGACCCCGAGGCATTTTTTCTATACCACAGAAAGGATCTGGGACAATTAGCACCCGAATTGAAGGGATCTCATTATTTTTCCTGCCTACCCCATTAAGTTCGTTTCCTCCAATCCCAAATCGAATTTGAGTCAATGCTCAGTGCTCATACAGGAACGCAAGCCTGTCTCGGTTTTAGAACTATCTGTATGCCATTTTACGGTATTTTATTCAAGATTGTGGTCGATCTATTCTCGTTCCCATTCTCCTTTTTTGCATAGCATTGTACTGAAGTTCTTCTCAGTGCTTACTTTCCTGATCAATAGGTTCGTAGATGCGATGTAGCTATTCAGAGAGTAATAGAGACTCTCTGATTCTTAATTCTTCTTTAGATATTTCGAGGTTGGCCTCATGGGCTGTCTTATCAATCACTAGATGTAGAGGAGTGAGATCTATAATGATCTCATGTGCCATAGTTGGGCACGTTTCCTTAACTCCCGTGATGCCCTCAGAGGCATCAAGCTTGCAAAGCAGGATATTGTCCCATATTGTGGTTATAGGTCTCACAAGCATGACGTACAGGGTGATTCACTTATCTTGGTAACCCCAATTTCCTCGAAAACGTCCGAATATTTTTTCATTCTGTGAATGGCGTTTTGAACAAGTCAATGTTGACTTGAGATGCGCATAGAAATCTGCGGAATGAATAAAGACGCCAGGCGTCGCGGCGCTATCAAATATTTTTTCTCCAGAGACATACCTTTTTTATCATGTCATTCGAAAGATAATTTCATTCTGAAATTTTTTTTCGAATATAAATTTTATCCATTTCTAACCGTGAGCGATCTGCAGCGTGTTTTATGTTAATTTTATTGCATTTATTTTTTTCTGTATTGTAGTATTATGCCATTATTTGGAGACATAGATATGATTTTGTGCCTTGAATTCAAGAACGATAGTTTTCCAGGCAATGTTCCTCTTCAAATAAGATGAAATATGTGACTACAGCAAGATGGGGCTCCATGTCACAACGCTGCCATTGTGAAGAGATATTTAGATCAAGAATTCGAAAATAAATGGATAGGAACCAATGGACCCATCAGATATCGCCAGACCTAAAGCTCATGGATTACTTTTTGAGGGGTACCCCGAACAATATGGCATACCAAACTGATTCTAATGACTTGGACCATTTGAAAATAAAGATAAGAAAAGCATGTGCCCAAGTAGACCCTTATATTTTACCGAAGTAACTTATTATGAAAAAGGGGAATGATTTAACTTATGTATGGATCATAATGGTCGGTATATAGAACATATAATTCGAAATGTTTCGTTTGTTATTAAAAAAAAGTTTATTGTCATAAGATATAATACTTGATGAATATAAGAATAGAGAAATACTTTGTTACAAAACCTCCGTCATTTTAAGAAACGAAATCATATCTAGGTCATCTAGCCATTATGATGAGAACATAAGTTATATCATTTTTCTATATTATTATAAGTTACTTTGGTCAAAATATGAGGGTCCATTTATTCTAGAATTTTTGATCTCAATATCTCTTCACAATAGCAGCGTTGTGACATGGAGCCTCATCTTACTGTATCCACATATTTAATCTCATTTGAGGAGATTGTTTAGAAAACTAGCCTTCTTGAATTCAAGCCACAAAATCATACCTATGTCTCCAAAGAATGGCATACTACCACAATACAGAAAAAAATAAATGGAATAGAATTAACATAAAACACGCTGCATATCGCTGATGGTTAGAAATAGATAAAAATTGTATTCGAAAAAAAAGTTCAGAATGAAATTATTTTTCGAATGACATGATAAAAAAGGTATGTCCCTGGAGAAAAAATTTTTGATAGCGCCGCGACGCCTGGCGTCTTTATTTATTCCGCAGATTTTTATGCGCATCTCAAGTCGACATTGACTTGTTCAAAACGCCATTCACAGAATGAAAAAATATTCGGACGTTTTCGAGAAAATTGGGGTTACCAAGATAAGTGAATCACCCTGTACATTCATTGCAGTATGTTTCTGTTACAACCTCAATTCCTGCCACATAGAAGCCTGCAGGCCGTTACAGGTTATAGCTCTGTCACTAGCAGTATTGGCATGCTTATTCCACAGGTATTTAACTTCAGACTTTCACTTCAAGATAATAACTGCACTATTTACGTCTAATGAAGCGGTTTATTCATAAACGAAATTAACAAAAGAATCTGTATAATAATAATAATAATAATAATAAACAATCTTTATTCCAAGGAAAAAATCTGTACATATGCAAAGGTACTATACTCCTATATCTAGTATTTATTTAATGAACTAACCTGATAATTTATTGTTGTTTCACTTATCAAGAAATAATATTTAATTTTTTTTTCCAGAAGATTGCGAGCACCAACCCAGGAAGTTTGCTGGTGAGTTTAGTTATGAACCAAAATGTCCATGTTCCTTGTTATTTTGCTGATTCTGCGTGGAAAAATACAAGTTGAAAAGCGATTTTCGATAGACACTCTAAAATTCAGCTAATACGTATAGGAGTCAGTAGGAAAATTTTGTCATGCCGAGCAGGTTTCAATTTCGTTTTTTTTATTGCACCCGATCAATTTTCCTAAAAACGTGATATATGATCTGCACTGACTAGAGTTCCCCTTGTCGTTTCGATTTATGTCCATGAATAATTCATTCTTGCGAGAATGTATATACAATACCCTTCTGAATACAGTTTCATTAGTTTAATGCACCAGTTTTACATCCAGGATTATCTAGCCCTGTGACGACGAAATTGTCGCCTATTTTAATCAAACGTTAACTAAGAAATTCGATGAATTACACTTCGAATTCGAAATAGATCTCCTGTTATATTCCAGGAGGTATAGTATGGTTAGGTATAGTAAATTTAAAAGCTCTTGAAATTATTAAAACAAAAAAAATGTTAGATTTCTGAACAGGAGAATTCCAAGGCACAATATTATACTAGGTGCGCATTTGAAATGCAAAATCCCTGTTAGTTTTCCACATTTTTCAATTCGCTCTTCTGCACATGAAAGCAGAAACTTCAAAGTTTTTTTTATGTGCAATTCCGAAAGAATATGACCGCCTTTGGCCTTCGAAACGAGCTTGAGTCTCATGGTGAAACAGTGGCAAAAGCAAAGACTCAGAGGGAAGTGATATCGAATAAACGCAGCTGGGCCGACAGATTCAGTTGGGTAGGGATGTAGAGAATAAAGTATGGTACGCGAAGTGTCGAATCGAATCAGAAACACTCCAAACGCCATACCATTAACGTCATAGAGTCAGTGAAACCAACCGAAGATTCTATTAGACTCCAAAACGAAGCTAGGTATTTTTATGTCAATAAAATGATAATAAAAATTTCAATTCATGTGCTGAAGTTGAAAAAAATTATTTGCAACAAGCAATGTTCGATCAGAACACTGTGCCGAAATTTTGATCAATTAAAACATATAAGGAAATAGTACTAGATGAAAATACTGCCATATACTTTGGGAGACACTCATCCCAAAGCGAGATTCGAATAAAAATTCATTATTTTCGTAGTTGTTTTTTCTCAAAGATAAATTATAGTATTCTTTCGAAGTTTCTGAAAAATTTATTATTTATTTATTCTTCATGTTCGGAATACAATGAATTCATTTTCACTGAGTAGTTTGATTACCAGAGAGGAATTCTTGATGTAAAAGAGACTTTTCTTTGTTTCTCATTTGTAAACGTCAGTTTCCAAAAACACAATATTAATCAAGAAAGTTTATTTTATCAAGTCACTAACTTGTAAAACTGGCAGTTAACTTGCAAAATTTTTACAAGTTAGTAGTATCATTTACATTAGAAAATTTTGTTTTATCGTCATAATCATGGTACAATTGTTATTTCCAATAACAAAGATTTTTGATGATGAAAGAGTTGATACTAATGATGATAAACCATCTGTTGACACAGAAACTGCTCCTTACTACCATATAATCTGCTAGACATTTCGAGTTTTTTGTTGACCGAATCATCGACATAACTCATCGCAATTTCGGTGCTCTTCCACCCTCCTGCACGCTTTAGTTCTAAAATATCTCCACCCGAATCCGCAATCATAGTGGCTCCAGTTCTGCGAAAAGAGTGGCCGGTGTATAACTCTGGGTCTTTTAGACCTAAATATTTCGCTATTTGCTTTGGGACACCACCAATAGTGTGGTGGCCAGCATTAAGGGAAATGCACTTTTCATGTCAGTATGTCAAAAAAAATCTTAGGCTTTCTGTTCCAGGAGGCCGAAGATTTACATATTTTGTTTATAACATGCAGGGCTTGAAGCTGCAGCCATCATCGGTTATGGTGAATCTTCTTGTTGTTAATTTTTTTGTTTGCCGCAATGTCACATAACGTATTTTCCCATATCTTCTACATCATTCATGTTCCGTCATTCCGTCACATCGACAACATCCAAAAATCCCAAATATTGTTACAATTTTCGCCAGCAACCACTGGTCATCAGGAGCATGTGAAAGAAAATGTTCAGTCTCTTCTTTACTCAATACCTTGGCCTTTTTTGGCGTATAACGCTCAGTTTTTCGTTTCAGAAACGCTATTACCTTTTGAAATCTGCAAATGACAACTAAACGTCATATTTTTCAATAAATTTTTTAAGGAAAGCAAACCTGCGAACAGGGGTATTTTCTTTCATTTCCAAACAGCTTTTCAGCATAGACCATTTTGCCCATAAAGTATTAGGGCTGAATCTAGCTGATAGTTGATTCAAGTAGACCAACAAAACATCTTCAGTTACCCCAATCACACTATTTTTGTTTTGCCACTTTTTGAAGTCGTCGTATTCTCGCTCGTATCTTGAAGCTGATTTTGCAGGTAATAAGCTTGATGCTACTCTGCTGGCTGCCTCAATAATTTCTTTCGGTACATTCATTTTCGCTTTCGCCAAAACGAATGTAAAGAAAAATAAACAGACATGTCATGTTCATGGCAACGCTTCTATAGCTTAGGACATTTGCGACAAATTATTGAGATTTTTTTGGAATTTACCTAACCTATTTACGAATCAGAAACAAATTAAATGTAAAACAATACACGCAAGGTAACGGTAAGAGGGTTTTTACTGGCTCAAGGATGTAACTGACTCGCCTGCGGCTCGTCAGTTATATCCTCCATTCGCCAGTAAAAACCCTCTTACCTTGCTAGTAATGTTATATACTATATTTTTCTGAATTTGATAGAAAAAATACACAGGGTCAAAATTGATCCTACCATACCCTGAAAGTAAATTCATACCAGTTAAGGGTTAAAATCGATATGTTACCTATCGATTGTGAGTAAAATGTATTATATCATCAAGATGATAATTAAACGGAACCTAAATCCCATACCCTGTTATGAAATAACCTAACTTCGAACTTCAGACACCAAACTCGAGACTGTTTTCCACGAAACTCAAATCCAGTTGTTGACGATCCCTAATTGATTCGATCGATCGAATACTTTGTTTCCAATTCTTGATAGCATCTGATACGACCGTAAATTAGGGCTTGCAATTCCTCCTAAATTTTCGCCGGCCGGCAATTTGGATATCGGCCAATCAGATTCCCATTTGGGTAACGGATAGATGAGCCTCTGGTTTTATAGTTCGATCGGTTCTAGGCTAATGTAAACATGGCTGGGCAAGTTTCGAACCGTTAGGTAACCGCGATCTGGGTCCTGGAACAAATGAAGCGCTCGAAAAGGTTTATTTGCAGGTTACGCCAAGATAAATTCTAGATGTGGGGGTATAGAGTAGAATCTGTGGTTTTCCTTGGTGAATTATGGGGGATACTTAACTGTGATTCGGGTTTTGTTGAGAGTCAACTTAAAACATTCATGGTAAGAATTATCAGTCATGAAACCAATTAATACACTGCGCAAACAAATTAACGCATATTCTGAAAATCTCAATTTTAATGAAAGTTAACTCTACATTGACTTTATAACTTATTTTTTAAGTTCTCTCGGGTATGGTTTTGAACGAAACAAGACACATTAAATGGAAGAAAAATTCAGGATTTCACCGAATCTTATGTGAAAGAAGAGAAATGAACAATTTTCAAAATACTGAAATGCTGAAAAGTGATTTAATATTTCATATTTCCATCCCTTGCGTTAATTACAGCTCAGCAACGAGGGTTCATACTGAAAATGAGTGATCTTAAAATGTTGGATTCCTAATTCATTAAGAGTAGCTGGATGATTTTCTGAACTTCTCAGCCTTCTATTGAGGTTGTCCAAAACCTGCTCAATTGGATTGAGATCTGGACTTCTTGCTGGCCATTCCATTCGGGAAACCTCAACCTCTTCAAGGTACTCCTGGTATTATCGTCCATAAAAATGAAATTTTCACCGATGTATGGGGCAAATGGCACTACATCCTCTTCAAGAATGTTCCTTATATTCTTATCAGCATTCATAGCTCCATTATCAACGACCACTAGGTCTGTGCGAGCAGTCAAAGATATTCCACCCCATACCATATTCAATCCTCCCCCGAAACCAGTAGTATGCAGGAAATTGCACTGAGCATATCTTTCATGTGGCGTCTGTATACAAGGAAACGTCGATCACAATGGTAGAGGCAGAATCTAGACTCATCTGTGAAGACTCTTACCCAATCGACCTCTTCCCAATGGACATGCTCTCTCGCAAAATCCAAACGCGCCCTTCGATGGGCTGAGCTAAGAGTTGGGCCTCTCGCCGCGACACAAGGCCTTAAATCATAGTCCCTGAGGCGATTTCTTATTGTCTGAGTGGTAATTTGCACCTCATGAGTTTGCTCAAGCTGATTTTGATGGAGGCGAGCGGTTGCAAACAATTGTCTCAACGATGAAACTCTCAAATAACGTTCTTGAATGGCAGTTGTTACCCGTGGTCTACTCTGTCCTGGTCTTCGGACATTCATACCTGTCTCCCTGAATCGCTGCAACATTCTGGACACCGCTTGGGCACACCTCATGGGTCAAATTGCGTGTTTCGCGTTGCATATCAACCGAGTGTAGAAAATCAAACGAAAGAAAAACTATCGATCACTAGAATTGATCGAGAACAACTGATTTCAGAATGGAGCCAATACATTCAAAATCTGATAATATCATCTTTTTTAATTCCTGCTGGGAAAAACATCTGTATTGAAGAAAACGTGCATTAATTTTTTGCGCAGTGTATGTTGATGCAATATCACCTAACCTTTAATGAATTAGCTCTAACGAAATATCCTTATTTATATTTGTTTTTTCAATAGTAGGCCATGAATTCTTTCACATATTCTCCTACTTATAACTTTTAAAACGCCGTGAAACTTGAACCTATTCAATTTATTATATTTTGAACATGAAGTCGAAATTTCATAAATATAAATTTTTCTTATTCTTGAAGCTGAATTTTATCAAAGGTAAGGTTGTGATACACAAATGTATCCAGAAAAAAAATTTTAAAATTCGGCGTTAAAATATACAGGGTGTTCTATATGAAAAATACAAAGTTTGTGGTCATTCTCAAGAACAATACTGTAAAAAAATTAAACATTGCCCGAGTAATAATAACATCTTCAAAGGGTAGACATTTTCGTTTCGCCCTCTATTTAAAAAACAAAAATAGTTGAAATATTTCTGTTTGTGGATTCAATAGTCTCACAGAAAAGTAACAAAGGGTCGTGAAAACCGCATGACTCTATCTTCGATGATAGCTGAGTTATAGTGCAGTTTCCACCAATTTAGGACACAGTGTGCAGGTTAGGCAAAATTGGTGATAAATAAACTACAACTTTTTAACCAAAGAAGATAGAAGAAAATGAATAGCAAATAACAGTCGTTTTTTTCAGAGAAACGAATAATGCCATCAACTGCATTCCTCTATCTTCTTTTGTTTTCGAGTTATAGGCGAAAATTGAAATTTCAGCTATTTCAACAACTGGTCATTATCTCCGTTTCTGTTTATGCTAGGATGTTGAAATGAAAACATTATACAGACACTTTTTTTGTAGATATCCAGTAGCGTAGTATGTTTTTGCCCATAAAAACACAACTTTATGTTATAACTCAGCAAGTAGCATTGTACGCTACTGAATTCCTATGAAAAAACTGTCTGTATGAGGTTTTAATTTCAACATCCTAGCATGAACAGAAACGGAGATAATCACCAAAAATAAAATCACCCAAATGTCAATTTTGGCTTTGGTATTTGACTCCTCTAAGATATATATCTTGATATATTTTTAAAGTTCTCATAGATCTTTCAGATATCTCTAGACTCCCCACATGGAAGTAATTGGTTGCTCCAAAAATGAACATTATTTGTGGTAATAAATCCTGATTTATTATATTCTCATGTGCACCTCATTATCTAAATGTATTCATCTCATTTCTCAACTATTCACTTGTCATAACACTTGCTAATTATTGTTCTCGAGTTTCAAATGAATGAAAATCCTCAAACGCTAAGGTGAATCATGGAATCAGTCTTCTCTCTCTCTCAATAAAACCAAGTGAACTTCTCTGAAGTATTTGAACGATCGAGCAAATCAAACATTGAACCTGATTGACAGTCTCAGTCCCTGCTTCACTTTGAGCGGTCTCCACAAATATTGATAAAACCATTGAACTGGTATGATCTCATTATATATAAGAAATTCTCAGTTTCATTCATCGGAAGCATTAAGCAAGTAAGATCTCAATCAATTGGGTTAGTGATTCTATTCATACAAAGTACACTCATATTGTAATCCTCATAATTGTCAATTGTAGCTTCTATTTTGCTGACGAACACTAACCCTGCTTACTAAAAGTAGTTTGTCACTGTAAATGTCATGTCAATTGATTAATAAGCCTTCTCTTCACAAACCAACGTTATAGATCATAACTATTGATTTCTCAATCATGATATTCTCACATTTGTAATAATCTCAATGAAGAATAGACTTAGACTACTAAGATTTCAATACAAGTATCTCCACTAAGGCCTGATTTCACTTTTATTACAACTCAGCCTACTCTAACAATTCATTATTCAACCTTCTGTTTTTCTGATGGAATAATGAGGCTTTCGCAATGAATTTCAATTGCTTCTGTCACTGCAAACGCTGTGTTTAATTTTGAATTAATGGAACTATCTCAAAGTCTAAGTCTCACTTCATCTGACCTTTCATTTTGAACATCTCTAGATTACCGCTGTTTTTTAGTTGAATAATTCATTCTGAGTTTTATAGATGACTTTAATATTTTTATTTTTTTACTGTATTAACTTCATGCGGGAGACTTATTCATTTTATGATTGTGAATGATGTCAATAAATGGTTTTACACTACCATCTCTAACTCAATTATCTGGATACAGTCCTAAACAGTATTTTACAAAATCAGAACAACCCCGATTTTGAACAAAGATGGAGGAATGCAGTTGATGGCATAAGTATTTTCTCTGAAAAAGACGACGGTAATTTGCCATTCATTTTTTTTCATCTTCTTGGGTTGAAAGGTTGTAGTTCATGTATCACCAATTTTGCCCACCCTGTACATAATTTGTTTGAAAATCCAATCATTCAAAGTAGAAGAACAAATAAAAATTACAGTATCAAATCCCCCTTTCGAATGATTCAAATTCCGATAAAGTCAGACATATCTGTGGTTTAACAGTTCTGCCTTCCGCCATGTTCGGTCGAAAAGTTCCTCCCCTTTTGCGGTGTTGCGATGTCCATGTCACTCTGCACACAATAAATCCCCAATTCGTTCCACCCCCGAACACAATGAAACAACGGTATCGCAGAAAATCTCGATTCCTGATTAAATATTGATATTATTGTGTCATGATTGGATGTTGCGGATACATCGTCGAATGGTTTTCATCACGCATAGTTGGCTTTGTTTCGTCTGGGTACCGTTCGGATCGGGCACAATGACTGCTGATTGCGTAGAGCGTAGACTGTTCGGGGTTTATTATGACCTAACGAGGCTTTCAGGAGGCACTTGATTATTTCGTCAGGAATCCACCAATGCGCGAATTTTCTCGATGTCATCACGTGGCAATGACTGCACACCAGGAGATACCGCATTTCGATAACTGCGATTGTTAGGCCTGGTTGCTTGATGCAGACACGCGTAATGCAAAGCTTTATTTGAAGCTAATCTTCATTCTGAGGCAATCACAATCTTTTTCGTCGTCGTTATATGAGTAATATCACTATTTGAAATTTACAGGATGAATCTTAACCTTCAGTCAGGCGCAACCCTAATCCTAACGGTTTCGGGCGCAACTCATCTGTGAGATTAAGTCGGGAAATTCATGTTTTAATGGGAAAAATTTGCTAGAAAATGTGGAGGTCGTTGAAAAATAGTTTGATCCTTAGAATACACATAATATATAAAGAAAATTCCAAAAAATAAATGAAAATTGGCGGTAGAAATTAAAGAAAGATAAATTCTGCGGATTTCAATATAACAAGGATATTTGTATAAAAACAAAATGTAATTTTGATTATATATTAAACAAAAACAAGTGTCTATCGCTCCTGACAACCACTGCCAGGTAAACTAGAACAATGGAACCTTTATATTGTACGACATCAGTCTGTTTAGCATTCCTTTCTCTAATGAAGATTTGTTGCCCTTTATCTTTATATTTACATTCGTATATTTTACTATAATTTCTAGGATACTTCCCGAAAATATGCATTTGATACATACGGTGATTTTGATTTACTTGCATTTTCTTGAGTTTGAAGCCATTATACCCTGAAAAAAAAAATACTTGAAGACTCAAGCGGGCTCATTTCAACTCACAGATTATATCAAGAATTGCAATAAATATGTAATATATCTTTACTTGTTCTTTTGTTCGGGTGTTGGGAGCACGAGTGCACGACTTTTTCATCCAGAAATACTGAAAAAATCAAATTTGATAGTACTTACGTTATCGAGCGCAATCGATCCATTAGATTATTGCACTCTTTTCGACTAACATCAAGGCTCTGAGGAGGTTGATATTGCACATACATGATCGCGATATAAAATCAAGGAGCTACAGGAAGTCCCACCCCTGAGCGACAAATACCGCCGTGAGAAACTAGAAAACAACATGCACTTAATCTGACAGATTGGGTGCGCCTGTCCGAGGGTTAAACTTGTGCTCCCTCCAAGACGAGCTAAGCAAAGCGCCGCGCCAAGGTACTATACTCCTTTTCAAAATTATTGGAATTCCAATCGGTGGTTTGTTTCTATTTACAAAAATTTACCAAAAAATTTCTGTGTGTCCATCATAGATTAAAATATATCGATGTAACTTGAAATTATTGAATCTATTTTCCAAGGCGAATCGTTAAGAATATTTATAATTCTCATAATCTGTACAGGGTATCCCAAATTGCTTGATTTTGACTGTTTCAGGTACTACTCGACTAGATAGGTAAAAACTTCGACAGGTGTCCTGGGCTCGATTTTCGTGAAAACACCACTATCATTATATCTTAATGTTTTTAAAATTTTGATATATTGTCAATTTCAAATGTGGAATAACTTTTTATATTTACTAAAATATCTGAAAACGATTTAAACTTTCTATACGCGCTTTTTCACCGGAAATAAGAAACTATATCAATGTTTATATTCTCTTGAAAAAAAAACACTTTCTGTAAAACTGCCATCAAAAGTGACACTTTTAGGGGAGGAAGGCGGAATTCCGCGCACCTAAGGAAAAGTTCTCACAAAAGCTTTCCACTAAACACAAAAACTTTCATAATCTAACTCCTGAATCTCGAACCTATTTAGAACCTTATGACCACAAGAAAAGGTCCAACCACGTGTAACAATTAAGAAAAAACGAATAATTCTGAAAACTGCCTTTGCGCGGCATTTCCTCAAGTACTGGGTAATACCGCGCACAGATGGAAGAACTGAGAAACTGAAAAAAAAATTATCATTCAGGTGAAACCAAGTATATTATGAAAAAACAACTTTCCATGAATAGGTACAAAAAAAATTATTGATATTTAGTCTGTCACATAGAGTGGATTCTGGAATATTGAAAGAACGACCAAATTCTCGAATTTTTCGCCCAGATTGTATGGCAGTGACAGTTGCTTTGAGTTAATTTTCGGTCCATTTTGACTTTTCCGTTTTCCGGACATAAGATCGGGGAATTTCAAATTCTGAAAATACAAATACTAAATATCGGTAAAAAAATCCACCCGAGAAAATAGGTACCGCGCAGAGCGGAATTACCCCGATTTGAGTCAGCTAACCTAATTAATCACTGACAGTAAATGACGAAATATAATTAATTGTTCTTTCGCAGTAAATCATTCACACATGTGGAGGAAATTATTCATGCAATACATTTATTGAAAATTTAATATTCAAGTTTTGTGTAAAATTGCATCAGAGTGACGTAAAACAAACAATCGGCTGCCTTGTCTAAACGGCCACTACGAATGCCGTTAAATTGCGAGTGGATGTTATGCAGGCACGCTGTATTCAAATTTTGAAATTTTTTTAACTGAGTTGCAAAATATCGATGCGCAGAATTCCCCCTTGCGCGGTATTTCCCCGTCTTCCCCTGATGACAGCAAACAATGTTAAAATTCATTGTTCACGTGGCAGCGTGTTAAAAATATTTTTAGCACTCCTTTTTCTTATGATGAAATCAGATGGGGAAAATTCAGCAGTTGCAAATTTTTATCATCAATATTTAACAATCATCACTTATGAACATTAATATTAATAGTAAAACTACAACAATTACTAACATTAATGCCCTGTGACGTAAGGGACCTTCGCAACACATTGTTTGAATCCTCAGCACCATCAGTACTTGTAGAAATCGGAAGTACAATATTGGATGATGATCCAAAATCTGTTGAGGTTGGGAAAATTTTTTCAGCAATGACATTTCTATGCAATGGATGATCAACATAGCCCTCGGCTACCATCGTAGACTTCTATCCATCATGTTTTTTATATCCGTAATATTTGCTTCTGATTCTGCTAGCAATGAAGCGGAGCATCTTCGAAAACAGTGTCCTGTATATTACTTTGGTTCTAGCAGTTTGAAGAATTCGGCAACAGTAGATGGAATTTTCCCAAATGTATTAATACCAACTGGATTGGCAGTGCATTCATTATTCATGTATTTCAGGAGAAAACGACGATGTTTGATGACAGAAGGGCGCAGTGCAAAGTACTTATGAAAATAGTCTACATACTTCCCAATAATATTGAAAGAACGACTGACTTTCGTTTTTGTATTTTGAAGTTGTATAACCAATGATTTATTTGTTATTTCGATGTCTTCCACTGATGAATTACACAATTATTCTCGCCGACAGGCTCCAAATAATCCGAAAAAACTTGAAACCCTAACCATCAAGTATTTCTCATCTCGTGCCTCCTTTATAAACTTTTCAACTCGTTCACGAGTGAGAATTTTCGATTTTTTGGGACGATATCCTTCACTTTTCCGTTTTAAATATGCTATCACCTTAAAATATTTACTAACATCTACATCATTTTCAACAAGGGCGCTTGACTTTATCATTGAAAATTTGCTCCACAAACTTGATGAACTCCATATTTATTATTTTCCTTCTAAGTATGCCAGGAAAACAGTTTCACTGAAGTTCCCTTCTACATTTTTCAATATACACCAGGCCAGGAAATTGTTATATGCAAAATCGTACTGCTGAACAGATTTTTTAGGTAGGCGTTCCAGATTTGCTCCTCTTGCAGACTCCTCAATATCCAGAGGAACAACCAAATCGTCACTTTTATTAAAAATTGGACTGTCGACAAGCATATTAAGCAGTTAAAAACCCAAGACGAAAAGTGGACAGGAACGAAATTCAAATGACAGAGTCTTTTCTCATTTGTTAGTAATCATAACGTTGGCAACGTTTGCCATTCACAACAACCTTTTTATTATTTGAATATTAAAATACATTTTGAAGTTTTTTGTCATTGCAAATTCGGCCATTTCATTATCAAAATGGGGCAGTTGTACAAAAAACATTGTATGGTATTTGTGTTCGAAGTGATTTTATTCTGTTCGTGCAATTGTTCAATTTGCTCCGCTCATTTCACAAACTTTTTCACTCACGAAATAAAAAGTCACTCATATCATAAATAACTATTTTATTTTGAATACGAACGCATTCTTTTCATCTCATTTTACTCATTGATGAGGTGGAATATCTATGAAAACTAGTGCATAGCTGTAATACATTACTAACAACTGCTCTGAAATGCCATTGACAGTTTCTCTATCCATTAATTTTATATTATGGAACAATGTAGAAACAGTCGGCATATCGAATGCAGGGAAAAACACAGTATTCAGCCGTTTCGTTGAACATGTGGAAAACTATCGGATTCTGTTCAATGCCCAGCACACGATAATGTCATTTTCAACGTTGATGAACCGGTCATTCGAACGCCAGCAATCTATCACCATTTTTTCACTGATTCAGCATGTTCTCTATGGGATTGTTGCCATGTGACTGTTCAGGCAGAGAATGAGTATTGACGTAGGCTAAATTTTTAAACCGTAAAGAAGGAATTGTTATTCTGAGCGAGTATTCATACCTAATGGAAATTTGTCGGATATCATAGCCAGTTCAAATCAAGTCAAATCGGGTTATTCGCTCTTCATAGAGGGTGTCAACAGAATATGGAAAACTGCTGGCATTTGTATATTATTCGAGCAATCCACATCGTTTTCGTTTACTGTTGAAATCGTTCATTTAGGCATAATTTGATGAAAAGAAAATTTCACAAGTGTTTCCGCTCAAACCGGAAATAAGGTATTTTTTTAATTTCTGAATGACACGATAGGTATAATTTCACAGATTTTCATTGTGCACATATTTCTGAGAACAAATACCTTCTCCCGACATCAATCAGAAATTTAGCGTTCGAGTGTCAATCTGATGCCGAGAAACCTCTGAAGATGCCTACCGCAGATGTAGGCGAAACCTTAGGTGAAATAATTACAATGGATCACGACCGATAAGTCCGGAAAACTCTTTCAATATCAGAAACAGAAAGTTTCGAGAAACACTCGTCTAGTCTGTATGATGATATAATTAGAACTAATGTTTTCTGAATAAATTTGACAGCTGACAATTGTTAAATTTCATCACTCCGTCTGTTAAAAAGATATTAAAAATCATCGTCAAGGCACTACCTATATTTTTTCGAAGTGTTTCGTCGTATTTTTGAACCCTCATAACTAGAGTTTGGAATAGAGTAGATGAACAAAATTCAGGATATAATGCCAGTATTGAACTGATCGAAGGTGCAAAGTTTCAAGTGCATAGTTAGTACACTTAAGATTTTATGGATATCTAAAAACCCCGGAGTTTGTCACTCACTCACTGATGATCATAAAAACTGTTAGGGTATTTCCCGCTGTCCTAACAAGTTGAAATTTGGTATGTGAGCTAGTTTCAGTACAAAAACAACGGAAAAATTCTTAAACTTGAAACTTTTACCACCAACCCTGAGAACCAGGGGGTGTAAGAGTTTTTATGAGATTTCCGCCAATTTTTAGGCAAGTGGTCTTAAAATGGATATAACAGAGGTCAGCTTGTTACAAATATTAAAGAAAAATATTCAAGAATTCTCAGGGAAAATTGCCGCCACATTTCGAATCAGGGGATAAAATGAAACGCTCGTAAAACGCCTCATGTGTATTTACACCAAATACAATTTCCCTGTAATAACCTCAACCACGGTTTTCATTGTGCAATTTCCTGTTGTGATCATTATAAAATGATAGGATTCTTCATAAAATGGTTGTGATGGCAGCTCTCAATTACATGAACATCGCAGCTTGAACCTAGGTAGCTAAAGGTATATTTCTATACTTCATACATTGTTGATTTTGAACATGATTGTGAATTAGTTCAACTTGAAATAGATCTCGCAATAATTATAGACCCCAGAAGATACCATTGAATTTGAGCAGAGGGGAACAAGTAAATCTAAGCCGTATTAAAATCGGACATACCAGGCTCACATCTACACAAAAAAGGAAACGGCTAATGACCAAGCAGTCGATGCCGTGAAAAAAAAATTATATTTCATTTAATGATTATTGGAAAAAAAAGGAACAAAATGCAACGTACAAAAAGGAGTGAAATCCAACCAAAAACATTCTTAAGTAAGATATTACCAAGATGAGGCCGTATTTCTAACATTGTCAAAAAGTTATCAGATCCCATGTAGAGCTAAGCTGCTAACTACACTCTCCATCTTCACAAGTCCTCATTTCACAAACTCTATGTCTTGGTAAAAATTTGACTTCAAAATGATCAAGAACCTTTTTTTTTCAAATTGAATATTGACTATGAAGATACCACGCGATTTCGATTCATCCGCCCTGAGAGAGTTCCTTTGAACACCTCAATACTAAAAATTTTTAAAAATACTTGAAAAAAATTATTTGGGATAGAAATATGTACATAATATACTAATTTTGCGGGAGAGCATATCCATTGGGAAGAGGCCGATTGGGAAAGAGTTCTCTTCACAGATGAGTCTAGATTCTGCCTCTATCATTGTGATCGACGTTCCCTTGTATATAGACGTCCACATGAAAGATATGCTCAGTGCAATTTCCTGAATACTACTGGTTTCGGGGGAGGATCGATTGTGGTATGAGGTGGAATATCTTTGACTGCTCGCACAGACCTAGTGGTCGTTGATAATGGAGCTATGAATGCTGATAAGTATATAAGGAACATTCTTGAAGAGCATGTAGTGACTTTTGCCCCATACATTGGTGGAAATTTCATTTTTATGGACGATACTGCCAGACCCCATCGTGCGCGCATCGTTCAGGAGTACCTTGAAGAGGTTGAAGTCTCTCGAATGGAATGGCCAGCAAGAAGGATTAGATCAGAACATTTTGAGATCACTTATTTTGAGTATGAACCGTCGTTGCCGAGCTGTAATTAAGGCAAGGGGTGGAAATACCAAGTACTAAATCACTTATCAGCATTTCAGTATTTTAAAAATTGTTCATTTCTCTTCTTTCACATAAGATTCGGTGAAATCCTGAATTTTTCTTTCATTTAATGCGTCTTGTTTCGTTCAAAACTTCCCCGAGAGAACATAAAAAATATGTAATAAAGTCAATGTAGAGTTAACTTTCATTAAAATTGAGATTTTCAGAATGTGCGTTAATTTTTTGCGCAATGTATTATCGAAATCTGACCACCCTGTACATAAGTATCGAATAAAACCGCTGTCAACTAATCTCGACTTCTCAACATCCGCAGAATTATTTCTCCTAGACCGTCTTCGAACAGAATCGTTCAGATAGTTTCAACAGTTCATCCACCCCTTTCAGTCTTCGATAATAAAACGTCGGCAATTCGCGATTATGCTAAGTCCACACGAAATGGATCTCGTTCTATATCAACCTCCAAGTACGGAGCACTCGCTCGATGGAACGAGAGGATGTTCCCTGCCTGTCCCGTTTGGATCCGCGCCAACTTTTCCTGCACTCCGAAAACTCTAGAATAATTCGAGCATTATGTGTTCCAAGGTCGTTCGTGATATAAATTTCGATCGTTCCCCTCTTATTGTTCCAGGACTCCGGCCATCGCGAACTCGAAGCATTGGGAAATGTATGGGGGAATTCCTGGGAAGCTCTCATTGAAAATCGTGCAGTGGGTGGGCTCCCTTATTGGGATTTCGAGCGCATTTATTTTGAGGGTGGATTTTCACTTCACTCCGTAAACTTGTTACTGTTTTTTTGTTTGTGTGTTGGTCGAGTGTTTGGCGTCTTCCGGAGTTATTATTTCAGGAGATGTTCTCAATGAACTCACCGGTCTTTTGACTGTACAGGGTATACCAAATTGTTTGATTTTGACTGTTTTAGATACTTCTGGATTAAAAAGGTAGAAACTTCGAAAGGTGTCCTGGGCTCGATTTTCGTGAAAACACCATTAGTGGAAACCGTTTCACGATATCTTAATTTTTTTTTCTAATTTTGATATAATATCGATTTCGAAAATCTGTCATAACTTTTTTATTAACAAAAATATCTGAAAACGATTAAAACTTTCTAGAAGCTCTTTTTCACCGGAAAAAAGAAACTATATTCCAAGTTTTTGTCTCGTGAATAAAACCACTTTTTCATTTTAAATACGAACGCATTTTTCTCATCTTATGTCATAAAAAAAATTAGAGTTGAAAAAAAATTTTTAAAAATGTCTTATTTCCAGTGAAAAAGTGCTTGTTGAAAGCACTACTGGTGTTTTCACGGAAATCGAGCCCGAGACGCCTTTCAAAGCTTTTACCTATCTAGTCTAGAAGTACCAGAAACAGCCAAAATCAAGCAATTTGGGATACCCTGTACAGGGTAATCTTGGTAACCCCAATTTTATCGAAAACGTCCGAATATTTTTTCATTCTGTGATGGCGTTTTGAATAAGTCAACGTTGTCTTGAGATGCGCGTGAAAAATCAACAAGTCAGGCATCGTGACGCCATCAGATTTTCGTTTTCCAGGAACATACCTTTTTTATCGTGTCATTCGAAAGATAATTTCATTCTGATTTTTTTTCCGAATACAATTTTTTCTATTTCTAACCGTCATCGATCTGCAGCGTGCTTCATCTTGATTCTATTTCATTTATTTTTTTTTTCTATTTCAGTATCGTAATGAGATCATTACAGTTCTGAAACTAGTGCTGTAATGAAACTCATTACAGCATTGTTTCAGTTATATTTTTCGTTTTGCAGTTGTCACTACTGACTTCCGATCGAATCAAGTTTCGAATCAAATCAATTCAAATTCCGTTATCTGTCAAATTTCGTAAGTCACATCAACTGCCAAGATGAAATATGAAAGAAACTAACCTGAATTTTTATTTGAATTTCGAGAGTATTTCCCAAAACTTGACTGGAATAGAGAAAATATCGTCTAATACTCGTTGAAGAAGGCAATTCTAACACTCATATGCTATTGAAAACTCGCTCCTTTATCGCTCGTTTTCGAACTCCGCATTCGTGTTGGAATAGGAGCTCATTCTGTAACTTGTTTTATAATATACAATTTCTGTATTGTGATTGTATGCCTTTACTTGGAGACAACGATATGATTTTTTTGTCTTGAATTCAACAAGGCTAGTTTTTAGAAAATGAGCCTGTTCAAATAAGACGAAGTGTGTGGCTACAGCAAGATTGGGCCGCATGCAACAAAGCTGCCATTATGAAGAGATATTCAGATCAAAAATTCGAAAATAAATGGATAGGAACCATGAACCCAACAGATATCGCCAGAGCTAAAGCCCCTTTCTGAGGGATATCCTTAAAAATATGGTATACCAAACTGATTCTTATAACATAACATAACATACTTTATTAATCCTGTAAGACACTATGAAAATGTATAGGATAGGTCAGAAAAAAAAATTACATCAGAATAACAGTTACATGATAATTCCCACAACTTTTTATGTTAACTTACTAATACTAATGAATCAGAAAAATACTCTTTCACCGAATAAAAACATTTCGATACTAGAGGGTTTTTGATAACTTTGTTGAATTGAATCATATTCAGAGAGTTCACAGAGGATGGTGAATGATTATATAACTTTATGCTCTGATATAACGGAGAATATTCAAATTTCTGTGTTTGATGTTTTGGCACAAGAAGAATATGAGAATTTCTGGTTTCATATTCATGATAACTCGATACATTTTCCCATTGTAATACATTCTCTTTAGCATAAATTAGACATTTCAAAATGTAAATGCAAGATAGTGGTAGTATTTTATTCATTACAAATGTGGGTCTGCACGATGTACCTGGTGTTGAATTGAGAATTAAATCTTATGATTCTTCTTTGTGCATAACTTGGACTATTTGAAAATGAAGATAAAAGACGCATGTGCCCAACTAGACCCTTATAATTTGACCCAAAGTTACTCATAATTAAATAGGGAAATTATACAATTTAAGTTTCGATCATAATGGCTAGATGACATAGATATGATGTTTGGTAAAATGGGGGAGGTTTTGTAACAAACTATTTCTGTATCATTATGCTTATTGAATATTATATTTTATAACAATAAACAATTTTTTTCAATAACAAACGGAACATTTCGAATCATATGTTCTATTAACCGGCTGTTATGATCCATACATAAATTATCCTATTCCATTATAAGTTATTTTGGTCAGAAAATTAGGGTTTACTCGGGCACATGCGTTTCTAGTCTTGTAGTCCAAGATCTCAGAGCTGTCTGACGAAACTTATTTTCACACATTTTTATATATGGTTTGAGAATATCATTTCTAAAATAGTGATATAAGTGTCAGACACTTTCCATGCTCCCAAACTTTTGTCAGACGCTTTAAGCTCCAAAAAAAAATGAATGAACTTATTTTTCATTTCTGATTTTTAAATATGTTATTGAGATAACGATCAAATTGTATCTCATTATTTTTTTGTACTTTAAAGCGTCTGACAAAAGTTTTGCCCCATGGAAAGTGTCTGAAACTCATGACACTATTTCAGAAATAATATTCCACAAAACATATATAAAATCAGCCATGTGAAAAAAAGTTACGCCAGACAGCTCTGGAATCTTGGACTATTTATTTTCAGATGGTCTAAGTTATTAGAATCAGTTTGGTATTCCATATTTTTCAGGGGCGTTAGGTATGGCGATATATATATGATGGGTTGTGACATGGAGCCTAATCTTGTTGTACCCACATATTTCGTTTTATTTGAAGAGGCATATTTTTTGGAAAGCTGGCCCTCTTGAATTCAGAACAGGAAATCGTATCTATATCTCCAAATAATGGCATACAATCACAAAACAGGTAAAAATAAGTGGAACAGAATTAACATAAAACACACTGCAGATCTCTAACGGTTAGAAATGGAAAAAAGATGGAGAAAATAAGATGAATCAGTAGATTTTAAGAAAATCAGCATACTTGGCAACAGTGTATGTGGAGTTCGTCCAGTACTCTTGGATTTTCGAGAAAATTTTTGTTTTGCTAAATTGTGCTGGATTTATGCTGCTCTGTGCCGTTGAAATATTTCTTTTATTTCATACGATTGTCAGGATACTCCACAAAATGTTTTTACGGAGCATTCTTTGAAATATCTCGAGAATCGTATGAAATAAAAAAAGAATTTGAACAGCACAATGCAGCGCAACAAAAATTTTATTGAAAATCAAAAAATGCTCGGCCAATCTAAAACACACTGTTAAGCTGATTTTCCTACGATCTTCTGATGATTCTTATTTTTTCCATTTGGGGAGAAACTAGTCCCACTTTTTCAATTTTGAATTTTTGGGAAAATACACAAAATTTCGGAGAAATTTGAACAACACACAATTTTTTTCAGTCACTAAAAGCCATTTTTTCTAAAGGTGCTGGACTGGCTCATTTTTTCGGTTTCTGAAATATCTGGTGAACCACGTGGAATGAAGAAGAAAATTCAATGGCACAAAGCAGCACAAATCCATCACAATTCACCACAAAATCTTCCATTGAAACTCCTGAGAACAGAAAACAAGTCCAACGTTTCATTCAAAAATATTCGCCAAATCCAGCCGATAGACGCAGCCGCAATCTTATCCAATCTTTGTACTCTTATCCCACTGTTTCCGTTCACGCTTACCGATCCTCTGTCCAACTACATCTCTGAATCCTCTCCATTGTTTCAGCATGCATTCACATCAGTCCAACAGATTGCGGACGAAGATATACTCATGCTGGTGCTCCAGAGGTATTTGTCAAGTTTTGCTGCTTTTCCATTGAAAGCTATTAGGGCTCTTTGTTCGTCCCAAACGCTGGTCGGAGTATTAAGAGCCTTTTAAGCAGTATCTGTTTCGGTATTGATGCTGTGCTTGATTCGTTTGTGGCTTTGTCTGCTATTCGAAGGACTGACTCGACGTTTTGATAGGATAATAATCCTGAAAGCAGTTTGTGAATCCGTGGATATTTCTCATTTTGTTCATCTGAAAATGCTCTGGTTTTCCACTTCCTTCGAATGAAGGACATACTTCTGGGTTAATGCTTACAGAAGTTTGTGAGCAGTAACCCTTCATATATTTTATTTTCCATTCAAGTTCAATGGGCTTGCAGGAGTTTGCATTGCCAAACAATGATAACAACTAGAATTTCCAACAAACCACATTGTGCTAAGCATCTCATCATACAACAGGTTAATAATATAGGCATCAACGCTGCCTCAAATCGGGGGAGAGAGATCTGGCATGATTAATAGTATATTCTAAAACAAGTTGCAGAATGAGCTCCTATTCCAGCACGAATGCAAAATTCGAAAACGAGCGACTAAGGAGCGAGTTTTCGAAAGCATGAGTGTTGAAATTGCCTTCTGCAACGAGTATTAGATGATATTTTATCTATTTCAGTCGAGTTTTGTGAAATACTCTCGAAATTCAAATAAAAATTCAAGTAAGTGACTTTTATATTTCATCTTGGCAGTTGGTGTGACTTACTAAATTTGACAGATTACGGAATTTGAATTGATTGGATTCGAAACTTGATTCGATCGGAGGTCAGTACTGACAACTACAAAACGAAAAATATAACTGAAACAATTCTGCAATGAGTTTCATTACAGCGCTACTTTTAGTACTGTAGTGAACTCATAACGATACTGAAATAGAGAAATATAATTTCCTGCTCATTCACATCATTGAGAGATACCAGATTGAAAGGTTGAAATAATTCAATTTCTATAAATTCTATAGAAAATTATGTGTTTTTATGTCTCTCAATAATGCAGTAGGAAATGTAAATGATAATGGCTCCCAACTTCATCTTGTAGTTTTCCACTTTTTTCACAAATCAAGATTGGTATGCGTATATTTATTAAATAACTAGCTGACCAAGCAGACTTTGTACTGCCTCAATCGATAAATAAACAAGCATCTTCAATGCTTGCGGACGGAGATACACTCATGCTGGGGCTACAGAGGTATTTGTCTAGTTTTGCTGCTTTTCCACTGAAAGCTATCAGGGCTCTTTGTTCGCCTCAAACGCTGGTCGGAGTATTAAGAGCCTTTTAAGCAGTAGTTGGTTTCGTATCTGTTTCGGTATTGATGCTGTGCTTGATTCGTTTGTGGCTTTGTCTGCTATTCGAAGGACTGACTCGACGTTTTGATAGGATAATAATCGTAGTGAAATCCTGAAAGCAGTTTGTGAATCCGTGGATATTTCTCATTTTGTTTATCTGAAAATGCTCTGGTTTTCCACTTCCTTCAATTGAAGGACATGCTTCTGAGTTAATGCTTACAGAAGTTTGTGAGCAGTAACCCTTCATATATTTTATTTTCCATTCATGTTCAATGGGCTCGCAGGAGTGTGTATTACCAAACAATGATAACAACTAGAATTTCCTACGATCCACATTGTGCTAAGCAGCTCATCATACAACAGGTTGATAATATAGGCATCAACGCTGCCTCAAATCGGGGGAGAGAGATCTGGCATGATTAATAGTATATTCTAAAACAAGTTGCAGAATGAGCTCCTATTCCAGCACGAATGAGAAGTTCGAAAACGAGCGATGAAGGAGTGAGTTTTCGATAGCATGAGTGTTGGAATTGCCTTCTTCAACGAGTATTAGACGATATTTTTTCTATTTCAGTCAAGTTTTGTGAGATACTCTCGAAATTCAAATAAAAATTCAGGTTAGTGACTTTTATATTTCATCTTGGCAGTTGGTGTGACTTACGAAATTTGACAGATTACGGAATTTGAATTGATTTGATTCGAAACTCGAATCGATCGGAGGTCAGTACTGACAACTACAAAACGAAAAATATAACTGAAACAATGCTGTAATGAGTTTCATTACAGCACTTCTTTTAGTACTGTAATGACCTCACTACGCTACTGAAATAAAGAAATATAATTTCGTGCTCATTCACATCATTGAGAGATAACATATTGAAAAGTTGAAAAAATTCAATTTCGATAAATTCTATAGAAAATTTTGTGTTTTTATGTCCCTCAATAATGCATTAGGAAATGTAAATGATTGGGGCTACCAACTTCACCGCACCGGTAGATCTTGTAGTTTTCGGCTTTTTTCACTAATCAATATTGGTATGCGTATATTTATTAAATATCTAGCTGACCCGGCAGACTTCGTACTGCCTCAATCGATAAATGAAAAAGCAACTTTAATATTATGATAAAGAATTTTGGTATAATACCTTGAAAGTGGACATACAATTGTCCTGTACAATATGTGCTGCGCAAAATGATGTCGTATGTGAACAGCTGTTATATTTTTGAATGTTGTCCAAGAAGTGTGAAGAATCATTTCCTATCCCAGAAACTAAAGAGCGTCAGGGATATGGTGACAGCATCAATTGTGGCAATTGGCAATTAGATAAGCTATTACCTGACCCGGCGAACTTTGTTTAGCTTTAGAGATGAATAGAGATGTAAAAACCATTGGTTTTCTTGAAAAGAAAATATATTAGGTGAAATACAAAAAAATGCAAAAGTACAAAATATACAAAAAATTTCAATACACTGAAATAGGAACGTACAGGGTGGGCAAAATTGATGATACTTAAACTACAACTTTTTAAACGAGAGAGAGAAAAATAAATGACACGTTACGTTGGTCTTTTTCAGAGAAACTGTTAATGCGATGAACTGCATTCCTCTATCTTCCTTTGTTTTCGAGTTTCGTTGCTGAGCTATAGCATGAAGTTGTGATTTTTCTTATGGAAATAATAGTATGAAATGGATTAGAAAAAATCGCCATTTTTTTCCGTTTTAGAAATATATTATACATCATACATCGGCCTCAGATTCATTCAGTTATCATGAAAAATATAGTTTGTATTTGAGATTTGAATTATTAAGTATTAATAAGGCTGAATCAAAGAATGATATAACTCTGCCCATGGCGTCTTTATACTATCTCTGTTCACAACTGTCGATACGAAGTCATAATTGCCGCTGAAATAAAAAATTTCAACATATCATATTTCTCGTAGTTCGCAAACATTTCCGTATTGCCATCAATAATGACTTTGAATTCTAGTAATTGACAATTATTCTGAACAGAGATCGAACCACGGAGAATTGAATTAAGTATTCAATGGCAAAATGATAATGACACCAGGCGTAGAGACTTATTATTCTGTAGTTCAGCCTACTTGATAGGTACTCAATAATTAAAATTTCAGATACAAACTAAATTTCTTAATTTTTTTTCCATTTTATCAAATTGTTCAGAGTTTTTATGTATTTTATGTTAACCCCTCCCTAGAAGAATCCTACAAAGAATCTTTCATAACAAACAGTTCATCCAATCTTGAGTTATAAATTGTGTAACAAACGAAATGGCCGACTTAGTTTTATATAAGGTAAATGTCCCAATTATCGACAGTGTCCCAATTATCGACATTTCTGAAGTATTATCTGTTTAATAAGAAGAAAAACGGTCTCATTACAATTTGTATGCAACATACTTCTGATACATACTTTAAAGATCATACTGAAATCAATAAATAGTTTTCCCTAACCCCTCCAGCCCAAAAAAACTGCTGCTCAAGAGTCGCGTATGAGTCATTTTCTAGTGAACACCGTTCTACTTCCTCATAAGTTAAGCGCATACTCTTTCATTCGCTTCAATTTTCACGTACAATATTTCACTAAACTGTAAAATATTGATTACAAACATAGTTATATAGGATTATTCTTCTTCTGTATTATCAAATTTTAACTATTAATCCTATATTTTTATAAAAAAAACCGGGTGTCGATAAATGGTACATCTGAAAGCTACTGTGTTCCAAATATCGACATGAGTGTCGATAAATGGGTCTCGTTTGAATTTTTTTGACTTAGTCATAGTTAACAAAGTAAAGTGATTTCCTAAAAAAAAATTTTGTGGGGTTGTTCATGAAACTCATCCTCCTTCCAGTACCAATTATCGACATATTGTTTTCCGTCAAATTATAAAATGGGAGTACAATGAATCATGGTGTCGATACAACGTGCAACTTGGTGTCGATATTTGGTGCAATACAAGTCGATGTCTAGGACAGAAAAGATTAACTTGAAATACACTTTGAAAAAAAAAACAGTCATCATTATTTCACTTCTGTTAATATAATTCGCTTCGAAATGATTAAATATTTCATCTAATATCAATCGACATTCAATTTATATTCAAGTCAACACTTATTTCAATAATATTTTAACGGATGTCGATAATAGGAACATTCATATGTCGATAATTGGTTATTTTGCGTTTTCAGTGAGCTTTCCACTTACAGTAACAGAACAGGCAAGCATTTTCAGAGAGATTTCAGAAAAAACACCTGTTAAAAAAATTCCAGAAAAAAATATACCCACTCCTTTCAGAAACGCACTTCTCTCGCCTTGCACAGATGAACACTCAGTCACTGCAGAGAAGGAACAGAGAATTGAAAGAGAGAGAAAATTATTGAAATGATCCAAAAAGCAAAAAAGTTAAACAAAGGAAAATATAAAGATGTAAGAACAAAGGTTGAAAAAATAGAAGAAAGAATCGAACTACTCAACAAGAAATTCATGGAAAAAAGCCACAATAAAGAAATTATTCAGCCACTACTTCTTGAATTCAGAGAAAACCATGCAACCAAAAGAAAAATCCCTGAGAAACCGCTTTACTTCTTGCTGAATGAATGTCGACTACGATCATTTTAAATCACAATCTCTTGTACCATCTAAATTTGTTGTTCATTTTTATTATAGAATTTAGTTATCATTGTTAGCATTGTTTGAAACAGGCTGGAAGACTTCGGTCAATTGGAGTGATCCAATAAAGATTAATAAATAATAAATATAAAGATGTAAAATCAAGATCCGTCGGAAAAATGTCAATACGCTTAAGGTGATTATGTTCTCGTAGAATATGATGCTGAATATTTTCCTGGGTTAGTATTGAAGAAGTCTGGACAATCATACCAGGCATTGACAAAAAGCCATCTTAACTGTAGATGGCTCAACGTTGATGATATTTTGCATTACGAAGATGAAATATGCATATTGAATATATGTGGCATATATGACATACCTGAAATGCAAGAATTTAAAAAAATTGAATTCATATCGAAGTTTTTGAACTTTTAGTATTTATTCCAGAATAATATTGTATTTTTTCACTTTTGATGTTATTTCGAACTGTTGCTTCATTTTTCATCATGAATAAAAGATTATTCTATTCATATTATTTCTGTCACGTTGCTCAGAATGATATTATTCACACCCATTTATAAATTTCCACTCTGTCGATAATTGGTACCACCACATGTCGATGATTGGGTTTTCTGATTTTCTAGTTGTCGATCATTGGGACATCTGACTTGCCTGTATTTTATTCAATTTTAATTATTTTACAGTATATGAATTAGTTTTTTTATGTTTGTTTATTCAAATATAACATACATAGAATGGGAAATTCAGGAAATTCAACAAATTCTACTTATATTTCAACCAGGAAATCATACTTTCTCCGCAAGATCTCACTATAGTGTCGATAATTGGGACAGTTACCTTATTAAGACGTATTATTAAAATTTTTCGAAACATGCTTTAAATCAAACAATATTCGTGAATTTCTATCAATTGCTTCTTAGGCCAAGCAAATTAGCTTCAAAAAATGTTGTGCCTGAAAATAATTGGTGGAGTTCTGGAAACTGTTTTTATCATTCTTTTAGGCCTCTAATGAGAGTAGTTTGAGTTTTGCCCTAATTTCCCAGTGGAACGTATGACGTGACGTTCGAAAAACCTCGAAATTTTCGGACTATTTTAGGTTTTTCTCGAATAGCTCCTAAACTAAGCACTCAATCAAAAACATTGTTGTATTCAAAAGTGTTGGGCATTAAATTTTGCTTCTAAAAAGTATTTTGACATTTTATTTTGAACAAACTTTCGCAAAAACATATTTTTTTACTATAAAACGTAAAATACCCATGCAACTACGAACTTTAGAACAAAATTGCATGAAATAAGAGTTGTAGGTTTATATTGTGGTAAAAACTTAACCCCACCCCTCCAAACCACCATGTTAAATCGTGCAGTAGCTCATCCTACTGAGTATGCTGATCATTTCATCGTAGCTAGTACTGTTTAATTTGCTCTGCAGTCTCATGGGCTTGTGGCTAATGTTAGGGAGGACACTAGGCCCTGGCAAAGGCAAGCAAGACGATGTCTTTTCTCCTTTGCACTATAAGTTTTCATCTGTTTCGAAAAACAACATATTATTCCTTCATGCTTTTAATGGCTGCGACACTACGTCATCTCTTTCGGTAAAGGAAAAATGAAATTCCTTGAGACGTCTGAAATCAACACAAACGTGCTGAAAGCAGCAGAATTGTTCAGCAAATCTAAAGCTTCTGCCAATACGGTCGACGAGGCAGAGAAGAAATGCATGGCAACCCATTAAAAAAATTATTTCAAGCAATTGAATGTTTTGTGGTACGAGATGTTTGAAAAATTGCTGATCAAAACCTTATTCAATCTTGCCTTTGTGCCTCCAACTGAAGCAGCACCTCGACAACACTCGCTAAGGACGTATGAAATCTTAAATATGTTGTTCTCAGTAATGACTTGTATTGTTAGTTATTAGTTTATGAGTACCACATTTGTTATTATAATTGATTTTAAACGTCTTCGGGGGAATTTCAGTTGTCCTTCAGCAAGCCACTCAAAACATAAGGGAAAAATATGTTGTTTTTTCGAAAAAGAGAACTTGTAGTGCAAGGGAGAAGAGACAATTTATCGTCTTGCTTGCCTTTGCCAGGCTTTAGTAAAAAAATTTTGGTGCACATAGGGGCTGGAGAAGTCAAAATTACAAGAAGGTCAGGGTCCTCCTCAACAATAAACACACACTCGTGGGACTGCTGAGCAACTTCAACAGCACTAGCTACGATTAAATGATCAGCATCCTCAATAGGATGATATACTGTGCGATTTAACATTGTGGATGGGAGGGGGCGGGTTACGTATTTATCACAACTTGATGGTCCACAACTGTCATTCAATAGTTCAACAGTTTGTTCTTAAGCTCGTAGTTCCAAAGATATTATATGTTTCATAATGACAAAATGTGTTTTTTCGAAAAGTGAAAAAATTTGCCGTATTTCGATCTGTGATTTCTTATTTGAGGCCTAAATAAATGATCAAAACAGTTTCCAAAACTCCACTAATTATTTCCAGGCAAAAGTCTAATTTGCTTGGTCTATCTGTTTACTCCCATTCCTTGACAATGAAGGACTTGTGAAGTTGAAGAGTGAAGAGCAGATTGGTTCTAAATGGGATTTGATAACTTTTTGAGCATGTTAGAAACATCGCGTCATCTTCGTCATATTTTACATGAAAATGTTTTTGGTTGGATAGATGATTCTTGATCCTTCGGCACAACCAAACCTCAGACGAAATTGAGGTGAAGTTCAGACTTCGTCACAGCTCTTCTGGAATATGCTCCAGGTGATACTATTCGCGCAAATAATAACGGACCGCCTGACACCCCATGTCCAACTTTGGAATTCCATTAAACTTCCATAGAAATCACACGGCTGCTCATATCCTACTTCTCCTCGCTGCAACTCCATTATCGCCCGGCCCAAGTTTGTTAATCTGGGAACGTCAGGAGCTTTTTATCGTGACGTACGGATAGACGGGTCAACCCTCGAGATTTCTGTGTTCCCGAAGTTAATTATCGGCATTCGAATTAGGCTTAAAGTTCAAGGCGCAGCCCTGCCTCGACCTGCTCAAAATTGGCGTCCTCCGCTATAATGAATAGGCCTAGGATGTATTGCCCGATTTGGCCTTTCATTAGTTGATATGGTTGGAATTCATGTGGAGGGTTCTACCGCATTGAGGATTACTTGTTTGGACTGCGTGGTTTGAATAAGAAAATGGGGCGCCTAATATAACTTGCTGTCCAATACATTCAGAGGAGGGAGAAGGTCTTAATTCAATATCTGCAAGCCCTTCTGGTAATGCAAGACAAACGTTGGGATAACAACACGTGTGGCACTCGAGGACTGCCGCGGTTAAGCTATCGCATAGCATCTATTAAAAATAAGAAGATAATAATGTTGATTTGAAATATTTTTTTTATTTATCTCACAATGCATGTAGGTTATTCAGGAATGTTTATCATTGAAACTATAGGTTTATGGTAACTGAAATAAGAAACATAAGTTTGAGACTTAATGTCTTTTAAATATTTGGAAAATACCGCGTCAATAGTGGTCCCATATTCTGTTGTGGAATCTTGTGGATCATTATTCATTTTCAAATTCAATTTTTCCGAAAGAAAAGTTGTCAACCGCTCTGATTTTTTATCAGCGAAGTTAATGTTGAAATCGCCAGCCAAGATAAGTGGAGATTTATTACCGTTTGTACCAAGTATTTTCGACCCTTCTTCAGTGTACTCCAGTAAAGTGCGATGAATGAAATGCTCTACCTCGTTCAATTTTGGATTCGGAGAAATGTGAATTACTACCATCACTATGTGTAGGCCATTTGCATAAGCATGCACAAATATCTCCAACAAATGAGCGTCTAACATTAACATCGCTAACGTCTTCAATATTTATTTCCATATTCGGAGTCATAATATTAGTAACATTATTACTATTTTGGTAAATAGCTACCCTACCTTTTGGAACAGTATCTCGTTTGAATTGAACAATACAAATGAAATTAGGTATTTCAATCGGATTATCACGCGTCATGCATGTTTCGGTAAGAAGTAACACATTGGTTTGTCTCGTAACTGAATCTTGTTAATCGTATTTGTGAATATGTAGACTTTGGCAATTGAAAGTCATTATTGAAATGCCATTTCTATTACTGATGAAATTTAAGATTCTTTGAGCTATCGTCTGAACACTATTTAAAGACAGTCTTTTGAATTCTTGAAACAAAGATGCAGTCGATGCAGCTTGCCTTCGATTATGATAAAATTTAAATGCAGAATTATCATTTTTTGTCGTAATATACCATTTTTCAATATTAGTCACCCAAGAGAGTGCAACATAGACGAGTTCCTGAGAATGTGAATTACTATACTCATACAATTTCGTCAAAAGTTGCACCTTGCGACTTATGTATAGTTAGAGCAAGAGCTGAAGTTGATGGAAAATGTTTGCGTTTGGCTATACATTTTCTATCCGATATTAATGAAATATTTGCCGTTCATAATTCAATGGGAACAGCGAGATTGCCGACTCCATTTTGCACTGCTAGAGTGGCTGCACGCATCCGTCTATTCGCAAGCACCTAAACACCCTGCCGAACTGAACCGACGATACACGGCTGTGTTAGGTTTTTCGTTACGGAATTTCTACATTCGGTCGCCGCGCTCAAAGCCTGAGATAGAAACTATTCAATAGCTTAAAGACGACAAATATGATAACCAAAGAAATTGAAGTTGAAAAAATGGAAATACCTGCTTTCTGCCTTACTGAACTCATCAATAATAGCACTGTAGTTCAGCTGGGATACTATATCTGCGTCGAAGGATAGAACACCAAATGCTGAAAACTATTTCTGTCTCGTTGTATTTCTTGAATAATTTTCAATTATGTTTGTAGTATCCCATCATAAACTGACTTGGGAAATATTCAAATCCAAAACTAATTTGTCGATTCAAGCAAGAACATAAAAATACAGCAATAAATTCGAAATATATTCAGGAGGTTAATTCAAACTCTGAAATGTCATAAGTTGTTTCATCAACACCAACCTAAATCCTGAAACTCAAAAGTTACTGATGGGATATTACCAACATATTTCAGAGATTCCACAGCCGCTCGAGATGCCAATAATTCTGAAACGGACTATACTTTCAATAATCAGAAATAACTATTCAAAAATGTCATTTAATATGTCACGCTCTCTAACAAATAAAATAGTAAGTATATTCTTAAACAAGTTGCAGAATGAGCATGAGTGTTGGAATTGCCTTTTGCAACGAGTATTAGACGAAATTTTCTGTATTTCAGTCGAGTTTTGTGAAACACTCTCGAAATTCAAATAAAATATCAAGTTAGTGACTTTCATATATATATATTTCATCTTGGCAGTTGGTGAGACTTACGAAATTTGACAGATTACGGAATTTGAATTGATTTGATTCGAAACTTGATTCGATCGAAGGTCAGTACTGACACAGCTGACAAGCTGGCGAAGGAGAAGTTCAAGACAACTCAGCGTCAGTTCTTCCTTTCTAACAGGGTCTTTGACGTCTGGAATGGTTTCGACAGTTTTAACTCTGTTGATGTGCTGTGAGTGCGGTTACTGTTCAGTGTTCTTGTGTGAATATATTGGTTGTTTATATGAGAATTCTTATTTTTAGTTTGTACTCTGCCTCAACTCTTATTTTCATCAATAATGAATGACAACCGAAAAATATAACTGTATGCTGTAATGAGATTCATTACAGCCCTACTTTTAGTACTGTAATAAACTCATTACAATACTGAAATAGAGAAATTCATTTTACTTACTACTTGCTGCCTCTTCTGGAATTGATGTCAGCGGTTTCGTCTTAAAGCCTTGCAATTAATTACACAAAAAGCAGGAGATAATTGAAATTGAAATGGGGCCAAACATTTCTCCCGTTAGAGACCCAATTACGCGATCCAGCGATACGCATTGTCGCAGCATCTGAATTTTGGGTAGAAATCTTAGCGAAATACGTCATTTTCTTCTTGATTCCCGGATTCCGTAAAGCTCCGAGATTTAACTATTTAATTAAACGAGCGAATTCCTATTAAATCTACTGCTTTCTGGGACGAGCGAAGCGCGGTTTAGTGCGATGAAATTATATTGTGTCGTTATGTTGGATTTGCGTGCGATGAATCACAATATTTTGTGTTTATCTCTCTTATTTCAATTCGAATGTAGCTACCATCAGTCTTGTCAAATGATATTTGAGACCTACATACGAACAATAATGTTACGAATTTCGAACGAAGGCTTTCTCGTGAAGGTAAACTCTTCATGTGGAGGTTTAGTATGATAATTATGAAACTCATTGTGTCTATAGTTCAGTGGTTAGAGCGATTGACTTGGGACCGCGAGGTACCGAGTTCGATTCCGAGCTAGAGCAGAAATTTTCTAGCCAATTTTTGGTTCTGTCGTCTTCTGTTAATAGTTAATAGTTAAAGAGGGGTTACAGTCCACTGCGACCTGATAGTCTATTGTACCCCCTGACAAAGCTTTACAGCTAGCCTTCCAGTCCCAGAGATCTAATGAATCCAATATCTCGGAAGGCTTCAGTGGGGCTAATTCCTCACTCCTACAGGTCTCTTAACCAAAGCATTGTTTCCTTTGGCTTACAATGCCCAAGCATTCTGTGACTAGGTGAATATTAGTTTCTTCCTCCTCCCCACAGAATCTACACTCGTCAGTGTCCGATACGCCCATTTTCAGCAAGTGCTTTCTGAGGCGACAATGCCCTGTAAGAAGGCCAGTGAGGAGGTGTAGTTGGTTTTTACTGAGATCCAAATATTTTTTAGATCTTGCAGTTTCAAAATTCTGAAAGAACTTTTAGGAGTGATCCAACTCTGGGAGAGTCTGCCAGAGTGTTTCTCTTCCAGTTTTCTCCTTCTCCAGAAACTCCTTCTTATATGTACATTTTACTAAACCACAGAAAGGTTCTGGGCCAGTGAGTGGTTTCCGCACACCCTTTCTGGCAAGTTCATTGGCCTCTTCGTTACCTGTGACTCCCGAATGACCAGGAACCCAGATCGAAGAGACCTTATTTTTCTTGCCTACCTCATTGAGTTTGATCCGGCATTCCCATGTCGACTTTGAGTCGATGGCATAGGAGTTCAGTGCTTTAATAGCAGCTTGACTATCTGAGTGAATAGCTATGTCGCAATTCTGATAAATTCTCTTTAGATTAATGTCTAGACATCTTTCGATTACTAATATTTCTGCTTGCAGAACACTCACACAGGAGCCTAACGATAGTTCGCACTTGGCTTCGGCCCAGCGAACCCCAGCGCCAGCTCCCGTGTTTTTTTCGGAACCATCTGTATACCATTTAACAGTATTTTCTTTGAAATTTTGGTCGGTGTATTCCTGCTCACATTCTTCTTTTTTGCATAGCATCGTACTGAAGTTTTTCCCAGTACTTTCTTGACCATTACATCACTAGGAAGGTTCGCAGATGAGATGTAGTTACTCAGAGAGCTCCAGACTCTCTGACAACCCAATTCTCTCATTACCTGCGCCTTCTCTGAATATTCTGAGGATGGCCTCATGGGCCATCCTGTCAATCACCAGATGTAGGGGTGTGAGATCTGTTATAATCTCAAGGTCGTCTTCTGTTGTCTTCTAGGCTCGACAAAGTCGAAATTCATTTTCAGTAAGCATGATTCGAGCGCCATCTGAACTTTCAGACGTCCTAGCAACGGAAAATCTCAGTCAGTTTTTAACACTACTGATATGGACGTTTCCTATCTTTATACTCGTAAAGTATATTGTGAGGTTATGTTGAATGGTTAATTTTTGTGATTCTCTTTCTCGTCAAACACAAATTGAAAATAAATATATCCAATAATCAACACTTAAGACCATATATCATGGAGTAGAAGATTTCATTCTATGACCTAATCAGGAATTTCATTAAGTAGTTCAAAATTGACACTTCAAATACGACAATAATATTTGGCTCCATGCAGATTGAGTACAATCCAAGTTTCGTAATCATTCTTACCGAATTTCTAAAGCATACAGAATGAGATCTATCTGTGAGCCGATCTGATTGTCATCGTTTTTTTTGAAACGTCATTATCATTTTGAATCGATTTTTATTCATATTTTTGAATTTTTCTTAGATCTGAACCTTGATCAATCGTTTCCTTGGGCCGAAAAAACCCTTATTTGTAACTGTCATGAAAATCTTTGCAGATCCTGATCATATAATATAAAATTTCTCTAATATTTGATATATTAGAAGATAAGATTAGGACAACGTATAGATTTGATCATGGGCTTCAATGAAACGAGTGTTCTAAAAAGAGGTGAGGTAATTCGGTGGTACATCCAAGTTCTCTGAATTTGAATTCGAGATACACTCCTCAAATTCGAACAGTTTTCTACATTGAATATGACAGTTGATAATGAAAAAAAATCTAACATCTCCTTTGTTAAATCACCTCTTGGTTTGTCAAAGCAGGCAGAACAGCGTGAAAATCCGATGCTTTCCGAGTCATCGCTCGAAAGGAACTACAAGAAAAGTTTAAACCTTCTTGAGTCAAATGCCTGCAATCAGTGGAGTATGAAATTGAATGGTCACGAAAACCTTCCAGAAGTTTCAAGATGAATAGGTCGCAATCCAAATTTTTAAGGAGGATTCAATTCATCTCGAGTGTATCGGAAGATGCAGGAATGAAAGGAATTCACTATGGACCGGAGAATCTGATATTAAGACTCAGATCGCGATTTTTCTGAACAAAATGTTACTGCCCTCTGAATCGGGAGAATCTTATAGGAAAATTAGAAATTAGAAGCCAAATCGAATTTAGCTTTAAAAACATGCTGAAATATCATCACTTTTCATTGAAATGAATGGAAATAATAAATAAATACTCCGAGAATCACCAGAACATGCTGAAAATGATACCAACTAGAAAAGAAATGAATAGTTCAAGACTTTCACGACCAGATAAAATGACTACATTGTGAGAAATTTCCACACGTGATAACGCATCACAAATTACCCCAATGGAAAAGCTAACTCTCCTAAGATATTCGTTGAATACTAAAGAGACACAACATCAAGGCTGTTTATAACACCACGAGGAAACATGGCCAAATGATCAGAACTACCAAAGACAAAGTCGACCCACTTTCACAAGCTGGTATTTATAGCATATCTTGCGACTGCGGTAGAGTCTACATTTTTCGTCATTACAGGAGAAGTGGATGTTCTACTCCCTTTTCAATAATAAAAGAATAATCGAAATCGGTGGGTGTGAGATTCAGTTATTCCTCTATCACTTTGTTCATACAAATTTAAGACTTATCTGGTTCTCTCATAGATGTCATTGTCAGAACCAAATTGAAGTTAACAGGAAGCACAAGCTTTCAAATGAAAAAAACATTCAGAATCGGTGAACCGAGTCCAAGTTTCTGAGGTATAAAAAAAAAAAATAAATAAAACAAAAAGTTAACCACAAATTGCCAGGACCTGTTCAAATTCAAAGTTTTTTCTGTGAAATATAGATAGTATAGCAAGGATAAAAAGATTGAATTTTGGAGAAAAAAATCTCACAACAGAGATAAAGTGCGGCGTTATCGACCCCATCTTGTGTTGCCCCTTACGGTTGAGCCCCGCTGGCAACGATTACAGTGGTGTAGAAAACGACAACATTGGATTGTGGAATGGCATCAGGAGGTCTCTTCTGATGAATCTCGATTTTAGCATCCTTGGAAGCACATGATGGCCGAAAAAGGGTAAGAAGAAGTCGAGAAGAAAGGCGTGAAGCTCATTTTAATTTATAGCGTCATGTATACCGGACTGTAGCCGTTACGGTATAGGGCGCTATTGCACATGCAACTAGGTCATCTTTAATCTTCATTCGAGGTAATATGACAGCGCTGCATTTCGTTCAAGAAATAGTGGAGCCATAGAATAGAATAGAATTTGATTTTATTTCCCAAATCATTGACAGTTACATGCAAAATACAAAGAAGAGGAAACAAGTCTGAATCCCAAAATATAAACAATACAAGACAATTTCTCATGATAGAACCTTTGGTACTACAATGTGTCACAGAAACTTTTGAATTCAGTTATTGTGTAAGGCTCACATTTGACAATAATCGAAAATATTGATTTTTTGAAAATTCTAAAATCATTTATTGTCCTTATCTCTCTAGTTAAGCAGTTTAATAGTTTTATGATCATGTACAAGGTGCCTTCTTCAGTCATTGAGTATTTATGAGCTGGAAAAAAATAATCGTCCATCCTACGAGTAGCGTTGGTGTTTTTAAGATGTTGAAAATATTTTTTGTTTTTATGATAAAACAATAATACTTTATATATACAAAAGCCTATCATTGAAAGCATTTATATTCCTTCTGAATACACCCCGACAAGATTCTCTGAATTTCATACTGAACGTTGTTCTTAGAGCAAGCTTCTGAGTAACAAATACATATGTTTTCGCTTACTTTAAACCTTAAGGTAAAGCAGGGTCAAAATTGACCCTGCTTTTGAGTAGGGTCAATTTTTTTACGGAGTGATTCTAATTCCCCCCCCTTCCAGCTGTTCTGTTAGAATTTTCTTGGTTACATTTTTTCACATTTTACTGCCATATACTTTCGAAGAAACTCATTCCAAAGCGAGATTCGAGTGAAACAATTATTATTTTCGTAGTTGTTTTTTCTCAAAGATATTTAACGATATTTTTTGAAAGTTTCTGGAAAATCCATTATTTATTCATTCTACATGTTTTGAATACAATAAATTCATTTTCTCTATTTCAGTATCGTAATGAGTTCATTACAGTACTGAAAGTAGTGCTGTAATGAAACTCATTACAGCATTGTTTTCAGTTATATTTCTCGTTTTGTGGTTGTCAGTACTGACCCCAGATCCTCTTAATTTTCAACTCAAATAAATTCAAGTTCCGTAATCTGTCGAATTTCGTAAGTCACACTAACTGCCAAGATACAATACGAAAGTCTCTAATCTGAATTTTTATTTGAATTTCGAGAGTATTTCACAAAACTTCACTGAAGTAGAGAAAATATCGTCTAATACTCGTTGCAGAAGGCAATTCCAACACTCATGCTTTCGAAAACTCGCTCCTTCGTCGCTCGTTTTTCGCATTCGTGTTAGAATAGCAGCTCATTCTGCAACTTGTTTTAGAATATACTATTCACTGTGAAATTTGATTACCAGAGAGAAATTCTTGATGGAGAAGAGACTATATTTTTTCGAATTTGATAGAAAAAATACACAGGGTCAAAATCGACTCAACCATACCCTGAAAGTAAATTTAAAGCACCATACTAGTTATGGGTTAACTTGCTCGAGAATCTGATATTTGAGCAAGATAATGCTCGACCTCATGTTGCCAGAGTTAGTTCAAACTTTCTCGAAGCAACAGATGTGGATCTTTTGCCATTGCTGCCAAAATCCAAAATGCCAAGACGTTTTGGGGAGTGTATAGACGTGGACAAACACATCATTAACAAATTTAATGAAAGAAATTGTAGACTCTGCGTTTTTCTCCAAATTTTAATCATTTATTGGCTATTCTATCAACGTTTTACCAAGAATTAATTTTAATTTGAAAACCTTCTCCTGGGTGTTGTAATTTCTTTGTCATTTAGTATATTTACTCATGAACTCATGTCCACTGCGCAAAAAAATTAACGCACATTCTGAAAATCTCAATTTTAATGAAAGTTAACTCTACATTGACTTCATAACTTATTTTTTTTGTTCTCTCGGGAAGGTTTTAAACGAAACAAGACACATTAAATGGAAGAAAAATTCAGGATGTCACCCAATCTTCTGTGAAAGAAGAGAAATGAACAATTTTCAAAATACTGAAATGCTGATAAGTGATTTAATACTTGGTATTTCCACCCCTTGCGTTAATTACAGCTCGGTAACGACGGTTCAAACTCAAAATGAGTGATCTTAAAATGTTCTGATCTAATCCTTCCCAGATTTCTCCGAGTTGGATTACTAAGTCATTAAGAGTAGATGGATGGTTTTCTGAACTTCTCAGCCTTTTATTGAGGTTGTCCCAAACCTGCTCAATCAGATTGAGATCTGGACTTCTTGCTGGCCATTCCATTCGAGAGACTTCAACCTCTCAAGGTACTCCTGAACGATGCGCGCACGATGGGGTCTGGCATTATCGTCCATAAAAATGAAATTTTCACCAATGTATGGGGCAAATGGCACTACATGCTCTTCAAGAATGTTCCTTATATACTTATCAGCAGTCATAGCTCCATTATCAACGACCTCTAGGTCTGTGCGAGCAGTCAAAGGTATTCCACCCCATACCATAACCGATCCTCCCCGAAACCAGTAGTATTCAGGAAATTGCACTCTGCATATCTTTCATGTGGTCGTCTGTATATAAGGGAATATCTATCACAATGGTAGAGGCAGAATCTAGACTTAAGTGTGAAGAGAACTCTTTTTCCAATCGGCCTCTTCTCAATGGATATGCTCTCTCGCAGAATCCAAACGCGCCCTTCGATGAGCTGGGGTAAGAACTGGGCCCCTTGCCGCGACACGTGGCCTTAAATCATATTCTCTGAGGCGATTTCTTAGTGTCTGAGTGCTAATTTGCACCGCATGAGTTTGCTCAAGCTGATTTTGAAGGAGGCGAGCGGTTGCAAACCTTTGTCTCGACAAAGAAACTCTCAAGTAACGTTCTTGAATGGCAGTTGTTACCCGTGGTCTACCCTGTCCTGGTCTTCGGACATTCATGTGTTTCCTGTGTAAATAAATAAATAAATAAATAAATAAATAAATAAATTCATACCTGTCTCCGTGAATCGCTGCAACATTCTGGACACACTTGTATGGGAAACTCCAAACCTTTCTGCAATTCTTGTGTATGTCCACCCTTCTTCTCGCAAAACTACCGCTTGGGCACATTCCTCTTGTGTCAAATTGCGTGTTTCGCGTTGCATAGCGATTGAGTGTAGAAAATCAAACGAAAACTATTGATCACTAGAATTGATCAAGAACAACTGATTTAAGAATGGAGCCAATACATTCAAGATCTGATATTATCATCTTTTTTTATTCCTGCTGGGAAGAAACATCTGTATTGAAGAAAAACGTTGAAAGTGGATAACATATGCATGCATAATTCTGATAAAAATAATTATCATTGAGAACACCTTCAGTTGTAGGATAAATTTCTAGTGTATTGTGTATTTCATTCAGCACTTTTTACAAATAAATGGACATTTCTGTCACCTGATTCTTCGAAAGGCAAAATGAATAAACGGAAAGACAAAGTGGGTCTAGTCTAGTCCGGAATTATTTTTATTGGATCGAATGAGACCGTTATGCCTGTCATGGAAGTGAAGCTAATACAAGTCATGTTTGTTTCTTGATTAAAGAACTGTCAACGGCAGCTTTCCCGCGGAAAGGGCCCAATTTCCACCTCGCTCTTCACGTTTAGACTTAATGGCCTGACGGTTGGGACATAATGAGGATGGGGACGGAAGGGGGATCAATTTCTGTAACTTACCTATCCAATATTGCTCGTCTGATTGCGGTCTGAGCAACAAAGGAATAACTTTCTGCGGTTTCGTAATTTCGAGAAGTAGGACGTTGTGATGGCAGGAAATTGAAGAGTCGTTTGATTTAGGTTAAATAAAGTGACACAAAAAGATGTTAGAAAAAATTAAACATATAACCTTGACATGTTTTTTGTAGGGGAGCCGTCGATGCTAAATTTGGATTTACTCGAACGTCATAGAGACTTATTGGGTTGCAAAGTTAAGATGATGAAAAGAAAAGAATATTTACACTTCGAGTAACAATTAAAGTAACAGAAAATTTTTCAAAATTTTTTGGTGAATTTCAACGAGCTGTATCTCAGTGAAAAATGCTCGTATTGGAAATGGAAAAACGTACTTCCGAAGACTTTAGTTCCTTAATTTATTGGTTAAAAATTTTTCAGATTATCGATAGCCATCCTCGGATAAATCAGGAAGAAAAAATTTTCAAAATTTTTCAAATTAATATTTTTGCTCTACACTCATAGAAAAAAAAATTTCGAGCTAAATCGATGCAAAGATCGCATAGCCTGTTCATTCAGCTTTAATTTGCATTTCACGACCCTCGATTATGACCATTTGTCTTCGAGATATACAATTTTGAATGCAAAAATTTCCTTTTTCACTCACGATATTTACGGAACTACAGATCGCCTAGCAAACCGACAGGCGGTTTTTTATTCTGCAGAAAATTTCCAACAAAAATCTGATATGCTTGATAAAAAAATTTTTTTTTTCGCCTGTAAAGTTAAAGTGAATGAATAGCAAAAAAATGCCATGTTGCCATTTTTTGGTTGATAGATTGTATTTTGATCAATATTGGGGGAAAAGCTAAGGTTATCTTTTTAATCAATCAATGAATACACTATTTCTCCATTCTCTACGCAAATTAGTTTTTTCTGAAGGTGAATTATTAAAAAAAAAATTCAAGAATTTTGTTAATTTGGAAAAAAAATTTGAAATAAAAAGAAATAAGAGCCTTTTTGACCTTCACTGAAGCTATGGATACATATAAACCTTCATTTTCCCCAGAAAAAAATATTCATTGAATAAAGATAACCGTAAGCTGCCCACGGTTCTCGTTGAGCGAAATTATAAGCGAAGGAATTTTTCCGTTTTCTGCAGAGCCAGAACGTATTAAAAAACAAATTTCTTGAAATTTTTTCGACTCATTTGGTAAAAACACAGATTCAAAAAGATTAGTTTAGGAAAAAACAACCTTGTTCCCTTAATTTTTTCAAAATTTCAATCACTCGGTCCAAGAAAATCGCTGAACCAATCGATCGCTAGGCGCTCAGTAGTTTCGAAGATATCGGCAGTTGAGTGAAAAAGCATCTTTCTGCCTTCAAAATTAGATATCTCGAAGGCAAATGGTCATATCCGAGGGTAGTGAATAACAAATTAGAGCTGAATAAACAGGCCATGCGACATTTGCATTGGTCTAGCTCGGAAACATTTTTCAATGCGCTTAAAGTAAATATAAAATTTTGAAAATTTTAAAATTTTTTTTTATTTAGCTGGGGGAACAGCTATGGGCTTTCAAAAATATAAAAAAGAACTGTTGCATACTCGAGCATGTCAGATTAAGATAGCATCCAAGTCCTACGTACTTTCAATGATGAATAAAGCTTAATCTTACCATTTGAATGATGGGGCGTGGATAAGGATTGAAAATGAAAGAAAAATTTCCCAGCGCGTTAAATTTTCTAAGCGGATGTAGAGTGGACCTGAAAAGAGTCTCTCATTCGATAATCTGACGATTTGGATGTGACGCAAACTCGCGGCCATATTTTGAAGTTGCAAATAAAAATTCGATATTTTACTCACTCGGGAGCGTCAGATTAAGGTATATATGGTTCATCTTCATATCCTTGATGTGCTGTATCTTAATCTGACGATTACCTCGACGGATTCGCTTAATATGAAAATGTTAAATCATCACTGTGCGTGATATACTTCTTTTAATGAAGATTGTACAGAAAATAGGGACAAGATCATTGTATTTCGTTCGAGATTTCAAAATTTGTATACTTTTCGTTAATGTTGCTAATGTGAATTTGATTCTTTTCTGCAAGGTAAGTTCACCACAAAAATCCCATGTCATATTAATATGTCACTCATAGTGAATGTTCACCTAACTTAACATAAGCGAAAATGTTTTGTGTTTGTGACATGAATTATTGTGGTATCGTCAAACCAACAGAGACCAGATTGGGCCAGAGGAAGAGAGGAATGCAAAAGCGGAGCGGGTAAAATAGGCATTATGCAGATGAAAGTAATGAACTTTCTCGGCGAATTTCTATTACTTCGGCTTGAGGAAATCGTCAGATTTTATGTTTATCGTTATCCTCGAATTATTTCCTTCAAAATAAAAATAAAATGCAAGCACGCTCGGGAGTATCCTGACAACCATTTTCTTACAACTTTGTAGCCCTAACCTATCTTCTCGACACTCTCAAATTGTAAGATTAGTAGTATATTCGATTTTCAGCATGTAATTGCTTAACTCACCCTACCCTAATCTTTTCGGGAAAAAATCAAACGACACAACTCAGTACATGTACAGTACAAATTTTTTAGTCATTGCAATAGAAAAGTACTGAGCTAGCACATCTTTTCGGTTTTTGAAATATTTCGAGAACCACATAGGATTGCGAAAAAACTTAACCGGCACATATCAGCACAAATCTAGAACAATACACCACAACAAATATTTTTCGAAAATCTAAGTGTAGTTCACGCACATCACATCCATCCTGCTGAAAATATACTGTTTGTATGTTGAAATCTTCTATTATATATTATCCAGATTCATTGAGATGACGTTCAAATATCTTCGAGCAAGAAACTCGAATTATATTATTTCAACTATAAGTTTGAGTTATAACTCGAGAACGGTGAACAAAAAATTTTCTAGGGTATGCCAATGAATTCTTCTTGCAAAAATCTATCAAAGACAGTTTTCTTTCTGACGATATCATGAGATGATATCGAGGTACACAGTATCCCCGAAAAAGCATTCATTTCAAAATCACCCTGTATGAATGATTTAACCGGGTCTCTTTCTTGTTTTCATCAGGTACTCTGTAAATACCCATTTGAAAAAGCATTTCACTTCTAAGCAGCAAAGAGCTGTAATCTCAGAAGTGACCAACATTGCAGTAATGTCAACGAAAGCAAGAATTCTGATTGTTTGTCGGTACATAAAATCATTGTTTGGGATTGTTGAATGGAATCAAAGTAGTCCCAAGGCTTATCCTTGTGGTACTCCACTCGAATTCAAATTGAATGACGCAAGAAACCTCACTTCCGAGGTGCTGACCTACATACAGGGTCTTTCACGAGGAACCTCACCCATATTTATACGGGAAACTACTGAACGTATTTTCATGAAATTCAGCACTTATGAGTATTTCACGATGCTGATGAAATCTAAAATATTTTCAAGGCATGAGCACCTCCGGTTTTTCCGGAAATGACGTCAACTTCCGTTTTTCAAATTAGAACACCATTTTTTTATTGCAGAAATAGATTCCTTAGAAAATTTCAAGTTATTTTGATGTAACATTTTTCAGTTTTGGTTGGAAAATTCTCTCTGAGCGGGAAAATTCGAAAAAAAAATCGAAAATAGAGCTCCGCTGAAACAAGAATAACTTCGAGGTTTTTGGATGGAAAATTTTCATTTTTGGGATTTTCCAAGATGTAATATTGATGTATCCACTTTGAAAATCGAAATCGCGATTCATGATACAGGGGGTGAAAAAATCGCTTTCGAAGTTAGGGATGACAAAATCGTGAAAAATCAATTTTTTCAAATTAGAACCCCATTTTTTTATGGCAGATATTGAATCTACGTTAGAAAATAATGTGAGTGTATGCATCACACCCTTGCCCTAAACTGGATATTTTCTGAGTTATTCACAAAAAACTGTTTTTCGTCTTGAATTTTCAGCTATTCCTTTTCCCTTCACGCCAAAAAGATGAAATTTTCAGGAACTGTTACTTAAACCATGTTTTAGATTTTACTACCCTAATATGCAAGAGAAAAAAGTTACAGGTTGTTCCTAAATAGATGGCGAATTTTGATTCGAATTTGTATCGGAAACCTCTTTATTTCAACTAATCGGCCATCGGTTTTCTCTCCAGTGATAAATAAATAATTCCTTATGAACCATATGCAAAAACTTACCATGTTTTACATTCTTTTTTTTTAATGATAGATATCATTAATTACATCTGCCAAATTCCTCTTTATTCAGTAGCATTTTGTGTTTACTATTAATTTGGTGATAATTCGTATTAAGTTATAAAATCGATCACTATGCCTAATTTTACCAATGAAGATTATTTAAATCTCATTCTACTTCATGGAGAAGGTAATAAAGTTGTAGATAGAACGATTCGACTGTTCATTGAGAGGTTTCCTGACCGACCCAGACCAACGAGAGATACCATTAACAGAACCATGACAAACTTGAGAAATGTCGGATCTTTCGTTAAGAAATTTATACACAGAGAAAAAAGTGTAGTAGAAGATGAGAACAACGAAATTACAGTTCTTGCATATTTTCGTGTGAATCCTCAAAATTCTCTCAAAGATGCCGAGATTGATCTGGGATTATCTCAATCGAGTGTTTGGAGAATATTAAAAAAACATAAAATGCACCCATATAAATTCAATAGGGTACAGCATTTGAAGGAAACTGATTTCGTCAGGAGAACAGAGTTTTGCGAAGAAGGGGTGAAAAATCTACAGCATGGTTCAAATAACAGTTCCAGAAAATTTCATCTTTTTGGCGTGAAGGGAAAAGAAATAGCTAAAAATTCAAGACGAAAAACAGTTTTTTGTGAATAACTCAGAAAATATCCATTTTAGGGCAAGGGTGTGATGCATACACTCACATTATTTTTTAACGTAGATTCAATATCTGCCATAAAAAAATGGGGTTCTAATTTGAAAAAATTGATTTTTCACGATTTTGTCATCCCTAACTTCGAAAGCGATTTTTTCACCCCCTGTATCATGAATCGCGATTTCGATTTTTAAAGTGGATACATCAATCTTACATCTTGAAAAATCCTAAAAATGAAAATTTTCCATCCAAAAACCTCGAAGTTATTCTTGTTTCAGCGGAGCTCTATTTTCGATTTTTTTTTCGAATTTTCCCGCTCAGAGAGAATTTTCCAACCAAAACTGAAAAATGTTACATCAAAATAACTTGAAATTTTCTAAGGAATCTATTTCTGCAATAAAAAAATGGTGTTCTAATTTGAAAAACGGAAGTTGACGTCATTTCCGGAAAAACCGGAGGTGCTCATGCCTTGAAAATATTTTAGATTTCATCAGCATCGTGAAATACTTATAAGTGCTGAATTTCATGAAAATACGTTCAGTAGTTTCCCGTATAAATATGGGTGAGGTTCCTCGTGAAAGACCCTGTATACTTACTTTTTGTTCGGCATCAAAATTTATTTTGTTTGACGTTGGACTGCTACAGATTCAGGAGAGTCCTAGTTCCCCACATGTGCGTTATAGCATCCAAAAACAGGCAGCAGTAAAAACCCTGAGCCGAAATTCAGCATCCGAATACGAAGCAGGCCGTATTTCCAAATATATGAAACGGTATTTCCACACCGCCATACGAAGGGGGAATCTTAATCGGCGAAACTGCATACAGTAAAGCGAAATAGGGAAAATGGTAATTCTGCATACCCGCATTTCTCTCCAGAGGGCGCTCTCCACATTCGCTTGTAGTTTTCAATTCTGTTGTGTTACATCTGACGAGCTGCTTGATTCAAGTCACGATGCCTTGTTACTCGGAAGGAAGCAGTCTCTCGATGTGGCTTTACTTTGTGCTCTAATTCACTCTCGCCATTCGAAAATGCACCGGATCACTTTGTCTCGCCAGTGTTTCTGTATGGCCATCAATTTTGATGGCGTTTCGAAGCGTCGGCGTCTTACCAAAATGCAGCTGCACCTCTTGTTGACTCAGTAGACGAGTGGGAGCAATGAGTGTCAATGATATTGTTGTATTTTCATTCAATCTTGGGACTGCTGTTGTTGAATCCTATACTTCTCAGGACTGAACATATTTCGAACACAATTATCTCTCCAACGTTAGGGGTTGGGGTTGCCTCCCCTGAATTCTTAATAGCAAAGAAAGAGTGAGCTATACCTCAATTAGAAACAATTTATCCCTCTACATGACCACAGTTTTTTGGTGACTCTCACAAGTATTCACAGGGCATTTATCTCAAGAAATACCCACACCTGACAACTGCACCATATAACAGTGACAGTTGAGGAAGCTTTTATATTCATCACAAAAACTTTGGCACACATGTACACTGTGTCTCATTTTGGTTGGGGCTGCATTGTATCTCAGCTATTATTAAAGATAGTGACATGTGGTTTTCGCGATCCTATATCACTTGTTTGTAAAAGTTTTAAATCTACAAACAGGAATATTCTAACTACTTTTGATCCTGAAATACAGGACGAAAACGAAAATGTAATTATGGATTTGGATGTTATTTTCTTGTGTTAGAGTCCCTTTGACGCTATTAGATGTCACTACTTTGTAATATTCTACCCAGTAGGTTACAACTGATTGGTTCAAATATCGAAGTTTTTTACGAAGATTTTGTCCTTGAGGTGTATGGGATAAAAATAAGGCTGAAACCTTCCTATCCCAGTTACCAAATCTAATTTCATTCCTCCAACCTCATGATAAATGGTCTCTTAGCCCAGAAATTGAAAGTGGTATTCATTTCGATGATTTCTATTTTTAATTCATCTATGTTTCAAAATGGTTTTCGGTATGGCCTCCGTAAAGGCAGAGAATTTTTGTTTTTTGATTTATTCTTTTTCTAGAGAATTCATCAGTATCCGAACTGATAATGTCTCACTATTTCTAGGGATGCCTGATAATCATTATTCACAGAATCAGAATTTAAGTGAAGAAAAAGATTCACACGTGTTCAGAGAGAACGCACTGGCAAATATTGTTCGATAAAAAAAATATCAGTGGAACTGATTATTCAATGAATCCTGATTTTGTTAAAATAATCAAGAAGAATAGTATATTCTGAAACAAATTGCAGAATGAGCTCCTATTCCAACAAGAATGCGAAATTCGAAAACGAGCGACGAAGGAGCGATTTTTCGAAAACATTAGTCTTGGAATTGCCTTCGGCAACGAGTATTAGACGATATTTTCTCTATTTCAGTCAAGTTCTGTGAAATACTCCCAAAATTCAAATAAAAATTCATATTAGTGACTTTTTTATAGTATCTTCTCAGTTGGTGTGACTTACGAAATTTGACAGATTCCGGAATTTGAATTGATTTGATTTAAAAATTCCAAAGATCTGAGGTCAGTACTGACAACCAAAAAAGGAAAAATATAACTGAAAACAATGCTGTAATGAGTTTCATTACAGCACTACTTTTAGAACTGTAATGAACTCATTACGATACTGAAATAAAGAAATACTACACTCCCCGTCAATAAATTCCGGACAGGCAAAATTTTCATCAAATTCAACACCCTGTATCTTTTTTCGTGGTTCTCCGATTTTGTTTAAATTTTCACCAGGTGGAGAATTGGGACTTGTAATATCAACCTGAAATTAACTTTGCAAAAATACCTGTAGTTTATCCGTTATGCAGGGAGAAACAAAACCTGGTTTTATACTCTCCATTTTTAAACACCCTGTGGTGAATTTTAGGAATGAAATTTGATATCATTAGGTTTTAATTTGAAGTGTGACCCTTTCTTAAAACAATGTTTTTTGATTTGCGTCAGTATCTGCTTTTAAAAACAAGATACTTAGTTTCAAAGAATGTGATGCATTTTTTCCATTTTTATAACAATTAAAAACATTACAATTCCTTATCGACTAGAAATCATAAACAAACATCTGAAAAATTAATAGCGTGTATTTCCACCTCGCTTTCTTATCACTTTCACCCTACGACGTGGCATACTTTCAATGCATTTACGAATTGCTTCTGGGGGAATATTCCCCCAACAATTTCTGTTAATGCAGGACAATGCTGGGCCTCACGTTGCACGAGTTGAACAGAAAACTTAGAAGAGGCAAATATTCAACGATTGATGTGGCCAGCCAGAAGTCCGGATTTAAATCCAATTGAACATGTTTGAGATATGCACATGTTCGAAATCGGCAGTCCAACACTTTGCTCGATTCACGAACAGCCCTTCTTCAAGAAGAGTGTATTTATATTGTTTCTACCTTTTTCATTCATTGCTCATATCAGGTGTTCAGAGAGAACGCACTGGCAAATATTATTCGATAAAAAAAATATCAGAGAAACTCAAAAAGTGCGAAACGTCGAAGGTTATTCAATGAATCCTAGTTTCGTCAAAATAATCAGGAAGAAATACTGATTCAGGTGATACATGAATTGAACAGTAGTTAGAATAACTGAGCAGGAAATTGAGAGCATTTAAGAAGGCATTTCCATTCACCAGGCATTTTTGTTCATTTCTTCCACTTGAAACAGATAAATCGATAATCCAATTAGAACTACACTTGTCTGATCAACATATAAAGTGCTCACCGATTATATCAATCGTTCAAAGAACTAAACGCTATTTAGAAATACGGGAGTTACTTTCTAACGTCAAACATCACCTCAAGAGACGCGCAGGTACTTTTCGTCAAATTCCGCTGTTGAATGATTTATAGGGCGATCTCAAAGTCATTGATATACGTTAAAAACCATTACAATTCACATAGGAGGCTGATTTCAATACTCGTTCATTCAAAAACTCGCTACTTCGTGGCTCGTTTTGAACTCTGCTTTTGTATTACAAATAACTATTTCCCTACATTTCTGGAATTTTGTTGTGACAGCGTGTCGTTCCATTTCCATGCCGAACGTATCTATAAATCGCGATATATTTATGAAAATAAATAATGTCGCCAACATGCCATGCATTCTCATCGCGAATATTTATTTATATGGGGCCCAAATGATAGGACGCGAAATTGAACGAAACCCAGTTTGACGTCGAGAATAATGGCAATTTGCGATTTCATGTTTCAGTTCCGAAAAGATAGATTATTCATCCCAGCAGTTCATGCGAAATAAATTTCCCCAGGGTGTGATGATTGTCCAGCACCTGTTTCATAAATATTCAATGACAAATGGATTTTTACGGTTGATGCCATACTGCCGCACCTCATTACGCGCTTATAATCGATTCGGTTGGCTACTCGTCATTTTAATTGGATAGGGGTTTTTTTTCGTTGTCCCTGATGAATGGAGGTGCGATAGTATTTCATTTTCGTGATCGTGCGTTACTCGTAATTTGGTTCATTGACGATATCACTCCAGATAGATATTATGACAATTCTCGTAATATGTCTTAGTTTTTGGTTCTGAAAAATATTCTGTTTTCTTGTGTTATAACATGTTTGGTTTATCTATGGGAGATGATTGCCTTTCATTGGGGTCCCGTAGCGGTCTTCAAACATCTGAAGTGCCGAAAAATCATCACCTGGAAGGTCGTATCCGGTTTGAAAAAACTCTAACGACCAGAGAGCAAGAATTTGTGGATTTTGAATTTGAATATCGAAGGAATTTCGAAAGACAAGTGTGATTACGTCTCCAAATTAGCTGATGAACATGGTATCAAAGAGATTCTTCTGCAAGAAACCCACACGGCAACAGAAAAAAAATCCTCGTGAAAGAGGACAGTTGAAAGGTTATGTATTAATTGATTTCTTACAAGTTTAGTTCGTTATGTTGAAAAATTATCAGTTTCGTAACTTTCAACAGATTCGGAACGGGGAAATTGATGGAGTTTTTTTTTCATTTCTTTCAAATTTTGTGACATTTCTGTCATAAATATTTATAAACCTCCGAACATTATTTGGCCAAGAAATCTTAATGTTGATGTTTTTTAAAGTAGCAAATGCATTTCCAAAATGCATTCGATTTATTCTGAATAATCGGTTTCTTTTCTGCTTTTGTCTTTTTTCATTTCAGATTAAGAATTACGAGTCGTTTTGGGAAGAATCTGTGTATCCGAGCCCATCGATGGATAACATGAAGATGATCACACTGATGTCTTTCAAGATTTTCCTGCTATTTGATATTTTATGTTATTTTGTTTACGGGGAGGCAGGTTTTTTCGGCTGAGGTTTTTTCCCCTGGCTGTATAGTATCGTATGATACTAGTGTTGATAGTATCGTGTGATTCTATAGTATCATACAAAGAATGTTATGATACCCCGTTTTTTTTTTACCTCAGCTTAGGTACTTTTTGTTTCAACATTTATTGTATTATTTTAGCTCTCTTTTTCATAAGAATATATATATATATATATATATATATGTATGGCAAAGTGTCACTTCGGGGACATTTTGTTTCTCTAAGTGTAACTTCGGGGACAAAATGGAACATCGGGGACTGTCCTCAAAGTGCAACTATATGTCTAAGTATCAGATTGGGGACATTTGCATTTCGGGGACAGTAAAGCTACTTTCAGGGACAGTTAACGGACTTTCGGGGACAGTGAAAAGAAGTTCGGGGACATGAAAAAAAAAAATTGGGGACAGTATACAGGGTGTACAAGTTCGATGGCCTATTAAGCGTTTCTGGCGAACTGGACCTATTTGAAATCTGAAAATTGGGATTATATTATTGTATGACATGATCTACCGATCTAATATATTTTTGGAGCCTGACCATGTTCAGTTATACAGGAAGTGAAAAAAAAATTTCCAAAAAAATTTTTTTTTTTTTCGAATTTTATAGAGTATGCAATTGTGAATACATTCGTACTCAGATCGTTGCATGCGTATTCGGTATTATGTTTGTTATTCCTAACCTAGATATGGTGAGCACAAACTGTTTTCACGTTTCTGAAGGCGAAGAATGTGGAAATATTGTGCATTTTCAGAATTTTGAAAAACCCGTCACAAGGTTCAAAAATTGGGATCAAGATTGACCCATAACTTCCGTTTTTCAAATTAGAACCCCATTTTTTTATGATTGCGTTGGATTGTGCGAAGAAAAATGATGATAATGTTCCAACATGTTAATGCTCCTAAAATTAATAATTCTTGAGTTATTCAGGATTTCCTGATTTCATGTCGTACGTACCGTCAAATTCATAGAATCTGTTTCATAGCAACAATGGCCTTGGTCATAGAAGATAAATTACTCAAATAACTCACTAGTGACTTCCTCTTTTCTGAATTCATTTATCATTGTTGATCTAAAACAGATTTCATGAATAGAAACACAAAATCCTGGATAACTCAAGAATTAGTGATTTTAGGAGCATCAACATATTAGAACATTATCATCATTTTTCTTCGCAGCATCCAACGCAATCATAAAAAAATAGGGTCTTAATTTGAAAAACGAAAGTTATGAGCCAATTCTGACCTCAATTTTTGAACCAACATTTGGAACACGGGTTATTCAAAATTCTGACATTGTACAATATTTCCACAGTCTTCGCCTTCAAAAATGTGAAAACAGTTTGTGCTTACGATATCTAGGTTAGGAATAACAAACATAATACCGAATACACTTATCCCCCTTTTTTCTTCAGTTTGTTCTCGATATTTTGACGAATGCAACAATTTGAGTACGAATGTATTCAGAATTGCATACTCTATCAAATTCGAAAACAAAAAAACAGAAAAAAAAATTTTTGAAAATTTTTTGTTCACTCCCTGTATAACTGAAAGTGGTCGGGCTCCAAGAATGTTTTAGAGCGGTAGATAATGTCAAACAATAATATAATCCCAATTTTCAGATTTCAAATAGGTCCAGTTCTCCAGAAACGCCTAATAGGACGTCGAACTTGGTACACCCTGCATACATTGTGACACAGACTCATGGTACACCTTTGTTTCTGTAGTTATATTTTTGAAATTTGGAACATTGAATAAACTCACTATAGGGCACTTTTTGAAATATTCAGAAGAAAAATCCATTTTCTGGTTTTTCCGAAAATGACATCAACTTTCGATTTTCAAATGGGACACCCGGTATATTATTACATTTTTGAAATCTCTATAATTTTCTCAATCTAATGATACCTCATAATTGATATTTGATTCCTCAGAACGCCCATTTTATTTCTCGATCTAGAGAGCCATGAACTCCCTAAAATTATTCCAAAAAATCAAAATAATGCTACACTATAGTAATTTCGATTTAAAAAGTATCGTGGTTCGAAATACGTGCCAAAAAAGTAAACCAAAACCTTTTTTCACTCGAAACACCGTTTTGCCAAATGGTAGCATAATGGTACTCTGACGTCATTCGAAAGTACCATCGGTGGGGTATTCATCCATATCAACTATTTTTCTGTATAACCAATACGAACACGATAATGGAGTTCAGACATGTTTAAGTATCTTCTCGGTTCAATCCAAAGTTGATGTCATTTCCGGAAAAACCGGTAATTGGATTTTTTTCTAAATATGTCAAAAAGTGCCCTATAGTTAGTATATTCAATGTTCCAAATTTCAGAAATGTAGCTACAGAAACAAGGGAGAAAATGGGGGTGTACCAAGAGTCTGTGTCACCCTGTATAGAGCCAGTTCTCAAGTTCGAATGAATCAATTCTATTTAATTTAATATATTCATTGAGATAGTTATTTTGAATGAATATATTCATTATCACGATATGAAAAAGTTTGAGGCTGTGCAAGTTGATATAATGAATATGTGATATTGTTCATGAAATGCGTCTGTTATAAGGTACACCAATTAATTAAAGATGATCGATGAATGTCTTCACATAATTTGCATTCTCATCCTGGAAAAAAATGAACACAGAACACGGTATCAATTGAACAAACTAAAATGATCTGTTTCAGACACCCTGTATGAAATTTCGTGCTCCAATGATAAACTCAGAAAAAATAGAATCAGGAACTTCATATTTAAACAGATATGGTCTTTGTATTTCATTCTCAACAAGACTGCATTCTTCCGTTAAGCCACTTAACATCTGCTAGGCACAAATGGTTAAGCTGGTTATCACAACCTTCTCCGGTCATTAGATGCCGATTGACCCTGGGTTTTAATTAGAAATAATTTCGACTTATACAAATTTTGTGTTCTCATCTTGTAGAAATTCTGGATACTTTCATATGGGATCCAAAGATTGAATGAATTTATATTTTTCTATTGATCATGATGACTTGAATACTCAAATTCATAAAAAACGAATGATTCCTAAACAAAATGTTTTAATAACTAAATACGGTCTACATGTTCCATGTTGTATTGGTATACCTGTCAAACAAAATTAATTTAAAATTAGTTTGTTTGTGAATCTGTGAATTTGGAAATCTTCATAGATGTTATAGATCAAACCGGGTTTATCAAGCGATGATTTTGAATTGAAGAAAAGTGAAAGTACGGGAGAAGTATTTTTCATTTGAAATTGGCCGTGCAGTGAATTCAGAACCAGATTGATGCGTTGGTAACTGAAATCTTGAATAATTTTTGCTACGAATAATTGCATATAGAATGGAGACTCTAGGATTTTACAATGTACGCCAGATTTTTACTAAACCTTCAGGTAACAATACTGTTACTTCATAGAATGAATAAGCTGTTTCGGCAATGTGGTTTTATTTTATTTTGTGTTTAGAGAAGGTTTACGTCATGTAACATGTCATTTTAATAATTTCTTCTGAAAACAGATAATCGAATTATTGAATATAATTCAACGAATTATATTTCTAATATGAATATAACCAATATAACGTACCTACTAAGCCTAATTTATAGCTAGTGAGGAATATTCTAATCAAAAGTAATCATTCAAATAATCAGTGATTCATCTCTATACAACGCATTATCAGTACACAGTAACCTAATGGCACACAACCATTATGAAAATTGCAATAATATGCTCTCGATATTTTCTACATCAATCATCAATCATGATGATTTAATGAATTATTTCAATTATAATACTTTACATTCTTGCAAATAATCTATATTGGGAATTATATTCGGAAGACCTTCAGCAGAATGTTGTGCAGAAACTCTAATCGACAAAACCCTTGCTTGAAGACAAAGAAAAAATTCATTCTAAACTGAAAGTTCATTAATGTAGGAATTTATATCTCCGAAATATTTTTTCTACACCACGACTCGAACCACTTTCACTTCATCATCAACAATGCAAGATATTTTTCTATTCATTGAAAAGAACTAGGAACGTGTTCAGTAGAATACCCGGGATCAGGTAAAGTTTGACAATAATTACTTCCTCCGTTACTTTCGAACCGAATATCAATATAAACATCGTAAAACCTTCGGTAAAACCATAAGGTCTCTTATCGCGTCTTCGGTCATCCAAACGTGATGAAACAATTATTGAAATATTTTATTGGAAGTTTGTACATATTTCTGACAGTTTTTTTAGGGCTATTCGTTTGGGACAGATCTCCTTGAATAGTCCAATAAACGAAGGTCTAGAATCACTTTTTTCCGGAAAGAGCTACATTTTTGATATGATGATTGTCAGTAGAGTACTCATGGTCAAAAATGCAGCTTCCTAAATTTTCAGGAACCTTGGAGAATTCGTGAAAATGTCGGAAAATTCACATTTTCTCGAAATCCAGAAGATTTATCATTGTTTTTGGTTCTTACACATTCAGAAGTCATATTCCCATTTTTCGAATAAATTCAAAATTTTTCTTGTTGTTGAATTAAAAAATTAATTCGACTAATGGGTTTCTGAAACCTATCTTTTTAGTATGACTTTTGTAAGTATAAATTTGGATACCAATTAACTATCCAATGAATTTATCCAATACATAATACTTCAGTACCGGATACTGAAATGTATTCAAGTTGCACAACACTACCCCGAACTGCTACGAGCTGTTAGAATTGGGACTTCACGCCTTCAATCAAACTGACCATAAGTGGCTCCTCTTTCACTCGGTAAATCCCAGAAAGAGTCATATATGATGGATTTTGCAGAAAAATTTTCTATACAAACATTATAAGAAACCACTGTTTTCAATAGAAAACAATGTTACCGGGTAATCAGATGTTACAATTTTTTCATCGACATATTTGGAATTTTGGAAAATAAAGGAAATGAAAGAAAATTCGTTGATGGCACACCCTCAAGAATTTTTCAGAAATATGATGCACAATGTACAATACTCTATTTTTTCAATATAATTTTTTCTTGTTAAGAAAAAAGTGAAAAGTGAGTCCAAGTCATAGTACAAGATGAATTTTTTCGAATTTTACCCAGGTTAACACTGTAATAAAAAAAACATGAATTTTTGAAAAATTCAAAAGAAATGTTCTGCTCTAAACTGACCTTTTTGGACTTGAAATAGTTCTGCATTCAAGCGACGACATGCGATAGTATAGGCAGTAACAAAAATGAATCGATTTTGCATCAATGCCTAATGCAAATGGATATAAATATTTCAACGGATTGGTTTGGATTAGGTTGCCTAATGATTTTGATGTGAAGATATCCTTAAATTTGTAGAAGTTTTTCAATTGGAGTTCAATCCCCTCCTAAATTTACCGAAAAGGTCGTTATTTCTCTAGCACCAGATTAAGATTATCATGCTACATTACTACAGAAAATAATAAAAAATGTGTTTTGCATTGTGATATGTATATTCCTTATCATGTTCATCGACAGCATTTTTATTTTTAGTTTGGGTTCTATCCTTCATTTGATGTGAATACACATAATGCAGCATTATAAGAACGATGTGAAAGTGGGATAATTTCGATATGCATTTTCGGCAATAATCTCACTTTATTTCTGTGCATTGATTTTGTAAATTCCTAAATGATTCATTTTGATAACAGGGAATCGTTCAAATGTAAAATTGTCAACATGGAGGCAATATCCAAAAATATTGTAGGAATTTAGGAATTTTAAAATACCTAGAAACTTGAATAAAAGTAACAAAATTTGTTTTTGAAATGATTTTATATTTGAAAAGATCTCATTTCTCGAATTGACTAGAGCAGAAACGGTATATTCATATGCATCAATGCTTTCTAGAATCATTTCAGGTTGAACATATATATTCTGCGGCTGATCGTATAATGGGGAGAGTATGAATTATATTATTGTTTACCAAAGTACTACTTTGGGGACAGTATAAACCGGTATAAACGTATTTATATAAGATACAAAAGTGTAACTTTGAGGACAGTATATAGCTTTATACAATTCATATACTGCTTTAAACTATGCATATAAGTATCACATTGAGGACAGTATAAGTATATCGTATATACAATATATGTCCCCGAAGTGATACTTTGACGAACATATATATATATATATATATATATATATATATATATATATATATATATATATATCACTCCAGTATTTAACAGTGAAGTGACAAAATGCTAGATCAACTGGAGTGCTGACACGAATATGAAGCACTGACATAACCAAAACATTTCGAGAAAAACAAATGCAGAGTGTACTCTGAAAAGAAAAAAAAACACATAAATAATAGCTGGCTGCTCACATAGAAAAATCTAAATCAAATTAACAAAGGAAAAGGTTAGGACAAAACTACTTAAAAAAGAAGAATTGGTTGTAGATTCGATATAAGAACTGTTTTCAAAACACAAAATGTTTCAAGACATATAATAACAAAAACGAAACCCTGAAAGGAGAAATAGAGTTCACTATATTATTCAGGAGAAACATCAAGACCTTCAGAAGTGAAATATTATTGAAATAAAATGAAAAATGGGGATATTGATAGATCTTCAACTAAAGATCATGTGTACTACAATTTCGGTCGAACGTAATCGCAGAAAGATCGACGAAAGTACAAATATCAGGAAATCTTAATATATAAAACTAACATTTTGTTGGGTACACCATTTATAACTCATGACTGGACGAACTGTTTGTTATGAAAGGTTTTTCGTTGGATACAGGCTATGGAAAGCGGAGTTCTCTCTATGGGATTATTCCTGGACCTGTCAAAAGCTTATGACAGTGTAAATCATCGAAGGTTACTTAACAAACTGATGAGGTATGGAATAGCTGGCACCGCTTACAAGTGGCTGGAGTCATACCTGTCAGGAAGGTTACAACAGACTGTTGTTATGAAGGGAGGACGCTCATTCAAGTCGGACAAGAAAGAAATCAGTATGGGCATTCCACAGGGTGGTATAGTTGGTAACATTCTGTTCATCATATATGTAAATGACTCTCCAGAACCTATTGCAAGCTCAAATAGTGTACATCTCGATTATGCCGATGATAAGAACATTTTGATTATATCGGATACCCTGCAAACTCTGCTTGACGATTTGACAAACACCTTTGTATCACATTGGGTAACAAACGAAACTCTTGTCCTGAATGAAAGAAAGACCAACTGTGTAATATTCCGTACCAACAGAAGCAAAATCGATTATCCAAATACAGTATATCTGAATGAAGCAGAAATAAATGTCAGCAATGAAACAAAATTTCTAGGATTGATGGTCGACGAAACATTGTCATGGGGGTGCCATATAGAAAAGTTAAACAACAGACTGAACTCTGTCTGCTACACACTAAGAGTCATGACTAAATATCTGGATGAAAGCGGACTTGGAGTCGTATATTTCTCAAACTTTGAATCTATTGTTAGATATGGTATTGTTTTCTATGGAGGTTCAAAGTCAATGGAGAAAATTTTCTTAAGTCAAAAAAGAGCAATAAGAATAATAAAAAAATTAAGCTTTAGAACATCATGTAGTGGCATTTTCAGGCAAAACAGGATTTTAACTGTTTCAGCACTGTACATCAAAGAGTGCATCATGTTCATCTTGAAAAATAGAGAATATTTTCATGAAAATGTACCAACTCACTCTTACAATAATAGAAATCAATTGTATGTATATCCTGTTCATAGATTAAGTATAACTGAAAGAGGAGCAAAGTACTCCTGCATAAAAATTTTTAATGCCTTGCCTTCAAGGATTAGATTTATACAGGATGATAAAATTTTCAAAAAAGAAGTGCATAAATTTTTAATTCAACTTGAACCATACACAGTAAATGAATATCTTAGTTCACGATAATGTTTTTGCTTAGAATATTTCAAAAGTTTCTTCTGTATTTGACGAATATTTCGTCCTGACTACATATATGAAGACTCAGATATGTAAGATTTTCGAAATAAATATCATTATTATTATTATTATTCTACGGCGGGGTTAACATAATATACATTTAAACTTGATGAAATGGAAAAGAAAACAGAAAATAATTTTCTTTCTTGCGAATAACGCCAATAGGTGTCGCTACGGTACATTTTCTAATAATATTAACGCATCTGTGTCCATGTGTTATTACACTTATCTTTCTCCCGAACACTACGGAACATTTTATAAAGAAATGTTCTGAACAAATCCCCATTCTACAATTAATTATTGCCATTAGATGGCAATCATAGATTTATATAGTTATCTATATCTATGATGTGTATTTTGAGTTGCCTAAACGGCTGAATCAAGACATTGACATTTTCTATCGAACACGAAAAAATACAATGGGTGTTTCCAATTTCCAAATGACTTCATTTTGAGCAGATATAATTAAAGGACGAGGATTCAATCCAACATTCCAGGCAAGAATATAAAATTAACATTGATGATTTCAAATCGCTTATTTTGTCTTCCCTTTCTGCTACTTAGATCCAAGGCCAGATTCACCATCGAATTGGATCATTACAACAACTGGAAGATACACATCATAAATTCCTTCAAATTTACTTCATATAGGCAATATCGATGATCAACGTCAATCAATTAATGCGGATGTGAGAAGAACTTCTTCAAGATCTGCAGCAACTACTTCATGAACATCATGCATTTTCTTCGGTTGTTTAAAACTGCTTTGGAACGTGCCAAGTGACAATCACAAGGTTGTGATCAGAGCAGATGAACGACCTGTTGGAGCACATGACGCCAATTCAACGCCCCTACAATAGACGAAGTGTCAATTGTGATTATAGGTGAAAACTTGGAAACGCATGATATTGTCCTTACGCGTCGCAATACTGGAGAATTGCAACGAATATATGAAACACACCGTTCATACGATGCTCTACAATACCAGCTAATGTTTTGGAGAGGTGATGATAGATATTACTTCAATATCAAGGTGATAAATCCATTGAATTATTTGATTTTAGGCCAAGAAACCACCAAGAAAGTGAGGTCGATGAATTATTTTTCATTTCGGTTAATGGTTCGTTAAAATGCTGATAATTATTTGCTGAGATTAGGTCAATTGTTGCAGCAATATTGTGTGGAAATGTATTGTGAAACTAGCTGACCTGGCAGACTTCGTACTGCCACAATCGATAAATGAAAAAGCAACTTTAATATTATAGTGAACTATTATGGTATAATGTTGGAGAAGAAGTTTTTGAATCATTTCCTAAAGGGACCAATTGTGGCAATTGGTAATTAGATGAGGTTGCTGACCCGGCGAACTTTGTTTCGCCTTAGATTTGAATAAAGTTGTACAAACCATTGGTTTTTTCTTAAGAAGGAAATATATTAGATGGAATACAGAAAATTTTGCATTGAAATAGGTTTGTACATTGTTGTTCACACATCAAAAGAATTCTCTCTATTTAAGAGTTGAATAGGGAACTTTTTTTAATATTTTATCGGTTGGGGCAGTACGAAGTCTGCCAGGTCAGAGCTAGTTTTTAAATTGAGTTGATCAAGACCAACATCAAATTATTTAGTAACAATCTATGGTCCCAATGTAGTGGCAAATTTCAATTGAAAAATTAAACATTTTGCAAGATTCTGACGAATTTCATGATGAATCGAAGCGTTTGTCTGATATAAATTCCGAAACAAAGTTTTTTTTTTTCATTTTCAGACAATGAATTTTTGAAAGGCCCCCCGACAAATTATTTCAAACTTTTGAGCAGGGGTCTTTCGTCTTTTATTAAAAAAATACTGTCTCAGCAGAGTCAGTAATTCAGCGGACAAGTTACATTTCCAGACTTAGAATCCTCTGAAGATGACTACCGCAGATGTTGGCGAAACGTTAAGTGAAATGATTTATAATGAACCACGGTCAACAAGAACGGAAGACTCATTCAATGAAATTCATGTCGAATCATTGAAATGGTTTATTTCCAGGAGATCTATGATCTGTGAATTAATATTAACTAGCTCTGACCTGGCAGACTTCGTACTGCCCCAACCGATAAAATATTAAAAAATAAAAGTTCCCTATTCAACTCTTAAATGAAGAGAATTCTTTTGATGTATGAATAACAATGTACATACCTATTTCAATGCAATTAAATTTTCTGTATTCCACCTAATATATTTCCTTCTTGAAAAAAAACCATTGGTTAGTACAACTTTATTCATATCTAAGGCGAAACAAAGTTCGCCGGGTCAGCTACCTCATCTAATTACCAATTGCCGCAATTGGTCCCTTTAGGAAATGATTCAAAAACTTCTTCTCCAACATTATACCATAATAGTTTACTATAATATTAAAGTTGCTTTTTCATTTATCGATTGAGGCAGTACGAAGTCTGCCAGGTCAGCTAGTTTCACAATACATGTCCACACAATACTGCTGCAACAATAAACTAAATCTCAGCAAATAGTTATCAGCATCTTAACGAACCATCAAACGAAATGAATAATAATTCATCGACCTCACTTTCTTGGTGGTTTCTTGGCCTAAAATCAAATAATTCAATGGATTTATCATCTTGATATTGAAGTAATATCTATCATCACCTCTCTAAAACATTAGCGGGTATTGTAGAGCATCGTATGAACGGTGTGTTTCATATATTCGTTGCTATTCTCCAGTATTGCGACGCGTAAGTACAATATCATGCGTTTCCAAGTTTTCACCTATAATCACAATTGACACTTCGTCTATTGTAGGGGCGTTGAATTGGCCTCATGTGCTCCAACAGGTCGTTTATCTGCTCTGATCACAACCTTTTGATTGTCACTTGGCATACGTTCCAAAGCAGTTTTAAACAATCGAAGCAAATGCATGATGTTCATGAAGTAGTTGCTGTCGATCTTGAAGAAGTTCTTCTCAGATCTGCATTAATTGATTGACGTTGATCATCCATATTGCCTATATGAAGTAAATCTGAAGGAATTTATGATGTGTATCGTCAAGTGGTTGTAATGGTCCAATTCAATGGTGAATCTGGCCTTAGATCTAAGTAGCAGAAAGGGAAGACAAAATAAGCCATTTGAAATCATCAATGTTAATTTTATATTCTTGCCTGGAATGTTGGATTGAATCCTCGTCCTTTAATTATATCTGCTCAAAATGAAGTCATTTGGAAATTGGAAACACCCATTGTATTTTTTCGTGTTCGATAGAAAATGTCAATGTCTTGATTCAGCCGTTTAGGCAACTCAAAATACACATCATAGATATAGATAACTATCTATATTTATGATTGCCATCTAATGGGAATAATTAATTTTAGAATGGGGATTTGTTCAGAACATTTCGTTATAAAATTTTCCGTAGTGTTCGGAAAAAAGATAAGTGTATCAACACATGGACACAGATGCTTTAATATTATTACAAAATGTACCGTAGCGTCACCTATATTGGCGTTATTCGCAAGAAGGAAAATTATTTCCTGTTTTCTTTTCCATTTCATCAAGTTTTAATGTATATTATGTTAACCCCGCTGTAGAAAAATCCAACAAAAAATCTATCATAACAAACAGTTATGTTTATTGATCGATTTACCCAAAATTGCGAGAAGTATCCTTTTCGAATATATGTGTTGAATCTCAACTATCTAATCATATCAATTTTCCTTCAAATTGATTGCATATGCTCCTCCAACTCGTCTTTTAAGGCATTTGCTTACTACGCTGTACATATTGGGAAAAGGGACATCCACATCCATATAGAAATTCATCACTTTCATCAGATGAAAGCACTCCCCCACTTGTTAATTCGATTTGAGAAGGGTATCCAGGGATGTTCGGCACTTCCAGTGATTATTTTGCTCTCATATTAACATCATAGTGGAGCTTGCAGAAATGGGACTCGAAGTTCGACTCAATGTAAACGAGGTTACATTCTAATCCCTGACGTCCCTAATCTGTTTTGAAAGTGCCAGAATCATGTATGAACTTACTCGTTTAATGTTGCTCATAAAAGGTGAGCACAATGGTAACTAACTTTCGGAATGAGGATGAAACTGCGGTGTAGTTAATTTATTCTAGGTATGGCTTAAAGGCAGAGAGAGGAAGTGAAAAATTCTTTCAGATGGAAGTCAACAAGTTTTTTAGGTTTTTCTTTCTCAATGTCTGGAGAAAAAAATTAGATTTTTTTTTATTTGTGCACTAATTTATCAGGGGCTGACTTACGGGTGAGCTTTACATAGATTTCCTCCATTACTTCATTACATTTCCTGTATTACTCGAAGGTATGCACATTGCAGGAATGCATTTTCAGCTTGATGATGCTCCATTGCATTTGAAAGTGAAGTTCAGAGATTTTTGAGATCAATACTTTCCAAATCTGTGGTTAGGCAGAGGTGGACTGCATTCCTGGTTCGCTAGATCGCCAGATTTAAATCCAGTTAATAAGTTCAATTGAGAATATTTGAGATGTTTCGGATATTCACCTGAAAAAAACAAGTGAGGAGATATCGAAAACGCCTGTAACAAAATACGTAATAATCCAGACATAATATATATATATATATTCTTATGAAAATAGAGAGCTAAAATAATACAATAAATGTTGAAACAAAAAGTACCTAAGCTGAGGTAAAAAAAGAACGGGGTATCATAACATTCTTCGTATGATACTATAGAATCATACGATACTATCATCACTAGTATCATATGATACTATAGAGCCAGGGGAAAAAAACCTCAGCCGAAAAAACCTGCCACCCCGTAAAAAAATAACATAAAATATTAAATATCAGGAAAAATCTTGAAAGACATCAGTGTGAGATCATCTGCATGTTATCCGTCAATAGATTCTTCCCAAAAACGGCTCGCGATTCTTAATCTGAAATGAAAAAAGAAAAAAGCAGAAAAAAAACCGAATATTCAGAATAAATCAAATAATTTTGAAATTAACCACCCATTTTAGAAATGCATTCGTTACTTTATGTATAGCCTCGAAACCATCTTGAAATTTATAAATGGGACAACTATTTATAAGATGTTCTATAGTCTCCTCATTTTCCCCACACTCACAACTAGGACTCTCAACCGAATTCCATCGGAAGAGCATGCTATTGCAACGTCCATGGCCTGTTCTAATGCGATTTAGAACAGACCATATTCTCCTGGGAAGGTCAAAACCAGGAACTCTGATGGAAGGATCAGAAATAAGATCTTTATTGAAAAAATTGGATACATTCCATTCAGATTGCCACATTTCTTTGTCGCTTCTATTCATATTAGTCAGAAAATTTGACCAAAAAGGTTTACGCGACTTCAATCTGGGGACCCTATTATCTGGAATATAGGTGAGTATGGGAAACGAATTTGGAAAGGAATTGAATTTGTTCCAAAAATTCAAAGCTGTTGTCTCTCTGCGAATATGGGGGGGGACAATATTTGAGAGGACTGGTAACCAAGGAGTAGGTGTAGACTTGATAGTACCAGTAATAATCCTCATAGAAAAATTTAGTTGGGCATCAATTTTTTTTACATGAACACTGTTCAACCAAACAGGACAACAATATTCAGCAGCAGAATAAACCAAAGCAAGCGCTGCTGTTCGAAGTATTGTTGCATCAATAATAAAAAAGTATCAGACATATTTTGAAGCGCAATAGAATGTGTATTGAGAAAAACGGTGTTAATTCCGTAAACCTTCTGTAAATCACGTTGAGTGTTTATGTTCCTTCATTTATTTATTCATCGTTGTTGACTTCAAATAAATTTTTCTCAATCAATAATGTTCTTCCGAAAATACAGAGTATTATGAAATACAAATGTACCATTAGTGGGACGAAAAAATTCAATTTGAACAGAAGGTCCGATTTTTCTGAGATTTAGTGAAATTCCCGAAGCTTTCTTTGAGCAAAATCACTTGCGAAACAATGAAATTTACTGAATCTGCCATATACATTCCCCGTCAATAAATTCCGGACAGGCAAAATTTTTGTCAAATTCAACACCCTGTATCTTTTTTCGTAGTATTGGGTCTTGTTATATAAACCCGAAATTTACTTTGCAAATATACCTGTAGTTTGTCCGTTATACAGGGAGGAACAAATCCTTGTTTAATACCCTCCATTTCTAAACACCCTTTGTTGAATTTGTAGAGGAAAATTTGATATCATTATGTTTTAATATGAAGTGTAACCCTTTCTCAACAGAATGACTTTGGATTTACGTCAGTATCTGTTTTAAAAAAAAAGATACACATTTTCAAAGAAAGTGTTGCATTTTTTCAATTTTTATAACAATTCAAATCATTACAATACCTTATCGACAAGCAAACATGAACAAACATTTTAAAATTAATAGTGTGTATTTTCACCTCGCTTTTTCATCACTCTAACCATACGACGTGGCAAACTTTCAATGTAGTTCTGAATTGCTTCTGGGGGAATATTTCCCCAACAATGTCTGTTAATGCAGGACAATGCTAGGCCTAATGATACACGGGTTGTAACAGAATACTTAGGAGAGGCGAATATTCAACGATTGGTGTGGCCAGCCAGAAGTCCGGATTCAAATCCAATTGAACATGTATGGGATATGCTAGGTAGACGTGTTCGAAATCGGCAGCCCAACACCTTGCCCGATTTACGAACAGCCCTTCTTGAAGAAAGGGAAAATATTTCCCGAGAAGCAATTCGGAAATGCATTGAAAGTATGCCACGTCGTCTTGTAGAAGTGATGAGAAAGCGAGGTGCAAATACATGCTATTAATTTTCAGATATTCGTTTATGTTTGCTGGTCGATAAAGTATTGTAATGTTTCAAATTGTTATTGAAATTGAAAACATGCAACACTTTCTTTGAAAATGTGTATATTTTTTTTAAAAGCAGATACTGACGGAAATCGAAAAACATTTTGTTAAGAAAGAATGACACTTCGAATTAAAACTGATGTCAAATTTTCCGCCTCAAATTCAGCACAGGTGTTTAGAAATGGAGAGTATAAAACAAGGTTTTTTTCTACCTGTAAACGAATAAACTATAGATATTTTTGCAAAGTATATTTCAAGTTAATATGACAAGACCCAATACTATACCTGGTGAAAATTTCAACAAAATCGGAGAACTACGAAAAAAGATATAGTTGTTGAATTTGACAAAAATTTTGCCTGTCTGGAATTTATTGACGGGGAGTGTATAATTTTCTGCCTTCTTCAAATAGCTCAATCAAATCCCAAAACTCCATTAATAAAGGTGTTGAATCTCAGTTTGGAAGTAGTCAAATATTTTTCGAATACGGACCTGGAATTTTTCAGGAATCTAAATATAAACCGATCGACCTGTGAAAGGTTATTATTATACGTTTCAAGTATCAACCGAATATATTGGTTGGTTCAAAAGTTGTAAGCAATTGAAAATTTTGGTGACTTAGCATGAATCACCCTGTATCTCGGGTATGGAATTGATTAGACCTATCATATATCGGTTTTTTGGACTCGCATAGGGTATAGCTCTATTTCAAGGGACCTTAAGTTCATTCACCAATAAAACACCCTATACATATAAACCTTTGTCTGACGTAGAAAATTAGTTATCCACCGAATTTTGAATATTTATACTTGTACACATTTTACTCCAATCAACATATGAAAATATGCAATGCTGCCAAAACCTCTAATGAATTTCTATATAATTAAAAGAGGGCTGCAACACAGGTTTTGATCGGAATTTCATCATAGTGCAGGGAATTTATTTCATTAAGCATTCGTGTTGAAAGAGGTAGAATATTTCGTACACTCGCGTTTCACACTGAAATATTACGCGAGCGACGCCGCGGGTTTAATATGGTTTCATATAAAAATAGGTTGGGTGGGTGCATAAACACCAAACAAAATCTCCGGTATCAGATGAAATAGATATTCCATCGCGCAGAACATTTCAACGTGCTCCCATCTTCTCTTTATTCATGTTACGTAAATATTTTTCCGAACAACAGCAGCTGGTGGAATACCTGATGCACCTTCGAAAAAACATTTTCAGTTTTTTGCTCGGTTTTTTGCCAATTTCGTATTCCCAGGTACTTCGAATGCACGCCATACTGACCATTAATGGCTCATACAAGCGAATATTGTGGGATATACTGAGTGAAAAGAAATGGACACAAAAACGGATTAATTGTTATTTGCGGATGTCAATACGATTCTTTCAGGAGTTTGCTGCCATATGACTAGTTTGATATACTGGATGTTCCAGTATACCTGTTCCCATGAATTATCTGAGCGAAAATTTGTCGTTGAAATTCAAACACCTTCAACAATATCTTAGTAAAAGACAACTATTTCAATTGCATAGTTTCACAGAGGAGAACACTCAAACAGTTATCGAATAGAACACTTGGAAAGTGTTCAAAGATGGATCTTGAAGCTTTTAATTAATAGAGTGAGATCTAAACTTCGGATTATCTTTTTGCTGGAGACATACACTTATGAATACTTCGAAGAGAATATTATCTTTATCATTCTTTTGAAACAGTTGACGAATGAATTTCAGATTTCCTTGTGGTTAATACGACTTTCTGTTTCAGATAAATGACGTCACTTGCTGATATTTGAATGGTAAGTTCTAAAAAATGAATCAATGGTTTCACCCTATCAGACCCAATTTAAAAGCTTTCGATTTGAATATTATACACTTCTTGCAACAATTAAAGGAACAGAAAAATGTTTCCAAATTTTTTGGTGTTTTTCAACAGGCTATATCTCAATGAAAAATGGTAGTATGAGAAATAGAAAAATCAACTTTTGAAGCTTGAGGAATATACTTTCTGAATTTATTGGTTAACAATTTTCAGAAGTACCGGCAGCCATGAAATCCTCGAATAAAGCACGAAGAAAAATTTCTTTTATGCAATTTTGTCAATTGTTGGTTAACGGACTGTATATTCGTCAATATTGGAGGTAAAGCTAAGGTTATGAAGAAATTTCACAGCCTTATGTACCTCAAAGGTCCTCCCAAATCGGTAGATCGATGAGTGGAGCGGTTTTCCTGGACCAATCGATTCAAATTTTGAAAGAATTAAACGAACAAGGTTTTTGTTCCTCAAACTTGAGCTAATCTTTTTGGAAATTATTGATTCAATGTTTGCAGTTATTAGTTAATTTCGTATTTTTTTGAAGATCGAGAAAAAGATAAAAGAAATTTTTTTTATTCCGAGAAAATTCTATCGCTAATTTTTTTTGCAAGAAAATTTTTTTAAGAATTTCTAAAATTTCTGAATGCCTTCTTTACGATTGAAAAGAAACAGTTAAATTTTGTTCTGAAAATATCGGAAAAAAATTTCTCTTTCAGTGAGATTTTCTATTTTTGTCTCGATATTTTCCGAACATAATTCACCAGTTTTTTTTTTCAATCGTAAAAAATGGCATTTTTAAATATTCGAGATTTTGAAAAAAAAATTTCTACAATTTTTTTATAATCTCCAAAACATTCAAAATTGATTAAAAAGTGAAAAAAAACAATAAATTTTTTCAAAAGTTCAATCAATCGGTCCAGGAAAACCGCTGAATCGATCGATCTACCGAATTGAAAGGGCCTTTGTTGTACATTGGGCTGTAAAATTTTCTTATAACCTTAGCTTTCTCCCCAATATTGACGAAGATACAGTTCGTTAACCAACAAATGGCAAAATGGCATTTTCTTGCCCGTTTTTTTCACAATACCGTTACAGGTGAAAAAAAATTTTTTTTTATCAAACATGACAGATTTTTGTGGGAAATTTTCTTCAGAAAAAAAAAACAGGCTCTCGGTTTGCTAGGCCTCCAGTAGTTGAGAAGAAATCGGCAGTTGATTGAAAAACGGTCCTTTTGTATTCAAAATTGGATATCTCGAGGACAAAAGGTCATTTCCGAGGGTATTGAAAAACGAATTAGAGCTGAATGAACAGGTTATGCGGCCTTTGCATCTGTCTAGCTCAAAAATTTTTTTTTCATGGGCGTAGAGCAAAAAAAAATTTGAAACTTGAAAAAAAAAATTTCCGAGGATTGCATGGCTACGCGTACTCTGAAAAATTGTTAACCAATTAATTCAGAAACTAGAGTCTTCAAGCTTCAAAATTTGATTTTTCTATTTCTCATACGACCATTTTTCACTGAGATACAGCCTGTTGAAAAACACCAAAAAATTTGTAAAATTTTTCTGTTAGTTTAATTGTTGCGAGAAGTATATTATAAACTGCGATTTACCGCAAGATCATCTTTCCTCGAATTAATTGTGAAACGCTGACACTGGAAAAATGTTCTTTCATTCATTTCAGGTTGAACTTTTACCAATTATGAACGTTTTTGAAAAACAAAATATCAAAAAACAAGGTGCTCAAATTTGAATATCCACGTTTTCGTATAAAATAAAATGGAATATAAAATTCTCAATAGCTTTCTCCACTCATTTTTCAATTGGCTCTAATGAAATTCAGGATATTTGAAACAAAAACTGCAAAACAAGAAAATATTTTTCGTCACTATATTTGATATTCTCCTCCTCAACATCCTGGACCTGAAACTGTTTTGATGAAAGATCATTACGATCACTTTGAATGAGTGAATTTAATGAGAAATTTTCCATTCCAGCACTTTGACTCAAAAGATTTCTGCAATTTTTTGGTTTGAAACCAAGAATAATATAAACTTCCACTCATTATATAGACATATATATATTAACCACAAGCAATTGTAATATTCCCGAATCATTCAATTAATAAAAACACAGTTATTTCCATATCATAACTTGTTATGAATCTCAAGAACGCAGTCGTGTTGATCATTTTTATCTCTCACGTATGAAGAACATTATTATTCCACTCATAGCAGCAGGTAAGTTCATGTTTATTCACTCGGAAATTAAATAATTCAATTCACTTATAAAATGAGGTACCTTCAGTTAACTCTCAGAATTTTCTACTGATACACTCATGAATAATGATATGATAACAATTTTCAATTTTAGTAAATTTTTTATTCTCTTTCATAGTAAAAATGTTGAAGAAGAATGAAATTCGTTTCTATTTCATTGAATAGATGCACCACGGTCATTGACGTAACTAAAGTGGGGAATAGGGGTGGTTAACTAGCGCCAGTCAAGAAAATCTTTGAATTTTTAATTTTTTTGAAGTGTTACCTACAATTTTTCGAATCAATGGGGGGAGTTACGTCCCTAATTACCCCTACTCCCTTTTTACGCCTATGACCAAGGTGGAAAACGGATTTGGACAGAAAAATAATGAATTCCTTTTCAGTTCCTTAACTTACTATCTCAAACTCACCAATTCTAAAATAATCCTTTTTTATGAGGCTTCACCAATTTATTTCGGTTATTATCGTTGAGTACTTCTAACACCAGGATATCTGTTGTGCTGATGAAAAATACGACCCCACCGATACCAGTCATTAGCCTAATGTGTCGTATGTTTTTCACGTCGGAAAATCCGTCATATAAACATAAAAATCGACACATATTCCAACGATGTCGAGTTTGACTTTATCGATTTAGGATATGAGGTGCTCGTTTAGGGCTGAAAAGCATTATCGAAAATGACGAACGTAATCCAGGCTTTATCAGTGTGAAGGGCAAAATATTTGGGGGTTATGATTCTCAAATAGACAGGAATGATATCGACTGTATGCATACGGTAAATAAGAGCACGGATTTGATGAAGGATTATTCCTGTTTATTGGGAAAATTATTGATATTTATTTCTTCGTTTTTCGAGTCGAAATTCATTTATCGTTGTTTTGTAACATTCTGTTGACCTTCACATCGCGAAATGAGTGTTAGGTACATCATTTCTTCATATAATTATTGTGATTATATTTTTATGAAGAATGGTGCCAACACAAGATATCATATTTCCCACATTGTCAAAAAGTTATCAAATATCATGTGAATCAAGCTGTTTACCATACCAGCTTCAAATTCTTTCACCTCTTGTCCAACTGAGGGTAGAAAACACTCATGGAAATGATCTAAGCATATTAAAAAGTTCAAGTAGATATCAGTTATAAATAACTTTCTTAATGATAGTAGTAATTTCGAAACTTGGAACAATGACAAGGTTAACTTTTAGCATTTCTTCTTCCTATTTTTTATTTGTGTGATTTTTCAAACACTTCTTCCAAAAAATTCATTCATACTGATGATATTGCTCTGGTTTTCCATCATTCGGGGCATGAAAAGTACCTTTTTCGCCAATTTGGAAATTCCAAAAAATTGTTTTTCAGAATGGCATTTGTGATAAAATCAAGGTTTTATGTTTTCGTCGAAAGAATCATCAAAACTAGAGAAAATTAAGTGTAACTTCCAGTTCCTCTTCTTCGGAACTTCAATTCAATCCTAGGTTTCTCTATAATTTAGATTTAGATGATCAGCATTTGAACCTTGAAACTCGAAATAACATTATTCAGAAACTAGCTGGTGCTTCATGGGTAGCTGATGCAAAAACACTTTGCTAGCCTTGGTTTTTTCTTCTACTTACTATTATTTCCTTGTTTAGTTGAACAGGGTTCATGTGAAAAAAAATAATGCCCAAATAACTATTATATGAGATAACTTTGATTTTGTGGAACAGATTTAACTCCTGATAATTTTCCTAGATCGAAGTCGCGTAAACAATTTTGGTCAAATTTTTCAATCCATATCTATGAATAGAAGCGACAAAAAATTTCTGCAATCTGAATGCATGCAATTTTTTAACAAAGATCTCATCACTGATCTTTTCATCAGAGTTCCTAGTTTTGACCTTCCAAGAAAAGAAAAATATGGACAGGGTTTTTTCAGCTGAGGTTTTTCCTTGAGCTCTTGTACTACTTTGTACGAAAGGTGTAACTTGCGCTCTCTGTAACAGTCGGATATGAAGACAAATTCATTGGATGTACAAGCTTCCAAAACTTATTCGTATATAGTTAATAGTTTAAAGGGGTTACAGTCCAGTGCGACCTGATGGTCTATCGTGCCCCCTGACAAAGCTTTACAGCTCGCCTTCCAGTACCAGAGATCCTATGTAATCCAATATCTCAGAAGGCTTCAGTGAGGCTAATTCCTCACTCCTACAGTTCTCTTGACCAAAGCATTGTTTCCTTCGGCTTACAATGCCAAAGCATTCTGTGACTAGGTGAATAGGAGTTTCTTCCTCCTCCCCACAGAATCTACACTCGTCAGTGTCCGATACGCCCATTCTCAGCAAGTGCTTTCTGAGGCGACAATGCCCTGTAAGAAAGCCAGTGAGGAGGTGTAGTTGGTTCTTACTGAGATCCAAATATCTTTTGGATCTTGCAACTTCAAAATTCCGAAGGAACTTTTTGGAGTGATCCAACCCTGGGAGATTCTGAAAGAGTTTTTCTCATTCAATTTTCTCCTTCTCCAGAAACTCTTCCATATAGGTACATTTTTCTATACCACAGAAAGGTTCTGGGCCAGTGAGTGGTTTCCGAGCACCCTCCCTTGCAAGTTTGTTGACCTCTTCGTTACCTGTGATTCCCGAATGACCAGAAACTCAGATTAAATAGACCTTGTTTTTCTTGCCTACCTCATTGAGTTGGAATATCATGCAAAAGGTTCGACCATTCCATTACTCTCATGTCAAAAATTATGAGGTTTGCAATAACGGGACTTCATAGTGAACTACCCTGTATTGATAATTGAAGACAGATCTTCACAACATTCGAAAGCACCTTCAATAAACTAACTAAATCTTTGCAACTGCACATTAACGTCACACACAAACGTTAGATGTGTATTACTCGACTGAGTATCAAAACTAGATCCTAGGTTTAAAGACAAGGACTCGGTGTTTACCCAGACGGCACAGAAATATTCCATGCATATTCAATGAATATACCGCTGGCATATTGAGATATTCCAAACATATTCCAAATCTCCCATGGCATAAGCCTGGCAGATAGCAGGAATATCCAAGGTCACCATGAAACATCTGCCAGGAATATCCCATAATCTTCAAAAATATCTCCATGGCATATGCCATACAGATGCATCTATGAATATCTCCCTTACATATATGCTGGCAATATCTTTTTATCTCCTGATTTGTCCATGCCATATGCTGGTAATATCTTTGTATATATTTAAATATATGTAAATTTTTGTAGCGGTACTAAATAATAATGCATTGATTAGATTGTTTCAAAAAAATTTATTACAGTTTTAAGAATATTTTGTACAATAACAATAATTAACAAAATTATCACATTAAATCATAAAAATGAACATAAAGTAAAAATATAAATATAAATCAACTAGGTATTTTACAAAACAATACTAAGAATAAGTAAAAATTAACATTTGATGAATTAAACTAAAAAATAGGGAAAACACAATGAGGTAATATTTTAAATGATATAAATATTGAACTGTGAACTTCAATTATTTGGTTTGTGAACTAGAGGCGATTTCGATTGACTGGTTCTTGGTTGGTTCATAGATTGGTCCGTCAGTTTTGGACAAACCGCATTCGAATGACATTCTGGTGACGTCTCAAATCAGATGTTTCTCCAAAATTTGAACAGAATTCGAAAGCGCAGTTCGTTTGACGTTGTCATTTATGAACCGAGCGGTCAACCGTTAACCAACCAAAACAGCCATTTGAAATCGACTCATCAGATTATGGGTCGGTTTCACAAATCGAATTACTCGTTTTGAAATTTCTACGAATCGTGGTGGCTCCAGTTAATTAAATGGTACTAACAAAGTTTTGTAAAACCGACCTTATATCTATACAGGGCGTTTCCTTAACATGCGGCAAAAATTCAGGGGGCTGTTCCTTGGACTATTCTAAGAATATTTTGTCCTTTGATGATTTTTGAAAAACCTCTTTGTTTTGAAGATACAGGGCAAACAAAATTTTAGATAATAACATTTCATTATGAAAAATTACATGAAAATTTAACTTAACCTACAAAAACTGTTGAAAATGACCACCTCCAGCCAGCATACAAGCATCCAATCTTCTCCTCATTGACTGCCGAACCCTTTCAAAAACACCAGGATCATTTCTTATTAAGTTACACCCAGCAATGATCCGATTTCGCAAGTCTTCCACATTTTCTACTGGAGTGGTATAAACTAATGATTTTAGATGGCCCCATAGGAAATAATCTAAAGGGTTTAAGTCCGGGGAACGAGCAGGCCATAAATTCATAATAGTGAAAGATAAAATGTTAATTGCTAATACATCACAAAACGAATTCAAATGAAAACCGTGTTTAATCTGTATTCCTTTACCATCTGAACTTATCAATTTTAAGTCAAAAAACTGGCCGTTTTTTATAGTTGTCAAACACATTTAAAAATAAATTGTACCTACTTAGTAAACACAGTGCGGTACGCATTTTTATTTATACTATTATCAATTTTAAAAATATGAAAAATGTTGTTCGCCCTGTATCTTCGAAACAAAGAGGTTTTTCCAAAAACATCAAAGGACAAAATATTCTTAGAATAGTCCAAGTAACAGCTCCCTGAATTTTTGCCGCATGTTTAGGAAACACCCTGTATATCAGCACCTCAGAGGTAAAGTGTGTTAAGTCACATTTTTTCAGACACGACCTATATAGAATATTGGATTCACATTAGTAAATTCTAGCTAGTGGAACACATTTTTGACTCCCTAGGTTTATGAAGACGCCAAGTAATGGCAGTACACATTCTTTGAAACAATTATCGAACTGAAAAATCTCTCATTTGTCTAATTTTGATATTGTGACTTGACACACTTTACCTTTGGGGTGCTGATATAGATATCCGTGTTTATAACATCCCAGGCCTTCCAATTCCCAGTCTCCAGTCCCTTCTATCAACACCCATTCTCCCGGTCTCTCAGACATCGTCTTCTGTATGCCGCTCATCCAGGTAGCTTTTGGTCTTCCCCGCCTTTTTCCTTGGAATTCTTTGATTTTGGCCCTGAAAAAAACCAGTGATTCTAAGATTTTCAAGATAAGAGGCTGTCTACTGCTATAGTAATAGTGGAATCTGTTCTAATTATTTAATATTTATAAACTTACTTTGAATTTTAGTAGGCAGTGTTGGCAATTTATATCGAGGCAACCTTCCTTCTCGAAGACGATCCCTCTTTTTGATTTTTAGGGCCTAAATCCGTATTGATGCCACTAATATTTTCGACCTGTACAGCCTTTTTGCTTGCAGGAACAAAATTACGATATACAGCTTGGGTGAGACTTACTACACCTGAGAAGTTCCTCCACTCATGCTCTTGTAGTTTTTACGTTTGGATTGAAAGCAAAATTTTGGTTAAGCTATCTGCACAACGTAGAGCCATTTTTCAGTAACAAATTTAGTATTTTCATTCTGTTTAAGAACCTCTGAAAATATTAATAAAACATAAAATGGGTTTTATGATCACTGAAATTATTTATATTATACCTTTGAGAACATTGCACAATTTTATTAGGGATGAAAAGTTAGTTTTTGCCTTTTTCCCAACCCAACTAAAATATAGGAAATATCCTTTCTATCACGTCCTCACTGTAAAGTCCTCAATTCTTTGACCTGAAAAAACGTAAATACACATAACCAAAGATAAAGCACTGACAAGTGATTGGCATATTCCGAAAACCTTTTTCAAGCATTCCAAATATATAAGAGTACCTACCAACGCTGATTTGATATTCACGCTCCTACAGTCATGCTCTTGTCTGCCTGTCTTATCTTTTATCATGTGCTCGGCTGCATCACAAACTATTTATCACATAATACTCAAACAATAACATATTTTCAACTCCACACACAATTTAATAATTTTTCAATAAGACTCTTTTAACTCATGGAGCTCCATAAGTCACCACCGTGACGGACGACCATTTTGGAAGTTTGGAACGCTAATCACAGAACACAAATAACCTCAATCCAAGACCACAAAACAAAAATATGAATATTTTGACTGAAAACGTCGTGACGTAATGTTTACATCCATAAGAAAAAGTCAAATCAGTAAAATCGAAATTTGATATTCTTATCGGTAAATTCAGGGATAGAATTGCAGGAGTTAAGAATGGGTAGAGGCCAGAAAATAGTTAATTTTTTATTTATAAAGGAGTAGTTTTATTCCTGTAAAGAAATAATGTCATTGGTATTTCTGTCAGATATTTTGATAAAATTCAAGGAAATATCTAGAAAGGGCGAAAATATGGTGGTGGTGGCCACATAACTTCCTCAACCTACAATGGCTCTGAAATGTTTGAAATGCAATGTATTTGGTTCAATGAAAAGCAAGAAGTATTAAGTTGAACTAGAAAGATTCTAAGTTCCAGACATCTCTGTCACCACAGGGCAGCTTCATGGAAACAAAAATATGAGCAAAAGTGATTCGATCCTCCAGTGGAATAAGCTACTCTCACCTCTGCTGACTAATATTTGATTATCATATATGATTTTTGACAACTTGTCTACGCCCTTTTCACATATCTGCTCGAATATCATATATTGTTTTTCCATTTATTGAAAATATATATTTGATCTCTTTCCTATAAGATCAAAATCATAATGGACCTCTTTTTCTGTTTCATCGAACATTTCAATCATTTAAAAAGTCACTCGACTCTCAGTCGATAGACGATATAGTATAGCATGTCCATTTTTCACAAATTAAAACGTTTAATTTGTTGCCTGCTCTTTCATTTCATTGTATCAATCATATAAATAAATTACAAATCATTGATTCCATTGTTTACTCAGTTTAATAAATAAGATCAAATTATTAAGCGAATAAAAGTGTTATTTTTTAACTTGAATCCAACTATAATTAACTTGATGATAACTGCGATTCCTCGAAAATATAATCTATATAGAAAGTTTGTAGTTCTTTAACAGTTTACTGGGAAATAGCAAACTCATCAATTATTGATGAGTTCGGAACAAAAGCAAAATCGAGGTAGTGGTAGTGCCTACACACAATTATCGTTCAAAAAGGGTTTTGTAACGTTTGTAATATTCCATGAAGATTCATGTATATATACCAATAAATACTATTGAATAATATTCTAAACGCATATCATATAGATATTCCCATAGCATATACCAGACATATCTGGTATGGCATATATTTGGAATATTCCTTTGAGAGCAGATATATTTGATATATATCTGGCATATGCCTCGCATATTGCAATATCTTTTGGCTTAATGGCAGATTGGAGGAATATTCCGGGAATATAGGGTGCCGTCTGGGTAGTGCTCGGGAGCACATAGGTCATTACTAAATCCCCTAAGGAAAATCCCATCAAAAAGGCTTCTAGTGCTCTCACGAGCACAAAGCACAGAGCTCTGGTACAGCTCTGAATGGCGTTACGAAATTTTCTTACTCAACAAACCCCAATTATTTTTCAGTTTTCTATCTGTCCCAGAGATGTGAAAACCCTCTTTTTGATACACCCTGTAGAATACCGATTCCAAGAAAACGATCGTTTCTGAGGTCATTTGGAAGTAAGACACGTGATTCGTGTTGACGAAGTGATTCGCAGTGTCCCCTGCAACATCACGCAAACATATAGGTCCATATTATCGTCCAATACATAATCAGAACATCCGCACCCGAACACAAACACATGTTTTACCGGAAACGAGCAAGCCTTACGCTCTGTTTCCTCCATACGTACTTGGTTTCAAGTGTTATTGCCGCTACAGTTATCCATAGCGTCAGATGCGAATGAGACAATGTTTCCCACTCAGTGTTTTATGGACGCAGTTATAGGAAACGTGCAGTTTTATCGGAGAATGCTGTTATGCAAATATATTCGCAGAATGTATAAGGCGGGTTGTGTGAAGGGAACCGGAGATAATATTTTCGATTTATATCGTGAACAATGGGCTTTCGTATTGCTGTCTTTTCTTTGGGGTGGTTGGGTGAATTAAAGACTTCACAAATTTGGCACAATGGTTGTACGAGAAATTCTGAGGTGGAGATTTGTCCGAATATATCGGGTATCCCACGAATAAATTCGTTATGCCCACTTGCACCGTCAAATATAAGTCTGACTTACGTCCAACTTAGATTTGAAGTTAGGTTTGAGACGTCGTTTCTCTTGCACCGCAGTTTAAGTGCCTCATAAGTTTTGACTATTTTGAGCCGCGAATATTCATGGCTTAAGCAAGACTTTAGCCCGTCTCAAATATTCATGTCGTCAAAAACGAACTTCAGTTTTGACGAGTTGTTTTCGATTGCGTGAATTCAATAATTATTACGAATAGAACTTTATTGAATTAAATTGATGATCTATATGAGGATGATTTCGACATATTAGATATAATTGATTATGGCTTTCCTAGAAGTCTATTATTAAATAGGGCGGATCACAACCATGATATGGACGAATTCGCTTTTTTCAGCGATTTGATCAAAAAAACTACTCTGGAACTGCTGAGATTAATTGAGGATGACTCAGAATTAACGAGTAATATGTAATACATATCTCATTATATCTTATGTATGACGATGTCAAACCTCAAAGAAGGGAGTTCAAGTCTTGATGATTGTAGAAATCAGAGTGTATCACCGATGAGTCAACTCCTTACGTGAGTGCGATTCTACGCATCAGCAGGACAAAATTAAGGATTTCACCGAATCTTATGTGAAAGAAGAGAAATGAACAATTTTCAAAATACTGTAATGCTGATAAGTGATTTAATTTCTTAGTATTTTCACCCCTTGCGTTAATTACAGCTCGGAAACGACGGTTCATACTCAAAATGAGTGATCTGAAAATATTCTGATCTAATCCTTCCCAGATTTCTCCGAGTTGGATTCCTAAGTCATTAAGAGTAGCTGGATGATTTTCTGAACTTCTCAGCCTTCTATTGAGGTTGTCCCAAACCTGCTCTTCAAGAATGTTGCTTATATACTTATCAGCATTCATAGCTCCATTACCAACGACCACTAGGTCTGTGCGAGCAGCCAAAGATATTCCACCCTATACCATAATCGATCCTTCCCCGAAACCAGTAGTGTTCAGGAAATTGCACTGAGCATATCTTTCATTAGGACGTCTGTATACAAGGGAATGTCGATCACAATGGTAGAGGCAGAATCTAGACTCATCTGTGAAGAGAACTCTTTCCCTATCGGCCTCTTCCCAATGGATATGCTCTCTCGCAAAATCCAAACGCGCCCTTCGATGGGCTGGGGTAAGAGCTGGGCCTCTTGCCGCGACACGAGGCCTTAAATAATATTCTCTGAGGCGATTTCTTATTGTCTGACTGCTAATTTGCACCCCATGAGTTTGCTCAAGCTGATTTTGAAGGAGGCGAGCGGTTGCAAACCGTTGTCTCAACGAAGAAACTCTCAAGTAACGTTCTAAAATGGCAGTTGTTACCCGTGGTCTACCCTGTCCTGGTCTTCGGACATTCATACCTGTCTCCCTGAATCGCTGCAACATTCTGGACACACTTGTATGGGAAACTCCAAACCTTTCTGCAATTCATGTGTATGTCCACCCTTCTTCTCGCGTTCTTCTTGCGTGTTTCGCGTTGCATAGCGATCGAGTGTAAAAAATCAAACGAAAGAAAAACTATTGATCACTAGAATTGATCGAGAACAACTGATTTTAGAATGGAGCCAATACATTCAAAATCGGATAATATCATCTTTTTTTATTCCTGCTGGGAAAAAATATCTGTATTGAAGAAAAACGTTGAAACTGGATAACATATGCATGCATAATTCTGGAAAAAATTATTTTTATTGAGAACACCTTCAGTTGTAGAATAAATTTGAGATTTCCATAATGTGCGTTAATTTTTTTGCGCAGTGTAATTAACGGTAGAGAAGTTGTCACTAAAACCCTAGCACCCTTACTCTCAAATAATGGCTAGAACATCCACTAGAGGTTTGTCGGACTCATTATGACACACTCTGTATATATTTGATGGAACATCATTGTTTTTTACTCTTTGCTTCATGCAGGATGTAACAAAATGGGAAATATGAGAAAAAATCGAAATTGATGTTCATGAGCCGTCGAAGAGAATGAAAATGAGCATGGGCTAGTAAAAATCTAAGTCATGCACTGATGACTAGTAATAACTCAGAAACCAGTCTACTGCTACGTTGATTCGATGACAGATGCCAGCATGTTCCTACAATTTACTTCATAATCTAGATTTACACTAGCCCATCTTTATAGTCTCTTTCTGCATCTTTCGTTTCATCGATATTTCCAATTACGATGAAAAAATATTCCAATATTCCTTTCACAATATACTCGTCCATCTATGACGAACTAAATGAATAGCTGCCAACAGCACGTTGGCAAGATTCGAGGTCCAAACGTCGACTCGAAATGTTGTGAAAGAACGGACTTTCATCATTCTGCAGCTAATATAGACAGGGAGATCAAAGTGGAGGTTTCTCTTCCCACCGCAAATCTATAGACTTTCCTGAACACACGCTTCCTGCTTTCCTGCAAATATAGGAGCATACCACCCAACTGGAACATTCTGGAACTCATATCCCTGTCATATTGCGCACATAACCCAGCCCCATTCAGATGCTCCAGGACATAATAAGTTTACGCGACCACTAATTTTTTATGGGCCCTAAAGTGAGGCGTGAATTGAATTAATTTGCGGCAGATCCATAATCCAAGGGCGGCAATATAGTGCCTTTATAATATCTCGATCAATCACGGGCTGACAGTTACACGACTTCTGGCATAAAATACATTTACGGTCACAATGGGAAACAGTGAAACGGAAATGAGCGAGTTTCCGACCACGTTCGCATCCTGGGCCTTTTTTCCGAAGCCACTTTCATTTGGCTGCCTAGGCGTCTCGAATATTTCCAAGGCTGGGTCGAAAAGCGGTGGCTCATCAGGAAATGAATCGTGTTGGTTCGAATTTACATCGGGCGACATGGTTTGAGTGAATGAGGCTCGGGCGGAGTTGATAACGGATTCAATTTTGCAGAGTTCGTGTTCATCTGGAGCGGGGTCTTTTATTTCGGATAATGTACTAAGTGGAACTGAAAATTGAACATCCGGTATTGTAACTTTCATCTATGTTGATGAACTCCAGCGAACCAGTCTAGAGGACTCGAGTACTGTTCAAAATCGGGGTTGTTCTGATTTTGTAAAATACTGTTTAGGACTGTATCCAGATAATTGAGTTAGAGATGGTAGTGTAATAGTATATTATTTTATAAGGAGGAGAAGTGTCACTTTTCATGGCGAGCTTGAGTTTACCCGCCGAACGTTATGAGGCAGGTAATTGAAAGCGAGCCATGAAAAGTCACTTCTACTCGGAATGAAATATGTTATTTTATTTTCAAACGTTTTGAAATTCATGAAAATCTGAATATCCACTTTTGTATTGATTCACATTTAGGTACATGATTCTATCCACTTACGATCGTTATAATTGAAAGAATTATGGGACATTTGCCTAGTTACGGTTGCCACGCACAATTGATTCTGACAGATATGAAGTATGCAATGATATATGCGAGCTGGTGAGAAGTGGTTGAAAGTGAAAATGTCTTCAGAAATTGAGGTTCTGGCCATTGAAGCAGTCTCATCCCTCGAACCACCGAAGTCTATTGAAAAATATTCTGCAGCATAGCTATGATCACTTCGTGAATTGGTGCAATTCGAAAAATGTGACAGTTTACCAAGAGAATGTGCTTCTAGCATATTTCAACTTAATGGCTAGTATAATAAAATGGAAATCCTCTACTTTGTGAGCCCAATATTCAATGATAAAGTTGCAACTAGCGATCACCAATGAAATAGATATTGGTAAATACCTGAAGTTGCGCGTATTTTTGCAGGGTAACACTTTTCCTGTCGCCGGACGGAAAAGTGTTGCAAAGCAACACTTCTCCTCCTAGGCGGAGAAATAGAACTTTTCGATGATCCTGTCAATCGAGAAATGACGTTATTATTGTACATTTGAAAATAAAAACATTTATTGACATCATTCACAATAATAAAATAAATAAGTCACCCGCATGATGTTAATACAGTAAAAAATACAAATATTAAATTCATCACGTTCATTTATAGCTCTCCCCTTCCTGAATTGAAAATTTAGTGTGAATGTATATGAGATGTGTGATGTTATGGCTGGTTTAGATGTAACAGTGTTCGGTAATTGTGAAACTCTGTACAACACACAAGCTTCAGCTTAGGTTGTACAGTTTTCTGAAATTAAAATGTATTTACTTATTGTAACTTGGTGACCGAATAAATTATTATTATTATTATTATTATTATTATTATCTATAAACTCAGAGTGAATTATTCAACTAAAAAACAGAGGTAATTTAGAGATGTTCGAAATGAGAGGTCAGATGAAGTCAGACTTAGACTTTGAGATAGTTCCATTAATTCAAAATTAAACACAGCGTTTACAGTGATGATGCAAATGAAATTGATTGCGAGAGCCTCTTTATTTCATCAGAAAAACAGAAGGTTGAATTATGAATTGTTAGAGTTGTAATAAAAGTGAGATCAGGCCTTAGAGGAGATACGTGTATTGAAAACTTAGAAGTCTAAGTCTGGTCTTCATTGAGATTATTACAAATGTGAGAATATCATGATTGAGAAATCAATATTCATGATCTATAACGCTGGTCTGTAAAGAGAATGCTAATTAATCAATTGAGACGACATTTACAGTGACAAACTGCTTTTAGTAAACAGGGTTAGTGTTCATCAGAAAAATGGAGGCTACAATAATTGACAATTATGAGGATTATAATATGAGTGTACTATGTATGATTAGAATCACTAACCTATTGATTCGAGGAAACAGAAGGCTTGAGATCTTACTTGCTAAGTGATTCAGATGAATGAAATTGAGAATTTCTTATGTATAATGAGGAGATCATATCAGTTGAATGGTTTTATCAATATTTGAGGAGACCGCTCAAGGTGAAGCAGGGATTGAGATTGTCAATCAGGTTCAATGTTTGAGCTACTTGATCGTTCAAATACTTCGGAGAAGTTCACTCGGTTTTATTGAGGGAGAAGCAACAAGTATGAAACAAGTGTGGAGACGAAATTATGAAAGAGTGATTCAACAACGTTTATAATCCGTCGAAGAATGTTGATATAAAGATGGCTAGTGAAAATCTGTATTATGAAGTAAACTGCAGGAAAATCCTGTCATCGAACCAGCATGAAAGGCAAACTGGTTTCGGAGTTATTACCCGTTATCAGTATCTCTTAACGCCTTCGTCGATGACAAACAAAATTCAATGCTGTTAGTCACTTCCCAGATTTAAAAATGAAAAGTGTCATATAGCGGAGAAATGTCTGCATCTCATTCCAACAGAATCCCTCTCATTATTATCTTCATCTAGACGAAATTATATGAAACTACCATAGGCAAAATCATGGTTTGAAGATAGTGAATTATCTGGCCGAAACTAAGATAAATTGAATGTTACTGTCGAGTAGAGCGAGAAAGATAATATAAACGAATGCATTCCTCGGGTTTTTTATCGAAAAAGTTCGTTTTGTGTTATTGTCATAAGGAAAAAATAATGTGTGAAAGAATTTGATGATTATCAATGTATTGTTGAAGACAACATTTCGCTTCAAAATTAACTATGATTGCTCCCTGCCCAAGATATTGTTGAATAAATAACTTTCTCTACTTCAGTATCGTAATGAGTTCATTACAGTACTGAAAGTAGTGCTCTAATGAAACTCATTACAGCATTGTTTTCAGTCATATTTTTCGTTTTGTGGTTGTCAGTACTGACCTCCAATTCAATCAATTTTCGAATCAAAACAATTCTCATTCCGTAATCTGTCAAATTTCGTCACACCAACTGCCAAGCTACAATACAAAAGCCACTAATCTGAATTTTCATTTGAATTTCGAGAATATTTCACGAAACTTGACTGAAATAGAGATAATATTGTCTAACTCTTGTTGCAGAAGGCAATTCCAACACTCATGCTTTCGCTCCTTCGTCACTCGTTTTCGAATTTCGCATTCGTGTTGGAATAGGAGCTCATTCTGCAACTTGTTTTAGAATGTACTATTCTCTATTTCAGTATAGTAATGAGTTCATTACAGCAATAATAATAATAAATTTATTGATACTTTTAGACATACAGTATGTATAGGACAAGTCAAGAAAACAAAGGAAAAAAAATGTTTCCAATCAAAGTTGTAAATCATTATCACACAAATACTTATTAACATTATAATAAGCCTTAGCTAACATTAACTCTTTCACCGCACATCTGAAACGCCGAATTTCTAATGATCTCACTGCCATAGGCAGATGATTAAATAATTTTATGCCCTGTTAATAGGGTGAATATTCAATTTAGAGGTCTTATGAATCGGAATATTCAGAGTTTCAGAATTCCTGGTGTCGTAATCGTGAAAACCGGTAACCTTGACAAAATCAAATTCATTTTCTTTAACATATATAAGACATTTATACATATATATATATATACATGGGAGTGTCAACAAGTTATAGCTCAAAAATATGGGTCTGCAAGACATAAGTGGGCCAAGATGGAACATCATTCGGACTATTCTTTTTGCGTAATAAATGCCCTATTTGAATCTACTGAATTACCCCACAATAAAAGTAGTGCTGGAAGCATTATTTTTAGTTATATTTTTCGATTTGTGGTTGTCAGTACTGACCTTCGGTCCTCTCAATTTTCAAATCGAATCAATTCAAATTCCGTCATCTGTCACATTGCACACCAACTGCCAAGATACAATACAAAAGTTACTAATCTGAATTTTTATTCGAATTTCGAGAGTATTTCACAGAACTTCACTGAAATGGGGAAAATGTCGGCTAATACTCGTGGCAGAATGCAATTCCAACACCAATGTTTTCGAAAAATAGCTGCTTCGTCGCTCGTTTTTGAATCTCGCATTCGTGTTGGAATAGGAACCCATTTCACAACTTGTTTTAGAATATACTATTATGATTATACGTACTTTCATTGTGTGTTTCTTCAGAAAACATGAAAGGTGAACTTGTCTAATTTGTTTCATCCACACAGCACGTTCGCAAGATTTCTAGGTCCTAACGTCGAGTTGAAAAGTTGTTAAAAGGTTTCTAGGTCCAAACGTCGAGTTGAAATGTTGTAAAAGAACGGACTTTCAACGTTCTGCAGCAAATACAGACAGGGAGATCAAAGTGGAAGTTTCTCCTTCCACTGCAAATCTATAAACTATCCTGAACACCCGTTTCCTGCTTTTCAACAAATACAAGAACATACCACCCAACTGGGTGGAACATTCATTTCGAAATATTCGAATTAATACGAAATTTCAATGTGAAATTCATTCCACTGGAATAAATGCCAATGAAGTGACAACGTGCGATACAAATACCTATTGAAATATTTTCTGGGGGTTTTCTATCCCAGGCTCTGAAAAAAAATCAATTACATTATTTTTTAATCATAGAAGACAAGCCCCTGCGTAAAATTTGTGACTAATTTGTGACAATTTCTTCGATTACTCCTATAAGCGCGGTTTACATTGGTAGAGTAGAGTAGAGTATACTTACAATATCCTCCTACTAGCTCAATGTAAACAGGATGAGCTAGTGACGGTGGAGTACTTAATATAGTGTACGGTAGAGTAGAGGGGATATCACATTTGGAATATTACACGCGAATATCCCATCACCCACCAAAATCTTACTGTACTGTACTGCAATACTACTAGCAATAGCTATGGTTGTTACAACTTGAAGAGATCCCAAAGTTTCATGTTAATTTGACACAGTATTCAGTCATTTCATGCGAGAAGAACCGTATTCAAAATTTAATCACAAGATACTTAACATTGCGTTCAATGTTGGGAATGGCTTCATAAATAGATTCTTCTGCTTCGGAGAATATCCCACAATATTCCCCCATCGACGACTTTCCCACTGAGAATCTCGCTGGTCGGTAGAATACACATTATATTCAGAGTGAATGCTTTGTAAATTAGCCTTAAGGCCAACCACCATAATAATTCAACGAATTTCCGCATTTGAGAGAAAGGGCACTACGCAACGATTCTGCAATTCTGGTTCACTTTGAGTTCACCATATGTAGGTATTCTTTTAGAATGAAGAACTCAGATTATTGATTCATCCCTGACGATAAAGGCCCCCAACGATTCTACCCTAACAAAGGAAGATACTATGATAGCACAATGAATGAATGTACAGGGTAAACCAAATTGCTTGATTTTGACTGTTTAAGGTAATTCTGGACTAGATAGGTAAAAACTGGGCTCGATTTTTGTGAAAACAACATTATTGAAAACCATTTCACGATGTCCTCATTTTTTTTTTTATTTCGATCTCGAAAATGTGTCATAACTTTTTCATTTACGAAAATTTTTGAAAACGATGAAGACTTTCTAGAAGTGCTTTTTTCCCGAAATTAAGAAACTATATAAAAGTTTTCTTCTCGTGAAAAAAAAACACTCTTTTCATACTAAATAAGAACGCATTTTTTTTCATTTTATTTCATAAAAAATATTTTGAGATGAAAAAAATTTAAAATTATGTATTACTCCCAGTGAAAAAGTGCTTGTTGAAAGTTTTTATCTTTTTCAGATATTTTCGATGATGAAAAAGTTATGGCACATCTTCTGAATCGAAAAAATTTCAAAATGTTGTTATATTTTCAAAACAAATGAAGATATCGTGAAACGGTTTTCACTATTGGAGTTGTCACAAAAATCGAATCCAGGGCTCCTTTCAACGTTTTTACCTATCTACACCTTTTCCAATTGTAATTCAGAAAAAGTAAAATGTAATTCAGAATAGCAAATTGAATTTCAGAAGATGGAAATTGTAATTCAGAATAGTAAATTGATATTCAGATATGGTAATTTGAATTTCAGAATAGTGATATGTAATTCAGAAAGCGTAATTTGATTTTCAAAATAGTGATATGTTATTCAGAAAGGGTAATTTGAATTTCAGAAAATATAAATTGTTATTCGGAATTGGTGATTTGAATTTCGGAAATGGGAAATTGTAATTCAGAAAAAGGAAATTGTAGTTCAGAATTGGTTGCATATACTCCCGAAATAATGAACATGAATATGTACCTGTTTATATCTATGTTATGTAGTACATATATCTAATACTATTCTGAATTACATATTACATTTTCTGAAATTCAATTGATAACTTCTGAATTACAATTTTCCTTTTCTGAAATTGAATTTGCCATTTCTGAATTTCAATTCACTATTCTGAATTACAAATTTGTTTTTCTGTATTCCAACTTCCTAATCTGAATTTCAATTTCGCTTTTCTGAAATTGAATTAACTATTCTGAAATTCAATTTTTGTTTTCTGAATTACATATTCCTATTCTGGAATACATGTTCCCTTTTCTGGAATTCAACTTTGATTTCCTGAATTACAACTGTGAAAGGTGTAGTCTAGAAGTACCAGAAAAAGCCAAAATCAAGCAATTTGGGATACCCTGTACAATAGTTATTTGCGCAACCATTTGGAAGAAGCATCGCTTCACTCATTTCGTAAAGGAAGGCTTTTTACGAAAAATAGTATTAACCAATGTATTTCACAATAGTATGTTCTAAAACAAGTTGCAGAAAGGGCCCCTATTCCAACACGAATGCAAAAGAAAACATTTTCTGAAAGAAGCTTACGATGTGCAACATTTAATGGATGAGGTAGCATTGATCGTTGAAGCTTGGAGCGTGCCGAAAAGGTGAATTAACTTTTCTCCGTGTGGAAAATGTAGTATTTCAGGAGGAATTTACCAAATTCACCATTCCCAACACAAAGACGAAAGTATGTCGAGAATTTTCTATAACCGCTGAAGCCTTTGACGGTATGAATTACATCGAAATAGTAAAGATGCTTATGCTTAAGCTGCGGCCAAATGTTAATCGTGACAGATTTTCTGTTAAATCCTTGTTTGTAGACTGGTCACCGTTCTCGATGGTCATCGACTATTCTGTCTTTACGGATTCTGGAGCTGATTTGCTGAGAATCAAACAGCATGTAGAATGGAAGTCTAATAAAATTGCTGAAGATTACGTGGAGAATTCCATAATTAATGGAGAGACGATTGCGACGAACATTCCAGGAGAAAATTACTCAGACAATACACAAATTATTGCTACACGGGAAAGTACGTTGTCAGCTTTGTTCAATATCCATAATTGCTCGAATTATGTTATTAATATTTATGAATACTTTTCCCATTCACGTGTTAGAGTTACCTAATAAATGAAATCATTGATCTTCATAATAAGTAGTACATCAAATTTAATGCCATATACAGGGTGAGTCTTTGACTTGTACATATATTTTTTCCGTAGATTCCTGTGGTGAAAAGAAACACTTTTTTCATCTTCCATTTTTTCCGATTCGTCTTCGTTGAAAAGATACACGCTGTCAAAAATCCATCAAAAAAATTTAATTTTCAGTTATATTTCGCAAACGAATCTGTCGAATGAAGTGATTTTCGGAATATAGTTTTTCGTAAACGTGATTAATCTATCCCCAACACAAAATTCCACTAACAGTTTCTCAATTATGACCATAACATTCCATAAATTCACCAGACATTCAAAGAGTCTAATTGTAAACAGTAAATTTTATGTGATGAGATGAATATTCATTCATTTTGGAATATAAATGTATTCTTGATATTTTCTTGTACAACCCGCTGTTCACGAGTAATTCCATATTGAAAGAAATTATGTTTCTGAGAAATTCCATAAATTGGGTACTTTGGCCTAATGTAACTCTATCGAAAATATGCACAGAATTCAATTTTTGCTACGTTGTTACGTTGAAAATCACCACGTTTTAATCCGAGAATTTATGTTCTGGAAGAACAAGGTTATTCTGAATGGAAAGGAAACTAACGGACTTTGGAAATTGAGTTATATTAATGAGCTCACCTCTACTTCTTCGATTTACATCCTTATTTATTCTAGCAAATTTACACACTTCTTTCTAAATACCTAGTGCTTCAGGCAAGTTACATTTTTTAAAGGGGATTGTTCGTTAGAAGCCCTAACATCCCGCTTTCATTAAAAGTCAGAGTGAATGCTCCACCCAGAGACAATCATGTTGGTATCTTTGGCGGCACCATTCGAATCTTAACATGAACTTGACACACGCGATCACAATTCGGCCACATTATTCACAAAACTGCTGTTAACAAGTTTTTCCATTAGTGAAAAAGCATTTCAGCATATCTACCATTTCCTGGTTAGAATACATTATGCAGATTCCCACTGATGAAGTCGGATAAACGAAATAACGTTTCAATTGAAAATCACTTAACCATTAATTCCCTATTTGAATTGTTAGTGGATCACCCTATGCGCAACAACGATCAACATAGAAGAGTCGCGAAAAATCTGCTTTGTCAAAGTTAAAATTTTTTTCCTTTTCATTGAATTATGAAGTATATTAAACATAATGATGAGTATCTTCTCAAATGTTACGTTAATATTTCGGATTAAAAATTATTCACAACAGCGTTATAATTGAAAAAAACTATCAACACACAATGATATTCGATGATTATAATGTGGTAATTCTATGCACACTTAACACTTTATAGTAGGTCGTTGATCTATGATTACGGAGTTCTAACTGGCAACGTTCAGCTTAGCGGTGAACGTTCAATTCAATGACATTTGTTTATGTTTAGAAATGAAAAGTTATGATTCTGTTGGAGAACCTCAGGAAATTTTATAAATAACAATAAAAAATGATTTCATACTGAAGATATAGGTGATTGCAAGCTTCATTATCAATAATTGCTACTTCATTATCAATAATGAAAAAGAAATCAAGAAAAGAATATTCAACATTTGCCGCTAATGGAATTCTGTATGAAGTATAAGTATTTATTGTAGGTACATTATATAAATTCGGTAATTATTCAGAAGTAACAAAATCGTACTTCATCTTTTGTCGAAAAGGATTGAAAAAGTAAGTTGACGCTTGGTTTTATTGTACAGTTGCTTATTATTTCCAAGTTTTGAATGGCAGGCATATATCTATGATATCCAGGAGTGGCATAGCACATTATGAAAGTTTAAAATGGCTATACCTTTTTTTCTAGGCAGAATCGAAAAAAAAGGTAAAAAGTGTTTCTTTCGACCTTGGGAATCTAAGGTTAAAAATATGTACAAGTCAAAGACTCACCCTGTATATAGATGAAGAGGCACAGAGTAGTACAAGTAGTTTAGTCTTACAAATACGGAATATTTTAATTTTCGTTACCAGTTTCAAAAAGTAAAGCGTTTCGAAACGTCAATGAATTTCGAAAAGTGTCTCTTCATATGTCAAAATCAGAAATAATATCGTGGAACATATTCAATATATACTAACTGACATAAAAACTGTAACAACTAGAAATGGTCTTTTCGGTTACATATTGAGAAAGTAGAGCCCCCAATATCAGGTCCATATAAAGCGAATTCAAAGAAATCAGAGCAACATTACATATAGATTCGCCCTTTCGTCTGGACAAAATAAATCTATACATACCAAGTCGGGATCTACGGGACAGGGCTCTCTTCAATGTTCCTCATCGTAGGACAGCACTCTCCAATACGTCGTCGCTTTCAGGCAATATTCAACACCCTGGACTCAAATAGTGGCTTGGACATTTTTATGGATACCTTTGTGAAGTTTAAAAAAAAATAAAAAAATTTATTTCTATCAATTTAGAGTTAATTTAGGATTTTCTTCCATAGCAATGAGCTGTTGTTTTTACAGTTGTAGATAATATTGTAATCAGTGGATACTTTGCTGGTAACTCGACTTACTGTCTGTATCCTAAATGTGAAATGAATAAGTAAATAGCTGTTAAAATTTTCAATTTTTTTTTCTGTGAAAAATAATTGGTATAGAAGGAAAAGAAAACGAAAGGTTTTCAATGTTTTTTTTTAATTTGTTAATAATGTGTTTGTCCACCGCGGGTATTTCTACTTATGTGGAATTTTCCGTTTAACTAGGTCGAGATTTCCGGGAAGATATCCCGGATATGTTGAAGGTGAATCAAACAGGAGCAGAAAATACGATTCTCCTTCCCAATTCCAATCCAAACCTCCCCTTATGTTCAAATTTGGATAGTGGTTCGAACACTCCATCAATTCCGTATCCGTCCTGACAAACTCCAAAGGAAATGATGGGATAACCAGACAACCTTTGTGGTATTCGTGGAGTCGGTCAATTAAGGAAACAGGGGTGTGGATATCTAGTCGGAAATCTTCCTGAATATTTTCGGATTGAATCGAATCAGACGGGAAGTATCAGGGCGATAACAGCGTGAGGCATAATGTGAAATCGATGGGACTTGCAGCTGAAATATATGGCAACTTGGCTAATGACCGGGAACTCATCTTCTATTCCTCCTAGTTATGTTTCGGTTGGATGATATGGGGCAGATTGGTCATTCGTTTGAAGTATGTAGGTAGTGACGTCAGTCTGAGAAGAATATTATTCGGAAAAAGTTATTTATGATATGAGTGTTAAACCTGACGTTTTATTTTGTGAGTGAAACAGTTTGTGAAATGGGCGGAGCGAATTAAACAATTTCACGAACAAAATAAAATCACTTTTAACACAAATACCATACAATGTTTTTTGTACAACTGCCCTTTTTTGATAATGAAATGGGCGAATTTGCAATGACAATAAACTTCAAAATGCATTTTAATATTCAAATAATCAAAGGGTTGTTGTGAATGGCAAACGTTGCCAACGTTATCATTACTAACAAATGAGATAAGACGATGCCATTTGAATTTTGTTCCTGTCCAATTTTCGTCTTGGGTTTTTAACTGCTTAATATGTTTGTCGATAGTCCAATTATTGATGAAAGTGACGATTTGGTTGTTCCTCTGCATATTGAAGAGTCTGCAAGGAGAGCCAATCTGGAACTCCTACCTAAAAAATATGTTCAGCAGTACGATATTGCATATACCAATTTCCTGGCCTGGTGTAAATTGAGAAATATAGAAGGGTAAGTACCCTTCTTCACTGAAGTCAGTGAAACTGTTTTCCTGGCATACTTAGAAGAAAAATTAAAAATATGGAGTTCATCAACTTTGTAGAGCAAATTTTCAATGATAAAGTCAAGCGCCCTTGTTAAAAATGATGTGAATGTTAGTGAATATTTTGAGGTATTAGCATATTTAAAACGGATATCGTCCCAAAAAATCGAAAATTCTCACTCGTGAACAAGTTGAAAAGTTCATAAAGGAGGCACCAGATGTGAAATACTTGATGGTTAAGATTGTAACTATTTTCGGATTATTTGGAGTCTGTCGGCGTGAAGAATTGTGTAATTTATCAGTGGAAGACATCTAAATAACAAATAAATCATTGGTTATACAACTTCTAAACACAAAAACGAAAGTCACTCGTTCTTTCAGTATTATTGGGAAGTATGTAGACTATTTTCATAAGTACTGCACTGCGCCCTTCTGTCATCAAACATCATAGTTTTTTCCTGAAATATATGAATGATGAATGCACTGCCAATACAGATGGTATTGATTCATTTGGAAAAATCCCATTTATTGTTGCCCAATTCCTCGAACTGCCAGAACCAAAGCAAAATACAGGACACTCTTTTCGAAGATCCTCCGCAGAATCAGGAGCAAATATCACGGATATAAAATAAACATGGTGGACGGAAGTCTACGATGGTGGCCGAGGGCTATGTTGATCACTCCATCGCATATAGAAATGTCAGTGCTGAAAAAATTCTCCCAACCTCAACAGATTTCGGATCATCATTATCCAATATTGTCTTCCGGTTTCTACAAGTACTGATGGTGGTGAGGATTCTAATAATGTGTTGCGAAGCTTCCTAACGTCACAGGACATAATTGTAAGTAATTGTTTTAGTTTTACGATTAATATTAACTTTCATAAGTAATGATTGTTAAATATCGATAATAAAAATTTGCAATTGCTGAATTTTTCTCATCTGATGTCATCATGAGAAAATGGAGTACTAAAAATATTTTTAACACTAATGTTCATATTTTCAACACGCTTCCACGTACTCAATCAATTTTAACATAGTTTGCAGTCATTGAAAGTGTCACTTTTAACGGCAGTTGTATAGAAAATCATCAAAATGACAGATGAACTATCTAAATTGATTCCCGATGAGTTCAGTGGTTGCTGAGATTAAACGTGTCGAACACATGTTTAAAGTTTGCTTCTCCAAGCAGTTTGTTTGTATCTTGATGTTAAGGATGGAAGGGCTTCATTTCTTCATGAGTGTTTGGTTTGAAACGTAGCGAAGGCAAGAATAATTGCAAAGGAGTCCGCATAAACGCAGTCAACAATGAGGACTTGTCGCGATAGTTTTTTGTTTCTCAGCACACTGTTTATGTATGTGAACATTCATTCATTATTCGATTGGATTGATGGTTCCTAGTGAAAACGAGTTAAAAACGCCTTTGAATTTTGAGTTTTCTCGCTTATTTCTGTACTTACAGATTAAAATTTCGCTATTTGTTTTGGATAATTCCACGCTTTTGATAATAAAAACCGCTCATTTCTATTGTGTAATTCCGCATCGCATTTTGATTGTGTTTTCAACACCGCATATTAAGAACGGAAAGTTGGGGCAGATTTCCCGCAGCCAAGGGTCCCTGAGAAGAGCTGGGAGTTGTAGCAGAGCCCTCCAAGTCATCAGCCTTAGAAAATTTGGTAAGTCATCATTGTTGACCGCCTTTTTTCTCATGAACTTGTTGTTTCAAATTGCAATAATCTCGCCTTTCGCTCCGCAAATACAGTCTGCTTTTCTCTAAAATTTTACTGAGCTACTGGAAGTAACAATGAGAATTAAAAGTAATTTTCCAGATCTTTTTCGAAATTTTCATCCTTTCATGAAGCTGCTAGTAGAAGGTGTTGAAATGTATGATAAGTGGACACAGAACTTTAGGCGCACTACCTATCTTTCCTCGAATTGTTTTGTCGTATTTTTGAACCCTCATAACTTGAGTTCGGAATATAGTAGATGAACAAAATTCTGAGGATATAATGCCATTAATCAACTTATCAAACGTGTAAAGGTTCAAGATCATAGCTCGTACACAGATTTTATTGATATCTAAAAACCACCCACTCACTGATGATCATAAAAACTGTACTTTCCGATGTCCTATCAAGTTGAAATTTTGTATGTGAGTTAGCTCCAATACACAAACAACGAAAAAATTCTTAAACTTGTATCTTTCACCTCAGAACCAGGGGATGTATAAGTTTGTGTAAGACATCCGCCAATTTTGATGAAAGTGGTCTGAAAATTGATATATACAGCTGACTGCTTGTTATTAATGTTGAGAAAAATGTTCAAGAATTCTCAGGGAAAATTACCCCCACATTTTGAACGAGGCGATGAAATAAAGCGCTCGTAAAACGCCTCATTTGTATTTACATCAAATACAATTTCCCTGTAATAACCTTAACCACAGTTCCCATCGTGCAATTTCCCGTTGTGATCATTGTATAATGATAGGATTCTTTATACAATGGTTGTGATAGCAGTTCTCAAATACATCGCCATCGCAGCTTCAACTAGGTAGGTTAATGTATATTCCTATTCTTCGTACATTGTTGATTTTGTACAAGAATTGTCAATTTGTTTGAGTTGAAATAGATCTCGCAATAATTATATTTTATTTGATTATCATTGGAGAAAAAATTTATTAATGAAATGAAAGGGTTTTGTCATAAGCAATGTGAAAAAAACGAATTGAAATCCAACCAAAAACTTTTCCATGTAAAATATTGCCAAGACGAGGCCGTATTTCTAACATTGTCAAAAAGTTATCAGATCTCATGTTGACCCAAATTTTCTTCGGTCTTTTAAACCATCATCAGGCCAGCTGAAAAATAAACATTCAAATTAACAAAAAATATAGGTATAAAATCATTACTCCAAGGATTGAGCAAGAGTGGGCAATCTATCATTCATTGTCTTACCGTCATAGAGGTAGTTTTTCACCTTCTACGTCCATAAATGTAATATTAAGGATTAAATATGTGATGGTCGTATGTAATTCATGAATCTCTTTTGGTAAAATGGTTAATTGTCGGTGGAATAACAAGTGGGAGACGAATTTTTTGGAATAACCACTGTCTACGTCATCTGTCATTTGTTATTGTGTGCTGTCCTGGGTCGCGTTCGAGAAAATTCATTAATTTTATAATATTGTTATTTTGAAGTTTTAATTCATTAAATAGAAATTGATTGTCTTTATTTTACAAAATTTCTAATTGTTCGAGTAACGTCAATTTTTTATAATTATTTTCTTTGTGTAATATTTTTAGGTTGTCAAAATAAGTTTTATGTTTTAATTCGTGTAGATCACATCGTAATGCAGATTTTGGTTGATTTCTGAGGTGTTAGTGGAATCTTTTTTTCACACAAGGGCGGATTTACGGGGGGGGTATAGGGGGTAATTACCCCCCCCATGAGTATCGAAAATCTGAAAAAAGGGTACCTACGCAACGTGATGCACAAAAAATTTCATACAATAATTTCAAATTCGTAATTTTTCAAATTTTGTTAATATATTATACAATATACATAACAATATATATAACAATAATTAAAAGAACAGGAAAATATTCAAAATTTTTGGGTGATTTTTAACAGACTGTATCTCAGTGGATAATGGTCTTATAGGAAATAAAAGAACTTAGTTTTGAAGCTTGAAAACTTAGGTTTCTGAATTTATTGGTTCACAATTTCTCGGAGTACCGTTAGTCATACAATCATCGGATAAAGCAAGAAAAAAAATTGTCAAAATTTTTCGAATATTTTTTATTACGCGCATGGAATAATTTTCTCGAGCTGGACCTATGCAAATGTCACATAACCTATTTATTCAGTTCTAATTTCATTTTAGAGGCTTTCAGATATAACCAGTTGTCTTCGAGATATTATCCTAATTTGAATGAAAAATGATCCTCTTTCACTTAACTGCCAATATCTCCCAAACTTCTGATCGCCTAGTGAGTACAGAAATCTTTCTGCAAAAGTCTGTTTTGTTCAATTAAGAAGAAATATTTTTTTCACCTATCACATAAACGTGGAAAAGGAGCAAAAAAATGCCATTTTACCATTTTTTGTTTAATGGACTGTTTCATCATCAATATTGGCGGAAAAGCTTAGGTAATGAAAAATTTTACAGCCTGATGTTCCCCGAAGTCCTCCTCAAATCGGTAGATCGATCTGTTCAGCAGTTCTCTTAAACCGATCGATTGAAATTTTGAAAAAATTAAGGTAACAAGGGTTTTGTTCCTTAAATTTGACCTTATTTATTAATCAATCAATAATTACATTATTTCTTAATTTTTCACTCAAATTTTGTTTAAATGAAAAAATTCATTTCTAAAAAATTTTCGTAATTTGGAAAAAAAATTAACATTCGAGAATTTCGTTAAATTTTGTTCTTAAAGTAAAATTAGAATAAGCACATGTTTTAATTTGAAAAAAAAATTACAAGAAACCATTTCTGACTCACCTCCCTTGGAGCTATGGACCTTGGATACATTAAAACCTTAATTTTTCTCAGAAAAAAATAATGGAATTTTAAATTGAAACCCTTAACTTTTTCCGTTTTCCGACACCTGACACCACTTTCAAAAAACAGTTTTCTTGAAAACCTCTCGACTCATTAGGTAAAAAAAACCGATTTGAAAAAATTAGGTCAAGTTTAAGGAAAAAAACCTTGTTCTCCCAATTTTTTCAAATGTTCAATCAATCAGATCAAGAAAACCGATCGATCTACCGATTTGAGGGGGGACCTCGGGGAACATCAGGCGGCCAAATTTTTTTATATCCTAAGCGTTTATGTGATTGAACAAAACAGATTTTTGTGGAAAATTTTCTTTAGAAAAAGAAATCGCCTTTCGCCTCGCTAGGTGAGCAGTATTTCCGGAGATATCGGCTGTTGGTTATGCGACATTTGCATTGGTCTAGCTAGAAAAAATTCTCCGTGAGCGTAGACCAAAAAATTAAAATTCGAAAAATTTTCAAGTTTTTTCTTCGTGCTTTATCCGATGATTGCATGGCCACCGGTACTCTGAAAAATGGTTGATCAATGATTTCAGATACTTCTTCAAGCTTCAGAAGTTGGTTTTTTATTCGACCACTCGTCACTGAGATACAAACTGTTTAAAAAAAAAAACTTTGAAACTTTTTCTGTTCCTTCAATTGTTTCGCGAAGTGTATTAGCAATGAAAATTTCCTAAATATGTGGTAAGCAAATACCTTTCAAGTTCAAAAAACCGGAATTCTCTAGTTATTCGTTCTCAATGGTTATTACCCCTCCCAAGAAAAAAAGCTATATCCGCCCTTGTTTTCACATTTCGTGTTATCATACCGATGTAAAAGTCGGGACATTCTGCACAATTAATCTTATATACTCCACTATGTTCTTCTAGTCTTGTTTTGTTTTTGTTGTTAATTAATGAATTTTCTATAGTTTCATGACGTCTACTTATTGGTGTATAGTCATATCCATTTGTAAGACTATATAGATGTCTTTCATACAATAGTTTCAACCCGTTGAATTAATTATTGGAAATTCAAAATTCGTCAATTGACAAATTGACGAGTAAAAAAATATAAATAGCTACATGTAATTGTGTAAAAAGAGAAGTTCCATATCTCCAATCACATGCTTAAAAGAACCTCTTTCACTCCGTGAGATTTGAGCAGTGGTCCCAAATCAGGGCCCCCATGCAAGCTTCTCCTAGTTTTTATGAAGATTTTGTCTTTGAAGGATATGGGATCATGATGACGCCATATGAAGCTAAACCGTTATATTTTATATTCTTTGTGACAACATCTGATTTCATTTCTCAACCCTCATGATGAGTTTTCATTTCGATTATAAGTATTTTGAATTTATCTATATTCTAATTATGGACTCTTCTGCAAATGTACCAAAAATACAAATCAGAATATAGAGAAAGTGGGTATGTTAGTATGACAACAATTAGAAGAGGTAATCCAAAGGGAATTAATCAAAGAATCTTGACTCATTTGGTGAAATAGAGTCACTACTAGCAATTCTCCATACATTCCAAGAGAAATATTTACTAATTTTGAAAGATGAAACAAACAATAGTTTTTCCACATTAAGTGAGAGATAATCTACAGTATCTGTCAATAAAGGGACGGTGGTTGAGAGTGAAAAAATTATATGAAGTAACCCACCTGAACTTCTTTGAGGAAAGAAGTCCCAATTTACTCCGCATTCATTTACAGAAAAAAAATTCTTCGGAATGAAGCATGAATGCCTTGAATGTCCTGAAGAAAAACAATTCGAAAATCTTTCTAACCAAAGAATTATTTTCCTAAACGAAAGGATAATATAACAGAAGTAGATTAAATAAATTATCGGAACGAAATTGTGGTTTCATCAAGATTGACTGTGGAAAATGGCACTGTGCCATATGTACCCATAACATAAAATATCCGCATTTAATTCTGATAACGAAATGAAGGAGTGTCAACCGGTGCCACTCCGTATTAGGCTCGTTCGGATGATTCACAACCGCAATTTTTCCAACAAATTCCAATAAAGTGCGGATTGGGTTCCATATAATGGACTCGAATATAACATTCCATATCAGGATCTTTCCTCTCCAAAACCAGGCGCTAATATATCACTATTACCCATTTCACAATGTCAGTTAGAAAATATGCTCTTAAAATTGTTGACCCCCCACAGAACTGACCCTATTATTTTTATTTATGGCCTTTTTCGACTACGTAGTTTATATGGTATGGCGTGAACCAGTCGATGTTGGCAACCCTGGGAAGGCGAAAGCTTTCTGAAATTAGGAGCTGTCTTTTATTCCAACTGAATGGCACAATGCCAAAACTACCAATTCAGCTCTGTACTGATTCATTGTATAAGTGACAATTTGTTAATGAGTACCTATAAAGTAAAACTTTCAGAATCTGATGGTTGTATTCTGCTATCATCAGTAAGAAAATCTGTAGTTTTTCATAAGCTTACAGGAAAATTACGATTCTCGACACTTTTTATAAATGTGTAACTCACAGGTGGTCGGCGAAACATATCGAAAGGTATATTGTGAGGTTATGTTGAATGGTTGGTTTTTGTCAAACAATATAAAATACTTTTCTCTATTTCAGTATCGTAATGAGTTCATTAGAGTACTAAAAGTAGTGCTGTAATTAAACTCATCACAGCATTATTTTCAGTTATATTTTTCGTTTTGTGGTTGTCAGTACTGACCTCCGATCCACTCAGTTTTCGAATCAAATCAATTCAACTTCCGCAATCTGTCAAATTTCGTCAGTGACACCAACTGCCAAGATACAATACAAAAGTCACTAATCTGAATTTTTATTTGAATTACGAGAGTTTTCCACAAAACTTTACTGAAATACAGAAAATATCGTCTAATACTCGTTGCAGGAGGCAATTCCAACATTGATGCTTTCGAAAACGAGCGACGAAGGAGCGAATTTTTGAAAGCATGAATGTTGGAATAGGAGATCATTCTGCAACTTGTTTTAGAATATACTATTCTATACTCAACTTTTGTGTTTCATTTTGGCACTTCGGTTGTAAATATTTCTTTCGCGTTAAAACGAACCCAAATTGAACATGAATATATCCAATAATTAATATTCACGATCCAATATTATAGAGAAATATATTCTTATGAAAAAAAGAGCTGAAATAATACAATGAATGTTGAAACAAAAAGTACCTAAGCTGGGGTAAAAAAAGAACGGGGTATCATAACATTCTTCGTATGATACTATAGAATCATACGATACTATCAACACTAGTATCATACGATACTATACAGCCAGGGGAAAAACCTCAGATGAAAAACCTGCCTCCCCGTAAACAAAATAACATAAAATATCAAATATCAGGAAAATCTTGAAAGACATCAGTGTGATCATCTTCATGTTATCCGTCGATGGGCTCGGATACACAGATTCTTCCCAAAACGACTCGTAATTCCTAATCTGAAATGAAAAAAGACAAAAGCAGAAAAGAACCCGATTATTCAGAATAAATCGAATGCATTTTGGAAATGCATTTGCTACTTTAAAAAACATCAACATTAAGATTTCTTGGCCGAATAATGGTCAGAGGTTTATAAATATTTATGACAGAAATGTCACAAAATTTGAAAGAAATGAAAAAAAAAAAACTCCATCAATTTCCCCTTTTCGAATCTGTTGAAAGTTACGAAAGAGAAATAAATTCTATTCTATGATCTTATTACGAAGTAGTTCAGAATTGACACTTCTGATACGACAGTTACAGAAAAATTTTCAGAATTTCATTATTTACGAATCTGTAAGTCAGCCACATACAGATCAATCGTACGCTACAGATTTGTAGCTTACAAAGAAAAAGCAGAATACCGCCATGAATTTTTAAAATTTAGAGATTCGACATTGAAAAGGTCTTCCGGAATTACCGGCCGTGGTCCATTAGGAATAATTCCACCTAACGTTTCGCCTACAACTGCGGTAGGCATCTTCAGAGAATTCTTGGTCTAAGTTTGAACCTCGAGCACTGAATATCTGACATGAAGCGTCATCTACACCCCGGTTAATGGCAGGAAAAGGTGGTGAGTTTACGCGTGCGATGTTAATTGGCCCATCGCTCACGCTTCGTATCGGCTTGATGTTTGTTTTTTCCAAGATCGGCAACCAGGCGCTATGTTTATAAATTTCAGTGGCTTTCATGTTCAGCCTGGGATATCAACTTTTGATATTCGAAATATTCTCATCCTATGAAATAACAATGTTGTGTTCATCTGTTAGAGCATGTTGCGGATTTTTCTGTCTGCTTCAGTCGACAGCATCGGTCGTACTCTCTAATTCTCGTATTGATACTTCGTTTCGTTGTACCTATATAGACTTTACCAAAGTCACAAGGTGTCCTGTAAATACTGACTTGTGAATATGGGTGGACTTTGTCTTAGGTAGTTCTAGTCATTTGCCCGTTATGAACCGACACAAAAACTTGAGCAAATGATCAGAACTACTAAAGACAAAGTCGACCCACTTTCACAAGCCAGTATTTACAAGATACCTTGTGACTGCGGCAAAGTATACAGGGTCTTTCACGAGGAACCTCACCCATATTTATACGGGAAACTACTGAACGTATTTTCATGAAATTCAGCACTTATAAGTATTTCACGATGCTGATGAAATCTAAAATATTTTCAAGGCATGAGCACCTCCGGTTTTTCCGGAAATGACGTCAACTTCCGTTTTTCAAATTAGAACACCATTTTTTTATTGCAGAAATAGATTCCTTAGAAAATTTCAAGTTATTTTGATGTAACATTTTTCTGTTTTGGTTGGAAAATTCTCTCTGAGCGGGAAAATTCGAAAAAAAAATCGAAAATAGAGCTCCGCTGAAACAAGAATAACTTCGAGGTTTTTGGATGGAAAATTTTCATTTTTGAGATTTTTCAAGATGTAAGATTGATGTATCCACTTTAAAAATCGAAATCGCGATTCATGATACAGGGGGTGAAAAAATCGCTTTCAAAGTTAGGGATGACAAAATCGTGAAAAATCAATTTTTTCAAATTAGAACCCCATTTTTTTATGGCAGATATTGAATCTACGTTAAAAAATAATGTGAGTGTATGCATCACACCCTTGCCCTAAAGTGGATATTTTCTGAGTTATTCACAAAAAACTGTTTTTCGTTTTGAATTTTCAGCTATTTCTTTTCCCTTCACGCCAAAAAGGTGAAATTTTCAGGAACTGTTACTTAAACCATGTTTTAGATTTTACTACCCTAATATGCAAGAGAAAAAAGTTACAGGTTGTTCCTAAATAGATGGCGAATTTTGATTCGAATTTGTATCATAAATGTGAACATCGAGAATTGCATTATTTTTGATGTCGCAAAAAACATTGAAACTCCAGGTCTCTTGAAAGTTCCATTGTCTGAAGTGGTGGTTGTTCTCTTCATCCCAATAATGACTGTTATTGAAAGAACCATTCTTTGTGAATTTAGATTCATCTGTCCAAATTATACAGTCCAAAAAGTTTTCATTCTCTTGAAATCGAATCATCATAGCTTCGCAAAACTTTGTTCTCCTGACGAAATCAGTTTTCTTCAAATGCTGTACCCTATTGAATTTATATGGGTGCATTTTATGTTTTTTTAATATTCTCCAAACACTCGATTGAGATAATCCCAGATCAATCTCGGCATCTTTGAGAGAATTTTGAGGATTCACACGAAAATATGCAAGAACTGTAATTTCGTTGTTCTCATCTTCTACTACACTTTTTTCTCTGTGTATAGTTTTCTTAACGAAAGATCCGACATTTCTCAAGTTTGTCATGGTTCTGTTAATGGTATCTCTCGTTGGTCTGGGTCGGTCAGGAAACCTCTCAATGAACAGTCGAATCGTTCTATCTACAACTTTATTACATTCTATATGAAGTAGAATGAGATTTAAATAATCTTCATTGGTAAAATTAGGCATAGTGATCGATTTTATAACTTAATACGAATTATCACCAAATGAATAGTAAACACAAAATGCTACTGAATAAAGAGGAATTTGGCAGATGTAATTAATGATATCTATCATTAAAAAAAAGGAATGTAAAACATAGTAAGTTTTTGCATATGGTTCATAAAGAATTATTTATTTATCACTGGAGAGAAAACCGATGGCCGATTAGTTGAAATAAAGAGGTTTCCGATACAAATTCGAATCAAAATTCGCCATCTATTTAGGAACAACCTGTAACTTTTTTCTCTTGCATATTAGGGTAGTAAAATCTAAAACACGGTTTAAGTAACAGTTCCTGAAAATTTCATCTTTTTGGCGTGAAGGGAAAAGAAATAGCTGAAAATTCAAGACGAAAAACAGTTTTTTGTGAATAACTCAGAAAATATCCACTTTAGGGCAAGGGTGTAATGCATACACTTACATTATTTTTTAACGTAGATTCAATATCTGCCATAAAAAAATGGGGTTCTAATTTGAAAAAATTGATTTTTCACGATTTTGTCATCCCTAACTTTGAAAGCGATTTTGTCACCCCCTGTATCATGAATCGCCATTTCGATTTTTAAAGTGGATACATCAATCTTACATCTTGAAAAATCCCAAAAATGAAAATTTTCCATCCAAAAACCTCGAAGTTATTCTTGTTTCAGCGGAGCTCTATTTTCGATTTTTTTTTCGAATTTTCCCGCTCAGAGAGAATTTTCCAACCAAAACTAAAAAATGTTACATCAAAATAACTTGAAATTTTCTAAGGAGTCTATTTCTGCAATAAAAAAATGGTATTCTAATTTGAAAAACGGAAGTTGACGTCATTTCCGGAAAAACCGGAGGTGCTCATGCCTTGAAAATATTTTAGATTTCATCAGCATCGTGAAATACTTATAAGTGCTGAATTTCATGAAAATACGTTCAGTAGTTTCCCGTATAAATATGGGTGAGGTTTCTCGTGAAAGACCCTGTATATTGGTACAACAAAACGAAATATCAATACGAGAAATAAAGAGCACGAATTTTGTTTGAATATTGATCTTTTTTTTTTGCTTACTCTCTATACGAATAAACTATTTTTCTCTTTGAATGTTCCTGTGCGTTTTCTTTAATTCATTTCAATTTCAAGTCAGGTTTGCCTGAAAGCCACGATTCAACATCGATATCGTTTCCAGTCAATTCAAGATAAAAATCACTATATCTACCGAATATTAATACATTTTAAGCTATGCAACAAAAGAAAATCTCCAGGTTGAATATTATTTCTCCGTAGCGGTCTTTTTGAAGACCGGAACTGCAGATGTTTGCATCTGAAGTTCCGAAAAATCATCACTTGGATGGTCGTACCTGGTTCGAAAGAACCCTCACGATCAGAGAGCAAGGCTGAGAATTTAAATTTGAATATTGGAGGAATTCGAAGAACAACAGTGATTACGTTCCGAAATTAGCCACTGAACATGGTGTTGAGATCTTTTAAGAAACCCACATGGCAACAGAGGAACTTCTTCGTGAAGGAGGACAATTGAAAGTTATGTACTCATCGATTTGTCACTTAGTCCAAATTACGGTTTAGCTTGTTGTGTTATAAGTTTTCTTATGTTTAGCAATTCAAAAAGGGGAAATTGATTGGGTTTTTTCATTTCTTTCGAACATTGTGACATTTCTGTCATAACTAATTTATGAAGAAAGAATTTCTGCAATGGGTAGTTAATTCAAAAACCATTTAATTGATTATAATAAGTAGTTTTTTCTGCTTTTGTTTTTTTTCATTTCAGATCTAGAATTTCGGGTAGATTAGTGAAGAGTCTGTTTTTCTCTGCTGTCCATAGGAGAACTACGTGAAGATGTTCTTCTGATCACGTAGATGTCCTCCAAGATCCTTTGATATGATATTTTCAGTAAATTTTTTTCTTACACAGGGTTTTTTCTCTGGGGTTTTTTTCCTCCTTATCTTATCATACTTCAGACCTGTATGATTTTCCTGTGTTGCACTAACTTTTTTGTTTTAATATTCTAATATGTATTATATTATTTTAGCTCTCTCAATCAAAAGAATATATATATTTCTCGAAATGAAAATGATCGGAGATGATAAAACCATATGTCAACCGAATAAACAGACACATAATTCAGATATTAATATCAGTAGCAGTGGGTGGAAGATTCACATGTCAAAGATTCACCGAGTAGGTATATGCCAAATCTGAACTGCCTCATCAACCTGACAGATGAAATGATCAATTACAGCAGTCAACATAAACGTTCAATCAAAATATGGAATGTTCAATATCACATTCTATCCCAGTCCCTGGTAGTGCGTACAAACTATGTCGCCTAATGAGGTACCTATTGATCTACCTTTCGTTGCCAAGATTGGTGTCCACATATTGAAGAGTTTTAGGACCTGAAATCATTCCTTAATTATATTGTATTTTGAGGAATGACGGATAATTTCTGCATTATATGAGAAACCCTCAGTTTTATGTTCGCATATTTTTAAAGTCGACAGAATACTAATGTTTTTTTTTTCATAGTTGTGCCAGGTCTGGAGATCTTAACGTTCTGTATAAAATTTTCCGCCAACTTGATTATTAGAGGAGCAAAACGCAGTTTGTCCAAAATTGTAAATTTCCAGGAAAGGCAAAAAAATTATGCTGGAAAATGGCTAAAGTCACCGAATTGCGATTTGTACCATAAAACAAGAAAAAATAGCAGGAGTAATTACTGCATTTGTAGACTGAAAAAAGCAAAAACAGCTCTTTTATTCGAAAAATAGAGCTGGATAAAATGCTACTTGCATGTCTTTAGTGGCAAAATAACGTTCTGATAGTCGCCAAAACCGGTTTTTGGGTAAATAATTGAAAACGACTAACACACATGTTTTTTTTAAACATTTCATTTCATTTCTATACTTTTTGAATGAAAATGATGAAATCGTCACACTCGCATTCTTCATTGTCTTCAACGACTGTTTCTCCATCTTCACAGAGCTCTGCAAGAATTTGAATTAACCATTCTAACTCCGGATAGATATCGACACTAGTAATTTTTTTAAACTGTCTATTTTTTTCTTCATTTTTTGACCCAAAACTAGCCCTGGTGAGTCTACTTGGTGGAATCTTACATGATGGACTTAATGCATTTTTTTGTATGTCTGAGTGGATTTTATCGTATACTAGCTGATCCGGCAGACTTTGTACTGCCTCAATCGATAAAATATTAGAAAAAGTTTCCTCTTTACCTCTTGAATGAAGAGAATTCTTTTGATGTATGAATAAGAATGTACATACCTATTTCAATACAATTAGATTTTTTGTATATTTTGTTCTAATTTGTATTCCACTCAATATATTTCCTTCTTAAAAAAAAAACCAATGGTTAGTACCACTTTATTCATTTCTAAGGCGAAACAAAGTTCGCCGGGTCAGCTACCTACCTCTGGGATAGAAAATGATTCTAAACACTTCTTGGCCAACATCATACCATAATAGTGTATTAGAATATTAAAGCTGGTTTTTTATTTAACGATTGAGGCAGTACGAAGTATGATGGGTCAGCTAGTTTCACAATACATGTCCACACAATACTGCTGCAACAATCGACGAAATCTCAGCAAATAGTTATCAGCATTTTAACGAAAAATTAAACGAAATGAATAATAATTCATCGAGCTCACTTTCTTGGTGGTTTCTTGGCCTAAAATCAAATAATTCAAATTTGTAGACATTTTAAATTTTAATAAAGGTACTCACCATTCAATGGATTTATCATCTTGATATTGAAGTAATATCCATCATCATCTCTCCAAAACATCACCGGATATTGTAGAGCATCGTATGAACTGTGTGTTTTATATATTCGTTGCAATCCTCCAGTATTGCGGCGCATAAGAACAATATCACGCGTTTCCAAGTTTTCACCTACAATCACAATTACCACCAATTGGCGTCATGTGCTCCAACAGGTCGTTTATCTGCTCTTATCACAACCTTGTGATCGTCATTTGGCATACGTTCCAAAGCAGTTTTAAACAATCGAACCAGTGCATGATGTTGATGAAGTAGTTGCTGCAGATCTTGAAGAATTATTCTTATCACATCTGCATTAATTGATTGATGTTGATCAAGTGGATCTTCCATATTGCCTATATGAAGTTAATTCGGAGGAATTTATGATGTGCATCTTCAAGTGGTTGTAATGATCCAATTCAATGGTGAATATGGCCTTGGATCTAAATAGCAGAAAGGGAAGACAAAATAAGTGATTTAAAATCATTAATGTCAATATTACATTCTTACCTTGGATGTTGCATTGAATTCACGTTTTTAATTATATCTGCTCCAAATGACGTCATTTGGAAACACCCATTATAATTTTTTGTGTTCAATAGAAAATGTCAATGTCTTGCTTCAGACGTTTAGACAATACACAGTAATTTATATCGCCATCATAGATATGGATAACTATCTTTATCTCTGATTGCTTTCTAATGGCGATAATAATCATTGTAGAATGGGGATTTGTTCAGAACATTTCGTTATAAAATTTTCCGTAGTGTTCGGAAGAAAAATAGGTGTAATAACACATGGACACAGGTGCGTTAATATTGTCAGAAAAGGTACCGTAGCGACACCTATTGGCGTTATTCGCAAGAAGGAAAATTATTTCCTATTTTTTTTTCATTTTCATCAAATTTTTCAGAGTTTTGATGTCTTTTATGTTAACTCCGCCGTAGAAGAATCTAACAAAAAATCTTTCATAACAAACAGTTCATCCAATATCTTGAGTAATAAATGGTGTAACCAACAAAATGGCCGACTTAGTTTTATATATTAAGATTTTGAGCAGGCGGTGATGCGATTTGAATGTTCAGGGTTTTAATAAACGATAGTCATCCAAATGAATAATGCAACGCCACCTTTGGTTGAAAAATTGGAATTTTGGACAAACTGCGTTTTGCAAGTCTGCTCCTCATTTATAATTTTTGATGTAAATGAAATAGAATGAACTCTATCAAAAGGTGTTTGTATCGTAACGCTTCTGACCCTCACTTCGTTTGAAAAATTATGCCAGCTTTACTATGCAGAGCTTTACTCAAATGTTTGGCGGTCAGGCTAGTTTTTAATATTAGTTTCATCATTCTCATGAACTCTTCTGTTAAGTCTTTTTTCACTTCTCAGAGCAAATCCCTAGTATGTAGAATTTAATCGATTAGACAAAGAATTCAAAGTTGTTCCTATTGAAATTGTGTTTTTAAGTGATTTCCTTCACACCATTCTCATGAGAATGCAGCTCTTCAGGAATTTGTACCTCATTCACTTCCACTTCCGTTTGTTTTGGAATGTTTTATCTGAAAAACGAATGTTTTTATCATTATCGAATATCCAAGTCTGAAATCAATTTTTCATCGTGTCCCTTAAATGGGTCGTGAAATAATTCTGAGGTTCCTAGCTCCAACGGAACAGCAGTTGTTGTTTTATTTATGACCTTCTGAACCCCATGGATTATGTGTTATCGCTGCTTGTGATCGATTCCCGCTGCTCGACCGGAAAACTTGGTCCAGATCTTGTCGATTTCTTAAATTGCGGCGACGGAACGACGGTACTATATTCAGTCTAAGATCCGAACCTATAGCGGCCTTCACCGAGCTGACAATAAAATAAAACCTATTCCATAATAAATTTCCTGTATTAGAAAATACACTGCGCAAAAAAATTAACGCACATTATGGAAATCTCAAATTTATTCTACAACTGAAGGTGCTCTCAATGATAATTATTTTTATCAGAATTATGCATGCATATGTTATCCACTTTCCCCGTTTTTCTTCAATACAGATGTTTTTTCCCAGCACGAATAAAAGAAGATGATATTATCAGATTTTGAATGTATTGGCTCCATTCTGAAATCAGTTGTTCTCGATCAATTCTAGTGATTATTAATTTTTCTTTCGTTTGATTTTCTACACTCGATTGCTATGCAACGCGAAACACGCAATTTGACCCAAGAGGAATGTGCCCAAGCGGTAGTTTTGCGACAAGAAGGGTGGACACACAAGAATTGCAGAAAGGTTTGGAGTTTCCCATACAAGTGTGTCCAGAATGTTGCAGCGATTCAGGGAGACAGGTATGAATGTAGGAAGACAAGGACAGGGTAGACCATGGGTAACAACTGCCATTCAAGAACGTTACTTGAGAGTTTCTTCGTTGAGACAACGGTTTATAACTGCTCGCCTCCTTCAAAATCAGCTAGATCAAACTCATGGGGTGCAAATTAGCACTCAGACAATAAGAAATCGCCTCAGATAATATGATTCAAGGCCTCGTGTCGCGGCAAGAGGCCCAGCTCTTACCCCAGCCCATCGAAGGGCGCGTTTGGATTTTGCGAGAGAGCATATCCATTGGGAAGAGGCCGTTCGGGAAAGAGTTCTCTTCACAGATGAGTCAAGATTCTGCCTCTACCATTATGATCGACGTTCCCTACTATACAGACGTCCACATGAAAGATATGCTCAGTGCAATTTCCTGAATACTACTGGTTTCGGGTGAGGATCGATTATGGTATGGGATGGAATATCTTTGACTGCTCGCAAAGACCTAGTGGTCGTTGATAATGGAGCTATGAATGCTGATAAGTATATAAGGACCATTTTTGAAGAGCATGTAGTGCCATTTGCCACATACATTGGTGAAAATTTCATTTTTATGGACGATAATGCGCGCATCGCTCAGGAGTACCTTGAAGAGGTTGAAGTCTCTCGAGTGGAACGGCCGGCAAGAAGTCCAGATCTTAATCCGATTGAACAGGTTTGGGACAACCTCAACAGAAGGCTGAGAAGTTCAGAAAATCATCCAGCTACTCTTAATGACTTAGGAATCCAACTCGGAGAAATCTGGGAAGGATTAGATCAGAACATTTTAAGATAACTCATTTTGAGTATGAACCGAGGTATGAACCGTCGTTACCGAGCTGTAATTAATGCAAGGAGTGGAAATACCAAGTATTAAATCACTTATCAGCATTTCAGTATTTTGAAAATTGTTCATTTCTCTTCTTTCACATAAGATTCGGTGAAATCCTGAATTTTTCTTCCATTTAATGTGTCTTGTTTCGTTCAAAACCTTCCCGAGAGAACACAAAAGTAAGTTATAAAGTCAATGTAGAGTTAACTTTCATTAAAATTGAGATTTCAAGAATGTGCTTCAATTTTTCTGCTAAGTGTATATTAAAAATAGGTTATCTTACAAAACTCTGGACAGAATATTTTCAAAAATTTTGCAATGTCAAGATATATAATAAGAAAACTTTGTACTGGACTTAGGTGTTCTCTATTATTTACCTGGACTAACTACTGGAAAGCCGAAATAAACAGGTTTATCGATACCAGTTACTTTCACATGAGTAATTATGGAAAAAAATTTATATCAGCCTAAGCGCTGCTTTATTGTGAACACGTTGATAAAGGTTGTCTGCAAAATTTACTGCTCCACTGGAGTTGGGGATATCGTCTTCAATCTCGTATGTAATCTTCGAGAAAATAGCTATAAAATCATTCAAAACTCAATAACAACTTGAATCGATCCAATAAAAATCAGTATGAGACATTTCGTCAATCTGGTCGCCTTTTTTCTGAAGTTTGGTTCTTTGCATATACTTCAATAATGTTCTTATTTTGAAATGGAGTCGGTTTAACAACGACTTCGATTTGAAACGAGTTTTCTGAAAATGCCAGGATGAATATTAACGAACGCTGTGGCTAATAAGGCTATCGAAATGCTACAGGGTGGCCTAACTCAGGTTGTTGTAGCGGAAAGGCTCCAAGTCAGCCAAATTGTGATATCTCGACTTTGGAATAGGTTCAGGGAGACAGGTTCCGTGTTGGAAAGACCAAGGCTTGGCGGGGAACGAAAAAAGACACCTGCTCAGGATTGTTTCATCAGCGTTTCGGGGAGGAGAAAGCCTACATCTACGTGTAGAATGCTACGGAATACTCCCCAAAATGCAAATGGTGTCTAAGTTCCTATCAAAATTAGCAGACGACGTTTGAGAGAGTTGAATCTAGGTTCTAGAGGTCCATTAAGAAGCATGTCATTGATGATGTTTTGCCAAATTTTCACGCTGCTATTGGTGAAACTTTTCAATTTCTAGACGATAACGCAAGACCACACCGTGCATCCATAGTTGACAGCGCGCGAGGAGCTTGGTACCCCACATTTATTAATACCTCCGCACTCACCAGATTTGAACATGAATGGGATATGCTCAAAGAAGATAAGATAATCATCAACCTACCCCAGAATCGTTAAATGATCTGAGAAAGCTTCTACCCCGGTTATGTAACTTAATTCCTTAAAAATGTTCAACAGCCTCGTGCGTAGTATGCAATGAAGATTTCTAGCTGTTATTGATGCCCCTGGAGGCCATACATTGTATTGATAGTCTTAAAATGCTCGAATTCTCTGGGAAAAAAATTTCGTTATTTTACTCGATTTTTCTTAACCACTCTGTATACACTGCAGATCTACAGGCTGAAATTAATTTGATCTCCTTTTAAGTAGAAATTATATCAATATGAATGTCCATGACAAAATCTCATTCGAACTATATTTTTTTGTAATTTAAGTCAATATCCCTAACTCATATGGAGCAGTTTATTTGGTCCTGAGAGAAGTTTGCTAATTTTGAAGTTTTAAATTTCGACGCTTGTGGAATTGAGTGACAAAGAAGTCCAAGGTAAGTTTTCTGTGTTATAATAAAGGACCAAAGACAGAGCGAATGCTCGGTAGGTAAACTATAGCGAGAGGACTTACCTCTATTATCCGCCATATTGTGGACAGTTCGCCGTTATTTTGGAGTAGTTAAAGACTTATAATATTCTATTGCATCGAAAACACGTGTCATTTCGTATTTTTGTAATGAAAAAATGACTACAAAAGTGTTTTTTCTGTAGCTGGGACGATTCTTCACATGATTTTACTGATGCAACTTTTAAAAATAGTTCGTTACAGCTAGATATGCGTGAAAAAAGAAATTTAAATATCATAAAGCAAAACCAACTCAAGCAGGACTCGATTTTGTTGGTAACCATACCACGTGGTACAAAAAAAAAACAGTTTAGGAAATTAAAAATTCTTCGCATGGAGTATTCAGTACATAACTATATAATATAGGATTTCTCCAGCTAGTGTTTACAATGTGGATGGTAGTATGTGTATATCTACTCCTCATAGTTTAGGTACCGAGCACTGTCTTAAATTCAGGGTCCCATCAGGCACGACTGCGATATTCGGTCCTTTATTATTACACAGTTTACTAACATCGGACCTGTCTATCACTCATATCCACAAACTTCGAAATTTCAACCTTTAAAACTCGCAAATCCCTAGCAGGACCAAATTTTTTGTATACAACCCTATATCAACGTATTCACAATAAAACAGCGCTTATGCTGATAGCCCAGCACTTTCCTTTTTTCTTCTGATAAGTGAATGATTGAATTCGTGCTACATTTATGCCGTCTTCAAAAGTCCTGGGTCAACTTCATACAAATCAATATGGTCCTCAATATGAAACCGAATGAAAATCGAAGTCTACGTTTTCCAGAATCCAATTCCAGTAACTCTTCGCACCTCCAAAGGCCAAGGATGCAGGAGGAATGAGACCGGTTAATGACGCTTCAGAAGTTGTGGCTTCGAATTTCATTTCAGCCCTGAAAGGCTCATTTGCATAATTTGCTCGTTGAAAAAAATTCCGGCGTGAAGGGTTTATCCCGAAAACTCGTTTTTTGGACGGGATCGCTTATGGGCAACCAGTTGGGGTGAGATATCAAGTTTGAACGCCTCCCTCAATCTCCAGAAGCCGTTTCCGATGGAAAGCTGTCGTGATAAGCTCAGATAAAATTTGAATCGCATCAGGTAACCTTAGAAACCCTAAATATCTCGGAGGATAAGATTCATAATATTCTGGAAGTTGTTTCAATTATGAGATGTTGTGAAAAGAAATCCATTATTTTACTAACTGTGTTTTATCATTGTATCGTATCGATATAGTATATTCTAAAACAAGTCGAGCTCCTATTCCAACACGAATGCGAAATTCGAAAACGAGCGGCAAAGGAGCGAGTGTTCAAAAGCATGAGAGTTGGAATTGCCTTCTGCATTGACCTATTAGACGATATTTTCTCTATTTCAGTCAAGTTTTGTGAAATACTCTCGAAATTCAAATAAAAATTCAGATTAGTTACTTTTGTATTGCATCTTGGCAGTTGGTGTGACTTATGAAATTTGACAGATTACGGAACTTGAATTTATTTGATTTGAAAATTGAGAGGATATGAGGTCAATATTGACAACCAACAAACGAAAAATATAACTGAAAAAAATGCTGTAATGAGTTTCATTACAGTACTACAGTACTTTAGTACTGTGATGAACTTATAACGATACTGAAATAGAGAAAAAATATTAATGAGGAGGAACTCAATGATGAATCTATACTAATATTACAAATGTGAATGTCCGTGTGTTTGTTTGTCCTCTATGGACTCAGGAACCAGATGACCGATTTTGATTAAACTTTCACTATAATGTAGATAATTTATTTTGGGAGATTTTCATGTAGAGTTCATTCATATATCACGTAGAAAAGAGAAAAAATATCGAGTTTTCATAAAAAAGTCGATAATTAACCCGGTTTTTTTTCAGGTTTTCACGGCCGACGCTATCTAAACTATAAGAGATAGAGAACCATGGTCAGAGACAATTTTGTAGTGCCCAAAAAGTCCGCGCTGGCATATATCTAACTGCTGAGGACAACCCACCATTTTTAACATTCTTAGTTCAATTCAAATTCAAGTTCAATTTGAAGAGGGCTCCCGACTGGCATAAAATGAATTCATATAAAAAGAATATGATTATTATCTGCGGCATTTATTCCTGATGACAAATGCTTTTTACAATATAGATTTCCAATGGATACTTCAAAAGTTACCACAGATTGAACGAATGCGAATTTGAGCAAGAAATTATTGAATCAACGCGAGATAGCTTCGTTACGTAGTCACGTGCCTGTCTCTTCTTCAATTAGAGGTAATGAATGTCGGGTTGCGGACCTATCAGAACGGTTAAAACCCTTAACTGGTATGGTGCTTTAAATTCACTTTCAGGGTATGGTAGTGTCAATTTTGACCCTGTGTATTTTTTCTATCAAATTCAGAAAAATATAGTCTTTTCTACATCAAAAATTTCTCTCTGGTAATCAAACTACTCAGTGAAAATTAATTTATTGTATTTCAAACATGTAGAATGATTAAATAATAAATTTTTCAGAAACTTTGAAAAAATACTATAATATATCTTCGAGAAAAAAGAACTACGAAACAATAAATATCTACTCGATTCTCGCTTTGGGATTAGTGTCTCCGAAAGTATATGGCAGTAAAATGTAAAAAAACGAAACCAGGAAAATTCTAACAAACATATTTTTTATTGTTTTATTGACATAAAACACCTAGCTTCGTTTTGGAATCTAATAGAATCTTCGGTTGGTTCCACTGACTTTATGACGTTAATGGTATGGCAGGTTCAAATTTGACCCCAAGCTCGCCGTAAGGGTTTTATGCCAGACGCTAACATAAAAATTACTAGCGTATATTAGTCATATCGATACACTAGGAGAATAGCTGAAAGGGGGAGAAATTAGAATCTCTCCGTATCTGGCTATGGTACAATTTGATTTGCGTAGGGTCAATTTTGACCCCTGCCATACTAGTTAAGGGTTAAATTGAAATATAACGCGAGCGAAGTCGCGGGTTTGGGCTAGTGATCAATATTTACAATGTCGGTTAGAAAGAAAGAGCATAATTCATCAATTAACCCATTAGCGCCTACGGTTGCCATATGGCAACGCTTTCGGGGTGTTTTTCAAATGGTTCCCAGATGCGCAGATTTGTAGCTAGAAAGTTGGCGGTTGGTTTACTTGATACACAAATGTACCTAATTTCACCAGTAACAAGAATTTTTTCTGTTAACTCACTCGTTCCGCCTCCAGAAGTTGTGAAACTTTGAGTTCTTCGTGAATCGGTAAAAACATGGAACCTAGGTTCGTGTATGTGAAATATTTTCTATTTGCGCCCTGGTTTTGTCATAATTTTTTTTTATATGAATCTTGAAACTTCAATTCATGATCCTAACAGGCTAAATATAATCACAAGAAAATATTAGTAGGAAATTTTTTCAGTTGATTTCGTAGGTTGCCATATGGCAACCCTAGGCGCTTATACTCAGTGATAATGCTGACCGGATAGGAGTAGTAAGAAATGGTATTGGCCTATTTTTTCATAGTTGCTAGATGAAGCTATGCAAAATATCTGGATTCTGTACAATAAAATAGGAACACCAATAAATTCGCAACTCGAATTCAAACGAGAAGTGGTCAACAGTTATTTGAAAAAGTATGGGGTACCAGCGAAAGGACATGGAAACCGCTCATCCTCTTGTTCTTCTTCCAGGGATAGTCGAATTTCCAATTCCGTAAGATTCAATGAACTCAATCATCTTGTGAAATACACAGAAGACAAAAAGAGTGCGCTGGACGTGGATGTAAGCCGATCATGAGAACAATGTGTTGAAAATGCGATGTTGGACTTTGCATAGATTGTTGTTTTTCCGTTTCATACCGCATAATATTTGTCTCATGACATTGGAAATATTTAAATAATAATATAAATGAATAAAATGTTTTGAAACTATCAAAATGTCAAAAAATTTCATATATCTTATCAGTAAAATAGTATTTCCTCTAAAAATGAAAATGTTCCCGATGAGTGATCACAAGCGCCTAGGGTTGCCATATGGCAACCGTCAATTTTGAAAAAACTAGGGGGCGTATAAAATTTTTATATTATTTTTCCGTCTCTGCAGAACGTTTCGGACCAGCTTTTATCAAAAAAATTTCAAAAATCGAAAAAAAATTAATTCCGGCGCTAATGGGTTTTAATGCAACATTTACAGAGACAGACTGCTTTCGAGTAGGCACGATTAGAACATATATCAGAAAAAAAGACACAATTGATTAATTATGCGTGATACAAATTGAGAGTTCTTGATGAGATCTAACTTGTAAGAACAATCAGATAAATGAACTTGAGTGTTCAGGCTTATAATAAGTAGATAATGAAAATGAAAATGGTTTAACGACGATCATGATCCGTCGAAGAAAATGACTAATAATATGGATTAGTGAAAATCTAGATCATGAAGAAAACTGCAGGAACGTGCTGTCATCGAACCAACGTAGCAATAGGCTAGTTTCTGAGTTGTTACTCGTCATCAGTACTACTTAACTTTAAAAGTAGATAATACCGATTGACTGAGTTCACCATTATCACAGGAGACCTTCCAGGTTGAAAGCTGGACGAGTGGCTGTCAATCAGTTACATGTGTATTACAATTGACCATTGAACCATATTAGAGAAATTCATATCGTGTTCTGCAGGAGATCAAATAGATCCAGGGTGAACCCTGGATGTTTGAAGATTCATTCATCTGAAACTCGAGAACAGTAATTAGAAATCGATCACAAGAGGCGAAGAGTAGAGAAATGAAATATGATTAAAATAATAGGATGAGCATGATAATATCGGGTTGGAGCTAGTACATAAGTATTTTCCAAAACGCCTTCATATTCATTGAAGCGCATGAAACTTACTCTCAGAAACCAGTAATCACATAAATTTAATGAGGAACAGTCCATAGGTATCTAATATCATTTCTCCAACCTCATGATAAAAGATCTCTGAGCCTGGGAATTGAAAATGGTATTCATTTCGATGATTACTATTTTGAATTCATCTATGTTTCAAAAAAGTCCATAGGTACTCTCATTAAATGAAATCTTTTCTGGGATCTTTTGTTTTTCAATAGCCTTTATCTTTCCAATCGAGCCGAATCAGAAGAAGTGATAAGAGAGAAATATGTTTCTCTTTTGAGCTCAAATTTCTTCTGTTGAAGGATGGCAAAATTCAAACTGTACATCCATTTTTTCCTGATGTTTGAAATGTGTCAAATTTCAGCATCAGGCTCATTTATTGCTGACCAGACTTGATTTCGAAGGGGTGGTGAAAAATATGCAACCATGACAAAGCCATTAATTCCAACATAAATAAAACCAACACAACTTAATGAACGCCTGAACATTCTGCGTGAAATGAAATAACGAATATCCTGCAATTTGTTTCTGTTAATGATATTTTCGATGGCACAATTTAATGATTCTGTTGCATTTATTGGATATAATCAACAAACACGGTATTTGACAACATAAATTCAGATATAAAAACTTTCACGTTACTATTCTGGTTGTTTCCAGTAATGAACCTACAGATATTTTTGGGAAAATTGGATTTATATTGCTGCGTGAAATTCCCAGAAATGAGTTCGAAATTCTACATATGAATCTAGATTTAATTCCACATATCAATGATGGATTAAAAACTCACTGGAACAGATTTGGATGGAATACTCTACCAATTTCCCATCTATCCTAGAGACGGGAACCGTTTTTTCTTTGTGACACCCTGATATGATCCTTTAATATAATAATTGATGATTTTGTGCAAATAGCAGAAGTTCTGTGTTTCATATTCATTTCCCATTCAATTCAATTTTATCGGCATGCACAAATGGAAATTTGAGTATCGGGCCCGAGATATCTATTTCGATTATATAAATTATTCGCAGAAATGTGAATGTGTTCACTGGGACAAAAATCATTCGGAATACTTACTGTCTTTCCAAATCAGGAATCGGGTTCAAACGACCGTAACAATCTCGTTAATAGGGTCTTTATTATTTCAGAAGTTCCACTGAAATTATATCCTGTGATCGAATTCGAATGTTCATTAACAATAATGGGATTAGACTAATTTGATATTCCCCAATTCGAGAGTCATGTTTTTTCGGTGATTATGTTAAAATCAGTGAAGATTTGCTTTGGATTATTTCTTAACTGAAATCCTGAATTGGTTATATTTCTTGCTTGAGTTCGTGTTTCTTCCACCTGTCATTTCTCTCGAAATATCCGTTAGAAAATTATGCTGTAAGAGTATCTCTTCAGGATTATATGTCGCAGAAAAGGGTCACATTCATTCACATGCCAGTCGGATGGAATATTATTTTGAATTGAATTGTTTATCATTGCTTCTCCTCTAGAGTTAGACATTCGAATCGTGGACTTTTTTTCTACTTGTCAAACGGCATGCTGTTGCATCGTCTCATTCTCTTGGGAAGGTCAAAACCAGGAACTCTGATGAAAGTTAGTAATCAGATCTTCGTTAAAAAATTGAATGTATTCAATTCAGATTACCAAATTTCGTTGTCGCTTTTATTCAAAGCGATTTAAAAATTTGACCAAAATGGTTTTCGCAACTTCAATCTGTGGGTGACCTTATTATCTGGAATATAGGAAAGTATGGAAAATGAACTTGAAAAGGATTTCATGATATTGGAAAAAACAACGTTGCTCTTGAATCAATGTTTTTTTTTCGAAGAAAACACAAGAATTCTTTTGGATTCGTTTTGCTTTTTTAACACAACAGTACCGCTATACAGGGTTATCGACGAATATGGCTCTATAGAATATTTTTAGGAAAGTCACAAGATTCAGGACTGAAATTCTAAAGGTGAGTTTTAAGTAAGAAGACGACTTCTCGAATATTTTTGAAGGTTCTAGGTTTTTCCGGAAGTGACATCGACTTTCGTTTTTCAAATGGGAAGACCCATTTTTCACTGCATTATTAGATTCTCCATTGAATTCTGAGTCTTTCCGATTTCAAAAGTTTGAATTTCCCCGAGAAAATTCTCTTTTAATGGGTAATACGAAAAAACAATCTCAAAATTGAACTCTGTTGAAATACAGACAACTTCGAGGTTTTCCCATTAAAAATTCCCGTTCTTGAAAATCTCCGAGAAGAAAGGCTGATGCTTGTGTTCCGATATCGTGAGTTTCAGAATATGATACAAGAGGTCACAATCTTTGTCAAAGTTAGAAGTGATGAAACATCCAAAAATCGTTTTTTTTTTCAAATTGGAACCCCATTTTTTCAAAGCATTTTCGAAATCTTCGTCAAAAATAATAGCAGCATACGTCTAAGACTTTTAGCCTAAAATAAATATTTTTCGAGATATTCAGAAAAAACGATTTTGTCTTCAATTTTCAATCTCATTCCGAATGTCTTTTTTTACTGGAAATTAATAAGCGGTCAAGTGAAATTTTTGGAAATTTTTTTTTTAGTTCAGACGAGTTGAGTTCTTAAATTATCATCTGTAATGCGCGAGCTACAATAGGTTTAAAGTTCTCAATGTGAGTATTAGTGAAGTCCACGTAAAAAATTCTCAGGAATGCAGAAAAAAATTATTTGTGATAATTTTTAATGCTTTTGAAAGAATAATTGATAGAACATGTAACAATTTCATTACTGAAAATTCAAATTTCCCTACCATGACAAAAAAGAAATTCTCCAAAATTAAGAATTTGCGGAAATTATCCAAATCTAATGAAATAAATGAGAATTGAACTCATCTGAACTATGAGAAAATATTTTCTCGATAACAGAGATTTCCAAAAATTTCATTTCGCCGCTAATTATTTTCCACATTCGAGATGAGATTGAAAATTGAAGACAAAATAGTTTTAACTGAATATCTCGAAAAATATTCATTTTGTGATAGAGGTCTTGGACGTATGCTCCTATTAGTTTTCGAAGAAAATTTCGAAAATGCTTCGAAAAAATTGGGTTCCAATTTGAAAAAAACGATTTTTTGATGTTTCGTCAGTTCAAACTTTGACAAAGAATTTGTGAACTCCTGTATCATATTCTGAAAATAACGCTATCAGAATAAAAGCAACATCCTCTCTCCTCGGAGGTTCTCAAAAATGAGAATTTTCAATGAAAAAACCTCGAAGTTGTCTGTATTTCAACAGAGTTCAATTTTGAGATTTTTTTCGTATTTTCTCATTTTAAGAGATTCTTCTCGGAAAATTTCAATTTTTTGGAAGCAAAAAGACTCAAAATCCAATGGAGAATCTATTTATGCAATAAAAAATGGGTCTTTCCATTTGAAAAACGAAAGTTGATGTCACTTCCGGAAAAATCGGAAGTTATAGAACCTTCAAAAAATATACGGGAAGTCGTCTTCTTACTTGAAGCTCACCTTTAGTATACGTCTACAAGATGCGATGGTTTCGTAAATTGCGGTAGAACTAATCAAAATAGATGATTTCAACGTATGTTACCCATACAAAAATTTTATATCAAAAAGTGAAAGAGATTTTGGGGATTTAAAGGTACCTTTATATTCCTAAGAACTGCCACTGTCTGTTCATTAGATAATATCACCTGCTATGAATTAGCGCTCGATGCGACATATGGGTTTTTCTTCAAATAAAGTAACTACTCGGCTCTTTTGCGTTCTGTTTTATTCATTAAAGTTATTAGCAAATTTGTATCATTATCTTGATCTACGTACGTTTGATATGCTCACGAAAAATCACATTTATATTGTGTTGCCTTAGTTCTTCTGCACTATTCAATTCACCATCAATCGAAAATTAATCAATAAGTTCACTGTTTCGATAGATATGTGAGATATTTCAACATTTTTGCCAAACTCAGAAGATCCACAAAAATTACATTGCCTCGGATGGTTTCCAGTACAATGACATCGCAACAGCTGTTCGATAATAATCGATACAGATGTAGCTTCCAAATTTTTAAGTCAAATTTGGGGTAAAACTCAGATTTGATTTCAAATATATCAGAAAGAGTGCATATTTTTTATAAAAGTTTTTTGGTAAGTGATGAGTTAAAAAAAAGGATCAGGTTTGAAAACTCCCTGTATAAAGGAGAGTTATGCTTCCTGCAACTTCATGAAACCCTGTGGCATCTTCGACTCAAACAAATTTTCCACCCAATGAAACACGAGCAGCAAACTTCCGCATGAAAAGTTGAGCAACAAGAAATGTTTCCGAATGGTTACATTAACATGAAGCCAAAACTTCATTTCACGACGTATTATATTATCCACGGTAGAGCCGAAATAACCGAAGAAACTAAATTAGACCTTCTCTTCACAGAACATCCGTAAAACTTCACGTAATACCGACATAATATTAATATATGCTAAGAGTGAAACTAGTTGATAGGAGCTAATTTTCTCTCTTGAGATCGGAGTTTCTCACGTGTATGTCGCTTTTCGTTGTGATCAACTTTATGTAAAATAGCGTTCTCCTCAGAGAGTACTGCGAATATCCAGTTTCTGCCTTGGAATTATCAAGAGTATGAATATTTCAATATGTTATAACTCGTATAACTATCCAAAGTCATTCTTCAACAACTGACGAAGCGAGAAAGAACGAAGCTAGATAGGTACATTCTGCAATATAGTGTAACGAAGCGAACTTCGTCACTAAGAGCATACTATTTATTTTCCAACTGTTTCTAAATTCAAACACGAAATTATTTCTTATTTCGTATTGTGACGAGGTGAACTTCGCTACCGTAATCAACCTGTATAATTTTCAACAATTTTGAATTCAAACATAAAATTATTTCGAGTTTCATATCGTGAAAATCTAATAAGCCAATTTCAGATTCCTGCCTATGTAGAAAAAACTTACGTTCGCCGTAGTCGGCGACGTTATCTGTACCATATGTGTTTTTTGTGCGGAGCGGCAATTGTTTTCACGATATCCGAGACTCGAAATATTCCCCCTCCGACCGACCTTATAAATTCGGCAGTTTTGAGGCGGACAGTCAGTTCTTTCAGTTCTCCGATAGTTTTTCGAATTTTCCGATAGTCAGTTCTTCGAGTTCTCCGATAGTTTTTCGAATTTTCCGATAGCGAGTTCTTCGAGTTCTCCGATAGTTTTCCGAATTTTCCGATATCTAGTTCCTTGAGTATTGAATTCACCGAGTCAGTTCTCACTTCTGTTAGAGTTTCGAATTTTCCGATAGGCGAGTTTTAAGTTTTCAGCTTTCCGAGCTTTTTTAGTTTTCCGACGACGGGATTTCAGTTCCGAAAGTTTTTGAGTCGGTAGTACCGAAGAGTTTTGTGCTGGTTCCAACTCCTTATATTCGGTGTTTCCAACGAACGAGATAGGACTCAAGTGTTGTGTCGAAACCAGAAATCCGCAGGATTGGTAAGACCCATTTTATTCACCTGTCTACGTGGCCGGCAAGTTTTCCTGTACTATTCGACGGGGGGGCGATATCCGGAATTTATACTCATCATTATTGTGTTCTTAGCATTTCTTCGCGTGGCCTACGTTTGTGTCCCGGTGGTAGAGGTATCATTGAGTTGGTACTCTTTCACCCCTCAGGTAGAGTCGGTCTAGGGTTCCTTGCTTGTGGCTCTCCTTCGCGGGAACTCTGAACAGACTCTTCGATCTTGAGGAAAAGGGGCCGTTGTCCTCATTTCCGGGTTCGGTTACCTTCTCGCCAGATATACACATCTTCTGTTCCCCAACTCGTTTTGGCGGGTGCGCCATTACGATCTAAACCTAGGTTACTGTTACTCAGTATTTATTCGCGTAGTCTACGTTTAGGCCCCGGTGGTAGAGGTATCATTGAGTTGATACTCTTTCACCCCTCAGGTAGAGTCGGTCTAGGGTTCCTTGCTTGTGGCTCTCCTTCGCGGGAACACTAACAGACTCTTCAACCTTGAGGAAAGGGGTAAATTGTCCTATATTTCCCCACTGTAGCTGTCATCTGGCCAGCGAATTCCGCAACGTTTGTTCGGACTCCATTTTGTCAGGCGCGCCGACGTGCGCAGTCCTGGTTTTCTTTGCGCCTGTCTGGGGGATATTGGACAGGACTCTTCGAGTCAAGGGGGAGGGGACAGTAGATCGCGTGCGAGCGCAGGACAGGACAACTTGTTGACAGGTAGACAGCGTGCACCGCCTTTCACCCGCTACATTGTATGCTTTTCACTGGTAATCAAGATAATAAGGTTACTGGCTGTCGCTCTCTTATTAAACTGTTTTCACACCACGCATTTTAACCGCTTCACATACGCCGCCCGCTCACCTCGCTTCATTTTATTCCGTCCGTCATTTCTGTTGAATTTCTTTTGTAACTTGTTGGTGTATATTGTAAATTTTGCTGCTTTTCACCTCTTTCATTTCATTGTAGCACCATCAATAAATTACAGCATTGCGTGTGGTTTCAAAGTATTTGTATTTAGTAATATATTGTGTCTCGTCGAAGTGAGTTTTATTTATTTAGTTCAAAGTCGCTCCTCTTCAGTGGAAGAAATAACAACATATCAATCGCTACCACCCCAGATTGAATCGAACCTTGTCTCCAACTGTAGAAAAGCTACCCAGGTGGACAACTGTGAGCGACGTAAGGAATTGCGACCTTATAAAACCCATCGCAATTGGCGCCCGAGTAAGCTTGGAAAGGTAGTGGTAGGTGTAAGTCGCAACCAGGAGAGAAACGCCGTCACAATTTGGCGCCCGAGCAGGGACCTAATTTCTTCACGATAAGGCCGAACAGAAAGGTTTTTAGGGTTGACATGGAGGTGAACAGGTTGAGAGCTGAAGAGCTGAGATGGGAGCTGAGAGCTCGTGGCCAGCGGGTCGGAAGGACTGTCCAGGAAAACCGAATGGAATTGAGGAGAGCGCTGACGCAGAATGCGCAGTTCTGTCCCGTAGACAGAGACATCGAAGAGGAATTGGATGATGCAGGTCGAATCCTGAGGAGCCTGGTGGAACAGGTTCAGGAGTTCGACGAAGATAACGCTAGGAATGAGGAATCCCGCATCCAGAGTCGGCTCATCCATTTCCAGAACCGTCTGAGTCAGATGAGGCCGACGACAGCGGAGGAGAGGAAAAAGGCCAAAGAGCTTACTGAGTTGTGGAGGCAGACGGACGAGATGCTGAGAGACGCCGTACTGCTGGCCCAAGCCAGGGCCACTTTGAGCACGCCGTTGGGTGCTGAACCGCTGATTTCTTTCGAGGATCCTCCACTGGATAACTCAGGAGCTGTAAGCTCTGAAGGCGGAAGTGACTCCGAGGAAGATGCTGAGGTCACGCCGGACCCAGGCAGGGAGTCAGGAGCTGTTCGGAACCACATGCAGCTGAACCGAACAGGACTACCGGAGAACCAGGAGGGAGGTCTTTCTTTGAGTTTCTTCCGGAATTTGCACGACAGGGCTTGTGAAGCTGTTCGTCGACGGCTGAACTTCACAAGTTTCTGGGGGACAGGTGACCACGGAAGGTCTGGATCGCCCGTGCCAGGAAACCGGAGGGCGGTAGCGGAATCGACTCGACGGATTTCGTTCCCGTTTCTGGAGCCGGAAGAAACGAGGTCAACCGAGGAAGACGAAACTCATACGGTTGCACCGAGAGAGCGAGACCGACCCAGTGAGTCGGAGAGGTTGCCTCAAGGTCGAACCGGAGAAGATGACCGAACGAGACCGGATGGGACATCCCAACAGCGACCCAGTCAGCCGTTCATACCGGTGTACAAGTGGAATGTGCACTTCGACGGGTCGGCAGACGTGGACGCTTTTCTGCGGGAGGTGGAGCAGCTAGCGGTGACTCGCAGAGTTACGCAGCAATGCCTGCTGGATTCGATATTCGAACTTCTGCGGAAGGACGCTAGGGACTGGTACATCCCTAGGAGAGGGTGTTTCAACGATTGGGAGGACTTTAAAGAGCAACTTCGTGAAGCTTTTCTCCCCCTCGATTATGAGGAAACCCTCCTGGAAGAAATCAGGAAACGTACCCAAGGAGAAGGCGAAAAACTATTACTTTTCGTCACCAGGATGCAGAACCTCTTCCTGAAGCTGTCCGTAAAACGACCCTCCGAAGAAGAACAGGTGGCCATAATCAGGAAGCGGCTGTTACCGGCGTTGCAGAAGGCGTTGGCCTTCCAGGAGACGAAAACGTACTCACAACTGCTGGCCAAAGGAAAGTTGTTCGAGCTGGTTCAGTGGAATACCGACCAGTACATTCCACCCCCGCCTCGAAAAGGACTGATTGATGATCCACACCTGGTATATGAAGGCCCCTGTCGAAGACCGTCACAGACGCTGACTGTCGAGTCCCCGTCGCCTGTGAGGCCAGAGGCACCGAGAGCGTCGCCTAGGATTGACGAAGAGCCGCCGGGCAGGAAGTCCGACTCGTCTCAGGCCCAGTCTGACAACCCATCACGTCGCATGGGGAAAACTGTTCGTTTCGCTGATGTAAGGACTGATGGGGTGCAGTGTTGGCGTTGTGGAGAAATGGGACACTTCAAGAGAGAGTGCCGAGTGATGCCAAAGGTTTGCTGTTCCCGATGTGGAAGGGAAGGTGTCATGTCCAAGGATTGCCGATGTTCGGAAAACTAGAACGGAACCGCCTCGCGGGGAGGAGACAGTTCCGTTCGACAGCATCCCCAACCCAGCAACCTAAGCAGCCGCAAGACAATCGGCCAATTGTCATCGTTCACATCGGGCAACAACCCGTGAGAGCCCTGTTGGATACTGGTGCATCCAGGTCTTTCCTGAGTAGCAGGGCGGCAGAGGCCTGCCGAAGGATTTTCGTTGGGCCGTCTGCAGTTTCAGACTTGTTGGCCACTGTGGCTGACGGGAGTTCGGTCGTCGTTGAGGAATTGTACGAGCCGAGATTACTGTTCGGAGAGGAGGAGGTCAAAGCCCGGCTTTATTTGGTGCCCAACCTACCGATAGATCTCGTCCTGGGAATGGACCTACTGAGTTCCCACGACTTCAGGATCGATTTGAAGACAGCGAGATGCTATCTGAAGGGCGAGTTGTTGGAAGGAGCCGTTTCTCCAGCCGTCATCCTGCACAACTCGTCGATCAGTTCCTTGGGCCAGCGGGAGGAGCAAGTTCTCCGGAAGTTCCTGGAGCAGGAGCTGGCAGGATTTGATCAAGTCCAAGGAATGACGAAGATGGCAAGACACGAGATCAAGATCAAACCAGGAACTGAGCCGATCAAGCAGAGATACCGTCCGTGTAACCCGAAGATGCAGGAGATAATCGACCAGGAAGTTGACCGGATGTTGGAGGAGGGTATCATAGAACCCTCAAGATCTCCATGGAGTTCCTGCGTCGTTATCGTGAAGAAGGCTAACGGAAGTCCCAGGTTCTGCATAGATTTTCGAGCAGTGAATGAGGTCTCGATAAAGGATGCGTACCCGTTGCCGTATATCGCCGGCATACTGGACAAACTCAGGCGAGCGAAGTACATCTCTACGTTGGACTTGAAACAGGGATACTGGCAGATTCCTCTTACGAAGGAGAGTAAGCCCATTACCGCTTTCGCTGTGCCTAGAAGGGGTTTGTTTCAGTTCCGGGTTATGCCGTTCGGCCTTCATTCGGCCGGCGCAACGTTCCAGAGACTGTTGGACCGTGTTATCGGTCCGGAGCTGGACCCGATTGCCTTTGCGTATTTGGATGACATAGTGGTCTTAGGGGAGACTTTCGAGGAGCACCTGGAAAACTTGAAGGTGGTGTTCCGTCGCCTCCGGGAGGCAAACCTCAAGATAAACCCTGAAAAGTGCGAGTTCGTGAGAAGTTCTCTCAAGTACCTAGGCCACGTGATCACCGCAGAAGGAATCGCAACCGACCCCGACAAGATTGCTGCCATCAACTCCATGAAGCCGCCGAGGAATGTTCGTGAACTTCGCCGATTCCTGGGGGTGGCGAGCTGGTACCGAAGATTCGTGGACGATTTCACGAAGATAGTTACGCCACTCACGTTGTTGCTGAAGAAGAAACAAAGGTGGAAATGGGATGATGCGCAGCAGCAGGCTTTCGATGCGCTGAAGAGGAGGCTCACCGAGTCACCGGTTTTAGCCTGTCCGGACTTTTCTCAACCGTTCACGCTGCAGACAGACGCATCCGAGAATGGCCTCGGAGCGGCCTTAACCCAAGTCTGTGATGGACGCGAGCGTGTGATCGCCTATGCCAGTCGCACTCTGAATGGTGCGGAGAAGAATTACTCAGTGACAGAGAAAGAATGTTTGGCCATTGTATGGGCCATAGACAAGATGAGGCCATACTTGGAAGGTTATAGGTTCACCGTAATCACCGATCACATGAGTCTGCGGTGGCTGCAATCTATAAAATCCCCATCAGGTCGGATTGCAAGGTGGTGTGTCTTTCTGCAGCAGTATGATTTCGAGATCAAGTATAGGAAAGGTGCCCTGAATCGAGTAGCGGACGCCTTGTCGAGAGATCCCCTACCGTCCGAGGAACAAGTTTGTGCGACCGAGAACCCGATCAGATGCCCCTGGTATGTCAAGAAGTTCCAGGAGGTTTCGAAGAACCCCTCAGATTTTCCGGACTACAGGATCCAGGAAGGAAGGTTGTACCGGCATTTCTGGAGTTCGGATGACTTCACAGAAACTGAGATGGGAAAACCCTGGAAACTGTGCATCCCTACCGAAGACCGTCAGTCTGTTCTGCGGGAGAATCATGATGTGCCAGTAGCCGGCCACTTGGGAGTCGCGAAGACCATTGCTCGAGTGGCCCAGAACTACTACTGGCCAGGGATGTTCCGTGAAGCGGCCCAATACGTGCGTAGGTGCCAGCAATGCCAGAGGTATAAAGTCTGTCAGCAGAAACCTGCAGGGAAGATGCAGCCGCACCGCACCAGCGAGCCGTGGGAGACCGTCAGTACGGATCTGGTAGGACCTTTACCACGTTCGAAGAAGGGGAATACTTACCTGGTTATGTTCCAAGATCGCTTCTCAAAGTGGATCGAATGCAGACCTCTTCGAGCAGCTACAGGCAAGGGAGTATTCCAGGCTTTTTACGACCTGGTGGTGTTGAAGTTTGGATGTCCGAAGACCGTAATAAGTGACAACGGGTCACAGTTCGACGGCCGCCTATTCAAGGGCAACTTGAAGAGTTTGGGCATTCACCACCGATTCGCTCCAGTCTACTCTCCGCAGTGCAACCCCGTGGAAAGGGCGAATAGGACGATCAAAACCATGATTGCGCAGTTCTGTGAGCAAGATCATCGCTCCTGGGATGAGCATCTTGGAGAACTGGCGTTCGCGTTGAACTCTGCCAAACATGAATCTACCGGATTCACACCGGCATTCCTGAACTTCGGCCGGGAGTTCCGCTCTCCCGAAACGAACCGTCGTACCGAAGGAACGAGGGATGTTGCAGAGGATTCAACCGAAGAACCACCTGTCCGAGGGGTAGACCAGTATGCAACGCGTCTTAAAAGACTACGAGAGACGCGGGAGTTCGTCAGGCTCCGGTTAGACCGAGCTTTTAATCAACAAAGCCGTTATTACAACCTCCGGAGGAGAGAGTGGTCGTGCCGAGTTGGAGACAAGGTGTTGCGCCGAGAACATCCGTTATCGTCGGCGGTTGGCGGTTTCGCGTCTAAGTTGGCCCCCAAATATTCCGGTCCGTATACGGTTGTAAAGGTAGTGTCTCCCGTAGTTTACGATTTGAAAGATGCATCAGGTAAATACCTCCGTCATATCCACGTGAAGGATTTGAAACCGTATCACGAAGGTGAGCTGAGCGGTGAGCCGTCGACATCCGCTGGCAACCAGCGGATATAGGGTGAAAAGCATACGAGATTGAACCGTACGCAACCGAAATGCCGTCCATGTTTGGAACCACGATGAAGAGACCAAGTTTCGTGGATTCTCAAAAGGTAGCCAAAAGGCGGGTGTGCGTAGAAGTTTGTCCTACCCTAGGAGACCGCAAGGCGGATTCGGACTCCCCCAAGAGTGAGATCGTCGGTCGTAATAGACGAAGTCCGAATAAGAGACACTAATCCCTTTTAAGTTTCAGAACAGAGATGTCCAAAAAGGGTTAGGGATCGAATCGACGCCGAGGTGGTGGGTTCCATGAACGCCAGGTACGATCTGCTGATGGAAGAAGACTGTGAATTAGGTCCAGGCTGGAGGGACATGTTGAGGGAGTGTTCCTGCCCGAAGCCATCCACCCACAAGTCCACGGTCCAGGAGAATTCGTCGAGCGCCGGACAAGGCGTTGATCAAGAGGCTAGGTCGGACAGATCGAATACCAGATCTGTGGGGGTTCAACACGACCTTCTACGACCCCTGACGAACCTCCAACCCTGGCCGTTGGAGATTCGTCCGGGAGTGCTGTTGGCTTTGTGCCAGTAGTCCGCCAAATGGCGAGGTGGCTGGCGACGATGAGGTTAAAAAAAAACTTTTTGTTTTTTTTCGGTAAGTGGAGGGGGTGTGTAACGAAGCGAACTTCGTCACTAAGAGCATACTATTTATTTTCCAACTGTTTCTAAATTCAAACACGAAATTATTTCTTATTTCGTATTGTGACGAGGTGAACTTCGCTACCGTAATCAACCTGTATAATTTTCAACAATTTTGAATTCAAACATAAAATTATTTCGAGTTTCATATCGTGAAAATCTAATAAGCCAATTTCAGATTCCTGCCTATGTAGAAAAAACTTACGTTCGCCGTAGTCGGCGACGTTATCTGTACCATATGTGTTTTTTTGTGCGGAGCGGCAATTGTTTTCACGATATCCGAGACTCGAAATATTCCCCCTCCGACCGACCTTATAAATTCGGCAGTTTTGAGGCGGACAGTCAGTTCTTTCAGTTCTCCGATAGTTTTTCGAATTTTCCGATAGTCAGTTCTTCGAGTTCTCCGATAGTTTTTCGAATTTTCCGATAGCGAGTTCTTCGAGTTCTCCGATAGTTTTCCGAATTTTCCGATATCTAGTTCCTTGAGTATTGAATTCACCGAGTCAGTTCTCACTTCTGTTAGAGTTTCGAATTTTCCGATAGGCGAGTTTTAAGTTTTCAGCTTTCCGAGCTTTTTTAGTTTTCCGACGACGGGATTTCAGTTCCGAAAGTTTTTGAGTCGGTAGTACCGAAGAGTTTTGTGCTGGTTCCAACTCCTTATATTCGGTGTTTCCAACGAACGAGATAGGACTCAAGTGTTGTGTCGAAACCAGAAATCCGCAGGATTGGTAAGACCCATTTTATTCACCTGTCTACGTGGCCGGCAAGTTTTCCTGTACTATTCGACGGGGGGGCGATATCCGGAATTTATACTCATCATTATTGTGTTCTTAGCATTTCTTCGCGTGGCCTACGTTTGTGTCCCGGTGGTAGAGGTATCATTGAGTTGGTACTCTTTCACCCCTCAGGTAGAGTCGGTCTAGGGTTCCTTGCTTGTGGCTCTCCTTCGCGGGAACTCTGAACAGACTCTTCGATCTTGAGGAAAAGGGGCCGTTGTCCTCATTTCCGGGTTCGGTTACCTTCTCGCCAGATATACACATCTTCTGTTCCCCAACTCGTTTTGGCGGGTGCGCCATTACGATCTAAACCTAGGTTACTGTTACTCAGTATTTATTCGCGTAGTCTACGTTTAGGCCCCGGTGGTAGAGGTATCATTGAGTTGATACTCTTTCACCCCTCAGGTAGAGTCGGTCTAGGGTTCCTTGCTTGTGGCTCTCCTTCGCGGGAACACTAACAGACTCTTCAACCTTGAGGAAAGGGGTAAATTGTCCTATATTTCCCCACTGTAGCTGTCATCTGGCCAGCGAATTCCGCAACGTTTGTTCGGACTCCATTTTGTCAGGCGCGCCGACGTGCGCAGTCCTGGTTTTCTTTGCGCCTGTCTGGGGGATATTGGACAGGACTCTTCGAGTCAAGGGGGAGGGGACAGTAGATCGCGTGCGAGCGCAGGACAGGACAACTTGTTGACAGGTAGACAGCGTGCACCGCCTTTCACCCGCTACATTGTATGCTTTTCACTGGTAATCAAGATAATAAGGTTACTGGCTGTCGCTCTCTTATTAAACTGTTTTCACACCACGCATTTTAACCGCTTCACATACGCCGCCCGCTCACCTCGCTTCATTTTATTCCGTCCGTCATTTCTGTTGAATTTCTTTTGTAACTTGTTGGTGTATATTGTAAATTTTGCTGCTTTTCACCTCTTTCATTTCATTGTAGCACCATCAATAAATTACAGCATTGCGTGTGGTTTCAAAGTATTTGTATTTAGTAATATATTGTGTCTCGTCGAAGTGAGTTTTATTTATTTAGTTCAAAGTCGCTCCTCTTCAGTGGAAGAAATAACAACATATCAATCGCTACCACCCCAGATTGAATCGAACCTTGTCTCCAACTGTAGAAAAGCTACCCAGGTGGACAACTGTGAGCGACGTAAGGAATTGCGACCTTATAAAACCCATCGCAATTGGCGCCCGAGTAAGCTTGGAAAGGTAGTGGTAGGTGTAAGTCGCAACCAGGAGAGAAACGCCGTCACAATAGTTATCTGAAGGTTCTTTGCACAATTGCATGGAAATGAGCAAACATCAAAGGAATACGAAAACTTCGCCCAACTAATATAGCAGTAGTATATTTTCCCCACATGGAATATGGTGAGTATACAGGGTGTTTCAAAAAAAAGTGACCCCTTCTCAAGGATAGATATATTCTTATGAAAATAGAGAGCTAAAATAATACAATAAATGTTGAAACAAAAAGTACCTAAGCTGAGGTAAAAAAAGAACGGGGTATCATAACATTCTTCGTATGATACTATAGAATCATACGATACTATCATCACTAGTATCATACGATACTATAGAGCCAGGGGAAAAAAACCTCAGCCGAAAAAACCTGCCACCCCGTGAAAAAATTACATAAAATATTAAATATCAGGAAAAATCTTGAAAGACATCGGTGTGAGATCATCTTCATGTCATCCGTCGATAGATTCTTCCCAAAACGGCTCGCGATTCTTAATCTGAAATGAAAAAAGAAAAAAGCAGAAAAGAAACCGAATATTCAGAATAAATCAAATAATTTTGAAATGAACCACCCATTTCATAAATGCATTCGTTACTTTATGTATAGCCTCGAAACCATCTTGAAATTTATAAATGGGACAACTATTTATAAGATGTTCTATAGTCTCCTCATTTTCCCCACACTCACAACTAGGACTCTCAACCGAATTCCATCGGAAGAGCATGCTATTGCAACGTCCATGGCCTGTTCTAATGCGATTTAGAACAGACCATATTCTCCTGGGAAGGTCAAAACCAGGAACTCTGATGGAAGGATCAGAAATAAGATCTTTATTGAAAAAATTGGATACATTCCATTCAGATTGCCACATTTCTTTGTCGCTTCTATTCATACTAGTCAGAAAATTTGACCAAAAAGGTTTACGCGACTTCAATCTGGGGACCCTATTATCTGGAATATAGGCGAGTATGGGAAATGAATTTGGAAAGGAATTGAATTTGTTCCAAAAATTCAAAGCTGTTGTCTCTCTGCGAATATGGAGGGGGACAATATTTGAGAGGACTGGTAACCAAGGAGTAGGTGTAGACTTGTTAGTACCAGTAATAATCCTCATAGAAAAATTTAGTTGGGCATCAATTTTTTTTACATGAACACTGTTCAACCAAACAGAACAACAATATTCAGCAGCAGAATAAACCAAAGCAAGCGCTGCTGTTCGAAGTATTGTTGCATCAGCGCCCCATGAGGAACCAGCTAGTTTCTGAAGAATATTGTTTCGAGTTTTAAGTTTCAAACGCAGATCATCTAAATGGGCGTTGAAATTTAGAGAGGAATCAAGTTTGATTCCCAGGTATCTAGGATTGAAATTATGTTTCAAGGGAGAAGAACCGAAAGGTACACTCAATTTTCTATATTTCTTGTGATTATTCAAATGAAAACACGAAACTTCGGTTTTATTTTCATTCGGGCACAAACGCCACTTCAAAAAATAATTTTTCATTATGTCCAGATCTGCGGAAAGGGTACTTTCTATTGTTTGAAAATTAGAATGATGAAAAGCCAGAGCAATATCATCAGCATAAATAAATTTTTCCGAAGAAGTAGATGGAATGTCACACAAATATAAATTGAATAGAAGTAGTGCTAAAACTGAACCTTGTGGAAGACCATTATTCAAAGTTTCGAAATTACTACTGTTATTATCGACAAAAACTCGGAACCTTCTGTCCGATAACATATTTTCCAATAGTCTTACCATTTTTCCACATTTCAAATGATTATATAGTTTATAAATTAATCCAGCTTTCCATACTGTATCATATGCAGCTGATAAATCCACAAATGCTGCCCCTGTTTTTAAGTTTTTATTGAACTCTGATTCAATAAATGAAAAATAATAGGGGTTTGTTCAGTAAAAAATTCTCGCAACGCCATCTGCATTCAAGATACAGGGCGTTGAAGAAAAAATATACACATTTTTTACGATTTTGCTGAAACTACTGGCAACATTGTAATGAAATATAATACGAATATGTTTTGGAAGCTGATACATATCATGAATGTGTTCTGATGTTTGACTCTCATAGAGGGAGCTAGTTACACGGTTCGTACCAAGTTTGTTTGAATTAACCTTTTTTATATTAGAAGCATTAGTCTAAATTTTGGGCGATAATGAATATCAGTTAATTTTACACCAAAAAGGTACTTCTACACCGTTTTCGAAAATTTTCGATTTGAAAATTATGAAATATTAACCGATGGTAGTATTAAGTATTGATAAAGTCATTAATTATTAAGCTCTAGCATAGCTTTTATCTCAGGCTTTGAAAGCGGCGACCGAATGTTGAAATTCCGTAACGAAAAAACCTACCTCAGCCGTGTATCGTCGGTTCAGTTCGGCAGACTTCGGCTCGGTGTTTGGATGCTTGCGACTAGACGGATGCGTGCAGCCACTCTAGCAATGTAAAATGAAGTCGGCCATCTCATTGTTCCCCTTGAATTACGAATGGCAAATATTTCATTAACATCGGATAGAAAATGTATAGCCAAACGCAAACATTTTCCATTAACTTCAGCTCTTGCTCTGAATATACATAAGTCGCAAGGTGGAACTTTTGACGAAATATATGAGAATAGTAAATCACAATCTCAGGAACTCGTCTATGTTGCACTCTCTCGGGTGACTTATATTGAAAAATTGTATATTACGACAAAAAATTATAATTCTGCATTTGAGTTTTATCATAATCGAAGGCAAGCTGCATCGACTGCATCTTTGTTACAAGAATTCAGAAGACTGTCCTTAAATAGTATTCAGACGATAGCTCAAAGTGTCTTAGATTTCATTAGTGATAGAAATGGCATTTCAATAATGACTTTCAATTGCCAAAGTTTACAAAGTCACAAATACGACTTATAAGATTCAGTTACGGGACAAACCAATGTGTTACTTCTTACCGAAACATGCATGACGCGTGATAATCCGATTGAAATACCTGATTTTGATTGTATTGTTCTATTCAAACGAGATACTGTTCCAGAAGTTGAAGTAGCTATTTACCAAAATAGTAATAATGTTACTTATATTATGACTCCGAATATTGAAATATATATTGAAGATGTTAGCGATGTTAATGTTAGACGCTCATTTGTTGGAGATATTTGTGCATGCTTATGCAAACTTAGAAATGGCCTACACATAGTGTTGGTAGTAATTTACATTTCTCCAAATCCAAAATTGGACGAGGTAGAGCATTTTATTAATCGCACTTTACTGGAGTACACTGAAGAAGGGTCGAAAATACCTGGTACAAATGGTAATAAATTTCCACTTATCTTGGCTGGCGATTTCAACATTAAAATCGCTGATAAAAAATCAAAGCGGTTGACAACTTTTCTTTCGGAAAAATTGAATTTAAAAATGAATAATGATCCACAAGTATCCACAACAAAATACGAGACCACTATTGACGCGGTATTCTCCAGATATTCAAAAGACATCAAGTCTCAAACTTATGTTTCTTATTTCAGTTACCATAAACCTATAGTTTCAATGATAAACATTTCTGAATAACCTACATATATTATAAGATAAATAAATATTTAAATCAACAATATTATCTTCTTATCCACTCCTAACTAAAATCAAAAATTTATACTAAGAAAATTCAAAATATGTAACATTATAATTTTTTATTTTTACTTAAGCAATGATTAAATATATCAAAGATTGTAAAATTACAGGCTGAAGGACCCATGGTCGATGGCCAATTGCAAATGCAATAAAGAGCTGAACTGAAATTATCTTCTCATTTTTGAATAGATGCTTTGCAATAGCTTTACCGCGGCAATCCTCGAGTGCCACACGTGCTCTTTTATTATTATTAATAAGTATGCACGATGTATGCACATTGATTGCAGGTGTCGTAATCGGTTGAGTCACCATTTTACGAATCGATGATTTGGTATAGGTGCAGAAGCTCCGATTCTTTGGCCTCCTCGTTCATGAGATTTCAATCCCTAGTATTGAACAGTTTGGTCGTACCTTGAAGAAGAAATTTATGCGACATAGGTGAATTAAAATCAAGAATTGAAGGATAGAATTCACCGTCACTTCAATGACCTCATTGCTGACTCCCAACGGTTAAGAAGATAAATGGATTCCTTAGAAAAAAGAATAGAATTGTGCATTCGTGAAATCCGAGGACATTTTGAAGACCTACTCTACTTTGATCCAATTTCATGTTAATACCTTTCTTATTTTCTTGTGATTTTTTTTTCAATTAAATCATTCATCATTACTTAATGCCAGCATCGATTATTACTCCATAATTTTCGAATCAAAATATTCCGAAAACTGTGCATAGTATTGAGTTTCATCAAGAGTGTAAAAATAAATGATGTTTTATATCGCTGAAAATTTTGCTCAATAAATCTGATTTCAAAAAAGTTATGTTCAAAACAACTTGGTATGAACCGTGTAACTAGCGCCCTTTATGTGAGTCAGAAATCAAAACTCGTTTATTAGATGTATCAGCTTCCAAAACATATTCGTATAAAATTTCATCACACTGTTGTCTGTAGTTTTGGCAAAATCGTGAAAAATGTGTATATTTTTTTTCTTTTTCAAAGCCCTGTATCTTGAATACGGATGGCGTCACGAAAATTTTTCACTGAACAAACCCCTTATATTTCTCAGTTTTCTATCTATCCTAGAGAAGGGACCACTTCTTTTTGAAACGCCCTGTACACTGTATAGTGATATAATAGTTCGGAATATTGAGAAATGAATTGGAATGATCGAAAACCTTGAATCGTTGAAAACTTCCGAGCTATACTCAAGCATAGATATATGACACATTCATGCGGATTTACAAGAGCCACTTGAAATTTATATGAAAAGAAGAAATGAGCAAATACAAAACATGATATATCTATCAGTATGTATTCACATCTACAAAATATAGAAATACGAAAATGAAATGAAGGGAATTCGTTATATTTATAGGCGGAAAATGCATATTGCAAAACTAATATCTACGATATCAATGTTACCTTTTGAAACATAGTTATAATATGCCTTCGCAGTTATGTCATCCACACGGCCCTCAATACATTATTTTAACTATAATATAACCCGTTTTGCAGAGTTTTTTATGAGCATTACATTATTCCATGCATTCACAACTTTAGTTCGATTCGAGAAAAGTAATCAATCATTTTATACTCGCAGCTGGGTTTCTGCAAAATTATGTTCTTGTTATAAATTTTGTTTTAAATTTCTGAGGTTTCATCTCGGAAGAAAATTGGAATCTGTAACTAGAGGTGCGGATTTATTTTATTCTGCCTTACCCTCTCGTTATTCGTCATTTCTTCTGAGGAGTATTTATACTTCGTGAGTAATTTTCTCGTTATGATGGTTTTCTAGAGTTTTCGCTTCAGACTGAATTACGTTTATGTCTGTTTTTCCTCATTTCATTATTTATATTTTCCGTTGAGATGAATCTGATGCTTTTTTCCTTTACATTTCGACTATTTTCCTTCCGCATGTTTTTATTCAACCATGTTCAGCCAAGTGACGAGAAAATGATGCCTTTTCTCGATGATGTCCCGTTCGTGGAATATTCAGCTAATAAGGAGTATTGTCCATATCTCAATTCAAGACTCGAAGCACAACTAGGAATCCTGTCGCTACAGTGGAAACCACACGATCCTTGAATTTACATAAGTTTCGAGCTCTGACACAAAATTACATGGGTGTTTACCTACATAAGGGGTCGTCGAGCGTCAAAGTGTGTATATGATTGTATCTGAAATGGTAATGATTAAACTTTCTGTTCATGCACGTTGCGAATGCCCTTCGTTAAGGTCACGTCTGAAATCAGGGCATCTACACCTTGCATGTAGGTAAAGGATCCGAGTTAAAAAGGATTTGAAGTGTGAAATTTTTTTTTTATTTGTTTTCACGAGTGATATGAACATTTTAGAGAACTTAGGTTTTTTCTAATTCAGAAACGATTCGATTCTCGTGTTTTGTTTCATTTTCTCTTAGTAATGCTTCTCCTTGAAATTACACTGCGCAAAAAAATTAACGCACATTATGGAACTCTCAAATTTATTCTACAACTGAAGGTGTTCTCAATGAAAATTATTTTTATCAGAATTATGCATGCATATGTTATCCACTTTCAACGTTTTTCTTCAATACAGATGTTTTTCCCAGCAGGAATAAAAAAAGATGATATTATCAGATTCTGAATGTATTGGCTCCATTCTAAAATCAGTTATTCTTGATCAATTCTAGTGATCAATAGTTTTTCTTTCGTTTGATTTTCTACACTCGATCGCTATGCAACGCGAAACATGCAATTTGACCTAAGAGGAATGAGCCCAAGCGGTAGTTTTGCGAGAAGAAGGGTGGACATACAAAAGAATTGCTGAAAGGTTTGGAGTTTCCCATATAAGTGTGTCCAGAATGTTGCAGCGATTCACGGAGGCAGGTATGAATGTCCGAAGACCAGGACAGGGTAGACCACGGGTAACAACTGCCATTCAAGAACGTTACATGAGAGTTTCTTCGTTGGGACAATGTTTTGCAACCGCTCGCCTCCATCAAAATCAGCTTGAGCAAACTCATGGGGTGCAAATTAGCACTCAGACAATAAGAAATCACCTCAGAGAATATGATTTAAGGCCTCGTGTCGTGGCAAGAGGCCCAGCTCTTACCCCAGCCCATCGAAGGGCGCATTTGGATTTTTCGAGAGAGCATATCCTTTAGGAAGAGGCCGATTGGGGAAAAGTTCTCTCCACAGATGAGTCTAGATTTTACCTTCTACCATTGTGATCGATGTTCCCTTGTATACAGACGTCCACATGAAAGATATGCTCAGTGCAATTTCCTGAATACTACTGGTTTCGGGGGAGGATCGATTATGGTATGGGGTGGAATATCTTTGACTGCTCGCACAGACCTAGTGGTCGTTTATAATAGAGCTATGAATGCTGATAAGTATATAAGGAACATTCTTGAAGAACATGTAGTGCCATTTGCCCCATACATTGGTGAAAATTTCATATTTATGGACGATAATGCCAGACCCCATCGTGCGCGTATCGTTCAGGAGTACCTGGAAGAGGTTGAAGTCTCTCAAATGAAATGGCCAGCAAGAAGTCCAGATCTCAATCCGATTGAGCCGGTTTGGGACAACCTCAATAGAAGGCTGAGAAGTTCAGAGAACATTTTAAGATCACTCATTTTGTGTATGAACCGTCGTTGCCGAGCTGTAATTAACGCAAGGGGTGGAAATACCAAGTATTAAATCACTTATCAGCATTTCAGTATTTTGAAAATTGTTCATTTCTCTTCTTTCACATAAGATTCGGGGAAATCCTGAATTTTTCTTCCATTTAATGTGTAGAAAACACATTATGTTCAAAACCTTTCCGAGAGAACATAAAAAATAAGTTATAAAGTCAATGTAGAATTAACTTTCATTAAAATTCAGATTTTCAGAATGTGCGTTAATCTTTTTGCGCAGTGTACAGGGTGGGCATATTTCGATGTTTTAGCACTACAACTTTAGAACCAGAGGAGATAGACAAAATCTGATATCCCATTCTCGATATCTTTTTCGGAGAAACTAACAAGAGTAGTATTCATTTTTGGCTACCTTCTTTTGTTTTCGAGTTATAAGCGAAAATTGAAAAAATAGTGATATCGGAAAAAATTTATATCTCCGCCAATACTGATGATAGAGCTCTAAAATTAAAACATTATACAGGCCCTTTTCAACGTAGAATCCAGTGGCATGCTCGCCTTTTTTGCAGCATTTTTAATTACGAAGCTATGACCCAAAGTTATGTTTTTTTCGAATAGGAACATTAGTTTTCTGTGCCATTTTCTGAAACCTCAATTTTTTCTGTTTTCTAAAATATATAACATCGTATGGTTCGTATAAATCAATATGAGTATAGAAATTGGTCAAGAACCTTTATTCATCTGAGTCTCAATACTTTCTATGGTCTCAATTGTCGATAAGCACAGAAAAATTTAGTATCGTAAAATTAATACAATTTCTTTCTAGTAGTCTTTTCATTTCTATGCTCTTGTTATGGGAAGCTACATTTTTCTGTGCTCATCAACAGTCAAAACCATAGAAAGTATTGAGACTCACATGAAAATAGGTTTATGACCAATTTCTATACTCATATTGATACAAACCTTACGATGTTATATATTTTTGAAATCAGAAAAAATTAAGCTTTCAGAAAATGGACCAGAAATATAGTGTTTTCATTTAAAGAAACATTACTTTGGGTTATAGCTTCGTAGTTAAAAATGGGGAAAAAAGACGAGTATGCCACTGGATTCTACGTAAAAAAGTGCCGGTAGAATGTTTTGATTCTAGAGCTCTGTCATCAGTATTAGCTGAGATATAAATTTTTTTCGATATCGCCATTTTTTCAATTTTTGTTTATAACTCGAAAACAAAAGAAGGTAGCCAAAAATGAATACAACTCTTATTAGTTTCTCCGAAAATGAGATCGAGAAAGGGGTATCAGATTTTGTCTATCTAGTCTGGTTCAAAAGTTGTAGTGCTAAAACATCGAAATATGCCCACCCTGTACATTAGAAGAAACTGTGAACATCATTTCTGATCGGTTTTATTCATGCTTCCCGTACAAACTTCCTATAACATATCTCTCGAATATATACTCGACATTTTGGTCTTGTTGCTTTCTCACGGCAACGATATTCATGCAGTAAGATGTAAACATCCGAAACTTACAATCTCACACATCTGGGGTGCCAAATTCAATTAGAATCTGTATTCGGAACTAGAAAGTTCCGACCGACCGGGGCAGCTGGGTCCCAAACATTAATAATTCCGTAGATATCCTCGAAAGGTCGGGAATCGTTCATCTGGAAATGTTCGCAGTTTGCCGGGGCCGGTTCGTAATCAGGGAGTTGCAAATTTGGGGTTGGGCCAGTCAAAAAATCGGAATAATCTGCATGGACAGCGGAGACGCGAGTCGAGTTCATTACGTTGCGCCATCTGTCGGTCGCTAAGCGCAACTGGCCTTAATGGAGCGTTCGCTATTAGGGATCGTAATTCTCCGAATTTACAAGCGGAGTGTCCGCTTTTGACGATTGTCATTCGGGACAAAATCGCTGGAAAAATTACCGGTCGTTAATCGCTATTTGCCGCTGAAAGACCCTCGATGAATCCATTGAATCTAATGAAAGGGCATGGGAGAACAGACAGAATTTAACTAAAACTATGTTTTGTCCCCTCGCTGTATTGTAATCAACCTATTTTGATACTGCTTTGACAAACGTAAGTGAAAGTTACTCGACAAAGTATTTCTTGCCCTTATCCACAGGATGTAAGTCAACCTACAAATAAAAATCTGAAATTATTATCAGTAACTTTACCTAATTTTTGTATATCATCAACATATATTCTTTTGGTTTAAAGAGCTAAAACAATACAATACATATTTAAAAAAGGAGGTACCTAGCTGAGGTTGGTGAAACACAGGAAAACCATACAGGTCTGCAGTATGTTTAAATGAAGAAAGGGAAAAAACTTCGGCTGAAAATAACCCTTAAAAAAAACTTATTAAACTCATTGAATATCAGAGAAATCTTGAAAGACATCAGCGTGGTCTAAGAGAACATCTTCATGCTATCCGCCTATGGACTCAGATGAACACATTCTTCACAAAACGGCTCACAATTCTTAATCTGAAATGAAAAGAGAAAAAAGCAGAGAAGAAACCAATTATTTAGAGTGAATTCAATTATTTTGAAATTAACGACTCATTTCACAAATGAATTTGGTACTTTATGTATTGCGTAAAAACCATCTTGAAATTTATAAATGGGACATTTTTTCATAAGATGTCTCCTCATTTTATACACTCTCACACTAGGGCTCTCAACCGAATTCCATCGGTAGAGCATGCTGTTGCATCATCCATGGCCTGTTCTAATACGATTTAGAACAGACCATATTCTCCGGGAAAGTCGAAACCAGGAACTCTGATGAAAGGATCAGTAATAAGATTTTTATTTAAAAAATTGCATACATTCCATTCAGATTGCCAAATTTCTTTGTCGCTTCTATTCATATCATTTAGAAAAATTTACCAAGAAGGTTTACGTGACTTCAATCTGGGTACCTTATTATCTGGATATAGGTGAGTATGAGAAATGAATTGAATTTGTTCCAAGAATTCAAAGCTTTTGTCTCTCTGCGAATATGGGGAGGGACAATATTTGGGAGGACTGGTAACCAAGGAGTAGGTGTAAATTTGATAGTACCAGTAATATCTTCATAGAAAAATTAAGTTGGGCATCATTTTTTTTTGCATGAACACTGTTCAACCAAACAGGGCAACAATATTCAGCAGCAGAAAAAACCAAAGCTCGAGCTGCCGTACGAAATATTGTTGCATCAGCGCTACATGAGGAACCAGCTAGTTTCTGAAAATATTGTTTCGAGTTTAGAGCTTCAAACGCAGATCATCTGAATGGGCGTTGAAATTTATAGAGGAATCAACTTAGATTTCCAGGTATCTAGAATTAAAATTGTATATTAGGGGAGAAGAAACGAAAGTGACACTCAATTTTCTACATTTCTGATGATTATTCGAATGAAAACACGAAACCTCGGTTTTATTTTCATTTGGGCACAAACGCCACTTTAAAAAATAGTTTTTCATGATATCCAAATCTGCGGAAATGGTACTTTCTATTGTTTGAAAATTAGAATGGAGGAAAACCGGAGCAATATCATCACCATACATAAATTTTTCATTCAAGTATTTGGAATGTCACACAAATATAAATTGAATAGAAGAAGTGCTGAAACTGAACCTTTCGGAAGAGCATTACTCAAAGTTTCGAAACTACTAGTATTATTATCAACAAAAACACGAAACCTTTTGTCGGATAGGATATTTTCTAATAGTCTAACCATTTTTCCACATTTGAATTGAATATTAATGGTACAATTCTTACAATTACTAACATTATCAACGAAATTTGGAAAAACGTTTTCTCGATGTCGCTTGATAGCTAATATATCAACTCAAGTATTTGCTAATGAAGTTGCCGACGTTCTTCTGAAAGAAATTACACTGCGCAAAAAAATTAACGCACATTATGGAACTCTCAAATTTATTCTACAACTGAAGGTGTTCTCAATGAAAATTATTTTTATCAGAATTATGCATGCATATGTTATCCTCTTTCAACGTTTTTCTTCATTGCAGATGTTTTTCCCAGCAGGAATAAAAAAAGATGATATTATCAGATTCATTTGGGCACAAACGCCACTTTAAAAAATAGTTTTTCATGATATCCAAATCTGCGGAAATGGTACTTTCTATTGTTTGAAAATTAGAATGGAGGAAAACCGGAGCAATATCATCACCATACATAAATTTTTCATTCAAGTATTTGGAATGTCACACAAATATAAATTGAATAGAAGAGGTGCTGAAACTGAACCTTTCGGAAGAGCATTACTCAAAGTTTCGAAACTACTAGTATTATTATCAACAAAAACACGAAACCTTTTGTCGGATAGGATATTTTCTAATAGTCTAACCATTTTTCCACATTTGAATTGAATATTAATGGTACAATTCTTACAATTACTAACATTATCAACGAAATTTGGAAAAACGTTTTCTCGATGTCGCTTGATAGCTAATATATCAACTCAAGTATTTGCTAATGAAGTTGCCGACGTTCTTCTGAAAGAAAGTCTAGTATACATTTTGAAGTTCTCAAACTTTAGTCATTTCGCAATTTTCTTGGAATTGACGAAATCGTATTTTTCCTGACGGGCTGGTTCGGGTACTTTCTATTTTCATATCCCATGAAAAATTGATTAATAGTCGTCATGTGGTATTTCATATCAATCTACTTTTTAATTATTTTGAAATCACAAACCTGAGTTTTGTCACTTTTTCTCACTATGAATGTACGTGACATTTCATTTTTGGAGGCATAAATAGTCACAATTATGACTTCTTGACTTATTTTAACATTGTACATTTTCATTTCACAGAATTCATCATAAAGGCACGCCCCAGCAACTCTCATTGTCATTACGATCTTCATTAATTAGTATATATCATCGGCGGCTTCAAGTATAAACTTATACACATCCTCCCTGTTAAACACATTTGATATTTTCTCTTCAAAAATGCTCGAAGTTTTGGATACTTAAAAATATCTATATTTTCTCAATGAAAAGAGTGGACTTCAACATCGAAAATTTACACCGTAAACTTTAATGGGGACTTCAATGAAGCACTCTTCTCGTGGAAATACGCCAAAAATAAGGTTTCTGAGACTGCAGGAGTCGTCTTGCTTTGGCACCCATTCTTAAAGGATTTATATGCTGCTTCATACCTCTTTTTCGACTTTTCCGGTAGTAGAAATAAACAAGCCAAATTCTGACAAGAAAAGGATCGAACCTGACTCAGCTTATCGTTCATTTGAATAGACTTGTTTCTTATTTTTTTTCTATGCTCGAGCAGGTTCAGACTGAGATTTTTTCGGGCTCAAGGTAATTTTGAGGTTGCTCTTCTCGAATATTTGAAGCGTCCAAATGCAAAACCAGAAATTTGACATTTTTCAGAAAAATTAGTTAATGAAGGATAACAATAGAGAAAGTTGCTGGCAGTATGATTTTTTTACTCTCAGGATGATAGGAAGATTTTTGGAAGCCTCTATTCGTAATTCGAACGGTCGAAACTAGAAGTTTGTTAGTTCAAAACTATGAGTTTGGCAGGTTTTTTGGTTTATACATCAAATGTCTGGTTTTGCATTTAGACGCTTCGTTACATATAAACGATTTATGATGAATATACTCAACTATAATCTGATAAAAAACCTTACTTCTGAATACATCCTGTATTTTCATAGATTTTCATTTTGCGCTGTTTGCTATCATAATTTTCCCTATGGAATTATCTTTGTAATGAAATCTTTTGATTTTCAATAAGTTTTTTCATCCACTCAAATTTAACGGATTTTCAAATGTCTCTCATAAATTCTGGTAGGCATTCGTGAAAGTTTAGAATTAGGTAGAATGAACAGAGAATACAAGGTATCTCCCACATCAAAATGACCCTAACTGAGATGAGCATGATTCAACTCCAACTGGAGATGTAAATAAACACATTTCACTCTGCATTTAAATCCCAACCCAAGGACTGTGTGCCCACCAATCACACCCGAATCGCTCCCAAAGGCGCCCAGGGTCAGTGTGCGTTCCTTCTAAATCATGGAAATCATCCAGCGATCCGTAAAAATGGCCCTCGTCTTGAGGCCATTCGAAAAAATAATTTTTCATGATATCCAAATCCGCGGAAAGGGTACTTTCTATTGTTCGACAATTAGAATGAAGAAAAACCGGAGCAATATCATAACCATACATGAATTTTTCAGAAGAAATAATCGGAATGTCACACAAATATAAATTGAATAGAAGAGGTGCTGAAACTGAACCTTGTGGAAAACCATTATTCAAGGTTTCGAAACTACTACTATTATTATCGACAAAAACATGAAACCTTCTGTCGGATAGCATATTTTTTAATAGTCTAACCATTTTTCCACATCTGAAATGAATATTGATGGTACAATTCCTACAATTACTAACATTTTCAACGAAATTTGGAAACACGTTTTCTCGTTTCTTTACGATGTTGCTTAATAGCTAATACATCAACTCCAGTATTTGCTAATGAATTTGCTGACGTTCTTCTGAGAGAGAGTCTAGGTAGTATACATTTTGAAGTTCTGAAACTTTAGTAATTTCGCAATTTTCTTGCAATTGACGAAATAGTATTTTTCTGACGGGCTGGTTCAAGCACTTTCCATTTTGACATTGCATAAATAAGCTCGGATTAATATTCGTCATATCAATCTACTTTTGAAATGAAAAACCTGAGTTTCGTCCCTGTGAATGTACGTGACACGTGACATTCCATTTTTGGAGTCAGGAATGGTCACAATTATGACTTCTTGACTTATTTTAACATTGTCGATTTTCATCGAATATTGACACCATAAGATTGTTGGGGATTTCAATGAAGCATTTTACTCGTGGAAATACGCCAAAAATTAGGTTTCTGAGACTTCAGTAGCCGTCATGCTTCGGCACCAATTCTCAAAGGATTTATATGCTTCTTCATACCTTTTTTTCAACTTTTCCGGTAGTAGAGATGAACAAGCAATATTCTGACAAAGATCGAACTTGACTCAGCTTATCGTTCCTATGAATACACTTGTTTCTTATTTATCTTTGAAGATATCTATGCCCGAGCAGGGTCGGACTGAGTTTTTTCGGGATTAAGGCAATTCTGAGGTTGATTGTATCGAAGCAGGTGAATATTTCATATAAACGATTTATGTTCTCTATCAATATTATTTATATGGAATTGTTTTTGTAATGAAATCTTTTGATTTTCAATAAGTTTTTTCATCCACTCAGAGAGTTTAGAATAAGGTAGAATGAAAAGAAAATACAAGGTATCTACCACATCAAAATCACCCTAACTGGGATGAGCATGAATCAACTCCAACTTGAGATGGAAATAAACACATTTCACTCCGCATTTAAATCCCAACCCAAGGACTGTGTGCCCACCAATCACATCCGAATCGCTCCCAAAGGCACGCAGGGTCAGTGTGCGTTCCTTCTAAATCATGGAAATCATCCAGCGATCCGTAAAAATGGCCCTCGTCTTGAGGCATATTTTTCCTTCCAGAGCGTGCCGAATTCCAGTTATCCCAATTGCCCACCCTCCGGGTCATTCCTCGACATTCAACCCTTTTCAAACCTTCGGCATCATTATCGGTGGAGCCATCTTCCGCATGCATACGTCCGTAGCAAACATTTGAATATGTAAACGGGAATTCGGGAGAGCCCCAGGGAATGATGAATGCGATTTCGTAAATTGTTGGCGAGTTTAGAGGTAGGAATTTTGGAGTTTTCGCACCGCGGCCAGTGACATGTTCGCCGAAAATAACGATGGGGTAGATGAACTTCGATTGTCGAATTCCATGTTCCATAAAAAGTGAATGTTCGACTCGTTGTTGATAGTTTAAAAGGGGTTACAGTCCACTGCGACGTTATAGTCTATTGTGCCCCCTGACAAAGAATTACAGCTCGCCTTCCAGTCCTAGATATCTTATGAAATCCAATATCTCGGAAGGCTTCAGTGAGGCTAATTCCTCACTCCTACAGGTCTCCTGACCAAAGCATAGTTTCCTTTGGCTTATAATGCCAAACACTCTGTGACTAGGTGAATAGGAGTTTCTTCCTCCTCTCCACAGTATCTACTCTCGCCAGTGTCCGATACGCCCATTCTCAGTAAGTGCTTTCTAAGGCGCTAATGCCCTGTAAGAAAGCCAGTGAGGAGGTGTAATTGGTTCTTACTGAAATCCAAATATCTTTTGGATCTTGCAGTTTCAAAATTCCGAAGGAACTTTTTGGAATGATCCAACCCTGGGAGATATAAAAAATGAAAACAGTAATAATGAAAACAAATTGAGGAATTCCACGAAGAAATCTTGTTGTGGAAAAAAATCAAACTTAAAACATATCTAAATAGTTACATGCAAGAGAAAAAACAGAAACAATCAAATCAACAAAAAAGAAGAAGCGAAAAACATTAACGTATGGACCTGCTTGTATTATTCCTGGTAGTCGGTTTTTCTCTCCGGAGGTTCCTTGACGAGCTCTTCGTGGAGTTCTTCGACACTTCTGATCCTGGGGTCGAGAGGGACGTCTTCTCCTCGTCAGGGGCAGCACTCAACAAGTCAGACACACCAGATTGGGTTGGTGGTAATGAACCAATTACAGGCTCTTGCAATTCTATATCTTTATTACCCTCCACTGAATCTGGACGACAAAAAGCCGGTGTTCCTGAATCACCCAGAGGTCTGTGTTGCAAGGAGACTTCGCCCTTTTCTTCAAGTTTTTCTAAGTCTGAGGCAGAAAAAATCTGCTCGTTGAGGTGTAATTTATTATTCTTTATGAAACAGATGTTGTCTGGATTTTGTCTGGCTATGAAAAGATGCTTCCTCAATGCTTTCTTCTCAACAATTTGTTGCCGGGTAAGATCTTGGCAGATTCTAATTGAAGATCCTTTCAATTTCTTCGCACTCTTCAGAATCTCAATTTTTTTCAAGTAAGAAGCAAATTCCACCTTCACAGGACTTATCTTATTCTTTCCCAATGAATATATATTGTTGACGTCTGTCCTCATAAGCTCAATTTGAAGACGATTTCTCACCAACTCAGTGACATCTTCGACTGACACGTAATTCACCTCTCTTTCCCAGCCAAAAATTACAATGGCATTCTTCCTGAATCCTCTTTCCAAATCCTCAATTTTTTTTTTTAAATTAACATTCTCTCGTTCAACTATAGAAAGCCGACTATTAACCTCCTCAAGTTTCGAAGAAAGTCTCGCCTCCAAATCTTTCAATAAGGTCTTTACCGCTTCATTCCCCTTCAGTATCTCATCTCGAAGTTGCTCATTTGTAACTTCCATACACATAATTCAAGATTTATGTTGAATTTCACCGATTACTGACCTGACGACGATCTGTATCACCTATGAATGATACAGACTACCCGCAGATGTTCAATTTGATAAGGAGTATTCGTAGAAACCCCGAGAAAACGGAGTAATTTGTTATCAAAATTTGGTTTTCCTCCTCCAAATTACAGGTAAACAACTACCGACGAACATACAAAAAACTATTTCACTACGACTTGACAAATTTTGGTAAAATTTCAACAATTAAAATCCCGAAAATTCAACCTTAACTCAGGAGTACAATTTATCAACCAACTGATATGCAGATATCAACCAGAGTGTTTCTCTTTCAGTTTTCTCCTTCTCCAGAAACTCCTTCTTATAGGTACATTTTCCTATACCACAGAAATGTTCTGGGCCAGTGAGTGGTTTCCGAGCACCCTCTCTGGCAAGTTTATTGGCCTCTTCGTTACCTGTGATTCCCGAATGACCAGGAACACAGATCAAAGAGACCTTATTTTTTTTGCCTACCTCATTGAGTTTGTTCCGGCATTTCCATGTCGACTTTGAGTCGATGACATAGGAGTTCAGTGCTTTAATAGCAGCTTAACTATCTGAGTGAATAGCTATATCGCAATTCTGATAGTTTCTCTCTAGATTAATGTCTAGACATTTTTCGATTGCTAATATTTCTGCTTGCAGAACACTCACACAGGAGCCTAACGATAGTGCACACTTGGCTTTGGCCCCGTGAACCCCAGCTGCAGCTCTCGCGTTGATTTTAGGACCATCTGTATACCATTTAACAGTATTTTCTTTGAAATTTTGGTCGGTGTATTCCCGCTCCCATTCCTCTTCTTTGCATAGCATCGTACTGAAATTTTTCTCAGTACTTACTTTCATGACCATTACATCACTAGGAAGGTTCGCAGATGAGATGTAGTTACTCAACGAGCTCCAGACTCTCTGACGCCTAATTCTTTCATTACCTACGCCTTCTCCAGATATTCTGAGGATGGCCTCATGGGCCATCCTGTCACTCACCAAATTCGTTACTATACAGTGTAGCGGTATAATGAGGTATACAAAATCGATCGAAACTTCGTCACAGTATAACCTATACGTATATGAAATCACTAGTTTTTGTTTCAGTCGAAAAGATCTAGTAGTTCGGATTTTACAACCCCGTGAATATTCAATTCCTCGCGGCGATGGACAGCCGCTATGTGACGTCATACAACATTCGCGCATCGCACTCCGTGAGTGGAAAAGCCCTTATATTGGACCCGGCTACGTACTGAACCTCGCTAGTCGTTGGATGTAACGTGACGTCACACAGATCCATAGCCAGTCTCGGAAACTCATGTTTATAACTCGATATCTCGGGCGCTATTTGACGTATTTAAAAAATTTTTGGACACAATATTTTCATTTTTTACGGAGAATAGGAATATGTAGAAATTGAAAAATGTGAACATTCCTCATTGTAGCTGCACAGGACGATGACTTTGATGGCACCATTTATTTGATTCGACCGCTAAGATCGACAATCAGTACCTGCGCTCACGAGCAACTGTAGCTAAAGGATACGTAGATTTCTGCTAGCATGCGTCCATCCCAGAGCGTCTCTTCAATTAATGTAGAAAGTGACTCTCGTATTACTAAGTATAGTATATTAAGTATAGAGAACGGTGAGGGCCTTAACGGCCTTAACGTTCGAAATACTTATAGCGTTTTTTGCATGATGGACACAATTTTCACTCAATGTACAAAATAATTATCTGACAAATTCATTTATTCGTGGCTTTATCAATGCTGTGTAGGAATATAATTTAAGGCGTTGACTTGGTGTTGAAAACTTAGTAGATTGTCAAAGTGACAATAATCAATTGAATTTACTAGCGTTGAGAAATAAGCGATGTAGAATCTTCGGGAGATAATGAAATTCAAACAGCCTGGGAAATCGGCTGTTCTTCAGTTATTCCTGAGAAATCTAAAATCCGCAACGAGAGTACATACAAAACTTTCAAGGAATGGATTCAGACTAAGGGCAGCCAAATCAATGAAAAAGTTTTACTGGCCTATTTTGTTCGAAGAATAGAAAAGCTGAAATCGCCTGGAAGTCTTTGAGAGGAATATTCAATGCTGAAGAGCACGATATTTTTGAACGACGGTATTGACATATCCAAGTTTGCAACGCTTATAGCATTCCTCAAAAGAAAATCTATTCGTTACAAACTCAAATTCTCAAAAGAAGCACCAGATGATATGTTTTCAATTATTATTAAGGTGTGCTTTTATTGATTTAATATAATATAATATAATTTAATAGTGGATGGACTTCTTGAACATAGTGACGATTGCGGGGTATGCGTGGGATTGTCCATACCCTTATTCTTTGATAATCTGAAAATCGTCCATATCTGGATTCTTCAGTTAAAAGGACACTACGCCATTAATCGTTCCAATTGATATGTTGACTTGCCCATTCCAGTCTTTGACGCTTATGGTCACGTGTTAATGGAACTCTCAATGGACGTCTAGAACCCCTCGAGAACGTCGTCTGATAGTTTCGATTGAAGTTTGGACCCCATCTGCATTTTGAAGAGTATTCCGTTGCATTCTAGACGTAGATGTAAGCTTTATTCTCGCCGAAACAGTGATGAAAAAAACCTGAGCAAGTGTTGTTTTTCGCCGCAAACCAAGCCTTGGTCTTTCCAACATGAAACCTATCTCCCTGAACCTATTCAAAGTCGAGATATCACACTTTGCGTGACTTGGAGCCTTTTCTCTACAACAACCTGATTTCGGCTTTCCTGTAGCATTCCGATAGCCCTATATGCCTCAGCGGTTGTTAATTTACGTCTTGGCATTTTCAGAAAACTTGTTTCGAATCGAAGCCGTTGATAAACTGACTCCATTTCAAAATAAGAACATTCATGAAGCATATGCAAAGAAGCAAACTTAAGAAAAAGGGCGACCAGATTGACGAAATTTCTATTGGATCGATTCAAGTAGTTATTGAGTTTTAAATGATTTTTAGGCAATTTCGTCAAAGCGATTGAATACGATATCCCTAACTCTTGTAGAGCAGTATATTTGCTTGGCCGCTCAATTTAATGTATATACATATAATAGTTATTGTCATAAGAGTGGAATAAAATCTCACTGTTCAAAATAGGTTATCATTGTCGAGAGTAGAAACATTCATAGTAGCATTTATCTAAATAGTTATCTGAACCGAAATCTAAGATGATCTCATGCTTTTCAACAAGCCAGAACCTACGAAAGTTTCTTTAATTTTACAGAATTGGCACTCTCTCGTGGGCCACAGTTTTGATAAAATGTGTGTTGCCAACAATGTTCGCCAGATTACTCCTTCCTCGATGAAGCGCTTCTGATGTTTTTCATTACACAAAATACTTAACTTTTAGTCTATGAAACAGATTGATGGATTGATTATGACAGTAATTTCCAATCATCTCTGTAATAAAGAAGTGCTCTCGGCACAAAATGACGTATGCTCCAGTTTTGAGGCGTCTCTCATAATTCAATAGATCGAATGTTCGAATGCGACCTCTTGATCTTTCACGGTTCCCACCCAGCGAACTCCGACATTTCGGTAATTTCATTCTCCGACGTCCTCTTTCAGATCGACGATGGAAAGTTTCCACGGAGCAAGGAAAAAATTATTTTCGTCCTACTTAGCGAAATGAGGAAAGCACGTTTCGATGAGTCCAAATTAAACTTTTTTTCGTGAAATACCCGTTCTCATGAATATTTTTCCACCTTATGTTTTCTCATTCGGCTCCGTAATTGGAATGATCAAAAGACGAAATCTGGAGCGAGATATCTCTTCGGGTTTGAGAATTGGAAAATATTTGTAACGGGAAAAAAGAATATATTCCTGAAATTATTGTCGTTTATAATGGAATATCGGTGTTTGTTGAGTCTGAAAGAAACACCATTTCTAGCAGAGCTCATGAACGCTCGTTTCCCTTGAGTATAAAAATCAAGCAAAAATATCACGGAATCCATACCAAGAAATACTGATAATATAAATGATAGTTCATCGCCTTGCAATACATTTCCTAATCCCAAAATTTGAAAGGCAACCCTGAAAATAACCGTAAATCTATCGTACTTTTTAAACAAAGAGGCCAATACACTCACCAGCACGGAAATATTTCTCTGGCCCAGAACCTTTCGGTGGTTTAGGAATATGTACCTACTAGCTGGCCCGAGCAACTTCGTCTGCCCAAATCGGCTATTGAAATTATTCCAATATCATCCTCAAACACGAAAAATCTTGAAGAAGCCTATATCCTAATTGCCACACCGCCTACCAGATCCGTTTTTCCCTAGCTTTTCGTTTATATACGTCTAACCTATACATGAATAACTGAAACTACAATCCTATAATCAAATAAACAGTCAATTCTCTCAACGTATGAGCCCTCCCGTGACGCGGTTTCTTCGGGGGTACGTTACGCAAGATATTATTCGTGCACATTAGTTCTACAACAGCTGCTTGGTTGACGTTCTTCGATATTTGACAGTTTCACCTAGTTGCCTAGAATCGATCGAGGCTAAGGGTCATTTTTGCATATCACCGTGAGAATAACATGGGTGATTCGCGACTACGCGACGTATGTACTTTGACGAATGCCCTCATAGCTCTGAGAAGCAGGCATTTTGTCGGCTCGCTTGATATTTTCTCATTGCTTAATATACAAATCCCACAAAATTTTTATAAATGATGTTATTCGGATAGATAAACTATATTGATGTGAAGCTTCATCTGAATTCCTATTCACCCAGGTACAGTGTTTTGCCTTTGCCAAGAAAATTGTAGGAAAGAGAAATAAGGCTCGCTGAAACCGTCCAGATATTGAATTTTTGTAGATCTTTGAAACTGGGAGTTCAGTTGTAACGGGTGTATTGTGAACATCTCTTTCAGTGGCAACAATATATCGTAAGGTCATTAATACACTTCTTGGGGTGGTGTCAACAGGAGAGTGGCTTTCCGTCGACCAAGGAATGTTAAAACTTAAAGATGGAAATTAAATAAAACAGAGAACTCTCTCCTGATGGGAGAAAGTGTGAATAAGACCTGTCGCACTAGGGACAGGACTTGGTGTTTAGTTTTTCTTCTAGAGGATTCAATTTAAACACAACTACAAAGAATTATCACTCCACGAATATCTGATCATGCGACACTAACTAAAATTAACTTCGCGCAACAGTTAGAGGAACCGAAAGATTTTCCAAATTTTCTGGTGAATTTCGACAAGCTGTAATTCAGTGAAAACTGGTTGTATTGGAAACAGAAAACTTGCTTTTGAAGCTTGAAGATTCTAGTTCCTCAATTCAAAAATTTTTCGGATTACCGGTAGCCATGCAGTCCTTGGATAAATTATCAAGAAAAAATTTTCAAAATTGTTCAAATTATTATTTTCGCTTTACGCGCATGGAGAAATTTTTTAGGGGTAGGGCGAATCAAAGGTCGCATAGCATTTTTACCACCCTCAAATATGACCATTTGTCTTCGAAATATCCAATTTTGAATGCAAAAAGATCCTTTTTCAGTCAACCGCCCATATCTCCGGAACTACAAGTCACCTAGCAAGCTGACATGCGGTTTTTTTTTCTGCAGAAAATTTCCTACAAAAATCTGTTATGTAACGTAAACTTGAATAAATAGCAAAAAAATGCTATTTTGCCATTTCTTGGTTGATGGACTGTATCTTCGTTAATATAAGGGGGAAGCTTAGGTTATAGGAAAATTTTACGGCCTTATGTTCCCCAAAGTCCCCCCCTAAATCGGTATATCAATCAGTTCAACGGTTTTGTTGGACCGATCGATTGAAATTAAAAAAAAAAATGAGGGAACAGGATTCTTCTTCTTTGAACTCGATCTCATCTTTTCAATCAATCATTATTTCTTGATTCTTTACCCAATTTTTTTCAAGATAAGTTAAGAAAAAAAAAATTTCAAAACATGTCAAGAATTTCGGTAATTTGAAAATAAAATTTGAATTGAAAAAAACAAAAGGCCATTTTTGCTTCACCTCCACATCTGAACCTTCAGATTCCTCAAAAAAATATTCATTGAATCAATAAAAAGTTGATAGCCCTAAGGTGCCCACGGTACTAATTGAGCGGAATTCTGAGCGGGAGAATTTTTCCGTTTTCTGCTGAGCCACAACGTATTAAAAAACAGTTTTCTTGAAAACTTTTCGGCTTATTCGGTAAAAACACCGATTTAAAAGGATTAGTTTAGGGAACAAAGACCTTATTTTTTTTTAAATTTCAATCAATTGGTTCAACCAAACCGCTTTACCGATCGATCTATCGATTCAGGAGGTGACTTTGAGGAATATCTTGCTGTAAAATTTCCTTATAACCTAAGGTTTTCCCCCAAAATTGACGCAGAAAATATATTTTTTTTTATTAACCATGATAGATTTTTATAGGAAGTTTTCTGCAGAAAAAGAAACTGCCTGTCGGCTTGCTAGGCGCTCAGTAGTTCCGGAGATATCATCAGTTGAGTGAAAAAGGATCTTTTTGCATTGAAAATTAGATATCTCGACGACAAATGGTTATATCAGAGTGTGGCATAAAGCAAATCAGAACTGAATGAACAGGCTATGCGACCTTTGCATCGGTCTAGATCGAAAAAATTTTTCTATGCGCGTAGAGCAAAAATAAAAATTTGAAAAATTTTTCTGCATGATTTATCCGAATATTGCATGGCTAATAATAATAATAAAAAATGTTAACGAACAAATTCAGAAACTGGATTCAAAAGTAAGTATTTTCATTTTCCATACGAACATTTTTCACTGTGATACAGCCTGTTGAAAATCACCAAAAAAATATCGAAAATTTTTCTGTTCCTTTAATTGTAGCAGTGAAGTATATGAATTCACTTCCCCCTAAACCATTTATAAACCATCGTTCACTTTGTGTCCAAACTTTTTAGTACTTTTTCGAGCAATCTGTAGGACTTTTCCGTTCCGTCTCACCAGATCTAGTAATTTTCCCGAGACCTGTTCCGTTTACCATTTCCATATCTACTTTTCAAGTCCATAGGAATTGAATCAACTCTTCACCTCCTGCGGGTAGATCTTTCATACGTAGAATTTTGTCATTTCCAATAAGATCATTTGTTCTCCTTAAATACTACGCAAACTCTGCGAATTTTCGTCTCACGGTTTTTCTACTGTGGGCACAAATAGAACGCCCATTCGTGGAACTATGCTTAGTAATGAATAAAAGTTTTGGAGGTATTTTAATTCATACGCAGACCAGATAGCGACAACATCGCTCACGCCCTGAGATTTCTCCCTAGGATTATTCCCTACGAATAAAATACCATTAACTATTCGAGTTCCCGATAGAAGTTTCTCCGATAATCACTATGAACTCTCCAACTATCGTCGCTATTAGAACTTTCTCAATAAAAATGGAATGAATGAAATAGTCATATAATTTCCAGACCTATTTATTTCCCAGTAAAAGTCCTTTCCTTCCATATCGAGAAATCGCAAGAAAAGGCACAAGTCTAGCTTTCAGGCAGAAGGTCACACTGCTTATTCAACTACACGGTCTGTATGCTTCGAGGCCATTCAGTCACGTAGTGTTTTCATTACGCTATCGGTTAATTTTATGGGTGCGTCCATTCATTGCGTGAATTCGTGACCTGTTTTCGGAATATAATGACATCAAATTGCTGCTGTATGAATTGCCTTAAGCAACTGCTCGATGAGGGCCATACGAGCTGAAAACAAAATGTAACCATATCCTGAATACCACAGGGGACCTTAATGATCCAGCTGTGGTAATTGGTCTGAGTTTCGAGGTAGGTCATGTGGTCTATTTGATGATCACAATTTCACTCCCCAATCAGGTTATCCATTTGATGTGAAGAAACAACTAAATTATTCAAAGAGCCACATGGGGCTACACAATGTTTGGATTCTTGTTGTAAACAACTTCTTTATCTCATTAAAAATGCGAAAAGGGAATCTATTGAGACAGAAACTATGGCATATTTTGTCATGTTGATTTTACTTCACGAGGAAAACATCCACTCTCGATATCCTGTTATGCAAAGTGTCTCAAGAGAAGGTTACAAATAAGTATATATTCGAGAGGGAGAAATTGAAAATGAATCTATGTAGGTATCCTGAAATCTTAATATATAAAACTATATTCTCTGTATTTGGCTCTCCTGATATTAATATTTGTGATAATGTACTTTTTGACAGTTTTGAATTAGAAGAGTTCTCCAAAGATTGGAACTTCACAATTTCAACGAGAAGTCCCAATTATCCTAGATCCAATGGTCTTGCTGAAAGAGGGGTAGGAATAGAAAAAAAAATATTTTCAAAAAATCGTTAGATTCTGGGAGTGATGTTGAAATTGCGTTGATACAATATCAGCACCTCAGAGGTGAAGTGTGTTAAGTCACATTTTTTCAGACACGGGTTATCTACAATATTGAATTCACCTTAGTGAATTCTAGCTAGTGGAACACAGTTTTAACTCCCTATGTATATCAGTTCACCAAATAATGGCAGTGAACATTTTTTCAAACAATACTGGTACCGAAAAATCTCTCTTAATACTTATTTTGATTTTGTGACTTAACACACTTTACCTCTGGAGTGCTGATATAGAAATTCACCCTTGAAATTTGTGGGATATTCTCCATCTCAAGTATTAATGAGTAGAATTTGTAAAACAAAAATTCCCATCAGTGCGGATCTATTAAAACCGAAATTAAGTGAAAATGTTCCACAAAAGTTGAAAGCCAAACATGAAATGTACCAAAAGCAATACAAAAAGACTGCTAGAGATTTAAAACCATTAAAACAAAAATATGTTGTGACTATCTGTAACCATGTCCAGGTTGTGTTCTGAAAACTGATATGTCTCCAGGATCCTATTTTGTTACATATCAATATGGAAATTGTGTTCTACGAAATAGAGTAGACTTAAGACCATCAGTCAATAATTTCATACGAACAAATGATTCCACTTTATCTGACAATAGATAATTCTAGAAACTTAGAAAGATACAAAATCTCTAGGTTGTATCAAGCCACCATGTCGGCTTGACTTATAAGATGTGTTATACTGATTAGGCGACCAATGATACAATTGTTGCCCCTTATAATTATGATAGTTATCTGTGTATTGATTTTATAATGTCGTTATGGAAACATGAACAATTGAATAGTTCCAGTTTTTCAAAAATGCTAGTTGTGGAAGACTGATTTAAATATTAGAAATACACACTGGTAGTGTTAATGGAATAATCATTTCGTAAGATTATACATATTTTATTATATTTTTGCAGTTCTCATAAATTTTCAGACATCTCTAGATTCCTCACGTGGAGATGATAACATTCTATATTCCCATGTTCATCTCATTCTTTTAATATGTTCATTTCATTTCTCGAATGTTCACCTATTATAACTGTTGCTGATTACTGTTCTCCTGTTACAGATGAATTAATTCTCAACCTTCAGTGTGAAACTTGGAAAATAGTCTATCTCCAGCAGAAAACTATGGGAATTTCTCTCAAATAGTTGAACGATCAAGTGTTTCATACATTGAATCAGGTTGACAGCCTCTGTGCGTGTTTCACCCTGGACGTTCTCCTGTGATATTTGTAAAATCAATCAATTCGTATTATCTCCTCATTATAAACTTGCATTACCAAGTTCATTAATCTCATTCAACTTACAATAAGATCTCAAGCCTTTTGCTCTTCACAAAACTTGAGGATTAGTGTTTTTATTCACTCATCTTTTTTTATTTCTCATAATTTTCCAATTGTATCCTCTATTTTCCATTTCATCGAAGCAATTTGTCTCTGTGTATCGATAGATAATTTTTGCACTCTTTTATAAACCACATGATTGCTATATCATTCTCAACTCATATTAATCGTATTGATCTCAATGATGAACAGACTCAGACAATTTAGCTTTCAACAATTGTACCTCTCTAGGACTTTTCTCATTTAATTACAACTCAGCCTGCTCTAATGATTCATTATTCAAACCTTCTGTTTTTGTGATGGAATAAAGAGCCTCTCGCAATCAACTTTATTGATTGCTCTGTCACTGTGAACGTTGTCTTTAATATTGAATTAGTTGAATTGTCTCAACGACTAAGTCTGACCTCATATGACCTTTCTTTTTTAATTCTCTAGATTACCCCGGTTTTTAGTTAGATAATGTCGGCCTGAGTCTCCAGATAGATATATATACTGTATCAGCTTATTCATTTTTTCATTATGAGAAATCATTTTGTAAGATTATACATATTTTATTATATTTTTGCAGTTCTCATGAATTTTCAGACATATCTAGATTTCTCAGGTGGAGATGATGACTCACATCAAGAATTAACATTCTCATGTCTTTCTCTTTGGTAATAATGTTTTAAACTGCCATCTCCAACTCTATCATCAGGATACAGTGCTCAATTTTGACAAAATCTGAACACCCCCGACACATGGTGATTTTAGAATTAAGCCAACTTTTAAAATTCCGAAACAAACGAAAGGGTGCACTTAATCCAGATTTTCATGAAATCACTGCTCAACAGAAGAACAAAAGATTCAACCCAAAATTTAGTGTCTCCAATTGAGAAATTCAAGTTTTTGAGTGGAAAATTAATTCGTAAGCTCATTTTTCGAAACAATGTTAGGTTCAATACTACCTCCAAGTGCAAAAAATAGTTTTTCAAGCAGTAAATAAAAATTCAATAGTTCCTTCTGGAATAATTTCTTGGCATCATCTAGGAATGGAGCGCACACAATTTGCCAAACAGTCGAGAAAAACACGTTTTGATGTAATTTTATTATTCAAGAAACACACGCCAAACAACTAAATACTTAAACAGAAGAGCCAACTCGAAACAATGTCCTACTTTGGATGCAGGTCGCAAAACTGTCCAATGTGGAAGCCGCGCTGAGGCCATAAAATCAAATTTAAAGCTCCGGTCTTGGCGTTTGCGTTCGTAACCAGCTTAGAGCTTCCTTTATTTCGGTACGAATCTGTATGAAGTATGTACGGTTATGTCAAGGATCTTCAAGGGGTATAATTAATTTATTCCATAATGTGGGTTTGCAATAAAATGAGAACACGTCCAGATGTTAAGGTTTCAGATAAAATTTCATCAACGAAGTCGGAGTTTACTTTATTCTTGAGTTGATGTATGGGATACTCTTAATTTATTGCAAAGGTCAGGCAGTAAAAAAACATATTTATGGTTCTTCTCATAACTTGGAATAAATCTCTGCAGAAAAAGTCCTGCCTTTCCTTGTTAAAAAAACAATTTAATACAAATGAATATTATAAATCAGAGGATTTTGAAGGATAACATCTTAATGTGATTTTTCAATGGACAGTCTTGCAAATTAACCACTGTATCTTCTGAGATCAGATTACTCAAGAGACGTTTCTGCTTTCTTCACTGGGTTGTAAGTCCAGTGAAGTAGCAGTGCAGAATTCAGTAGGTTGTAAGGCTCCTAAATTCAGGGTTGGTTTTTTAATTGTAGAGGGTCGTAAATCCTCTACAATGGGAGTTAAACACACGGTGGTAGTTTCAGGTATTTATTGTGTAGTACAAGGAGAAGTTGAACCTAAATGTTTTTAGGTATTTATTGTGTACTACACAAGGAGGTTTAACTTATTGTTATTGAGATTACAATTGTCAGTAGAGTTTATATATGAAGAATATTTGCAAATTAAGGGTTTCATCATAGTTTAAGGTGAATTAAACAACCACTCAGTTCAGAAATGCAGTCGTTACTTCATGTTAAGCTTCAATATCACTTTAAAATTTATAAATGAGACAACTAGATGTTCTCTTGTCTTAAAACTTCCCTACACTCACACTAGGACTGAAATTATTTTCAGAATATAGGTTTCCATTCATATATTGAATCTTTCAAGAACAGAAATTTCACCCAAATGTTTCATTTCTTGAATATGATCATCATCACATTCTATAATTATACCAGAATTTCAAGGGAACCAACTCTTGAGAAATAGTGGAATGCTATTTGATGAATGTTCTATGGTTATTTTGTTTGAAAGCAACTCTGTTCTTTGCTGAATCTGAAAAAAAGGTTAGGTATTTCTTCCGACATCAAGAATCTTTATTTCGAATAAATATACAGGGTGATTCACTTTTCTTGGTAACCCCAATTTTCACGAAAACTTTCGAATATTTTCTTATTCTGTGATTTGCGTTTTGAACAGGTCAATGTTGTCTTGAAATGCGCGTAAAATTCTGAGTGAAAAATGAACATACCTTTTTTATCGTTCCATTCGAAAGAAATGGACCAATCAACATCGCGCGCGTAAACTCACTACCTTCTCCCGCCAATGATCAGGGTATAAGTTGGGCCAACGGATCGAATCCAGCATCACTTTCGGAAATTCAGCGATCGAGTTACAACCTCAGACCAAGAATCCTCTGAAGATGCCTACCGCAGTTGTGAGCGAAACGTTAGGTGAAATAATTCCTAACAGACCACGGCCAATAAGCCCGGAAGACTCTCTTAATGTCAGTATATCCGGTCGTGAAAGTGAAAGCCTGAAACTATTTGTTTTGTTCGCTTTAAAAAAAAATTGTTTATTATTATACAATATATCTTATGAATATATTAACAGAGAAATAGTTTTTTACAAAGCCCTCTCCATTTTACGAAATAAAATCTAATCTAGGTCATTTAGCCATTGTGCTCCATACATAAATTATATCATTTCCCCATTTCATGATAGGTTACTCTGCTCTTAAAAGTCTACTTGGGCACATGCGTTTTTTATCTTTATTTTCAAGTTCACGTTATTAGAAGCAGTTTGGTATACCATATGTTTCAGGGTACCTTTCAGAAAATATTCCAAGGGCGTTAGGTCTGGCGGTATTTTATAAGTACAACGGTTCATATCCAAATTCTCGATCTGAATATCTCTTCACAATAGCAGCGTTGTGGCATGCATCCCAATCTTGCTGTACCCACATATTCCATCTTATTTGAAGAGGCACATTTTCTAAAAAAACTAGCCTTCTTGAATTCAAGACACAAAATCATATCTATGTCTCCAAATAAAGAAATACTATCACAATACAAAAAAAAAGATTGAATAGAATCAACATAAAATATGCTGCAGATCTCTTAAGGTTAGAAATGAAAAAAAAATTGGATGACACGATAAAAATAATTATGTTCATGAAAAAAAAATTTTGATAGCGCCTCGAAGCATGGTTTGTTTATTTTGCACGCAGAATTTTACGTTCATCTGAAGACAACGTTGACTCATTCAAATCGCTATGCATGGAATGAAAAATTTATTGGACGTTTTCGAGAAAATTGAGGTAACCAAGATGAGTGAATCATCCTGTACAAACCAAAGAATCATTCTGATTTTGAGTGAGGATATATTTCATTCATTTTTTGTATGAACCTCCTCTAGGTATCTGCGAATTGGCAACGATGACTGTATTATCGAACATTTTGATCTGAGAATTACATTAACATGAATCTTTGATGAATGATCAAAAATCTGCATGTTTCCTTAACAAAAATGAATCTCGAGGGGGCTGCCGCCGCATCACTTCCCTCTTGGGTGCGCCACTAGCGACGAGTAGAGAAAAACCTTCAGAATTAGAAAACTCTTCCTCCGACAATGTGAGAGGAACCCAATTTCAATTTCATCACCACATTCTGGCGGGTGAAATTTCCAAGAATCAACGAAGCGAATAACAAGCGACGACAATTTTCTCCATGCAAACTTCGCAACAACAAAAATTGACAATATATAATGAAACGGAGCAACCCATCTGGAAGGCATCCATCACCACCGAGAATATTCAAAGTTTCAATTGCTTCTTTTCGAGCGGAATCGATAAAGTAATTAAACTCGAATGATACCCTGAAAACGGCCGATAATATCTCTTATCGTTTATGTTTCGAACGACGAATAGTGGCGACACCTGTAATCAATCACAGGTTTAACGATCGGGGCAAGAACGATGGGAGCATTTTCTGTGTTATTGGAATCGTAAATGCTCGGCGTGAGCTTCGATATCGTTAAGGGAAAATTGAAAATATACTAGTATTATTTCATACGGGATTCGATTCGAGTAAATGATAAAATTGGTCGATATGAAAACATGTTTTTACATGAGGTAAATAGAAAAATCAACGTTACGTAGGATGTAGATTTAGAATCGATGAAAAATTGTCAGTGTTTGTTGTGAATATCATGAAAAATAATTGGAAAAATCAAAGGGAAAATGGAATCTGCATTAGAAAGTGGTGTTCAGATTTTTGGCAAATGTAAACTGTTGGAGATGGTAGTGTAAGAACTTTTATTGTACATCATTCAGAATCATAGAATGAATAAGTCACCCTCATGAGAGATAATATGAAGTCAGTCTCAGACGTTGAAAATAACTCACACAAGAGCAATCAATGAAATTTATTCCCGAAGAAAAAGAGAAGAAGGTTTGGATAATGAGAAGACCTAGTTGTAATAATAATGCAAGCCAAGAGAGAAGTACAGGCGTTCAAAGCTACATTGTCTGAGTCTGAGTTCAATACAGTAAATATGAAAAGAGAAATAAGATTATAATCGATATTACCAACGTCTGTTTGAAAGAAAGTGCACAATTCATGAATTAATACAACATTGATAGAGACAGACTGCTTCCGCGTAGGCAGGATTGAAACATATATCAGAAGAATAAAAGACGCAATTGATAAATTATGCGTGATACAGAATGAGAGTACCTAATGAAATCTAACTTATAAGTAAAATCAGATAAATGAACTTGAGTGTTCAGGCTCATAATAAGTAGATCATACCGATTGAGTTCACTATTATCATAGGTAATCTTCCAGGGTGGAACCAGGACGAGAGGGTGTCAACCAGTTACATGTGTGTTACAATTGACCGTTGAACCATATCAGAGAAATTCACATCGTGTTCTGCAAGAGATCAACTAAATCCAGGGTGAACCCTGGAGATTTGAGATACGTTCATCTGAAACAGTATAATAAGAGAAATGAAATTAACACATTACAATAATGAGAAAATAATAAAACAGTATTCATTACCAGAGAAAAAGACATGAGGATGTTCAATTCTGGAGAAACATCACCATTTCCATTTAAAAAGTCTATATTATGTCTGAAAAGTCTATGTGAAGTAAGAAATATAATAAATTATACATCTATGAATATTCACATGAGCGAAGTGAATCAAATTGATCTGTTAATTGAGAAGAACTAATCAGTAATACCAATAAATTTGTAGATTCGCAATGATCTAGCCCGTGAACATATTTAATACATTATGCAAAGCATAAAAATGACAGACATGGGAAAATTGATCATTTTGAGGATACAGGAAATGTGAAACTGCATACCTATTTGAGTAGAACTAATTTGCACCAAAATTGAACGAGATGGGGAGAAATTCACAATTAATCGATGAGGTGAACTTAGAAAAGTCTCATAGTTTTAACACACGAATAATTCTCAACAAAATCGAGGTTAAACGGGAAGAATTCTGTTTTCAATTCAGGGGACTTGAAATATCCAATAGATCAAAAAATAGTGGTACCTACTGGAGATTCTAATAATGTGTTTCGAAGCTCCTAAACCTCGCAAAAGGTATGTATGTATGTAAGCAATTAGTCTGAACGAAGGATTGATAGAAATGTTCATAAGTAAAGATTCTTAAATATTAATTTATTAACTAAAATTTTCATTATAATTTTATCTGATTCCATCGAAGCAAACGCAGTGTTCGAAATATTTTTAACATTGTGTTATTTATGATTATAATGAGTGCAAAAGCTACTGACATTGTTCCACGAGTTCTAAACTCAAACACGAAAAACGCAGTGACGAATTTTGAATAACGAGCGTTAGTTAATAGTTAAAAGGTTAAAAGGGGTTACAGTTGTGCCCCCTGATTAAACTTCACAGCTCGCCTTCCAGTCCCAGAGATCTTATGAAATTAAAGTGAGACTAATTCCTCACTCCTACAGGTCTCTTGACCAAACCGTTGTTTCCTTTGACTTACAATGCCAAAGCATTCTGTGATTAGGTGAATTGAAGTTTTTTCCTCCTTTCCACAGAATCTACACTCGTCAGTGTCCGATACGCCCATTCTCATCAAGTGCTTTCTGAGGCGACAATGCCCTGTAAGAAAGCCAGTGAGGAGTGCAGTTGGTTCTTACTAAGATCCAAATATTTTTTGGATCTTGCAGTTTCAAAATTCTGAAAGAACTTTTAGGGGTGATCCAACCCTGGGAGAATCTGCCAGAGTGTTTCTCTTCCAGTTTTCTCCTTCTCCAGAAACTCCTTCTCATATGTACATTTTACTAAACCACAGAAAGGTTCTGGGCCAGTGAGTGGTTTCCGCACACCCTCTCTGGCAAGTTCATTGGCCTCTTCGTTACCTGTGACTCCCGAATGACCAGGAACCCAGATCAAAGAGACCTTATTTTTCTTGCCTACCTCATTGAGTTTGATCCGGCATTCCCATGTCGACTTTGAATCGATGACATAGGAGTTCAGTGCTTTAATAGCAGCTTGACTATCTGAGTGAATAGCTTTGTCGCAATTCTGATAGATTCTCTCTAGATTAATGTCTTGACATCTTTTGATTACTAATATTTCTGCTTGCAGAACACTCACACAAGAGCCTAATGATAGTTCACACTTGGCTTTGGCCCAGCGAACCCCAGCGCCAGCTCCCGTGTTTTTTTAGAACTGTCTGTATACCATTTAACAGCATTTTCTTTGAAATTTTGGTCGGTGTATTCCTGCTCACATTCTTCTTTTTTGCATAGCATCGTACTGAAGTTTTTCTCAGTACTTTCTTGACCATTACATCACTAGGAAGGTTCGCAGATGAGATGTAGTTACTCAGAGAGCTCCAGAACCAGTGTCAGAATAAGCCTTCTTTCTTCTTCTTCTTCTTTTAATGCATATCCATTAATGGACGTTCGCGACCAAATTTTTCATGGTTTCTCTATCTCTAGCTGTATGGATCAATGTCTGAATATCTTGTATACCCGTCCACTGCCTCACGTTCCGCAACCATGATATCCTCTTCCATCCTAATCCTCTTTTACCTTCAATCTTGACCTCGACTATTAGCTGAAGGAATTGATATTTATGGCCTCGCATTATATGACCACGGTATGCAATTTTTCGTTTCTTATTATCTCTAAATAATTGAATTTTTTAAATTGCCATGAATCTCGTTTAATGATTTTTGCATTGAAAAACGGTGATTGGTAGAACTGTTTTCTGTATCATAGATTTGATAGAAAATAAATGAATCATAGGCAGAAGAGCAACATGAAAACAATATATATTACTATGGAAATTTTGAAAGAATGAGATATTCCAGCAATGTTTTTTTGTTTGACAGAATGAAGGGATTTCACACAGATTTATAGAAAAATTATTCTCAGCACTCTTTCCTAACCACTTCCGAGACCTTGGACTGTTATTTAAAGTGTCACTTATAATGGCAATTTTACAAAAATTATTTTCATGAATAAAATTCCTGGGATTTAACTCGATATAATTTCTTTTGATTATAATGAATACCATTATGCTTCTTCACACAACATTATTCCCCTGAGAGGGCCCAAGCGTCGCAGCTTTTATCTACCGACATTATCTGTACCTCGGATAATTCGAAATTTCAAGAAACACACCATAATAGCGGTTCATAAAATATTTCAAGAACGAGGAAGGTTATCTAATGTCCCCGAGTAGGTATACAAATGTGTTCATTCTGCATTACCTGCTCGTGAGGTATGAATTTCAAGTACATACATCACGAGAATGTTGAGAATGCAGCGCAGTCTCATTCTGCGGAAGCGTACTCGTTTCGCTAAGTGGCCTTTTATGAAAATGCCAACGTTAGAATTCCTCGACAGTTTCATTTCCGTCGCTCCATCCCAAGTATAAACAAAAATATTTTCCATCTGCATTTTCTGCGTATCGCTAATGAGGGTCTGGCAGTTTTTAGGTAATATTAATCACAAAACAACGTTCGATAGAGAGTTGTTTCTCCAGTTATATTATTATTAAGTGTACAACTTTGCTTCCGCTATTTTACTCGAAATTCCGTGCTTCATTGTAAAAAAACTGGTTATACAATTATGATTGCTTGCTACTACTTTGTCCCATCTTTCATACAGCATTGACCCAAAAATGTGGCTTAGCTCATTTCACCACCAAGGCGACGATATTATGGTGAAAGTTTTTTAATGTGAACAAAAGGACATTATTGATCTACTACATAGCTTTTATCTCAGGCTTTGAGCGCGGCGACCGAATGTAGAAATTCCGTAACAAAAAAACCTAACACAGCCGTGTATCGTCGGTTCAGTTCGGCAGACTTCGGCACGGTATTTGATGCTTGCGACTAGATGGATGCGTGCAGCGTGCATCCACTCTAGCAGTGCAAAATGGAGTCGACAATCTATGTTGCACTCTCTCGGATGACTAATATTGAAAAGTTCTATATTGCGACAAAAAATGATAATCCTGCATTTAAGTTTTATCATAATCGAAGGCAAGCTGCATCGACTGGATCTTTGTTGCAAGAATTCAAAAGACTGTCTTCGAATAGTGTTCAGACGATAGCTCAAATTGTCTTAGATTTCATCAGTAATAGAAATGGCATTTCAATAATGACTTTCAATTGCCAAAGTTTACATAGTCACAAATACGATTTACAAGATTCAGTAACGAGACAAACCAATATGTTACTTCTTACCGAAACATGCATGACGCGTGATAATCCGATTGAAATACCTAATTTCAATTGTATTGTTCAATTCAAACGAGATACTGTTCCAAAAGGTGGGGAAGCTATTTACCAGAATAGTAATAATGTTACTAATATTATGACTCCGAATATTGAAATAAATATTGAAGACGTTAGCGATGTTAATATTAGACGCTCATCTGTTGGAGATATTTGTGCATGCTTATGCAAACTTAAGGATAGCCTACACATAGTCATGGTAGCAATTCACATTTCTCCGAATCCAAGATTGGACGAGGTAGAGCATTTTATTCATCACACATTACTGGAGTACTCCGAAGAAGGGTCGAAAATACAAATGGTAATAAATTTCCACTTATCTCGGCTGGCGATTTCAACAATAACTTCGCTGATAAAAAATCAGAGCGGTTGACAACTTTTCTTTCGGAATAATTTAATTTAAAAATGAATAATGATAAATGATACACAAGAATCCACAAAAAAACACCACTATTGACGCGGTATTTTCCAGATATTTAGAAGACATTAAGTCTCAAACTTATGTTTCTTATTTCAGTTACCATAAACCTATATTTTCAATGATAAACATTCCTCAATAACCTACATGCATTGTTAGATAAATAAAAAACACGTGTGGCACTCGAGGACTGCCGCGGTAGAGCTATTGCATAGCATCTATTCAAAAATAAGAAGATAGTTTTGTTGATTTGAAATATTTTTTTTTATTTATCTTACAATACATGTAGGTTTTTCAGGAATGTTTATCTTTGACACTATAAGTTTATGGTAACTGAAATAAGAAACATAAGTTTGAGAATTAATGTCTTCTAAATATCTGAAAAAAACCGCGTCAATAGTGTTACTATATTTTGTTGTGGATTCTTGTGGATCATTATTCATTTTTAAATTAAATTTTTCCGAAAAAAAAAATTTCAACCGCTCTGATTTTTTATCAGCGAAGTTAATGTTAAAGTCGCCAGACAAGATAAGTGGAAATTTATTACCATTTATACCAAGTATTCTCGACCCTTCTTCAGTGTACTCCAGTAAAGTGCGATGAATCAAATGTTCTACCTCTAAGTTTGCATAAGCATGCACAAATATCTCCAACAAATGAGCGTCTAACATTAACATAGCTAACGTCTCCAATATTCATTTCAATATTCGGAGTCATAATATTAGTAACACTATTACTATTTTGGTAAATAGCTATCCCACCTTTTGGAACAGTATCTCGTTTGAATTGGACAATACAATTGAAATTAGGTATTTCAATCGGATTATCACGCGTCATGCGTGTTTCGGTAAGAAGTAACACATTGGTTTGTCGCGTAACTGAATTCTGTAAATCGTATTTGTGACTATGTAGACTAAGACACTTTGAGCTATCGTCTGAATACTATTTGAAGACAGTCTCTTGAATTCTTGCAACAAAGATGCAGTCGATGCAGCTTGCCTTCGATTATGATAAAAATTAAATGCAGAATTATCATTTTTTGTCGTATTATACAATTTTTCAATATTAGTCACCCGAGAGAGTGCAACATAGACGAGTTCCTGAGAATGTGATTTACTGTACTCATATACTATTTCGTCCAAAGTTCCACCTTGAGACTTGTGTATATTTAGAGCAAGAGCTGAAGTTCATGGAACATGTTTGCGTTTGGCTATACATTTTCTATCTGATGTTTATGAAATATTTGCCGTTCGTAATTCAATGGGAACAGCGAGATTGCCTACTCCATTTTGCACTGCTAGAGTGGCTGCACGCATCCGTCTAGTCGCAAGCACCAAACACCGTGGCGAAGCCTGCCGAACTGAACCGACGATACACGGCTGTGTTAGGTTTTATCGTTACGGAATTTCTACATTCGATCGCCGCGCTCAAAGCCTGAGATAAAAGCTATGCAAAAGTTTTAAAATATTTTAAATCAACAATATTATTTTCTTATTTTTGAATAGATGCTTTGCAATAACTTTAGTTGTGCCACACGTGTTTTTTTTGAAATCCATGAAAAGTCTATTAAGTTCCGTTACACTTTCGAGTGCTTTGAAAACCACGTGCTTTGAATATTTTCTATTGGACCACCCTATAGCAATCGAAGATTCCTCCGATATGAATATAGGGCGAAGCTCGAGCCAATTGCAGATTTATGTTGAACAATTCAATAAATCCGATCCGGTGAACTGTAACGGAAAACAGTCTGCCGATAGCAACGCCCTCATAAAATTCAAATGACCCGAATTCCAATTCTTGGCGAAAAATTTTTATATGTTGCGAACGAATGGCATCATCTCCGAGCCAGACTGTGGTTCATTATAATGCCATTCTGAGCGGAAAGAATGGGAAACTGATTGAATCGCGATCGCAATGGATTATTTTCGACTTGGGAAATTCATATCGGTTGCAATTTCCGGGTCTTTGTCAACACTTTTTGCATGACATGTTCGGTTGATCATATTTGAATCTAACCCTTAATACGCTACAAATCTTTGTCGTGCTTGCAATTATTTTCATATACGAGAGAGGAGGAATTGCAAATCCCTACGGTAAAAGATTATAGAGTTAGAAAGATAGGAAACGCCCTTATATCTGTGGTACTAAAAGCCGACTACAATTCTTGGCTAGTTTCTTACTTTTGACACATTTGGTGATTGACAGGGTGGCCCATGAAGCCATCCTCAGAATATCTAGAGAAGGCGCAGGTAATGGGAGAATTAGGTGTCAGAGAGTCTGGTGCTCTCTGAGTAACTACATCTCATCTGCGAACCTTCCTAGTGATGTAATGGACAAGAAAGTAAGTACTGAAAAACTTCAGTACGATGCTATGCAAAAAAGAAGAATGGGAGCGGGAATACACCGACCAAAATTTCAAAGAAAATACTGTTAAATGGTATACAGATGGTTCTAAAACCAACACGGGAGCTGGCGCTGGGGTTCACTGGGCCAAAGCCAAGTGTGCACTATCGTTAGCTTCCTGTGTGAGTGTTCTTCAAGCAGAAATAATAGCAATCAAAAGATGTCTAGATATCAATCTAGAGAGAAACTATCAGAATTGCGACATAGCTATTCACTCAGATAGTCAAGCTGCTATTAAAGCACTGAACTGCTATGTCATCGACTCAAAGTCAACAGGGGAATGCCGGAGCAAACTCAATGAGATAGGCAAGAAAAATAAGGTCTCTTTAATCTGGGTTCCTGGTCATTCGGGAATCACATTTAACGAAGAGGCCAATAAACTTGCCAGAGGGGGTGCTCGGAAACCACTCACTGGCCCAGAGCCTTTCTGTGGTATAGGAAAATGTACCTATAAGAAAGAGTTTCTGGAGAACGAGAAAACTGAAAGAGAAACACTCTGGCAGAATCTCCCAGGGTTGGATCATTCCAAAAAGTTACTTCGGAATTTTGAAACTGCAAGATCCAAAAGATATTTGGATCTCAGTAAGAACCAACTACACCTCCTCACTGGCTTCCTTACAGGGCATTGTCGCCCCAGAAAGCACTTGCTGAGAATGGGCGTATCGGACACTGACGAGTGTAGATTCTGTGGGGAGGAGTAAGAAACTCCTATTCACCTAGTCACAGAATGTTTGGAATTGTAAGCAAAAAGAAACAATGCTTTGGTCAAGATACCTGTAGGAGTGAGGAATTAGCCTCATTGAAGCCTTCCGAGATATTGGATTTCATAAGATCTCTGGGACTGGAAGGCGAGCTGTAAAGCTTTGTCAGGGGGCACAATAGACCATAAGGTCGCAGTGGACTGTAACCCTTTTGAACTATCAACTACTTTTGACACCTAGAACGCGCTGAAAACATTATTCAGTTCAGAAAACTATTATAAAAGGCCCGAAATTCGAAACATATCTGTCATAAATTTTCATTGAATAGAGTATTATCTGTCGAGCTTTTAAAGAAACATCGTGATCGACAAAACAAAAGCTAGGCTCAGCTTTTTGATCAGGATGATATTTGCAATCTACATTTTGTTTTGAATCAAATGAAATACGCCTCTGGATTTTTTATATATTGATCTGAAATGATTGTGTAAAATCAACAACAAAACAATAATTATGAAATTGAGAACATTTCGAAAATTTGTTCACATATTAGAGAATTATTATAACAATTTCATGAATTTATTCATACAGTGAACTCTCGATAAATCGAACATCGATAAGTCGAACAGTTGTTCTGGACCCGATTCATACATATCTTACCCAGTGCATTTTCACCTCAATGAGTCTAGAGGGTCTAGTAGATGAGTCGAACTGCTGGAAGGGTCGTCAAGAGAATCTCCACCTCTATAAGTCGTTTTTCTGACCACCATTGCCTCTATGAGTGGAACTTTTCGATCTAATGAATGAGACCGAAGAAAATTCGGTTCGCAAATAAATCACCACACGTGATGAATATCATATGATTTTTTGACCTTTAAGGACATGCTTCCAGTGCTCAAACTCCCGTTTCTCTTTGATCATGATTTCGTGTTTACTTGAGTTTTTCTCTCAATGAAGTGAAGTCTCACTTGAATAACTCGAATGTTTGGTGAGCCGAACAATTAATAAGTCGAACAGTTCTTTTGTTTCTTAATGAGAGTCCACTGTATATTAATTGAAGAATGTTTGAACAACAATAAAAGAAAAATATCAGATTTGTACAACAAGACCTCTAGGTCGACCCAGCAAAAGTTCTTTATGCATTTTTCAGAACAATATATTTTCACCCCGAAACCTCTATCCATTTGACAGAACTCAAAATAAAGAGCAATGAACCAGACAGTTTCATGATACGAGTTTCAAAACTTACATTTCCATTTTCTTTGGTAATGAAAAGAATGCACATTCAAGATTATTTTTTCTATTATTTCTGCAAGTAATCAGCATGCATTTTGAATGTCGGCCACACAAAATTTAAAACAGAAAAACACAAAAGAAAAGATTATAGAGTGAGCTAGGTGCAACTCTTGAAGATTTCGAGTTATTTCAGTTTAAAATACGCAAGAAAGTACAATCACCATTCTGCAAGTATTTCTTTCAAAATTGACGACAGGCATCTAATAATTTACATATAATCTTTGCCAAATGGACCCTAATTTAATATTTTAACCATAACCCGTTTCTTTTGAAACTGAGATGTCGCCCACATCACTGTAGTCGCTTCGTTTCCCATCTTTATACTCTATAATCTTTGCCTAGTGTTACAATCTGACAACTGACAGCTCTATAGTAGAGTTTGATGTTCCTTTTGACGTAAGAGTTCTACTTGTGTTATTGTTTCAAAGGTTATCAAATCCTTTTTGTCCTTCACTTTCTTTTTGTAGATTTAATTTGTATGCTTTTTTGATTTATTTCGTTGCAGACCAAAATCTCATTTCTATACCCTTCCATTGGGTGTCGAGTCCAACCAACCTTTTTTCACCCTCAAGACTTACCCTCCAATTCTCAATTCTCTCCCCCATCCATTTTACATGTTATCAGGAACAGCAGAGGTTCCACAATCACCGTGAGTTATTGTGGAGAACAATTTTCCAATCAATTGTATGAGGTCAGCACTTCTGTACCCTTGGATGAGTTATAACTCTTGTTGTGGTTGAATTGATTTACTGAACGGTTGCTGAGTCTACACCCATATCCCTAAATCTGCGGTCTTCCTGCCCGCACCGCAACGGGTAGAGTTCAATTCATTTCGGTCATACGATTTCATAGTGCTCGAATTGATGTTTTCAATTGGTTCGCAATGCGTGGTTCGTTCGGAATTCAATATTGCGTTTTCGATTTCACTCGCTCTCGGTGGATGAGTGTGCAGATTGGCCACAAATTAATGAACAGGCTGAACGTTGTCTATTTTCTATTTCGAACTTGTGACCTTTACAAGAAGACATTTCAAATTCGGAGATTGAGGAGACTTGAATTTAGAACCTTCTGACTTCATCGTCTCTCATTGAACTAGTGGATTCCTTCATAAAAACATGAAAGACATCTACAAAAATGAGAAACATAAGAAACAATGTACCTACTCTGACAAAAAAGACACGAACAGACCTCATCCTAATCGAAATACCTCACGACAAAAAAATCTGGCTCCATTCTAAAATCAGTTGTTCTAGATCAATTCTAGTGATCAATAGTTCTCCTTTCGTTTGATTTTCTACACTCGATGGCAATGCAACGCGAAACACGCAATTTGACGCCCAATATGCCCAAGCGGTGATTTGCGAGAAGAAGGGTGGACACACACAAGAATTGCAGAAAGGTTTGGAGTTTCCCATACAAGTGTGGCCAGAATGTTGCAGCGATTCAGGGAGACAGGTATGAATGTCCGAAGACCAGGACAGGGTAGACCACGGGTAACAACTGCCATTCAAGAACGTTACTTGAAAGTTTCTTCGTTGAGACAACGGTTTGCAACCGCTCGCCTCCTTCAAAATCAGCTTGAGCAAACTCATGGGGTGCAAATTAGCACTCAGACAATAGGAAATCGCCTCAGAGAATATGATTTAAGGCCTCGTGTCGCGGCAAGAGGCCCAGCTCTTACCCCAGCCCATCGAAGGGCGCGTTTGGATTTTGCGAGAGAGCATATCCATTGGGAAGAGGCCGATTGGAAAAGAGTTTTCTTCACAGATGAGTCTAGATTCTGCCTCTACTATTGTGATCGACCTTCCCTTGCATACAGACGTCCACATGGAAGATATGCTCTGTGCAATATCCTGAATACTACTGGCTTCGGGGGAGGATCGATTATGGTATGGGGTGGAATATCTTTGACTGCTCGCACAGACCTAGTGGTCGTTGATAATGGAGCTATGAATGCTGATAAGTATATGAGAAACATTCTTGAAAAGCATGTAGTGCCATTTGCCTCATACATTGGTGAAAATTTCATTTTTATGGACGATAATGCCAGACCCCTTCGCGAGCGCATCGTTCAGGAGTACCTTGAAAAGGTTGAAGTCTCTCGAATGGAATGGCCAGCAAGAATTCCAGATCTCAATCCAATTGAGCAGGTTTGGGACAACCTCAAAAGAAGGCTGAGAAATTCAGAAAATCATCCAGCTACTCTTAATGACTTAGGAGTCCAACTCAGAGAAATCTGGGAAGGATTAGATCAGAAGATTTCAAGATCACTCATTTTGAGTATGAACCGTCGTTGCCGAGCTGTAATTAACGCAAGGGGTGGAAATACCAAGTATTAAATCACTTATCAGCATTTCAGTATTTTGAAAATTGTTCATTTCTCTTCTTTCACATAAGATTCGGTGAAATCCAGAATTTTTCTTCCATTAAATGTGTCTTGTTTCGTTCAGAACCTTCCCGAGAGAACATATAGAATAAGTTATAAAGTCAATGTAGAGTTAACTTTCATCAAAATTGAGATTTTCAGAATGTGCGTTATTTTTTTTGCGCAGTGTATATACACATGAAAATAAGTTTTCAAATGAGAATGTAGAATGAATAGCCGAATGTATGATGTATGTTGTCATATATTATACAAAAGCTTGCAACGTTTTGAAGTGATTTTTTTACGTCAGCCAGTTTTCAGACAGGCCATCTCTCTCACTTTTCTGGATATTAATAAGGCTATCTGGCTGGAGGGAGTGGTTGCATTCATCAGTGCGGTTCGTTTCTTTGCTGGTAAATGGTAATTTTTCTAATAAAAAATGAAGGGGCAACTCGACGAAGGGGTTTTATTACAAAAATGGGTTTGTGAGACAAGTAGCACAAGATTTGGATTAAACTAATGAACTACCATGAAGCCTAAGAAATTTCATTTCAACGACAATATTTAAGGCTCTGTTCAATAATTTCATTCATGTTGAAAATTGGCACGCTCTAACAGAGTTGACTCGCTCAACAAGTTGCCATGATGCTGGTCGACAGATCGCACTCAACATTAGCATAATAAAGAATGCCAGTTCAACTAAACTAACAAAAAAAAATTTCAAAATCCATTCAGCGCGGGCGTTTCGAATAACAAATTTCCGGTACTTTTCACAGAAGATATTTATTTCTTTGATTTCTTTGAATATTCATTTTTTGTTAATTTCTCAGTTTTTCAATTGTGTGGGTATTTGAAGCTTTTCTCTTTTTAAACATTGGTCCCGCAGCTTCGCTCGCTTGATATTTCATTCAGAAGCTAGTGTACAGGGTGGTCAGATTTCGATGTTCAAGTACTACATCTCCTAAATTCAGCGAGATCGAAAAAAAGTAATATACATGTGATGTTCTCTTTTTTCGAGAAACATAAATGGCTGAAAACCACAAGTCGCTAAGGTGTCTAGTTTCCATTCTACAGGGTGATTTTAAAATTTGGTCAATTATTATAATTGGTTATAACTTCCGCAGTATTGCCTCTACGCTCTCGAAATAAAAACATCTTTATGGCAGTTTTTTCAGTACTTTTTACCACTGCTATCAAATTTTCAGTGATTCTTTAGAGAAATTTAAAAAAATTATTTTTTCAAAATGAAAACCGTTAGTGCCCTCTCGAATTTTAGAAAAAATTTAAAAAATAATTTTTTTTTAAACAGAAACCACAGTGCGTGCTATGATGATTTTCAATAGACTTTTCTCAGACAGTTTCAAAAATATATATCATCATATACTTCCGAGATTGAATCTTAAAATTCTGAAAAAACCACTTTTCGGTCAACATAATTTAAGCAGGCTCAAGTTCTTTGATTTCCTCAGGTGAAAAAAAAAGAATCAAAATCCGCTTTGATTTGGTTGATCGAAAACTGTTTTTTCGGAATTTTCGATATTCAGGCTCGGAAGTATATCATGATATATTTTTGAAATTGTCTAAGAAAAGTCTATTGAAAATCATCATATCACACTGTGGTTTCCATTGAAAAAATAAGTTTTTTAATTTCTCTAAAATTTGAACGGCACTAAAATTTTGATAACACTGGTAAAAAGTACTGAAAAAACTCACATAAGATGTTTTTATTTCGAGAGCCTAGCAGCAACACTAGGGAAGTAATAGCCAATTACGATAATTGGTCAAATTTCAAAGAATTTGAGTCTCTCGAAGAACGAGAACATGACATGTTTATTACTTTTTTTCTATCTCGCTTAATTAAGGAGATGTAGTACTAAATCATCGAAATCTGATCACCCTGTACACTATACTTATAGGTATTAAGTCTCTTTCCATTCGGTGCTCTAATGTGCGTATCTGTGTATCCGTTGGAAAAGTATGCTGTGATGGTATATTCTGAAACAAATTGCAGAATATTCCAACACGAATGCGAAATTCGAAAGGATGAGTGTTGGAATTGCCTTCTGCAACGAGTATTAGACGATATTTTCTCTATTTCAGTCGAGTTCAGTAAAGTTTTGTGAAATACTCTCGAAATTCAAATAAAAATTCAGATTAGTGATTTTTGTATTGTCTCTCAGCAGTGGGTGTGACTTACGAAATTTGACAGATTACGTAATTTGAATTGAATTGATTTGAAAATTGAGAAGACCTGAGTTTCAGTACAGCACTACTTTTAGTACTGTAATGAACTCATTACAATACTGAAATAGGGAAAGAATATTTTTCATAAGGAATGAATTCCGCAGATCTTATAGATATTTATAATCATTCATTCCATGATACTCAATCATTCTGGATTGAATTTGAAATGTTGAAATTGGACGAACTGGGTTATTTTCGAAATTAAGACTTATGGTATCCTGGACTTTTTCCAGCCGTAAAATATCGCTTCTGATCATTTTCCTCTGCCCTTTATGGTGTAACAAGCGTCGGTCGTAAAATCCTGGAATACACGGTTTCATTCACGACTTGTTTATGTAAAATCGATATTTTTTCATCTCTTCATTCCACACGGACGAATAAATTCTCCACACTACACTGAAATTCTCATCAATATCCTATGATTCCGGTGTTATGTGAAGACAAACCTCGCGGACTCTCACATTTATAATATGAGTAGGGAAAGTTAAGTTAGGAATGATGTAAATGAAACCTTCACAATGAAGACAACTAAAAACGAATTCCAGTCATCAGAATATTTACAATTTTATTTTTTTTTAAGAAATGAAATAAAAAGAAAAAAATTTACGGAGGCCACACCGAAAACATTCTTGAGCCATAAATGAAATCCATCGAAAATTTTCCAACTGGATATTGAATTGACAGGAATCCGTTATATATATTTTGGTATAATATTTGTTTCGGTAAAAAAAACATTCAAAATGATGAATTTGAACAGAGTGATGAGTAATTAACTTTTTTCCATCTACCTAACATTCAATTAAGTAGATTTTATGGGGTTTGTTTTCTTCATAAAAAGTACCTTGATGTTGATTGAAACTTTGAGAAACACTACTTGTTTGTTTCTTCAGTTTCGTTGCTTTTCTTCATTTCGTGGAATATGGCAGCGAAGGCACGGCTCATTTTCATCAGAGAAAATATTTTTTCTGGAAAATCTATTCTTTTCATTTCGTGAAAGGAGTAAATATTGGGAATCAAAGTGATGAGAAATTAACGTTGAGTTTCCAATTACCCAATATGCAATAATGTGAGTTCATTAATTTTAATGAATCGTTTTTTTTTGTGAGGAGTACTTTGAAGTATGTTCGAAACACACTTTTTGTTTCATTCTTTAGTTTAGTTCAGTTTCATTATTTGGTGTATCTCAAAATTTCAAGCATCATAAAACAAAATATTTTTCAAAAAAATCAGATTCCATAAAATAAAGAAATATACATGATTGAATGTTGGGTAGATGAAAAATCAAAGTTAATTACTTACCATTTTGATGAGATTCAAAATATTGAAACTGCTCATTCCTAACATAGGTCCATTTCACAGAAAAATAGCAACAAAATTTTCAGAAAATATATTTCGTTTGATGAAGAATAAGCCTTAATTTTGCTTAAAGATTTTATGAAACAAAGAAAAGCAAAATAACTCAAGTCACAGTGTGTGTCATGAATCAAGATACTTCCTAAAAAAACAGATTCTCGATTTGGTAAGGAAACGGTTTTGACCTAAATCACTCATATTGAAGAAAAAATTTTCTAATTTCGAACTCTTTCGCAGCGTTTATTGCAATTAGTGTTTTGAATTGAGGATATATTTGGTGTTTTGAAAGATTGTTGTTGTGACTTCCCATATTCTGTGGTCACTACCCATAATTTTCTCTCACACTTGTTTTCCTTCGTGCATTTTCTGTTCATGAATTTTTTTTTTTTAATTTTTTATAAGGCACCACATAACCAAAACTTCACTTTGAATCTGTTTTGATTAATTATTTAAATTTATTTACACATATTGTTTATTTGCAAAACTATAGCACAATTTACGAAGAGCGTATCCAATGCTTATTCTGCTTATCTGAAAGTACCAGATGGTTTTTTTATGACAGAGTCCATGCGACGTAACTGAAAAATTTACAACTGGGCACCTACTTCTTGAGGCCGCATCTCTTTCAACACTTGACGGTAAAAATATTGTGTTTATTGCCGGCTACATATATTTGTCAAGTACTGATTGCAAACTTGTTTTTTCTAATTCAGATTCCTTCGTATTTCATAACTCTCTCGGAATGATGTATTTCAACGGCTTTGAAATTTTACCAACTACTTTGGAATTTTTTCAACCTTTTTGAAATTTTTCCAACTGCTTTGAAAAACTTCCAACTGCTTTGAAAATTTGCCAACTTCCTTCAACATCATCCCCCCCATCCCCCCCTTCAATGTCAGTTAAACGCTTTCGTTATAATATATGGAACATTACTCAGAATTGAATTGAAAAGTTAAAATTGGCCATCGCGAACTTTTTTGTTGAACTTTTCGTGTCCTACCACTATGAATGTTGGGGATTGGAAAGGTAATCCCTGAATTCAACCAGAAGTAGATATTTTCATTCGCCTAATCTTCATAATGTTGTGAAAAATATTCATTTCAGATTTGTCTAAGCAACGATCATAGGATCATCGACTTCGAATTTAAGCCTTTGAAAACTCAACCCCTCAATGACACATGAAGTAAAACTTGTTTTTCGAGAATTTATTATATTGCCCTAGAGTATAGTTTTGATCAAATGAGGTGGTAACAATATTCCTGGTATCTTCACATTCTTCATATCCTCTAAATACCCACTCTCAAAAGCCGGTATTTCCAGGATCCTTGAGACTGCGGAAAAGTCAACATTGGGACTACATAAATAAACATAAAATGTCAAAATCGCACATCTTGAAAAGTTATTTCAGAATGAATTCGGTGAACATTTTGATTGGAAAAGAATCAGGGTGAATAATGATAAAATTCCCGTCATGACAGTTCATGGTTGCATGTTTTCATCATGATTTCGTCCCCCACGCCTTCTTGAGAATAAATCGTTGAATAGAACAATCTCTGAAGAAAATTTCACGAAAGATTATTCCGAATACCTTTATACTCTTACATAGTACGAATTCATCAAAAAAGTTTAATGAACAATGCTGTGAATGTAAATGAAAGACGTTTAAGATATGGATATATCATCTCAAGAAACATTCAAACTCGACCGTTATCCGTAACCATACGTTTGTTTTTTTTTTCTACCGGCAAATAAGAACGCATTTTCCTGGGAGTTTCTCCCCTTGTTTACTGTGAGCCATTGGAATTTGAAATGTTTCTCCCTGGAAACGGTGATGCATTAATGTTTTGACTGTTCCAGGAATAACATCGTAAAACGCAGGAGAGTGGCAGAAATATTCAGAAGTTGGTAGTGAGGAATATTACTTTGGATTTACTGTATGAAAAGAAATAGACACTGCGCAAGAAAATTGATGCACATTATGGAAATCTAAAATTTATTGTACAACTGAAGGTGTTATCAATGATAATTATTTTTATCAGAATAATGCATGCATATGTTATCCAGTTTCAACGTTTTTCTTCAATGCAGATGTTTTTTCCCAGCAGGAATAAAAAAAGATGATATTATCAGATTTTGAATGTATTGGCTCCATTCTAAAATCAGTTGTTCTCGATCAATTCTAGTGATCAATAGTTTTTCTTTCGTTTGATTTTTTATACTCGATAGCTATGCAACGCGAAACACGCAATTTGACCCAAGAGGAATGTGCCCAAGCGGTAGTTTTGCGAGAAGAAGGGTGGACATACAGAAGAATTGCAGAAAGGTTTGCAGTTTCCCATACAAGTGTGTCCAGAATGTTGCAGCGATTCAGGTAGACAGGTATGAATGTCCGAAAACCATGACAGGGTAGACCACGGGTAACAACTGCCATTCAAAAACGTTACTTGAGAGTTTCTTCGTTGGGACAACGGTTTGCAACCGCTCGCTTCCTTCAAAATCAGCTTGAGCAAATTCATGGGGTGCAAATTAGTACTCAGACAATAATAAATCGTCTCAGAGAATATGATTTGAGGCCTCGTGACGCGGCAAGAGGCCCAGCTCTTACCCCAGCCCATCGAAGGGCGCGTTTGGATTTTGCGAGAGAGCATATCCATTGGAAAGAGGCCGATTGGGAAAGAGTCCTCTTCACAGATGGGTCTAGATTCTGCCTCTACCATTGTGATCGACGTTCCCCTGTATACAGACGTCTACATTAAAGATATGCTCAGTGCAATTTCCTGAATACTACTGGTTTCGGGGGAGAATCGATCATGGTATGGGGTGGAATATCCTTGACTGCTCGCACAGACCATGTGGTCGTTGATAATGGAGCTATGAATGCTGATAAGTATATGAGGAACATTCCTGAAGAGCATGTAGTGCCATTTGCCCCATACATTGGTGAACATTTCATTTTTATGGACGATAATGCCAGACCCCATCGTGCGCGCATCGTTCAGGAGTACCTTGAAGAGGTTGAAGTCTCTCGAATGGAATGGCCAGCAAGAAGTCCAGATCTCAATCCGATTGAGCAGGTTTGGGACAACCTCAGTAGAAGGCTGAGAAGTTCAGAAAATCATCCAGCTACTCGGAGAAATCTGGGAAGGATTAGATCAGGACATTTTAAGATCACTCGTTTTGAGTATGAACCGTCGTTGCCGAGCTGCAATTAACACAAGGGGTGGAAATACCAAGTATTAAATCTCTTATCAGCATTTCAGTATTTTGAAAATTGTTCATTTCTCTTCTTTCACATAAGATTCGGTGAAATCCTGAATTTTTCTTCTATATAATGTGTCTTGTTTCCTTCAAAACCTTCCCGAGAGAACATGAAAAATAAGTTATAAAGTCAATGAAGAGTTAATTTTCATTAAAATTGAGATATTCAGAATGTGCGTTAATTTTTTTTTGCACAAAGTATTTAGATTAATGGTTAAAACATTGTGGAGGAAGCTGTAGAAGAGTTTTATAAAAAAAACGAATTCCGGGAATAATTTATAACAATCATCTTGAAGGGGACAGATCATTTATCATGAGGTTAGTGAAATGATCTTAGATTTTGTCACTGGGAGCTGAGAGCAGGGATATACCGGTTTCAGCCTCATTTGGCATCATCAGTACCCCATACCAAAATCTTCATGAAAAACTTCTATTTTTGAAGCAATTTCTTCTATATAATGTGTCTTGTTTCCTTCAAAACCTTCTCGAGAGAACATGAAAAAAAAGTTATAAAGTTTAATTTTCATTAAAATTGAGATGTTCAGAATGTGCGTTAATTTTTTTTGCACAGAGTATTTCGATTAATGGTTAAAACATTGCGGAGGAAGCTATAGAAGAGTTTTATAAAAAAAACGAATTCCGCGAATAATTTATAACAATCATCTTGAAGGGGACAGATCCCCACACAAATGCGTGAAAGATACTGACAAAACCAAAATTTCGAAAAAACCAATGAAAAATGTAATCTAACAAAGAAAATTCACAAATAGGGTGAAGCAGGGAAAGATAACGCACCATTTTGAAAATGCGCCGGTAATCTACTGTCTTGAATCTGCTTCAGCATACAGACGTAAGGTAGTTTTCGATAGCAAAGTACTGACCAGAGTTATGGACTTTCACACTGAACTTTCAGTATGAAAACAAAAACAAATACATTTTTTTCCACCGCAAGACAAGTCAGTTAACTTTGACCATTATTGACCTGAATATTCTTTTGGACATATAGCTTCTTATTCTGACCCATTTCAGCATTCATATAGCTTGAATAAAAAACTTCAATAACGAAATGAAAATGTCATCATAGCAAGAGGCAAACTTAATTGAATTGAAGATTCGGATTTGGCGGAATATGTTTTATCCGAATTGGTTACAACCAAAAATGTTTCCTTCCTCATTTGAGCCGCATGCAGCGCTTTTTGTTCAAAAATCTGCGGCGTTCATTCAGAATAGGATGCGAAAATTCATATTCTAATAATGATTAGGTCAATCAGACCACAGTATCAAAATTTCGATTTTCCAGAATTTTTAACCATCAGGTATATTCGAAATGAAAATGGTATCAAATAATGTGAAGAAATAATGAATTGTCTCATAACTTCTCACTGAATAAAATAACTTCACATTAAAATAAACTAGTAATCGAAGAATTTATTTGTATGAATAATTTCACCAGTTTTCTTGTAAATATTTCTTGATGAATCTTTTTTTTTGGGATTTATTGATGCTTTTTAAATGAAGTAGGACCTAGTTCTCTCGACCTCTCGCGACCCCCATACAAAGGCTTCGCGACCCAAAGATTGAAAAACACTGGGTTAGATAAAGTTAGCTATCCCATTTTGTCAAATTCTCCCCTATATTGTTCAATTATTTCATAGATTTCAAACAGTCTGGGCGAATCGTAAAAAATCGTTGATGAAACATATAAAATGCTCCTCTTCTGGTGCTTTGCATGAAAAGTACTAAAGTTCAGCATTCAAATACATGAAGTATTCATTTATTTCAAACAGTCTGGGGGAATCGTAAAAAATCGTTGATGAAACATATAAAATGCTTTTTTAGACCCGAAAGTCTTCTGTTGGCAATTGATGGTATTTTCTTTATTTTCTTTTATCCGTACCTAATGAACTTTCACGGAGAAATGAATGCGCTTCATCCTGAATTCAAGAGTAATCGTTCATCAAGCAAATAACACGGAAGTAATGCCTGCATCGAACAGTTCTCGTACATTTCTTGAAGAACAAGATCTAGATGCGAGTACAAAAAGGTTCGTGTTGCGAAACATCATTATTCACGACGATAAAAATGACTTCGCGGTGGTCTTAGGGGCCCTCTTAACCGAAAACGCTCTCAGTGAATTGAAATGGGTTACACCCCAACACCCTCCACTTAGTACTGATTTATGTATCTACAATAAATACCTTCTTAAATCGCTTAAAAAGCCGCTGCGCGACGGAAATCTGAAACCCATTAGGCAATGAAGGATTTTACACAGCATTTCGGCTCTATAAAAGCATTTTGATCTACTACCTCCAAATAATGATGAATCGATGTTACGCTTCCTCTGCAGCGACAGAAAATTGATTTCTTTGATTCTGCAGAGTGAACTGGGTGGAGTTTCTTTTCATTCGTGTCGGTTATGGTTGCACAATTTTCTAATTCTTCGGCAAATGTATGGATCAGTTTCACAAAGACTGCATGGTTGTAGTCCGTTTCAGAATTATTGGCATTTCGGGCGGCTGTGGAATCTCGAAATCATGTTGGTAAAATGCCAACAACAACTTTTAGTTGCAGGATTCAGATTGGTGTTGATGAAAATCACTAAAATCATACACATACAGAAATAAATTCGTAATATATTCAGTAGATGAAATCAAACTTGAAAATGTCATATTTCGAATTGATTTCTGTATGTGTATGATTAGAGGGACAAATAAGTTTTGGATTTGAATATTTCTTAAATCTTACCGAATCGAAAATGGCTGAAATTCATCAAGATACCTCTCGCCTCGCCTAACTACAAGGGATCGTGAAGCAGTTTATCACAGTTACTGCGAATTGTTCAAATATTCGGCAGATGCACTGCGCCAAAAAATCAACCCACATTCTGAAAATCTCAATTTTAATGAAAGTTAACTCTACATTGACTTTATAACTTATTTTTTATCTTCTCTCGGGAAGGTTTTGAACGAAACAAGACATATTAAATGGAAGCTAAATTCAGGATTTCACCGAATCTTATGTGAAAGAAGAGAAATGAACAATTTTCAAAATACTGAAATGCTGATGAGTGATTTAATACTTGGTATTTCCACCTCTTGCATTAAATTCAGCACAGCAACGACGGTTCATACTTAATTTTAAGTGATCTTAAAATGTTCTGATCTAATCCTTCCCAGATTTCTCCGAGTTGGATTCCTAAGTCATTAAGAATAGCTGGATGATTTTCTGAACTTCTCAGTCTTCTATTGAGGTTGTCCCAAACCTGCTCAATCGGATTGAGATCTGGACTTCTTGCTGGTCATTCCATTCGAGAGATTTCAGCCTCTTCCAGGATGCACGCACGATGGGGTCTGGCATTATCGTCCATCTTCTTTTTCTTCTGAAATTTTCACCAATGTATGGGGCAAATGGCACTACATGCTCTTCAAGAATGTTTCTTATATACTTATTGTCAGAAAGACAATTCTCGGAATATGTCTTAGTTTTTGATCCTGAAAAATATTCTGTTTTCTTGTGTTATAACATGTTTGGTTTATCTATGGGAGATGATTGCCTTTCATTGGGGTCCCGTAGCGGTCTGAAGTGCCGAAAAATCATCACCTGGATGGTCGTATCCGGTTTGAAAAACCCTCACGACCACAGAGCGAGAAGTGGATTTTGAATTTGAATATCGAAGGAATTTCGAAAGACAAGTGTGATTACGTCTCCAAATTAGCTGATGAACATGGTATCGAAGTGATTCTTCTGCAAGAAACCCACACGGCAACAGAAAAAAATCCTCTTGAAAAAGGACAGTTAAAAGTTATGTATTAATTGATTTTTTATAAGTTTAGCTTGTTATGTTACAAAATTATCAGTTTCGTGAATTTCAACACTTTCGGAAAGGGGAAATTGATGGAGCTTTTTCATTTCTTTCAAATTTTGTGACATTTCTGTCATAAATATTTATAAACTTCCCAACATCGTCGTAAAATTTATCTCGAAAAGCAGGAGAGACGATTTTCTTGCAGCCTACAAAAATAAAAAAATTTCGGGATCTAATAAATCTGGAATCAGCGTTGAAAATGTATCCGAAAGGCTATACATCAATGAGCATCTGTCAACTTACAACAAAATACTGTTCAAGGAAGCACGAGAATTAGCTAGGAATAAGGATTATAAATATGTCTGGACCCAATCTGGTAATATTCTTCTACGCAAAAATGACTCTTCTAAAATAATGCACGTTCGGTCAAGCGAGGACTTCAAGAAACTGTAAGTTTTTACAGTTTCCTCAAATAAAAAAAACAATAATAACTCCGATTCTCATGGCTGTCTCGATATACTACCAGAATGTCACTGGACTCAGAACCAAATTAGATGAATTTAAGATGAACGCCACTGTCAATGCTCACGATATCATTTGTATTACTGAATCCTGGTTAAACAGTGGAATAATCGACTCGGAATTAATCGATTTAAACAACTACACGATCTTCAGAAGAGATCGATCGACTTCTAGTGTTGTAAAAACCGACGGAGGCGGAGTCTTCATCGCGATCAAAAACAAATTCAAGCCTACTAGAGCCACTGAACTTCAGAGTGATGCAGAGGATATCTGGATAGTACTTAAGTTGGGTATCATCAAACTTTTTATTTGTTGTGTATATCTTCCACCTGGAAACCAATTTGCTAGTGCCAGTTTCATTTCTAAACTTTATTCAAACAAGTCAAAATTTGAGGACCATCTGGTCATGATCCTTGGTGATTTCAATTGTCCAACAATTTCATGGGTTTTTAATGATGGTGAGAAATATTCGAGAGCGTTCAATGTAGAAAATAAATATGAGCAAATTGTTGACGCTTGTACGTATTTAGAACTAATGCAACACAATCATATAAAAAATTGTAATAACAGATGCCTGGATCTTGTATTCAGCAATTCTCACAGAATTGATAATTTGGAACATTGTTTGTCTCCTTTGGTGGTGGAAAATCGACATCATCCTGCATTGGAATTTTTGTTTGAAATTCAGATGTTCAGACATCTTCCGTCCAATATCTCTTCGTATCATAGGTTTGGGGGGGCTGATTATGATATTATGAACAAGTCCCTTTCTGATGTTCGTTGGGAATCATTATTGACTAATGATAACGTCGATTGCGACTTGGATATTTTTTACGATAAACTTTTTCAGGTTATCAAAGCTCATGTACCCGAACAGAAAATTCGTAAGAGATTTCCTATCTATTTCTCTAAAACCGCAATAAAACTAGTTAAACGTAAAAACAAATTGCATGCCAAATGGAAAATCTATAAAAACATGAAAGATTTAGTAGAATTTAAGAATTTACGAACCGCATCTAAAAAATTAATTGAATCTGATTACAAAAAATATATAACAAAAATCGAACAGAGAGTAAATGACGATCCTAAAAGTTTTTTCAAGTTTACATCGAGAAAAGATCGTGATCAGGGTCTTCCGGGGTTGATGTCTTGGGGAAGCAGAGTGGTGTCATCCGGGGAAGATGTGGCTGAATTATTTGCGCAATACTTCAGCAGTGTTTACATCAAAAGAGACCGGCCTCATACGTCGGCTCGCCAAACATCTAGTTTTCTTCAAGTTAATCTTTCAAATCAACTAAATTACATTCAGTTCTCATCTCATGAGATACGGAGAGCACTGGAGGGTCTCGATGAGAAAAAGGGTGCCGGACCCGATAGAATTCCACCATCTTTCATAAAACGTTGTAGTTCTTCCCTTGTTGAACCACTAACGATCATTTATAATAAGTCTCTGAGGTCAGGCCATTTTCCGACAAGATGGAAGACTGCATCCATTACCCCAATTTTCAAGGCAGGAGACAAGAGCGTCATCAGTAATTATAGACCTATAAGCAAACTATCCATTTTTGAAAAAGTGTTCGAGTCCTTAGTGTATCCACATCTTTCAAATTTAGTGACATCGAAAATTATTGCGGAGCAGCACGGCTTCACAAAGGGCCGCTCAGTCGAAACTAACTTAATAACCTTTGTCGAATTTTTGCAGTCTGGACTTGACCGACGTGTGCAGGTTGATGTCGTCTGCACTGACTTCAGCAAGGCTTTTGATAAAACAGATATCAATGTTCATATCTCTAGCCTTGCTGAGGTTGGTGTGGGGGGCAGTATGCTTGGATGGTTTGAGTCGTACTTGTCGAATAGGTTCCAATACGTTTTGGTGGAGGGTTACTCTTCGGGTCTTTTTGAGGCTTGCTCCGGTGTGCCTCAGGGATCCCACTTAGGTCCTTTATTGTTTTTAATTTATATAAACAAGATTGCTGAATGTTTTAAAAAATGTAAATTTCTCCTCTTCGCAGATGATTTAAAAATAATGAAAAGTATCAGCTCCGAACAGGACTGCCTAGATCTGCAGTATGAACTGAATGCTCTTTGTACTTACTGCGTTGACAATCAACTATACTTGAACTTGGATAAATGCCAAGTAATCACATTCACGCGCAATATAAATAAGATAATCTATTCGTACAAACTTGATGATAGTGTCTTGTCTAGGGTAGATAACATAAGGGATCTGGGGGTAGTTTTTGATTCGAAGCTTCTTTTCGACCGTCATGTGGATCAACTAGCCAACTCCTGTTATAAACTTTTGGGCTTTATTACAAGAAAGAGTAAACAGTTTATGAATTTGAAAACCTTCACCATTTTATATAATTCCTATGTATACAGTAAACTCAACTTTGCTTCAGTAGTTTGGAGTCCAAAATACTCAGTATATATCACTAGGCTCGAGAGAATTCAAAACAGATTCTTAAAATTTATATCCTTCACCTAGAAATCCCGAAAACTATATTCTTCGTTTGACTCAGTTTGGTTTCATTTCCCTCGAAAATAGAAGAAAAATCAGTGATGTCCTGTTGATGTATAAACTTCTCAACGGTATTTATAGTTCACCTGACCTTCTCTCCTCTGTAACCTTCCATGTCCCGTGCCGTTGTCTCAGGGGTGGTAATTTGTTTCATATTCCCTTTCGCAATACCAACAGTGCGATGAATTCCCCTCTTTGCAGGATGATGCGGTGCTGTAATTCTTTTAGTGATGTTGACTTATTCAATCTTAGTCAAAATTCAATTAAGCAAAAACTAAAAAAAAAAGTATTTATCTCAATAAGATCTCACTTCGATGAAACTGTTTTTTTATTGGTTTTCTATATTTTATTTTCTCTAGTATTTTTTTATTGACTATATTTTGTTTGATCTGTGAATTATATTTAACTTCCCTTTTCTTCACCTGTAATTGTTAACACACTTTGTTCTTTTAAATAGTGGATACTATGTTGGGTGGTATCACCTGTTTGTATTCCGAATTGTATAAATAAATAAATATTTAAAAAAAAAAAAAAAAAAAAAAAAAAAAAACATTATTTGGCCAAGAAATCTGAATGTTGATATTTTTTAAAGTACCAAATGCATTTCTAAAATGCATTTGATTTATTCTGAATAATCGGTTTCTTTTCTGCTTTTGTCTTTTTTCATTTCAGATTAAGAATTGCGAGTCGTTTTGGGAAGAATCTGTCTATCCGAGCCCATCGACGGATAACATGAAGATGATCACACTGATGTCTTTCAAGATTTTCCTGATATTTAATATTTTATGTTTTTTTTTTACGGGGAGACAGGTTTTTTCGGCTGAGGTTTTTTCCCCTGGCTGTATAGTATCGTATGATTCTATAGTATCATACGAAGAATGTTATGATAACCCGTTCTTTTTTTACCTCAGCTTAGGTACTTTTTGTTTCAACATTTATTGTATTATTTTAGCTCTCTTTTTCATAAGAATATATATATATATATATACTTATCAGCATTCATAGCTCCATTATCAACGACCACTAGGTGTGTGCGAGCAGTCAAAGATATTCCACCCCATACCATAATCGATCCTCCCTCGAAACCAGTAGTATTCAGGAAATTGCACTGAGCCTATTTTTCATGTGGACGTCTGTATACAAGGGAACGTCGATCACAATGGTAGAGGCAGAATTTGCACCCCATGAGTTTGCTCAAGCTGATTTTGAAGGAGGCGAGCGGTTGCAAACCGTTGTCTCAACGAAGAAACTCTCAAGTAACTTTCTTGAATGGCAGTGGTTACCCGTGGTCTATCCTGTCCTGGTCTTCGGACATTCATAGCGATCGAGTGTAGAAAATCAAACGAAAGAAAAACTATTGGTCAGTAGAATTGATCGAGAACAACTGATTTTAGATTGGAGCCAATACATTCAAAATCTGATAGTATAATCTTTTATTATTCCTGCTGGGAAAAAAACATCTGTATTGAAGAAAAACGTTGAGAACACCTTCAGTTATAGAATAAATTTGAGATTTCCATAATGTGCGTTGATTTTTTTTGCGCAGTGTATTTCCCTATTAAACTTTATTGTTCTGAAATGTGTTAATGGACCTTTAGTATGTATTTGAATATCATAAAAAAATCCAGCAAACTAGTCGCAGTCAAATTTTGTTTCGATTCTGATTCTAAACAACTTTCCTTTCATCCTGTATTTGCGTTCCACCGTCGAGCTCGAGTAAAATCATAGCGAAGACGCAAGGCGTGAAATTCTGTACATAATCCAAGAAACTCGACTCTGAAATTAAGAGAGCTATGTCCTCTCTAAGCACTGGAAATTTATCAACAAAAACAAAACGCATCTAGGCGTTCCTTGTCCCGTCTATGAGACGTCTGTTGTCTGTTCCCTGGAGTTTTTCTCGCACTTATAAACAATTTACCGTGAGGAGCACCATACCAGCTATGTAAATTTCCCAGGAGATGCTCCACTCCGCTCGGCCCACTAGATCTGTTAGCTCAAAATGGACTCTTTCAAGGAGGAGCTCGGGAGGCTGCCTTAATTATTTACACAGCGGATTCTTCGCGCAAGAGATCCCTTCTAAGTCGGCCAGGCTTGATGATGTTTTATCTTCGCGCCCATTGTTCCGGTTTTTTGCCTTTTTGCACGTTCCTGGACTCGCTATTATTATTGTGATGAAGTTGGGTTGGCGAGGAGAGGCTTCATGAGGTGAAAGTTGGGTTTTCGATGTTATGAATTCAGAGTTCTGCAGGCTGAACACAAGAGCACAATCCTTAATTTTCCAAGGACTTCTGTTGATATGCTATTGTGTCATAAGAAAATCAGTGACGCTATTTGGATAAACTTTAGAAGAATGTGAACTTCGTTACCTCCTCAAAACTGAAAAGACAATTAGAAAAAAATTAGTTGGTTTTATAAGAGCTTGAACGGTACCTTTGAATACGTATAGAAATGTTTTAAGGGGATAAATTATGGGTCCCTATTTATCAAAAAGCTTGCGCCATCTATCTATAATAATAATATCGACTTTATTTCACAAAACTTGTACAAAAGGCGATATTTAGCTTATAGCTATTCTTACATATAACATAATCATATATCTATGATTGATCTATGATCATAGGTTGATATTACATTGTCATAGGTTCTTCCTATAAATATGATTTCTATACTTATGATCATATACAGGGAGTACCAATTTTTTTCTGATTTTTATTTTTCGAATTTGGTAGAGTTTGCAATTCTGAATACATCCGTACTCAAATCGCCTTGCATTAGTCAAAATACTTTTCAGAATATCGAGAAAAATCTGAAGAAAAAAGAGAGAAAAGGGAATTCTATATCATGTTTGTTGTTCCAATTCTAAATATCTTAGGCACAAACCGTGTTCACATTTTGAAGTCGAAGATTGTGGAAATATTGTATATTTCTAGAATTTTGAAAAATTCGTCACAGGTGTTCCAAATGTTGGGTCAAAAATTGGATTTGGCTCATAACTTTCGTAGTAGAAGCCTATTTTTTTATGATTGCGTTGGATTTTGCGAAGATAAATGATGATAATCTTCTTACATGTTGATGCTCATGAAATTAATAATTTTTCAGTTATTCAGGATTTTCTGATTTTATGTCGTACGTAGCGTCAAATTCATGAAATGTATTCCATATCAATAATGATAAATGAATTTAGAAAAGAGGTGTCACTAGTTGTGTTATTGGAATAATTTATCTTCAATAATCAAGGTCATTAATGATATGAAACAGATTCTAAGAATTTAACGCTACGTACGACATGAGATCAGGAAATCCTGAATAACTCAACGATTATCAATTTTAGGAGCATTAGCACGTTGTAACATTATCATCATTCTTCTTCGCACAATCCAACGCAACCATGAAAAAAAAGGTTCTAATTTGAAAAACGAAAGTTATGGGCCAATCTTGATCCCAATTTTTGACCCAACATTTGGAACACCCTGTGACGAGTTTTGCAAAATTCTAAAAATGTACAATATTTCCACAGTCTTCGACTTCAAGAATGTGAAAACGGTTTGTGCTCAAGATATCTAGATAAGAAATGAAAAACATAATACCGAATACTCTTACCTCCCTTCTCCTTATTCAGTTTTTTTTGGATATTTTGGAAAGTACACTGCACAAAAAAATTAACGCACATTCTGAAAATCTCGATTTTAATGAAAGTTAATTCTACATTGACTTTATAACTTATTTTTCATGTTCTCTCGGAAACGTTTTGAACGAAACAAGACACATAAAATGGAAGAAAAATTCAGGATTTCACCGAATCTTATGTGAAAGAAGAGAAATGAACAATTTTCAAAATACTGAAATGCTGATAAGTGATTTAATACTTTTGGTATTTCCACCCCTTGCTTTAATTACAGCTCGGCAACGACGGTTCATACTCAAAATGAGTGATCTTTAAATGTTCTGATCTAATCCTTGTCAGATTTCTCCGAGTTGGATTCCTAAGTCATTAAGAGTAGCTGGATGATTTTCTGAACTTCTCAGCCTTCTATTGAGGTTGTCCCAAACCTGCTCAATCGGATTGAGATTTGGACTTCTTGCTTGCCATTCCATTCGAGAGACTTCAACCTCTTCAAGGTACTCCTGAACGATGCGCGCACTATGGGGTCTGGCATTATCGTCCATAAAAATGAAATTTTCACCAATATATGGGCAAATGGCACTACATGCTCTTCAAGAATGTTCCTTATATGCTTATCATCATTCATAGCCCCATTATCAACGACCACTAGGTCTGTGCGAGTAGTCAAAGATATTCCACCCCATACCATAATCGATCCTCCCCCGAAACCAGTAGTATTCAGGAAATTGCACTGAGCATATCTTTCATGTGGACGTCTCTATACAAGGAAACGTCGATCACAATGAAAAAGATAGAATCTAGACTCATTTGTGAAGAAAACTCTTTACCAATCGGCCTCTTCCCAATGGATATGCTCCCTCGCGAAATCCAAACGCGCCCTTTGATGAGCTGGGGTAAGAGCTGGGCCTCTTGCCGCTACACGAGGCCTCAAATCATATTCTCTGGGACGATTTCTTATTGTCTGAGTGCTAATTCGCACCCCATGAGTTCAATCAAGCTGATTTTGAAGGAGGCGAGCGATTGCAGATCGTTGTCTCAACGACGAAACTCTCAAGTAACGTTCTTGAATGGCAGTTGTTACCCGTGGTCTACCCTGTCCTGGTCTTCGGACATTCATACCTGTCTCCCTGAATCGCTTCAACATTCTTGACACTCCAAACCTTTCTGTAATTCTTGTGTGTGTCCACCCTTCTTCTCGCAAAACTACCCCTTCGGCACATTCCTCTTGGATCAGATTACGTGTTTCGCGTTGCATAGCGATCGAGTGTAGAAAATCAAACGAAAGAAAAACTATTGATCACTAAACTTGATCGAGAACAACTGATTTTAGAATGGAGCCAATACATTCAAAATCTGATAATATCATCTTTTTTTATTCCTGCTGGGAACAAACATCTGTATTGAAGAAAAACGTTGAAAGTGGATAACATATGCATGCATAATTCTGATAAAAATAATTCTCATTGAGAACACCTTCAGTTGTAGAATAATTTTGCGATTTCCATAATGTGCGTTAATTTCTTTGCGCAGTGTAGTTTTGAAACAAAAAATCCTTCAAAGGAACTCAGTTTTAGGGTATACCATCAACCAGTATTTGAATTCAATGACGGCGTCCCACATATACAACCGGGCATGACGAGGTTATGTCGATGTAGGTCATTCGCTATTTGAACAAACCACAACCCAATAAAGCTCGGAACCGTGGAGCCGAACGCAGAGAATCAATGATGGAACGGGCCCAAAACAAATATCTTATCTCGTGCATTCTCCATACCTCATTACTCCATCAATACCGGCATTATCGTCCAATTTACGAATGGAAAACTTCGACTCCGTATTGGATCCGGCTCGCAATAGCGTCCAAAATGGCGCGATGACTGCATTATAAATTATTCTTTTGTTTCGCCCAGCACACGTCGATGCTCCATCCAGTTGTATATCATCCCCATTGTGATTTTTTACGTGCGCCCGAACATTCCGCAAGTCGGGTGCGCTCGCTGTCACGTTCCATAATGCATCATGGGAACGAGGCTTTATACGCGCCAGAGATGCATTCCAACGTCATATTTCGCAATCATTCGCGTTCGGTTCCGGCACGGGTTTGCTTTATGGACAGTTGGAACAACTTATATGGGTTTTTTTTGTTGGGCGGCAGGAGATATACAGGGTGGCCATTTGAAAACGAAACAGACGAGATTACAGACGAAATAAATTTTTTCGATAGAAATGCTCGAACAGGTGGATTTCTGTTTCGAAGGGGACAACTTAAGATGTAGGTTACGGACGCATAGCGCTTCAACCCTTGCTACTACCCCCAATTTTTGAATAGGGAAGATGAGGTGAGTGATACCTCATTTGAAAGGTATTTTTATACTGATTTCAGCACAGTAATTGTTTTTTCATTTTATGCATTAGTTCTCGAAATATTCTTGATTAAGCATTCGAAAATGAAGTGGTGTTTTCATGGCACTTGTAGTGTTTTTTTGTGAAAAACCTTTCAAATGAGGTATCACTCGCCCCATCTTCCCTATTCAAAAATTGGGGGTGAGGGTTGTATTAGCAAGGGTTGAAGCGCTATGCGTCCGTAACCTACATCTTAAGTTGTCCCCCTCGAAACAGAAATCGACCTGTCCGAGCATTTCTATCGAAAAAATTTATTTCGTCTGTAATCTCGTCTGTTTCGTTTTCAAATGGCCACCCTGTATTTCGAGAACTAATGCATAAAATGAAAAAACAATTACTGTGCTAAAATCAGTATAAAAATACTTTTCAACTGAGGTATCACTCACCCCATCTTCCCTATTCAAAAATTGGGGGTGAGGGTTGTATTAGCAAGGGTTGAAGCGCTATGCGTCCGTAACCTACATCTTAAGTTGTCCCCCTCGAAACAGAAATCGACCTGTCCGAGCATGCCTATCGAAAAAATTTATTTCGTCTGTAATCTCGTCTGTTTCGTTTTCAAATGGCCACCCTGTATGTCTTCGGACGTGGGGACGATTTGAATTAACGTTGGATCGATGGTTCGGTTGTTCGAAAAGTTCAGAAATGATTACCAGATAAGCATTAGATTATATTCGATGTTCTTTAATTGGTCTGCGATCTTGGGATGTGTGTAAAGTTGTCTGAGCACTTTTAAGCTATTGCATAGCTTTTATCTCAGGCTTTGAGGGCGGCGACCGAATGTAGAAATTCCGTAACGAACAGCCGTGTATCGTCGGTTCAGTTAGGAAGACTTCGGCACGGTGTTTGGGTGCTTGCGACTAGACGGATGCGTGCAGCCACTCTAGGACTCTAGCAGTGCAAAATGGAATCGGCAATCTCGCTCTTCCCATTGAATTACGAACGGCAGATATTTCATCATCATCGGATAAAAATGTATAGCCAAACGCAAACATTTTCCATTAACTTCAGCTCTTGCTCTAACTATACATAAGTCGCAAAGTGGAACTTTAGATGAAAAAGTATATGAGTATAGTGAATCACATTCTCAGGAACTCGTCTATGTTGAACTCTCTCGGATGACTAATATTGAAAAATAATAATTCTGCATTTAAGTTTCATCATAATCGAAGGCAAGCGGCATCGACTTCATCTTTATTGCAAGAATCCGAAAGACTGTCTCTAAATAGTGTTCAGACGATAGCTCAAAGTGTCTTAGATTTCATAAGTAATGGAAATGGCATTTCAATACCGACTTTCAATTGACAAAGTCTACATAGTCACAAATACGATTTACAAGATTCAGTTACGAGACAAACCAATGTGTTACTTCTTACCGAAACATGCATGACGCAAGATAATCCGATTGAAATACCTAATTTCAATTGTATTGTTCAATTCAAACGAGATACTGTTCCAAAAAGTGGGGTAGCTATTTACTAACATATCAATAATTTTGCTAATATTATGACTAATATTATGATATGTGCATGCTTATGCAAATACATAGAAGCAACAGGACTAGACAACTATGACACTAGAATACTAAAATACCTATACTACAATCAAGTAGCCTCCGTCCAAATTGAGGACAATCAAACCCAAAAACTGACCATTAAACGTGGAGTACGACAAGGCTGTGTTCTATCGCCTAGCCTTTTTAACCAATACTCGGAAGAAATATTCAGAGAAGCTTTGGATGGACGACAAGAAGGTGTAAGACTCGGCGGAGAAACTATCAACAATATCAGATACGCTGATGATACAGCCATTCTGGCAAAGAATATAGAAGATCTTCAAACATTGGTAAATCTAGTGAATGAAGCAAGTCGTCGGAGAGGTCTCAAAATCAACACTGTAAGTCAACGGCAGGTTTGGGTCGGTGGGGAGAAGATAGAGCGCGTAGACCATTTCAAATATCTGGGCAGTTGGCTTCATGCGTGTGCGGACTCTGATGAAGAGATAACAACACGGATTGAAATATCACGGAAGACATTCATGAGATGGAAACCAGTGCTATGTAATAGAAATCTGTCAATGCATCTTCGTAAAAGAATCTTAAGATGTTATGTGTGGTCTGTCCTACTTTATGGTTGCGAGGCATGGACACTAAAGGTCACAATGATGAACAAAATAAAAGCGTTTGAACTCTGGTGCTATCGCCGGATCCTAAAAATATCGTGGGTCTCGCACACTACCAACGAAGATGTTCTCAGGATGATGGATACGGAACGGCAACTGCTGAATATCATAAAAAAAAGAAAAACGGAGTACTTTGGACACATAATAAGAGGATCTGAATACCAGCTGTTACGCCTCATAATACAAGGAAAAGTTGAAGGTAAAAGGTGGATAGGACGAAAAAAGCTATCCTGGCTTCGCAATATCAGGCAATGGTGTGGTCGAGGTAGAGCATTTTATTCATCGCACTTTATTGGAGTACAATGAAGAAGGGTCGAAAATACTTGCTACAAATGGTAATAAATTTCCACTTATCTTGGCTGGCGATTTCAACAATAACTTCGCTGATAAAAAATCAAAGGGGTTGACAACTTTTCTTTCGGAAAAATTTAATTTAAAAATAAATAATGATCCACAAGAATCCACAACAAAATATGGGACCACTATTGACGCGATATTTTTCAGATATTTAGAAGACATTGAGTCTCGAACTTATTTTTCTCATTTCAGTTACCATAAACCTATAGTTTCAATGATAAACATTCCTGAATAACCTACACGTATTGTAAGATAAATAAAAAAAATATTTTAAATCAATAATATTATCTTCTTATTTTGAAATAGATGCTATGCAATAGCTCTACCGCGGCAGTCCTCGAGTGTTTTTTTTATAATAATAATAATAATAAATTTATTCCAATCACAAAATTCACATGGTTTGTCAATTCACAGATATACTTAAAAGCTTTGAAACTCAAATATTTTCCTATTGAATAAAGGGAATGACCCAATAACATTTCATGAATTCTTTTCTTAAATGCTCCGTCAACTCTCTTATTTCAGTTGGTAACTTATCAAACATTTTTATTCCCCAATAGGTCGAGAAGTTTTGGGTGCTTTTCTTTTTATGCAACGATATAATCAGATCGTTCTTGTATCTGGTATCGAAAGGATGTTAAAATCCATTTCTGGTCATTTTGCTCTCGTGTCGGTAGATGTATTTTAAACATTCCTTTATATACAGTGACGGTACAGTCAGTATCCTGTTCTTTACGTTCTCAAGTCCGCACGATTCTCTCATTTTTAGCCCGTACATGATGGGAATAGCCCTTTTTTGAGGAATGAAAGTTCTGAAAGAATCTGATGCACCACCCCATAGTAAAATCCCATATATCTAACAATATACTTTGGAAACTTGCGAAATTTGCAGTTCTATTCATTTCAGGAGTACCACATGTTACCAGCCTCCTCAAAAGATATATTAACCTAAACAACTCACCGCAAACATGTTCCACATGTAAGAACCAAAATAGCCTACTGTCTACAACTACTTATATTCAGCTTCATGCAGTTTAATCGAAACCATTCCGCAACCTCCATCATAGCATCATTTACTCTTTTTTCATGATCTTGTCTGAAATGTATTTGAAGCATAAAAATAAAATATTTAAGTATTTTGCTCATTTTGTTATTATTTTTCAATATCATTTCCATTATAAATTGTTAGTTATTCATTGATTCGTTCTGTTCATGTGTTAAGATTTTGCATTTGGTTTTTCGGAACTTTTCTGTTTTGTCAGCGCCGTTTATGCATTTATACAGGCATTTTGAAATATTTGATTTGTTTGTCATTTGTAAACGTCAGTTTCCGTAAACACAATATTAATCAAGAAAGTTTATTTTATCAAGTCACTAACTTGTAAAACTGACAGTTAACATGCAAAATTTTTACAAGTTAGTAGTATTATTTACATTAGAAAATTTTGTTTTATCGTCATAAATGTTGAAAATCATGGTACAATTGTTATTTCCAGTAACACAGATTTTTGATGATGAAAGATGATGATGTTGACTCAGAAACTACTGAACTCGAGGACTGCAGAACATTTTTACTCTCCTTACTACCAAATAATTCACTAGACATTTCGATTTTTTTGTTGACCGAATCATCGAAATAACTCATTGCAATTTCGGTGCTTTTCCACCCTCCTGCATTCTTCAGTGCTAAAATATCTCCACCCGAATCCGCAACCATAGTGGCTCCAGTTCTGCGAAAAGAGTGGCTGGTGTATAACTCTGGGTCTTTTAAACCTAAATATTTCGCTATGTACTTTGGGATACCACCAATAGTGTGCTGGACAGCATTAAGGGAAGTGCACTTTCCATGTCGGTATGTCAAAAATAATCTTTCTGTTCCAGGAGGCCGAAGATTCACATATTTTCTGTATAACATGCAGGGCTTGAAGCTGCAGCCATCATCGGTTATGGTGAATCTTCTTGTTGTTAAATTTGTTGTTGGCCGCAATGTCAGAATAACGTATTTTTCCTTATCTTCAACATCATTCATGTTTAAGGAGAGAATTTCGTCACATCGACAACATCCAAAAATCCCAAATATTGTTTACAATTTTCGCCAGCAACCACTAGTCATCAGGAGCATGTAAAAGAAATTGTTCAGCCTCTTCTTTACTTAATACCTTGGCATTTTTTGGCGTATAGCGCTCATTTTTTCGTTTCAGAAACGCTATTACCTTTTGAAATCTGCAAATGACAACTAAAGGTCATATTTTTCAATAAATTTTTTGAGGAAAACACCTGCGAACAGGGGCATTTTCTTTCTTGTCCAAGCAGCTTTTCAGAATAGACCATTTTGCCCATAAAGTATTATGGCTGAATCTAACTGATAGTTGATTCAAGTAGACCAACAAAACATCTTCAGTTACCCCAATCACACCATTTTTGTTTTGCCACGTCGTATTCTCGCTCGTACCTTGAAGATGATTTTGCAGGTAATAAACTTGATGCTCCACTGCTGGCTGCCTCAATAACTTCTTTTTGTACATTCATTTTCGCTTTCGCCAAAACAGATGTAAAGAAAAATAAACAGACATGTTCATGGCAACGCTTCCATAGCTTACGACATTTGCGACAAATTATTGTGATTTTTTTGGAATTTATCTAACCTTTTGACAAATGAGGAACAAATAAAATATAAAACAATACACGCAAGGTAACGGGTTTCACTGGTTATATCCTCCATTCGCCAGTAAAAACCCTCTTACCTTGCTAGTAATGTTATATACTATATCAGTATCCTGAAAAATGTTTTCCATACATTTTCTCATTTGAATCCGGAATCGGTGTCACATGCTCAAGATCCACATTGTGCAATCAGACCTTCATCAAATGTCCCGCGAAAAGGTATTTCATTTAAACTTAGGCCCCAAACACTCGAATTGCGCCGCGGTCGTTGAAAGTGGTTTTGAGCCTGAAGGGAAACAATGAAAACATTCTACCAACTTCCTTCGCTCAACCGAATAAGATTCCTGAAACAAACGGGGAAAAAGTGTTCAAATAGTTTAGACGGCTCCGCTCTCTCGTCAGTCCTTTCACCCAACGCTGTCAAATTATTTTCCCGGCACGAGAAATTTCGTGTTTTCAGGGCTTTTTTCATGAACTGTTTATCATTTAGTGAGGATACCGGTGAAAAGAGCTAGTGTTTAGATTTTCCGGGTACTTTTCAGGTCTGAATACAGCTGTCGAGTTCGTTAATTGGCGAATTATGATGAGGAAAAATTTTGTCAGGATCACCGGTACCAAAATAGTATATAACATTACTTGCAAGGTAAGAGGGTTTTTACTGGCGAATGGAGGTTATAACTAACGAGACGCAGTAAAACCCGTTACCTTGCGAGTATTGTTTTATATTTTATTTGTTTCTCATTTGTAAAAAGGTTAGATAAATTCCAAAACAATCTCAATAATTTGTCGCAAATGTCGTAAGCTATGGAAGCGTTGCCATGAACATGTCTGTTTAATGTTCTTTACATTTGTTTTGGCGAAAGCGAAAATGAATGTACCAAAAGAAATTATTGAGGCAGCCAGCAGTGTAGCATCAAGTTTATTACCAGCAAAACAAAAATTGTGTGATTGGGGTAACTGAAGATGTTTTATTGGTCTACTTGAATCAACTATCAGCTAGATTCAGCATTTTATTGAAAAATATGACGTTTAGTTGTCATTTGCAGATTTCAAAAAGTAATAGCGTTTCTGAAACGAAAAAATGAGCGTTATACGCCAAAAAGGCCAAGGTGTTAAGTAAAGAAGAGGCTGAACAATTTCTTTTGCTCCTGATGACCAGTGGTTGCTGACGAAAATTGTAACAATATTTGGGATTTTTGGATGTTGTCGATGTGACGAAATTCTCTTCTTAAACATGAATGATGTAGAAGATATGGAAAAATACGTTATTGTGACATTGCGGCAAACAAAAAAATTTAACAACAAGAAGATTCACCATAACCGATGATGGCTGCAGCTTCAAGCCCTGCATGTTATACAGAAAATATGTTAATCTTCTGCTTCCTGGAACAGAAAGCCTAAGATTTTTTTTGACATACTGACATGGAAAGTGCATTTCCCTTAATGCTGGCCAGCAAACTGTTGGTGGTGTCCCAAAGCAAATAGCGAAATATTTAGGTTTAAAATTCCAAGAGTTATACACCGGCCACTCTTTTCGCAGAACTGGAGCCACTATGGTTGCGGATTCGGGTGGAGATATTTTAGCACTAAAGCGTGCAGGAGGGTGGAAGAGCACAGAAATTGCGATGATTTATGTCGATGATTCGGTCAACATATACATCGAAATGTCTAGCAAATTATTTGGTAGTAAGGAGAGTACAAATGTTCTGCAGTTCTCGAGTTCAGCAGTTTCTGAGTCAACAGATGGTTCATCATTATCAGTATCAACTCTTTCATCATAAAAAATCTTTGTTACTGGAAATAACAATTGTACCATGATTTTCAACATATATTACGATAAAACGAAATTTTTTAATGTAAATAATACCACTAACTTGTAAAAATTTTGCAAGTTAACTGTCAGTTTTACAAGTTAGTGATTTGATAAAATAAACTTTCTTGATTAATATTGTGTTTTTGGAAACTGACGTTTACAAATGAGAAACAAATAAAAGTGTTTGCATCCTCTGCTCAAAATTTTTGTCTAGATAGTACATGGAATGAAGGAGTTGAATTCAATAAACATACAAAATCTACAAGTTACCTTGAAAGTCAATTAAACACATGTTCATACAGTGCAAATTTCCGATTTTGTTACCAGATTGCGCATACACAATCCTAGAATTTCTTGACATACTCGATTTCCCAGCTTCGGAATCAAATTTTTTAGGTTTATCTTCTTCTGATTTCCGTTTTTTGAATGAAATCAAATTGAAATATCAACATTCCTTTTCATCGATTTGATTGTTCTCAAGATTGAATAACAACACCAAAGTAATTAGGGCTTTTGTGTTCTGCTCAATTTCTTGAATTACATCAACACTAGTTTCACTAGTTATGTATTTTTTGCACGATAGAACGAATTTTGTTAGTTACCGCGTCTGTTGCTAGATCGGTAGATCATTTTTACTGGTTGCTAAGGTAATCAGAACGGTAAGTGAAAATGACTGAATATTCTTTGAAATAATGAAATAACACAAACAATTTGAATTCAGTTCATTTAATATCGATAGTGACAGTACAATTTTTACAATTGCTGTTGGAAATACCCCTGGATTGAGTGGTAGCCGAATTCTTAGAAACCTCTGCTGTCTGTTGAACTCAACATTTCATGTTGAGTATGCAAAATTTTTTCAGCAAGGTCTAGTTCATTTCCCATGGAATCCTCAACGTAACTTTCAGCCACAGTCGAAGACATCTACTCCCTTACTTCCTTATTAGCTAAAAATGTGGCCAAAGTGCGTCTAGAAGAGTGGACAGTATAGGCATTTGGATTTTCTAAATTCAAAAAGGTTGCAATTTTTGACGGCCAACTTCCAATTGTCCCTTTGCCTATTACTTGATTATTGCATTTTCCGTTTTGATATCTCAAAAGTAAATGCTCGCTCTTCGCATTGTGTGGACGCAAACGGAAATATTTTCTATATATTTCCATGAAATTGATATCATTGTCTCGATCGATGACTGTGAATGTTCTCTGAATGTTGGTTTTTGTGTTGGGAATTTTCACGATTAAAAATGATTCCCGATTTTTTATGTCCCTGGCGCTTATGTTGTACAACTCTTCTCTTCTATACGCCCCTGATATACTTAATATCATTCCCACCTGAAAGGACATAATTAGTTTATAAAGCACTATTCTATTAATAGAAGCACGCCTTAATAATTGAAAACATATCATCTGGTGCTTCTTTTAAGAATTAATTCATTTCTTTTCTTGTAAAAACAGCAGATTTTTTGGGTTTGTAACCAATAGATTTTCTTTTAAGGAATGCTATAAGCGTTGCAAACTTGTATATGTCAATACCGTCGTTCAAAAATATTGTGCTCTTCAGCATTGAATATCCCGCCCAGGCGATCTCAGCTTTTTTATTCTTGAAACAAAATAGGACAGTAACACTTTTTGGCACTTTGATTTGGCTGCCTTCAGTCTGAATCCATTCCTTGAAAGTATTGTATGTACTCTCGTAGCGGATTTTAGATTTCTCAGGAATAACTGAAGAACAGCCGATTTCCCAGGTTGTTTGAATTTCATTATCTTCCGAAGACTCTATATCGCTCGTTTTTCAAAGCTAGTAAATTCAATTGATTATTGTCTACTAAGTTTTCATCACCAAGACAACGCCTTATATTATATTTCTACACAGTATTGATAAAGCCACGAATGAATGAATTTGCCAGATAATTATTTTGTACATTGAGTGAAAATTGTGTTTATCCTGCAAAAAACGCTAGAAGTATCTCGAACGTTAAGGACTACCGATCTCAGATAATAATTGGAGTTGTCGCTGTGCTCCCCCTCCAAACTATTGTCTTCGATCGGTAAAATGCCCTTACCGTTCTCCATACTTAATATACTATAATGTTCTTCTCGCTGCACCATTTTTCATAAATCATGTCAAATTAAACACCTGTTTTAATGATATCTTTCTTCCACTTGTTACGTAAATACCTATTATCTGCTCCATCGTATTCAGAATCAACCCCACACTCAATTGGTTATCTGATGAAATTCGAGAAAGAACCAGAACAGCGAAACTTCAAAATGTCACTTATTCTCGATGCATTTCCTGCGTGACATCAGGCGGAATCAACGGACGTCACACGTTTCACAATATGAATTGTAGAGCAACAGGAAAACCCCGAAAAGCTGGAAAAACAAGCGTCCTGATTCGCTTCGGAGGCGTCGACCAATTCCAACTTGGAAAATATTCGATTGAAAGTGTCACTCAAGTTTATATTTTAGTCAGTTGTTTCGGAAAGCCGTTCCGCCATGGTTATAGGGGAAAATCTCCCTGATCGAAAAGAGATGATGTTGTTTTGCTGCATCCCATGATTTGAAAATAAAAAAAACCTTCACCGGATGCATTCGAGTGTAAAGTCGATAGTTATTTAGGAATATTATGGAGCAGGGGATTGGAAACAAAGCTACTACAGTTACTTCATGGAAAAATTCGAAAAAAGTGCAGTTGAAGCGGCAACAAAGAAACCATCTACATGGCTACGTTTTGTGGATGATACTTTTGTCATTTGGAGTCATGGACATGAAGAGTTGGATGCTTTTCTATCCCATCCTAACAGTAGGCACCCAAATATTCAATTCACTATGGAAATTGAAAAGGATGGTGCTCTACCCTTTCTAGACGTCTTGGTTACTAGAAAGCCGAATGGAAAGCTAAGATATAGGGGTTTATAGAAAACCAACCCACACTGACAGGTATCTACACAAGCAGTCCAATCATCACCCTCAACAGAAACGAGGAGTTATAAAAACACTTGTAGACAGAGTCCAACGATTGTGCGAGTCGGAATTTCTTGAACATCTACAGCATGCATTCGTCGATAACGGATATAAAGCTAAGAAAATTCAGAGGGCAATAAGACCAAAACATTCCACACGTGATGATAACACGTCAAAACTCACCCCCAATGGAAGAGTCATCTTACCACATTTCCCCAAGGTCACCGATAGAATTGGTAGAATACTTAGGAGGCACAATATAGAGACCGTCTATAAGCCAACTCAAAAACTTGGCCAAATGATCAGAACTACCAAAGACAAAGTAGACCCACGCTCTCAACCCGGTATTTACAGGATACCTTGTGACTGCGGCAAAGTCTACATTGGTACAACGAAGCGAAGTATCAATACGAGAATTGAGGAGCATGAACGATGCTGTCGACTCAATCAGACAGAAAAATCCGCACTAGCGGAGCATGCTCTAACAGATGGACACAATATTGTTTTCTCGAAGGCAGAGGCTATTTCGAACATCAAAAATTTCTCTCCTACGCTGAACATAGAAGCCATTGAGATATTTAAACCTAATAGCAACGTGAACAGAAAGGAAGAATTTTCTTTGGTACATAGCGCATGGTTGTCGGTGTTGAAAAAGACCAAAATCAAGCCAATACGAAGTGGGAACAATGGATCAATCAACATCGCGCGAGTAAACCCACTACCTTCTCCCGCCAATGATAAGTTGGGCCAACGGATCGAATTCAGCATCACTTTCGGAAATTCAGCGGTCGAGTTACAACCTCAGACCAAGAATCCTCTGAAGATGCCTACCGCAGTTGTTTGCGAAACGTTAGGTGAAATAATTCCGGCCAATAATCCCGGAAGACTGTCTTAATGTCGGAAAGAGCAGTACTTGGGATTCTATCACTATCATATGATAATTATTGAGCAAGATATTTTTCAAAATTTGGGAACATTTGCTCAATGACATTTCAGAAGGCTGCTGACATGGTGAACATTTCTCGTGATGAACATCTCAAGTACGCTGGAAGTATGTCATAAATAAACATTTCAAAACGTCCTCTGAAATTTATATCGTAGAACTAAACAGTCATTATTTTTAACGTTGGAAAAAAAAGTGACAAATTGACTTGTCTTTGAAATGACAATAAAAGTCTGAGAATAAATCGATCTTATCTTGCTTGTCCTAATCGGTGTGAACATTGTCATAACAGACAACTAATTTTTGTCTCCGTTACTCAGGATCATTTTTTTTAAGTAATTGAAAACGACTAGGTTGATTTGTGAAATTTAAGGCCATGCATCTTTAGTTGATTTTGGAATTTTTCACGGTATATTGATAACTGAACCTTCGGTGGTTAAATAAGAGTTAATTTTCAAAATATGGGAATCAACAGAATGTTTCATACAAACTACATTTTCTTCTCCTCGCGAGATTTTTCAGAAATCTGTATACCGTCACCTTCTCTTCTCATGAGTAGATTCATAGTTGCTTTTGCTAAAGGGCACTGCACAAGTACGAGGCATAGTACTCAAATCGAAGATTTCTAAATGAAATTTTATCAAAATGAAAAACTGTTCATTGATAATCCTTCCAAATATGAACAGTCAAAGTCGAAAAATGCAATAACGAACCAGAAACACACTGTCCTTGCAACTGCAACCCTTATTTTCACTTTATTTATTGCTTGAAAAACCAACCACACGCACACAGCGAAAAAAACATTCTTACACGCTTCCCGGTCGAAGTTCTGATGCTTAGACACAGAACTGCAACTGGCAATTGCACAGAACACTGATATACAATTGCAAGGTCGTAACCAGGGCCGTCGCCAGACATTTTGCCGCCCCGGCAAAATAAAATTTTGCCGCCCCGGAAAAATTATATTTTGCCAACTTGCTGTGATGTATTGAGTTTGGGACTCATAACAAACTCTTTCACAATTTGATCAATGGGCAAAAAAATTCAGAAACGAAGAAAATTCAACTATAAATATGTATTATACAAAAAATATATATACATATATACCAGCCATCGCACGTATGAAAGTGAACTAGAACCATCAGACTAGAATGTTCGAACTCAAATAAATTTCTTCCTTCTCTCCTCCATCTCGCAAAAGTCATGAATTGTTTGAGATATATCGAGATTTATGACTTTCTCATGTTCAATGGATATAATGGCTAGATCAGATAATCTATCTTAAGCCATTGTTGATCGTAGAAAATTTTTCATTTTCAACTTTGAAAAGCTTCTCTCGCAGAAGTATCCCAAAAGTATTTTCCATATTCAATAAAATCATTATACGACAGTTTCTACGATACACGATACCGATAAATATAAATGCGTATGTAAAAATTATCAATCAAGCGGTAAGGTATCATAATAATAATAAAAGAAATTAATTGATTCAAGTAAAAATGCATTTGTATAAGATATTTTAAATAAAAATGCGGAATTCTAAAATGCATTCACATACAAAATATCAAGAAACAATGAAAACGCTCTCTGCTTTTAGTGTACGAAAATAAATGAACTCATGTTAAAAAAAAAACTTTGAGCGCATTGGATTTTGATTATTACTAATTCTTTATTCCAAGGCAACACATCTCTCGTGTGTAAGGTGAACTATAGACAATGATATCGGGATCAGAATGAGGTACATGTTATTTTTACTGTTTTCGTTCTGCGATTTGACCTTATGACATTTATTACCTGTTGTCATGCCATGTTCTTAAATTCTAACATCTGATTAAGTAAATGAAGAGAGGTCAATATAAATCTTAAGTATTCACTTGTATCTAATAATGATTTTCATAATAATATTGATATATTCTTTTACTATGACCATTATCCAATAAATTAAGATTACTAATCTGCCTCAAATTTCGGCTAGGCATATTTCCAACTCATTTAAAGGCGCCTTTTCGAATTATTGAAACGACGCTGTATGGCTTTATGAATAATATGCGTATCTGAGGCGATCCATGAAAGACTCAAAAAAAATCACCTACATTACTGTTAATAAGCAGAGAGCGCTTTATACTTATTATCGTTTAAATGTGAAATCCGACGGTAAAAAAATACCGAATTATAGAACTCACCTTCAACTTTGTAGGGTAATTCAGTTCGAAAATCACAACTGCGAAGATAGATAAAAGATTTCTATTATGTAGCACCATGTAGTTTTGCAAAAATATTGAATATTGTGACGACACACGACACTGAGGACTAACGAGTTGATACCCTTATTTCTCGAGTATTATAAACCCCTCCCGAATATCAAAATTTAGATTTCCGATTGGCAAACTGAAAATAAGAATCAATACTGAATTATCCTAGAAAGCTAGAAACCCTCCCAAACACTTTACAGTCCCAGATGTTCATCAAAGGGACCGACCGTCTTGATAATAAACTCGTAAACAAGCGAGTGTAACTAGGATGAGAGGCCGCTGAGGCGTTGGCGAAATTTAAAACTTGACAGGGATTTTTATTTATGCGAAGAATGCTGCATCTTCGATCGTTTTCGTTCTGCCAATAATACTCTTTTATTGGTTTAATTGCATTTTTATCTGGATATTTGTGTACACGTGTGATATATTTGGTTGACCAGGCTCAAAAAGCCGCCCCTGAGTTTGGTCGTGTTTTCGCTTTCACTTTCAATAACAGGCGGGTTTTCGATTTCGAAGGAAAAAAATCTAGTATGACGAAACTGATTTTGCCGCCCCTAGAATTTGCCGCCCCGGCAGACTGTCCGGTTTGCCGGCCCTGGCGGCGGCCCTGGTCGTAACACCCCGAGCCAGGAGCCACCCCCTGTCGGCATTCCGGCAACGTCGCATTTTAAAGCACATCCAGTTCTGCGTATGTAAAAGAGGGAAAAATCTCAGCAGAAAAAACCTGCCTTTCCCGTGTTAAAACAGTTTTATAAAAATATTATATATCAGAGAATCTTGAGGGACATCTACCTGATGTAGAGGAACATCTTCATGTAATTCTTTTATGGACAGAGAAAAATTTTGTACAAATCTAGGAAAAATTCTTAATCTGAAAAAAAGTAGAAAAAATCAGTTATTCATAACAAACTGGATTGTGCGATGCATTCTGAAAATGGCCAATAAAAATTGTGTAATAACTTCATCTAGTGTATTTTAAGCTTGCTCAGATCAGATAATCCGGAAAATTCTGCGAAAGCTAAAGCTATCCATACATCCCCCGACTTCATCATAACCCGGATTTCAAATCTCTCGTCACTGACCTAATCAAACTTCCCCAGTTCTGTAAGAATCGCGAATGGAGAGCTGGTGAATTCCTTATACTTTAATCAATACCGGAGACTATAAATAAATTGAGGGCAGCTTATTTGACGGCTCAGAATCACCCGGAATAAGAAGATTAACTGGCAGTCTCTCTCCTCCCGAACGCCTCCCGGTTTTTCGTTCGGCTGAATGGAAAGTCTTCGGGCAATTGAAACTTTCGAATATGTTCTTCAACACCGCTCATTTATGTACCGGCGGAAGCTCATAAGCGTGAAAGCTTTTATATTCGGATGAAAAGGGATCCGCGAGCTCCCGACAGTCGGAAAAAGAAAAAGACCGGATTACAGAAGTATCTATTTCAATTTGGTCCCCATTGAGACTTTTTCGGTTGATGCCGCTGAAAATATTACCGGGAATAAAAAATTGCATCTGCTCGGGGATGCTTTCAGACTTCGAGCTTTCTCGCTTCTCATTCGTCCACCGTGACGTACCAGATGCGATGATTAATCGAAACTCTGCGGCCATATTTCTGAATGCAGTCATATGTTGTTTTTCGTCTATTTTGCGTTCGATTTTTGTTATACTTGTTAGGTGGTTTTTATCCTGCTTTATTCACTCAATTATTCATGTTTCCAAACAGGAAATATTAACATCCCAGGCGGCCTTGATACATCAGACATGGCTCAATTTCTGGTTACAAAAAGTTACCTATGAAATAGTGTATTATTTTATATGGAGGAAAAGTGATATAATAGTATATTCTAAAACAAGTTGCAGAATGAGCTCCTATTCCAACACGAATGCGAAGTTCGAAAACGAGCGAAGAAGGAGCGAGTTTTCGATAGCATGAGTGTTGGAATTGCCTTCTGCAACGAGTATTAGACGATATTTTCTCTATTTCAGTAAATTTTTGTGAAAACCTCTCGAAATTCAAATGAAAATTCAGATACGTGACTTTTGTTTTGTATCTTGGCAGTTGGTGTGACATACGAAATTTGACAGATCACGGAATTTGAATTGATTTGATTCGAAACTTGATTCGATCGGAGGTCAGTACTGACAATCATAAAACGAAAAATATAACTGAAAACAATGCTGTAATGAGTTTCATTACAGCACTACTTTTAGTACTGTAATGAACTCATTACGATACTGAAATAGAGAAATTTATTTTTTACAATTATTACGTGTCCGGTTGCGTTTAAATTCCGAATTGATGAGCAGTTTTATCGAGTAAGTTCACTTGAATAATAACCACTTAATTCCTCAATTAGTGATTGATAGAAATGCAGTGCACACCGCCGGAAATTATGCAAGAGGCAAAAAAAGCAGCATCGTCTTTTGGAAACTCAAAATCTGCCAAAAAATATTCTGTTGTCTGACGACATTTTATTGAATGGTGCGATACAAAAGGAGCAGCAAATATTCGGAGAACGCTTATTTCAACTGTTTGCTAAAAGAGAAGAAGTGGAAATCCTCAACTCTCTGGTATTCAATAGTTAAATCCGAATTTATTATTGATAAAGGAGTGGATATTAGTTAATATTTGAACTTACGGGTCTTCCTGAAGAAAACCAATGAAGGTTATTGTGCCAAAAAGTCCAGGATATTTAGCAAAGAACAGTTTGATAGATTTTTATGTGAAGCGCCAAATACAGTTCATCTGGGAATGAAGGTAAGTACAGTTTAATTTAAATATGTGATTTAACGAAGGATATTATTTCATTCAGATTGTTCTATTAATTGGAGTATCTGGGACATGCAGATGCGAGGAAATGGTGAAAATGGCAACTCATGAAGAGAAGATTTAGGAAATTTTATTGTTATAAAAATTCTCGACGAAAAGACCAGGAAGGTTCGTTCTTTCACCATTATCGGAGAAATATATTTAAAAATCTAACAAAGTTACGCTTTATTGAGACCCAAAAATATGGAGGAAAAGGGATTTTTTGAAATATTAAAATGTAAAATGCTTTAGAAAAGTAATGGGAATTCACACTATAGCAGGGACATCATTTTTGGGATTGAGCAACCCCGAAGAATACACTGGGCACTGCTTAAGGCGTATCTCAGCTACATTATTAATTCATGGTGGAGGAAATATTGAATCTTTGAAGAGACATGGGGGTTGGAAATCAACTGGAGTAGCTGAGGGCAACATAAAAGAATCTCTTAGGAATAAAAATGACACAGCTAGCAAAATATTAAACCTGAGACAAAATATCGATGAAATTGACAGAAGTTGCACCACTGAATCCTCATCACTAAAATCCTCGGTAACATAAACAGTTGTAAACGCTACTCTAAATTCACAACAAGATGCTACAACGGTATAACGCGGGTTTAATTTTCAAAATGCAACAATTTCGCATTGTACATTCAATTCTCATTTGAATTAAAATAAATTAAATTCAATAAATAAATAAATGATAAATAAAAGTTTTGTTTTTAGTTTAATAAATCTTGAGTTGTTGACGCTTGTTTTCTTGTTTCTATCTATGTTGCTATGATAACACTTTTCCTTCCGCTGTCGGGAAAGTGAAAACTAAGACTCCGGCGGAGAAAAAATGAAACTTTACGCTCGCCTACACAGTCGAATAATGACAGACTTACTGACGTTTGAAAAAAAAAGTTATTCTTTTCGATAGTTGAAATAGCTCATCGAAATAAGTCATTATACGAAGAATTCAGAAAATCATCCATATCAAATATTTACTTTTTTTTAAATACCTGGTGCTTAGTTATATCGTAGTTAATCCAGCAGAGTTCCTACTAGAGTTTTTTACGTGTTTGAAGCTATGTATAGACTTCCAGAGTATACAAAATCTAAATGTAATGCACTCCCCGTCAATAAATTCCGGAAAGGCAAAATTTTTGTCAAATTCAACACCCTGTATCTTTTTTCGTGGTTCTCCGGTTTTGATGAAATTGACACCAGGTGAAGTATTGGGACTTGTTTTATCAACCTGAAATTAACTTTGCAAAAATACCTGTAGTTTATCCGTTATACAGGAAGAAACAAAACCTCGTATTATACCCTCCTATTCTAAACACCCTGTATTGAATTTGAGGCGGAAAATTTGATATCATTAAGTTTTAATTTGAAGTGTGACCCTTTCTCAACAAAAGGTTTTTAAATTTACGTCAGTATCTGCTTTTAAAAAAGGATAAACATTTTCAAAGAAAGTGTTGCATTTTTTCAATTTTTATAACAATTTGAAACATTACCATATCTTATCGACTAGCAATCATAAACAAACATCTGAAAATTAATAGCGTGTATTTTCACCTCGCTTTCTCATCACTTTTACCATACGACATGGCATACTATCAATGCATTTACGAATTGCTTCTGGGGGAATATTTCCCCAACAATTTCTGTTAATGCAGAACAATGCTAGGCCTCACGTTGCACGGGTTGTAACAAAATATTTAGAAGAGGCGAATATTCAACGATTGGTGTGGCCAGCCAGAAGTCCGGATTTAAATCCAATTGAACATGTATGGGATATGCTAGGTAGACATGTTCGAAATCGGCAGTCCAACACCTTACCCGATTTACGAACAGCCCTTCTTGAAGAACGGGAAAATATTCCCCCAGAAGCAATTCGGAAATGCATTGAAAGTATGCCACGTCGTATGGAAGAAGCGATGAGAAAGCGAGGTGGAAATACACGCTATTAATTTTGAGATGTTTGTGTATGTTTGCTAGTCGATAAGGTATTGTAATGTTTTACTTTCTTTGAAAATGTGTATCTTTTTGTCAAAAGCAGATACTGACATAAATCAAAAAACATTTTGTTTAGAAAGGATTACACTTTGAATCAAAACTTAATGATATAAAATTTTTCGCCTCAAATTCACCACAGGGTGTTTAGAAATGGAGGGTATAAAACAAGGTTTTGATTCACCCTGTATGAGAGATGAACTACAGATATTTTTGCAAAGTAAATTTCAGGTTAATATAACAAGACCCAATACTACATCTGGTGAAAATTTAAACAAAATCGCAGCACCACGAAAAAAGATACAGGGTGTTGAATTAGACAAAAATTTTGCATGTCCGGAATTTATTGACGGGGAGTATATTACAAAAAGGACAAAATATCTTTGTATTTACTATACCCCTACCATTTAAAGGGAGTTCTAGCACCTCAACCAGAAGATGATCCTCAAAGAAAAGAAGAATGAGTGTGACTTCTAAATAACCAACACTTGATAACATCTTTTCTATGACGCCATCAGTGTGTCGGAACGGAATCTCAGCCGATGTAATTAATAGTTTAAAAAACACAACTTCTTCATAAGGTATTCCGTGATATTATGATTTTTCCTATGCCCTCCATTCCATCATTCATTTATACGTTGGAACTCCACTCGAGACTGAATAAAACCGCTAAAGGAACATCCATAGAGCACTCCAACTACAACCATCTTTCCGCTCGGATATCCGCTTTGATCATCAAACGATATAGATAACATCGTCACCGCCATCTGCATATCGGAGCCGGTGCTTTGTAATGGAGAAGGAAATTAGCACGGGTCGACAGGAGCACACAATCAGCCGTCCAGGATATCCCCTTGTCGGAAGACGGGAATCGAACATTACGCGGGAGAACGCGAGATCCAGTTGGCTGTGGAAACAGCGACCTCTAGGCTCCATGCTGAGCGCAATTATTTTCGTTCAATGGCACAGAGGCAGATCTGAGGAGGGAACGAAAGAGGTTTGGCGGTGTTGAATGGATAACTCTTCCTTTGGAACTCGATAGGTTCTGAATGCTGAAGGGAAAAGGAGTCGTCAGTGAACGGAGCATGGTTGCCAATTCAGCATTTTTAATGCTAAATTTGGAATATTTGATTCATGTTTAGCATATATTTTTAGCGTTTAGCATAAAGCATATTATTGAGCATATTTTCGGAAGGGAAAAGAGAAACAAATTAGAGAGTTATCGAAACACAAATGCAGGCCTCACTTTATTAAAGGATCCTGTAATAAAAGATCCCTTAACGTTGTTTGGATATTTGACCTATCGAAACGATTTATTTCGTGACAACTTTATTATGGCATTCCCGTTATTTTGACAGTTGTGAGAAGCTGTTTAACCTAGAAATTGCGAGAACTGTCAAAATAAGGGATCTTTCATTTAAATACGGCTGTCCTTTATTTAAGTTAAGTACAGGAGGCCCGTATTTTATTAAAGGCCACCTTAAAATCTTTTGCGAATGCGCATGAGTAAATGTCAAAATAAGGGATACTTTATTTGAGTTAGGCCTCTATTTGCGTTTCTATAACTCTCTATTATTGACGGACTTTTCTAATATTTCAAAATCAACAGATGCACAATAACCCAATGAGTTTGTTCTTCTTTCACTGTTACCCTCTCCAATGAAACGAACGGAGGAAGCGCGCAGAATTCTATAGCCCCAATAAATATTCATGAGCTTGCAACAACCGATATATTCACAGGAAATATGTAAACAAACTTGGACAATTCTAGTCGATCCGGACGGACATCTGGCTCTTTATCTTGGGAATTCCAATCTCTGAATAAACGCGAGGTTGTCGATAATATTCGAAATATTTTCAAATCCAATGTCCCACCCGTTAGGTGTATCATAATATGTTCAAGCACCCTTGGTCTTCGAGATTGAAAATTTTAAATGCTTTGGAAAAACTCTGTACCGTAACTTTTTTATCTTATATTTTTTTGGGAGCTGAGAAACCATGAAATGAAGAATGTCAAACATTGGTTTTTGTGAAGTATCAAAGCTTGAATCACCGAGATTCAAATTCAAGTTAGGATTTATTAATATCTATACCACAACAACCATATTCCAATTCATTCAAGTTTGAGAAAATCTGTTCTGACAATGAAAAAATTAAAATTTAACCAGGACCTATTAATATTTGTAATCTGATAACTTAGAACCCCATTCACATTCAAGTGTTATGAGTCGAAAAAAATTTATATTTCAGAAATAACTTTGGCACTTTCCGAAATGAAAAAGCATGTTTTTGGCATTTTCTGAACGCCGCTAGCATATTTTGCTTTCCCTGAGATGGCAACACTGGAACGGAGCATCCAAGTTTGATTAAAGGTTCGTTTAAAAAAAAAGTGTGACACTCGTAAAGCTATTGCATAAAATCTATTCGAAAATAAGAAGATAATATTGTTGATTTAAAATATTTATTTATCTTACAATACATGTAGGTTATTCAGGAATGTTTATCATTGAAACTATAGGTTTATGGTAACTGAAAGAAGAAACATAAGTTTGAGACTTAATGTCTTCTAAATATCTGGAAAATACAGCGTCAATAGTGGTCCCATATTTTGTTGTGGATTCTTGTGGATCATCATTCATTTTTGAATTCAATTTTTCCGAAAGAAAAGTTGTCAACCTCTGAAACCTCTCTGATTTTTTATCACCGAAGTTAATGTTGAAATCGCCAGCCAAGATAAGTGGAAATTTATTACCATTTGTACCAAGTATTTTCGACCCTTCTTCAGTGTACTCCAGTGAAGTGCGATGAACAAAATTCTCTACCTCGTCCAATTTTGGATTCGGAGAAATGTAAATTGCTACCATGATTATGTGTAGGCCATTTCTAAGTCTGCATAAGCATGCACAAATATCTCCAAGAAATGAGCGTCTAACATCAACATCGCTAACGTCTTCAATATTCATTTCAATATTCGGAGTAACATTATTACTATTTTGGTAAATAGCTACCTCACCTTTTGGAACAATATCTCGTTTGAATTGAACATTACAATTGAAATTAGGTATTTCAATCGGATTATCACGCGTCATGCATGTTTCGGTAAGAAGTAACGCATTGGTTTGTCTCGTAACTGTATCTTGTAAATCGTATTTGTGACTATGTAAACTTTGGCAATTGAAAGTCATTATTGAAATGCTATTACTAATGAAATCTAAGACACTTTGAGCTATCGTCTGAACACTATTTAAAGACAGTCTTTTGAATTCTTGCAACAAAGATGCAGTCGATGCAGCTTGAAATATTTGGCGTCCGTAATTCAATGGGAACAGATTGCCGACTCAATTTTGCACTTCTAGAGTGGCTGCACGCATCCGTCAATCCGTCTAGTCGCAAGAACCCAAACACCGTGCCGAAGTCTGCCGAACTGAACCGACGATACACGGCTGTGTTAGGTTTTTTCGTTACGGAATTTCTGCAGCCTGAGAATGAAACTATACAATAGCTTGAAACATAAGAAGAATTTTCATCCAACCGAATTCATTCTCAAGCTGAACCAATCAATAACGAATGTATCAAATTGAAGGTTATTAAACTCAATACTATAACTAAATAAAGTAAGAGATATGTCCTTGGTTATTCATACAGAATTCTTCAACATGACCTGCCCCAGCTCCTTTCGAAGTACTCAGTAGTAAGATAAAACTAATGTAGGAATTTTACTTTGTCAAGGGAAACTACTAGGCACCAGGTAACTTAATAAAATGTTTTTGCAAAACTGCCATTAAAAGTGACACTTTTAATGACAGCAAACAATGTTGAAATTGATTGTTTACGTGGAAGCGTGTTAAAAATATTTTTTACATAAGTGTTAAAAATATTTTTAGCACTTCATTTTCTTATGATAAAATCATATGAGAAAAATTCAGAAATTGCAAATTTTTATTATGAATATTCAACAATCATTACTTATGAACATTAATATTAATCGTAAACCTAGAACAATAACTAACATTAATGCCCTGCGAAGTTAGGGAGCTTCGCAACACATTATTTGAATCCTCAGCACCATCAGTACTTGTAGAAACCGGAAGTACAATATTGGATGATGATGATCCAAAATCTGTTGAGGTTGGGAGAATTTTTTCAGCAATGACATTTCTATATGCAATGGAATGATCAACATAGCCCTCGGCTACCGTTGTAGACTTCCATCCACCATGTTTTTTTATATCCGTAATATTTGCTCCTGATTCTGCTAGCAATGAAGTGGGGGATCTTCGAAAACAGTGTCCTGTATATTGCTTTGATTCTGACAGTTTGAGGAATTCGGCAACAATAGATAGAATTTTCTCAAATGTAATAATAGCAACTAGATTGGTAGCTCATTTATTATTCATGTATTTCAGGAAAAAACGACGATGTTTGATGACAAAAGGGCGCAGTGCAAAGTACTTATGCAAATAGTCTACATACTTCCCAATAATACTGAAAGAACGCCGATTTTCGTTTTTGTATTTGGAAGTTATATAACCAATAATTTATTTGTTATTTAGATGTCTTTCACTGATAAATTACACAATAACTCCAAATAATCCGAAAATAGTTGCAACCTTAACCATCAAGTATTTCTCATCTGGTACCTCCTTTATAAACTTTTCAACTTGTTCACGAGTGAGAATTTCGATTTTTTGGGACGATGTCCTTCACTTTTCCATCTTAAATATGCTATTACCCTAAAATATTTACTAACATCCACACCATTTTTAACAAGGGCGCTTGACTTTATCATTGAAAATTTGCGCCACAAAGTTGATGAACTCCATATTTTTGATTTTTCTTCTAAGTATGCCAAGAAAACAGTTTCACTGAGGTTCCCTTCTACATTTTTCAATTTACACCAGGCCAGGAAATCGTTATATGCAATATCGTGCTGCTGAACAGATTCTTTAGGTAGGAGTTCCAGATTTGCTCTTCTTGAAGACCCTTCAATATCCAGAGGAACAACCAAATCGTCACTTTTAGTAATTATTGGACTCTCGGCAAACATATTAAGTAGTTAAAAACCCAAGACGAAAATTGGACAGGAACGAAATTCTAGTGACAGCGTCTTAACTCATTTGTTAGTAATCATAACGTTTGCCATTCACAACAACTTTTTGATTAATCGAATATTAAAATGCATTTTGAAGTTTATTGTCATTGCAAATTCGCCCATTTCATTATCAAAATACGTCAGTTGTACAAATAACATTGTATGATATTTGTGTTGAAAGTGATTTTATTTTGTTCGTGAAATTGTTCAATTCGCTCCGCTCATTTCACAATTATTGCATTCCCATGATTCTCGACTTTTTCGAATCAACACCTGCTAACACTGATGAAATCTAGCGTCTAGCGTCAAGTGCCTCGAAGCATCTGATGAAACCTCTGAATGGTGCACTCGAGTGTGGATCCCACACTGATGCCTATCATTCTGTGAAGCTGAACAATAGAAATAACTGAACATGAGGGACAATGCATGAATTTATGAAGTGAAAAACGAACTCTTGTATCTCTTTGTTAGAATTCGTTTTTTTGTTTGGAACGATCGATCATTTCGAATCTGTGTCTTTGTCCAAATAATAAATATTCAACAGTTTTATAATACTACAAATTGTGAATTGGGAATGCATCCTCTCTGGCGAAAAAGGAACATCAAGTTTGGTATTAAAATTCGTGACTGGAATCCTCGCTGAAGGGAAGAGGGTCTGAAAAAAGCGTCGATTTATTTCATGAAATTGCATTCTCTCTGACCGTCCGGGAAAATAGAGTTTTCGGATGTTCCTGAGAATTTTCTCGCTTCTCCGTAGGAAGTGGAAAAAGGGAAATTAGTGAAAAGGAAATATTGCGTCAAATTAATTTCACGTTTCTTGGAGCTCCCAAGTTTGCGTTGTCGAATGTTGAACTCTGAAAAAGTGGCCGGAGAATTTGCTCCGATACAAATTTTTTCTGGACGGATATTATGGAAGAGTTCCTCCCGTGGAATGAATACTGGATGAGTCAATTTTCGAGATGTTCATCGCACCAGGAAATTTGATGGGAATTTGTGATGAGAATTTCATAGTGATCATTTTTTTATGTAGATCAGGTTTCCGACGGAGTCGTATTATTTATGCTTCAATAGTGCCAAAATCTACATTACTGATGTGAATTCGTCCAGTGGTATTCATATCCCACTTAAATTCCCGAAGTTACATTTAAGAGCATCATGGGAGGTTCACTGGATCCAACACACGTTTATACATCAAGAATATACCTTTTGAGAGTCAGGTTTATATAGTTCGCATGCTTTTACACTGACAGAAGAATGAGAATTTCCAGATATTCAGTTTGTATGAATAATTTGGTGAACAAAACGTTTAACCAAATCTTATTCATTTTTTGCTTTCAATTGTGATATCGATTTAAATTTAGTGAATATTTTCTGAAATTTTTCAGGTTTTGCAGTCACTTAGACAAATCTATTGTATAACAGGCTGAACCAATTTCATTCATTCCTTTTTTGTCGTTTTTCTCTTGTCTGTTGATAGTTCTCAGAAAGAATTAAATAACGAAATTCGCGAAGGAAAGAACAAAACTTGCTGTACCGGCGCATTCACCAATTTGTACCCAAATTATTTTTCACATTTATCCACATATATTGAAATGATTGACCTATTTCATAGGATTTGCGCAAGCTCTAGATGGCAGAGACCAAAATGAAATCGACAACATCGGAGTGAAAAGCTTAAGGTGCGTGCTGAAAAAAATCTCTGACGTTTCTAACTTTGAGAATGAACATAGTGTTTCTTCAGTCTCATGCAAATAAAAATGGATAAAATTTGGCTTATACAGGGTGAGTCAAAAATGTGTACTGGGGGTGATAGAAAATTGAAAATGAAGTATAGCTTGATGAATAAACTCATTGCTAGAAATGAATATCAAAGGAGATATACCCTTCCTTTAGCAATTACGTCATGTGGATCCAGAACCGAGTACCCAATGTGAATGGTTCTTAGTTCTGCCAGCTCTTAACACTTGCATACTTCGAGTTTAGCCGTTTCTCCTTCTGATCCACCTAGCCTGCAAATTTCCACTGCTGATGATCCTTTCTGGTGTAGGTAGGCTAGAAAGCAACAATTTTTTTTGCTTGAGCAAGTCCAGCATTATTCCTCCAGAGTGTTGTTCGGTTTACTATTTCCCATTGTTGGACTGCTTTCTTATATTACTCCTTTCTTATCTCACCGAAAGGTTAGTAGACATAGTAGACATTCAGAACAGCTGTTTCTGAAGGACTACTTTTTATTCGATGGATTGCAAAGAAGGAGGAACTAAGATTCCTGCTAATGAAGACAATATGATCAGACCATCTCAAGAAGCTATCAATGTAAACTCATTCTAACAATGCTTGCTATCATTAAAAGTATCACTTTTGAGTGCAGGTGTACAAAAACATAAATGGGCCTTCTGACCTGGCTAATACCTCAAATTGTTTGAAATTAAAAACCTAATTAGGCCGACCCTAAGATATACTGCTCCTCAAGAGTTAGGGTTATCGTATTCAATCGTTTTGAAAAGTATATAATCTTCGAGAAAATCGCTGGTGCATTATTTAAAACTCAATAACAACTTGAATCGATCCAATAAAAATCAGTATGAGACATTTCTTCAATCTGGTCGCCTTTTTCCTGAAGTTTGGTTCTTTGCATATGCTTCATGAATATTCTTATTTCGAAATGGAGTCGGTAAATCAACGGCTTCGATTTGAAACAAGTTTTCTGAAACTGACAAGACGTAAATTAACAAACGCTGAGGCTAATCGGGCTATCGGAATGCTACAGGGTGGCCTAACTCAGGTTGTTGTAGCGAGAAGGCTCAAAGTCAGCCAAATTGTGATATCTCGACTTTGGATTAGACAGGTTCCATGTTAGAAAGACCAAGGCTTGGTGGGCGACGAAAAACAACACCTGCTCAGGATAGTTTCATCACCTTTTCGGCGAGAAGAAAGCCTACCTACGTGAAGAATGCTACGGAATACTCTTCAAAATGCAGATAAGGTCCAAGTTTCCATCGAAACCATCAGACGACGTTTGAGAGAGGTGAATGTGGGTTCTAGACGTCCATAAGGAGGAGTTACATTAACACGTGACCATAAGCGTCAAAGACTGGAATGGGCATGGCAACATATCAATTGGAACGATCAATGGCGTAGTGTCCTTTTCACTGAAGAATCCAGATATGGGCGATTTTCAGATTCTCGAAGAATAATGGTTTGGACAAGCCCAAGTATGCCCCGTAATCTTCGCTATATCCAAGAAGTCCATCCATTCCGAGAGGATAGTGTTATGGTATGGGCCGGGATATGTTTCAACCGGCGCACAGATCTACACATTTATCCTGGGAATATGACCGCCTCAAACCATAGAGCATGTCGTTGACAATGTTTTTCCAAATTTTCACGTTGCCATTGATGGAACTTTTCAATTTCTAGACGTTAACGCTAGGCCGCACCGTGCAGCCATAATTGTGAATGCGCGCGAGGAGCTTGGTATGACACATTTACTAATACCTCAGCTCTCAGCAGATTTGAATTGCATAGAACATTAATGGGATATGCTCCAAAGAAGATTAGATAATCATCAACCTACCTCTGAATCCTCAAATGATTTGAGAGAGCTTCTGCCCCGTTTATGGCACCAAATTCCTGAAGAAATGTTCAACAACCTCTTGTGTAGTATGCAGAGAAGATGTCAAGCTGTTAGTGATGCCATACATTATATTGATAGTCTTGAAAAGCTTGAATTCTCAGAGAATAAAATTTCGTTATTTTACTCGATTTTTCTTAACCACCCTGTATACGCTTGCAGACCTACAGGCTAAAATTAATTTAATTTCCCGCCTCTTGAAATCATATTAATATGAACTTTCATCACAAAATCTCATTTAAACTATATTTTTTGACTTTTGAAGTCAATATTCCTAACTCATGTGGAGCAGTTTACTTTTTTTTATCAAAACAAATATATGTTTATTAGTACCACCACAATCAAAAAAAAATAATTTACAATTCCATTTTAGATAAATAAACATAAACCTATAATTTCACAAAGGAATAATTTCCGCGTGTGGACTTAAATTATTCTATATTATAAACTAGCTATCTACCATAAATAACATAATAAATCACACAATATCATAATTTTTACCAACTATGTTACCGTTTGCTATTTGAACTGACATTTGGAATGGTAGTTGATAGGTAACAGTCCACTGCGACCTTATGGTCTATTGGAACGGTAAAGACCGCTATTAATCAATCATTAAAGAATTCAAGAATTTAGGACAGAGGTGAACATTTGCGGCCGAATCGATTGAAAATTCACGAAATTGCTACTACCCGCAAACATGAATATGGGGTAAATGTTTTGTTTGTCCCGATCTGAATTATGCATGGTTGAAAATTCATATTCAAACATAATTTCGGAACTTTGTTCGAGGCGATATCAGTATGAAATTAATTCAGAATGCATGCTATCTAAAATTGCCAGTTCGAATATTTGTAACACAAAAACGAAAATGCATACTCCGCGTCCGGATTTCAACAGATTTCAAGTTCGTTATAGCGACAGAATTGTTACACCCAATTTATATTCTAGTTAATGCCGCAATCACAATGATCTGTTAAAAATAACGATTTTTCTCGAATAGCTGCCATTCTATTATAGAATCGTTTTCACTGGGTGCTCTCCCAGAATCATGCTTCGAATGAGATTCAACGTTAACAATGCGACAATTGCCAAATGAATTTTTTCTTCAAGGTATGGATATTTTTCGTTTTGTATTAGTATTGGACATTTAAGGAGTAAAAATGATAACAGAAATAACATTTCGAAATTCCGAACCTTGTAACGTTTCGGAGTCTGAATTGAGAACATCTTTTGGAATATAACTCCTGAAGATGCCAGACTCTCGAACTGGCGAAACGTCGAGAATTTATTCACGACGACGGCCGAAATGCTTGAAAAATCAGGTGACGATGGTCTACATTGTTTTCACAACTAGTTATTTGTAATTTTCACCGGTTTCCTTTTTCATATTTCACGCCCAATCTTTCAGGATAAGGTTTAGTCGCCTAAGCTTGTAGTTTACATAAGCTCGTATTTCCTTGCCTTGCAGAACTTTCCATTTTAACGAATGGTCTTAACTTTTCTCAATCGCCACATCAATATTAGTCAAAGAATCACTTCAATAGCGATTCATAAGCTGACTAGCACTGTTCTAAAACAATATTCAAAAATTTAAAATAATATTGGAAAGATTGTATAGCGTCGTTTTCTGGTGTCCTTCTTTTGTTCTCGAAGATAATGTAATTTTTTTGTGACGACAATTGTCACATTTTGTCGCGGGTAAACTAAAAAAAACTAGTAACAGCTGCAACAATTTTACATCTAAAAATCATTCGTAATTCAAAATTTGCGTTTCTGATTGGTGGGAATTAAGACGAGGAAAATTGTTAGTTTGCAGAGAAAGGAAAATCATTCTCATTTTCAAGCTTCGAATAATTTTTCTTCAAAGTTTGAATGACTCTCCGCCTGGTATTTTTGCTACCACTACTTCGCAAAAATAAAAAATCCAGTTGAGGAAAAAGATGAGAAAAATCTTATTTTTTAGTTGAAGAAGTTTTGTTTGGCATTATCAGTATCCCATATCCAATTGGATGTCACTACTTTGTGATTTCTGCAAATTTTCTGCTACATCACTCCTAATTGCTTTAAATATCGAAGTTTTTCATGAAGATTTTGTCCCTGAGGTGTATGGGATATTGATGATGCCAAACAAGGCTGAAATCGGTATATCTCTCATGTCAATGACAAAATCTAATATCACTTGTTTCAAAAATGTTCTTGGTGTGGCCTCCGTAAAGGCTGAGAATTTTTTTGTTTACCGTTTTATTCTTTTTCTTAATAGCCTTTTCAAGTCGAGAAGCGCTATCGGAAATTATGGTAATTGTTGAGTTTATTTCAGAGACCCAGGATTATTTATACAAAAGAAGGATATCAAAAGATTAGAGCTTTTCAATTTTGAATGTTTCAGAGAGTTTGAGTACAAACGTCTGGTAATCTCTCATCTCCCTACATCTTTTTTTAAATTATTATTTAATTTTGGGTAATTAGTCAATCAAGTTAGTAGTTTTTTCTCGTGTATGAATTGGGTTAGTCAGTCTGATATATAGACGTATGAACAATTGTTTCGTACTAATTTTCTTTGTTTTTGTTTAATTTTAGAAAATAGATACTTATGTATGTTATTTCGATGGTTTCAATCACAACCCCAAAAACTCTCCGTAAAAAAAAACCACTAGAACCTGTTCTTCGTGTACCAGCTTTCACCCACCTTCTCTCCGAGCTGGAGAGAGTTGATTTTATTTTTTTTAGGTCGACGGAAGGCCGCTCTTCCGTTACCCGCTCAATATCATCTACATAAACTCATATATACAAGTAGTTTAATTACGAAAAGATGACAATATATATACAGGGTGAGTCTTTGACTTGTACATATATTTTAACCGTAGATTCCTCTGGTCAAAGGAAACACTTTTTTCATCTTCCATTTATTCCGATTCGTCTTCGTTGAAAAGATACAAGCTGTCGGAAATCCATAAAAATATTTAATTTTCAGTTATCTGTCGAATGAAGTGTTTTTCGGAATATAGTTTTTCGTGAACGTGATTAATCTATCCCCAAAACAAAATTCCACTAACATCCGCCAGTTTCTCAATTATGACCATAACATTCCAGAAATTCAAAGAGTCTAATTGCAAAAAGCAAATTTAATGTGATGAGATAAAAATTCATTCATTTTGGAATATAAAAGTATTCTTGATAATTTCTTGTACAACCTGCTGTTTACGAGTAATTCCATATTGAAAGAATTGAAAAAATTTTCTGAGAAATTCCATAAATTGGGTACTTTGGCTGGATGTAACTTTGTCAAAAATATGCACAGAATTCAATTTTTGCTACGTTGTCACGTTGAAAATCATCACGTTTGAATCCGAGAATTTATGTTCTGGAAGGACAAGGTAATTATAAATGGAAAGGAAACTAGCGGACTTATATTTATGAGCTCACCTCTACTTCTTCGATTTACATCCTCATTTATTCGAGTAAATGTACACACTTCTGTCTAAATACCTAATGCTTCAGGCAAGTTACATTTTTGTTCGTTAGGAGCCCTAACTTCCCGCTTTCATTAAAAGCCAGAGTAAATGCTTCACTCAGAGCCAATCATGTTGGTGTCTCTGGCACCACCATTCGGATCTTAACATGCACTTGACACACGCGATCACAATTCGGCCACATTATTCACAAAACTTCTGTTAACAAGTTTTTCCATTAGTGAAAAATCATTTAAGCATATCTACCATTGCCTGGTTAGATCTATGATATCCAGGAGTGGCATAGCTCATTATGAAGGTTTTAAATGGCTATATCTTTTTTTCTAGGCCGAATCGAAAAAAATGGTAAAGGAAAAAAGTATTTCTTTTGACCTCAGGAATCTACGTTTAAAAAATATGTTCAAGTCAAAGACTCACCCTGTATATGTTTATTAAAATGTTACCGAACACATTCGCAACAGTTGCACAATGATTTCGTCTGCTGAATTCGACCATTGACGCCCTAAATGAGCCAGAGTAATGGCTCAGTTTATGTACACATACATACACCCTATAATTGTATTTTATCAAATACCTCTTGATTCCAATGTCAAAAATATTCGTTATGGAACGTTACAGGTTACAAAGTTCTCCTGATCGCAATATATCGCCAGTCTAACACGGGAATTTATTCGAAATTTGCACAGACTCACATTACGTTTTAATCTCGCACGTTCCGAAGAGAAATCGCTCGGGGACAAAATGCAACTTCATAAACTACCCCGGTCCCAGTTTATTTATTGTGTATAAATCAAGGGGACAGCAAGGTGTATCATCTGCATATTCGCGGTTCAGCAGCTTCGCACGACTTCTGCATTATTCATGAATATTTTAAAATACACCTGAATCTTTCTAGTCGGCGGCGAAAACTCTCGCCATTACTACTAAAACGCGGGCGGCTATAAATTTTAGGGTACGTAATTGCGCGCTATTTTTCTCGAATAAGCGGCTCGCGAATTTATTCCTGGAGAGATTATTAGGTTAGATGGTCTTCTGGAAGTTGTCGCGAGGGCGCATGTTTTGCTCAGAGCTTTTTGTCGCGGTGCCAGGTCAATAGGTTCGGGGGGATTACTAATTAGCTGAAAAAATTCGTCGCAATAATCCGCAATGTTAATGAGTTGATGTTTTTGAAGTTTTTACTTTTTAACATTCAAAGTTCATGTACCGAACTGTCCGTCTTCAAACTGCTATAAAATCCGAATCATTCAACCTAACGCAGAGGGGTTAGAGTCCAGCGACCTTATGACAAAGCTTTACAGCTCGCCTTCCAGTCCCAGAGATCTTATGAAATCCAATATCTCGGAAGGCTTCAGTGAGGCTAATTCCTCACTCCTACAGGTCTCTTGACCAAAGCATTGTTTCTTTTGGCTTACAATGCCAAAGCATGCTGTGACTAGGTGAATAGGAGTTTCTTCCTCCTCCCCACAGAATCTACACTCGGTCAGAGTCCGATACGCCCAATCTCAGCAATTGCTTTCTGAGGCAACAATGCCTTGTAAGAAAGCCAGTGAGGAGGTGTAGTCGGTTCTTACTGAGATCCAAATATCTTTTGGATCTTGCAGTTTCAAAATTCCGAAGGAACTTTTTGGAGTGATCCAACCCTGGGAGATTCTGCCAGAGTGTTTCTCTTTCAGTTTTCTCCTTCTACCGAAACTCTTTCTTATAGGTCTTATAGGTACATTTTCCTATACCACAGAAAGGTTCTGGGCCAGTGAGTGGTTCTCGAACACCCTCTCTGGCAAGTTTGTTGGCGTCTTCATTACCTGTGATTCCCGAATGACCAGGAACCCAGATTAAAGAGACCTTACTTTTCTTTCATTGAGTTTGCTCCGGCATTCCCATGTTGACTTTGAGTTGATGACATAAGAGTTCAGTACTTTAATAGCAGCTTGACTATCTGAGTGAATAGCTATGTCGCAATTCTGATAGTTTCTCTCTAGATTAATATCTAGACATCTTTCGATTGCTAATATTTCTGCTTGAAGAACACTTCACACAGGAACCTAACGATAGTGCACACTTGGCTTTAGCCCCGTGAACCCAAGTGCCAGCTCCCGTGTTGGTTTAAGAACCATCTGTATACCATTCAACAGTATTTTCTTTGAAATTTTGGTCGGTGTATTCCCGCTCCCATTCCTCTTTTTTGCATAGCATCGTACTGAAGTTTTTCTCAGTACTCACTTTCTTGACCATTACATCACTAGGAAGGTTCGCAGAAGAGATGTAGTTACTCAGAGAGCACCAGACTCTCCGACACCTAATTCTCTCATTACCTGCGCCGTCTCTAGATATTCTGAGAATCCTGTCAATCACCAGATGTAGGGGTGTGAGATCTGTTATGATCTCAAGTGCTCTGGTTGGGCACGTTCTCATGGCCCCCGTGATGCACACACAGGCAAGCCGCTGTGCTTTATCAAGCATTTTCCTCGTACTTGTCTGGCTTGCTTTAGCAAACCAGACTACTGCCCCATATGTGATTACAGGTCTCACAATCATGACGTACATCCATCGCAGTATTTTTGGGTTACAGCCCCAATTCTTGACGCATAGACGCCCTCACGCCATAAGAGCCTTAATAGCTCTACTAGTAGCATTACATATATACCTATTCCACAGAAGCTTACTGTCCAGGGTAATTCCCAGATATTTGACTTCAGACTTCAACTCCAGGATATTTCCGTATTTTCTGTCTCAAACCCTTGAAGTGATTTTTATATGAAATAAAGACATTCTGAATTTTAGACTCTATATTTGAAACGAAATGCCGTGATTGCTTTCATCTGGAAGGAAAATCCAATATCGAAATCATCAAACGCTCCCATAAGTACAATTGAATGAGAAATTTGTTTTTCTTCGATTTCTGACGATATGTTGAGACTGGTAAAGCGCAACGTGAGAAACGTTACGGTGGTCGAAAACGCAGTACTGCAACGGCGCCAGCAGATTGTCGGAAGGGTGCGTCACTGATTGGAAAGAAATTCGGCGAGGGCAGCACAAGAGCTCGCCTTGGATCTCAAAGTGAACAACTGCAGCGTTCGTGGCATATTGAAGAAGAAGCTTAAGGTCCAGGCATTAAAAAAATGAGTCTCAATAACTCAAAATATTGCAACGTCACGAGCGGTTGAATCGATATAAAGAGCTGATTTGCTGGCTCAATGGGGGGGGGTGCTTTCGAACATTGCCTTCTCCGACAAGAAAATTGTGTGCATTGAACAGTATTTGAACAAACAAAATGATTAGGTTTGGTTGAAGGGATCTAAAGGGGATCATCTGGAAGGTTTGCGGATCGCCATATATGCCAAGGAGTCGACGAAATCATGATCTTGATCCTCGAAAAAGGCAGTTCTCATGGGCGCACGCAGTGGGGGACCGTGGCCCTCTCTGAGATTTTGATCCTCCCTCTGGTTTTTCGCACGACACCCTCAATATAATTCATCTGATCCTAGTAGCGAGAAAAAAGTGATGGATTCACAACAATTTTCCGGTTTCCAATGGACTTACAATGTGATCGGCTTATCGGCAGAGGTATTCAATGAATTGATAACTTCCTGAGGCGCGTAGAGCACCTTTTGTATGAACAAAAATCATGGAAAGTTTTCGTTGACGATGAATTCGATGATTTTTGTTTAACCATAAAGCGCTCAACTCGTGCCTAAGAAGTTATAAATTCATAAAAGTACCCATGCGTATCGGCATTCTCCTCAATCGTTACCAGATGATGGTTTTATGGACGGTTGTTTTTATTAGGTGGTATCTTTGATGCGGAGTTCTTCCAGGGGCAAGTGCAGCTACGCTTATATTTCAATAATTATTGTCCATTCTGCAATCAGAATTTTTTTTCTGAGAAAGTGGAAAATATATAATCTTTTCATTTTTATTTCCATTCAAGAGAAAGAGTATTTGAATTCGAATCCCGTTGAGACTGTATTCAGGGAGTATTTTTAGTTTTTAATGTCTTTGCCCCAAATATCAATTTGTGTTATTGAAGGTAAGTTCTATAATTATTCAAGTAGCTGATTTTTCCGTAGGGCGCCTCTCCTATGTTATTTTCTACTTTCTGCTCTTAATATAAATTTTCTAATAGTACACTATAACGCAATTTTTTCTCCTTATTCGAAATATTGGGGATATAAAATGAACTCATCAATGTGACGTTTCAACTAAGTATTATATTTTAGTTCATTAATCAGGAGTGTAAGAGAACATAAACGTGGTAGTCTTCAGGAACTGCCGATAGAAATGAAATCTAAGTATAGTAGAGCGTCGAGCTATTAGATTATTATTTCCGAATAACTTTTAATTTATAAGGAATTATAAATGACCAATGATTCTTGATCATGAACACTTCTTCGTAAACCAAAAATAATTGAAAAATAATAATCGACTTATTCGACGATACAATTTACATGATACTTTGATTTCACTTCTATCAGCACTCCCGAACGACTGTCTTTTTTTTTTTGACAGTCACACTGACCTATGTTTATATTTTTATGATAAATTCACCTTTGGAAAATATGGATATTCGAAAATTTTCCAAAAGGAAATCAACTAATCCAAAAAAATTTAGCTTCATACACACATGTAGACAGAGAAACAATACAAGAAGAATGTAGCGAATCAGACCGTGCAACAACTGCGTAACACTAACAGATATGTATTACGATTCAGTATTTTGTTTTCAGAATTAAAAATATTTGTATGTGTTGTGTCTCTTTTATTTCATAATCTGTTAATTTTGATAATATATTTGTTGGTTTCACTTTCTGGAGCGGTTTGGTATTATTTCGGATAATATTTCAGTTTCTTGTTCCAAAACTCATTGCTTGATTCATTTAATGGTCCATTATTATTCAAATATGATTTCTACGGATATTTGTTTTTATTTCGTTAATACTCGTCTTCATTCATTGGCAGTTATATTTATTTTATTCCTTTCACCATATTATTAACATTTTAATTTCCTTATTTTCCTGTTAATATTTTTTCATGCAATGTTATTTGTTTCGAAAACAGTTGCCGTTTTATTTTATACACATAACTTCATGTTGTTGACGTTAGAAAAAATGTTGAAGTAGAAAATTTTATCAATTTTACTTTGACCCCTCCCACTTAAGAACAAATTTTGCGGGCGCCTCTCCATAAATATAAAAAAGAAATAGAAAGAAACGAAGCATTGATGTCGCCTGAACCCCCGCCTGAACCTAATCGTTTTTCGAAAATATTCATTTTGGCCCCCCTGAGAAAAAATCTTGCGGGCACCCATGTCAGTTCTCCACTCATGTTCATGCCAATGGGCCCCAACGATATCAAGATAAATAAACAAATTCCTCGCGAAATGATTTCGATACCTGAGTTGAAACCAAGAGCACTCAGAGCTCCCTCTGAAATATTCCCGCACGATTATGTTCTACAATGTATAATGAGAAGTGAACAGAAACTGATTGCCTGTGTTCGCCAAACTTCACGAAGATTTCCTTCGCTAATTCGGTGGTTTTTTTTTTCAGGGAAGCACTATGTGGTTTAGGCACTGTTGCCTCTTCTTCATGTACTGGATATCACCAGTTCTCCTCAGTCAGTCAACCAATACAAGTAAGTGGACACTCTATGTGTAGTATTAAATCTCCTGTCATTGTCGATATATTACAAATAAAAAAAATTCGCGTTCTTCCAAAATTTAGATAGAGTGTAATTGATTACCAAATGTTGAATCATCAAATAAAATCTTGTGAACAGCGCTGGACTAAACGTCTGATCCTTAATACACGGGGTGTCGAAAAAAATGCCTCATTTCAGTAGGTTATTCTTCGTCTGAGGAGAAAACTGGTTTTTTATTTAAAATTTTTTCGAAATTTCACCTGTGAAATTATGTAGGTATAAATATTTCAGTTTTTGAGTTTTTATTTGCAGAACCAGAATACTTATACATATACACACACATATACACATATACAGGTGTCCCATAATTAGAGCGACTAACTTCTAGTGAATGTTCTAGACATTATTTGAGACGCTTTCGACCAGAATCATACAGTACAGAAATGCTGAAGATGACTTCCAGGCAACACTTTTTGTCGCATATCTTCAAAACTGCGTCATTTGAAGTGTTGAAATATAACACATTAGCTACTACCAAGAATAAGCATCGAATGGTTAGATGCAAATTTTTTTCATCTCAATCATGAGGGTATCATTCTGGGGGTATGAGGGGTATTTTCAATGACAACTTTTTTATCTTTCATTGTTTTACAAGTTTCACATCAAACTCATAAACTTCGATATTTTTTCATTGAAAAAGGTGCTTCTGTTTGACATCGCCTAGTTGTATCGGTTTTGAGAATAATCAATTTAGAATTTTCATTTCGTTCACTACTCAATGTTCCTTATGTGAAGAATGATAATGACGTGAGTGAAATATCAATTTATTGTACTTGATTTCGATAAATTTATGAGACTTTTTCCTCATAAAGCAATCATAATACGAAACCATTCAATTTCCTTCAAGTTTCTTTCTTAGAGAGCTACTGAAAGTTCTCTGTACTTAACTAATTGATGAAGAAAGAAAATTTCAAATCCATTTTTCCCAAAACTGGTGCAACTGGGCGATGTCAGATTTGATGTAAAACTTGTAAAATAATGAAAGGTAAAAAGTTATCACTAGAAATACCCCTCGCCACAGAATGATACGCTTATGATTGAAATAAAAAAAATTCACTAGAACCATTCGAAGCGTATTCTTGATAGTAGCCAATGTGTGAAATTTCAACACTTTACGTGACGCCGCTTTGGAGATGTGACCATAAGTGTTGCGTGGAAGCCATCTTCAGAGGGCCCTAGCACCTTTACGAAGCATTTTTGTACTATATGATTTACGTCCAAAGTGTCTCAAATAACGTCTAGAACATTCACCAGAAGTTTTTTGGTCTAATTATGGAAAACCCTGTATTTTCAAAAATAGAGATTGTGCTGCTTCATTTCATTGCAGGTTTGCATATTCTAAAACTGATTTTTTTCTCTTTTTCATTTTCCATGGTTTTCGTGATGAATTTGAAGCTTCAATTCAATGAATTCCTATTATGATTATAATTTTTAATTCATTCGTGTTTTGAATTTCCATCAATAAAGCCAAAAAATTGAATGAGCACGTGCACATCTGAAATTCCGTGAATCGTCCAAGGCCTGAATATTTTCAATGAACGCCCTTTCTCATTTTCCATTTTGCCACAAAAATTTCTCTTATGGAAAATCACAAACACAATGCCACACAAATTCGGTTGTTTCTTAAATAGACGCAATCGAAAGTGTAACTTATAGATTACTGATCTTTATAGTATATCAAGTAAAGAGAACAGTAAGGGCATTTTACCGATCAAAGACAATAGTTATTGTCTGAGATCGGTAGTCCTTAACGTTCGAGATACTTACAGCGTTTTTTGCATGATAGACACAATTTTTACTCAATGTACAAAATGATTATCTGTCAAATTCATTTATTAGTGGCTTTATCAATGCTGTGTAGGAATATAATATAAGGCGTTGTCTTGGTGATGAAAACTTAGTAGATTGTCGAAGTGACAATAATCAATTGACTTTACTAGCGTTGAAAAATGAGCGATATACAATCTTCGGAAGAAAATGAAATTCAAACAGCCTGGGAAATCGGCTGTTCTTCAGTCATTCCTGAGAAATCTAAAATCCGCTACGAGAGTACATACAATACTTTCAAGGAATGGATTCAGACTAAAGGCAGCCAAATCAATGAAAAAGTGTTACTGGCCTATTTTGTTCGAAAAATAGAAAAGCTGAGATCACCTGGAAGTCTTTCGGCGGAATATTCAAGGCTGAAGAGCACAATATTTTTGAACGACGGTATTGACATATCCAAGTTTGCAACCCTTATAGCATTCCTCAAAAAAAAATCTATTGGTTACAAACCGGAAAAATCTGCTGTTTTTACAAGAGAAGAAATGAATAAATTCTTGAAAGAAGCTTTTATTAATATAATAGTGCTTTATGAACTAAATATGTTTCTTCATATGGGAATGATATTAGGTATATCAGGGGCGTGTAGAAGAGAAGAGTTGTACAACATGAGCGTCAGGAACATAGAAGATCGGGAATCATTTTTAATGGTGAAAGTTCGCAACACAAAAACCAACAATCAGAGAACATTCACAGTCATCGATCGAGATAATGATATCAAATACCTGGAAATATATAGAAAATATTTCCGTCTGCGTCCACAAAATGTGAAGAGCGAGCATTTATTTTTGAGATATCATAACGGAAAATGCAGTAATCAAGTAATAGGCAGAAGGACAATTGTAAGTTGACCATCAAAAATTGCAACCTTTTTGAATTTAGAAAATTCAAATGCCTATACTGGCCACTCTTTTAGCTAATAAGGGAGTAGATGTATTAGGACTGAAACGACACGGTGGATGGCGGTCTTCGGCTATTGCTGAAAGTTACGTTGAGAATTCCCTGGAAAATAAACTACACTTCGCTGAAAAAATTTTGCATACTACGAAACGTAGCGAGTTGCAACATGAAATGTTGAATTCAGCAGAGGTTTCTGTGAATTCGGCTACTACTCAATCCAGTGGTATTTCCATCAGCAATTGTAAAAATTGTACTTTCACTTTCAATATTAGATTAACTGAATTCAAATTGTTTGTGTTATTTCATTATTTCAAAGAATATTCAGTCATTTTCACTTACCGTTCGCTAAACGCAAAAAACGCGGTAACTTACACAATTCGTTCTATCGTGCAAAAAAGTTGATGACTTATCCCTTAGAGAGCGTCTTAATTGTTGCCTCAGACTGGATACTACCTTCGCGGAATAACCCACGTTTTCCTTTCCTGTTCCACAGCCATAACCGTGAGCTGAAAGTTTCTAAAGTTCAAACCGCCGAAATCTAGATTGTCCAAATATCATCCATTTGCAGCCGCACGCAGAAAGCTAACTCTCATAGTTCTGAGAGTTTAAGACGCCGGGTTCAAGTCGTCAGACTCTCTGAGAATTTTCCGATGACCGTAGTACGGAGCAGAGCGAGGTGGAGTTCAGTCTCCTGGAAAGTGGGATTAATATCCTCGTTCTTGCCCTTCATCTGGATTCAGCTTAAAGAGCGCGCCGTCAGATAGCGGTCCATCTGTAGTCCCAACACGTAACCTTTTTTGTCTAACAAGGGCAGATAGGAGATGTTCTTCGTCAGATGCCACGCCAGCCGTTTTCGAACGTTCCAAACAGAGAAGCGCTTAATGGCAGTTGTTGAAGATGGCGCCCGAGTAACACGTGTAGGCGATGCCAGAGGCGAAGGTCCTGGCTAACCACTCAAGTGAAGGGAGAGACATTTCAAGGATTAAGAGCTCATTTGGTGTGTCGTCCCATTTTCTTATTGATTCAGTCATGAAGGACCTACAGAGGAAGCTTGTGAAAACAAAAATGCGCTGGTGACTGTTGTGTTGTTGTATTATGACTAAAAGAAAGAGAAAAGGATAAAGTGATTGTTACCTGGACAGGTCTTGGCAATACTTCGACGAAATGATCCTTTTAGACATACCGGTGTATAGGACAAGTCACAAAATTATGATTTCCTTGTTTCTCATTTGTAAACGTCAGTTTCCAAAAACACTTTACTAATCAAGAAAGTTTATTTTATCAAGTCACTAACTTGTAAAACAATTTAGTAGTATTATTTACATTAGAAAATTTTGTTTTATCGTCATATATGTTGAAAATCATGGTACAATTGTTATTTCCAGTAACACAGATTTTTGATTATGAAAGAGTTGATACTGATGATGATGAACCATCTGTTGACTCTGAAACTGCTAAACTCGAGGTCTGCAGAACATTTGTACTCTCCTTACTACCAAATAATTTGCTAGACATTTCGAGATATCTCCACCCGAATCTGCAACCATAGTGGCTCCAGTTCTGCGAAAAGAGTGGACGGTGTATAACTCTGGGTCTTTTAAACCTAAGTATTTCGCTATTTACTTTGGGACACCGCCAATAGTGTGCTGGACAGCATTAAGGGAAATGCACTTTTCATGTCGGTATGTCAAAAAAATTTTAGGCTCTCCGTTCCAGGAGGCCGAAGATTTACATATTTTCTGTATAGCATGCAGGGCTTGAAGCTGCAGCCATCATCGGTTATGGTGAATCTTCTTGTTGTTAAATTTTTTGTTTGTAGTAGTCTACATACTTCCCAATAATACTGAAAACCGACAGGCTCCAAATAATCCGAAAATAGTTGCAACCTTAACCATCAAGTATTTCTCATCTGGTGCCTCCTTTATAAACTTTTCAACTTGTTCACGAGTGAGAATTTTCGATTTTTTGGGACGATATCCTTCACTTTTCCGTTTCAAATATGCTATTTCCTTAAAATATTTACTAACATCAACACCATTTTTAACAAGGGCGTTTGACTTCATCATTGAAAATTTGCTCCACAAAGTTGTTGAACTCCATATTTTTTATTTTTCTTCTAAGTATGCCATGAAAACAGTTTCACTGAAAAGCCCTTCTACATTTTTCAATTTACACCAGGCCAGGAAATTGTTATTTACAATATCGTACTGCTGAGCAGATTTTTCAGGTAGTAATTCCAGATTTGCTCTTTTGCAGACTCTTCAATATCTAGAGGAACAACCAAATCGTCACTTTTATTAATAATTGTACTCTGCACAAACATATTAAGCAGTTAAAAACCCAAGACTAAAATTGGACAGGAACGAAATTCAGATGACGGCGTCTGTTCTCATTTGTCAGTAATCATAACGTTGGCAACGTTTGCCATTGACAATAACCTTTTGATTATTTGAATATTAAAATTCATTCTGAAGTTTATTGTCATTGCAAATTCGCCCATTTCATCATCAAAATAGGGCAGTTATACACAAAACATTGTATGGTATTTGTGTAAAAACTGATTTTATTTTGTTTGTGTTTTTTTCACTCACAAAATAAAACGTCACTTTCAATACTGATATTATCATAAATAACTATTTCCTCACAAAATCTCATTAAAAAAAAAACTATCATCAATAGTATCATACGATACTATACAGCCAGGGAAAAAAACCTCAGCCGAAAAAACCTGCCTCCCCGTAAACAAAATAACATAAAATATCAAATAGCAGGAAAATCTTGAAAGACATCATTGTGATCATCTTCATGTTATCCGTCGATGGGCTCGAATAAACAGATTCTTCCCAAAACGACTCGCAATTCTTAATCTGAAATGAAAAAAGACAAAAGCAGAAAAGAAACCGATTATTCAGAATAAATCAAATGCATTTTAGAAATGCATTTGCTACTTTAAAAAACATCAACATTCAGATTTCTTGGCCAAATAATGTTCGGAGGTTTATAAATATTTATGACAGAAATGTCACAAAATTTGAAAGAAATGAAAAAAAAAACTCCATCAATTTTCCCATTCCGAATCTGTTGAAAATTAGGAAACTGATAATTTTTTAACATTTTAACAATAGCTTGTTAGCTAAACTTGTAAAAAATTAATTAATACAAAACTTTCAACTGTCCTCTTTCACGAGGATTTTTTTCTGTTGCCGTGTGGGTTTCTCGCAGAAGAATCACTTCGATACCATATTCATCAGCTTATTTTTCAGACGTTATCACACTTGTCTTTCGAAATTCCTTCGATATTCAAATTCAAAATCCACAAATTCTTGCTCTCAGGTCGTGAGGGTTTTTCAAACCGGATACGACCTTCCAGGTGATGATTTTTCGGCACTTCAGATGTTTGAAGACCGCTACGGGACCCCAATGAAAGGAAATCATCTCCCATAGATAAACCAAACATTTTATAACACAAGAAAACAGAATATTTTTCAGGACCAAAAACTACGACATATTCCCTGTATGAAAGATTAGGGTTTTCTCGTGTCTACCTCCTTCACGCCAAATGTCTCTGGGCGATACCTGTTCGCACCTATCACGGATATTTCTTGATATATAAGTTGATCGTGGCAGATTGCCTGTTTGGGTTTATTCGGAACTTCGACGACTCCTAATGAAGAGTTAGGAAGTGTTAACAGAGGGAATTGGGAATGAAGTTTCCCGAGGAGTTAACGCAGGGTGTTTACGCGTGTTTGATGTTGCTTGATGGTTATCGATTTTCTTGCGGTGGGTGAAGTTTGGAAATTTATGAAAACGTAATCGAGCAGCCTGTCAGCGAGAGCAGTAAGCGTTGATTAGTTTCATGAATATTGCATGGGTCAGGAAGTGCATTTTCGTCTCTCAATCTCATGGAGATTCGAGGAAGGACGTCTTCAAATAATTACTCAGCTTCTGTGTCTGCTGTGGAAGGTTTTGTGACTGAAAGCGAAACTTGCCTTGAGAGAATCAGTGGGTAGAATGCCGAGACAATTTCGATTTATTTCAAAGGAACTTGGAGCATCTTTCATGAACTGTGATAAGATTGCATACAGTGACTACACTAGAGTGCGATTATACGGGTGTCCCAAGTTCTAGTGTCTAGCAGATGTTTCTGGAAAACGGGACCTATTTGAAACATGAAACTTGAGATTATGATATTGTTTAATATTCTGTACTGAGCTATTTCAGTTATACAGGAATTGAAGATAGTTGATAGTAGATAGTTTAAAAGGGGTTACAGTCCACTGCGACCTTATGGTCTACTGTGCCCCCTGACAAAGCTTTACAACTCGCCTTCCAGTCCCAGAGATCCTATGAAATCCAATATCTCGGAAGGCTTCAGTGAGGCTAATTCCTCACTCCTACTGGTCTCTTGGCCAAAGCATTGTTTTCTTCAGCTTACAATGCCAAAGCATTCTGTGACTAGGTGAATAGTAATTTCTTCCTACTCCCCACCGAATCTACACTCGTCAGTGTCCGATGAGCCCATTCTCAGCAAGTGCTTTCTGAGGCGACAATGTCCTGCGAGAAAGCCAGTGAGGAGGTTTAGTTGGTTCTTAAATAGTTCCAAATGTCTTTTGGATCTTGCAGTTTCAAAATTCCGAAGGAACTTTTTGGAGTAATTCAACCCTGGGAGATTCTGCCAGAGTGTTTCTCTTTCAGTTTTCTCCTTCTCCAGAAACTCTTTCTTATAGATACATTTTCCTATACCACAGAAAGGTTCTGGACCAGTGAATGCTTTCAGAGCACCCTCTCTGGTAAGTTTGTTGGCCTCTTCGTTACCTGTGTTTCCCGAATGACCCGGAACCCAGATCAAAGAGACCTTATTTTTCTTGCCTACCTCATTGAGTTTGTTGCGGCATTCCCATGTTGACTTTGAATCGATGACATAGGAGTTCAGTGCTTTAATAGCAGCTTGACTATCTGAGTGAATAGCTTTGTCGCAATTCTGATAGTTTCTCTCTAGATTTATATCTAGACATCTTTCGATTGCTAATATTTCTGGTTTAAGAACACTCACACCGGAACCTAACGACAGTGCCCACTTGGCTTTGACCCCGTGAACCCCAGTGCCATCTCCCGTGTTGGTTTTAGAACCATCTGTATACCATTTAACAGTATTTTCTTTGAAATTTTCCTCGTACTTTAAGATTAAAAGAACGATATTTTCGTTTCTTATATGGTCGAGTATTCAATTCTTCATTCATTTCCATTATAACCGCTAAAGTTCTCAAGATAAAGAAAAAAGACTGAGAAAAAGGGAAAACTTTGTAGTCAGTCAGCATTACGATCGTTCTTCTTATCTCAACAACTTGAGCAAAATCCGTATACACGTTCACGAGAGAGAAGAATTTAGGAACATTATGCATTTCCTGATTCTGGAGAAATCGTCACAGGGTGTTCCAAAAAGTATGCAGAAATTCTGATTTGTCCATACCTTCCGTTTTTCAAATGAGAACCCTATTTTTTCATTGCTATGGATTCTGCTGAGAAAAATTTGAAGTATATCAAAACTTTCACTATCAGAATATCCAGGATTCATTCTGTGAAATCGAAAGTAAATTATAATGACCAGTGTTTAAATCTGTCACTCGTGAATTTCTGGGAAAATTTTTTCATCTGTCAAATTTGACATTTCAACAATGTTATTTTCTGATTGTTGTTTTAGCCAATGAGCATAGTTTATAGTTATGTCTCAACCCTTGATAGTTGATAGTTACAGTCCACTGCGACCTGATGGTCTATTGTGCCCCCTGACAAAGCTTTACAGCTCGCCTTCCAGTCCCAGAGATCTTATGAAATCCAATATCTCGGAAGGCTTCAGTGAGGCTAATTCCTCACTCCTACTGGTCTCTTGACCAAAGCATTGTTTTCTTCGGCTTACAATGCCAAAGCATTCTGTGACTAGGTGAAAAGCAGTTTCTTCTTCCTCCACACAGAATCTACACTCGTCAGTGTCCGATACGCCCATTCTCAGCAAGTGCTTTCTAAGGCGACAATGCCCTGTAAGAAAGCCAGTGAGTAGGTGTAGTTGGTTCTTACTGAGATCCAAATATTTTTTGGATTTGGCAGTTTCAAAATTCCTTTTTGTAGTGATCCAACCCTGGGTGATTCTGCCAGAGTGTTTCTCTTTCAGTTTTCTCCTTCTTCAGAAACTTCTTCTTATAGGCAATGAGCATAAAACTAGGTGATAATTTGCACTAGTGCCAAATTATCAGGTCCTTTAAAATAGATGCAGATGTAATTATAAACGTTTCTCTATTTCAGTATCGTAATGAATTCATTACAGTACTAAAACTAGTGCTGTAATGAAACTCATTACAGCATTGTTTTCAGTTATATTTTTCGTTTTATGATTGTCAGTACTAACCTCTGATCGAATCAAGTTTCGAATCAAATCAATTCAAATTCCGTGATCTGTCAAATTTCGTATGTCACACCAACTGCCAAGCTACAAAAGAAAAGTCACTAATATGAATTTTCATTTGAATTTCGAGAGGTTTTCACAAAAATTGAGTGAAACAGAGAAAATACCGTCTAATACTCGTTGCAGAAGGCAATTCCAACCCTCATGCTATCGAAAACTCGCTCCTTCGTCGCTCGTTTTCGAACTTCGCATTCGTGTTGGAATAGGAGGTCATTCTGCAACTTGTTTTAGAATATACTATTATTTTTTATTAAAGTAACATGGTGACTCTTGAACCTAAATATTAAAATTTTTGCAATAAATAATGCAATTATTAAAATTTATGACTGAACCAATCGAAGATTGATGTTGGTCAGAAACAACGTTACTTGAAGCAGAAGTTGAAACCGAAGAAACACTGAACTGGTTGCTCCCACTGTTTCTCATTTCCCTACAACTCTTTATCGAGTTGTAAATAAGGTTTTATCGAATTGACATTTCCATGTTCGGTTATTTTCGTTAGCTGGTTTTCGTTTACCTACCCCAACCTTGGCTAGATGGCTTACGGCAGTTGCTCGGTGAGAATCTATAGAGATAGCCTGGAACTAAGTCTGGCAACGTCGTATGCGAAGGCAAACCGTAGGTATACTCGTCCGATGCGGTAGCGCGGGATATCATGTTATTTCGAATTCAAATCATTTGCAAATTCATCAAATGAATTTTTTGCTGGAAGAAATACGAACTTAAGACCCTACTTAGTCAAAAAATTGAATATCTTAATTACTCCTATTAAAAAAATTTGACGATTGTGTTTGAATCTTGGTTGGAATTAAAAGGTTATTCTCTGAATTATAAGTCAGGAAGAGAATTGGATATTCAATTCATTGTTCAGCAAGAACCACGGGAAGGTGTAGGGCCAACTTTTGCTAAAATAAAATTAAATCAAATTCTCTACGTGAACAAAACAAGTATTCTCAACATTATTATAAACTCAATATATGTAGACATCCAAGTAAATGTGAAAATAAATGGATATAAGATGTTTACACTACAAATATTGAAATTTTCAACATAAAAAAGATATGCAATAGAAACGGAAATGCATATATTTATAAAAAGTTAGACAGTTCCATTCTAAGGATGATAATTTTCTTTCTTTGGGTAATGGTAACTTTATCTTATCTCTCAAGTGTTTTTTCTTCTCCGTTTGCTCGACATTAATCATATTATTGTTATTATTCACGAAATTGTTCAAGAGTATATTTGCAAAAACCGAACAAAGTGAATTTGAAATTGATTTCGCATTCGTTCCACATCTGCAAGTCTCAGCTGCTGCTCCAAGGAGCAACATATTCTGAAACATGAATTTTGGCGGAGTTATCCATGTCGCTATTTTGCAAATAATATGAATCTGAAATGAACAAACCTCTGAAATTAATTTCCTATGATTATCGGAACTATTTTCATCGCAATTGAAATCCTAACCTAACCTCCAATCTATGCAGTAGATGATCTCAAGTTAGTGAAGAAAATCAGACGAAACTTTCATTGCACTTCACTAAATCATTTCTTTAGTTCTCTTAAAGTGTACTTATTTCCAGTCGTTCATTAACTAAAACACAACGATTTTTCAACACAATCCAAACACGTACCTACACTATAAACAAAACTCTCTACTGAATATCAATTCTCCACTACGCATCACGAGTCTCCGTAGGTAGGCCCACGTGCGACGTTGCCAAATTTCCTTGTTCCGAGCTTGTGCTTTAGAAGGCTGTGGAGAATGGTTTGTAAATTTGAACTTTTCGCTATGAAGACCTGCTTTCTGAACAGACAGCTTTGTCTAATTTGCGATCTCGTTTATGCCAACTGGGATGTTCTTGAACCATTATTTTGCCATTCTTGATTCGGTGAAAGAAACAGACGGTTCGTCTTCACGTTAGATTCTCCTTTTGACTAAAGTTTTTCGTATAATGTTAAAGAAAAAAAATTTAATAAAAAACGGTTAATTTGTCGTACCTAACGGGTCAGATGTCTTCATTAGTAGTGTTCCTGATTAAACATTTACTGTCTGTTAATCTGCGGCCTCCTCCTTGGCAGGTTTTTGAAAACACTGGATTATATTCAATTGTATTTGTGCTTGTTCCATCATTAAACTTTTCTTCTTGAAAGAAAGCCGTCAAACAGTTGGCTGCTTCACCTCCGAAACGCTAGCTCATAACATAAGAGATGAAATAGAGAAAATATCGTCTAATACTCGTTGCAGAAGGCAAATGCAACACTCATGCTTCGAATTCGTGTTGGAATAGAAGCTCATTCTGCAACTTGTTTTAGAATATACTATTATGAAATTTAACTCTTGCAATGAAAAGAAATCGATAATTTTCATTGCACTAGTTAAATTACTACTGATAATTTGTCTTCTATGAACACAGATTTCTTAATTTGAATCTGCGGACAACATACATTCAGAACATCATAAATATCTTATTGAATTAATGATAATATTTTAGAAGCATGAACATGTTAGAACACTAGATATCTATTGAAATATTTTCTGGGAGGTCTCTGCATTTTCCTGAAAACTTAATATGGGTTTTCTCTCCCAGTCTCTGAAATAAGAAAGAATTAGAAAAAAATTTTTAATAATATAAGAAAGGCCCCTGCTCAAAAAATTTGAGCACTAATTTGTCAGGGGCCAAAACTTTACGAAAAAAAATTGTTGCTTAACAATGAACAGAAAGAAAATGAAAACACTTTGAAATCTTAAGCGTTACTCCTTCGTCAGACAATAACTGATTTTCATGCAACTTTGCAGAATCGTGACAATTTTGTTTTCAGGAAAATGTTATAACACTGTCACTTGTTTTTTCGAGCATTGCGGCGGTCGTGGTGGATTCATTCTCAACCATAGAATTATTAAATATAGAATTTGAGCGTAATGATAAAAAGTATGCAAAAGTGAATCCTCCGAACTAGCGCCCGCTGGCGCTATGCGCATGCGTCGTGAACTTTTGTGGCAATAAGAAGGGGCCTGTCATTGTGTAACCATGGTTACTGTATATGGCATAATACAAATACAGAGTTTCTTCAGTTGAATTATTTCTTATTGCTGACATCCACAAGGAATTGAACTGGATTAGTTTATTTTGATCTATGTAGTTCATTCCGGTACTTAAATTCTATTTGAGATCACCGGGTCACCAAGAAAGTAAAAGAAATTGAATTAGTAATATTCTTGACGAATTCCTGAAAGTTTTTATTTCATTTCGTTTCTAAATATCTTTCAGAAAATGGGTAATACAATACGATGATTTGTATGCAATAAAACAAACATAAAACGATGTGATTCTTCATAGGTAAGTTAGCGCTTACTGAATTCCTTTGAACTAATTCAATAATTTTTCAGGTTCCCTAAAGATTCCACTAATGGTGAAAGAAAAAAGTTTTGTTTCGATGCAGAGCATATTGTCAGAGAAGTAGATGATGTGTCAAAAATTTTGATTTGCACCAAGGGTTTATTGTTAATATTTTGACCTGGCTGGAATTTGGAACTGGAGCACTGACAAAACGATACACATTGTTTATTAACAATGATTCAGTATATCATGAAATGATTCTGGAAAATTTCAAATAACTCTCAAATATATTCATAGTTTAATGATATGCACTGATCCCTCTCTATCACCTGAACCCCTTTTTTTGTCTTTGTCAATTCATTCGTAGTGAACTTACAATTGTTAATTTCTTTATGGTTTCTACAACATGGAGCACCAGAAAAGTTTTTTTAGCAAAACTTAGACAGAAGTGTTTTATCAATCAATTTTAGATTAAAATATTACAGCTTCAAAAAGTAAGCACAGCAGATAACGAATATTAATTGAAAATTAATTGGTCAAATAAATTGGACAAGTACCAAGTATGTATACTTTTATGTATAGATGTTACAATTTTATTGATAGTTATTGTACTGTAATTTGAAATAAATGCAAAGTACTCTTTCAAATTCTATTCATACATAACAATAAAAACCTAAGATGTTTCTACAAAATCCAGATCAAAACATACAAGGTATTCATAAAATTAACTTATTACATGCTCAAGAGATATGTCAGTACATATTGACCACTCTAGGGTAAGGCTTCTACGAACTTCTTTTCACTGTAATGCACTAGGAAGTTTTCCTTCTTTGTAACACACCCTATTAGCCGAATAACACATTCAGTCAATCTATATTGCCTTCCTTTATACAATTGGTACACATAGTACATCCATTCTCCCTGATTTCATAAGTTCATCAAGCAGACATAAGTACAAGCTGAATTATTTATACTACTATTTCATTACCACCACCATGAACTGCTATAATCCAGTGAACATAATATCATCATGTGGTATCCACGATCTGAAATTATGAAGAAGTTTGGATGAATAAAAGTATTAGGACACAGTTAAAGTATTTGTTGAGGACAGATTTGATATATTTCAAACATATTCAGTGAAACGAGATGAAATGTAGAAATATACCTAAGTGATTAATTTTTTTCTCAAAACAAGATGTATTCTAAATAACTCAATCAGTAATACAAACGCTACTTAATTTCACCAAGGAAAAGATCAAATAACGAGAGGCTGCACATTTGAAAACATGATACAGAAAAAACATCCTTGTGCAGCTGTGCGAATTGAACGTATAGCACCAAAACAAATTTCTAGTTTTGAAAGCAACTTGAACATTAACTTTCTCTTCTAGTCATTTCGCCACATTGCTGTTCACAACTCATGATTCTCGAAAAAGCAACTCAAAATTGAAAGACAAACTACTTACCTGGTTTTTCTTGTGCCAATATTTTTCCATGTATATATTTTCAAGTTCCACTCCAACCTTTTCGTAATTATGTAAATTCAAACATCTGGTAGCTTATATATGAACATAACATAATAGGTAGCACTAACCATCATATTAGAATATATATTTCCAATAGAATATTACTAAATACTCCGTTATTTACCTTCACAATTTAACCTAAAATCGACGTACGTAAAACCGCTGTCAATTTCAAATTTCCCCTAGTTTCGTTGAAATCCTACTCCTGACATTTCCCCTTATTCGCGCATGCGCACTTAGTATCGCGGGAGCTAGACGCAGCTCACTCGAAGCTTCACCAATTATTTCAAGGATCAAATTATAGGTATAGAATTATGTGTTCTCAACGGTTCACCAGTTCGAGTGTCTGACATATTCAGAAGTTATACTTTCAGGAGATGTTCTCGCTGAATCGAGCTGCCTGATTATGAATAACAAGCGTGAATCTTTGGAGAACTTGAGTTGGGCACTAGTTTTCTTCATCGTGAGAGTTTTAGATAGGTACATGTTTCTATTAAGTGTTTGATGTTGAATATTAATTGTAATTACTTTTTGATATCATTTCACGTAGTTAAATGTTTCGATGGTACCGAATGGAAAAACGCACAATATAGTTTCTCTTATTCTGTTGTCAAATCCGTTCATTCTACCACATATGGTAGATCAAGATCATGCGAATATTTCATTGTAGTACAGTTTTCATGGTGATATTTATAATTTACATGTTAACCTACTGCCACTGATTTATTTATTTTTTGTCAAATTCATAAGAGAACAAGCAGTTCTGCCAATCAATGTTTTTGAATTCATAAATCACGATATTTATGGATATTTTATTAGTTTCGAAGAAAATTCAATGAATTACAGAAAATAATGCATGATATTCGTACAGAAATCTTATTCTTACACTCGTTTCTTAAAAAACTCGCCACTTCGTGACTCGTTTTTGAATTTTGAACTCATGTAAAAATATGATTAGCCAGAAGCAGAACTTGTATCATAAATAACTATTACAGAAGCGTTTTACTTTGAAATATCAATCGAGTGGATTCGTTATATCTGAATATATTCTTTTCTATGTCACTTCGACTTCAGAATATTTCCTCGTTGCTGAATTTAGTTGAATATTACAGAAAAGATTGAAATTTTATAACCTAATTAAAACAGTAGCAAAGAACACCTCATTCACGTCAAAAATTTCCTTTTTTTCTGAAAGCTGTGGAATTATATCGGATTATATGAGGAAAGGGGAAAGAAAAATTCACAGCGAAAAATGGGGTCATAACTGCCTTCGATTAATTTCCTTTCCATACAGTGGAAAACGAAAAATGAAAAAACCGGAAGAAAAATTTACCCGGTATTAACATAAATGAAGACAAAAAGTATGGGTTCAGAACACGCAATTTGTCTCGGGTTATGATTATATTAATAGCCCAGATACGGGCGCTGTGGCAGATATAGTGATTTTCCGCTGTATGTTCCCCCAGGGACTTCAAAATGGTCCAGGATCTCTTGCTCTGAGATAAAAGCCCCTTCATAACTACCGCTCATCTCTAATAGTTATCATTATATTCCACATTAAATTAGAGCTTGCAGCTGAAATACTTTTTTCGCATGGGATATAAAAGTTCTGAGTTTCCTCAGACAGCGAAAAAGTAAAGAATTTTCTGTATGCCAAAAAACGTTACTGTACACCATTTTTTTCAGCGTCGCACCCTACAACCCAAGTCGACTTGAAAAGGTGTGGTGGTGACAATTTAATCTCAGACTTATCCAAAGAACAAATAAATCGTAAACTTAATATTATGCAGATTAATTGTCAAAGTATAACCAACAAATTGAACCACTTAGAAGTGTTTGTATCACAAGAAAATCCTGACGTGATAAGTATCGCCGAGCATTGGTGCACTATGGAAAATATTGAGCTGATGGTGCTTCCTGGGTATCGGCTGGTTGACTTCTTCTGTCGGCCCACTAGAAAGCATGGAGGCTCAATGCTGTATTGTAAATCTGACCTTCAGGTGAAAAATCTACCAGTTTCGAGGTATGCAGAGGAACTCCACTTCGAAGTGTGTGGTGTTAAGGTGCTCTGTCATAATTTCGGGATTGGTGTTGTTAGTGTTTATAGACCCCCAACGGGAAATTTTGAGAGTTTTTTAGGGAAATTCACATTAGTTTTGGAACTATGCAGTAAGATGGTTGATGGACTATTTGTATGTGGAGACCTTAATGTTGATTTTCTGAAAACTAATTGTAATTTCAGAAAATCATTAATTGATTTACTCTTTTGCTTCGATCTCCATGTAACGTTTCAGGATGCAACTAGAATATTCACTAATATTTCAGGTCATACGTCAATATCAAAAGTTGATTACATTCTGAGTAATACAAACGAGGGCTCATGTAAAACAAGAGTACTCGAACCAAATATTAGTGATCATAAAGTTCTTTCGTTAGAATATGTATTCAATGATGTTACAAACATTAAAAATCCGAGTTTGGGCCATTTAAAATTTGCTAGAAAATTTACAAATCATCAATATACGAATTTTGTTACAAGTCTGTCCAAGGTTAATTTTGATGATATTTATCAAAGTTATGATGCAAATTCTGCTTTTCAGCTATTCACAGATGTTATGACATATCTGATAGATGAAAATTTTCCTTTAAAATCTGTAATCACTTCTAATAAAAACTGGATCACAGAGGAAGTTAGGCATGCAAGTGTTCATTTGAAAAATTTATTCTGGCTTCACTCTGAATTGAAATCCGAACAAACATTGACAATGTATAACACGTATAAAAGGTATTATAATTCACTACTAAAACATACTAAATCTCAGTTCTATGCTAAAATCATAGAAAAATCGGAGAATAAGAATAAAACTGTTTGGAAGATTGTCAATGAGGAAACTGGTAGAAAGGGTACAAAACAAGAAGTAATCACTTTAAAATTGAATGGAAATCAGTGTGCAGAACCTGTGATAGTTGCAGAGGCTTTTGCTGAGCATTTCTCGAAAATTGCGACTGTTAGCCTTCAGCAATATTATAGGGATACTATATCCCAATCTTGTACAACATCGAAAATGGTGTTGCATAGTTTTTATTTTTTTCCGGCTACTAGTGATGAAGTTCAAACTGTAATAATCTCTTTGAAAAACAAAAAAAGTACTGGAACCGACTTAATTTCTTCAAGAATACTGAAAGCGTCGGCAAATTATGTTGCTGATCACCTTGCACATTTGTTAAATATGTCGGTATCATCAGGAACTTTTCCATCTATTCTGAGGAAGAGTACTGTCATTCCTGTCCATAAACGAAATGACGCTAACGATGTACTAAACTATAGACCTATATCCATCCTGAGTACAATATCAAAGGTAATTGAAAAACTAGTTTTAAAGCGAATTGTCCATTATTTGGATAAATTTAATATTATCACAAATTGTCAACACGGGTTCAGATCTGGTTGTTCTACTGAAACAGCGGCTCTTTCCTTCGTAGAATTTGTCTATAAAAGTCTAGATGATGGTAATTGCATTGCTGGACTGTTTTTTGACTTATCGCGTGCATTTGATTGTCTTAGTATACCGTTCCTGATGGAAAAGCTCTATAACCTTGGTTTTAGAGGAGTATTCTTGGAATGGATACATAGTTATTTAACAGATAGGAAAATTGTTTGTCGAGTAGGTGAATCGTATTCACAAGAGCATTGTTTAAATATTGGGGTCCCTCAAGGCTCAGTATTAGGACCTCTTTTATTTATTCTCTTTGTCAATGATTTGCCAGATCATCTGAATGTGAGTGCCTTCATTAAATTAATTTTATTCGCAGATGACACATCAATTGCTGTATCTTGCGAAAATAGTAGTAAATTAATTTCCTGCTGTGATGAGCTTCTACAGGGATTTAGTATGTGGTGTCATGATAATGCGCTCATTATCAATATTGAAAAAACAAATTGTATTTCTTTTGGGGTAAGAAATATCAGTTCACTGTTACTTCGATTCGAAAATACTGAAATTGTGTCCAGTGAAAATGTTAAATTTTTGGGAATCTATCTGGACCATACTTTGAAGTGGGATGAACAAATAAATAAGCTCTGTAAAAAGCTTAATAAATCTTATTTTGCTATTAGTAAGTTGAAAAGATCTCTGCCTATAGAGTCAATCCTAAATGTTTACTTTAGCTTAGTTTACAGTCATTTACAGTACAATATTTTGTTATGGGGCACTTCCGTAGAAGTGAACCGCATACTTGTAGCCCAAAAAAGAATTATACGTATGATTTTCAACATAAGACCGCTAGACTCATGTAAGCCATTTTTTGTTGAACACAATATACTAACTGTTCCTTGTATCTATATATATAAGTGTCTCTTGTACATAAAAGAGAATGTACAAAAATTTGCAGGGTTATCTGATTTCCACAATTATGGTACTAGAAATCTCAGAAAGTTATGTCTACCACAGCACAGAACAACTAAATTTGAGTTTTCCCCATCTTATCCTACGTTCCTGAAAATAGAATTCCAAGACTGAAATCTCGTAAACCTATTTGGTCGAATAACTTTCTGAATTCGAACTTCAGCTACAACGAAATCTGGAAATCCGAATAGGATGTATGTTCTTTATCTAATAAAGATCTAATATCTGTTCCATCGAATAAAGTTCCTGGTTTTAACCTTCCCAGGAGAATATGGTCCCTTCTTAATCGAATAAGAACAGGTCATGGTCGTACCAACAGCATGCTTTTCAAGTGGAATTCGGTTGATAGTCCTAATTGTGAATGTGGTGAATCAGAGGAAACAGTTGAACACCTAATTAATAATTGTTCGATTTATAAATTCCAAGATGGCATTAGAGCCATACACAATATATCGAACTCATTTTTGCAATGGGTTGAAAATTTCAGATCAATTTGATGAAGTATAAATTGAATTCTCTTGCTGTTCTGGCTTTTTTTATTTTCAGGTTGGAGTTTGTGTTTGGAAATCCTTCCTCCGAAGAGCCGTCCCGCTGATCGTGATGTCCTTCTATATAGAATATTCAGATACAACAATTTTATTTTATTTTTTTAACGGGGAGACAGGTTTTTTCGGCTGAGGTTTTTTCCCCTGGCTCTATAGTATCGTATGATACTGGTGATGAAAGTATCGTATGATACTATAGTATCATACGAAGAATGTTGTGGTACCCCGTTCCTTTTTTTACCTCAGCTTAGGTTCTTTTTGTTTCAACATTTATTGTATTATTTTAGCTCTCTTATTCAAAAGAATATATATATATATAGGAGCATTAAACTTTTCAACAGATTACCTGATTCCATGAAAAGTTTAAATAAAATAAAATTCAAAAAATTGATTAAAAGTATTTTGTTGAAAAAGGCCTATTATAAAATAGAGGAATATTTAGAGGATAGAGAGTTTGTATAACTTTGATTTTGAATTTTGTATGATTATTGTTGTTTTGAACTTGACTTGTCCTATACATTTCATGTAATGTCAGCAGGATTAAATAAATATTATTATTATTATTATTATTTCAGTGTCTTAATGTGTTCATTATAGTACCAAAATTAGTGCTGTACTCATTACAGCATTGTTTTCAGTTATATTTTTCGTTTTGTGGTTGTCAATACTGACCTCTGATCCTACCAAAATTAGTGCTGTACTCATTACAGCATTGTTTTCAGTTATATTTTTCGTTTTGTGGTTGTCAATACTGACCTCTGATCCTACCAAAATTAGTGCTGTACTCATTACAGCATTGTTTTCAATTATATTTTTCGTTTTGTGGTTGTCAATACTGACCTCTGATCCTACCGATTATCAAATCAAATCTATTCAAATTCGGTAATCTGTCAAATTTCGTAAGTCATACCAACTGCCAAGATAAAATACAAGAGTCACTAGGATGTAGAATCTGAATTTTCATTTCAATTTCGAAAGTTTTTCACTGAAATAGAGCAAATATCGTCTAAATATTTTAGCAGAAGGCAATTCCGACACTCATGCCTTCGAAAATTCGCTCCTTCTTCGCTCGTTTTCGAATTTCTCATTCATGTTGGAATATTCTGTAACTATTGCTTGAATTTCATAGAGTCCTTATGTTTGTGAAGTTGTTTTGGTTTTTTGAACTTTTTGATGTTGGTTTTATCGACTGAAACAGATTGACCCCTACTATTGATGTGCTTGATTGTATGAATTTTTCTATTCAGTTAAATGCACGAAATGAAAAAATGGAATTTCTATCACTAATTTAAGCTGTAATGAAAATAAACGCCACAATAAGATTATAAATATTATACGTGATGATAGATCTTCTATAGTAGAGAACAGCAATGAATCTAATGTTAAGTTAACTTTTGATAATTGCTTTTTTTTTTAGTTGCACATGTTCTAGGGATACTACTACTGAGCATAGTCCCTGCAGTTAATATGAATGCCCTATATTTACTCGGGAGAGTCACTAAAAATTTGCAAAGTATTCGTGTAGATGTAGAGGGACAGATTGTCTCTCAATTGAGAAATAGCTCACCTTCTTATCCTCATTACAGAACATTGATGGAATTTTTTCATATCTTTCAAATTTTGTGACATTTCTATCATAAATATTTATAAACCACCAATTATTATTTTACTCTCTTATGTTCCAGATAATAAGGTCCCCAGATTGAAGTCGCGTAAACCATTTTGGACAAATTTTCTTATCGATTTAAATAGAATCGACAAGGAAATATGGCAATCTGATTGAAATGCATGCAATTTTTCAACAAAGATCTTATTACTGATCTTTCCATCAGAGTTCCTGTTTTGACATTCCCAGGAGAATATGGTCTGTGGTAACTATACAGCTCCACAAGAGTTAGGGATATCGAATTCAATCGTTTTGAAAAGTATATAATCTTCGAGAAAATCGCTGTAAAATAACGACTTGAATCGATCCTATAAAAATCAGTATGAGACATTTCGTCAATCTGGTCGCCTTTTTTCTGAAGTTTGGTTCTTTGCATATGCTTCATGTATGTTCTTATTTTGAAATGGAGTCAGTTTATCAACGGCTTCGATTTGAAACGAGTTTTCTGAAAATGCCAAGACGGAAATTAGCAAACGCTGAGGCTAATAGGGCCATCGGAATGCTATAGGGTGGCCTAACTAAGGTTGTTGTAGCGAAAAGGCTCCAAGTCAGCCAAAGTGTGATATCTCGACTTTAGAAAAGGTTCAGGAAAACAGGTTCCGTGTTGGAAAAACCAAGGCTTGGAGGGCGACGAAAAACAACACCTGCTCAGATTAGATAATCATCAACCTACCCCAGAATCCTTAAATGATCTAAGAGAGCTCCTGCCCCGTTTATGGAGCCAAATTCCTCAAGAAATGTTCAACAACCTCGTGTGTAGTATGCAAAGAAGAAGTCATGCTGTTATAGATGCCCGTGGAGGCCATACATTGTATTGAACCACGCTGCAGACCTACAGGCTAATATTAATTTTGTTTCCTGCAACTTGAAATTATATTAACATGAATTTTCATCACAATATCCCATTTAAACTATATTCTTCTGCAATTTGAGTCAATATCCCTAACTCATGTGGAGCAGTTTAATTTGATTCATGCTAAATATTTGGTTTTTTCTGCTTTTGTCTTTTTTTCATTTCCTATTAAGAATCACGCGTAGATTGGTGGAGAATCTGTTTTTCTTAGTCCATAGAAGGAATACATGAAAATATTCTCCTAGACCACGTTGATGTCCTTCGAGATCCTCTGATAATTAATATTTGAAAATTTGTTTTCTAGGTCTAGGTTATGGTTTTTTTCTACTGAGATTTTTCTCCTTCCTCATTTATAATACGCAGAACTGTATGGTATCCCATTGCATTAACTTAAGCTAGATATTTTTTCGTTTCATATATTACAGGAATTACAACCTCTACCCCCGTGATTGAGGAAATTTTGACTCACAATTGTACTCAAAATATGTCTCGCTCCGAATGAAAATTAACATGTCCCGGGATTATCTCTCAAAAACATCCCTCTCTCTACATAATTGGTCTGGCAAGTTTTCGAATTGACACCCTGTAACTTTTTTTTCTGTGGGACTTTTTCCATTTTTATTGTTCAGACAATCAATGTTGGTGTATCTAGGTTTATTCTTTTTTATTCAATTCTAATTCTATTCTATTGCAGACACCTTCATAAGAGTGCGTGCATGCAGAAATGAGAATCAATATCCCTTTTATCGAACTTCCATTCCATTGACATCAGTCATTCCGAGGTGACGTTTATTTTTTGTGAATTTCGTTGAACCAAAACTGCCGAAAACATTCAATTTCTCTCGACGAAATGAGCGACGATAGCGGTGCATCAGTCTCCGATATCTCGAGCGAAAATCAAGGCTTCGAGGAACGTATACGAATCAAGAAGAGTCATTCCAAGAGCGTCACATTCTCCAGGAAGCTATCCTGCTCGTCCCAGATATATCTGCAGGAAATAGGGGCCGCCGAAACCACTCTCCTAGAAGTGCAGAACGAGGAAGCGAGAGAGTACGAGAAATTCTCCCAGGTCTCGAAAGAATGCGAGCTGATAGAACGCATATATCAGCATATCATCCAATACGTGGACTGCTCGAAGCTACAGATGAAAACGTCCCATCAGCTGTCCCTGCTCCTGAATAACTTGACGCTCCGCGAGAACTACCTAACCGAGGACATGTCCAGGAGCCTGAAGGATCTGTGTCAAGATCCCGAACTGGACTCCTGGAACAAAATCAACTCGAACATCTATAATTTCCTGGAAAACTTCGACGCCGTTAAGGAGCTAAAAAGAAAGTTCGACGTCGATAAAAACAACTACGAAATTGCCCTGAAGAACTTCAAGATGGTGCTCGAATTCATGAGCATAAACCTGAAAGACTTGGACAAGCTGAAGAAACAGTTCGAGCACGTTCTGTGGGATTACCAGCACTCCAGATGCCTCCTGCTCAAAAATATGTTGCAGGTTAAGGAGCGCAGCCTGCAGTTCTTGGGGGAGATTTGTGGAGTTTTGGAGAGAAAGAACCAAGAGGGTAAAGTTCTGAACGGGCACCAAAGCTCTTTATTCCGGGACATGGAAAACGCTCTTAGTACTTACAGATAGTTTACGAGGTTTAAGTGTATTAGCGATGATGAGAGGTATAATGCTAAGTGAAAATGTCCACCCGTGTGCCACAAATAACCAGATCGGTGTAAGATACGAGGATAATAAGATAGGATGGGGATTTTCTAGGACCGGTTCGTCTGTACTTTCGCTATTATTCAGGAGGAAGATTATTTCGAGCATGAATAGGATTCTAAGGTGGCTCTATTGATTATTTACGAAGTTTATACCGATATTTTGAATATATAATATATGTGTATGGGTGTTTTCTTGTACCTAACCTCTAGGTCTACATGACAAATGGGAGATAAGCTTCTTCTTGAAATTTCCTTATCTGAATTCAGAAAGCTTTCTGGATTCTTGTCAGAACTAGGGTCAGAGTGGTTAAAAATTTTCACAGCCTTTTTTTTGTGTTATGTTTGATTATGATCATGCAATTTTCATGAAAAAACAGAGATATTCAACGAATTGGTCTAAATAATGAGTATCAAAAAGCTTATTATATTCAGGGAGAATTATTGACTTGTATATATTCTTTAACGGGAGATTTCTGTGGTGAAAACAGTTTTTGCTGTTGGAAAATCCATGACGAAATTTGCAATTTTCGAATATATCTCGTACATTATGTCAGTGAATGCTATTTTCAAAATGTAGGTTTAAATTGATGTGGTGAATCTTCTTCGAACACAAAGTTCTACTCACATGTTTTATTTTATTCATCATGACCATTATATACCATCACATTTCATAATTATACCAGAAACTCAAGGGACCCAACTCTTAAGAGTAGGTTGAATTCTATTTTATGAATATTTGATAGTTTTCTGAAATAAAAGTATTCCTCGTGATATTTCATGAAACGAATAATAATACAGATGAAGACGTCCCATCAGCTGTCCCTGCTCCTGAATAACTTGACGCTCCGCGAGAACTACCTAACCAAGGACATGTCCAGGAGCCTGAAGGATCTGTGTCAAGATCCCGAACTGGATTCCTGGAACAAAATCAACTCGACCATCTATAGTTTCCTGGAAAACTTCGACGCAGTCAGGGAGCTGAAGAGAAAGTTCGACGTCGATAAAAACAACTACGAAATTGCCCTGAAGAACTTCAAGATGGTGCTCGAATTCATGAGCATAAACCTGAAAGACTTGGACAAGCTGAAGAAACAGTTCGAGCACGTTCTGTGGGATTACCAGCACTCCAGATGTCTCCTGCTCAAAAATATGTTGCAGGTTAAGGAACGCAGCCTGCAGTTCTTGGGGGAGATTTGTGGAGTTTTGGAGAGAAAGAACCAAGAGGGTAAAGTTCTGAACGGGCACCAAAGCTCTTTATTCCGGGACATGGAAAACGCTCTTAGTACTTACAGATGGTTTACGAGGTTTAAGTGTATTAGCGATGATGAGAGGTATAATGCTAAGTGAAAATGTCCACCCGTGTGCCTCAAATAACCAGATCGGTGTAAGATACGAGGATAATAAGATAGGATGGGGATTTTCTAGGACCGGTTCGTCTGCTGTACGTTCGCTATTATTCAGGAGGAAGATTATTTCGAGCATGAATAGGATTCTAAGGTGGCTCTATAGATTATTTACGAATTTTATACCGATATTTTGAATATGTAATATATGTGTATGGGAGTTTTCTTGTACAGGCTCTGTCCTAACCTCTGGGTCTCAATGACAAATGAGAGATAAGCTTCTTCTTGAAATTTCCTCCTCTGAATTGAGTAAGCTTTCTGGATTCTTATCAGAACTAGGGTCAAAGTGGTGGAAAATTTATACTGCCTTTTTTTGTAATATGTTGGATTAGAATCATGAAATTTTTATGAAAAAACAGAGATATTTAACCAATCGTCCTTAATAATGATTATCTAAAAGCTTATTATATTCAGGGAGAGTTTTTGACTTGTATATATTTTTTAACGGGAGATCCCTGTGGTGAAAACAAACATTTTTGGCTGTTGAAAAATCCATGAGGAAAAATGCAATTTTCGAATATATCTCGTACATTATTTCAGTAAATGCTATAATTTGCGAAATGAAGGTTTTAATTGGTGAATAATGTGGTGAATCTTCTTCGAACACAAAGTTTCACTCACATGTTTTATTTTATTCATTATGACCATCATATACCATCACATTCCATAATTATACCAGAAATTCAAGGGATCCAACTCTCAAGAGTAGGTTGAATGATATTTTATGAATATTTGATAATTTCCTGAAATGAAAGTATTCCTCGTGATATTTCATGAGATGAATAATAACAATAAAAATTTAACAAATGGCAATCGATTTAGGATCCTTCATCCGTTTAGAGTGACCAAACTCATGATAATTATAAAAAAAAGAATAAAATAATTTAAGTGTTCTCTTTTTTTTTTAAACAGTTGTTCAGGAGTTTCCAGTAGTGTTTTTTCAGGAAACTTTCGGGCTGGCGATCTGCTCCTATCACAAACTCTCGTCAGTATATGAATATTTTTCGAATAATTAATCATTTGAAAAAATCAATATCAGCGAAATTGAAAAAAATTAAATTTTTCATAAGATTCAGGTGGTAGATCTAATACTGGAAAAAGTTTTAGTTGCATGTTTCAGGAGGTGGCATAGCTCATTATGAAAAGTCAAGATATCTTTATCCTGAACCTCAGGATGAACCGGAAAAAATGATATACAAAAAAATTATTGCAGTTATGTTATGTTATGTTATGATATGTTATGTTATGTTATGTTATGTTATGTTATGTTATGTTATGTTATGTTATGTTATGTTATGTTATGTTATGTTATGTTATGTTATGTTATGTTATGTTATGTTATGTTATATTATGTTATGTTATGTTATGTTATGTTATGTTATGTTATGTTATGTTATGTTATGTTATGTTATGTTATGTTATGTTATGTTATGTTATGTTTACATAACATTTTCCGAAAATGAATTGATTTTGTGTTTCAGCTTCCCATCCATGATTTTCTGATTAACTGTTTCGTATCTTTCACGAAATTTTGCTGCTACTGTACACTGAGTCCCAAATTGGTTGAGACTACAATGTATTTCTCAGCTATCATTGAAGATAGAGGCATGCGGTTTTTTCTACACTTAGTCACTTTTTTGTAAAACTTTTAAATCCACAAGCAGAAATACTCCAACCACTTTTGTTTCAGAACGACAGGGCGAAAATGAAAATGTGCAGTTTTGGAGTTGTTATCATTTCTCGTGACCTATATAACATAAAAAAAATTAAAAGTGCCTTTAATAGATATTTTCACGTGGAAGTCAGTGGCGTAGTTAAATTTCTTCTCAGAGCACTGTTTCTGAGATGGAGCATAAACTCTCCATTTTTCAAATGGAACACCCTGTATATTTTTAAGTCAAATGATTAAATTTTTTCTGAATACATTGATGTAAAACAACTCAAGCTCTAATTAAGTTTATATTCAAAAATCAGAAAAATCCTTATTTATGTTTGTTTCCTCAATGAATTCTTCCAAACATGCATTTAATTATCTTTTTTTTTAACTGACATGTAATTTTAACCTATTTATACAATTATATCTCATTGAAATATCCCTCCTCAACAAAAACTCAAAAATATTAAAAACAAAAAAAATTATCAATATTATTATTGATGAAGATTTTCATGCATGTATAGAAGAATTCGTAACCTACTATGAAAAAAAACAAACAAGAATATGGATTTTTCTGAAACGTATAGAAGATTAGTTTGTGATACATCAATGTATTCACCAAAAAATACAAACATTTAACGTTAAAATATACATTTTTTATGCATCGTATACAAGGGACGAGATATAATTTAATCTACAAAAGTGCACATTTTCGTTTTCGCTCTTCATTTCAGAAACGAAAGGAGTTGGAATATTTCTGTTTGTAGATTTAAAAGCCTCACAAAAAAGCGACAGAGGGTCGTGAAAATCGCATGTCTCTATCCTGAATAATAGCTGAGATACAGTGCAGTCTCAACGAATTTGGGACACGGTACATTTTTCAGAACAATTATTATTCATTATGAGGGATTTATCTTCAAATGATCTCGGTAACAGTTAGCGATACGATTACGAAACGTGAAAAATTTATGGCTGCTATTCGTTTTCGTGGTACATAACTACTAAATAAAGGCTCTATCTTATTAGTTATTCGCCGTTCGATTCACTTCACAGATTTCACCGTATTGTTTCTGTTTGCGGTGAAGTAAATCGCACAGTTTTACGCTGTGCAGTACTCAAAATAGACAGTTACATAGTTGATGATGTACGAATTTCATCCCTTTCTATAAGAGGAGTAGGAAAACTCATTTAACGCACTTGATACAACTATTCATATATTTATATTCTGTAGTTTCGTCTATTTTTGGGTATATTTAAGTAAAATGACTGTACATTTCATTCTTTCTTGTCATAATTAGCTCCCTCAAGTTTTTATATCTCGTCATGTCATGGACATCTCATCTGTCTCAACCTTACTCGAAATTAAATTAAAAATTTCAACCTGATATTGATGATTGACGTCCATAAAATTGCACCAGAGATTGAAGTCAATATTAATATTCGCGCAAAGGGAATCCAGATGAAATGTTGGGAAAATTCTTCAAAGACATTTTCATTAATTACCGAAAGGTTTCCGGTAATTACAGAGAAAATTTCGCGTGATAGAAAAAGCTCGTTCCCCGCCTGTACGCTTTGGGCGTATTGAATTCGCAAACTTGAATCCATTCAGTTTATTCGCAGCGAAATTCGGAAGTTTTGCGCGGTTCTTCTGCAGGTTCCGCGCCGCAGACTTATCATAATGAAGATATGGGAGGAAGAGAGGGAGGTATGAATTTACTGGGAAGTTTTACAAGCAATCGACGTGTATTCAGGAACTTTTCATCGGTGTTGGCGAAGAAATTGGCATGCTCACATTAGTAAAGTTTCGACTAAAAGAAGCTGGTACAACACTTACTTCGGAAAGTTTGCAATCTAATTTCTGGCGGCTTCCCAGGATTCTAGACGGAAACCTGATATGAAGAAGCGGAATCAGCTCATCTGCTCAACTTTGCAATTAATTCAAACATGCTCGCAGGGCAAAAGTGCTCTTCGTTACTCTGAAGGCCATACTAGGTTAGAAAAACATGAACGAAACCAGGCAAAATGCAGAAGGGAAAAAGAATTTTCATTTTATAGCCTAAAAGACACCCCTTTATGAGCTTTGTACTTTTCGTAATAAAAAGTGACTTTGTTTATACGGGGTTGTCGAGATGTTACGGGGGTTGACGATGAGAGCGGCTTCACGTCAACCTAACAACAAAATTTGGCTCTCTCCACCTCGGAGAGGGTGTGGGTAAAGCCTTCTGCGAAAGAGTAGGACTTAGTGTAATTTTTCTCGAAGTGAGTTTTCAGTTTCTAGGGATAATTGAAACCAGTGAAGTACCTTACATAAAAATCTATTACCCAAAAACCAACAAAAACAAAAAAATGATAAAAAAACTAATTAATTCATACCTCCTCCACCTCAGACTGTCTAACACAATTTCATTCAAAAAAACAAATCTAAGGTTCACTTTTCACTGAGTTACCTAATTACCTAAAATCCAAATTAACATGATGATAAGAAAAAAAGATATGAGGTTATGAGAGGTGCGAGATTGCCAGACTTTTGGAATCAAACTATCCTCATCAATTGAAATTGAAAAGTTCTGACCTTTTACTTTCCCTCGTAGAAATATAATCCGAGTTCTCTGAAATAACTACTCCCGAAAAGCTTCACTCCCGTTTCGCAACAACTACCGTAATTTCCGATCGCGCTTCCCGACTCGAAAATCCTAACTGAATAACATGAAAAAAATTAACTTTTTCAAAACCTTACTACTTCAATTTTTTCACTCCTCGAAACTACCTAATATTTCGTCAACCACGAAAATGAAACTTTACCTTTTTCCCACAACGGACTTTAACTGTTTTGCTCCTCGAAACTACCTAATATTTCCCAATTACCAAAAATTAGAACTTTACCGTTTCCTCGACGGACTTCAACCGTCACCCGAGTTATCTAAGGATGTGCGTTCATTTTCAACTATGTGAATTGAAAAATCAATAATTCCCATGGTTTACCACAATTGAGACCAACTCATTTCGTCTAGAAAATGTGAAATTATGGGCTTATGTACAGTGGACTGTTATCAGATGGAGATGGTAGTGTAATAGTATATTCTGAAACAAGTTGCAGAATGGCTCCTATTCAAACACGAATGCGAAATGGGTCCATGAGTATTGGAATTGTCTTCTGCCACGAGTTTTAGACGATATTTTCTCTGTTTCAGTCAAGTTTTCTGAAATACTCTTGATTTTCGAATGAAAATTCGGATTAGTGACTTTATATTGTATCTTGGCAGTTGGTGTGACTCACGAAATTCGACAGATTACGGAAATTTGATTTGAATATTGATGGGATCGAAAGACAGTACTGACTACCAAAAAACGAAAAATGTTACTGAAAACAATGATGTAATGAATTCATTACAGCACTAGTTCTAGTACCTTATTGAACTCATTACGATACAGGAATAGAGAATAGTATGTTCTGAAACAAGTTGCAGAATGAGATCCTATTCTAACACGAATGCGAAATTCAAAAACGAGCGACGAAGGAGCGAGTTTTCGAAAGCATGAGTGTTGGAATTGCCTTCTGCAACGAATATCAGACGATATTTTCTCTATTTCAGTAAATTTCTGTGGAAAACTCTCGAAATTCGAATAAAAATTCAGATTAGTGACTTTTGTATTGTATCTTGGCAGTTGGTGTCACTAACGAAATTTGACAGATTGCGGATTTGATTCGAAAATTGAGTGGATTGGAGGTCAGTACTGACAACCACAAAGCGAAAAATATAGCTGAAAACAATGCTGTAATGAGTTTCATTACAGCACTACTTTTAGTACTGTAATGAACTCATGACGATATTGAAATAGAGAAAAACAATGATTGTACATCATTCACAAACATAAAATGACTAGGTCACCCGCACGAAGCTAATACAGTGCAAAATACAAATATTAACAGCATCCATGAACCCAGAGTGACATTATCCAACCTAAAGACAGAGGTGATCTAGAACAGTTCAAATCAGAGGATATATGAAATTAATTCAACTAACTCATTATTAAGCACAACGTTCACAGTGGTACAGCAATTAATGAAATTGATTGCGTGAGCCTCTTTATGTCGCCAGGAAAACAGAAGATTTGAATACTGAGTCTAAGAGAAGACTGAGTTGCAAAAATGATATAAGCCAAGAGAGTAGTACAAGCGTTGAAAGCTACATTGTCTAAGTCTGTTCATCAATGAGATCAATACAGTAAAGTATGAGTAGAGCAATAATATTAAAATCAATTTCGATAACGTTGGTCTAGAAGAGAGTACAAAATTCATCAATGAACACAAACTTCACAGAGACAAACTGCTTACGAGTAAACAAGATTAGATACTTCATCAGAAAAATAAAAGATACAATTGATAAATTATGACAGGTACCAAAAGAGAGTACTATGAGTGAATAAAATCACTAATCCTTTGGTTTTGAGAAATGCAGGAGGCTAGAGATCTAACTTGTAAGTAGAATCAGATGAATGAACTTGAGAGTTCAGGCTTATAATGACTAGATCCTACCGATTTATTGAGTTCACAGTTATCAGAGGAGACCGTTTAGGGTGAAACAAGGACGAAAGGCTGTTAACCTGTTTCATGTGTATTACAATTGACCGTTGAACCATATCATCGTGTTCTGCAGGAGATCCAGTAAATTCAGGATTCACCCCATTGGTTTGAGGATTCATTCATCTGAAACTCGAGAAGAGTAATTAGCAAAATGTTATAAGTGGAGAAATGAAATTAACTGATAAAAATGATGAGATGACCATGAGTATATAATAACCAGAGAGAAAGACATGAGAAGGATCAATTCTGATGTAACATCATCATTTTCCTGTGATAAAACTAGAAATGTCTGAAATCTATGTATCTATGTGAATTATAAGAATATAATAAAATTTACATTTATGAGAATGCTCAGAAACTGATTGAATCGAATTGACATGTAAATTGCGTAGAACTAATGAGGATTACTAATATTTTCGCAGATTCTTCATGATCTAGCACGTGGACATATTTCATGAATTATGAAAAGAATGAAAATGACATGGAAATGAAATAATTAATAATTCTGAGGAGACTGAGAATGAATTGAACGAGATGGCAAGAAATGTAGAATGATTCAATGAGGTGACCTGAGAAAATCTAACTACAGTTTTAACACAAAATGATTGTTAACACTATCAAGGTGAGAAGAGAAAAGAGTCTTAATGCCACACTATTAAAAAGTACTGAAAAGAATGCCCTAAAGATGTTCTCATTTCGAGAGCGTAGTCACTATAGTGCGAATTATAAAAATTGACCAAATTTCAGAATCGCCTGTAGGATGGAAACTAGACTTGCGGTATTCAGCAATTTATGTTTATCGAGACCAGAGAACATCACATGTGTATTACTCTTTTCTATCTCTTTTATTTGAGAAATCTGACCATCCTGTACATTTTACATTTGTTTCTTTCTGGTTTTGTCAATGTTTTTCATTCCTTTTTGTAGCCACTCCGTTGGAGCTCACTTGACCCACCGTGCATACAATTTCATTATGAACAGTCCAAAAACCATTCTTAAGAAGCGCTTTCCTACATTAAATCCAGCTTATGCGACATAGAGCATATTGTCAGCTTACGAGTTTATTCCGAGAGATGAGAAAAGCAGGACGACGCGCTATAAAAAGCTTAGGGGGCGATATAAAGTTCAGACCAATTTTTATGTGTGTCTCGCATGAATAAAATAGATGAACAGATCTATAAAACGCTAGCTAGGGAACGATTTTTCCCTCGTTACAAGGTATCTATGGAGCACAAGCGGCGTTTACTTGGAGAAGAAGATTTATTCATGCAGTTTGATTCGCTGTATATATTCTTGTTTTCTCCAAGGGTCGTCATGTTTCGAATTTTCCCCTTTGTGATCAGAAAATTCTCTTCGTATTCCAAGTTATTTTTTTGACCGAAACACAGTGAGGTTCGCAATGAAGTCCGGATCATAGCTTTTGATTGATGAGTCATAGAATCATCGAAATATTTTCCATTGTGTACAAAATGTCATGAAAAATCATTTTCGAAAAAATAATTCAAAAAAATTCTGGCCAGGATTTTTTTAGGCAACCAATTTTCAGAATCCGCAGTTAATAATTTGTATGGTATTGCTCAAGAATAACGGCGTTTTCAGAAGTTTATGTTGGAAGGGACGACATTCGCTGTCGGTGATCATTGTGATTCTTTTTCACCTTTCATCCGTTAGAGACTTTCACATATTAGCAACTCTCAGCAATATTGAAGTATTTCAATCTTCTGACCCCTAAAAGAGTAGATTTTAGCACACCGTACCGGTAATGCGAAAGTCGCAAATTCAAGTCCTGCTCGAGGGGGTCCTTCCTCCAAAATTCCATTTTCATCTCTATGACGATAACACTCGATATTTTATTCTATTCAGGATGTTTCATTGGTAAATGTAAAACGGTAACCTGAGCTAGAGCTACCCTTGAAAAGAGCAGAAAATTTTCATGGGGTTCAGTAGATTGCATTATCCCGCACGTGATTTTGCTCAAATAAAGCTTCAGGGAAAGATCCAATTGAATGTTAGAATTCCAATAATTTCATAGAAACCAGTTTATTGTAATCAAATTAGAAAATTTTTTTCTCGAACTGATGAAATACACTTTAATGAAAGTTAATTCTTCATTGACTTTATAACTTATTTTTTATGTTCTCTCGGAAAGGTTTTGAACGAAACAAGACACATTAAATGGAAGAAAAATTCAGGATTTCACCGAATCTTATGTGAAAGAAGAGAAATGAATAGTTTTCAAAATACTGAAATGCTCATAAGTGATTTAATACTTGGTATTTCCACCCCTTGCGTTAATTACAGCTCGGCAACGACGGTTCATACTAAAAATGAGTGATCTTAAAATGTTCTGATCTAATCCTTCCCAGATTTCTCCGAGTTGGATTCCTAAGTCATTAAGAGTAGCTGGATGATTTTCTGAACTTCTCAGCCTTCTATTGAGGTTGTCCCAAACCTGCTCAATCGGATTGAGATCTGGACTTCTTGCTGGACATTCCATTCGAGAGACTTCAAGGTACTCCTGAACGATGCGCGCACGATGGGGTCTGGCATTATCGTCCATAAAAATGAAATTTTCACCAATGTATGGGGCAAATGGCACCACATGCTCTTCAAGAATGTTCCTTATGTACTTTAGCATTCATAGCTCCTTTATCAACGAGCACTAGTTATGTGCGAGCAGTCAAAGATGAAATACCCCATTCCATAATCGATACTCCCCCGAAATAAGTAGTATTTAGGAAATTGCACTGAGCATATCTTTCATGTGGACGTCTGTATACAGGGGAACGTCGAAAACAATGGTAGAGGCAGAATCTAGACTCATCTGTGAAGAGAACTCTTTGCCAATCGGCCTCTTTCCAATGGATATGCTCTCTCGTAAAATCCAAACGCGCCCTTCGAGGCCTTAAATCATATTCTCTGAGGCAATTTCTTATTGTATGAGTGCTAATTTGCACCCCATGAGTTTGTTCAAGCTGATTTTGAAGGAGGCGAGCTGTTGCAAACCGTTGTCTCAACGAAGAAACTCTCAAGTAACGTTCTTGAATGGCAGTTGTTACCCGTGGTCTACCCTGTCTGGTCTTCGGACATTCATACCTTTCGCCCTGACTCGCTGCAACATTCTGGACACACTTGTATGGGAAACTCCAAACCTTTCTGCAATTCTTGTGTATGTCCACCCTTCTTCTCGCAGAACTACCGCTTGGGCACATTCCTCTTGGGTCAAATTGCATGTTTCGAGTTGCATAGAAATCGAGTGTAGAAACTCAAACGAAAGAAAAACTATTGATCACTAGAATTGATCGAGAACAACTGATTTTAGAATGGAGCCAATACATTCAAAATCTGATAATATCATCTTTCTTTATTCCTGCTGGGAAAAACATCTGTATTGAAGAAAAACGTTGAAAGTGGATAACATATGCATGCAATTCTGATAAAAATAATTATCATTGAGAACACCTTCAGTTGTAGAATAAATTTGAGATTTCCATAATGTGCGCTAATTTTTTTGCGCAGTATGTGCATAGATATTTATATGATACAGTGAAATGAAATGTGTTCTTGAATGAATTGCCTACCAACATTAGGACCCAATCATGTGGTATTGAACATATTCGTACGTTCCTACATGTTTTCTCTTAGCGCACCTTAATTTGTCTTGCGCTTAGGGTCCCGAGTAAGGTTGATCCACCACAGAATCTTTGTCAGAAGCCTCCGATCGATTCAGTCACCTCGAAATTTTGAAGCCACCCAAAATGGATACGCTTAGAAATGTCGGCTTAACGACCACATCACTCTGATCGAGCCGCAACAATCCGATCAATCGATAGGCAGAAGTAGAATATCAACGGAATTGCAGTAATCTGCGAAATGAGACTGCTCTGAGGTTTCGCGACCACAAATCTATCTACACGGTTTGTGTGCTCACGTGTGGGTTATTCGCCATTGTAGGCACAGTAAACAATACCGAGTAATTCGTGGTAGGTAACTACGATTGAAAACTCGAACTGCATTCTCGAACTGATGATGATTTCACCAGAATGTTCGGATCTAACAGTGACAGATTTCAAACGGGTTATTAATGGAGACGAGGTGTTATCGATGTGTCAGCTAGAGAAAAGCAATTTGGTTGTGTCCGCGCATGACGTTAGCTTGGCAGCTTTTCAATGATATTGTGCATGGGCATTCCATATAGTAGAAGATCCGAACCTACCTCGACCTTCACCGAGCTGATAATAGCATAGAACCTATTTCATAATAAACTTCAAACGTTAGATATTATATAAAAAATAGGTTGCCTAAAAAAATCCTGGACAGAGTATTTTTAATTATTTTTTCAAAAATGATTTTTCATGACATTTTGCAACATCATGATAATAAGAAAATTTCATACTGGACATGTAGTATGAAACATGTAGAATCTGCAAACATAGGGTTGCCTCTTATTTACCTGGACGAACTACTGGTTGCCTGGTTTAAACAGGTATGTCAAAATGAGATAATTTCACCGGTGTGATAATAGAAAGAAAAATTATAACAGCATAGGCGCTGTTTTATTGTGAACACGTTGATAAAGGGTTGCCTGCAAAAAAATTGGACCTAATAGGGGTTGCCGAGGTTTGAAGGTTGGATTGTTGTCGCGCCAGGTAATAATAAAGGACCGAACATCGCAGTCGTATCTGAATGTAAACCAGTGCGAATGCTCGGTACGTATACCTACTATGATAAAGATGATATTTTGAACCATGAAAAAATGAATGCTGTTGAAGAGTTCACAGCACAAATGTATGGCATAAAGCACTGTCGACAGTACACGATGTGAGAATTCGTATTTTCATGAAAAAGTACGGCGCAAAAAAAGACGGCGAACAATTTTCAAACAAAATTGAAAGTTTTGACTCCAACTCTATACCGCCTTGGTGGATTTTCCTACAACAAAAAGTTTTACGAACAATATCTATAAATTCCATGTGGCTTAATGCAACAGAATCTGTATATGCAGAGTTAAACCCTATAAATTACGGTTGGTATTTGAATAGTTATTTGAAACCAACTGGTTTTATAGGAGATCAAACTCCTTTGAAAATACGAGATATAATTGAAATGGAAAATAATGAGGATGAACTCGATGAGACCGATAAATTTGAGAGTGTCAATTCAAGTTCAGATAATTCCGATATGAAATAGAAGATATTGATCGTTTTTTTTTTCATTGATATTAGTTTTTGTTCTTTTGCTGTTCTGTATTGAAATTTATCAATATAATACAAGATCTTCTGACATTTTTCTTGTTATTGCATTACCCGAATTTTCGGCAGTCCACATTATACCCATAAGTTAATATTATATTATGATATTGAATACATTGGACTGTTATGTATTCAATTTTGTTTGAAATTCAAATGTCAGTTGCTCCAGAATATCGCCGTATTGTTCTCAATATAGACTATGGAAGGTACCTATGTAGTAGGGGTAACTCTTTGAGTAAAAGTACCGAGCATTCGCACTGTCTTACATTCAGATAAGACTGCGATGTTCGGTCCTTTATTATTACCTGGCGCGTCAACAATGCAACCTTCAAACCTCGGCAGCCCCTATCAGGTCCAATTTTTTTGCAGGCAACCCTATATCAACGTTTTCACAATAAAACAGCGCTTATGCTGATATAATTTTTTTTCTATTATCACACCGGTGAAATTATCTCATTTTGACATACCTGTTTAAACCAGGCAACCAGTAGTTCGTCCAGGTGAATAAGAAGCAACCCTATGTTTGCAGATTCTACATGTTTCATACTACAAGTCCAGTATGAAATTTTCTTATTATCATGATGTTGCAAAATGTCATGAAAAATCATTTTTGAAAAAATAATTAGGATTTTTTCAGGCAACCTATTTTTTATATATTATCTAACATCTGAAGTTTATTATGAAATAGGTTCTATTCTATTATCAGCTCGGTGAAGGTCGAGGTAGGTTCGGATCTTAGACTAATATGTATGAAGAATCAAACTCTGCTGTTGAAAACTGTAAGGTTAAAGAAATCACACCCTTTCACGTTGGTCACCATTTGTGTAAGCACAAGGAAAATTGTGCCTTACGTTGGTTGCCAATTGTGTAAGGTTAAAGAGATAAATTACGTTAGGTAATGATTTAACGATAGATGCTCCAGCTACTCAGAAAATGAGACCACCTTACATTTATATGAAGTAAAAGGAGGTGCTTCTACTCAGGCTAATGATAATCAAAACTTGAACAGTCGAGATTTATTCCTCTCTGATGAAAATAGCTATTTACAATATCTACTATCACAAATTGAGACATTAAAACACGAGGACAAGAATATGTACAATTATGAACAATTCGTCAGAAACATCATTCACGAGCGTTTTTCTTTCTGTGTTAACTTATCTTGTTAAAACAATGCCGGTTGAGGGAAGTGACTATCGACTTCTTCCAAAGTTCGAACTCCTAAATCTCCAGGAAGACGTTGCAGTTCCTCCAGAAGAAATGGCGTTGCAAGAGGTGAAGGTTGTATTTCTTCCAAAGAGAAGCGTTGAGGGTTTAATTTCCTCCAAGTTGCAGGAACTGAAGGTTTGAAGACTTCCAAAAGGTATTGAGGCTTGGCTCCTTCCGAAAAGTAGTTGAAATTTTAATTTCCTCCGAAAGGTACTGAAGGCTTAGCTCCCTCCCAAGAGGTTTTGGAGGTTCAGTTCCCTCCAAAGAGTTGTCGGAGGCTTAGCTCTCTTCAAAAAGGTGCCGGAGACTTAGCTCTGTTCAAAAAGGTGCCGGAGACTCAGCTCCCTCCAAAAAGGCTATTAAAAAACACTTGTATCAGTTTTTTGTATCGTCAAACTTCCACAATTCTCCGAGATCTCTGATAATCTTAGTTTACATAAAGAAAATTCAAGAAAGGAAAAAATGTCCACGTGTTCACTGAAACACTGGCACAGATGAATCGTTAAATTGAAAAGCAGAGGGTCATGGAACTGTGAAATGAATTCAATTAATCAACTATAACATAGATAAACTGATCTAGAAGGAGGGTTGATTCATCGGATAGTTGAGGAAATCAGATGGAAAGTCGTACGATCCTCAAAATGGCGAAACCCAAGCGTGTCTCACCTCACATGAAACATATGAATCGTTAGCAAAAATAGGTATATGGTTGTCTGATCAACTTCGTACTCACCAATATTAACAATTGCCTAGGTTAAACTATTTCACTCGAGAATAAGAGAATAAACTACTGCCTCATCAGCTGCAGTGCCAGAATAGCGGGATATCAGAGAGAGAACCATTCATCAGTCGGTCGACGTGGCACACACATAACTGTTCTCGTGACCACGCGTACTACCCGAAATCGTGTTCCCGATCCGAGACGATCCGGAAACTCCCGAAATTTGAAATTGGTAAATCATACCGTTACAAAACAATGCGATATAAGTATTTTAACATGGTATTTCAAAAAATAGATAGAAAACTGACAAATAGCCATCCGTATTCAAGATACAGGGCGTTGAAAAAGAAAAAAATTCACACATTTTTTACTATTTTACCGAAACTACTGGCACCATTGTAATGAAATTCTATACGAATATGTTTTGGGAGTTGATACATCTAATGATTGTGTTTTGTTGTCTGAATCTCATAGAGGGCGCTAGTTACACGGTTCGTACCAAGTTGTTTTGAACATAACTTTTTTGATATTATATTTAGTAAGCTAGATTTTAAGCGATCTTGAACATCATTCAATTTCACACCAAAAAGGTACTCCTGATGAAACTCGATACTGTACACCGTTTTCGGAATATTTTGATTTGAAAATTATGACGCAATAACCGAAGCTTTCATAAAGTATTGATACAGTAAATAATTATTATTATTTTTAATCATTTAGTACGATGGGGGTTCACGCCACATTGATAGAAGGTGTCATAATCGGTTGAGTAACCATTTTCCGAATCAATGGATTGGTAGAGAAGAAAAAGCTCCGATTCATTGGCCTCCTCGGTCATGCGATTTCAATCTCTTAGATTACACAGTTTGGTCGTACCTTGAAGAAAAAGTTTATGCAACAGGGGTAAATTCACGTCACTTCAGTGACCTCATAGCTGACTCCCAAGCGTTAAGAAGATTTATTGATTTTTTAGGAAAAAGGATAGATTTGTGTACGGAGGACATTTTGAAGACCTACTCTAATTGAATTTTTTTAATGTTTTTAGCCTTTTTTTGAATTTTCTTGCGATTTTTTTGATCAATTATTACATTCATTATTACTTTATACCAGTATCGATTTTTAATTACCTCATAGTTTTCAAAGCAAAATATTCCGAAATCGGTGCACAATATCGAGTTTCACCAAGAGCACCTTTTTAGTGTAAAATTAAATGATGTTCAAGATCGCTCAAAATTTGGCTTAATAAATATAATATCAAAAAAGTTATGGTCAAAACAACATTCATTAGATGTATCAGCTTCCAAAACATATTGGTATGAAATTTCATTACAATATTGTCAGTAGTTTCGGATCAATCGAAAAAAATGTTGAAATCGCCAGCCAAGATAGGTGGAAGTTTATTTTCATTTGTACCAAGTATTTTCGACCCTTCTTCAGTGTACTCCACTTAAGTGCGATGAATAAAATGCTCTACCTCGTCCAATTTTGGATTCCGAGAAATGTAAATTGCTACCATGACTATGTGTAGGCCATTTCTAAGTTTGCATAAACATGCACAAATGAGCGTCTAACAATAACATCGCTAACGTCTTCAATATTTATTTCAATATTCGGAGTCATAATATTAGTAACAATATTACTATTTTGGTAAATAGTTACCCCACCTTTTTGAACAGTATCTCGTTTGAATTAAACAATTCAATTGAAATTAGGTATTTCAATCGGATGTTTCGGAAGGATGTAACACATTGGTTTGTCTCGTAACTGAATCTTGTAAATCGTATTTGTTACTATGTAGACTTTGGCAATTGAAAGTCATTATTGAAATGCCATTTCTATTACTAATGAATTCTGAGACACTTTGAGCTATGGTCTGAACACTATTCAAAGACAGTCTTCTGAATTCTTGCAACAAAGATGCAGTCGATGCAGCCTGCCTTCGATTATGATAAAACTTAAATGCAGAATTATCATTTTTTGTCGTAATATACAATTTTTCAATATTAGTCATCCGAGAGAGTGCAACAAAAAGGAGTTCCTGAGAATGTAATTTCTATACTCATATACTATTTCGTCAAAAGTTCCACTTTGCGACTTATGCATAGTCAGAGCAAGAACTGAAGTTGATGCAGAATGTTTGCGTTTGGCTATACTTTTTCTATCCGATGTTAATGAAATATTTGCCGTTCGTGATTCAATGGGAACAGCGAGATTGCCGACTCCATTTTGCACTGCTAGAGTGGCTGCACGCATTCGTCTAGTCGCAAGCACCCAAACATCGTGCCGAAGTCTGCCGAACTGAACCGACGATACACGGCTGTGTTGAGTTATTTCGTTACGGAATTTCTACATTCGTTTGCCGCGCTCAAAGCCTGAGATAAAAGCTATGCAATAGCTCAAGAACGAATCTTAGAAGAAATTTTAACAAAGATAAACTTTTCTTCTGATTTGCTGTTTTGTTTTTATTAAATATACAAATACCCCACACCATTCTTGGATACCCTGTGTAATGAATTATTCCATTCATAACCCTCTATTGCATACAAAGCCATTCTTGGCTGGTAAACTTTATGAATTTTTTTCTACCCTATTTTAAAACAAATATAAAAAAAATATCAGACATATTCGATAGTTCATACTGAAACGGAAAACAGTCATTAGATGTGTCTGGTTAACTTCTTATGCCATTATTTTCCCTTTTTCCGCCGGTGCCTACTCTACTAGTACGTTCTAAGTGAAATACACTGCCACTTTGTTGGTGAAAATTAAATAGAAAAGGTGGGAAAATGTATTTAATACAATATAAGTATTGTTCTACAAAGCCTAAGATTCCGATCTCTAGCACAGTTTTTTCAAAATATTTTTTCCTTTTACTTCATTTTCACTATTTTCCATGGAAGCCATTTCTGGCTTCGCATGCATCCAAAGTTCCTTAGAGAACAATACGAGATACCCAAAGAAGAATATTTGGCCCATGAGGAGCAAATTATTCCCACGAAAGCTTGGCATCAACTAAAACAATATAATCGAGCCAAACCTCTTAAATGAGGCTACAAAAATTAAATGTTTCTGTTGGCGATCAGAGCAAAGTTTTTTCAAGTGCCTCGAAATGTTAACCACTAAATATTTTTGATAACTGTTTCAATAGCATAAAATTGCATGTGTACTTGTACAAGAATGGATTGCTGCCATTCGTAACCGTAAGTAACAGAGTACCTTTTCTGCCTCCAGAAAAGGATATGAAGAAAATGGGTCGTGGTGCTATGATAGAGAAAATCACCATCTTCGATGACGTGAAGCTAAGCCTGGTATGACAATAAAGTTGTTAGTTCACTCTATGCTTTTGTTGGTAGCAAACCGATTTCAACTAACACTAGATATTGTAGAAAATACAACTGTATATATGGCCATTAGATTGGCACAACCTGTGTCCTAATCTCGGTACACCTTCTCCGAGAGGAAAAACTCCTACGTCCAGCAGAACAGGTTATCCTACCAATAGAGATGAGACACTCACATCCGGAAAAAAGCGCGGAAAACCCCATAAAAGGTTCGAGAACAACGTCTGAATTCAGTATGGTAAGACAAAATCGACCATTTACCGATTGACCAATGACCAAAAGAATCGTCAATTATGCCAGATCGGTTCCTTTTCGCGTTCTCATGTAAAATGTGGGAAATCTGACGTCTTTCTTTGCTTAAATGAGAAAATAAACAGTTTGAGAGAATTTCATCTCATATGGGTTTTGATACTTGTTGTGCATGAGAAGCCAAAAATGGCAGTATCATACATGTACGTTAATGCGTATGAAGCCAATTTTGGCTTCTGTTTTTTGAAAATATTTTTTTTTTCATTTTAAATTTTGCCTCACAAGCGTAAAAAAACATATTAAAATGGAAAAATGTTTTTTTTTTTCTTTTCAATTTAATAATTCATGCAATAGAGGGAAAATAGTATGGCCTCCTCAAGAGTTTCAACAGTATCTGTCGACATGGTCGGTAAGATGTGATCAACGACGTTTCATTCCGTGACATTCTTAACTTTAATTATTCATTTAATGAGGTTATATCACCCACGAAAATTAATACCCCCTCCCTCATTCTTCCGCACAGTCTACCGGACCATTCTTTGCGGGCGCCTCATAATCATGAATGTTCCATCACAAAGAGGATATTAGTGACGAAATCACCTCTCCCCGACGAATTTCCGTCGGACAAAAACCGGCCCTAGCTAAAACGCGAAACGGCCAACCGCTACACGCGTCCGGCTCCCATTTCCATTTCATTTACGGCCATAAATATGTTATAAAAACCGAAAGCATCGTTGGTTTTGAATGGAAACGAGCATACTTGCCTCTAAACTTTTCGACGTTGCCTGCCCGGAAAGTTAACTGATTCCACCTTTTCATTATTCAGGGTTTTTCTCTGCTTATCCGCTCTTTGTATGTGTATGTTGGAACTTTGATACATATTCTGATGGCGCAGGAAACTGGCTGATCCCAATATGTAAAAAGAAAGTCGTCATTTTGTTGGTTAGAGGCTGTATGGCTCGAAATCGGTTGGGCTCTTTATTAGGAAATGTTATCTGTTTTACATAGATGAAAAAGTTATTTATGATACAAGTGCAGAAGGCATTGATATTCTTACAAGACTTCAATTCAAAAACGAGCCACTAAGTGGCGAGTTTTAAAATGAACGAGTGTAAGAATGAGCCTTCTGTACGAGTATCATACATTATTTTCTCTAATTCGCTGAATTATCGTTCGGTAATTTTTGCTTTGAAAAAATATTGATTGGGAGAACTGTTTTCTATCTCATGAAATTTGACTGATGTTAAATAAATCCATAGCAGGAGGCCAACATGTCCTCAATAAATATACTCCCCGTCAATAAATTCAAAGAAAGTGTTGCATTTTTTCATTTTTAGTAACAATTTAAAACATTACAATACCTTATCGACTAGTAAACATAAACAAACATCTGAAAATTAATAGCGTGTATTTCCACCTCGCTTTCTCATCACTTCTTCCATACGACGTGGCATACTTTCAATGCATTTCCGAATTGCTTCTGGGGGAAGATTTTCCCGTTCTTCAAGAAGGGCTGTTCGTAAATCGGGCAAGGTGTTGGGCTGCTGATTTCGAACATGCCTACCTAGCATATCCCATACATAATTGGATTTAAATCCGGCCTTCTGGCTGGCCACACAAATCGTTGAATATTCGCCTCTTCAAAGTATTCTGTTACAACCCGTGCAACGTGAGGCCTAGCATTGTTCTGCATTAACAGAAATTGTTGCTTTCCCCAGAAGCAATTCCTAAATGCATTGAAAGTATGCCACGTCGTATAGTAGAAGAGATGAGAAAGCGAGGTGTAAATACATGCTATTTATTTTCAGATGTTTGTTTATGTTTACTAGTTGATAAGGTATTGTAATGTTTCAAATTGTTATAAAAATTGAAAAAATGCAACACTTTCTTTGAAAATGTGTATCTTTTTATTTAAGCAGACACTGACGTAAATCAAAAAACATTTAGTTAAGAAAGGGTCACACTTCAAATTAAAACTAAATGATATTGAATTTTCCGCCTCAAATTCACCACAGGGTGTTTAGGAATGAAAGGTTTAAAACAAGGTTTTGTTTCACCCTGTATAACAGATGAACTACAGGTATTTTCGTAAAGTAAATTTCAGGTTAATATAACAAGACCCAATACTATACCTGGTGAAAATGTCAACAAAATCGGAGAACCAAGAAAAAAGATACAGGGTGTTGAATGTGACAAAAATTTTGCTTGTCCGGAATTTATTGACGGGGAGTGTATTACTGAAAACAGTGTTAGAATGAAATAAAGTGAAATATTCTAACATTGTTTTGTTCTTCGAGATGTGTCGGAATGAACACATTTGACACATAATTAGAGAAACATTGTGAACGAGATATTGTTGATAATGGAATATTTGTTGGGAAATTATTTGGGCTATTTCCATTATCTATATTGTTGGTATTTACCGACGTTTCGGAAAGCATTCGCCCAGGGCCGCCGCCAGACATTTTGCCGCCCCGGCAAAATAAAATTTTGCCGCCCCGGGAAAATTATATTTTGCCAACTTGCAGTGATGTATTGAGTTTGAGACTCATAACAAACTCTTTCAAAATTTGATCAAGGGGCAAAAAATTCAGAAACGAAGAAAATATAACTATAAATGTGTATTATAAAAAAAATAAAAAATAACAAAAAGAAACATATTTATATACCGGCCATCGCATGTATAAAAGTGAACCAGAACCATCAGACTAGAATGTTTGAACTCAACTAAATTTCTTCCTTCTCTCCTTCATCTCGCAAAAGTAATGAATTGTTTGAGATATATCGAGATTATTGACTATCTCATGTTCAATGGATATAATGGCTAGATCAGATAATCTATCTTGGGCCATTGTTGGTCGTAGAAAATTTTTCATTTTCAACTTTGAAAAGCTTCTCTCGCCAAAAGTATCCCAAAAGTATTTTCCATATTTAATAAAATCATTATACGACAGTTTCTACGATACACGATACCGATAAATATAAATGCGTATGTAAAAATTTTCAATCAGGCAGTAAGGTATCATAATAATAATAAAATAAATGAATCGATTCAAGTACAAATGCATTTGTATAAGATATGTTAAATAAAAATGCGGAATTCTAAAATGCATTCACATAGAAAATATCGAGAAACAATGAAAACGCTCTCTACTTTTAGTGTACGAAACTAAATTAACTCATGTTAAAAAAAAATTTGAGCGCCTTGGATTTTGATTATTACTAATTCTTTATTCCAACGCATCACAGATCTCGTGTCCAAGGAAAATTCCAGACAATGATCTCCGGATCAGGATGAGGTACATGTTATTCTTACTGTTTTCGTTCTGCGATTTGACCTTATGATATTTATTACCTGTTGCCATGTTCTTAAACTCTAACATCTGATCAAGTAAATGAATAGAGGTCAATATAAATCTTAAGTATTCACCTGTATCTAATAATGATTATTATAATAATATTGATATATACTTTAACTATGAGACCATTATCCAATAAATTAATAATACTAATCTGCCTCAAATTTCAGCGAGGCATATTTCCAACTCATTTGAAGGCGCCTTTTCGAATTATTGAAACGACGCTGTATGGCTTTATGAAAAATATGCGTATCTGAGGCGATCGATGAAAGACTCAAAAAAAATCACCTACATCACTGTTAATAAGCAGAGAGCGCTTTATACTTATTATCGTTTAAATGTGAAATCTGACGGTAAAAAAATACCGGATTATAGAACTCACCTTCAATTTTGTAAGGTTATTCAGTTCCAAAATCACAACTCAGAAGATAGATAAAAGATTTCATTATGTAGCACTATATAGTTTTGCAAAAATATTGAATATTGTGACGACACGCGACACTGAGGACTAACGAGTTCATACCTTTATTTCTCGAGTATTGTAAACCATTCCCGAATATCAAAATTTAGAATTCCGATAGGCAAACTGAAAATAAGAGTCATTACTGAATTATCCTTCATCCTAGAAACCCTCCCAAAAACTTTACAGTCCCAGATATTCATCAAAGGGACCGTCTTGATAATAAACTCGTAAACAAGCGAGTGTAACTAGGATGAGAGGCTGCTGAGACGTTGGCGAAATTTACAACCTGACAGGGATTTTTATTTATGAGTAGAATGCTGTATCTTCGATCGTTTTCGTTCTGCCAGTATTACTCTTGTATTGGTTTAATTGCATTTTTATCTGGTTATTTGTGTACACGTGTGATATATTTGGTTGACCAGGCTCATAAAGCCGCCCCTGACTTTGGTCGTGTTTTCGCTTTCACGTTCAATAAAAGGCGGGTTTTCAATTTCGAAGGAAAAAAATCTAGTATGACGAAACTGATTTTGGCGCCCCTAGAATTTGCCACCCCGGCAGACTGCCCGGTTTGCCGGCCCTGGCGGCGGCCCTGCATTCGCCTGCCGTCATCAGGGTCTTGTTGGTCCTGAGAAGGACCGGTCTTTGCCAAACTTTTTCGGTCTGGACTTGTGTGCACCATACTATCTATTTTTGTTGTGGAAATTCGAACGCGAGCTGTCAGAGGTGTAACCTCTGAAACTCAACCCACTCTGACTACCAGTCTACTAAAGTAGGGAATTCTCATTTAATTCGAGTTGTTTTGACACTTGGACATAAATGTCATAAATAAATAATTATTCATTTATGACCAAAATTTTGTGAGGAAATAATTATTTATTAATGACATTTATGTCCTAGTGTCAAAACAACTCGAACCCTGATGACGGCAGGCGAATGCTTGCCGAAACGTAGGTAAATTCCAACAATATAGATAATGAAAATAGCCCAAATAATTTCCCAACAATAGAGAAACATTATTATAAAATACCTAAATACATTAAAAATTCGTGAAATTAGATAAAAAAAATAGTGATGAATAGTATATTTCAAAACAAGTTGCAGAATAGGCTCATTATCCAATACGAATGCGAAATTCGAAAATGAGCGATGAAAGAGTTTTCGAAAGCATGAGTGTTGGAATTGCTTTCTGCCACGAATATTAGACGATATTTTCTCTATTTCATTCAAGTTTTGTTTTCTAGAAATTCAAATTCAGATTAGTGCCTTTTGTATTGTATCTTGGCAGTGACTTTGAAATTTGACAGATTACGGAATTTGAATAGATTTGATTTGAAAATTGCTAGGATCGAAGGTCAGTACTGACAACCACGAAACGAAAAATATAACTGAAAACAATAAACAGTGCTGTAATGAGTTCATTACAGTACTAAAAATAGGGTTGAGATGAAATTTTTCTTTTATTTCATTCAGTTCTCAAGATATTTCATTATTCTCTTGATTGAGAGAGCTAATACAATAGAAAACATATTGGAACAATGTACCACCGATCTATCCGAAATTCTTAATCTGAAACAAAAGCAGAAAAAAAAACAATTATCTATAATAAATTAAATTGTTTTCAAATTAACCACCATGTATAGATTCGAATCCATCTGGAAATTCATAAATGGGACAACTATTTACATACTGACTGACAAAAAAACTGCGACACCCAGAAGGAGCTGTTCAAATTTTAACCCAAATAGACCTGAAATTTTTTTTCCTTCATTTCAATGAGAATTGTGTCAGATTATGGTTTAAATGGAGCCTTTTCATATTTTTCTTGATGTGTACTTATTTTTCACGAAAAGTTAAAATTTGTGGTGTTCTTTTAAAAGAACGGTAGGTTTTTGAGCTACTAAAATTCATTCTATGAAAAATGAACATTGAATTATAATATGTCGTAATAATAGAAGCAACTTTCCGGATGTTATGCTATTTTATATTTAATACTTATAAAATATTGGTTTTTATGCCACACTTCACAATTTTTTTATTTTATTCTGGTAAACAATCAGATGGTCTACTCTGACCTATCCTGAAGATTGGTGTAAACTCTTTGATTGCTTAGATGGTCCTGTTTTTGTTGTTTTTCTATTAGTTTACAGTAATCTTGTTGCGATGATAGCTAGTCTAGTTTGTTACTATTTCTGCGTTTTGAACAACCATGTCAAAGCAGTGTGCAAGAAGTGGGAAATTTTTGTCCTTGTCGAAATACGATTCTAACTTATGTTTTTACGGGATCAGTCGACGCCCCCCATATATTCTAATGTTGCATGAGTTTTGGTTGGTCAATGATATTTTTTTTCTCATGGTGAATATATTATTACTTTGTTTGGAGCATGGACATACGAATAAGAAATTAGTAGGCGCATAAGCAACATTATTGTTATTTCGGTAACAGAAAACTATTGAATTATGTGCAGAAGAAAATTTTGCTATCAGGTGGTTCTGAAATCATATCCAGATTATCTGCATGATGTAGTATCTCATGCAGAGTCAGATTATTTTTCCAATAGTTACAACAATATATTCAGGTAATATAGTAGGTGATAATCCTACCGTTCCGTTAAAAGAACGCCTTCATTTACGTAGCAAAAATCAGGATTTGAAATCATGGAGTAGATGAATTCGCCTCTTATATTATTCATCCGACCATAGATATAATTATTTTATTCGCAAACGCGATGAAATAAATACATATGAAAAAATACACCACCGGACAAAATGAGGTATTGCAACAATTGATATATTTATGAAGTTAACATGGCTTTAAAGTGAATTTGAATACTGAAGCACTTTGTAGGTGATATTTAGTGTTGAAGAAAGCATTAATTTTTGTGTTTATATTGACGCCTTCTTTGTTCCTTTATTTTGAGCATGAATAGAAAACTTTTAGATAGGTTTTATACGGAACGGTAGGTCTATTTGGGTTTAATTATTTTTTAGTAAAACACAGATAGTATAGCAAGGAGTAAATGTTCGAAATATAATATTTCCATAAATATTTTAGCAAATGCTATATTGATTGGGAGCTTCTTCTACATTTACCTTAGCAAAAGTACCACTACCTTTTGGCTTTTCCCCCCTCGCCCCCAAAAGTTGGGCCGGATCCTCCCCTGATATGGCTCCACTATTTCTTAAAGGTAACGCAGCTCTGTCATGTTACCTTGAATAAAGACTTGAGGTGACCTACTTTCATGTGCAATAACACCCCGTATCATAACGCCTACTGTCCAGTGTACATGATGCTCAGCATCAAAATGAGGTTCACGTCTTTTTCTGAGACGTCGTCTGACCCGTCTCCGGCAATCATATGCACTTAATAGTCCAAGATCCCAGAGCTGTATCTTTATAGTTATACTCCAAAATATCATCGACGATCGGCTATTTTCAGTTACCACCACTTTTCGCCATTTTTGGATGAGAAGCTGACAGAAACCTTAACATTATCGACATTAGTTCAAAATCTGATGAAATGAATATTCAGTTTAAAATAAATTCATTATCGATTAGTACAGTAGATTCCGTTTATTGTGACGCCGGCTATACTGACCAATCGCTTATAATGACGCAAATGCAGTGTTAAGTTTGGTTTCATTCAAAACTCCTTACAATAGGGTCCGGATATAATGACTTCGCTTATAATTACATGTCACTTACAATGACATGATTTCAGATACAACAACATGATTTTCCGAAAATTTTCCGTTTTCTGAAGCCACCCTACCCTTTTTAATGCGATGAGGTTTGATACGATACGAGACATACGCGTGACGACATGTTTTTTAGTATAATCCAGATCCTTGAAGAGATTATTGGTTTTTTGTGGACAAAATTACATCCATTGAAGCCATTTCTAAGTTGTACAATGGTGTAAGAAGCTATTATTTCAAGTCGAAAAAACAAACGCAAACTAAAATTTCAGATTATTTTTCTTAAAAATGAAAAAGTTCTTTATATTTAGTGTTTTTTGTAAGAGAAGCTATTTTTTATTTTTTCAGTAAAGCAAAATCTGAATTTCTCGTTCTTTTCTTAAACTGAATCCAAGAAAAATACCATCAATTTTGCTGAAATTCCGCTTTATGTGACTTGCGGTTATTATGACATATTTTTCATTTCCCCTCGATGTCAGTATAAGCGGATTCTACTGTATTTAACTATGAAATATTATTTTCAATAATCTTAAAGCGGAATATATCAAGAGAAGGGAAATAGTGATGGTTTATTCCTTTTAATTTTGTCTCCATTTGGAAAAAATTTCACGCACTCGCATTTGCGTCAGGAACTGATCACATCGTTGTCGTAAATGATGATAAATTGTCGCAAACGAGTTGGGGCAATTGCACAAACGCGAGAAGTAACACGAAACCATTAAAGAAATGGGTGATGGAATAAATGTAAATTGTATTTCCACGAACACTGCTGTTTTTTAATGAAACTTTCTGGAAACTCGGTGGAGGTCTATAAAACACCATGTTTGAATGAATGATATAACGTCCACGAGTGTTATTAGTTTTTTCCAAGCTACTACTAAGCAGGACAAGTTTGCAGATATGAAATTATCCCATTACATCATCATTATTACTGATAGTATCTCCTACCGGTTATGGTAATAATACACCAAAAAAGCGTAAAACACGAAACGTACGAAAACAAACATGAGGTGTTCCGCAGAAATTAACAATTCATAATTCTTGATGGGACATACAGGATGTCAGATAAAAGAAAGTCATTGCATTTCTTTATTTCAGTATTGTAATAAGTTAATTGCAGTATCAAATGCAGTGCTGTAATGGACTCATTACAGCATTGTTTTCAGTTATATTTTTCGTTTTGTGTTTGTCAACCCTGACTTCAGATCTTATCAGTTTTAAACACTCGTTCCGTAATCTGTCAAATATCGTAGCAGTCACACCAACTGCCAGGATACAATACAAAAATAACTAGAATGTATAATCTGAATTTTTCATTGAATTTAGACAGTTTTTCACAAAACTTGACTATGACTGTCATAGTCATGTTAGAATAGAAGCACATTCTTGGTGGGAATGAGATAATTTTGAAATACAGGCCCCATTTGAAAAAGGGATTCGTACTCCATTCTCCATATACCGACAGGTATTTGCCTTTCTGATAAATGTAACTCGAATGTTTTGCAGGAATAATATTGATTCAAAACTTTTTTTTCAGAACAAAATGATCTCCACAAATACTCAGAGTGGAAACAGCTCTGGTATCCGAACTTGGAAGAACTGGCGAAGGCAGAAGCCAGTCTTTCGTCGGACAACAACACTGTGACCAACATCACTGTACAACTAGGAGCCACAGCGTTTCTTCATTGCCATGTTAGGAACTCCAACGATAGGACTTTGGCTGGATCAGAGGTTAGTTGAATTTAATTCCTTTCATACAGCAAAACGGTTTCATATAGATATTTTATTTAAATTATAAGAAATAATCTCAATAATCAAACAAGAAACGTTTGAAAGTCAACGTTGCGTTGATAAATCCACATATTACATATTATGCTATAGCTATCATTATTCAGAAAGTCACTGGAAACGGAAATAGTGATTTTTCCAGATTTTCTAGTTGAAAAATCAATATTATCGAAAAACTCTCGTAGAGGTATTTTTTTCACATTAAAACCATCATAGACAAAGATGGGCCGTGCGATATGTTGTTGAAAAAGTGGGAGTACTTTCGAGTTTTGTTTTTATCCTGAAGGAAATAGCAGAAATTAGTCGGGAAAGTTCAGTGTCTGCATCTTCATAATACCTATATTACCCGCTCCGCACTCCGCACTTGCATTCCTCTCTTCCCCAACCCATTCTGGTTTCTGTTGGCTTAACGACACAGCAGTTTATAACACTAATACAACAAAACGTTCGGACAAAATACCTAGTTTCTATAGAATTTTGATCAAATGGAGTATACTGCGCACAGTGATGATTTAAAATCGTCAGGTTTAGCGAATCCCTCAAGGTAATCGTCAGATTGAGATACAGCACATCTAGGACATGAAGATGAACCATTAATCTGAGTATGTCAGAATGTCGAGTTTGTGTAACATTCAAATTGTCAGATTATTTAATGAGAGACTTTTTTAGATCTACTCAACATCCCCTTAGAAAATCTGACGCACTCGAGAATTTTTTTCCAACCCTTACCTACGCCCAACCCCATCATTCGAACGAACAGATTAAGTTATATTCATCATTAAAAGTACGTAGGATATAAATGCTTTCTCAATCTGATGCGCTCGAGTATGTCCATGCAACAGGTAAAGAAAAGATATACATTATATATGGAAATCCGGCGCTATATGGGGTACCTAACCTTAAAACCCAAATGGAATATAACCTATAAAGTGCTTCAGTATTCAAATTCACTTTAAAGCCATGTTAACTTCAAAAATATATGAATTGTTGCAATATCTCATTTTGTCCAGTGGTTTATTTGTTCATATGTATTTATTTCATCGCGTTCGCGAATAAAATGATTATATCTATGCTTGGATGAATAATATAAGAGGCGAATTAATCTTCTCCATGATTTCAAATCCTGATTTTTGCTACGTAAATGAAGGCGTTCATTTAATTAACGGAACGATAGGATTATCACCTACTATATTACCTGAAAATATTGTTATAACTATTGGAAAAAGAATCTGACTCTGCATGAGATACTACATCATGCAGATAATCTCGATATGATTTCAGAACCACCTGATAGCAAAATTTTCTTCTGCACATAATTCAATAGTTTTCTGTAAGTGAAATAACAATAATGTTGCTTATGCGCCTACTAATTTCCTATTCGTATTTCCATGCACCAAACAAAGTAATAAGATATTCACCTATGGAAAAAAATATCATTGACCAACCAGAACTCATGCAACATTATGATATATGGGGGGCGTTGACTGATCCCGTGAAAACATGAGTTAGAATCGTATTTCGACAAGGACAACAATTGTATTTCCCACTTCTTGCACACTGCTTTCAAGGGTTGCTCAAAACGCAATGGTAACAAACTAGACTAGCTATAATCGCACCAAGATTGCTGAAAACTAATAGAAAAACAACAAAAATAGGACCATCTAAGCAATCAATGAGTTTACAACAATCTTCACGAAAGGTCAGAGTAGACCACCTGATTGTTCACCAGAATAAAATAAAAAAATTGTGAAATGTGCCATAAAAACTAATATTTTATATGTAGTATTAAATATAAAATAGCATTATTTCCGAAAAATATTGCTTCTATAATTACCACATATTATAATTCAATGTTAATTTTTCATAGAATGAATTTTAGTCCCTCAAAAACCTACCGTTCCTTCAAAAAAAAACCACAAATTTTAATTTTTCGTGAAAAATAAGTACACATGAAAAATATGAGAAGGCCTCATTTAAACTATAATCTGACACAATTCTCATTGAAATGAAAGAAAACAATTTCAGGTCTATTTGGTTTGAGATCCTGATTTTTGTATAAAACCAAATAACTCAGCATAGCCATTTTGAATTTAGCTATCTAAATATATTTCTTTAGACTTTAGTCAACAAAAAAAAAACCAAAATTTTTACGTAGTTTTTTTATGTATTTTTCAAAAGACAGGCCTTTCCCCGTTTTGCCCCTCATACAGGGCAAAATGGGGCATTGTGTCTGGGTTAGTGTATTAGGTACGTGTAGATTTACGGAAACCAGCCTGATAGTCAGGTAATAAGTTATTTTCGGGAAAAAACAAAAAATACATTTACTCAGAAAGAGCTTTTTTAAATAGATTCTACAAAGCCGGTAATATGCTCATTATTCGCAAGTCTGAAAGGGTTTTAAAATTCTTCGTCTCAGGAATAGGCCTTCCAACCCCGAACATTTTTTTTTATCATCTTAGCTTTGCAACCCAATAGGAGGTCTCTATGACGCTAGTGGGCTCCCATACTACTATGAAATATCTGAATTTATTACCAAAGATAGTGCTGGGTAGCCGAGAAATTTCAAACGATAAGTTTAAGCTTACCTATTGACAATTAACAAGACTATTTTCCTACTGTTCGACAGTAGGATCGATTATTATCCTCAGAATAAAATGAAGTCGTCAATATATCGAATGATTTATAACATTCACTAGACATGGACTAGACATTCGCTAGACATTCACAAAACAGAGAAACACACCGATTTATCTACACTATTTTCTTATTTCGGTTATTTCTTTTATGATGATTCATTTTAATCTGAATAACTGTTATTTGGCCATTTTGTCATTGTCCTTCATTATCATTTTCAATTTTTCATATTATGTTTGAATGCGATTTCGACAAAGTTTGTGCATGTGTAAATTTTGCATTTGGTTTTTTGAACTTTTCCGGTTATGTCAGTTGTTTTCATGCATTCGTGTAGGCACTCGTAGGTTCCTCGTTCTAAGAAACGGAACGATCTGTAATACATAAAATACGGCGTCATATCCAGCCGAGCTATCTCGAGTCCGCAGTAACTTCCTTTCGTAACACGGAGTTGCAAAACAAAACGTTCGCCGAATTTCAATTATACCGGCACTCCATCGGTCGCGCAATCAATTCCGCTAAGATCGTTATACATGGACGTGGAGGGATGAAGAAAAATTACGGCATATATTGTTGAATCTGGATCGGGGTAGCGCCCATCTCGGAGAAAATGGAATATTCGACGGGAATAAATCGCTACCGGTTTTTAATACGCTTGCAGATGCGACCGTTCCGCGGAGAAATCAGCATTTGTTACTGCGGAACGTAATGGCGTCCCATGTAGGGCATCACTTCCGGTAGATTCGCCTCGAGACGCAAGGAGAATCAATCCGGTGAAATGAGGGATGGGGGAGTATGGAGTTGGGGTCTTTTGTCTATGGGTATGACATTAAAGCAATGTAGAATGTGCAATCCATCATGGGCGCCGGGAGGAGGGTGCAAGGAGGTGCACATGCACCCCCCTGGCTTTGAAAAAAAAATTTTCTCGAGAAAAAAATTGTTTTTTTGATAATAAAAAAATTGTTTGCGTAATGTTTTTTATTAGAATGCACATAACAATAGAAAACAGAATAAAAAATACAAATTTGATATATTTACATTTTATTTTGACTTATATTATTTATCAAATAAACTGTTCTCTCATGTATATTAAATTAAATAAACACACCACTGATTGAAGTTTAGAAATGTAATTCGTTATTTTTCGTAAAAAAAGTTACGCGGGGGGGGGGTGTAAACAATCTTTCTGCACCCCCCTGAATAAAATCCTGCCGGCGCCCTTGCAATCCATCGAAAATTTTTCAACTGGACATTGAATTAACAGGAAACCGTAATACATATTATGCTATAATATTTGTTTCGGTAAGCAAAAATTCAACATGATGAATTTCAACAGAGGGAGGAGTAATTAACTTTTTTCCATCTACCGAACATTCAATTAAGTAGATTTTATGGAGTTTGTTTTGTTTATGAAGAGTATCTTGAATGTTGCTTGAAACTTTGAGAAACACTACTTGTTTGTTTCTTCAGTTTTGTAGCTTTTCTTTATTTCATGGAATCTGGAAGCGAAGGCATGGCTCATTTTCATCAGAGGAAATATTTTTTCTGAAAAATCTATTCTTTTTATTCCGTGAAAAAAGAAAAAATCAGGAATCAAAGTTATGAGCAATTAACGTAATTTTCCAATTACTCAATATTCAATAATGTGAGTTGGATGTTCCCCCCAATGTTGAACGAAGTTGGCAAATTTTCAAAGCAGTTGGAAAAATTTCAAAGTGATTCGAATTATATCAAAGCAGGTGGAAAAAATTTCGAAGCAGTGGCAAAATTTCAAAGTAGTTGGAAAAAATTCCAAAGCAGTTGGAAAAGTTCAAAGCAGTTGGTAAAATTTCAGAGCAGTTGGTGAAATACATAATTCCGAAAGAGTTATGAAAAACGAAGGAATCTGAATAAGAAAAAACAAGTTTGTAATCAGTACTTGACAATATATGTGTTACTGCAACCACACAATACTTTCAGATTTATTTATGATTACATAGTTTCGAGGGGCTCATCTGAAAGAATAAATTAAATTCCCATATGCTGGACATGAGATCTGTCGCACCGCTGATAAATGAACAATCAATCAACTTTCTTCGCTCGAATTCGCCGTATGAATTAACGCCTCTCAGTGCATAATATTTACGAGAGTTCTTATCTCTTTTTCTTGAACTGTATAAAATTTTTCTCTACAAACTTTACCATATAGACAATAAGTGAATGTGTGGTGCTGTTCTGAAGCCTTCTACGTGGTTAGCTAACCCAGCAAGAGGACCAAGGCCCAGAATTATTCGAGGATATCCACCTGTTCAAGGTAGGCACCTCAACCCCCAGCATCGCGTTTTCATTTATTTCAGGTCCTTCGAATTTTCAAGCTCTTCAAGCCCTATTCGTGCCATTTTGGCCCGTTCGAGCCGTATATTGAATCAGTTTTCTTTTCATAAAATTCTTTCAGCTGAGTTGTTCGAAATTATTTCAATAATCCATATTGAATTATAAAAAATTATCACTGATAAATATAGTTATACTTGTCGTTCGAAAACAGGTTCTAGTTTATCGCATTTAATTTCACGTCATTCAGAAAAAAGAAAACACAACCATATATTCTGAAGGAAAACAATAGTCATTTCTCTCTTTCTCGAATATTGTCGTTCGTAATAATATTCGTTTCTTCGCGGCATTGTTTGTTTTTGTGTATTTGGAGTTTGTTTTCTTTATCATTCTCTTTCTCTTCCAAATTCATAATTTTCATATTTTACTTGGTGTCTGCAATATACCTTTATAGAAACATATACTTCGTAAATAAACAAACATGAATGCTAAACTGAAACAGAATAAAGCTAGTCGTCAAGTTGTCATTGATGATCTTGAAGAAATTTTCCATTTAGCTCAAAATGCTGTCACTGATGAAAGTCTTCACGTAAGATTTCAGTTGATGTATGAAGTGTTGGAACGATTTATATGAGAAGTTTTATAAATTTTCATAATCAAATTATCGTTCTGTTGTCCACTACTGAAAATCCTGATTATGAGGCAGAAAAAAACACTCAGAACTGCATTCTTAGATAATTATTTCACAATAAAGACCAAACATGTAAACTTATTTCCCGACGTAAAACCTGAAGCATCTCATGATAGTGTCAAGACGCCAAATGTCAAATTGCCAAAGATTACTTTACCAAATTTCGAAGGTGATTATAAAAATTGGCCGACATTTTATGATTTATTTAAAAGTCTGGTTCACGAAAATCTAGTTTGAGTGAAATAAAAAAATTTCAATATCTTTTAAGTTCACTCTCTGTTCAGGCCCTTAATCTACTGAAAGGGTTTCCGCTGACCTCACAAAATTATCATACTGCATTTCAAACCTTAAAAGAAAGATACCAAAACAAGCGACTTTTGGCCAACACATGTTGGAAGGAAATTTATAACGTCCCCAAAAGTGCAAACTGAATCTGCTACAGGTCTTAGAAAAATATTAGAAGTCTTTTCAGAAAATTTATCTGTTCTAAATAATTTAGACTACCAGTTGCTCATAGGGACTTTGTTTGTTTCATCTCCTAATACAAAAATTAGATACGCCTACAATTAGAAGATTTGAATTACAGGAATGCTCAACAGACATTCCCTCATTTAATAATTTACAAACTTTTTTATTAAAATCAATGTACAGCCTTAGAATCTGTAGCTCTTTCTGTTCCTCATCAACATGATACAAAATTTAATTCTCAAAAAAACAAAAACTTATAATGCACCTACTTATAAGCGGAATTCAGCTCTTATAGTTCACACAAAGTTTGATTCTGATAAGAAAGAATCGGTTTGTAATTATTGCAAGTTTGGTCATACTATTTACAAATGTCCATCTTTCTTGAAAAATCTACTTCAGATCGTCTTCGCATTGTTAAAGAAAAAAAACTGGTGTACTAATTGTCTTCATTCCGGGCATCAAATAAACAAATGCTCTTCAAAGTCGAGCTGTCGTACATGCAATGAAAAACATCATTCTTTATTTGCACATGCGCAGTTCATCAAATCATTCATCAAACTCACAAACTACATTTTCGAACCAAAGTGAATCCTCTGGTGATTCTGTTCCTAAGCCCGCACAAGTTTTGACAAATGTTCTTCCCACTAGAACTACCGTGTTATTAAGCAACTGCGCAGATCGAAAATTCTCGATGCTTGGGGTAGATTTCAGAAGGTACGCGTCTTGTTGGATGGTGGTTCTCAAATTAATATCATCTCCCAAAGTTGTGTCAATAGGTTAGGATTAAAAACATCCAAGATTGCACTTTCGATTCTCGGTATTGGTGATAGCTCATCTTCGGCCAATAGTTGTGTTGTCTGTACTATACGTCCCACAGATCAGGTCAATCCCTCTTTCCACATTTGACGCAATTGTACTCTCCAAAATTTGCGCACCAATGCCAAGTACACTTATTATTTTTCTTATTGGTCCTTGCGTCCTCCTCCAGGAAATTAGCTGATCCAGATTTCGCCACTCCTGGTTCAGTTGATATCCTTCTGGGCGCAGACGTTTTTTCCATTAATTCTTAGGGATGGCCGCCTGGAAGGTGACGGTCTAGAACCAACAGCCCTTCAAACTGTTTTTGGATGGGTGTTTATGGGAAAAAATCCAAGGTTTCCCCCCAACTAAAAGCTCTTTTCACGCTTCCATTGACGAATCTTCAATAAATTGCTACCTTAAAAAAAGTTCTGGGAACTTGAAGAAGTTCCAAAGCTCCCAATCTTGTCACAGGAAGATGAGTTCTGTGAACAATTTTTCAAAAAAATTGTCACTCACGGGACGCATCAGGACGATATACTGTTGCGTTACCTTTTAAGAATGATGACCTTCCTTCTTTCGGTGATACCTACTCCCTAGCTTTTCGTCGTCTCCTATCCTTGGAACGTCGTCTTAAAAAAGCATCCAGTGTTTATGATGAGTATCGTAATTTCATGAGTGACTATATAATCTAGTAACCATATGTCCTTGATAACTTCAGATTTCAGATCGGAAAATTCATTTTATATTCCTCATCATTGCGTTATCAAGCCAGATAGTGTTTCAACTAAGTTGAGGGTGGTTTTCGACGCATCTGCCTGTGTTCCCGGAAATCCCTCATTGAATGATACTCTTTGCATTGGTCCAAAACTGCAGAAAGACATTGTGGTCATTCATTGAACTTCCGCATTCATAATTTTGTCCTTACTGCTGATATAAAACAAATGTATCGGCAAATCTTGATTCAACCTTCCCATAGAGATTTCCCAAAGAATTCTTTGGAGATTTTCACCCCGTGAGCCTGTACAAGAAATATACAGTTGAATACTGTAACTTATGTAGTTTCTCCAGCTCCTTTCTTGCACTTAGAACTCTATTCCAGTTGCGCAGGATGAGAAACATTCATTTCCTAATGCTTCCAAAGTTTTGTGTTGACAGACGTAATACGTTGATGATATTGTCATAGGATGTGATGATTGGAAGAAGCAAAGGTTTTGCAGAAGGAATTGATTGCTTTACTGCATAAGGGTGGTTTTCAGCTTCGCAAATGGTGTAGTAACAACGTCGAGTTACTTTCTTCTATCCCTCAGGACCACCACCACCCAGAATTCCTTGAATTTTGACGTTGATCCGGTCGTCAAGATTCTCGGTTTAAAGTGGTTTCCTTCCTTAGATGAATTCACCAATTCCACTAATGTTTCTGGTGAAGTCTATACGGAAGCGAGCCATTTTGTCCGATATATCGCGCATTTTCGATCCCTTAGGATTCCTCTCGCCATTTACCTTTTTGGCAAAGCATTTGATCCAACATCTCTTGACTCTAGGTTTACAGTGGATGATCCGCTGCCACAAGATGTAACATTACGTTGGAAAAGGTGTAGGTCCGAATTAGCAGAGCTTTCAAAACTCAAAATTCCACGAAAATTAGCTTCAGCTTTCTTCACTAGATGTGAACTCCATGGTTTTGGAGATAGTAGTGAACGAGGGTATGGAGCAGTAATTTATCTGCGATTCTTTTACGAAAACGCCTCTATCGGCACATCCTTCGTATGTGCCAAGTCGAAAGTCGCTCCAGTAAGGCGAATA